>OY728125.1:141835067-144235067 GCA_963277665.1 Viscum album
AAATGTGGCACATCCCTCTAGAAGTCAAAATCTGATGGAACACCATCCCATGTGCCACAGAAAGTAATGTGGCACTTTCCATTGATACCCAGACGCTAGAATATTTTTATGTCGGATGAAATATCAATAAAAATGAGATGGAATGATACCAAGAGAAAGAATACTAATGATGAGTTGGTTCACCCTGCAGATGAATTTTCATGGCAGAGATTTGATGCTCGATATTCTGATTTTTCATCTAATGTGCGTAATGTGAGGCTGGGTATTTCGTGCAACGGTTTTAATCCATTTGGGAAGATGCTTACTTCCCACAGCACATAGCCAGTTTTTATACACATTTATAATATTCCCCCATGGTTGTGTATGAAAAAACATTTCACTTTCATGATTAAACTCATATCTAGCCCTTATGATCTTGGCATTGATATTGACATATACATGCAACCTTTAATAAAAGAGTTGAAACTTCTTTGGGATGTGGGTGTGTGCACGTACGATGCATATTCGAAAGACATATTTCATATGCGTGTTGCGCTTATGTGGATGGTCAATGCTTTTCTGGCTTATGCATCGATGTATGGATGGAGCACGAAGGGAAAAATGTCATGTCCTATTTTTATGAAGAATACATGATCCAGAAGACTGAAACATCATTGTAGTTTCAGTTTTATGGGACATCGACGATTCTTGCCAATGGACCATCCATATAGAAATAATCATCTAAGATTTGATAATACCACAGAGACCGATGATCCACCTCAGTATATGTCTGGAACTGATGTGCTTAATGAATTGAAAGATTTCAACTTTTTCTTCAGGAAGGGTCAAATGAAATCTGGAAAGAGAAAGAATGTTTCCACTGAAACCTATTATAATTAGAGGAAGAGGAGTATCTTTTTTGATTTACCTTATTGGTCAACCAATTTGTTACTTCATTTCTTAGACATAATGCACATTGAAAAGAATATATGTGAAATGTTGCTTTCGATACATCTAAATGTTAAGGAAATACAAAAGATGATTTATGATCATGGAATGACTTGGTGGATTGGGGAATCAAACCAGAATTGCATCCTGTGCATATCAATGAACATAAATGTAAAGTTTTGTGTGCTTTTTATGTGATGAAACCTAGGTAAAAAACAATTTCTAGAAGTATTAGAGACTATTAGAGTTCCTGATGGCTATTCAAGCAACATATCTAAACGGGTCAACGGAAGAGAGTTGAAGCTAAAATCTTTGAAGACTCGTGATTATCATGTTCTTATGCATGAGTTGATTCCAATAGAAATCCTTCATCTTTTGTCCAATAATTTAAGGGTGAATGTTATTCAGATTTGCCATTTGTTTAGAGATCTTTGTGCTAAGAAGCTGTCCAAGTATTTCTTTCAAAAATGTTGACAGATTCCCCATTAATTTTGTGTGAGTTGGAGAAAATATTTCCTCCATCATTTTTCACATGCATGTTGCATTTGACTATCCATATTCCCACTACAATACTTCTCAGAGGACTTTTTTCTTTTTTTTGTATGTATTCAACTGAAAGAAATATGTACACGTTAAAGTCTTATGTCTGAAACAGGAATCATCCCGAAGGTTCTATCATGAATGGTTACTTGGATCAAGAATGTATGGATTTCTGCTCAATATATTTGTATGATCTTACTACAAAAATGAACAGACCAATGAGAAATTAATAAGAAAAATATGAGCAAATTGAACCCAGTTTTACATCACTTCCTCAAACAGGAAGAATTCATGGATCATATACATTAAAGACATTAAGCCTTGAAGAGCAGGAGATGGCACATTGCACAGTTTTGTTCAACTATGATTTGTTCGATGACTACATCAGGTTACTAAATTGAATACGTATATATTACATATATATTTGTCAAACTATTCATATTTTTTATCTATATGGAACATAAAACAATGATAAATAGAAAGCATCGTTCTTTATCTTTGAGAAGGAGGGAGACTTTTCATAGCAAAGAGTTTTTTGCTTGGTTAAAATTGAAGGTAAAAATATTAATATTTAAAACAATTAAATCAATATTTAATTAAGTTTAATATTCATTTATATTATATTTATTGAGTTTTCCTGTTGACTCTGTCTCTAAGGAAATAAGAGATTTGGCTTTTGTTCCTAATACCGTGGTTTGTGACTGTAAATCAATTGTTATCAATGGGTACAAAGTTATTGTCACTGAACGAGCAAAGAACATGAGAACACAACATGATGATGTTATGGTTATTGCCACAATAGATTGTTATGCCAGTGCATCAGATAGTAGACCGTGATTTGAAAATGTGGGTTATTATGGAGTTGTTGAAGAAATAATAATATTGGATTATTACTCTCATGGATGAGTCATTATGATGAAATGCCATTGGTTTGATTCTATGATGATACAGGGCACGTTTATTGATAATTGTGGATTTCAAGTAATTAATATGACTCGTACTCTTGCTACCAAAGAACCATATGTATTGGCATCAATGGATAAACAAGTTTTTTATGTTAAAGACCAACTTCGACCTGAATTTGGTGTCATAGTTGAAGTAATTCCAGGACATATTTTTGATGATGGTGATGATGGAATTGACACTTTTCCTACTGCCATTGGAACCAATCCATTTATTTCTTTTGATGATTCGAATAGTTCAATAGTCAGATTTGATTGTGAACCTGAAGTTGTGGTGGAAAATATATAGAATCATCCATCCATGGTCTCAATTCATTTGGTTTACCTCGATTTTGGTTGTTAAGGTTGGTACTATTCAAATTGATTTAATATTAATTACAAATATGTTGTATCTGACTTGACTGTTATGTGAATTTTCAATGTTTATTGGTTGGAATTTTTATTTGAATCGCGTTTTCTAATTTGGAATTGAACTGTATTTAAACCTATGAAACCAACATTTCTAACTTGGTGAACATTTCAATGCTTCAACTGTGATTTGTATAAAATTTGTATGACTCTAAGACCTCTCTTTAACATTTTACCAGGTAATGAACATGATGGTTTGTATTATTCTGCAAAAAATGTATTGAAACCTGCATCATCTACCTGAGATAAAGAAATTAAATTTTTCCTTAATTTTGACAATTGATTTACCACTTATGAATCTAGTAGAATCAATGTTCCATGATTTTAATAGACTGATGACACTTAGTAAATAATCATCTTACTAAAAATTAAATTTCTTTATTACATCTTGTACAATTTATTGACTTCATTATATATTTGTTCAAGCTCACCTAAAATAATGGTTAGTTAAATTATCGATGAATCCCCCTATTCCCTCTCATTGTTTGGGGGGGTTACACATTAGTTATCCTTTTCTATTTACTTCTATATTTGTTTTCAAATGTAGGAAATGAAACAAATTGAAGAGAGGTGATGAAAACAGATTATGGACAACAATCGTCGCATGACTGAGCTGGGCATTCCACCACAAGTGCCTACAGTGAGTATTTTATTTCAAATATATTTATTTAAATAATATATAGTGTCATGTGATTAATTTTTTTAAACATTTTTTCAGGATCCATCTATTAGGCGACAGTTATTTGATGAGCAGTCTAGTAGTGGTCCTAGTACTCGGGGTGTTCGTACAGGGGGGGTGGTATGGGAGCTAGATGATCTGGTCGGTGTACCTGATTAGACCCTTCCCCTCCCACTGACATACCATCCATCCCACATTCTGATCCCGGTGTGTCGTTAGGGACACATGAGATATTTAGGCCTCCCATGTTTTCACCACCCTTTACATCTGAGCCTCTTCACCCATCTGTACCATATTCGATTATGATTCTCACTCCCCATCCAGCATTTGGTCAGCCATCCCTATCATCTTCTTTTAATTCTGCTTCCTTCTCTTTGGGTTTTTATATTCCGTTTTCTTTGACTCCTGCTCCGCCAGAGTCTGTCCCTGTAGAGCATAAATTGGGACTTACTTCATCTGTACAGGGTGTTCCTTCAGTTTCTGCGGATCTAGCGGCACCCATTGATCAGACTACCGCAAGTATACTTATACTACCCTAACAAATTGTTACACCGTTATTTATTTTCATTATAACATGTATTGATAAATATTTTTTTTCTTTCATAACAGATACATATATTGATAGGAGGTAAGGGAGGGGCCTACACATATGTGTGAGGTGTTGAACCACCGCATGCAGTTGATGGTGGAGTACAATGAAGATAGCCAGATGATTGAAAAATCAGGGTAGCAATGTCAGAGTTTTTTGGCGATGCTTTCCAAATACTTCGAAATCATTCCTGTCAGCCCGCTCTCATGGAGACAGCTGCCAAATGAAGTCAGGGATAAAGTCTGGGCAGAGATATGGGTAAAAAATCTATTGTATTTAATGCAATATATTAATTTCTGTATTTATATGAATTAATATTTTGGTGTCAGCTGCGGTTTAATTTCCTCGATGGTGAGGGTGCACGGCCAGGACGTCTAAAGGATTTAGGAAAGCTTTGGAGAGCTTATAAGAATGAGTTGTACATTGGTTGGCATGCTAGAGTGGACACAGAGTTAGAGGCGGTCCCTATTGTGGATGATTGTCCGTTAGAACAGTACCGACAAATGATTACTCATTAGACGACTAGCCAATTTATTATATTAATCAAATTAGAGGTATTTAAATGAAAATTTTCATGTTTTCCGTTAATAATAATTATTGAATTTTATTTTGGATAAATCTGGAAGAAATAAAAAAATTGATACTAAGAAATATGCTCACACATTGGGACGTACTATGATGCCAGATCATGAGAGATGGCAGGTATGACAGTTTATAATCTTTCTTTACGACTTGCACTTTCTATTGCTTCCTCCATAATTTATTTGATTGCTAAAATTATTATATAATTTTAGTTATGAAATTACTATTTTTTTGGTATCCTATTTTTAATTATGGTTTCCTACATTCAATGTCATTATAGAGGCATAAATTGAATATAGAAGGACGTGTCCCTCGAGCAAAGCTCTTTTTCTCGAGTAGAAAGAAGAAAGATGGAAGTGTGGTTAATGAACTGACTCAGCACCAGATTGTAAGTTTTATTTTGTAGATTTAAAATTTTAATCTCTATTTTGTAACTTAATAATCTATTTATATTTTTAATAGGATGATTTAGAGGCCATTGATGCCCAAGGACCTGACAATTTTGGGTCAAACGATCACTTACATCAGGTGTTTGGAGATGAGCACCCTAGTAGAGTACACTGCTGACCTGGGAAGAGTATAGTTCTGATAAGGTATTGGCCCTCCTCAGGTATGATTTTTAGTGCCACCGAGTTGCAGCAGGTTAAGTTACAGGCAGAAAAGGCTGAAAAAAGGGCCACAAAGATGGCAGAACAGTATGCTAGGGCAAACACTACATTTATGAAACTAATAGAAGTTTTACGTCCAACACTTCCACCAGAGGCCAGCCCTTCTTATGATGAATATATGTCATCAATGCAATCTATATATGGTGCATCAGGTGGAAATTCTAGTGGTGGTTGAGACGATGGAGAGGAGGAGGCCAAGGTGGAGGAGGAGGAGGGCGAGGAGGAGGGTGAGGCAGAAGAGGAGGCCGAGGAGGAGGTCGAGGCGGAGGAGGAGGGCGATGAGGAGGCCGAGGCTAAGTTTGAGGGTGAGGAGGAGGGCAGGGAAGATGATGAGGATGATGATGAGAATGAGGGTGAGGGTGATGTTGATGGTGATGGTGATGATAGTGATGGTGATGAGGGACAGATTGATTCGTTACATTTTTGACTGATATTACTGACCTTTGATGTTTATTGATTTTTTGTGCCTGAATATATGTGTGGTTAGGTAGGTCACATTATCTTAATTTTTTTATCTACAAATAATATAACTTGACTTGATGATTTGCTGTGAAATCCCCCTATTTCAAAGAAAATGTAATTTTTTAGTGGAATTTAGAAAATTGGTGGTTTGATAAGAAGTTGATATAATGAAATTATTTTTGTAACCTTGAAACAATTTTCTTAGAAAATATGTAAATACCATCCCATGAACCCGGGACAGCCCCTCAGATATCCCCCCTACCCTTCTCCCAAGACATCCCCCCGGACACCCCCCCCCCCCCTCACCCTCCTCCCTGGACCCCGGACAGCCCCCCGGACAGCCTCCCCACCCTTCTTCCTGGACCCCGAACAGCCCACTCGATAGCCCCCCACCCTCCTCCCTGGACCTCGGACAACCCCCCCCCCCCCCCCGGACAGCCCCCGGACAACCCCCAAACAGCCCCCGGACAGCCCCCCACCCTCCTCCCTGAACCCTAGACAGCCCCCCCCCCCCATGCTCCTCCCTGGACCCCGGACAGCCCCCCAAAAAACCCCCTAAACAGCCCCCGGACAGCCCCCCACCCTCCTCCCTGGACCCCAGACAGCTCCCCCTCCTTCCTGGACCCAGAACAGCACCCCCCCCCCCCCCCACCCTCCTCCCTGGACCCCGGACAGCCCCCCCACCCTCCTCCCTCGACCCCGGACACCCCCCCCCCCCCACCCTCCTTCCTGGACCCCGAACAACCCTCCTCCCTGGACCCCGGACAACCCCTCAGACATCCCCCCAAACAACCTCCCCACCCTCCTTCGTGGACCCCGGACAGCCCCCTGAACAGCCCCCCCCCCCCACCCTCCTCCCTGGACCCCGGACAGCTTCCCCACCCTCCTTCCTCGACCCCAAACAGCCCCCAGACATCCCCCCCCCCCACCCTCCTCCCTGGATCCTAGACAGCCCCCCGACCCGACACCCCAACATTGGGAGAACGGTGATTTGGCATATATAAAACATCACGACAATTCATGAAAGTCTAAGGACCACCTACCTTGATTCCGGAGACAATCACACTCTTAATTCGGCGTCTCGGATCTCAATCTATTCTCTCTTCACGATTCACCCTAAATCCCAACAGAAAAGAGGTTTTTTGAGCTTCAGAATAATATGAGATAAGAGTGCAAACCCTAATCTAAAATAGGAATCAGGGAGAGGATTAGACTCACCCGGATCTTCAATTCGCACTTGACGGCACTCAAAACGCCCAAGGATTGAAGGAGATCCTCCCTTAAGAGCTTTTGGAAGATTTGGATTGTGTTGATACTTTATCACAAGGATTCATGGTTTATTATTGGCATGTACGAGTCAACCCTGCCTTAATCCGACACACGGTGTGACCGGTACCACTCAAAGTGTCACACTTTTATTTGAAATGGACAACATTTTAAGTGAAAACAACAACTGACATACAGAAAACCATCCAAACGCATTTAGATTCTATTTATACTTTAGGAAAATGATCCATGGGTCATATGTGACGTGTACGAGTCAACTCCGCCCCAATCCAAGGCATGGTGTGGCCGGTATCACTCGTAGTGTATTTCTTTTGTTTAAAATGGACACCCTTTTAAGTAAAAACAACTCGCATACGGAAAACTGACCAAACGTATTCGGATTGTGTTGATACTTTAGAAAAAGTATCCATGGGTCATTTTTGATGTGTAAAAGTCAACCCCGCCTCAATCCCAGGCATGGTGTGGTTGGTACCACTCAAAGTGCATCAATTTTATTTGAAATGGACAACATTTTAAGTGAAAACAACAACTCGCTTGAGGAAAAGTTACCAAACGCATTAAAATTCTATTAATACTTTAGGAATACAGTACATGGGTCATTTTTGATGTGTACGAGTCAACCCTGCCTCAATCCGAGTCACGGTGTGGCCGATATCACTTGAAGTGTCTGTCTTTTGTTTAAAATGGACACTCTTTCAAGTAAAAACAACTGGCATACAGAAAACTGACCAAACATATTAGGATTGTGTTGATACTTTATCACAACAATCCATGGGTCATTTGTGACATGTACGAGTCAACTCTGCCTCAATATGAGGCACGGTGTGGCCGATACCACTCAAAATTTCTCGCTTTTATTTGAAATGGACAACATTTTAAGTGAAAACAACAACTGTCATACGGAAAACCAACTAAACACATTCAGATTCTGTTGATACTTTAGGAGAACGATCCATGGGTCATATGTGATGTGTACGAGTCAAATCCGCCCCAATCCGAGGCACTTTGTGGCTGGTATCACTCATAGTGTCTTTCTTTTGTTTAAAATGGACACCATTTTAAGTAAAAACAACTCGCATACGGAAAACCGACCAAACGTATTCAGATTGTATTGATACTTTAGTACAAGGATCCATGGGTCATTTTTGACATGTATGAGTCAAACCTGCCTCAATACTAGGCATGGTGTGGCTGGTACCACTCAAAGTGTCTCACTTTTATTTGAAATGGACAACGTTTTAAATGAAAACAACTAGAATACAGAAAACCGACCAAACACATTCAGATTATGTTGATACTTTAGGACAATGATCCATGGGTCATTTGTGAAGTGTATGAGTCAACCCCACCACAATCCGAGACATTGTGTGGATGGTATCACTCGAAGTGTCTGTCTTTTGGTTAAAATGGACACTCTTTTAAGTAAAAATAATTGGCATACAGAAAACTGACTAAACGTATTAGGATTGTGTTGATGCTTTAGCACAATGATCCATGGGTCATTTTTGACGTGTACGAGTCAACCCCGCCTCAATCCGAGGCATGGTGTGGCTGGTACCACTCAAAGTGTCTCACTTTTATTTAAAATGGACAACATTTTAAGTGAAAACAATAACTGGCATACGGAAAACTGACCAAATGCATTCATATTTTCTTGATACTTTAGGAAAATGATCCATGGGTTATATGTGACATGTACGATTCAACCCCGCCGCAATCTAAGGCATGGTGTGGCTGGTATCACTCTAAGTGTATGTCTTCTGTTTAAAATGGGCACCATTTTAAGTAAAAACAACTGGCATATAGAAAACTGACCAAACGTATTCGGATTGTGTTGATACTTTAGCACAACGTTCCATGGTCCAGCCTCACACAATCCACTTCTCATGTGAGGAACTCCTACCCCTATTCTAAAACACATGACATTTAATATTCCAAGGACAACTACATTCCCTAAGTCACACAATCTCATTGATACACACCCATTATCATCATCACTAAGTTCAAAGACACCTGCCCTAAACCATGGGACATTATATTTGTGTTTGGTTGAAGTCATTTATCCATTTTCTTATTTTGGGGTTATTAGCTTCTAATTTCTGAATTCAGTGTATGTGTTATACAAAATGAAATTTTGTATGTATTATTAATTCTATATAACACATATAATTACGTATTCAGTTTTTTATGTATTGTATTCATAATTTATAATTAAATTATGTATGTATTAAATTCAGTATTCAATTATGAATTGAATTCCGGATTACACATGTAATTGTCATCTCAATTCTGAATTGAATTCTAAATCAATTATGTAAGTTTATAATTACCTTATGAATTATGTTTTAATTATGTATGTGTATAGTTGTAGGGGTACATTATGTGTTAAATCTATATGAATTAATTGTGTATATGTATGTGTTATAGTTGTTATTGCAGGTAATTGGAGTTGGGAAGCTGGGAATGCAGAAAGGGCAGCCTGCAGCAGGCTGCTGCCTGAATTGCACAGCAAAGCCTATGCCAACGGTTGTAAACCGTTGGCATAGGGCTATGAATGTGTTTTATACCAATGGTTCTAGAGAACCGTTGGTAAAAACACTTTCCCAATGGTTTACAAACCATTGGAATATAGTGAAATGTCCAGCCTTTACCAACAGTTTACAAAAACCATTGGTAAAAGGCTATACAAAACTATATTACAACGGTTTGAAACGGTTGGAATAGTATGTTTACCAATGGTTTTAAACCGTTGGTGAAAAGTTATACCAATGGTTTGACATAACCGTTGGTATAATGTAGATTTCTTAACATATACCAACGGTTTTCTAGAAACCATTGGCATATGTGTTTTCCTACGGCTTACTTCCCTACAGTTTGGATAACCGCTGGTATATATTATACCAACAATTATCCAGCCTTTACCAATGGTTTGGAACCATTGGTAAAGGGTGCTTTTCCAATAGTTCTTGGTTAAAACTTTCAAATGGGGTGCCCAAGGAATCATTTTATAAGCAAAGTGGAATGTGGTTTTAAGCACATAGATTATGTAAAACCACTAAGCCCATAGTTTTTGACATCCATAATGTCTTATCTCGCTTTGGGTAAAACTAAAAATTTGTTAAACAATCTATGGAATATCCCTACTAAATGTTTTGGATCATTTGGAGGTCAAATGATCTATATATAACCGAAATACATAACACCACTTTTGGATTTGAGAAGATTCCTTTTCTTGGATAGATCAGTTCAGATGATCCCCTTAATGGACGAAATCGGCTTGTGTGTATTCATAAGAGTTGTATCTCATTGAATTTTGGATCATTCCAAAAAAATTAGCCTCAATTAGATACACAGATTAGTAGCGGTGTGTAGATGATTCCACATTCATTCTTAGATTCTTGTGTAGTTTCGCCCATTTTTCTTCAATTTATTCTTGGGCCCTCCAAATCACCTCCACCTATAATGAAATCATCCAAAAAATTGAAATTACCATTTTTAACAGTGATTAACACAAAATAATTGAATCAAAAAAGAAGTTTAATTTGTTATTAAATTTGGAATTTATGATACAGATCATTTTAATACAGTGATGTAGGGGTGAAATAAAATAGTGAATCATGGTGTGATCAAATCCCTAGCCCATTGGCTTGCAATGCGCACCCTGATACCTTCATTTGGTATCAGAGTGAATCACATGAATTTTTTGATACGAGAAGAATTAATTTTCTTTAAATTATGTAAATGGATTTAATTCGGTCCCAACGAATCCAATCTCTCTTTGATCTGAGCTTGAATGACCATGTTTTGGTCATCCAAAAAAAATTTATGGATTGAAAGTGATGGTTTATATGGGTATTAAAATTGAAAACGTATATTTGATATGTGTTATATTATCAGTTTTTGTTTTTCGATGATAACTAGTGTTCTGGCTGGTGATGGACATGACATTATTCTACGACATCGTTCACAATTTCACACAGATGTTGAATTCTTCAAAACAAATATTTAATAATATTATTTAATAATTTTCCTATTTTTTAGCTTAAGAAAAACAATTGGAATAACGAAAATCAGAGGAGGCAACAAGTCTTTTCCTATTTTATAAAAAAATTTCTAAACAAACAATAATTGAAATGGGAGGGGCGGGGTGATTTGGTTATTAGGGGCGTTTGATTTTTTTAATGGGTCTATTTTTTTATTTTGAAAAATGGGTCTCAATAGCGCCACTTGAAGTGGCGCTATTGATTTCTTCCACCAGAGCACCACTTAAAGTGATGCTCTATCCTCAATCAACTATTATTAATATATATATATTTATTTATTTATTTATTTATTTATAATTACATTTAAAAATAAATAATTACAATTTTAAAAATATATTTATAGATGTAAATTTAAAAATGTGAGATTATTTATAATTATACTTATAAATATAAATATAATTATACAATTATAAATCTATATTTAGACAATTATATATAAATATATAAATTTACTTAATAAATTTATTTATCACATTAATAAATATGTATTTATTTATAATAAAATTATAATAAAATAAATATATAAATATAATAACTATATAATTATAAATATAACAAATCCATAATTATAATTAATATGTAATTATAATAAATATCTAATTATAATAAATATCTAATTATAATAAATATATAAATATAATAAATATAATAAATATATAATTATAAATATAATAATTATATAATCACAATTAATATATAATTATAATAAATATATAATTATAATAAATATATAATTATAATAAACACATAATAATAAATATAATAAATACATAATTATATTATATTTATTACAAATATATATTTAATGTAATTATAATTATCTATATATATTAATTATATATTTAATATATAATTATAATAAATATGTAATTATAGTAAATATAATATTATAATAAATATATGATTATAATAATTATATAATTATAATAATTATATAATTATAATAATTATATAATGAATATATAATTAAAAATATAATAAATATATGATTATAATAATTATATAATATAATAAATATGTAATAATTATTATTATTTAATATTTCATAAGGTTTATTTATATAAATATAAATAATTTTAACAATGTATATATATATATATTTATTTATTTATAAATAAATTTAATATGGTTTATTTATATATTTAAATAATTATATATAAATTTATAAATTTTAAATATAAATTTTATTTATATTTAAATATTTATATATAATTATAAATATAATTATAAATAATTTCATATTTTTAAATACATATTTATAAATATATTTTAAAAATTGTAATTATTATTTTTAAATGTAATTATAAATATATAATTATATATATTCATGAGTATATATATATGTGATTATATATTTATTATATTTATGATTATATATTTATTATATTTATTTATTTATTTATTTATTAAATATATGTTTATAAATATAAATTTATTTATATAAATTTAAATTTAAAATTCTAGATAAATATAATTATAAATATATATATTTAACTACATATATAAATATATAATTATATATTAACAAATATAAATAAATATAATTATAAATATATGCATATTTAAAATTATATATGTGTGTGTGTGTGTATTTTAATTTTATATTTATTATATTTATAATTATATATTTATTATATTTATGATTATATATTTATTATATTTATCATTATAAATTTATTATATTTATATTAATTATATTAATAATTATTAATATAATTAATATATAATTGTAAATATATAAATATTTATTTTATATTTATCATATATTTTTTATATTTATAATTATAAATTTATTATATTTATAATTATACATTTATTATATCTTATATTTATAATTTATTTATTATATTCATAATAAATATTTATATTATATAACTAGAAATATTTATTTATTGCAATTATTATATATATATATATATATATTTAAATTTATAAAAATAAATTCATATTTATAAATATTTATTTATAATTTATTATAGTTTAAAAATATTATAAATTTATTTATAAATAAATATATATTTATAACTATATGAATATATTTCTAAATATAATTATAAATATTATAAAGATATTTAGACAAATATAATTATTAAAATATATTTATATATACATTTTAAATATATTTTCAATTATATATAAATATATATTTACAATTGTAAATAAATATAATTATATATATATATACATACATACACATATATTTATTTATATTTTTATTTTACATTAATATATGAAATTATATATATATTTATTTATAATTATAATTTTCTGTTCTTCATGATTATATATTTATTATAATCAAATATATATTATAATCATATTTATTACTAATTACATATTTATTACTATAATCATATATTTATTATAATTACATATTTATTTTAGAAATTATATTTATTATAATATATATATATTTATTTTTATTATTATTATATATATATATATATAATATATATATATATGGGGGTTGGGGGTGGTGTGGGGCCGTAGGGGTCAAAGCGCCACTTCAAATTATATTTTTTTTATATTTCTAATTTAATTAAGATTTATTTTTAAATACATAAGTATAGATATTTATAATAAATATCTCATTACAATCATAAATAAATATGTATTAATATTTGTAATAAATATACTATTATAAATATTTATAGTAAAAATGTAATTATCATTATATTTACAAATATATTTATAATTAATATATAATTACTATAATACATTTTTATAAATATAATAAATATATACTAAATATATAATTAGAATTCGTTAAATATATTTTTAATTATACAAATATTGATTTATATGTATATATATAATCCTTATTAAATTTAATAAATATATTATAAATATAAAATAAATATTTATATATAATTATAAATATTGATTTATTAAGATAGATTTATAATATATATATATATAAATATATATTACATGATAAGAATTATAAATAAATAATATATATATATATATATTTATAAAAATTTATTTATATAAATATATGTATATATATAATTAATAAATATAATTACAAATATCACTATAAAGAAATATTTATAATTATATAATATAAATATATATAATTATATAATTATATATTAATAATTATAAATAAGTGTATATAATTTAAAGATATAATATTTTTATAATATTTTTAAATATATAATATTTTATATTTATTATAAATTTATTATATTTTTAATATATTTATTATATTTAAAATATATTTATCGTATTTATAATGTATTTATTATATTTATAATATATTTATTATAGTTATAATATATTTATTATATATTTATTTAATTATATGTAAATATAATAAATTCTTACAATTACATATTTATTATTATATTTACAATTATATTGTTATTATATTGATTATTATATTTACACGTATATTTATTATATTTCTTATATTTTTAATTCTATTTATATTGTATTTTATATTTATAATAAATTTATTATATGTATATTATAATTATTATAATATATATATATTAAAAGGAGGTTAAGGGGGTGGGGTGTGTAAAGTTGGTGGTGGTGCAAAGCGCCACTTGAAGTGGCCCTACACCACCCCTTTCCCCAATTAATAAACACCATACCTCATTAAACTAAAAAAAACCCTTCCCGCTAAATCCTCTGGGAGGGGGCGTGACCCACTAAGGTCAACAAAAAAACAAACCACTTTTAAAATGAGGTCTTTTGTCAGGTCTCATAGGAAAGAAATAAAAAAAGGCCATTCCCGCATCTTCTTCTCCCTTACCCTGCCACTCCTCCCCTAGCGTAAGCCACCGGTGCCACCTCCTTGGTCTCATAGTCTGCTGCCCTCCTCAATCCAAGTGGCCAGACCTCCTTCCCCAACCAAATTTTCATGGCGCCAACTGCTCGTTGGTATCACCACCTACTCCCACAGTGAATCTCCAACCAATACAATGATCGCCGTCTCGGATTCACCCCTGTTGGTGCTAAATCTAGCCATGGGCTCGTCCTCGCAGGCCTGCACCGACACCTCCTCCTTCGGAGTGTGCGGCTCCCGCGACCTCCTGCTCCTGTGATCGGTCCCCCGCACGACCATCGTGAGCACCACTGCATACCAAGAGCCACCTGCTGCCCGCAATCCCTACTGCCACCATCTCCAGATTCGGTCGGCCACTACTCCACCCCGATGCCAATGATAACACTTTCCTTGTCAGTCCGATGCAACACTAAGATCGGACTGCAACTAGGTTTTTCCCGCTCTGTACGGTCCAGTACGGGTCTTCCCTGGTCCAGAATGGACCTACCCATGGTTGGCCCAACCCACATTGGCCTTGGGCGGAGTTTTGAGACTCGAGAAATATTTAACATAATCAAAATTAATTTAATTTCAGTATTAAATTAAATTAAATAATAATTATTTTTTGTTTTAAAAATATAATATTTTAATACTTTGAAAAAATAATTTATTTTTTGTATTAAATTAATTTATTTATTTTTTGGAATTAAAATTTTATTAATATCGTAAGCGAATAGATTATTTTAATTTAAATAATTAATTTAATTTATTTAATATTCTTTGTACTTAATTTTATTGCATTTGATTTTATCGGGTTTTACTTTTACCCGTTGATCGGTCTTGAGCATTGACTGACCGTGCATGTTCGTTTTATTTATTTTATTATTTAATTGTGTGTGATGAATATAATTAAATAAGTTGGTATGCACATCATCATTTTCTCATTTAATATGTTTAAGGGTCTACACACCCAGATAAAAATGAGTTATCTCTATTTTTCACTATTGAGTCCCTTTCACTTGCTTGCAAGTATTTTTGTACTATGATGAGTACACTATAAGTCGCAGACCATTCCAAATCATGGATAAATCCATAAGAAAAGAGGACACACTGAACAAGGACATGTGTTGGGAAAGACGGGAAAGCGACGAACGCGCAAACAAAAGAAAAAGCGAACGCGCAGCAGAAATTGAATCCTTCCCCCCAAATAGAAGCGGATGCGCAACAACAAAAAATTAAACGTGCAGAAAAATAAATTTGACACCGGAAATTTTTACGTGGAAAACCCGAAAGGGAAAAACCACGGGACCTAGTCCAGAAAGAGGGATCCACTAAAATCAAGAAGTACACGGTAGAGACTCCCCAAATGGAATGGATCTCAAAAGTAATACTCAAGAATAAAAGTATAGATCAAAAGGTGGAGAGCAAGAAAGATGATCGTCGAAGAAAGGCGATCACCAAATGGGATTTGCTCTCGGTGTTGTTGTTGCCGGTGATGTTGAAATTCCTTGCCTCTGCCTCCTTATATAGGAAAAGAATCAACGTCAAAATAATGTCACCACGTCAAAAGAGTGTCACTGCGTGAATTAATTAACGCGGTCTTGGCCCGCATTAAAACACCACATTAAAACAGATACCGCGTGGGCACCATTTGAGGAGGCGTTGCCCAGTGCGCCAACCAGGAAGGCGCCCAACAATCTCCCCCTTCGACTCAAGTGGGGATCACTGCCAACCCTACAATCTGTCGGCAAGTCTCAAATTTTCCTCTGGGTAAACTCTTGGTCAACATGTCTGACCCGTTGTCATCAGTGTGGATCTTCTCAAGCTCTAACTGTCTCGAATCAAGGACGTTGCGAATCCAATGATATCGAACATCGATATGTTTCAACCTACCATGAAAAGTAGAATTCTTTCCCAAACAAATAGCACTCTGACTATAAAAAAATAAAACATACCTGTCCTGATTTAAATTGAGCTCTCGAATAAACATTTTCATCCACAACAATTCTTTGCACGCCTCAGTAGCTGTAATAAACTCTGACTCTGTGGTAGATAAAGCAACACATCTCTACAATCTAGACTGCCAAGATACAGCTCCCCCTGCAAAAGTGATCAAATATCCTAAAGTAGACTTCCTCGAATCGATATCTCCTGCCATGTCTGAATCTGTAAAGCCACAAAGTATAGGTTCCCCTTTGCCAAAACACAATCTCATATCAGAAGTACCACGAAGATAACGAAAAATATACTTCACTGCTCTCCAATGCTCTCTACCTGGATTTGATAGAAAATGACTGACCACACCAACTGCATGAGCTATATCAGGTCTAGTACATACCATTGCATACATCAAACAGCCAATAGCAGATGAATAAGGTATGTGTTGCATCTCCTCTCTCTCTTCATCGGTAGAAGGTGACTGACTGATACTGAGCTTAAAATGTAAAGAGAGAGGAGTACTAACCACTTTCGCTCTATCCATAGAAAATCTCTAAAGAACCTTCTCAATGTATCTCTCCTGAGATAACCACAACTTCTTGGCCTTCCTGTCATGGGAGATCGTCATGCCAAGAATCTGTCGTGTTGGCCCCAAGTCTTTCATCGCAAAAGACTAACAAAGATCCTTCTTCAATCTGTCAATTCTAGAAGTATCATGGCCAACAATGAGCATATCATCAACATAAAGCAACAGTATAATAAAATCATCATCATTAAATCTCTGAAAAAAAACACAATGATCAGAAGATGTCTTCCTGAAACCTTGATGAGAAATGACATATTCAAACTTCTTATACCACTGCCTCGGAGCTTGCTTCAAACCATACAAGCTCTTCTTCAACTTTCAGACATGATTTTCTTTACCTGTTTCAACAAAACCCTCTGGTTGCTCCATATAAATCTCCTACTCTAAATCTCCATGGAGGAAAGCTGTCTTCACATCCATCTGCTCAATCTGCAGATCTAAACTGGCAGCCAAACCAAGAACAACCTGAATGGAAGACATTTTGACAACAGGTGAGAAAATCTCATCAAAATCAATACCTTTCTTCTGACGGAATCCTTTGACAACTAACCTTTCCTTGTATTGTGGAACATGACTAGATTATTTATTCTTAATCTGATAAATCCACCAATTTTGAAAATCTCTCTTCCCTGTCGGTAACTTCACCAGCTCAAAAGTGTGGTTGTCGTGCAATGATGTCATCTCTTCATCCATTTCCACAACTCATCTATCCTTCTGTTCACTCTCCATTGCCTCATAAAATGATTCTGGTTCTCCCCCTTCAGCGAGGATCACATACTCATCAGGTGAATATCAAGTAGAAATGGTGCGATGCCAAGATGACCTCCGGAGTGGAACTACGGGTTCATTAATAACCCCTGGAACCGGATCATCAGAAACAAAAGTTGCATCGGAAACTTCAAATCCAACCTGTTCTCCTTGAGCATAATTCTGTACATCAACGTGATCATCAGAATCAACAACATGAGGTAAATGTGAATTAGAACCTGGCTTAAGACTGACAAAACCATCAAAAGTTGGAGAAGCATATTTTTCTCCCTTATCGATATCTGCAACAGTCTGATCCTCCTTAAACACTGTATCGCGGATTCTGACAAGTTTCTTCAAAACATGATCATAGAACCTGTACCCAAACTCATCGTGTCCATAAACAATAAAAATACACTGGCGTGTCTTACCATCTAGCTTGGATCTCTCATCTCTAGGCACATGAACAAAATCCTTGCAACCAAAGACGCGCAAGTGATTGTACCTGATCTCTTTGCCATACCAAAATTTGTTGGGAGTGTCTGTCTACAAAGAAACCACTGGTGATAAATTGATTATATAAGTAGCAGTAAGTACAGCCTCACCCCAAAAATGTCCAGGCAACTTTGCTTCTGAAAGCAAACAACGAACTCTTTCCAGCAAAGTTCTATTCATCCGCTCAGCTACACCATTCAGCTGAGGTGTCTTGGGCGGCGTCTTCTTATGTCGAATACCTTCCTACCTGCAATACTGATCAAACAGACCACAATACTCTCCTCCATTGTCAGTGCGAATACATTTCAATTTCTTTCCTGATTCCCTCTCAGCAGAAACATGAAATTGCTTAAAAATATTAAGCACCTGACTTTTGGCTTTCAAGACATAAACCCAGAGCTTTGGTGAGTAGTCATCAATAAATGTAACAAAATAAAGACCGCCACTAAAGGTCTTTGATTTCAAAGGACCACAAACATCATAATGTACCAATTCAAGTACTTGTGACTTCCTGTGTGGAGGATGACTGCTGCAACTCACTTTGCCCTGTTTCCCATCCATGCAATGATCACATGTGTCCAATTTGACACTCTTCAAATCTGGAAGAAGATTTCTCTTGGCCTAACAACCAAGACCTTTCTCACTGATGTGACTGAGCCTCTTATGCCATAACTTGGACGAAACACTGCACTCAACAGCGCAAGCAGTATCACAAGAAATAGAAGCTCTAGTCCAGTACAAACCTGATTGCTTCTTCCCTCGATCCACAATCAAAGATCCCTTGTAAATATTCTATTGAAAATCACCAAAAGTGGTGATAAACCCTTCATCATCAAGAACACTGGTAGAGATAAGATTCAAACGAACCTCGGGTGTATGTCGGACATTCTTCAAAATCAGCTTACTTCCTGTATTGGTCTTTAAACAAACATTCCTGATGCCTACAATGTCAGCATGTCCATCGTTTCCCATCTTCAAAATCCAAAAATTACCAGGGATATAAGATGTAAAGAACTTCTTCGATGTCACGTGAAAATAGGCACCACTGTCAACAACCCGGCAAGAATCATCAGAAGAAATGTTAATGGAATCATAAACAATAACAAGATCACCCATGTAGCGGTGGAAACATGATCATCTCCATCTCCATTTTTCTACTGTTGATTTTCCTTCAATCTGTTCTCTCTTTTAAGATGATAACAAAACTTCTTAACATGACCCTTCTTACCACAATGATGACATTCAAAATCTCTCTGCTTCAGTCTGGATTTTCTTCTGCCTCTTCTCTTATCTCTACTACTCTGCCCCCGGTCATGGCTTCTCCCCCTATTCTCTGTGACCAAAAGCTTGGAAGAAGATTTATCCTGATTACGTATCCTGAACTCTTCATTTAAAATAGTAGACTTGACAAAACTAAATGTCACAGCACCATTAGGAGCAGAACCGGTTAGAGTAACACGTAAAATTTCCCATGAATCGGGTAAAGTGTTAAGCAACAAAAGAGATAAAAACTCATCTTCAAAATTGATACCCATGCTAGAAAACTGATCAAAACATCCTTGATATTCACTTAAATAATCATAAATAGACGTACCTTCTCTGTACCTCAAGTTCATCATTTTATTGAGAAGAAACAGTTTATTGTTTCCCGTCTTCGAATCATAGGTCGTCTCAAGATTCTCCCACAAAGTTCTGGCGTGAGATATGTTGACAATGTGGTTCATCACGTTGTCTTAGACCCATTGACGAATGAAGACGCAAACCATCTCATGCTCAAACGCCCATTCTTCGCCTGACATCCTCTATGTCTTCTGGGTACTAAACACTGGAAGATGCATTTGCTTGACAAAAAGTAGATCCTTCATTTTAAGTCGCCACATATGGTAGTTGGAACCATTTAGAAAAATCATCCGACTTTAGTTGGCCTACATAATAAATATGAAAAGAAAAGAACCAAACCTCCATCTGATACCAGATGTTGGGAAAGACGGGAAAGCGACGAACGCACAAACAAAAGAAAAAGAAAACGCACAACGGAAATTGAATCTTTCCCCCCAAATAGAAGCAGATGCGCAGCGACAAAAGAGTGTCACCGCGTGAATTAATTCACGCAGCCTTGGCCCGCATTAAAACACCACATTAAAACAGATACCGTGTGGTCACCATTTGAGGAGGCATTACCCAGTGTGCCAACCAGGAAGGCGCCCAACAACATGCTGCATCATGAGTCAAGATACGACTTAGGTATGATACCCCTAGGTCATGGTTGATCCATTAAATTTAAATGGACCAACGAATATTAGATTCTCAAGATCAACCAGGTAAAGAGAACTAGGATAGGGACGAGACTAGAGAATATGTGGCCGATAGGCTGAAACTCTTTGATAGAGAATCTTTCCCTCCCATTTTACTCTTTTACTGTTATTTGTTATAAAATATTTTTACATTATTGAATAAAAAATGATTGGTGGTTAAAATCCTTTAGGGGAAATAAGATTGAATGGTTGTTTACTCTTTCTCCTTGTTTATGATATTTTCTTACTGTGTTTTTATTCATCAAGATCAAATGAAAATTTGATCTTGATGAACCCAATGTAGGTTCCGGGCGCAGCGGAAGCATGTTGATGGGGTTTTTCCAAACTTTAATTTTAACGTTAACAACGTTCAATCCGAGATCCGTCACGATTTAAAACGTCGGATCTTCGAAATAGAACAAAGAATGGAAAAGAAAAGAAGATTCCCGGAACCATTGAGATAGGATCATCATATGTTGGTTATAATTAATTTAATTAATTCTTAAGAATTACCTCGATGAAATTCTTTCTTCGTTGGAGTCTCCGATCACGATCCTGCGATCCGTCATTGCGTCGTAAAATCCAAGTATAGGATTCCTCTAGCGGTGATCCACACATGCTCCACGTATCTCTGGACGTCGCTGAAGGGATCTCTGGGTTCTAGCACGGAAGAACCTTCGCTTGCGATGTCCGCCTTCGACCGCCTTGATCTGGTGGAGGATATCGCTCTTGTAACTTGAAAGCATTCTTGGTGGAAAGGGAATTCTCTCTTGGCTTGAGAGTATTTCCAAATCCATTGTGCGCAATAATGGCTCTCATTATTTGAGAATAATGTAATTTGGATTATAATACTTAGAATAATAAAATCAATTAATTGCCCAAAAGCATTTAATCATTTCATTTAATTCTTAGTAATACCCCATGTCTTAATAATGACAGTCGACCATCATTATTACTTGACATGTGCCCAACATATTACATTTAATATCATTTAATTAAATAAACAATATTTTCTCATGAATCTTGAAAAACAAACTACACGGCGTGTATATAAATATACACGATGTGTAATTTTATTTTTCATTTTATTTATTTCCTCCACCATATTTATTAGACCTTGAGTAATGGATATTTATTTCTTAAATAAATATAATTGTATTACTCGCTAATAAATATATATTATTTCGCCCACAATATTTTCTCTCGAATAACTAGTGTTGAAATAAATGCGGTCAGGCATCCTTAAATAATTATTAAACCACAATCGGGAATAATATTTATTTAACTTGTTAAATTAATATTTAACTGAGATACATGGACACACTTAGTGTGTGACCCTCTAGGCCTCTTTCTCAATGGCATTAGGCGGATCCTACCTAAATTCCAAGGTTAGCGTCTAGCAACACGCCAAGGCACCCATAGAGAAAGAAGTTAACACTGCAATGACATTTCACCTCCTACGAATGCTTACCGTGTAATATAATCCCTTTGTCTCGATATCTCCAATCAAGCGGGTTGCATGCTAGTGCCATCAACCCATGTCCTCGATTATTCTTTCTTTGACTTCCCGAAATTGAACTCACTCATACCTTACCATGGCCATGGATTTATTTAGGCTATATCAATTCCATCAAAGGGCCTGAGATATCTACTTCCGTTATGGAACAGAAGGGACAAATCCTTTCTCGCATTATCTATTAATGCAGTATTACTCGTGACGCACCCAACGTATCCTACCTCGCTGTGAACAGTGTGTCATCACATTTTTAGTCAATACATCTAAGTGCGTGAGTTGTAATACCCATTAATAATAATCATAAAGTCTAAGGACCAATACACATGTCCGCGGATAGGAACATCCAATGACACTATGAAATGTGGATTTCCTACTAGCGGGTCTCGTTCTCATAATATCCTCTTGGATATTACCAAGGGCGCGCACCATGAGAAGTTGCCTCAAAGTTTTATGAGTCCTCACCCCTAATGACCTGTATTATTTGTGTCCCTCAAATAATATTGTAGACGCCGAAAAAAAGTCCGTAACTCCTAGAGGAAGTTTCGAAATGGCGAAGTGAAGTCATATTCGGAATCAGAGGCCCGGTCCGAAGGCTCGGGAAGTGGTGCACGAAATAAAGGAGGGATTGCGTGAAATAAAGATGTGCACGCGAAGCATTCCCGGGATTTGCGTAATCGAGCCGATGGTGCGCACAATTTTGCGCGCCCCGGTTCCACGCAGTGAAGCTTTGTGCGCCGACGGTTCCCGTCGCGGAAAGTTCCATGTGCCGCCTGGATTCCGTGCCGGATGATGCCTATAAATAGAAGGCAACCCCTAATGGTTTGGGGGTTGTGAAATCCGGATCGGCTCCCGTGTGCGCAATTCGACTCCCCCCGCGTGGAATATGACTTCCAGGTAATCCCACTTTTTGCGCAACCTTACCCTTGAGTTTGCCTTTGCGCGCAACTCCACTGGCTTAAGTGAATTTTCCTCCTCCTCCAAGTACTTCCCTTGCGCATGATTGTTTCCCCTAGCGCGCAATCCCCTTCTATGTTCACAATACCTTGCGCACAATCACCTATCCGCGCAATCCTCTGGACCTATTGTGCGCCATCCCGGTGTTTTGCGTGCAAACCTTCCTTTTGCGTGCAACACCCAGGACCCCTTTTACCTTGACGCCCCTTGGCTGCCTTTTTGTGCCAGCACCTGATGTCTCCCCTGCTGAGCATGTGCACCATGCGTTGTTTTCCCATATGGCCTTCCAGGCTCGTACGAAGTAACCTCAAGGTCCCTTGCGCGGTGTTTCCCATTGTGTTGCTTTGCCTTATGATTCTCCGCATAGGCACGCTAACGGCTATTGCTTCTTCACATAGCCATGCTAACGTGGACCCCTCAATGGTTTGCCCTGCAGCCCCCCTTCACTATGGCCTTGCCGATGCCTTCCCTCCCACAAGGGGTAGAGGGCATTGGGCATGTAAGCCCTAGGGGTGTGGAGCAAACCCACCTCGTCCAAGCTGCAGGACGTTAAACTTCTAAGAACCTCATCCTTAACACATGACGTTAAACTGTGGTATGACCCTATGCTTCACACGCAGGGTCCCCCCCAGCTCGGACATTCATTACGCCTCTCATCTCCACAGGAATGGAATCTTCATCACATGGAATGAGATCCTCCTTGTCGGAGTGGAATTTGTCCACAGGGGAAGGGCTGCCTCAGAGCATAAGCCCCAAGACTCTCTTATGGAAGGTTGCACCCATGCACCTCCATACTTCCCCCCTGCCAAGGCCAGTGGAGTCCCTTTCCCACTGTGCTTTGTCGCACCACGGGCCTCCACTCTGGAGTAAGCCCCAACACCCAGGGCTGCTAACCACGCGTGTGCCCCTGTTTCCTCTTTGGGCTACTAACCACGCGTAAGCCCCTGTTTCCTCTTCAGGCCGCTCAACGCGTAAGCCCCTTCCCGCTTCTCACGGACACACCCTTCGCGACGTGATCGTCTGGTCCCTACTGCCTCTTGTTTCTCACACCGATCATGACTCACATGGGCTTAGAGCGCGCATCGACCATGACATCCTCCTATGGGCCACCTCATAGCGTAAGCCCCATACCAGCGAACTACGTGGACTTTGATCCGTGCTAATGCATGGTACGTAGGAAGCCTCCACGAGGTTAAAGCCCACCACCCGGTCATTTCGACCTCTCCACGTCGGTTCCCTGACCACCATGGGCTGCCTCAGAGCGTATTCCCCATCCCAGCGAACTACATGGACTTTGATCCGTGCTAACACATGGTACGTAAAAAGCCTCCACGAGGGTCAAGCCCACCACCCGGTCATTCCGACCTCTCCAGGTCGGTTCCCCGACCACTATGGGCCACCTCAGAGCGTAAGCCCCATATCCACCATGGGTCGCCTCAGAGCGTAAGCCCCATATACACCATGGGCCGCCTCAGAGCATAAGCCCCAGATCCCTCATCCCGCATGACGTTAAACAGTATGCCCTCATCATGCATGGCGTTAAACTGTATCTCGTCCCGCATGACGTTAAACTGTATTCCCCCTCTTGGGATGCCTCAGAGCATAAGCCCCATGCCTCACATCCATGTCTCATCCTGACTTCCCCCCTCAAGCGCACGTGCCTTGGGAAGCTCATTCCCTAGACCGGAGATCTTACTTCCTCCAGGATCCAATCCATGCATCCATTCTCACAGGTCGCCTTTTCAGGTGTCCCACCATATCACCGAACTACGCGGACTATGATTCCCTACCCTGGGGATACGTAGGAAGCCTCCACGAGGTTCAAGACCGTCACTCCATCATCCATCCTGATCCTTACTCAGGCCGCCACATCCCGGTGAGATCGTGCCACCCCATCCCACTCCATGGTATCCGGGAAGACTCCCACGTGCTGGACCCAACATCGGTGTTCCCCCTAGGGGGTCCTTCAATCTGATCCACTCTCAGTGTTTCGATCAGTCCGACCCATCTTCGCAAGATGTTAAACTCGTGGCATACCCCGTGTTAAACATGGGAAGCTGAGGAAAACCTTATATGGTACATAATTCCCTGCGTTCGATGTGGGATGCCTCGGGCTTCCGCGCCCTCGAGAAGCCCTGTGATAAGGTACAAAAGACAGACATGCCAACGACACCCCAACGTGACCATTCTCCTCACCGAAGGTTGCTTCCCCGACAAGACCCCTTGGAGCATCTAGACGGAAGCAGCGTAATTAACTGGAGTCCATGAAGATATGGTGCCGCGAACGAGCTTCATGAACCCATCTTAAATCTATGAGGGAGACCCGGACTAGGTGATGAGCTCCGAGGAGGAATCCACAGAAGGAAGAACCAACATCCCATCATCCCGATTTCGATCAAGGAGAAGACGTCCCTGAATAAGGAACAGATGCCACCCGCCTTTGGAAATTGGGAATGCGGGGCAACAAGCCGCACGTCCTCCCGTGCGTGACGTACATGTGCGCGCGCCCCGGCGTAAAAGCGTCGGAAACAGAAAATGGTGAACCCGACATGAAGCTCTTCTCCTCAATACAGGGACAGGTAGCATTCGGGGTGTCGGAAGATTAGCATGTCACTAGGTTCGGGTACCTATCACCAGGACGTGAATCCCGCCAGGGGTTGAGTCAGTTAGGATGTTGTGCACTCTGTTATGCAATGTCATCAGCGTGGATCCCTCTCGCCGACCATGGAAGACAAAATGAAGATGGGCTATTGGTTGTTGATTTATTTTCCTATTAGTACTAATGGGTTCATCTCCCTGCTTCCAGGAATCATATCACTACATCCGGAGCTCGATCACCACCTGCCCACCGGCGCAGGGGCAGGGGTAGTACCGACGTGGCTACCCCGTGCAGTCCCGCCTTTTCCACAGTCACTCCGGCTCCGATTTCAATGACTGTCGGGCGCTCTCTCCCCCTCTCCCCGTCAGAAATCATCCAGTGAAGGGTGATCAACGACCTGGTTCATAGGTACGACGAGGAAGGGATCATCCCCACCAGGGGCATGGACCGTTTGGATCTAGAGGTGGTTGCGCCTCACTATCGTCGTCGCCCCCGAGGGCCGCACAGGGAGCCGCCGCTCCCCACTCCGACGTTCAACTGCTTCGGGAGCCTATCCCCGGAGCGCCTTGACCCATCCGTCCCCTATGCCAATGAGGTGGGGGATGTCCGGGTCTGCCCAGTCAGAGATCTGTCCCAGGGGTTAAGGGTAAGAACCCCCGCTAGGCTACGTCGACGTCATCGCCCGGATCCCCGGGCCGAGGACCAGGCAATCTTTGTGACCGCACCACTAGCTCCAACCCATCTGACCCGACACCAACGTCGGGCGTGAGCAGAAGAGAATGCCCGTCCTGGGGCACCAACGTCAGCAACCACTGTGGACCGATCCACTGCTAACTGATGCTACCAGACCCCCACACACGTTGATCAGGGGTAGTCACATGCCCAACTGGGATCGAGGCCCCGACCGCCCTACAGGCAGGTTGGGTCGACTCTCCCGGTCACAGGAACAGGCAATGGTCATCGCGGACCAATCCACGGTAGTTCCACCCACCATGAAGGCTCATTCCGTGCCACTGATCTGGAAAGCCGAAGGCTTCTTCGCGATAGCTACACTCCGAGTATGACTCCTTCAAGCGCCCACTGCACTGGGTATGAGTTCACTCCCCCTACCGTTGGCCGCGAGTATGGATTCGTTGCGTATCCAGTCTCTCACTCACATGGAGGTCCTCCCCATGTCCCTTTCGACATCTGTCTCGGTGCTTCCCACACCCTGGCCTTCAGTCCCCTCTACCCCAGCACTATTGCGGCTAGGGGACTCCTTGACAGAAATCATCCTTACCCTGAGGAGCCACCCAGGGGCAGGAAGGCAGGGCATCATTGCCGTAGGAGGAATGTCAGGGGAGTCCGGACAGAAATTAGACCAATCCGCTTCTCGGACTCTGAGGCGGAGTACGACTCGACGGTGGAACCTTCCCCCCAACCCTTTGAGTCGAGGGAAGGGATGGGGACGTGGCGCGTTAGTCTAGTACTCCCCGAATGTGAGATCTGTATGATTCCCTCCTCCCTCCGAAGGTATATCTAGGAGGAAGAGGACTTGGCGTACCCCAGGGGTCAAACCCGCAGTTATCACTAGCCTCCCTGGAAGCGCCTTCCACCTTAGTCAGGGAGGGTGGGGAAATTTTCTGGGGATCGATGGAAGAGTCGCAAGGTGACACACCCCCGGCGAGAACCAACGCTGTGACAGGAGGCCCATTCGCTGGCCCATCCTATCGCGACGTGGCATCCAGGGTACTGAAACCCTTGGAGGACGACTCAGGGATCAGCGGCCAATCGGCCTGTTCGCTGTATTCCCTGTCGGCCAGTCCACCAGCCTGATGACCTACCTCGGCGCCGTTTCTAGCTCACCGGCCATTCTCGGTTGATGATCCAGGGTAGAAAGGTCCAGACCCCAAACCGGAGTCATGGAGCTTCTGGACCGTCCTCGCAGCGGGCCACTTCCCCGAGAAGTTTTGGCCGGTCGCAGGATCGAATTTTGATATGCGAGAGTCGCTCACCCCGGGGAGTTTGAATGTTTCTGCCAGCCTCTTCAGGTGACTCACTCCCATCTTCTCCATCAGCTAGCGCCTTATCCTGGGAGTCAAGCACATCTCAAGGATATCGGTGAGCAGTGCCATCGGGTCGACCTGGCAGCGCTCCCTACGGTTTGGCACCCCGAGTCTCCTGGCCACCGCAGGGTCCTCCAGCAACAATGTGTTCATAGTTTTCAAGTACTCCACAAGGTTATCGAGGAATCCACCCCCCCACGCGCACATCCGCGGATGGGGGTAGTACGCTGCCCTTTTTTTCTGTGTGATCCGTCGACAACCCGATTCACCAGGCGGCCCTGAGAGAATGTCACCAAAGGCAGTGGCGGTCAACATGGATGACCTTTCAGATGAGGGAAACAGTGTGGAGCTCCTCTATGGGGACTCACCCCCTGAGGACAAACCGCCACTGGACCCGTCTGGGAGGATTACTCGCCACCAGAGGAGCCTCCTAGGTCTCCCCACACCCACTGAGGCACTGACACTGAGCCGAAACATCAGCAAGGGTAAAGAGAATGTCGGGGCTGTCAAGCTTGCCGACCCATCTACCTCGGTGCAGAAGGTAGAGGAAGACTCCGAGAAGGCCACGCTACACCAACAGCTTACTAAGCAAAAGAGGCTGGTTGATGAGATCTTGGCCGAACGCATTGCAAAGCAGCGGCCTGACTACGGTAATCCTAGGCCAGGACAGCAGGGTAAGGAGCACCTACCCCTTGCCGAGATTCCCCCGGGCAACCGCAACCATGTTGCGTTCGCTGATAGGGGAGAGGCTGGAGCCCATGGAAAGAGGGCACAGTATGTTTCATTGAACCCTCCCGAGCGGCGGGATCACCTGGGGGACCATGCTCGGTTTCCTCCCGCTGCCCCAAGAGTCGCTCTGCCAGCCGCCCCGCGAGATGCTGAGCTTGACTACTGGATTGAAGAGCTCGGAAATGCGCTTATGGTTAGAGATCCCTGTCAGGACAGGAATCCAAGTCCGGATGATCTGATGGAAGTACTCATCTCCCACTTGGAGGCCCTAGAAACTCGGCAGGTGGCAATCCCACCGGATGGCAAGCCATACCCAGCATGGGTGGATGATATGCCGGCCCCTCCAGGATTTGGGAACCCCACTTTCTCCCCCTTTAACGGGACCGGAGACCCGACACAACACCTGTCCCACTTCAACTCGAGGTGCGGGCCTATGTTAGGGACTCCGGCGCAACAGGAGGCTGCCAAGCTCCGTTGCTTCGTTCAGACACTGGAAGGACCGGCATACGTCTGGTACAGCCATCTCCCTGTTGGATCTGTGACTAGATGGGAGGACCTTCGTAGGCAATTCCTCTACCAGTTCAGTTCCACAACCCAGTAGACGAACATAGCAGACCTCTTCAGGTGCAAACAAAGGCCCGATGAGCGAGTCACGGACTTCATCGCCTGGTGGAAGGGGCTCACGTACTCCCTTGACTTGCCACTAACTCAGGAGAAATTACTGACAATGTGTGTAGGGAATGTCAAGGTAGAGATGGTTCCTTCCCTGATCACTCAGAATTACCCCGGATGGTTTCGGGACTTCTCAGACAAGGCTCAGCGCCTCGAAGAAGCCATGCAACAGGCTAGTCAGGCACGCCCGCTGCCTCCTGTAATCCCTGCAAGGAGAGCCACTAGAGCCAATCCCGCTGTTGTAGCCCATATAGAGGCCCCCAGACAGCTATATTTTCTACCAGTAAGGCCGTCTCAGCAGCCTCATAGGAGTCCACCCCCACGGGCACAGCCTCCGGCCTAGCAGCGACCGCCTCAAAATCGGCAGGCGCCTTCGCGTAACGCACCGCCACCACCCAGGAGAGATAATCAGGCTCCTCCTCCTCGGCATGCTCCTCCAGCCCCTGGTCATAGTCATCCTCCAAGAGCCCCCTTTCCAAATAGAAGGAATCAGGCTTACTTGTTTGATGAGGCCTAGGTCCTCGGTTATTTCTGTAGCGCCATGGATCAGAGGATCGTGCGGCTGCCTGAGTGTCGAAAGCCAGAAGAGGCGCATCTCACTGATCACCCTAACTAATGCCCTTATCATCTGATCCTGGGACTCACCATCTAGCTATGCTATGTGTTCAAGGACTGGATCCAAGACCATATTGACAACAACATAGTCAGGTTGGGCCCAGCCCCGGTGCAGGTGGCAGGTGTCTTCGTGAGACCAGATGGCAGCAGCAGCAACAAGGATGAGTGGTAGCAGGTTTCCGACCATGGGTCCTGAAAGTATAATGACTGGATGGCCCGAAGGACGGTTTCCCGTGCCCATGGAATCATCTGTGCCTGCCTGAGTCAGTCAGAGCCCTCAGAATCTGCGAGCGCCGCTTTGGCATCGTCGTCTCAGCCTACCTCTTCCCAGAAGAGCAAGCGGCGGTGCAAGAAGAAAGAGTGTGCCCTTCCAGTGCCGTCATCTTCCTGAACACTTGGCAATTTTATGCCCCCAGAGATGGGTATCCCTCTGAGACTCCATCCGGTAGCGAATGACTCCTCAAGTGAAAGCCCGGGGTACGCTTTGGTTAACACCGTAGAGTTGGTAAATCCCTTTTTGACTCCCGACGATGAGGAGTGCCAGGTGGACCTCCCCAATGTCCCCAGATGTCGCTAACGTCGGTGGAGCCGTGGCTACGTGAATCGCCGGGGCACGACAGTCGTTACCTCCAGTCAGGTCGTGCACGCTACTGAGACCAGGCAGCAAGCCCGATACAGAGATCAGCGCACACGGCCCCTCAACCGGTGTCAACAGGTTCACCTCCACCACCATTTGTGTTGCTGGATCAGGTAGGACCACCTCGTCCATGTCACAACCAGCCCTGCCCTGCCACCGTCCAACTACAGCCTTCCAGTCCTAATGCGGAAGCCACCTCCCGGGCTTCGACTAGTGAACAACTAGTACCAGTCAGTCACTGGTCCCACCGGTAGTGCCCGTCATTCCTCCAACTGCAGAGCGGCCTCCTGTAATCAGAAGCTCACGTTTGGCTTGAAAGTATGATTTTCTAAAGCACCTGGCCGGCATTCCAGCAAGGATTTCTATCCTTGAGGCCCTCTTCCTGTCGTCTGAAATGCGCGAGGCGCTCACCGAGGCTCTAAGGAGCCCCCTCCAGTTTGAGATGGAGGTGGAGGCCGCAGAAGCCTTCCACACCGAGGAGATTGAGGATGCTGAATATCAGGTGGTTATCTCATTTTCCGGTGAAGATGAAGACCTTCCCATATAGGCCTGGGGCACATTCTCCCACTGTACGTCACCGGCCAGTTCAATGGCATAGAAGTTCACCACTATCTTGTTGACACGGGTTCCGGGATTAACCTAATCCCAACTCAGACACTATGGAAACTAGGGTTGTCTGAGGATGATTTAACTCCCTCCGACCTCAGGATCTAGGGGTATGACAGAACCGAGCAAACTCTACTTGGAAAGATCTATCTGAAGACCCAGTTTGGCGGCCTAATTGCCAATACTGAATTCATGGTTGTCTCTCAGGACACTGCCTACAACGCGTTGATGGGTAGTCCGTGGCTCCACCTTCACGCAGTGGTCCCCTCATCATATCACCAGTGCCTCAAATACTCCCTTAAGGGTCGAGTGGACGTGATCCAAGGAGATGAGTCTCCTTTTGCCTCTTGTGAAGCCCGTTATCTGGACGCTGACTATTAAAAGAGCAAGGAAAAGCAGATCCTGGAAGGTGAGGTCAAGCCTGCCACTGTCGCGAGTGGTCCCTAGGCAGGTTTGGACGACGCATATGTCTTCCCAATCCATCGGTTGGAGGCCACGACCCCTGACATGGGGTAGTGATTTGTTGTTTCGGGTACTAGAGGAAGGCATATTTCTGGGTCCAAGTGACGGCGTGAAATCACCTCGTACTCTTACACCATCCAGGCTCAGGTGATCCCCGAACCTCCTACCCCTGTACGATATTAGGATATTGGGCTCATGGCAATGACAGTACGTCATACGTGTCTGTTTCGCCAGGCTGGAATCGATCGGCTCAAGCCGACGCGCCACTACTGCTTTGATGTCATAAAGTGTGGCCCCTTGGGCCGAAGGCCAGATGGGATTGGATCAACCGCCTTTGTCTCCATGGTCTCCGCAGTGCATGGGTCCCCTGACGTAACTACCTCTACCGCCCAAGCCGGCACCAGCTTCCCGTCAGGGTCTGGCAGCCCCGAAACGGCTCCCCCCATATATGATCCCTCCACAAGCGGAGAGGAGGACATGGAAGATGCTCCTACTACCTTTGAGGAGGGCGTCCCCACCACGGTTGATGACTTAGTGTATGTGAACCTCGGTAGCGAGGCGGACCCGAGACCCACATTGGTCAGCGCCGCTATGCTCCTCGAGGAATGACAACGGTACATAGACTTCCTCATACAGCATCGTGATGTGTTCACCTGGAGTTATGATGAGATGTCAGGTCTAGATCCCCAGGTAGCCTTCCACCGCCTTGGCCTTCCAGCAAACCATCGTGGGTTCAATCATCCTCTCAGAAAGATGCACCCCTCTCACGGTGCCATGGTTGAGGCCAAAGTTGATAAACTCATCAAGGCCAACTTCGTCAAGGAAATCCAATACCCCAGGTGGCTAGCCAACATTATGCCAGTCAGAAAGAAGAACGGGAAGATCAGGGTCTGTATCGACTTCCGCGATCTCAATCTCCACTGTCCGAAGGATGATTTTCCCCTTCCCGTGACAGATTTGTTGATCGATGCCACGGTCAGGTTCCAAGCCCTCTCCTTCATGGATGGGTACTCCGGGTATAACCAGATCCGGATGGCCCTCGAGGATGAAGAGTTCACTGCCGTTAGGGCCACCCAGGGTACTTTCTGCTACCAGGTTATGCCCTTCGGCCTAAAGAATGCAGGTTCCACCTATCAACAGGCCATGCACCGCATATTCAAGCCAATTCTTGGGACACTGGTGGAGTGCTACGTGGATGATATGGTGGTTAAGTCTCGTCAACATCAGGACCATCTCAAAGACCTTGAGAAAGTGTTTGGATTCCTCCGTTCTCACCACTTGAAGATGAACCCATTGAAGTGTGCCTTCGGGGTCACCTCCAAAAAGTTTCTTGGCTTCATTGTTAGGTATCGAGTCATCAAGATCGACTTAGAGAAGATCAAGGCCATCAGTCAGATGCCTCCCCTGAGTAATATTCATGAGCTGAGAGGCCTTCAAGGACGCTTAGCCTATATACGCCGATTCATCGTGAATCTGGCCGGCAAGTGTAATCCCTTTTCTTGGCTCATGAAGAAGGGCACCGCCTACAATTGGGACGAAGAGTATCATATCGCTTTTGAGGAAATCAAGCAGTATCTGCTTCAACCTCCGGTCTTGATGCCACCCATTTCCGGAAAGCCGCTGGTCCTTTATGTGACCGCCCTAGAGTGATACCTTGGTGCACTTCTCGCCCAGAAGAACAACGAGGGGACATAGAATAGCCTCTACTACCTCAGCCGCATCCTCCTCGATGTGGAAATTAAATATTCTCCCATCGAGAAGAGCTACCTGGCACTCGTATTTTCCATGAAGAAATTGTGGCACTACTTGCAGCACCACGAGGTACAGGTGGTCTCTTGGGTAGACCAGTTGAAATACATCCTGAACCGACCTATGTTGACCGGCCGATTGGCGCGCTGGGCGGTGATCCTCCAGTAGTTCGACATCAGGTTCGTACCTCAGAAGGCTGTCAAAGGATAGGCGTTGGCAGACTTCTTAGCTGCCCACCCAACCTCCGCGGACCAGCCATTGGATCTAGGCTTTCCTGATGAGGCAATCCTCTCAGTCGATCACACCATCCCATTATGGCAGATGCACTTTGACGGTGCCTCCCGGAGCCCCACCGGTAGAAGTCTCAACGATCCTAGGCTTAACATAGTGGGCCTGGGTATCGTCTTCATCACCCCAGAGCAAGTCGTTCTGCCGTATTCATTCCTGTTGTCAGAAGATTGCACCAACAATGAGGTAGAGTATTATTCCCTCATTACTGGCCTTGATTTGGCTCTCGAGATTGACGTACCCCATCTGTATGTGAAAGGGGACTTCGAGCTAGTCATCAAGCAGGTCAATGGTGACTATGCTGTCAGAAATCTAGAACTCATGCCATTACTGGAGTGCACCCTCCATCTAATGGCTAAGTTCCCCTCCCGGACAGAGGTCGTTCACATTCCCTGGTCGCGGAACAGTCGAGCATATGCTTTGGCTAGCCTGGCCGCATCACTTGCGGAGCCCGAACAGGATGACCTAATCATCCACATGGTTCACAGGAGAGTCATTGATCCTGTTATTCCGAAGGGATATCGTGGACCGCGGGTGAACCATATCACCGCTGGTGCCCCTACGTCAGGATCCCCAGGGGCTTCAGGTGCGGTAATCGAGACAGTTCCTGACTGGAGGACACCCTTGGTTGAATATCTTCAGCACGGCAATCTTCTTCCGGACTGAGCTGAGCAAGAACGAATCTGAAGCCGCGCGCCGTAGTTCACCCTTCAAAGCGGTCCCAACCTTGAGCATCTCTATTACAGGCATGGATTTTATGGTGTTCTCCTCCATTGTATTCAAGGAGTCGAGATCCCACGGGTCATGCAAGAAGTGCACGCTGGTTCCTGTGGCACCCACCAGGCCGGGTCGAAGTTGTCCCACCAGATTCGGAGGCTGGGAGACTTCTGGCCCTCCATGATCTACGACTGCATTGAGTATTCCAAGAGGTGTCATGCATGCCAAGTTCATGATAACTTTGTGCATCGGCCACCGGAGCCTCTCCATACTAACAAGTATTCTTGGTCCTTTTCAGTCTGGGGGTTGGATGTCGTAGGGCCTTACCCGCCGGCGACATCCCACCAGTGTCAGTTCATCTTAACCGCTACGGATTTCTTCTAGAAGTGGGCAGAGGCAATCCCGCTCAGGGAAGTCAATTCATGTTCTATCGCTGACTTCGTGAGCTCAAATATCATCTATCAGTTTGGAGTACCTCACGCTATCCTCACGGATAATGGAACTAACTTCCGAGCAGCCGAGCTGAAGAAATTGTACGCTAAGTACAACATTCTCTCTAACCACACCTCCCGCTACCATGCACAGGAGAATGGACAGATTGAGGTGTTTAACAAAACCCTCTCCAACATTCTGCAAAAGATGGTTGGTCAGAACAAGAAAAGTTGGCCAGACAAGCTCCTCAACGCCCTCTGGTCTTATAGGACGACGACTCGTAACTCCACCCAGGTGACTCCGTATTCCCTGGTATACGGAGCTGAGGTTGTTCTGCCCATCGAGATCCAGTTTCCCTCATTACGCACGGCAGTCTACGACCAGCAAGTTCCATATAGAGTTACCAAAATCCGTCTAGCCGAATTGGAAGCACTGGATGAAAGTACGCTTTGCGCTTTACATAACTTGGAAAGGCATCAGAGCAGGATGGATCGAGCTTTCAATAAGAAGGTTTGCCTCTGCTCCTTTCTGCAAGGTAACCTGGTGCTGGCTCTCAGAGCGCCAATGATTCCCGGCAGGAAACCACCCAAGTTGGAGCCTAAATGGGAGGGGCCTTTTATTGTCCATAAGGTCTAGCCCAATAGCGCGTATTCCCTGGTGACTATGGATGGTGAGCGCAAAACTCCTCCCACCAACGCCAGGTTCCTCAAGCAGTACTTTGCCTAAGCCTCATGCGGTCCTACATGACCTTAAACTGTATAGTCCCGCATAACCTTAAACTGCACCCGGTCCTACATGACCTTAAACTGTACGGTCCCTCATGACCTTAAACTACACCCGGTCCTACATGAACTTAAATTTTACAGTCCTACATGACCTTAAACTACACCTGATCCCGCATGACCTTAAACTGCACCCAGTACTACATGACCTTAAACTGCACCCGGTCCCGCATGACCTTAAACTGTACCCGGTCCCGCATGACCTTAAACTGCACCCGGTCCTACATGACCTTAAACTATACAGTCCCGCATGACCTTAAACTACACCCAGTCCTACATGACCTTAAACTGTATGGTCTCGCATGACCTTAAGCTGCACCTGGTCCAGCACGACCTTAAACTCTACTCTGCCCTACATCTGGGCTCTTTGGTCCGAGTTCTAAGACCTAAAACTAAGATTTGTATTTCATCCAACATGACATTAAACTGTGTCTCTAGAACTATGTGTGACTTGATTTCCATCTTTATGGGATACGTAGGACCGCCTGAGCACTTAGATTTCAGGTCCAGCCCTGTCTCTTAGGAGATCCCACGATCTCCCGGTCGCCTCGGTCTTTTGGCATGCCCTTCCCTCGGGAATCCGCCATCTTCTGGACACTCTCATACTGAGCCCTTCAACCCACTCCAGTGGTCTGCTAATGTGTTCAGAGTACTTTGGTCTAGGACCTGGAGTGTCAGATTCGACTTATACAAGTCTTCGTCCACTTTTCAAGCTTTGTGTTCCCCTTCATTTGGGCCCCACCATCCTTCACACCCGAAGGGACCCCCAAGAACGGCCTGGATATAATGCCTAAGGGATCTCCTACCATCACGGGCCAATTCCCCCGAGGGTTTTGGGTGAAAAATTGATACAAATCCTGTGTTGCGAATGTGGTCAACGGTTGATGCTCATTTGTTTTCCCCTACTTCTAGGCTAACGTGACAGGATGCTGTGTTGCGAACGTGGTCAGCAGTAATCCTCAGTCGTCACGTCGGTTTCCTCAGGCCTTGAATGTTGGTTGCATGATTCACATTGTGTTCCGCCCCCACCATGTCAAGGTGGAATCTCAACACTCCTTGTACTAACCCTCAGTACACCCCCACACATCAGACAGACCGAGCTGCGTAACGGTGTCTCTCAGGGCTCCCACGATCTGAGCGCTATAGTATGTGCTTGGGTTTCTTCTTTACAGGTTTCATGCAGCTTGACCCTCATCCCCATGGGGAACGAGGGGTCGCCCAGACATTGTGTTTCAGGCCCAACGTAGTTGGGAGCTAGCATCTCCTCCCCCCCCCCCTCTGATTGTTGAACCCTCGTAGGCCCCTTTGGCCCGAGGCTCCTCTCTCGGAACCACATGTGGTGATGGTATGGGATTACGCCCTCACCCGCATCAGGTATGCTTTATCACATCATGCGTGTTCCTCTTGGTCCAAACCATAAGACCTTAAACTGTGTTGTTGGTCCAAACCATACGACCTTAAACTGTGCTATTGGTCCAAACCTTACGACCTTAAACTGTGATGTTGGTCCAAACCATATGGCCTTAAACTGTGTTGTTGTTCCAAACCATATGACCTTAAATTGTGCTGTTGGTCCAAACCTTACAACCTTAAACTATGCTGTTGGTCCAAACCATACGACCTTAAACTGTGTTGTAGGTCCAAACCTTACGAACTTAAACTGTGATGTTGGTCCAAACCATATGACCTTAAACTGTGTTGTTGGCCCAAACCTTACGACCTTAAACTGTGCTATTGGTCGAAACCATACGACCTTAAACTGTGATGATATCGTCCTGGCCGCATGACGAAAAATGGCACCGCATTGTGATGACCTCCCCATGGGGGACATCACGCCAGGTATTGGTCGATTACCATGCCGCTTGTCAATGCCTGTTATGGCTTGATTATTGTGGAGATGCCAGGAATTTCTACCCTAGGCCAGTCTCCCCAAAAAAGAAAAACCATTTACCTTCAAGAACAAACAAGATATATCAAATGCCACTTCTTTTAGTGCGAGGGCTAGACCCGCATGACTCCTTCATCCTTTGCGCAGACACCATATCGCAACATGCTGCATTTCAAGAACTACGTGTGGCTTGATTCTCATCCTTATGAGATACATATGAGTTCTTGGGAACTTCCCCGCAGGCCCAGCCTAACTTTTCGTGTTCGGTCTCTTGGCCTAAACGCGTCCCCAGGAGCACATAGTAAGCAGGGCTTTTCCCCACACTCATGTTGGGTTTTGCAGTCGCTTTACCGTGTGTCTCACATTCCCCTTCTCTTTTGGTATGAGTTATAAGACCTAAAACTAAGATCCTTTGCTTGGATTTCCATGACTCGGTCTCTCTTGTGGGATTGTACGGTGTGGTGCGGGATTATGTCCTCATTCACATCGAGTTACTCGTCGTGTCATGCCTATCCCCAGATGAGATGTGTCCCCCGTCCCACATGACGTTAAACTGTATTTCGTCCAACATGACATTAAATTGTGCTTCTAGAACTACATATGGCTTGATTCTCATCCTAATGAGATATGTAGGAATTCCTGAACATTTTGTCTTGGGTCCAACCCTAGGGATTACCAAACCCCGCCCCCTCTTATTGTCGGCCCCTTGGCCTGACTTCATGGGAAGTGGTGTAATCGTGACATCCACCCCGAGTAAGTTCAGGATGCCCCATAGTAATAATGGGAAGCGACAGTTCTCTCGCCAGAAAGGTCCTGCCTGAAAATTGGGATGACCCGTGACCAGGTTGGTACGTCCGCCTAGTGCACCTCCACCACGGTGGTGCAATTTCTGGAGTGTTGGACTCTGTTCGAAAAAACCACCACTCCACCTTCCACACTTTGCGTGCCCCTTTATTCAGATCCTCATTCTCTTTCATGTCTGACGGGACCCCCTAACATTATGGATGATAGACCTACGGTCCGCCTACTGTCCTGGGCCAACGTTTCGGAGGACTGGTCATGTTTGACGGGACCCCCTAACAGTACGGGTGATAGAATTCGGTCTGCCTACTGCCACAATATGGATGATAGACCTTTGGTCATCCTATTATAGCAATATGGATGATAGGCCTATAGTCTGCATGCTGTCCTGGTCCAACGTTCTGGGAAACTGACCGACGATATTTGAGTTAGGCCCCGTGTTACGAACAAGGTCAGTGGTCAGCCCTCATTTATTGTCCCCACTCCAGGCCAACACGATATGGATGTTGAATTTCCTCCACGGTTAATAGTTATCCTCCATCGTCGCGCCCCACAGTGTTCCGAATTCGGGTAGTGTGAGTCACCTTTCCTTTCCATATCCCTATGTTCGGATGGATTTCAATGCCCCCGGCATTGCTCCGCTCGTGTGTCAGAGCACATTGAAAAGGTGATATATCAATCGGTCTGAGGTCTTCTCCTCAGAAATCCAGGCCCAATTTCGGATGCCTGAGGCTTGGTCAATGCCCCAAAGTTGGACGAGATGATAACATGAGTATCCTTTGCTTTACGTGTTGGGTGCGACCCACAAGATCTTAGTGATGGGTTGTTATTCATTTCAGAATTATGGTTGATCATATTAAACCAAGGGTACAGATGAATGTATTTTGCCATGTATTGGATTGAGATGGTGAGAAGTACAAGCAAGAGGTTCATGAGATGGCCAAAAAAAGCCCTTAAGGGTCAGCATGCTGCATCGACCTTTCCAGCGCTGCTACCCTTTGGCTGGTAGCCTCCAAGACTGCTTCTCGCTCCTCGAAGACTCTCTCCTCATCAGCCGCCGCAGAGCGCAGCTCGCCAATCTGAGCTTGTGCCTGCGCCCGCTCGGTTCGAAGTACGGTCATCTGGTGACTCGCCTCCATCAATTGTTCATGTGCGTCAGCCAGCTGGGCCGTCAGTTGCTCCACAAGCTCAGAGCATGTTGCAATGAAGGCCTCCTTATCTGTCGTCTGCCCTTCGAGGTGCCGGACCTCCCGCTCTGCCCTCAGCAACGCTCGGGCGCTCGCCGATCTTTCCCGACACTGGGCAACGTCGGTGCTCCAGCTGCTCTCGCATATCTTCTCATCCATGTAATCACGGACCGTCAGATGAAGGCGTTGAGCGTCAGCCCCTCCGGTGCACAGGAAGCGTAGCTAGGTCTGGAGTGATCCCATCCGCCTCAGCCAATCCAACTGGGGCTGTATGAGAAAGCGCTGGTTACACTTCCACCCTTTGCGACATGTCATTCGGCTCTCCTCGGCTACCTCTGAGTCAGAGTCATCTACCTCCTCAGGGTCAGTGGGTCAGTACGTAGGGAAGGCAGCCAGCAGATCGGCAGCAGGATCTGCCTCAGCGATGTCTTCATGAGGAATTGGATCCTCGACGTCCTGTCGACCTTCATCTCTCACCCCGGCAGCGACGATGCCTCCGTCAGCCTTCGGCCTCGCCTCAAGAACAACGCCGCTAATGCCCGCTGCCCCCTGCTCACCAATTTCCAAGGTTGACTCGGTGTAGGGAGCATATTCTAAATGAGGTGGTATGTCCACCACTGGTCTGCTCACGGACAGCCCGGGCTCCGCAGCCTTACGAGCCTCCAATGTTGAGATCACTGTGAAAGGCGTACACTATTTAGTTGGGATCTTTTGATAACAAGTGCCAGTAGTGAAGCGTGAGACTTACAGGAGTCCAGAGTGTCGGTCCCCAGTGTTCCGGCCGCTGTAGGAGCCGCCATGATGGGAGACCCCTCTGCGCTTGTTAATTCAATGATGGGTGTCGGATCCCCATCATGTCCCACCGGTTCCTCTCCTCCCTCCTCTAGTGGGGACGCCCGTCCAACACTCAGCCGCTCCTGAGTGAGGCAGAGAGCCGGTTTGGAAATTGGAAAGGAGAATGGATGAAGAAGGAAAATGAATGAAGATAGAGACAAACCTTGAGTATCTTGGTTATGTCGAGATCAGAGCCGACAATCTCGCCGCTCTCTCCAAGACTCCCTTGGTAGGTCACCCCTTGAGACCCCTCATCTTCAGGTTCTCCTTCTTCTTCATATTCTCCTTCATCTTCTTCTTCTCCAGTCTCCTCCTCCCCCTTCGACTCCTCATCACTGTCGCTTTCTCCCGGCGGCATCACTTCCGGATCATACTCCTTGCCGAGCATCACTTTCACTAGGAAAGGTGGCTCCGCACACCGACCCCTTTGGCGCACGTATGTGTCCATGGCCGTCAGATAAGAATGTCGCCGATGGAAATTTACCCGGTCGGTAACTCAAATGATCTCGACCTCTGGCAGCTGGATCCCGTTTTGCATGATCTTCTGCCAGACGACTTCAACGATCAGCGATTGTCGCAGGGTCATCCAGGCCAACCACAGTGCCGGGAAAAATGCATCTTAGGAAGGTTCGAGCAGGTATCTTATCTACTTCCCAGGAAGTTCCCTGGCCGCCTCATGTGACCCCCCCCCCCACGGGCAACGAGGTCGCGGCGGCTTTGTGTGATGTTCCCGCTGCTAAAGTCCCGGCCTGCGCAGGCCTCGCTACCTGACGCACCCCTGGTGCCCCCCTTCCGGTAGCCCCTTTCCTTCTCCCCCATCGCCCGGTTTCCATGCGAGTTACCTCGAGTTTCCGAACTCGCTTGCATAAAAGCCCCTCAGGGTACGCGATGGTCCAGTGTTCGGCATACTCGGTTGCTAGGCCAGCATCAACCCCGGTGGGAGGAAGAGTAATGACATCGCCAGAGCCAAAAGTGGTAAACATCAACCACATCTGGCGTAGAACGCAGAGATTCTTCTCCTGCCAGAAAGTCGTGAATACCTTCTTCGGCATTCATTGGAGGCACCCGAACTGCCTGGCGAATCGGGATGGCACGTAAGGCTTGCAGATCACCTTCCCGTCAATCCGAGCCATGAGCACCCCGCCTCGAATGCTCTAGAAATATTCCTTCTATTCTAGAGAGCCTCGCCCATTGTCCACCATTCAGCTGAATGGGGTGGGGAACGAGCTGAAGTGGAAGTTGTTGTGGTTGCCGATGCGGATTCTCACGCCCTCCTCATTGAGCGTCATCAGCGCCACCCCTGTGATATTCAGCAAGGACAGCCGCAGGCCATTGCCCGGAGGACGGATGGCGTTTGGGAAAGTGTACCTGCCGAGGTGAGCCGCCACCCAGCCATGGAAGATCTGGAAGGGGCCACATACTCTCTGAGGTGACCCCCCTTGTGAGATGCGTCCCAGGATGGCATACAGCTTGTCCAGTACGGGGACGCCCAAGTTGAACCGTTTGTTGGCGGCCATGGTACCCACCATCACCAGTGTTGCTGGACGGACGTCCATCCTCGCGTCCCGCACCGGCAGGATCCACCCACTCAGGAAGGCGGCAAGGAACCCGACATACCGGACGTTCAGGTCCCAGACCTCGATGATGCGATAGCCCCGTGATTGGTATTTCCCCGCCTCCAGGGTCCTTCAGTATGACCCATACCTGCTCCTCTGAGCCGCGGTTGGGCACCGTTTACCCCGTCCCGACATCTTGACGGTCGTATCCTTCTCAAGGAACAGTCTGAACCAGCCCTTGTAGGCAATGTCCTTTCGAAAGTCCTTGACTCCCAACCTCTCTTTGGCCAGCTCCAGCAGGTGCCATGTCAGCATGGGCGTCCGTGACCTGTCTTCCCAAGTTTTCTTTGGAGGAATGAACTCGTCGTATTGGTAGCCCTCCAGTGGGATACCTACGATACAGTGAACATCCCAGAGACTGATGCCAACTTCCCCATGATGAAGGTGGAATGTATTGGTATCAGGAGACCACCGGGTGAATAGCTCTGGCCCGAGCTTAGGTTGACAGTGGAAGTGGAACTATGACGTCCATACCGCCTCGAACAGGCCAATATACCACAGTTCATCCCCGAACTGGTCGCAGGTATGGAGAACCAAGAATGCCCAGGCCCACTCGCTGGTGAAGTTACCCCCGGACCGCAGGTCCCAATCCTTCAGCCAGCCCTTCGTGTCATCTGTGACGCTCTGATGGAACGTGCTCGTGTAGAGGGCCGGAGAATTCTCTACGACAGGCTCGTCCCGGGTAATGGTCATGGTCCTTGGGTTCAGGACATAAACATCCATATGTCTGGTTTCCCTGGCAGGACAGCCATTGTTGGTGATGTTGTAGCGAGGAAGCTCGTCCTCCCGGGTCACCCATGACCGTGGTGTGTCCACCTCGAAACCTGGCAGGGGCACCTCCTCCAGAATGCCAAAATTCCAGAGAGAGACAGGGGATACGTCTTCTGGGCTGGAGTCAGCAGATTGAACAAGTTCAGGTTGTTGGAAACGATCACCTTGGTGCCATAAACCTCCTCGTTCACCGCCATTTCGGTCCTACGAGCAGCGGCTTCCCCTTCATCAACTCAGTTTGCGGCCATCTCAAATATTTCGGGAGTTTCACGAAACTAGGATGCAGTGCGCAGAATCGGAGAGTGCGGCGCGAAATCTGAAGTGGCGGTGCAAAATTCGGGAGATGGGCGCGCAATCAGCGCGCAAGGATGGCCGAAATTCGGAAGGAATTCTGCACTTCCAGAGTGTTTTTACGCGCAGCCGCGGGAGCAATTTCGCGCACGAGAGCTATAAGCCTATCATGCGGAAAAGCTGGGGTATGGATTTGGGACCCAGCGCCCATTTTTATTGGTGAGGCCAGGGTTCCGTGCCGCACGGAAAGAAAATTCCGCGCCGATCTATCATTTTGCGCGCCGCGTGGGTTGTTTGCGCGCTAAGCACCCAGGAGTGGCCCTGCTTCGATGTTTCGGTGTTTCCCTCGGAATCCGACCGTCGCGACCTCTCGCTGATCCAATTCCGAGGGGGCATTTGTAGACGCCGAAAAAAAATCCGTAACACCTAGAGAAAGTTTTGAAATGGCGAAGCGAAGTCATATTCGGAATCAGAGGCCCAGTTCGGAGGCTCGGGAAGTGGTGCACGAAATAAAGGAGGGCTTGCGCAAAATAAAGATGTGCGTGCGAAGCATTCCTGGGATTCACGCAATCGAGCCGATGGTGCGCGCAATTTTGCGCGCCCCGGTTCCGCGCGGTGAAGCTTTGCACGCCGACGGTTCCCATCACGGAAAGTTCCGCGTGCCGCCTGGATTCCGCGCCGGCTGATGCCTATAAATAGAAGGCGACCCCTGATGGTTTGGGGGTTTCGGAATCCGGATTGGCTCCCATGCACACAATTTGACTCTCCCTGTGCGCAATATGACTTCCAGGTAATCCCACTTTTCGCTCAACCTTTCCATGGGGTTTGCCTTTGCGCGCAACTCCACTGGCTTAAGTGAATTTGCCTCCTCCTCCGGGTACTTCCCTTGCGCGCGATTGTTTCCCCTTGCACGCAATCCCCTTCTATGCACGCAATACCTTGCACGCAATCACCTATCCACGCAATCCTCTGGTCGTATTGCGCGCCATCCCGGTGTTTTGCGTGCAAACCTTCCTTTTGCGCGCAACACCCAGGACCCCTTTTACCTTGACGCCCCTTGGCTGCCTTTCTGCGCTGGCACCTGATGTCTCCCCTGCCGAGCATGCGCGCCATGCATTGTTTTCCCGTACGGCCTTCCAGGCTCGTACAAAGTAACCTCAAGATCCCTTGGGCGGTGTTTCCCATTGCGTTGCTTTGCCTTATGCTTCTCCGCATAGGCACGCTAACGGTTATTTCTTCTTCTCATAGCCACGCTAACATGGACCCCTCAATGGTTCACCCTGCGGCCCCCCTTCACTACGGCCTCGCCGATTCCTTCCCTCCCCAAGGGGTAGAGGGCATTGGGCATGTAAGCCCTAGGGGTGTGGAGCGAACCCACCTCGTCCAAGCTGCAGGATGTTAAACTGCTAAGAACCTCATCCTTAACACATGATGTTAAACTGTGGTCTGACCCCGTGCTTCGCACGCAGGGTCCCCCCAGATCGGACATTAATTACGCCTCTCGTCTCCACAGGAATGGAATCTTCCTCGCATGGAATGAGATCCTCCTTGTCGGAGTGGCGTTGGTCCACGGGGGAAGGGCTGCCTCAGAGCGTAAGCCCCTAGCCTCTCTTACGGAAGGTTGCACCTATGCACCTCCGTACTTCCCCCCTACCAAGGCCAGTGGAGTCTCTTTCCCATTGTGCTTTGTCGCACCACGGGCCTCCACTCTGGAGTAAGCCCCGGCACCTAGGGCCACTAACCACGCGTAAGCCCCTATTTCCTCTTTGGGCCGCTAACCACGCGTAAGCCCCTGTTTCCTCTTCGGTCCGCTCAACGCGTAAGCCCCTTCCCGCTTCTCATGGACGCACCCTTCGTGACGTGATCGTCTGGTCCCTGATGCCTCTTGTTTCTCACACCGAGCATGACTCACGTGGGCTTAGAGCACGCATCGACCATGACATCCTTTTATAGGCCGCCTCAGAGCGTAATCCTCATACCAGCGAACTACGTGGACTTTGATCCGTGCTAATGCATGGTACGTAGGAAGCCTCCATGAGGTTCAGGCCCACCACCCGGTCATTTCGACCTCTCCACGTCGGTTCCCCGACCACCATGGGCCGCCTCAGAGCGTAAGCCCCATCCCAGCGAACTACGTGGACTTTGATCCGTGCTAACACATGGTACGTAGGAAGCCTCCACGAGGTTCAAGCCCACCACCCGGTCGTTCCGACCTCTCCACGCCGGTTCCCCGACCACCATGGGCCGCCTCAGAGTGTAAGCCCCATATCCATCATGGGCCGCCTCAGAGCGTAATCCCCATATCCACCATGGGCCACCTCAGAGCGTAATCCCCAGATCCCTCGTCCCGCATGACGTTAAACTGTATGCCCTCGTCCTGCATGACATTAAACTGTATCTCGTCCCACATGACGTTAAACTGTATTCCCCCTCTTGGGCCACCTCAGAGCATAAGCCCCATGCCTCACATCCACGTCTCATCCTGACTTCCCCCCTCAAGCCCATGTGCCTTGGGAAGCTCATGCCCTAGCCCGGAGATCTTACTTCCTCCAGGCTCCAATCCATGCATCCATTCTCACAGGTCGCCTTTTCAGGTGTCCCATCGTATCACCTAACTACGCGGACTTTGATTCCCTACCCTGGGGATACGTAGGAAGCCTCCATGAGGTTCAAGCCCGTCACTCCATCATTCATCCTGATCCTTACCTGGGCCACCACATCCCGGTGAGATCGTGCCACCCCATCCCACTCCATGGTATCCGAGAAGCCGCCCACGTGCTGGCCCCAACATCAGTGTTCCCCCTAGGGGGTCCTTCAATATGATCCACTCTCAGTGTTTCGATCAGTCTGATCCGTCTCCGCAAGACGTTAAACTCACGGCATACCCTGTGTTAAACATGGGAAGCTGAGGAAAACCTCAGATGGTACATAATTCCTCGCGTTCGATGTGGGATGCCGCAGGCTTCCGCGCCCTCAAGAAGCCCTGTGATAAGGGACAGAAGACAGACATGCCAATGACACCCCAACGTGACCATTCTCCTCACCGAAGGTTGCTGCCCCGACAAGACCCCTTGGAGCGTCTCGACGGAAAAAGCGTAATTAACTGGCATCTATGTAGATATGGCGCTAGGAACGAGTTTCACGAACCCATCTTAAATCTATGAGGGAGACCCGGACTAGGTGACGAGATCCGAGGAGGAATCCACGGAAGGAAGAACCAACATCCCATCATCCCAGTTTCGATCAAGGAGTAGACGTCCCTGAATAAGGAACAGATGTCGCCCGCCTTTGGAAAGAGGGAATGCGGGGCAACAAGCCGCGCGTCCTCCCATGCGTGATGGACACGCGCGCGCGCCCCGGCGTAAAAGCATCGGAAACAAATATCATCCAGCCATAGAACATATATTCAAGAATAGTGTTATGACACTTCCGGGTTCTCATCATAGTAGAGATCCGCTATGACCCATTAATGCAACAGCTATCCTTAGGACATTATCACATGCATTGTCACGCAGAAGAACAATCAAGATGTGATAAGGCTTTTATTAATGAATAAAGTACAAAGTAGTTGGTTCTAGACCACCAACTCCAACACCCAACTTCATTCCTCCCGAGTTAGTGAAATTAGTGGTTGTTTTTTTTTGTATTCATCCATCGAGCCTCACCATCCTCAATAAAGGGTGATGGTGAAATCATTGGATGTTGGAAATTCATCTTGATTATTCCTTAAGAATTTATTGGAGTGGGTTCCCTTGAATCGAATTTCTTAATACTTGATTAAATGATTTTTATTATTAATGAAGTTTTTTATCACATCATTATTATTCCTTTGCAAGACTTTTGTATGTGATAATGTACTAAGAATATGTGTCACACTAAAAGGTCACAACAGTTCACCGCTATGATGAGAACCTGAATGTTTTTTAATAGTGGGTGCCATATACCAAATAAATAGATCTTTTCTATTACTATATCATGGATACAATGAGTTATGCATAATGTACATTTACCATTATAGTGTAGATATTTCTGTATCTACCATTTAAATGGTAATGTCCATAGATTAATTGTCGTATCAAAAGGTTATAGTAGATCTCAAGATATAATGAGAACCTCTTAATACTATGACATTAATCCTAAATATATGTACTATGGTCTAGATAAATCATACTGATTGGACAGAGTTGGTGTTTGACTATCGGGTGCAGGGGGCTCATAATCATTGAGACTTATTCTCATAATGTTTTCACTTGATGATCTCTGGTAAGTGGATATCATGAAGACAGGCCCACCAATTGGAACACCACATGTTTTAGGTGTCATTGACTGTTCCTATTTACAAACATGTGTATTGGTCTCCTGAATTGAGATCATTATCAATGTACGGACTTTTATCACATACTTTGATGGAATAGAAAAACCATGATAATGAAATCATGGAAATGTGGCTTGTGTTGGGTGTGTCGTTGATGACATGACATTGGTTGAATGGTCAAGATAGAATTTGTCTCTTCCGAGTTGAGGAAGTAATATTTTGGGCCAAGTTGATCAGGATGATAATACCTTCATCGATCCTTGGTCATGGTAGTCGGAGGTATATTCATCCAGTTATATCAACAAACAACAAAACAAGAAAGGATGATGAGACAAATGTGCATCCTGCTTTATGATATATATAAATACAAAGTAATTATATTACACAATTCATGTTCATAGGTAGGTTTTCGTTGTTATGACCATTCCTTATCTCTTTAGGGGCATTTTTGGGTTTCTAGACTTCTCTCTTAGTGTGTGAATGATATTCACTACTATTGAGATATGAACCTAGAGGGTCACACATAGTAGCATATTCAAGAGTCTTCTTTATTCTAGTGAATATACATGGTGGGACCCACTATGGAGTCTGAGATTTTTCCAAGTAAACAATCACTGATGAATAAATAAATTAATTGTTATTTGAGTATATAATAATCTAGTTGAATTTATTTATTAAATGTATTTACAAATATTTAAGTAAATACAGAAAAATATTATATGAATGAGTATTATTTTAATATTCAAGGTTTGTTTAATATTAGCGGGAATTATGAGTCGAGTTAAATGACTTGGGTTTTATCATGTAATATATTTATAATATTATAAGAAGGTGATAGAATATATATAATATTTATGAAGTAATTATTTCACCATAATTATATATTTATTATGTATTTAGTTGGCATTTTATTTCTGGGGGTCGGGGAACCCTTTCTGGGTATTAAACTCTCCCACTATATAACCAGGGGAGAGACACTCAATCCATGTGTTGTTCATTCCAATGGACTGAGAACCTCTCTCTCCTCTCACATTCTAGAGAGAGAAATTCTCTCTTTAAGCAACCAATCTGAGAGCGTCTTTGGCAGATTGAAGGCACGAGATCGAGGTGATCGTCTCGACACCGAAGGATTCGTTGGAGCTCCATACTAGCACCCAAAAATATATGAATGAAGAGCATGAATATTCTTGAAGCATGTGTGAATGATCTAGAAGGTTTTGGATTCGGATCCTTTGAGCAACGATCTCCGTTGATGAGATGTAGTCAGACATGCCACCAAATCGAACAATATACTCGTTTATTTAATTTCTGTGCATTGAATAATTCACACGAGATCCTCAGACCGTACTGAGGCTCAGATTGCCTGAGACGAAAACTTATGTCGCTCTGATGATAAATTTTTTAAAATATTCATCCCAAAAGATTCTATTGTGTGACCCCATACCTTCAATTGGTATCAGATAGAATTGCATGAATTTTATGACGCATGAAAAATTAATTTGTTTGAAGTTAAGTGGATGTTTTTAATTTGGTCTCAACTGATCTGATCACGCTTTGATCTGAGCTCGGATGACCAAGTTATTGTCATTTGAAAAAAAATATAGATAGCAAGAAGTGGTTTAGATGAGTATTAAAATTTAACTCATATATTTGATATGTGTTATTTAATGATTTTTGGTTTTCTGGTGAACCCCAACGTTCTGGTCGGCGATGGTCAGAGCATTATTCTCCATCATGGTTCAAAATTCCATACAGATGTGGAATTATTCAAAAAAAATATTTATTAATATAATTTTTATATTTTTATATTTTTAGAACTAAGAAAAACAATTGCCATAATGAAAATCGGATGAGGCGGCAAGTCTTTTCCTATTTTATAAAAAATTTTCCAAACAAATAATAATTGAAGGGGGTGGGGGCGTGACCTGCTGGGGTTAACAAAAAACAAACCACTTTTAAAAGGGTCCTTTTGTGGGGTCTCATGGAAAATTAATAAAAAAATGTTTGGCCCGCATCTTCTTCTCCCTCACCCCACTGATCCTTGTATGGTGCAAGCCACCGACGCCACCTCCCTAGTCTCGCAACCTCCTTCCCTCCTCATTCTGCATTGTGCCAGTAGCTCACTAGTACTACCTCCTCCTCCCATGATGAATCCCCAACCGACACACCAACCTCCATCCCGACCTCTCCCCGTTCGGTGCCGACTCCAGCCGTGGGATCATCCTCATTGGGCCGCACTGCTGCCACCTCCTCCGGAGTGTGCAGCTCCCGTGGCCTCCTACTCCCATGACTAGGCCCCTGCTCGACCACCGTGAGCGCCACCACATACCAAGAGCCTCTGTCTGCGGTCCATGCCACCACCGTCTCCAGATCTAGCCGGCCGCCACTCCGCCCCGACACCCATGAGGTACACCTTCCCAGTCTGTCCGATGTAGAACTGATATCAGACTCCAACCAGGTTCTGCCTGCCTGGTACAGGCCTGGGTGGATTGTCCTGACTCAGGACAGGTTAGGGTGGGTCCGCCTACCCCAGAACACCCAGTATGCCCGACATAACAGGTATGCATGATCAAGAAATGTCTTCTCTCAAGTATGAGTTCATCTTTATGGACTCAATTGGGTCCTTCGAAAACCCGATGATTATGCATGATATCAACACAAAAAATTGGGACCCTTATACGTATTGATAAGGAAACTATGTACGGTGTGGAATGTTTTCCAAGATGTTGGTGAAGATTGATCACAACTCCACCATTATCGGTAAGGTAACTCTTTCCACACCTAATGATGACATTTATATTGATGTTCTGTTTGAGAGAAAACATATTTTCTATAATTCTAGTATGAATGTTGGCCATTATCTGAAGTTATGTCAACGGCAGGTATCCTGTGAGAGGTATGGGCTGAAGGGACATCCCACTACACACTGCCACAGGAATCCAAAAATGAAGGATGTTGTTGTGTCAAAGTCCCTTTATCGTGATGGAAATGTGTCTAGAAAGCCCTTATCCAATGGGGTTGATGTGTTAGACTCTGAGAAATGCAATTCTTAGATGCCAAATTTGAAGGGCAAGGGGCTGTTGTTGGATGAGTAGTCTCCGAATAGAGTTAACAATAGACCCTCTAATGCTAGGGTAGATCCCATAGAGAAGGTAACATTAGGTCATGCTACTCTTATTGGATTGGCTAAATCTGGATATGAGATACAGATTAATCCTATGAGATCTAAAATGGTAAAGTGTGGTAATATTATAATTATGGCTAGTAATGTTGAACATGGAGCTAATTTGGAGACTGATTCTCCCACTATTATGGATGTGTCTGCTTATCATGGTGGGTTTTTTGATATTCATCCTGGCCATGGTTCTCTAGTCAGTATGTCTGAAGGTGTTGCTGGTCTTGTTGTTGGAGGTGAAGACTCTGATCCAAACGGGCTTTCATCTGATAGGGTTGATGCTACTTCTACTATGATGCTCAGCCTGGGTGAGGTTGCATAGGTGGGTATTGGAATCGTTGAGGAGCAGGGTTCTACTGCTTATCCTATCAATATTGGTTTTAGTGTTGCCTTGAATTCTCAATATTCTAGGAAATTTGAGGACTTGCAGCTTGAGCTTGAAGTTGTGGACTTTCACAAAGTTATCCAGGATTATGGAAAATTCCAACTCCTCAAAAATTGATAAGTGGGGTAACATCTCAGATTATGGAAATGATAAATAGAAACAAATGATTTTATTGGACACCACTCGACCTATAGGTAGTGGTTGAGATTTTTTACTTTAAGAATGTTGTCATAAATGTTTGGGGGAAGACAAGTGGCAATGAAGGGTCAAATATGGCTCCCCAAAAAAGAAGGCCATAGAAGGATTATTCCGCTCTACCAAGGAATTTTTCTACCATATCTTCCTCCAAGACCTTAAAGATCAACCCCACTCTAGAGAAAAAAAGGTCAAAGGTAGTGATGCTTAGGATTCTCAATCAAGCTAACTCATAGTCAGAGTGTGAAACTGCATATGATTTTAATTATGAATATGAAAATGATCTTTCATTTTATGACTCTTAAAATGGTTTTCCAGATGATGGCATGTATCTTTTTTTGACCACATCCACTCTCTTGTTATCTTTTTATTTTATCTTTAATAAAAGATCAATATATTTTCTTCTGGATAGACCTTTTTTGTATTTATTTATTTATTTAATTATTTAATTGCATGTGATGAATGTAATTATTACATCATCATTTTTCTTGTTTAATATGTATAAGGGTCTGCACACCCAGATAAAAGAGATTTATCTATATTTTTCACTCCCGAGTCCCCCTTGTCTGTGTGTGAGTATTTTTGTACTATGGTGAGGATGTTGTAAGTTACGGACCATGCCAAGTAGAGCCAAAATCCAGATGAGAAGTGGACACATTGGATGGTGATGAGCTTCATCAAAAGTCAAGCTATGATTCAGGTATGATACCCCTAGGTCTTGGTTGTTCTATTATATTTAAATGGATCATCCAATATTAGATGCTTAAGACCAGTTGGGTATAGAGTCATAGTATTGGGACAATACTAGAGAAGATGAGGTTGAGAGGTTGAAACTCTTTCATAGAGAAGATTTCCCTTTCAATTTTCCTCTTTTAGTGTTATTCTTTATAATTTTTTTTACATTATTGAATAAAATATTATTTATGGCTAAAATCATTTAGGGGAAATAAGATTGAATTATTGTTCACCCTTTCTCCTTATTCTTGTTTTTTTTTCTAGGTTATTATTCATCAATACCAAATGACAATTTCATCTCGATGAACCCAATTTCTTTCCTCTTGTGTTAGTGAAATTAGTGGTTGACAATTTTTTGGATTCGCCCACTGAGCCTCACCATCCTCAATAAAGGGTGCTGGTGACATATTTGGAAGTTGGAAACTCATCTTAATTATTCCTTCATTTTTTTTGGAGTTGGTTCCCTAGAATCAACATTCTTAGTACTTGATTACATTCTCTTTCATTATTAATGAAGTTTCTTATCACATCATGATTTTTCATTTGCATGAATATTGTATGTGATATTGTCATAAGATTATGTGTCACACTAAAAGGTCATAGTAGTTCCCTGATATGATGTGAACCAAGATGTTGTTGTAATAGTGGGTGACCTAGACCCAACTAAACAATACTTTTTTATTACCATATCATGGATACAGTGAGTTATGCATGATGTAATTTTACCATTATAGTGTAGATATTTCTATGTCTGCTATTTAAATGGTAAAGTACATCGATTAATTATCGTATCAAATGGTTAAAGCAGATCCCAGACTATAATGATAACCTCGATATACTATGAAATTAATCTTAAATATATATCATATGGTCTGGATACATCATACTGACTGGACACAGTTGATGTCTGACTATCAGGTGTTGGGGTCTCATAATCATTAATACTTCTTCTCATGAAGTTCGTAATTGGTGATCTCTGATAGATGATATCATGAGGAAAAACTAGCTAATAAGAACACCACATGTTTCAGGTGTCATTGTTTTTTCTATTTATAGAAATGTGTATTAGTTTTTTAATTTGATATCATTATCAATGTGTTCCATTTGATTGTGTACTTTGATGCAAGCCAAAAACCATGATAATGAAATTGGGGAGAGGTAGCTTTTGTTGGGTGTGTCATTGGTGGTATGACATTGGTTTAATGGTCAAGATAGATTTTTTCACTTTTGATTTGAGGAAGTAATATCTTAGTTCTGAATGATATGGATGGTAGTACCTTCATAAATCCTCGTACAAAGTAGTTAGAGACAAGTCCATCCAGTTAGATCAATAAACAATAAATCATGAAAGGGTGATGACACAAGTGTGCATTTGGCTTTATGAAATATCTAAAGATAAATATTTATATTACATAGTGCGTGTTCATAGGATGGTTGTTGTTTCTATGAATATTTCTTATCTCTTTAAGGGATTTAATGTATTTCTAGACTCTGCACTTGTTTTGTGAATGATATTCACTTTTATCGAGATAGGGGACTAGAGGATTCTACCCAATAGAATATTCAAGAATCTTTCCTATTTTGGTGAATGAGTATATAGAAAATGGTGGGCTCCACCATGGGGTCCGAGAGTTATCCAAGTAAATGATCACCGATGAATAAATAAATTCATTATTATTCGAGTATAGAATAATTGGGTTGAATTTATTTATTAAATTTTTTAACAAGTATTTAAGTAAATACAAGAAAATATTATACGAACGAATATTATTTTAATATTCAAGGTTTTTTTAATATTAGTGGTAATTATGAGCCAAGTTAAATGAGTCAGGTTTTATCATGCAATATGTTCAATATATTACAATGAGGTGATAAAATATTAATAATATTTAAAACCTCATAATTATTTATTTATTTCTTATTTATTGGGAGTTTTTTTTCTGGGGGTTGGAGAACCATTTCTGTGTATTTGACTCTCCCACTATATAAGTAGGAAAGATGCACTCAATCCATGTGCAGTTCATTCAAACGGAATGAGATCCTATCTCTTCACCCGCTTTCTATAGAGATAAATCCTCTCTTTGAGAAACTGATCCAAGAGCACCTTTGATAGATCGAAGGAACGAGATCGAGGTGATCGTCGTGACATTGAAGGATTCTTCAAAGCTCCTCGCCAGCACAAAGAATCCAATGAATGGTGAGTGTGAGTTATTTGAGTGTGAGTGGATGATCTAGAGCGGTTTAGCTTCAGATACTTTGAGCAACAATTGCCGATGATGAGATGCTTTTGAACACGTCACCAAATTGAGTGAGGTACTAATTTATTTAATTTTTGTGCTTTAAATAATTTAATCAAGATCCTTGGACTAATTGAGGACAAATCACCTAAGAAAAAAAATCTTCATCACTTCGGTGATAAATTTTTTAAAATACCTGGCTCACCATTTCCCTCTTCATGCCCCGATACCATCAATTGGTATTAGAGAGAATCACATAAATTTAATAGAGATGAGAAAAATTAATTTTCTTTAAATTAAGTACAAAGTTTTAATTTGGTCCTAATAGATATGATCACGCTTCAATCCGAGGTCGTATGATCATGTTATGGACATCCACAAAAAAAATTATGGATTGAAAGTGGTGGTTTATATGAGTATTAAAATTTAAAACATATAATTGATATGAGTTATATTATCAATTTTTATTTTTCGATGAACCTTAGCATTCCAGCCGGTGATGGCCGAAACAATATTCCCTTGCATGGTTCACAATTCTACAATGATGTGTAATTATTCAAAACAAAGGTTTAATAATATAATTTAATAATTTTCCTATTTTTCAGCTTAATAAAAATAATTGGCACAATGAAAATCAGAGGAGGCGGCAAGTATTTGAGTATTTTATAAAACAATGGTCAAAAAACAAACAATAATTGAAGGGGGTGGGGGCGTTACCCGCTAGGTTTAATAAAAAAACCAATTTTAAAAGGGGGCCTTTTGGGGTATCATGGGAAAGAAAAAAAAGTTTGAACCCGCATATTCTTCTCCCTCGCCCCGTCGCTCCTCCCTTGGTGCAAGCCACTGGTTCCACCTCCCTACTCTCACATCCCACCGCCCTCCTCAGTTTGAGTAGCCAAACCTCCTTCCTCGACCAGATCTGCATGGTGCTAACTACTCATCAGTACCGCCTTCTCCTCCCATGGTGAATACCTGTGGGGACCACTCCCAATTGGGAGAGTCCTCTTTGGCGGCAGCATCTAGCCAGATGGCTGTAGGAGGCGGCTGCGGGAGTCTCCTTGGTTTGGTGGGCAGCATGATGGACAACAGTCGGCGGGAGAATTTTCAAGGGTTGATGCACCAACCCTTGACGTTGCAGAATTTGTTTCCTTTATAAACATAACGGAAGAGTTCTGCTGTGTATGTGTAATTTTGGTACCCTCCGTGATTATCCGGAAAGAAGGGAATAGAGAAGCTGCAGTGTTTCTCCCGTGGATGTAGGCTGGACGGCCGAACCACGTTAAAATCTTATGTTCCTCCGTTCTTGTTCCGTTTTTGTGTGTTTGAGGTACCACTCACCTCCGCTGCGCCCCAACAAGTGGTATCAGAGGCGAGGGGGAGCGAACGGAGGTGAACCGGTGAGCCGACGGCAAATTTTCTGGTGGCCGGAAAATTGAAAGTGGCCGGAATATTTTTCTGAGGCCAGATCCAAGAAGAGGGCGGCGAGATGATTTCAACGGCGCAAACGGCGAGAAAAACGGAGTTGAAACGAAGGAGATATGGCCGGTCAAAGTTTGGTCAAACCCGCGGGTGAACAGTAACCCCGTGCCGGAGAAGAAGGCACTGTTCACGCCGCTGGCGACAATTCCAGAGAGATTCCGGCAGGAATTTCGGCGTGCCATGTCAGCGACACGTCAGCGCCACGTCAGCGCCACGACAGCGGGTGATCTGGACCGTTGAACGTATTTTGACCATATCTCGGTCAATTGGTGTCCGATTTCGGCGATCCAGGAGTCGATTCTGACTATTTCGACCGTTCCGGACGCATCCGTATGGTTAGTTTTTGAAAATTCTCACTCTTTCAGGTGGTGATTAAAGGGTGCTACATCGACGGTGGTGATCGCGTTTTGCGACAACGACGATGACGGGTGGCGGAGCACTACCAAAATTTGACATCGAGAAGTTTGATGGTCGAAACAATTTCGGTTTGTGGAAAAGCACGGTGAAGGATCTTTTGGTGCAGTAGGGCCTGATCAGACCGTTGATCGGAGAAAAGCCCGAGACAACCAGTGCCAATGATTGGGAAGAGCTCGAGATGCGGGTTGTCAGCACAATTCGACTGTGTTTGGCGAATGAGGTAAAGTAATCGGTGTTGGACGAGACATCACCGAAGGAGATCTGGAAGAAGTTGGAGCAGCGGTATATGGCGAAGTCGCTCACCAACAAATTGTTCCTGAAGAAGAAACTATACCAGCTGCGCATGGATGAGGGAGAGAATTTGTTGGATCATACCAATGAATTCAACAAAATCCTCACACAGTTATTGGGGCTCGGTGTGAAGGTTGAAGAGGAAGACAAAGCACTTTTGCTTTTGTCATCACTACCAAGCTCATTTGATGGGCTTGTGACTGCATTGCTCGTGGGGAAGGATACACTGAAGCTGGACGATGTGATGGCGTCGCTTCAAGATTTGGAAGCATTTCGAAGACCCATGACGCATTCAGGTGATCAAATCATGGCAATGCGAGATAATCAGCATGGGAGGAGCCGACATCGACAGTCAGGAGGTAAAGAATGGCGGCCAAAATCCAGGGGACGTGATCCGAGCGAAATCACATGTTTCTGGTGCGAGAAGAAGGGTCACTATAAAAGTGATTGTGGAGAGCGCAAACGGTACGTTGCTGGGAAGAAGAAAGTTGAAGAGGAGGATGTGAACATCACAGGATTATATGCAGATGATGAAATCTGCGTGACAACGGGAAGCGTGCACTCAGATGAGCGAGTTGAACGGGAAAAAGTGCAGTGTCATTACTGCAAACGATATGGGCATATGAAGCGGGAATGCCGATTTCTTAAGAGGAAGAATGAGCGGGCTCAAAATCCAAAAGAAGACGGATGGGTTCTGGATTCGGGGAGCTCATCACACATATGTACGACGATAGGTACATTTGATACTTTTCAGCAGGTGCGAGACTCGGTGAGACTTGGTGATGGGTCAACATGCGAGGTTCGAGGAGTCAGGACGGTGAAATTGAAGACGCCTGATGGAGGAATTCGTAAACTGGCTGATGTGAAATTTGTTCTGAGGATGAGGCGGAACTTGATATCATTGAGTAGGCTCGATGCGAGAGGGTTCAAGATTTCCATAGCAGGTGGAGCGTTGGAAGTCTCACATGGGGATGCAGCGATATTTACTGGGAAGGATTCCCAAGGGTTGTATCATTTTATGCGGACCACAGTCATCTCGAGATCGAGTGAAGATGGTGGAAGTGCCACGTCATCTGGCGTGAAGAAGCGTGTTCGATTTGCGGATGAAGTTTTCAACACCTGCAAGGAGACCGCAGGTCAAGCTTCTATCCCAAATTGGTCGTGAGGGGGAGATTTGTGGGGACCACTCTCAATTGGGAGAGTCCTCTTTGGCGGCAGCATCTAGCCAGATGGCTATAGGAGGCGGCTGCGGGAGTCTCCTTGGTTTGGTGGGCAGCATGATGGAAAACAGCCGGCGGGAGAATTTTCAAGGTTTGATGCACCAACCCTTGACGTTGCAGAATTTGTTTCCTTTATAAACAGAACGGAAGAGTTCTGCTGTGTATGTGTAATTTTGGTACCCTCCGTGATTATCCGGAAAGAAGGGAATAGAGAAGCTGCAGTGTTTCTCCCGTGGATGTAGGCTGGACGGCCGAACCACGTTAAAATCTTGTGTTCCTCCGTTCTTGTTCCGTTTTTTGGTGTTTGAGGTACCACGCACCTCCGCTGCGCCCCAACAATACCCTACTGGCGCACCACCCACCATCCGGGCCTCACCTCTGTTGGCACCAACTCTAGCTGTGAGCTCGTCCTCACCGGGCCACACTTCCACCTCCTCCTCCAGAGTGTGTGGCTCCTACAGCCTCCTATTCCCATGACCAGGTCCTCACCTGACCATCGTGAGGGCCATCCCTAGGGCAATCCCAAAGAGCCCATGGGTTAAGGCAACACACAAGAAAGGATAAAAATACAAAGAAATGGACATCAATTTTATTAGTTTACTGTAGGTCTTAATGTATTTAGGGAAAAAAATTAAATGTTGGTCTGGGGAAACAGAATTCTCTGGGCCGTCATTGGTGAACACCACTGCATACCAAGAGTTGCCACCCCACAGTCCCCATCACCACCGTCTCTAGATTTGATTGGCTTACGCGCTACCCTGTGCCCATGAGGTACACCTGTCCCATCTGTCTGACACAACACCGCAATCAGACCCCAACTGGGTTCTTCCCACCCGATGTGGGCCAGTATCAGCTTGGGAAGATTGGCCTGGCTTAGAATGGGTTAGGGCAGGATTGTCTGGCCCAGAACACCCCTGTAAGGAGTCTGTCTGGCTTGGAATGAGATTCGACCTGGTCATCCCAGCCCGTATTAGTCTTGCACAGGGTTTTGAAACCCATGAAATATTTAATATAATCAAAATTAATTTAGTTAAATAGTTTAATTTTAGTATTAAATTAAATTAATTATTAATTAATTTCTGGTTAAAAAATATAATATTTTAATACTTCGAAAAATTAATTTAGTTTTGGTATTATAATAAATAATTTAAATAATTTAATTTTTGGAATTAAATTTATATTAATATCGGGACCGAATAAATTATTTATTTGAATTTAAATAATTCATTTAATTTATTTAAAGTCCCTTATACTTAATTTTATTGCATTTAATTTTATCGCGCTTTACTTTTACCCACTAATCAGTCATGAGCATTGACTGATCATGTATGTCTTTTATTTATATATTTACTTTGTGATGAATGTAATTAAATTAGACGGTCTGGACATCATTATTTTTCTCATTTAATTTGTATAAGGGTCTGCATACCCATATAAAAGTGAGTTATCTATATTTTTCACTCTTGAGTCCCCCTCGCCCACATGTGAGTATTTTTGTACTATGATGAGACCGTCATAAGTCACAAACCACACCAAGTCGATGTAAAATCCAGATGATAAGTGGACACACTGGATAGGGAAGAGCTGCATCATGAGTCAAGCTACGACTCAGGTATGATACCCTTGTGTCTTGGTTGATCTATTAAGTTTAAATGGATCAACCAATATTAGATGATCAAGGAAAGTTGGGTACAAAGACATAGGATATGGAGGAGACTGGGGATGATGAGGCCAGGAGGCTGAAACGCTTTGATAGAGAATATTTGCATTTCCATTTTCCTATTTTACTACTTATTCTTGATATTTTCTTACTAGGTTATTATTTATAAATATCAAATGAAACTTTGATCTTGATGAACTCAACTTCATTACTCTTAAGTTAGTGAAATCGGTGGTTGATTTTTTTTGTATTCATCCACCGAGCCTCACCATCCTCAATAAAGGGTGATGGTGACATCTTTGGATGTTGAAAACTCAACTTGATTGTGCCTTAATAATTTGTTGGATTTGGTGCCCTATAACTGACCTTCTTAGTACTTGATTACATGTTTTTCATTATTTATGAAGTTTCTTATCACATCATGATTATTCCTTTGCATGAATATTTTATGTGATAATGTCATAAGAATACGCGTTACACTAAAAGGTCATAGTAGTTCCCCTCTATGATGAGTACCAAGATGTTGTTGCAATAATGGTTACCCTAGACCCAACTAAACAGTACTTTTCGATTACCATATCATGGACACAATGAGTTATGAATGATGTAAATTTATCATTATAGTGTAGATATTTTTTCAACCACTACTTAAATGGTAATTTCCACAGATTAATTTTCACATCGAAAGGTTATAGAAGATCCTAGACTATAATTAACCTCAAGATACTATGAAACTAATCTTAAATATATATCCTATGATCTAGATACATCATACTGACTAGACACAATTGATGTATGACTATCAGGTGTTGGGGTCTCATAAGCATTGAGACTTCTTCTCATGAATTTCGCACTTGGTGATATCTGGTAGGTGAGATCATGAGGACATACTCGCCAATAGAAACACCACATATTTTAGGTGTCATTGGTTGTTCCTATTTATAGACATGTGTATTGGTCTCCTGACATGATATCTTTATCAATGTGTTCCATTTGATTGCGTACTTTTATGCAAGGCAAAAACCATGACAATGAAATCATAGAGAGGTAGCTTATCCCGAGCGTGTCCACTACCACAAAACTGGGCAAGGCCTGCGCCCCCCTTTATCAGCGCTAACAGTTTAGCGCTGATAAAGGGTCGGGCCTTTATCAGCGCTAAAAAAAGTGCTGATAAAGGACACCTTTATCAGCGCTAAAACTAGCGCTGATAAAGGGCTGCCCCTTTATCAGCGCTGATAAAGGCTGTATTTATCAGCGCTTTTCATTTTAGCGCTGATAAATACACCCTTTATTAGCGCTTTTTACTAGCACTGATAAAGGGTCTCGCGGATTTGTTAAAACCCCGCGGGTCCTCTTCCTCCTCCCCGCACACAATCAAGCTCTCGCGGAAGCCCTCGTCTGCGCCGCTGCCGCCGCCTCCTCCTCCGCCACGGCCGCCTCCTCCTCCTCCACCGGCCTCATCCTCCTCCTCCTCCGCTGCCTCCGCTGCCTCCGCCCTGCCTCAGCCCTGCCTCTGCGCCGCTGCCGCCGCTGCCTCCTCCTCCAGTGCGGCCTCCTCCTCCTCCGTCGGTGCCTCCTCCTCCTCCGCCGGTGCCTCCTCCTCCTCCGCCGGTGCCTCCTCCTCCTCCGCCGGTGCCTCCTCCTCCACCGCGGCCTCCTCTTCCTCCGCTGGTGCCTCCGCAGCCTCCTCCTCCTCCGTAGCCTCCTCCTCCTCCATTGTGCGATATGCTATGTCCAATAATTGTAATTTTCTTTGTTTTTTGTTTTTGTTCTATATTTCAACTATCATGATTTGTGTGAATCAATTTTATTTGAAGTGGGGGGTGCAGGTGTTGCGGGGGTGTAGTGGGTGGGGGGGGTGTGCAGGTGGGGGTGTTTAGGTGGGGGAGATGTGCAGTGGGTGAACATGTGTAGGTGGGGCGTATAATGGGGGGTCTATTGGGTGTGAGGTGGGGGGGTGTACATGTTGGGGGTGGGCTGTGCAGGTGGGGGTGGGTGGGATATGCAAGTGGGAGGGGGGGGGGGTTGTTCAAGTGGGTGGTGGGGAAGAGAGTGTTCTAGTTGGGGGGGGGGTCTAGGTAGGTGGGAGTCTGTTGGTGGGTGAGGTTGGGGGGTGTAGAAGTGGGGGGGGGTGTGAAGGTGGGGGTGGGGGAGGGGGGTTGTGCAAGTGGGGGGGGGGTGTAGTGGGTGGATGGGAGGGGGGATGTGCAGGAGTCTGTTGGGGGAGATATGGGGAGGGGGGATGTGCATGTGGGAAGTCGACACTTCCATAGTTTTTCAATAAGCACTGGGAATTCATCACTTCTAGAGATTTGGATAGGCCTGAGGCCTCTTAGGTTTTGGTTCTTGTCTATTTATCTTGATGAGTAAGGAATCATATGATCTAAAAGTGACATCAACTATATATGATTAATTCTTTCTCCCACAAAACAATTTTCTAGAAATAATATATCTTTGGAAGGTGAGGGAGCCTTTTAGAATTCTTTCATATAGAGACCAGTCAAGGAAAGTATCCATATATATCGACCTAGAGTAGGGACCTCTACGGTCGCCGCCTCCTCCTCCTCTGCCGCGGCCGCCACCTCCTCCTCTGCTCCTGCTCCTCCTCCTCCTCCTCCACCGGCCTCATCCTCCTCCTCCTCCGCTGCCTCCGCCGATGCCTCCTCCTCCTCCGCCGGTGTCGTCGGTGCCTCCGCGGCCTCCTCCTCCTCCGCTGGTGCCTCCGCGGCCTCCACCTCCTCCGCCGTCACGCCGCGGTCAAGCCGCGGTCACGCCGCAGTCACGCCGCGGTCACGACGGTGCCTCCGTGGCCGCCGCCTCCTCCTCCTCCGCCGCGGCCGCCGCCTCCTCCCTGCTCCTCCTCCTCCTCCTCCACCAGCCTCATCCTCTTCCTCCTTTGCTGCCTCCGCTGCCTCCGCCCTGCCTCTGACCTGCCTCTGCGCTGCCGCCGGTGCCTCCTCCTCCACTGCGGCCTCCTCCTCCTCCTCCGCGGCCTCCTCCTCCTCCACCGCAGCCTCCTCCTCCTCCTCTGCTGCCTCCGCTGCCTCCTCCTCCTCCCCCGTGGCCGCCTCCTCCTCCTCTGCTCCTGCTCCTCCTCCCCTCCACCGGCCTCATCCTCCTCCTCCTCCGCTGCCTTCGCTGCCTCCGCCCTGCCTCTGCCCTGCCTCCGCGCTGCCGCCGGTGCCTCCTGTGCCTCCCCCTCCACCGCGACCTCCTCCTCCTCCGCCGATTCCTTCTCCTCCTCCGCCAGTGCCGCCGGTGCCTCCACGTCTCCTCCTCCTCCGCGGTCACGCTGGTGCCTTCGCGGCCGCCGCCTCCTCCTCCTCCGCCGCAGCCCCCACCTCCTCCTCTGCTCCTGCTCCTCCTCCTCCTCCTCCACCGGCCTCATCCTCATCCTCCTCCGCTGCCTCCGCCGCCTCCGCTGCCTCCGCCCTGCCTCTGCGCTGCCGCCGGTGCCTCCTCCTCCACCGTGGACTCCTCCTCCTCCTCCTCCGTCGGTGCCGCCGGTGCCTCCGCGGCTGCCGCCTCCTCCGCGGTCACGCCGCGGTCACGCCGGTGCCTCTGCGGCCGCCTCCTCCTCCTCCTCTGCCACGGCCGCCGCCTCCTCCTCTTCTCCTGCTCCTACTCATCCTCCTCCACCGGCCTCATCTTCCTCCTCCTCCGCTGCCTCCGCCCTGCCTCCGTCGTGCCTCTGCGCTGCCGTCGGTGCCTCCTCCTCCACCGCGGCCTCCTCCTCCTCCACCGCGGCCTCCTCCTCCTCCTCCGCTGCCTCCGTTGCCTCCTCCTCCTCCGCCGCGGCCACCGCCTCCTCCTCTGATCCTTCTCCTCCCCTCCACCGGCCTCATCCTCCTCCTCCTCCGCTGCCTTCGCTGCCTCCGCCCTGCCTCCGCGCTGCCGCCGGTGCCTCCGGTGCCTCCTCCTCCACCGCGGCCTCCTCCTCCTCCGCCGATGCCTACTCCTCCTCCGCCGGTACCTCCACGTCTCCTCCTCCTCCGTGGTCATGCCGCGGTCACGCCGTGGTCACGCCGCGGTCACGCCGCGGTCACGCCGCGGTCACGCCAGTGCCTCCGCGGCCACCGCCGCCTCCTCCTCCGCTGCGGCCTCCTCCTCCTCCTCTGCTCCTGCTCTTCCTCCTCCTCCTCCACCGGCCGCATCCTCCTCCTCCTCTGCTGCCTCCGCTGCCTCCGCCCTGCCTCCGCCCTGCCTCTGCGCTGCCGCCGGTGCCTCCTCCTCTACCGCGGCCTCCTCATCCTCCACCGATGCCTCCTCCTCCTCCGCCGGTGCCGTAGGTGCCTCCGCGGCCGCCTCCTCCTCCGCGGTCACGCCGGTGCCTCTGCGGCCACCGCCTCCTCCTCCTCCGCCGCAGCCGCCGCCTCCTCCTCTGCTCCTGCTCCTCTTCCTCCTCCTCCACCAGCCTCATCCTCCTCCTCCTCCGCTGCCTCCGCCATGCCTCCGCCCTACCTCTGCCCTGCCTCTGCGCTGCCGCCGGTGCCTCCTCCTCCACCGCGGCCTCCTCCTCCTCCGCCGATGCCTCCTCCTCCTCCGCCGGTGCCGCTGGTGCCTCCGCGGACGCCTCCTCCTCCGTGGTCACGCCGCGGTCACGTCGCGGTCACGCCGCGGTCATGTCGGTGCCTCTGCGGCCACCGCCTCCTCCTCCTCCGCCGCGACCACCTCCTCCTCCTCTGCTCCTGCTCCTCCTCCTCCTCCTCCACTGACCTCATCCTCCTCCTCCTCCACTGACTCCGCCGATGCCTCCTCCTCCTCCGCCGGTGTCGCCGGTGCCTCCGCGGCCTCCTCCTCCTCTGTCGGTGCCTCCACGGCCTCCTCCTCCTCCGTCGTCACGCCGCGGTCAAGCCGCGGTCACGCTGCGGTCACGCCACGGTCGCGCCGCGGTCACGCCGCAGTGACGTCGCGGTCACGCCGCGGTCACGCCGCGGTCACGCCGGTGCCTCCGCGGCCGCCGCCTCCTCCTCCTCCACCGCGACCGCCTCCTCCTCCTCTACTCCTGGTCCTCCTCTACTCCTCCTCCTCCTCCTCCGTGGCATCCTCCTCCTCCGCCAGTGCCTCCGCGGCCTCCTCCTCCTCCGCCGTCACGCCGCGGTCACGTCGCAGTCACGCCGCGGTCACGCCGCTTATTACAATATATAGGAGGAGTACTCCGATAATCTGGAGGTTGTTTTGGGTGTTTTTAGAGAGCTTTGACTTTATTAAAATATTATAAATTCTCCATATTTTGTTTAAGAAGTATTGTTTCATGGTCACATTATTTCCTTGGAAGGAGTTTTAGGTTATCCAGAAAAGGTTCGAGAAGTCATTTCTCCAAATCAGTCAGAGAACGTATTCAAGATCCACAACATTCTAGACTTAGTCATTTCATGGTCACATTATTTCCTTGAAGTATCTTGTTTAATATCTAAATTATACTCATATTCCTTCTCCTCTAACCTATATACTCATCCTATGGATTTCAAATAGGATGAATATAAATAAATAATGTTATAATGACAATCGGTTGACAAAACAGTATGAAGAAGGCGTGAAAGAGTTTATCAAGTTTTCAAAAGATCATGGATGGGACTCTTCTCAAATCCTTTGTCCGTGTTTACGCTGTTGTTATTCAAAACAAATTAGTCCAGATGAGTTGGAAGAACACTTGATCTGTCACGGAATAGATCAAAGTTATACATGTTGGAATAAACACGGGGAAACAACGAAATACATATCAAAACAGATTACTTATTTTTCTCGATATTTCTGTAGTGTCCGAAACAAACAAATGACAAGGACTGCGGTTATTATGTTTGTAAATTTATGAAAGAGATCATATTTCATGAACAAACTAGCATCCCTGAAGAGGTATTTTTGAAAATAATTACTACTTTATTTAAAATAATTATTAATCCTTTGTGTATTTATATTTTTTCAGTACTACTATGACTGTCGCAAAAACTCCTATTCAGAAGATGATATAAATGTCTTTAGAAACGAATGGGCAGCGTACCTGATGGAAGAATGTAAACAAATAGGACAATAAAGGTGAATTCCTAATACTTATGTTATCTTTATATGGTCATTAATATCTCTCTTTACACTTATTGAGCATCTATGATGTGTACGAATCGACCGCACCTCAATCCGACGCACGGTGTGACCGGTATGGCTAAAAGTGTCTGTTATCAGTTGGAAAATGACATAAACTTTAGAAAACAACACCAATGACATACGGAATACTGAGAAAACGTGTTTGGATTGTTTTGAAACTTTAGGAAAATGATCCACGAGTCATTTGTGATGTGTACGAATCGACCGAACCTCAATCCGACGCATGGTGTGACCGGTATGGCTAAAAGTGTCTGTTATCAGTTGGAAAATGACATAAACTTTAGAAAACAACACCAATGACATATGGAATACTGAGAAAACGCTTTCGGATTGTGTTGATATTTTAGGACAACGATCCACGAGTCATTTGTGATGTGTACGAATCAACCGCACCTCAATCCGACGCACGGTGTGACCGGTATGGCTAAAAGTGTATGATATCAGTTTCAAATTGAGATAAACTTTGGAAAACAACACCAATGACATATGGAAAACCGAGAAAACGTGTTCGGATTGTTTTGATACTTTAGGAAAACGATCCACGAGTCATTTTTGACATGTACGAATCGACCACACCTCAATCCGACACACGGTGTGATCGGTATGGCTAAAAGTGTCTGTTATCAGTTGGAAAATGACATAAACTTTAGAAAACAACACCAATGACATACGAAATACCGAGAAAACGCGTTCGGATTGTTTTGAAACTTTAGGACAATGATCCACTATTCATTTGTGACGTTTAAGAATCTACCGCACCTCAATCTGACGCACGGTGTGACCGGTATGGATAAAAGTGTCTGTTATCAGTTGGAAAATGACATAAACTTTGGAAAACAACACCAATGACATACGGAAAACTGAGAAAACGCGTTCAGATTGTTTTGATACTTTAGGAAAACGATCCACGATTCATTTTTGACGTGTACGAATCGACCTCACCTCAATCTGACGCACGGTGTGACCGGTATGGCTAAAAGTGTCTGATATCAGTTTCAAATTGAGATAAACTTTGGAAAACAACACCAATGACATATGGAAAACCGAGCAAACGCATTCGGATTGTTTTGATACTTTAGGAAAACGATCCACGAGTCATTTGTGATGTGTATGAATTGACCGCACCTCAATCCGACGCACGGTGTGACCCGTATGGCTCAAAGTGTTTGATATCAGTTTCAAAATGACATAAACTTTAGAAAACAACACTACTGACATACGGAATACTGAGAAAACGCGTTCAGATTGTTTTGAAACTTTAGGAAAATGATCGACGAGTCATTTGTGACGTGTACAAAATGACCGCACCTCAATCCGACGCACGGTGTGACCGGTATGGCTAAAAGTGTTTGATATCAGTTTCAAATTGAGATAAACTTTGGAAAACAACACCAATGACATACGGAAAACCAAGCAAATGCGTTCGTATTGTTTTGATACTTTAGGAAAACGATCCACAAGTCATTTGTGATGTGTACAAATTGACTGCACCTCAATCTGACGCACGGTGTGACCCGTATGGCTCAAAGTGTTTGATATCAGTTTCAAAATGACATAAAATTTAGAAAACAACACTACTGACATACGGAATACCAAGAAAAAGCGTTTGGATTGTTTTGAAACTTTAGGAAAATGGTCCACGAGTCATTTTTGACGTGTACGAATCGACTGCACCTCAATCCGACGCACGGTGTGACCGGTATGGCTAAAAGTGTCTGATATCAGTTTCAAATTGAGATAAACTTTGGAAAACAACACCAATGACATACGGAAAACCGAGCAAACGCATTCGGATTGTTTTGATACTTTAGGACAACAATCCACGAGTCATTTGTGATGTGTACGAATTGACCGTACCTCAATCTGACGCACGGTGTGACCTATATGGCTCAAAGTGTTTTATATCAGTTTAAAAATGACATAAACTTTAGAAAACAACACTACTGACATACGGAATACTGAGAAAACGCATTCGGATTGTTTTGAAACTTTAGGACAATGATCCACGAGTCATTTGTGATGTGTACAAATCTACCACACCTCAATCCGACGCACGGTGTGACCGGTATGGCTAAAAGTGTCTGATATCAGATTCAAATTGAGATAAACTTTGGAAAACAACACCAAGGACATACGGAAAACCGAGCAAACGCATTCGGATTGTTTTGATAATTTAGGACAACGATCCAAGAGTCATTTGTGACGTTTACGAATTGACCGCACCTCAATACGATGCACAGTGTGACCCGTATGGCTCAAAGTGTTTTATATCAGTTTAAAAATAACATAAACTTTAGAAAACAACACTACTGACATACGGAATACCGAGCAAACGCGTTCGGATTGTTTTGAAACTTTAGGAAAATGATTCAAGAGTCATTTTTGACATGTACGAATCGACCTCACCTCAATCCGACGCACGGTGTGACCGGTATGACTAAAAGTGTCTGATATCAGTTTCAAATTGAGATAAACTTTGGAAAACAACACCAATGACATACGGCAAACCAAGAAAACGCGTTCGTATTGTTTTGATACTTTAGGAAAACGATCCACGGGTCATTTGTGACGTGTACGAATCGACCGTACCTCAATCCGATGCACGGTGTGACCCGTATGGCTCAAAGTGTTTTATATCAGTTTAAAAATGACATAAACTTTAGAAAACAACACTACTGACATATGGAATACCGAGAAAACGCGTTCGTATTGTTTTTAAACTTTAGTTCAGTGATCCACGAGTCATTTGTGACGTGTACGAATCGACCGCACCTCAATCCGACACACAGTGTGACCGGTATGGCTAAAAGTGTCTGTTATCAGTTGGAAAATGACACAAACTTTAGAAAACAACACCAATGACATACGAAATACCGAGTAAACTCATTCGGATTGTTTTTATATTTTAGTAAAACGATCCACGAGCCATTTGTGACGTGTACGAATCGACCGTACCTCAATCCGACGCACGGTGTGACCGGTATGGCTAAAAGTGTCTGATATTAGTTTCAAATTGAGATAAACTTTGGAAAACAACACCAATGACATATGGCAAACCGAGAAAACACGTTCGGATTGTTTTGATACTTTAGGACAACGATCCACGAGTCATTTGTGACGTGTACGAATTGACCGTACCTCAATCTGACAGACGCACGGTGTGACCGGTAAGTCTTTTTATTAGATAAAGAATCAGTATATATTAAATGAGATAAATCAATCAAAAACATATTGATTTTACATTATTCCCTTTCATTGTTTTGAAAATGAAAACATTTGAGTTTAAAATTTCATATTTTAGTTTCACATTTCCATATTAATGTATTCTTTCATATTACTATTTTAATTTCTTTCATTATTGCATTACTAACATAATATTTGTTTTCTTATATAGGTGAATTTTTTTCCTTGAGTTCAGATGCTTTTTTCGGCAACAAATACCATCGAGAGCGGATCACGGATATCAAAGGATGAAACATGAATGTTTATAACTGTTGTTGAATAATTGTAATTGTAACCATGTAAAACAATGTTTTAAATGTATATAGCAATGCATTTTTTTGTATTCATGATGTTAAGTAAATGTATATACCGTTTTCGGTCAAAATATTGTGTGTGGTTGCTAGGGTGTGCAGGTGTGCATGTGCTACTTTGTGCAGGTATTCTGGTGTACAGGTGTGCAGGTCCTGTTTTGTAGGTGCAGGCGATGGGGCCTTTATCAGCTCTCCTTTAAGCGCCGATAGAGGAGACCTTTATCAGCGCTAAAAGAAGCGCTGATAAAGGGTTCCTTTATCAGTGCTCCGAGAAGCGCTGATATAGGAGACGTATATCAGCGCTAAAAAAAGCACTGATAAAGGGGACCTTTATCAGCGCTTCTCAGAGTGCTGATAAAGGGGACCCCCCCTATATCTACGTCGGCATTAACAATGCTTTTCTAGCACTGTTAATGCTGGTTTTTAGCGCTAATAAAGGTGCAGTTTGTAGTAGTGGTCATTGGTGGTATAACATTGGATGAATGGTCAAGATAGATTTTTTTGCCTTTGAGTTGAGGAAGTAATATCTCAAGCCTAGTTGATCAGGATGGTAGTACCTTCATAAATCCTTGGCTGAGGTATTCAAAGGTAAGTCCGTCCAGTTAGATCAATAAATAATAAAGCAAGAAAGGATGATGACACTTAAGTGTGTTTCCTGCATTATGATATATCTAAAGATAAATAGATTATATTATACAGTGCATGTTCGTAGGTTGGTTGTCATTGCTATGACTAGTCCTTATCTATTTAGCGGTCTTGATGGGTTTCTAGAATCCACTCTTGGTCTGTGGATGATAATCAATGCTCTCGAGATAAGGGCTAAGAAGGTCACCCACAATAGTGTATTCAATAATTTCCCCTATTATGGTGAATAGGTATATAGGAGATGGTGGTTCCCACCACGGGGTTCAAGAGTTGTCCAAGTAAATGATCACCAATGAAAAAATAAATTCATAATTATTTTAGTATAGAATAATTGTGATGAATTTATTTAATAAATGCATTTACAACTATTTTATGTAAATACAGGAAAATATTATACGAATGGATATTGTTTTAATATTCAAGGTTCGTTTAATATTAACATGAATTACAATTCGATTTAAATGTCCGGGGTTTTATTATGTAATATATGTTTATATTAAAAGAAGGCAATAAAATTTAAATAATATTTATGACATAGTTAGTTTTTCATAATTATTTATTTATTACTTATTTAGTTGGAATTTTATTTCTGAGGGGGTCAGGGAACCCTTTACAGGTATTTGAGTCTCCCTATATATAAGCAGGCAAAAGACACTCAATCCATTTTTAATTCATTCCAATGGAATGAGAGTCTCTCTCTCCTCCCACTTTCTAGAGATAGAAATCCTCTCTTCAAGAAACAAATCTAAGAGTGCATTCAACAGATTGAAGGAACATGATCGAGGTGATCATCGCAACACTGAAGGATTCATCAGAGCTCCACGTTGGAACCTGTAATTAGATGAACGACATGAGAAGAGACTCTTGGACCATTTGTGGATGATCTAGAGGTGTTTGAATTCGGATCCTTCGAGCAACAATCACCGACGATGAGCTATAGTCAAACATGCTGCTGAATCTAATGGGCTACTTGTTTATTTAATTTTAGTTCTTTAAATAATTTGTGTGAGATTCTCAGATCTTAATGAGGCTCATATTGCGAGAGATGGCATGTTATTTTTCTCCAGTGATAAAATTTTAAAATCCCCAGCCCACCGACTTCCCTTGTGCACCCTGTTATATTCAATTTGTATCAGAGTGAATCACATGAATTTCATGAGATGATAAAAATTAATTTTCTTTAAATTATGTAGAGGGTTTTAATTTGGTCCTAAAGGATCTGAGTGTTCTTTGATCTGAGATCAGATGACCAAATTACAACCATTAAAAAAAATTATGGATCTCAAGTTGTGGTTTAGATGGTATTAAAATTTAAAACATATATTTTATATGTGTTATATTATCAGTTTTTGTTTTTTGGTGAACCACAACGTTATGGCCGGCGATGGACGGAATAGTATTCTCCATCATGGTTCACAATTTCACACGGATGTGGAAATATTCAAAAAATATATTTAATAATATAATTTAATAATTTAACTATATTTAGGCTTAAGAAAAATAATTTTCATAATGAAAATAAGAGGAGGCAATAAGTATTTTCCTATTTTATAATTTTTTTTCAAACAAACAATAATTGAAGGGGGTGGGGAGTGTGACCCATTAAGTCAATAAAAAAACCAACCACTTTTAAGAGGGGTATTTTTTGGGGGGTCTCACAAGAAATAAACAAAAAAATGATGGTCCCACATCTTTTTCTCCCTCACCTCGATGCTCCTCCCCTGGTGCAAGCCATCGATGCCACCTCCCTGGTCTCCCAGCCCACCACCTTCCTCAGTTTGAGAGGTCAAGCCTCCTTCCTTGGCTAGATCCACATGGCACCAACAGATCACCAGTACCGCCTCCTCCTCCAATGCTGAATCCCTAACCAGCACACTACCCGCCATCCTAGCCTTGCCCCTATCTGTGCCGACTCCATCCACTAACTCGTCCTCATTGGGCCAAACTACCTCCTCCTCTTCCGAAGTTCATGACTCCTATGGCCTTCTAATCCTATGACCAGGATCCTTCCCAACCACCATGAGTGCCACCACGTACAAAGAACCTCTTCCCATGGTCCCCACCCACCGTCTCCAGATCTGACTTACCACCACTCCACCTCAACACCCATAAGGTACACCTGCCCTATCTGTTTGACACAACACTGATATTGGAACCCAATAGGGTTCTTCCTTCCTAGTATTTGAAAGTATGGGCCAGAGTGAATACTCCCAACCCAGAATGGGTTAGGGTGGGTGTTCCTGGCCCAAAACACCCCGCAAAGAGTCCGCCCGGCCTGAAACAGGCCTGCACGGGGTCATCCCGACCCTCATTGTCCATGCTCAGTGTTTCACGACCTGAGAAATATTTAATATAATCAAAATTAATTTAGTTAATTAATTTAATTTTAATATTAAATTAAACTAATTAATAATTATTTTTTGGTTTAAAAATATAATATTTTAATACTCTAAAAAATCAATTCAATTTTGGTATTAAATTTAATTAATTAATTAATTTACTTATTGAAATTAAAATTATGTTAATATTGGAACTGAATAAATTATTTGAACAATCTATTTGAATTTAAATAATTCATTTAATTAATTTAAAAACCACCGTACTTAATTTTATTGCATTTAATTTTATAATTCTTTAGTTTTACCTACTGACAGGTCTTGAACATTGACCTAACATGTATGTCTATTTTATTTATTCATTTATTTATTTGTTTAGTTTCATGTCATGAATATACTTAAATAAGACAGTCTGCACATAATCATTTTTATCGTTTAATATGTATAAGGGTCTTCACACCCAGATAAAAGTGAGCTATCTATATTTTTCACTCCTGAGTCCCTCTCTCTAGCGTGTGAGTATTTTTGAAATATGATTAAGATACTGTAAGTTGTGGACCATGCCAAGTCGATGAAAAATCCATATGAGAAGTAGACACACTAGACAAGGACGAGCTACATCGTGAGTCAAGCTACGACTCAAGTATGATACCCCCAGGTCATGGTTGATCCATTAAGTTTAAATGGATCAACCAATATTAGATGCTAAAGACTAGTCGGGTATAAAGACATAGGACATGGATGATATTGGAGAAGATGAGACCAGGAGGTTGAAAGACTTTTATATAGATGATTTCCCTTTCCATTTTCCACCTTTACTACTATTTGTTATGAATTATTTTTACATTATTGAATAAAAAATTATTGATGGATAAAATAATTTGGGGGACATAAGATTGAATTTTTGTTCACCCTTTCTCATTTTTCTTGGTATATTCTGGTTGGGTTACTATTCATCAAGATCAAATAACAATTTGATCTTGATGAACCCAACTTCATTCCTCTTGAGTTAGTGAAATCAGTGGTTGATTTTTTTTTTGTATTCATCCATCGAGCCTCACTATCATCAATAAAGGGTGTTGGTGACATCTTTGGATATTGGAAACTCAACTTTATTATTCCTTGAGAATTTTTTAGAGTTGGTTCCCTAGTTACAACTTCATTAGTACTTGATTAAATGTTTTTCATTATTAATGAAGCTTCTTATCACATCATGATTGTTCGTTTTAATGACTCTTGTATGTAATAATTTCATACGAATATGTGTCACACTAAAAGGTCATAGTAGTTCTTTAGTATGATGATAACCTAGATGTTTTTGTAATAGTGAGTTCCTTAAACCCAACTAAAAAACTACTTTTTTATTACCATACCATGCATACAGTGAGTTATGCATGATGTACATATACCATTATAGTATATATATTTATACATCCACTATTTAAATGGTAATGTCCATAGATTAACTATCATATCAAAATGTTATAGAAGATCTCAGGATATAATGAGAACCTAGAGATTTTATGAAATTAATCTTAAATTTATGTCATATGGTCTAGATACATCATAATGTCTTGACAAAGTTAATGTCTGACTATCAGGTGTTTGGGGCTCATAAGCATTGAGACTTATTCTTCTGAAGTTCACACTTGGTGATCTATGGTAGAAGAGATCATGAGGATAGACCCACAAATATGAACACCATATGTTTCAGGTGTCATTGGGTGTTCCTATCTACAAACATGCTTATTGGTCTCCTGACTTGAGATCATTATCAATGTGTTTCATTTGATCACGTACTTTGATGCAAGGATAAAACCATGATAATGAAATCATGGTGAGGTAGCTTGATTGTCTAATTTTTTTTTGTGGATGTTGTATGATAGAAGGAATTGAGTTGATGGCTCGCCCGGTTCCTAAGAATGTGACTCACGCTCCTCCGCCTTTTCAAATTCTTCCGATCGTCGCAGCCAGGCCTCCGCTGCTTCCTTTGACCCAGGGGGTGCTCGCACTTGGCCCTCTGGTATATCCCACTCGGATCCCTTCGCCGGTTCCACCTACAGGATCGTGTGGTGCTTCGGGCCCGGTTGATCCTCATCCTGCTCCCCCTGTCTTGTCTATCGGCCCCCTTAGTGCCTCTGGTGGTGGCGTCTCTTTTTGCAATGCTCTCTGTGGACAGATGCGGGGTCCCCATCATCCTTGCTTTATGGAGATCTCGGTGCCTCCGGTGAAACCATCGAGGGAGGGGAGCCACATTCAGCTAGATGTGCCGGCGTCCGCTTTCTCGGAGGCTCTGCTGTGTTTGAAATGAACTCTGGTGGCTCGCTTTGGTGCTGCCAAACCGCCTCTATCTGTCTTTCAGCAAGGGGTGGCATTCTGGGGCCTTAGGCATCTGACGAGAGTCTCGATCCTCCACAGGAGATCCTTTAGTCTTGTCTTTGCCTCGGAGGAGGACTTCTGTCTTGCTTGGTGTAAGGCCCCGAGAAGCTTAGGGCATTGGGGATTCAGTTTATCCAGGTGGTCCATGGAGGCTCATAGAGGTAAGGAAAGCCCAGAAACGGTGGTCTAGATCGGCCTTCTTGTGTTGTCGTTGCCCTTCCAGAATGAAGTCTTTCTCAAGTGGATTGGGGACTCTGTTGGGGGCTTTCTATGTTCTGATGATAGCACGAGACAAGGTTTTTCTTCCTTGGTGCCGTTCATTTGTGTAGAGATGGACCTTTCTCATCTGTTGCCAGAGAAACTAGATCTCTATGTCGAGGGCTCCTTTCATTGAGATCAGGATATTTCTTACCCCGTTTATCCCCATTTTTTCTCTCATTTTCTTCTTCAGGGTCACTCAGTGCAAGTTTGTTGGCAACAGAGGACCCATGGCCGTCGTTCGGAGGGGGGTGAAAGGCGTAGTGGTCCCCCAGATTTTCTTACCCCATATAAAGGGGTCATGGAGATGGAGAAGGAGCTCACTATGGCTTCTTTTCCTCTACCTCTCGACTTGGCCGTGGAGGTCCACCCTGATTTCATGCAAGCGGATGGCCCAGTAGTGTGCAGGGGCCTGGTTCCTTCCGTCCCGAGGGGCCTCTTTTCTCTTTAGGTTAATTCCTTCCAGTTTGTCCTGGGAAATATCTTGCACTCCTTGGTAGAAAGTAGTTTGGAGATTATGTAGAGCCATTCAAGGTGCCCCCTGGTCCCATCGTCCTCGCCTTCCCTTGGTCTCTTCCTCTCGGCTAGCGACGAGGTGGAATCTGAAAGGGCTGTTGTGGGAAAGCCAACTGTCTTGGAGGTTCCTCCTGGTGTTCGGTCCATTACTCATGTTTTGGTCTCCTCTCCACAGCCCGTGGGTTCTTCACCTGGTGTTGTGGGGTCTAGTAAGAGGGGATCCAAATCCTCCCCATCCACCCAGAAAAAGCAAGGCTTGGGTTCTCTGGGTAGCTATACTTCGCTGGCGTCGCATCTATTAGGGGAGCCAGGAGTGTGCACTAGGTCCAAAGCCAAGTATGAGAGGAGGTTTTCTCCTTCCTTATATGAGCAGGCTAAGGGTTCTGGAGCCCGTCCTAAGGCACTTTCGTTTAAATGATCCCTCTGATCACATGGAATGCTCGGGGCATTGGCGCTCAGGTCAAATCGGAATTTCTTTCCGCAGAGATCTCTTCCCAAAAGGCTGCAATGGTGGCCATCCTTGAACACAAGCATCACCCTTCTAGGATAGGGGAGTTCTCCAATAAGCTTAGAATGCATGGCAGTATGCAAGTTGATCCTGTGAATAGTCACATTTGGATTTTTTGGCACCAGCTATGCAATTTGGTATTGTTTAGTGCAGAAGATCAATTCATAACCGTCAAGATGATTCGAGGGCCTGTCTCCTTCTTTGTGAGTTTCGTTTATGGGAGTTGTGATCAACACCGTAGAAGTGATTTATGTGAGGAGCTCTGTAGGTTCGATCCAGGGCCGAAACCATGGATTGTTGGGGGTGATTTTAATGTTGAGGCGGATCCGATGGAAAGGAAGGGTAGAGGTACTTTTCCCAAGAATGCCAATCTTGATTTAATTCATTTCATGTTGGCGATGGGCCTCTCGGATCTGGGCTTCGTGGGCGATAAGTTCACATGGTGTAACAACCAAAGGGGTCTATCCCAATCGTGGGGTCATCTCAATCGCTGCCTGGCTAATATGCAGGCCATTTTAAAAGGGGGCCTTTTTGGGGTATCATGGGAAAGAAAAAAAAGTTTGAACCCGCATCTTCTTCTCCCTCGCCCCGTTGCTCCTCCCTTGGTGCAAGCCACTGGTGCCACCTCCCTACTCTCACATCCCACCGCCCTCCTCAGTTTGAGTAGCCAAACCTCCTTCCTCGACCAGATCTGCATGGTGCTAACTACTCATCAGTACCGCCTTCTCCTCCCATGGTGAATACCCTACTGGCGCACCACGCACCATCCGGGCCTCACCTCTATTGGAACCAACTCTAGCTGTGATCTCGTTCTCACCGGGCCACACTTCCACCTCCTCCTCCAGAGTGTGTGGCTCCTACAGCCTCCTATTCCCATGACCAGGTCCTCGCCTGACCATCGTGAGGGCCAGCCCTAGGGCAAGCCCAAAGAGTCCATGGGTTAAGGCAACACACAAGAAAGGATAAAAATACAAAGAAATGGACATCAATTTTATTAGTTTACTGTAGGTATTAATGTATTTAGGGAAAAAATTTAAATGTTGGTCTGGGGCAACAGAATTCTCTGGCCGTCATTGGTGAACACCATTGCATACCAAGAGCTGCCACCCCACAGTCCCCATCACCACCGTCTCTAGATTTGATTGGCTGCCGCGCTACCCCGTGCCCATGAGGTACACCTGTCCCATCTGTCTGACACAACACCGCAATCAGACCCCAACTGGGTTCTTCCCACCCGATGTGGGCCAATATCAGCTTGGGAAGATTGGCCTGGCTTAGAATGGGTTAGGGCAGGATTGTCTGGCCCAGAACACCCCTGTAAGGAGTCTGTCTGGCTTGGAATGAGATTCAACCTGGTCATCCCAGCCCGTATTAGTCTTGCACAGGGTTTTGAAACCCATGAAATATTTAATATAATCAAAATTAATTTAGTTAAATAGTTTAATTTTAGTATTAAATTAAATTAATTATTAATTAATTTCTGGTTAAAAAATATAATATTTTAATACTTCGAAAAATTAATTTAGTTTTGGTATTATAATAAATAATTTAAATAATTTAATTTTTGGAATTAAATTTATATTAATATCGGGACCGAATAAATTATTTATTTGAATTTAAATAATTCATTTAATTTATTTAAAATCCCTTATACTTAATTTTATTGCATTTAATTTTATCGCGCTTTACTTTTACCCACTAATCAGTCATGAGCATTGACTGATGATGTATGTCTTTTATTTATATATTTACTTTGTGATGAATGTAATTAAATTAGACGGCCTGGACATCATTATTTTTCTCATTTAATTTGTATAAGGGTCTGCATACCCATATAAAAGCGAGTTATCTATATTTTTCACTCTTGAGTCCCCCTCGCCCACATGTGAGTATTTTTGTACTATGATGAGACCGTCATAAGTCACAAACGACACCAAGTCGATGTAAAATCCAGATGATAAGTGGACACACTGGATAGGGGAGAGCTGCATCATGAGTCAAGCTACGACTCAGGTATGATACCCTTGTGTCTTGGTTGATCTATTAAGTTTAAATGGATCAACCAATATTAGATGATCAAGGAAAGTTGGGTACAAAGACAAAGGATAGGGACGAGACTGGGGATGATGAGGCCAGGAGGCTGAAACGCTTTGATAGAGAATATTTACATTTCCATTTTCCTATTTTACTACTTGTTCTTGATATTTTCTTACTAGGTTATTATTTATAAATATCAAATGACAATTTGATCTTGATGAACTCAACTTCATTACTCTTAAGTTAGTGAAATCGGTGGTTGATTTTTTTTTTTGTATTCATCCACCGAGCCTCACCATCCTCAATAATGGGTGACAGTGACATCTTTGGAAGTTGAAAACTCAGCTTGATTGTGCCTTAATAATTTGTTGGATTTGGTGCCCTATAACTGACCTTCTTAGTACTTGATTACATGTTTTTCATTATTTATGAAGTTTCTTATCACATCATGATTATTCCTTTGCATGAATCTTTTATGTGATAATGTCATAAGAATATGCGTTACACTAAAAGGTCATAGTAGTTCCCCTCTATGATGAGTACCAAGATGTTGTTGCAATAATGGTTACCCTAGACCCAACTAAACAGTACTTTTCGATTACCATATCATGGACACAATGAGTTATGAATGATGTAAATTTATCATTATAGTGTAGATATTTTTTCAACCACTACTTAAATGGTAATTTCCACAGATTAATTTTCACATCGAAAGGTTATAGAAGATCCTAGACTATAATTAACCTCAAGATACTATGAAACTAATCTTAAATATATATCCTATGATCTAGATACATCATACTGACTAGACACAATTGATGTATGACTATCAGGTGTTGGGGTCTCATAAGCATTGAGACTTCTTCTCATGAATTTCGCACTTGGTGATATCTGGTAGGTGAGATCATGAGGACATACTCGCCAATAGAAACACCACATATTTTAGGTGTCATTGGTTGTTCCTATTTATAGACATGTGTATTGGTCTCCTGACATGATATCTTTATCAATGTGTTCCATTTGATTGCGTACTTTTATGCAAGGAAAAAACCATGACAATGAAATCATAGAGAGGTAGCTTATCCCGAGCGTGACCACTACCACAAAACTGGGCAAGGCCTGCGCCCCCTTTATCAGCGCTAACGATTTAGCGCTGATAAAGGGTCGGGCCTTTATCAGCACTAAAAAAAAGCGCTGATAAAGGGCCGCCCCTTTATCAGCGCTTTTTTAGCGCTGATAAAGGGATTATTTATCAGCGCTAACAAAACGCTGATAAAGGCTGTATTTATCAGCGCTTTTCATTTTAGCGCTGATAAATACACCCTTTATGAGCGCTTTTTACTAGCGCTGATAAAGGGTCCCGCAGATTTGTTAAAAACCCACGAGTCCTCTTCCTCCTCCCCGCACACAATCAAGCTCTCGCGGAAGCCCTCGTCTGCGCCGCTGCCACCGCCTCCTCCTCCTCCGCCGCGGCCGCCGCCTCCTCCTCCACCTGCCTCATCCTCCTCCTCCGGTGCCTCTGGTGCCTCCACCCTGCCTCAGCCCTGCCTCCGCGCCGCTGCCGCCGCTGCCTCCTCCTCCAGCGCGGCCTCCTCCTCCTCCGCCGGTGCCTCCTCCTCCTCCGCCGGTGCCTCCTCCTCCACCGCGGCCTCCTCTTCCTCCGCCGGTGCCTCTGCGGCCTCCTCCTCCTCCATTGTGCGGTATGCTATGTCCAATAATTGTAATTTTCTTTGTTTTTTGTTTTTGTTCTATATTTCAACTATCATGATTTGTGTGAATCAATTTTATTTGAAGTGGGGGGGGTGCAGGTGTTGCGGGGGTGTAGTGGGTGGGGGGGGGGTGTGCAGGTGGGGGTGTTTAGTTGGGGGAGATGTGCAGTGGGTGAACATGTGTAGGTGGGGCGTATAATGGGGGGTCTATTGGGTGTGAGGTGGGGGGGTGTACAGGTTTGGGGTGGGCTGTGCAGGTGGGGATGGATGGGATATGCAAGTGGGAGGGGGGGGGGGGGGGTTGTTCAAGTGGGTGGTGGGGAAGAGAGTGTTCTAGTTGGGGGGGGGGGGTCTAGGTAGGTGGGAGTCTGTTGGTGGGTGAGGTTGGGGGGTGTAGAAGTGGGGGGGGGGGGTGTGAAGGTGGGGGTGGGGGAGGGGGGTTGTGAAAGTGGGGGGGGGGGGGGGTGTAGTGGGTGGATGGGAGGGGGGATGTGCAGGAGTCTGCTGGGGGAGATATGGGGAGGGGGGGATGTGCATGTGGGAAGTCAACACTTCCATAGTTTTCTAATAAGCACTGGGAAGTCATCACTTCTAGAGATTTGGATAGGCCTGAGGCCTCTTAGGTTTTGGTTCTTGTCTATTTATCTTGATGAGTAAGGAATCATATGATCTAAAAGGGACATCAACTATATATGATAAATTCTTTTTCCCACAAAACAATTTTCTAGAAATAATATATCTTTGGAAGGTGAGGGAGCCTTTTAGAATTCTTTCATATAGAGACCAGTCAAGGAAAGTATCCATATATATCCACCTAGAGTAGGGACCTCTGCGGCCGCCGCCTCCTCCTCCTCCGCCGCGGCCGCCGCCTCCTCCTCTGCTCCTGCTCCTCCTCCTCCTCCTCCACTGGCCTCATCCTCCTCCTCCTTCGCTGCCTCCTCCGATGCCTCCTCCACCTCCGCCGGTGTCACCGGTGCCTCCGCGGTCTCCTCCTCCTCCGCCGGTGCCTCCGCGACCTCCACCTCCTCCGCCGTCACGCCGTGGTCAAGCCGCGGTCACGCCGCGGTCACGCCGCGGTCACACCGGTGCCTCCGCGGCCGCCGCCTCCTCCTCCTGTGCTCCTGCTCCTCCTCCTCCTCCTCCACCGGCCTCATCCTCCTCCTCCTCCGCTGCCTCCGCTGCCTCCGCCCTGCCTCCGCCCTGCCTCTGCGCTGCCGCCGGTGCCTCCTCCTCCACCGCGGCCTCCTCCTCCTCCACCGCGGCCTCCTCCTCCTCCTCCGCTGCCTCCTCCTCCTCCTCCGTGGCCTCCTCCTCCTCCTCTGCTCCTGCTACTCCTCCCCTCCACCGGTCTCATCCTCCTCCTCCTCCGCTGCCTTCGCTGCCTCCGCCCTACCTCCGCCCTGCCTCCGCGCTGCCGCCGGTGCCTCCTGTGCCTCCTCCTCCACCGCGACCTCCTCCTCCTCCGCCGATGCCTCATCCTCCTCCGCTGGTGCCGCCGGTGCCTCCACGTCTCCTCCTCCTCCGCGGTCACGCCGTGGTCACGCCGCGGTCACGCCGCGGTCACGCCGCGGTCAAGCTGGTGCCTCCGTGGCCGCCGCCTCCTCCTCCTCCGCCGCGGCCACCGCCTCCTCCTCTGCTCCTGCTGCTCCTCCTCCTCCTCCACCGTCTCATCCTCCTCCTCCTCCGCTGCCTCCGCCGCCTCCGCTGCCTCCGCCCTGCCTCCGCCCTGCCTCTGCGCTGCCGCCGGTGCCTCCTCCTCCTCCGCCTCCTCCTCCTCCTCCTCCGTCGGTGCCACCGGTGCCTCCGTGGCCACCGCCTCCTCCGCGGTCACGCCGCGGTCACGCCGATGCCTCTGCGGCCGCCGCCTCCTCCTCCTCCGCCACGGACGCCGCCTCCTCGTCTGCTCCTGCTCCTCCTCCTCCTCCTCCACCGGCCTCATCCTCCTCCTCCTCCGCTGCCTCCGCTGCCTCCGCTGCCTCCGCCCTGCCTCCGCCCTGCCTCTGCGCTGCCGCCGGTGCCACCTCCTCCACCGCGCCCTCCTCCTCCTCCACCGCAGCCTCCTCCTCCTCTTCCGCTGCCTCCGCTGCCTCCTCCTCCTCCGCCGCGGCCACCGCCTCCTCTGCTCCTGCTCCTCCCCTCCACCGGCCTCATCCTCCTCCTCCTCCGCTGCCTTCGCTGCCTCCGCCCTGCCTCCGCGCTGCCGCCGGTGCCTCCTCCTCCACCGCGGCCTCCTCCTCCTCCGCCGATGCCTCCTCTCCTCCGCCGGTGCCGCCGGTGCCTCCACGTCTCCTCCTCCTCCGCGGTCATGCCGTGGTCATGCTACGGTCACGCCGCGGTCACGCCGCGGTCACGCCGGTGCCTCCGCGGCGGCCGCCTCCTCCTCCTCCGCCGCAGCCGCCGCCTCCTCCTCTGCTCCGGCTCTTCCTCCTCCTCCTCCACCGGCCTCATCCTCCTCCTCCTCCACTGCCTCCGCTGCCTCCGCCCTGCCTCCGCCCTGCCTCTGCGCTGCCGCCGGTGCCTCCTCCTCCACCGCAGCCTCCTCCTCCTCCGCCGATGCCTCCTCCTTCCTCCGCCGGTGCCACAAGTGCCTCCGCGACCGCCTCCTCCTCCGCGGTCACGCCGCGGTCACGCCGGTGCCTCTGTGGCCGCCGCCTCCTCCTCCTCCGCCGCGACCGCCGCCTCCTCCTCTGCTCCTGCTCCTCTTCCTCCTCCTCCACCGGCCTCATCCTCCTCCTCCTCCGCTGCCTCCGCTGCCTCCGCCCTGCCTCTGCCCTGCCTCTGCGCTGCCGCCGGTGCCTCCTCCTCCACCGCGGCCTCCTCCTCCTCCGCCGATGCCTCCTCCTCCTCCGCTGGTGCCACCGGTGCCTCCGCGGCCGCCTCCTCCTCCGTGGTCATGCCGCGGTCACGCCGCGGTCACGTCGCGGTCACGCCGCGGTCACGCCGGTGCCTCTGCGGCCGCCGCCTCCTCCTCCTCTGCCGCGGCCTCCTCCTCCTCTGCTCCTGCTCCTCCTCCTCCTCCTCCACCGGCCTCATCCTCCTCCTCCGCTGCCTCTGCGGCCTCCTCCTCCTCCGCCGGTGCCTCCGCGGCCTCCTCCTCCTCCTCCTCCGTCACGCCGCGGTCAAGCCGCGGTCATGCCGCGGTCACGCCGCGGTGACGCCGCGGTCACGCCGCGGTCATGCCGCGGTCACGCCGGTGCCTCCGCGGCCGCCGCCTCCTCCTCCTCCGCCGCGACCGCCGCCTCCTCCTCTGCTCCTGCTCCTCCTCTGCTCCTCCTCCTCCTCCTCCTCCGTGGCCTCCTCCTCCTCCGCCAGTGCCTCCGTGGCCTCCTCCTCCTCCGCCGTCACGCCGCGGTCACGTCGCGGTCACGCCGTGGTCACGCCGCGTATTACAATATATAGGAGGAGTACTCCGATAATCTGGAGGTTGTTTTGGGTGTTTTTAGAGAGCTTTGCCTTTATTAAAATATTATAAATTCTCCATATTTTGTTTAAGAAGTATTGTTTCATGGTCACATTATTTCCTTGGAAGGAGTTTTAGGTTATCCAGAAAAGGTTTGAGAAGTCATTTCTCCAAATCAGTCAGAGAATGTATTCAAGATCCACAACATTCTAGGATTAGTCATTTCATGGTCACATTATTTCCTTGAAGTATCTTGTTTAATATCTAAATTATACTCATATTCCTTCTCCTCTAACCTATATACTCATCCTATGGATTTCAAATAGGATGAATATAAATAAAGAATGGATGAATGGAAATCGGTTGACAAAACAGTATGAAGAAGGCGTGAAAGAGTTTATCAAGTTTGCAAAAGATCATGGATGTGACTCTTCTCAAATCCTTTGTCCGTGTTTACGCTGTTGTTATTCAAAACAAATTGGTCCAGATGAGTTGGAAGAACACTTGATCTGTCACGGGATAGATCAAAGTTATACATGTTGGAATAAACACGGGGAAACAACGAAATACATATCAAAACAGATTACTTATTTTTCTCGATATTTCTACAGTGTCCGAAACAAACAAATGACAAGGACTGTGGTTATTATGTTTGTAAATTTATGAAAGAGATCATATTTCATGAACAAACTAGCATCCCTGAAGAGGTATTTTTGAAAATAATTACTACTTTATTTAAAATAATTATTAATCCTTTGTGTATTTATATTTTTTCAGTACTACTATGACTGTCGCAAAAACTCCTATTCAGAAGATGATATAAATGTCTTTAGAAACGAATGGGCAGCGTACCTGATGGAAGAATGTAAAAAAATAGGACAATGAAGGTGAATTCCTAATACTTATGTTATCTTTATATGGTCATTAATATCTCTCTTTACACTTATTAAGCATCTATGACGTGTACGAATCGACCGCACCTCAATCCGACGCACGGTGTGACCGGTATGGCTAAAAGTGTCTGTTATCAGTTGGAAAATGACATAAACTTTAGAAAACAACACCAATGACATACGGAATACCGAGAAAACGCGTTCGGATTGTTTTGAAACTTTAGAACAATGATCCATGAGTCATTTGTGACATGTACGAATCGACCGCACCTCAATCCGACGCACGGTGTGACCGGTATGGCTAAAAGTGTCTGTTATCAGTTGGAAAATGACATAAACTTTAGAAAACAACACCAATGACATACGGAATACCGAGCAAACGCGTTCGGATTGTTTTTATATTTTAGGACAACGATCTACGAGTCATTTTTGACCTGTAAGAATCGACCACACCTCAATCCGACGCACGGTGTGACCGGTATGGCTAAAAGTGTATGATATCAGTTTCAAATTGAGATAAACTTTGGAAAACAACAACAATGACATATGGAAAACTGAGCAAACACGTTCGGATTGTTTTGATACTTTAGGACAACGATCCAAGAGTCATTTTTGACATTTACGAATCAACCACACCTCAATTCGACGCACGGTGTGACCGGGATGGCTAAAAGTGTCTGTTATCAGTTGGAAAATGACATAAACTTTAGAAAACAACACCAATGACATACGAAATACCAAGAAAACGCGTTCGGATTGTTTTGAAACTTTAGGACAATGATCCAAGATTCATTTGTGATGTGTAAGAATCTACCGCACCTCAATCTGACGCACGGTGTGACCGGTATGGCTAAAAGTGTCTGTTATCAGTTGGAAAATGACATAAACTTTGGAAAACAACACCACTGACATATGGAAAACCGAGAAAATGCGTTCAGATTGTTTTGATACTTTAGGAAAACGATCCACGAGTCATTTTTGACGTGTACGAATCGAACGCACCTCAATCCGACACACGGTGTGACCGGTATGACTAAAAGTGTCTGATATTAGTTTCAAATTGAGATAAACTTTGGAAAACAACACCAATGACATATGGCAAACCGAGCAAACGCATTCGGATTGTTTTGATACTTTAGGACAACGATCCACGAGTCATTTGTGATGTGTATGAATCGACCGCACCTCAATCCGATGCACGGTGTGACCCGTATGGCTCAAAGTGTTTGATATCAGTTTCAAAATGAGATAAACTTTAGAAAACAACACTACTGACATACGAAATACCGATCAAACGCATTCGGATTGTTTTGAAACTTTAGGACAATGATCCACGAGTCATTTGTGACGTGTAAAAATTGACCGCACCTCAATCTGATGCACGATGTGACCGGTATGGCTAAAAGTGTCTGATATCAGTTTCAAATTGAGATAAACTTTGGAAAACAACACCAATGACATACGGAAAACCGAGCAAATGCATTCGGATTGTTTTGATACTTTAGGAAAACGATACACAAGTCATTTTTGACGTGTACAAATTGACCGCACCTCAATCTGACGCACGGTGTGACCTGTAGGGCTCAAAGTGTTTGATATCAGTTTCAAAATGACATAAACTATAGAAAACAACACTACTGACATACAAAATACTGAGCAAACGCGTTTGGATTGTTTTGAAACTTTAGGAAAATGATATACGACTCATTTTTGACGTTTACGAATCGACCGCACCTCAATCCGACGCACGGTGTGACAGGTATGGCTAAAAGTGTCTGATATCAGTTTCAAATTGAGATAAACTTTGGAAAACAACACCAATGACATACGGCAAACCGAGCAAACACGTTCATATTGTTTTGATACTTTAGGACAACGATCCACGAGTCATTTGTGATGTGTACGAATCAACCGCACCTCAATCCGACGCACGATGTGACCCGTATGGCTCAAAGTGTTTTATATCAGTTTAAAAATGACATAAAATTTAAAAAACAAACTACTGACATACGGAATACTGAGAAAACGCATTCGGATTGTTTTGAAACTTTAGGAAAATGATCCATGAGTCATTTGTGATGTGTAAAAATCGACCACACCTCAATCCGACGCACGGTGTGACCGGTATGGCTAAAAGTGTCTGATATCAGTTTCAAATTGAGATAAACTTTGGAAAACAACACCAATGATATACGGCAAACTGAGCAAACGCATTCGGATTGTTTTGATACTTTAGGACAATGATCCACGAGTCATTTGTGACGTTTACGAATCGACCAAACCTCAATCCGACGCACAGTGTGACCCGTATGGCCCAAAGTGTTTTATATCAGTTTAAAAATAACATAAACTTTAGAAAACAACACTACTGACATACGGAATACCGAGCAAACACGTTCGGATTGTTTTGAAACTTTAGGAAAATGATTCAAGAGTCATTTTTGACGTGTACTAATTGACCACATATCAATCCGACGCACAGTGTGACCGATATGGCTAAAAGTGTCTGTTATCAGTTTCAAATTGAGATAAAATTTGGAAAACACCACCAATGACATAAGGAAAACCGAGCAAACGCGTTCGTATTGTTTGGATACTTTAGGACAACGATCCACGAGTCATTTGTGACGTGTACGAATCGACCGTACCTCAATCCGACGCACGGTGTGACCCGTATGGCTCAAAGTGTTTTATATCAGTTTAAAAATGACATAAACTTTAGAAAACAACACTACTGACATACGGAATACCAAGAAAACGCGTTCATATTGTTTTTAAACTTTAGGTCAATGATCCACGAGTCATTTGTGACGTGTACGAATCGACCACACCTCAATCCGATGCACGGTGTGACCGGTATGGCTAAAAGTGTCTGTTATCAGTTGGAAAATGACACAAATTTTAGAAAACAACACCAATGACATACAAAATACCGAGTAAACTCATTCGGATTGTTTTGATATTTTAGGAAAACGATCCACGAGTCACTTGTGACGTGTACGAATCGATCGTACCTCAATCCGACGCACGGTGTGACCGGTATGGCTAAAAGTGTCTGATATTAGTTTCAAATTGAGATAAACTTTGGAAAACAACACCAATGACATACGGAAAACCGAGAAAATGCGTTCGGATTGTTTTGATACTTTAGGAAAAAGATCCACGAGTCATTTGTGACGTGTACGAATTGACCGCACCTCAATCCGACCGACGCACGGTGTGACCGGTAAGTCTTTTTATTAGATAAAGAATCAGTATATATTAAATGAGATAAATCAATCAAAAACATATTGATTTTACATTATTCCCTTTCATTGTTTTGAAAATGAAAACATTTGAGTTTAAAATTTCATATTTTAGTTTCACATTTCCATATTAATGTATTCTTTCATATTACTGTTTTAATTTCTTTCATTATTGCATTACTAACATAATATTTGTTTTCTTATATAGGTGAATTTTTTTCCTTGAGTTCAGATGCTTTTTTCGGCAACAAATACCATCGAGAGCGGATCACGGATATCAAAGGATGAAACATGAATGTTTATAACTGTTGTTGAATAATTGTAATTTTAACCATGTAAAACAATGTTTTAAATGTATATAGCAAAGCATTTTTTTGTATTCATGATGTTAAGTAAATGTATATACCGTTGTCGGTCAAAATATTGTGTGCGGTTGCTAGGGTGTGCAGGTGTGCATGTGCTACTTTGTGCAGGTATTCTGGTGTACAGGTGTGCAGGTCCTGTTTTGTAGGTGCAGGCGATGTGGCCTTTATCAGCGCTTTTTTAGCGCTGATAAAGGACACCTTTAACAGCGCTAGAGGAGTGCTGATAAAGGAAGACTTTATCAGCGCTCCGTTAAGCGCCGATAGAGGAGACCTTTATCAGCGCTGATAAAGGCCCCCCCTATATCTACACCGGCATTAACAACGCTTTTCTAGCACTGTTAATGCTGGTTTTTAGCGCTGATAAAGGTGCAGTTTGTAGTAGTGGTCATTGGTGGTATAACATTGGATGAATGGTCAAGATAGATTTTTTTGCCTTTGAGTTGAGGAAGTAATATCTCAATCCTAGTTGATCAGGATGGTAGTACCTTCATAAATCCTTGGCTGAGGTATTCAAAGGTAAGTCCGTCCAGTTAGATCAATAAATAATAAAGCAAGAAAGGATGATGACACTTAAGTGTGTTTCCTGCATTATGATATATCTAAAGATAAATAGATTATATTATACAGTGCATGTTCGTAGGTTGGTTGTCATTGCTATGACTAGTCCTTATCTATTTAGTGGTCTTGATGGGTTTCTAGAATCCACTCTTGGTCTGTGGATGATAATCAATGCTCTCGAGATAAGGGCCAAGAATGTCACCCACAATAGTGTATTCAATAATTTCCCCTATTATGGTGAATAGGTATATAGGAGATGGTGGTTCCCACCACGGGGTTCAAGAGTTGTCCAAGTAAATGATCACCAATGAAAAAATAAATTCATAATTATTTTAGTATAGAATAATTGTGATGAATTTATTTAATAAATGCATTTACAACTATTTTATGTAAATACAGGAAAATATTATACGAATGGATATTGTTTTAATATTCAAGGTTCGTTTAATATTAAAATGAATTACAATTCAATTTAAATGTCCTGGGTTTTATTATGTAATATATGTTTATATTAAAAGAAGGCAATAAAATTTAAATAATATTTATGACATAGTTAGTTTTTCATAATTATTTATTTATTACTTATTTAGTTGGAATTTTATTTCTGAGGGGGTCAGGGAACCCTTTATAGGTATTTGAGTCTCCCTATATATAAGCAGGCAAAAGACACTCAATCCATTTTTAATTCATTCCAATGGAATGAGAGTCTCTCTCTCCTCCCACTTTCTAGAGATAGAAATCCTCTCTTCAAGCAACAAATCTAAGAGTGCATTCAACAGATTGAAGGAACATGATCGAGGTGATCATCGCAACACTGAAGGATTCATCATAGATCCACATTGGAACCTGTAATTAGATGAACGACATGGGAAGAGACTCTTGGACCATTTTTGGATGATCTAGAGGTTTTTGAATTCAGATCCTTCGAGCAACAAGCACCGACGATGAGCTATAGTCAAACATGCTTCTGAATCTAATGGGGTACTTGTTTATTTAATTTTAGTTCTTTAAATAATTTGTGTGAGATTCTCAGATCTTACTGAGGCTCATATTGCGAGAGACGGCATGTTCTTTTTCTCCAGTGATAAAATTTTAAAATCCCCAGCCCACCGACTTCCCTTGTGCACCCTGTTATATTCAATTTGTATCAGAGTGAATCACATGAATTTCATGAGATGATAAAAATTAATTTTCTTTAAATTATGTAGAGGGTTTTAATTTGGTCCTAAAGGATCTGAGTGTGCTTTGATCCGAGATCAAATGACCAAATTACAACCATTAAAAAAAATTATGGATCTCAAGTTGTGGTTTAGATGGTATTAAAATTTAAAACATATATTTTATATGTGTTATATTATCAGTTTTTGTTTTTTGGTGAACCACAACGTTATGGCCGACGATGGACGGAATAGTATTCTCCATCATGGTTCACAATTTCACACGGATGTGGAAATATTCAAAAAATATATTTAATAATATAATTTAATAATTTAACTATATTTAGGCTTAAGAAAAATAATTTTCATAATGAAAATAAGAGGAGGCAATAAGTATTTTCCTATTTTATATTTTTTTTTCAAACAAACAATAATTGAAGGGGGTGGGGAGTGTGACCCATTAAGTCAATAAAAAAACCAACCACTTTTAAAAGGGGTATTTTTTTGGGGGGTCTCACAAGAAATAAAGAAAAAAATGATGGTCCCACATCTTTTTCTCCCTCACCTCGATGCTCCTCCCCTAGTGCAAGCCATCGATGCCACCTCCCTGGTCTCCCAGCCCACCACCTTCCTCAGTTTGAGAGGTCAAGCCTCCTTCCTTGGACAGATCCACATGGCACCAACAGATCACCAGTACCGCCTCCTCCTCCAATGCTGAATCCCTAACCAGCACACTACCCGCCATCCTAGCCTTGCCCCTATCTGTGCCGACTCCATCCACTAACTTGTCCTCACTGGGCCAAACTACCTCCTCCTCTTCCGAAGTTCATGACTCCTATGGCCTTCTAATCCTATGACCAGGATCCTTCCCAACCACCATGAGTTCCACCACGTACAAAGAACCTCTGCCCATGGTCCCCACCCACCGTCTCCAGATCTGACTTACCACCACTCCACCTCAACACCCATAAGGTACACCTGCCCTATCTGTTTGACACAACACTGATATTGGAACCCAATAGGGTTCTTCCTTCCTGGTATTTGAAAGTATGGGACAGAGTGAATACTCCCAACCCAGAATGGGTTAGGGTGGGTGTTCCTGGCCCAGAACACCCCACAAAGAGTCCGCCCGGCCTAAAACAGGCCTGCACGGGGTCATCCCGACCCTCATTGTCCATGCTCAGTGTTTCATGACCTGAGAAATATTTAATATAATCAAAATTAATTTAGTTAATTAATATAATTTTAATATTAAATTAAACTAATTAATAATTATTATTTGGTTTAAAAATATAATATTTTAATACTCTAAAAAATCAATTCAATTTTGGTATTAAATTTAATTAATTAATTAATTGACTTATTGAAATTAAAATTATGTTAATATTGGAACTGAATAAATTATTTGAACAATCTATTTGAATTTAAACAATTCATTTAATTTATTTAAAAACCACTGTACTTAATTTTATTGCATTTAATTTTATAATTCTTTAGTTTTACCTACTGACAAGTCTTGAACATTGACCTAACATGTATGTCTATTTTATTTATTCATTTATTTATTTGTTTAGTTTCATGTCATGAATATAATTAAATAAGACAGTCTGCACATAATCATTTTTATCGTTTAATATGTGTAAGGGTCTTCACACCCAGATAAAAGCGAGCTATCTATATTTTTCACTCCCGAGTCCCTCTCTCTAGCGTGTGAGTATTTTTGAAATATGATTAAGATACTGTAAGTTGTGGACCATGCCAAGTCGATGAAAAATCCATATGAGAAGTAGACACACTAGACAAGGACGAGCTACATCGTGAGTCAAGCTACGACTCAAGTATGATACCCCCAGGTCATGGTTGATCCATTAAGTTTAAATGGATCAACCAATATTAGATGCTAAAGACTAGTCGGGTATAAAGACATAGGACATGGATGATATTGGAGAAGATGAGACCAGGAGGTTGAAAGACTTTTATATAGATGATTTCCCTTTCCATTTTCCACCTTTACTACTATTTGTTATGAATTATTTTTACATTATTGAATAAAAAATTATTGATGGATAAAATAATTTAGGGGACATAAGATTGAATTTTTGTTCACCCTTTCTCATTTTTCTTGGTATATTCTTATTGGGTTATTATTCATCAAGATCAAATAACAATTTGATCTTGATGAACCCAACTTCATTCCTCTTGAGTTAGTGAAATCAGTGGTTGATTTTTTTTTGTATTCATCCACCGAGCCTCACTATCATCAATAAAGGGTGTTGGTGACATCTTTGGATATTGGAAACTCAACTTTATTATTCCTTGAGAATTTTTTTGAGTTGGTTCCCTAGTTACAACTTCATTAGTACTTGATTAAATGTTTTTCATTATTAATGAAGCTTGTTATCACATCATGATTGTTCGTTTTAATGACTCTTGTATGTAATAATTTCATACGAATATGTGTCACACTAAAAGGTCATAGTAGTTCTTTAGTATGATGATAACCTAGATGTTTTTGTAATAGTGAGTTCCCTAAACCCAACTAAAAAAATACTTTTTGATTACCATACCATGCATACAATGAGTTATGCATGATGTACATATACCATTATAGTATATATATTTATACATCCACTATTTAAATGGTAATGTCCATAGATTAATTATCATATCAAAATGTTATAGAAGATCTCTGGATATAATGAGAACCTATAGATTTTATGAAATTAATCTTAAATTTATGTCATATGGTCTAGATACATCATAATGTCTTGACAAAGTTAATGTCTGACTATCAGGTGTTTGGGGCTCATAAGCATTGAGACTTATTCTCCTGAAGTTCACACTTGGTGATCTATGGTAGATGAGATCATGAGGATAGACCCACAAGTATGAACACCATATGTTTCAGGTGTCATTGGGTGTTCCTATCTACAAACATGCTTATTGTTCTCCTGACTTGAGATCATTATCAATGTGTTTCATTTGATCACGTACTTTGACGCAAGGATAAAACCATGATAATGAAATCATGGTGAGGTAGCTTGATTGTCTAATTTTTTGTGTGGATGTTGTATGATAGAAGGAATTGAGTTGATGGCTCGCCCGGTTCCAAAGAATGTGACTCACGCTCCTCCGCATTTTTAAATTCTTCCGATCGTCGCAGCCTGGCCTCCACTGCTTCCTTCGACCCAGGGGGTGCTTGCACTTGGCCCTCTGGTATATCCCACTCGGATCCCTTCTCCGGTTCCGCCTACAGGATCGTTTGGTGCTTTGGCCCCGGTTGATCCTCATCTTGCTCCCCCTGTCTTGTCTCTCGGCCCCCTTAGTGCCTCTGGTGGTGGCGTCTCTTTTTGCAATGCTCTCTGTGGACAGATGCGGGGTCCCCATCATCCTTGCTTTATGGAGATCTCAGTGCCTCCAGTGAAACCATCGAGGGAGGGGAGCCACATTCATCTAGATGTGCCGGCGTTCGCTTTCTCGAAGGCTCTGCTTTGTTTGAAATGAACTCTGGTGGCTCGCTTTGGTGCTGCCAAACCGCCTCTATCTGTCTTTCAGCGAGGGGTTGCATCCTGGGGCCTTAGGCATCTGACGAGAGTCTCGATCCTCCACAGGAGATCCTTTAGTCTTGTCTTTGAATCGGAGAAGGACTTCTGTCTTGCTTGGTGTAAGGCCCCGAGAAGCTTAGGGAATTGGGGCTTCAGTTTATCCAGGTGGTCCATGGAGGCTCATAGAGGTAAGGAAAGCCCAGAAACGGTGGTCTAGATCGGCCTTCTTGTGTTGTCGTTGCCCTTCCAGAATGAAGGCTTTCTCAAGTGGATCGGGGACTCTGTTGGGGGCTTTCTATGTTCTGATGATAGAACGAGACAAGGTTTGTCTTCCTTGGTGCCGTTCATTTGTGTAGAGATGGACCTTTCTCATCTGTTGCCAGAGAAACTAGATCCCTATGTGGAGGGATCCTTTCATTGAGATCAGGATATTTCTTACCCCGTTTATCCCCATTTTTTCTCTCATTTTCTTCTTCAGGGTCACTCAGTTCAAGTTTGTAGGCAACAGAGGACCCATGGCCGTCGTTCGGAGGGGGGTGAAAGGCGTAGTGGTCCCCCAGATTTTCTTACCCCATCTAAAGGGGTCATGGAGATGGAGAAGGAGCTCACTATGGCTTCTTTTCCTCTACCTCTCGACTTGTCCGTGGAGGTCCACCCTGATTTCATGCAAGCGGATGGTCCAGTAGTGTGCAGGGGCCTGGTTCCTTCCATCCCGAGAGGCCTCTTTTCTCTTCAGGTTAATTCCTTCCAGTTTGTCTAGGGAAATATCTTGCACTCCTTGGTAGAAAGTAGTTTGGAGATGATGTAGAGCCATTCAAGGTGCCCCCTGGTCCCATCGTCCTCGCCTTCCCTTGGTCTCTTCCTCTCGGCTAGCGACGAGGTGGAATCTGAAAGGGCTGTTGTGGGAAAGCCAACTGTCTTGGAGGTTCCTCCTAGTGTTCGGTCCATTACTCATGTTTTGGTCTCCTCTCCACAGCCCGTGGGTTCTTCACCTGGTGTTGTGGGGTCTAGTAAGAGGGGATCCAAATCCTCCCCATCCACCCAGAAAAAGCAAGGCTTGGGTTCTCTGGGTAGATATACTTCGCTGGCATCACATCTATCAGGGGAGCCAGGAGTGTGCACTAGGTCCAAAGCCAAGTATGAGAGGAGGTTTTCTCCTTCCTTATATGAGAAGGCTAAGGGTTCTGGAGCCCGTCCCAAGGCACTTTCGTTTAAATGATCCCTCTGATCACATGGAATGCTCGGGGCATTGGCGCTCAGGTCAAATCAGAATTTCTTTCCGCATAATCTCTTCCCAAAAGGCTGCAATGGTGGCCATCCTTGAACACAAGCATCACCCTTCTAGGATAGGGGAGTTCTCCAAGAAGCTTATAATGCATGGAAGTATGCAAGTTGATCCTGTGAATAGTCACATTTGGATATTTTGGCACCAGCTATGCAATGTGGTATTGTTTAGTGCAGAAGATCAATTCATAACCGTCAAGATGATTCTAGGGCCTATCTCCTTCTTTGTGAGTTTCGTTTATGGGAGTTGTGATCAACACCGTAGAAGTGATTTATGTGAGGAGCTCTGTAGGTTCGATACAGGGCCGAAACCATGGATTTTTGGGGGTGATTTTAATGTTGAGGCGGATCTGATGGAAAGGAAGGGTAGAGGTCCTTTTCCCAAGAATTCCAATCTTGATTTAATTCATTTCATGTTGGCGATGGGCCTCTCAGATCTGGGCTTCGTGGGTGATAAGTTCACATGTTGTAACAACCAAAGGGGTCTATCCCAATCGTGGGGTCATCTCGATCGCTGCCTGGCTAATATGCAGGCCATTTCTGCTTTCTCTAGTTCTAAGGTTACTCATTTGGTCCGGGGTATTTATGACCATTCCCCCCTACTTGTCTCTCTGGACACCTCATAGGATCATCATTATTGTTTCATATTTATCCAATTTTGGTCCGAAATCCCAGGTTACCATGACCTCATTAGATCCATTTGGTAGAGTCCCTCGCAAGGCAACAAGTGGGTCTCTTTGCACTGCAAACTGCGGTGACTGAAACTTAAGCTTCATGCGTGGGCGAAAGATGTTCCACATCAACAAGGGGATATTGATTCTACCATGCATGACATTGAATGCCTTGAAGGCCGCTTGGAGGAGGTGTGGGACATCCAGATCTACGAGGAACTCATGGAGAGGAAGGATATGCTGGCGGACATGATCTTGAAGCAGGAGTGCCTCACGAGAGAGGGGTCCAGGATTAAATGGTTGAAAGAGGGAGATCAGAATTCTACTTTATTCCATGCTTGCATTAAGGAGAGGAATAGGCTGATCAAACCTAATATCATTATGGAAGATGACTATTTCACAGAGGACATGGATGTGGATGGCAGCATGGACTATGAGTTTTTCTCCGACCTCTTGGATGGTCCAAACTCCTACTTGCCCAATGGGTATCTAACAGAGCACTCAAACATTTTTGATGTGATTCCTAGCCAAGCTACTGATCAGGACAATAAAGCCCTGGAGGTAATTCCAGGTAAACAAGAGATCAAAGGAGCTCTCATGAACCTGAATCCGGACAGCTCTTTGGGGCCAGATGGGTTCCCGGGTTCTTTTTTCAGGCCGTCTTGGGATATTGTGAAAGAGGATCTGGTTGTTTCTATTCAGGACTTTTTTCAAGGGGTAGTTTACCTCATGTTGTAAGAGCCACCACCATTATTCTCCTTCCAAATATTAAAAACCCTAATGAGATCTCCTAGTATCGTCCGGTCAACATGTGTAATACCCCTTATAAAGTCCTGGCTACCATTCTTAACACCCTGTTGGCGAGCCGCATGCCTCAGTGGGTGTCGATGGAACAACATGGGTTCATTAAAGGCTGGTCGATCCAGGAATCCATCACCCTGGTGCAAGATATGCTCAGCGACATCAATGTCAAGTCTTGCGGTTCTAATTTGATTATTAAACTTGATATGAACAAGGATTATGATCGAGTTGAATGGAGCTTCATCAATAAAGTATTGGCAGGTATGGGTCTCAACTCTCAGATCATTGATATCCTGTTTCATTGCTTTAGCTCCTCATGGATGTCGGTGACCTTCATGGGGAAATCATACAGATTTTTCAAGTCCACTCGGGGTCTCAGGCAAGGTGACCCCATCTCACCGAGTCTGTTTATTCTTATCTAGGATGTTTTGAGCCGTCTGATTCATAGAAGTATTAGGCAAGGTGACATCCTTTCGTACCGTCATTGTTTGAAGGCACCAATGATCTCTCATCTCATGTTCGCTGATGATACCATTATTTTTTTGAATTCTATGATCTCCATCTGTGGCTTGATCAAGGTTCTGGAGGAGTATTATCACTGGAGCGGGAAGATCATTAACAAAGGCAAGAGTAACTTCTTTCTTTCAGACAAGTGTAATTATGGGCGGGTTATTTCTATCGGCAGTGAACTGGGCATGCAAAGGGGGATGCTGCATATGGATTATCTTGGGGCTCCTATCTCGCCCTGCAGGCTGCACATCTGTGACTTCAACCCCCTCCTCTCCAAGATCACAGATAGAGTGCTCAACTAAAAAAATAATCTCCTCTCTTTCGGCGGTCGGATAACTCTCGTTAACAGTGTTCTTGCGGCCTCTCCGGTGCATGGCCTTTCCTCAATCAAGGTCCCTAAAGGTGTCATCAAGAATATCGATAAAATATTTGCCCAGTTCATTTGGGACCCGCAGGTCGAGGGTAAGAGACATTGGGTCTCTTGAAGTAGGATAGCGAAGTCGGTGCATGAGGGTGGTATTAACGTGCATAGTTTTGGAGGATACTCTTTCCTTCATACATGCTAAGATTGCATGGAGTGTTCTGGAACAACGTTCACTTTGGGGGAAAACCATGCACAACTATGCCTCGGGGCTTCATGATAATACAGAGGGTCATCCTTAATCTCTTTGGTCGATCATCATACCTCTCATCTCTTCCATTCGTCCGCACTCCCACTGGATCATAGGGAGGGGTGACGTCTCTTTCTAGCATCAGAACTGGTGTGGAGTTGTTCTTAGATTTCTGGGGTGCCCTGTCATAAATATTTCCTTCAGAGAAGCATGCCTTTTACCTTCCTTTATTAAGGTGACTCTGGATAGGGATCAGTAGAACTGCTTCAATCTCATCGAGCTGAATTCCAATCCTGATAAATGTGTTTTCACCCCAGCCTCCTCCAGTTTATTCTCATCAAAGGATTTTAGGCGCATCTTTTTTTAGCAAGGTGATTCTCACGTGTGGGATGAGATCATTTGGGTAAAGAGTGTGCCTTACAAGTTCAACTTTATCACCTAGAGGATCAGAAACAAGGCGGTCCCGACAGACTATAATATTCAATGATGTGGTATTTCCTATGCTTCTAAGTGAGTGTGCTATAAGGCTTCATGTGTGGAGTCCACAGATCATATTTCCTTCGATAGCGAATGGGCGTGCAAAGTATGGAGGATTCTTGGGGAATTCACAATGGTCTCTTCCTCGGTTTCAACCAACATTCCTTTTCTTGATAGATGGTATGTCAAATTAGGGGTGGGAGGCCCTGAATGGTTGGCTCGATCTGTGGTTCTTCATATAGGGTGTTGGGTGCTTTGGAAGGAGAGGAATAGAGTAAGGTTTGAAGGTGCATCCATTTCAGCTCGGGTCATTATTGTGTGGGCTTGAAATTTACTTATTGACTTGGATAAGGTGGTGAGAAACTAGAAGGATGCCCCTACCATGCTTCACTTCAAAGATAGATCCTATTCCACTCCTTCACCCTCTTGAAGTACAGGAAATTGGGTTTGCTGGAAACCCCCTTGTATGGGTTGAAATTGAATACAGATGGGTCCTATGTCATGGGAGCGATGCGGGGAGGAGGGGTGGTGCATGATGGAAAGGGGTCAGTCCTTTTGGATTTCTCGGTCCGGCTGGGTCAGGGCTGCTCCCTTCAAGTAGAGGCTTTGGCAATTCTCACTGGGCTCAGATTGTGTGAGCAAAAGGGGCTGGAGATTTAGGAAGTGGAAATAGACTCTCTGATTGTCCACAATGCCTTGAAAGGGGAGGGTGACTCTCCTTGGTCTATCAGCTATGTTATTAGAAAATGCAATAGTTTTATGAGCTACAGAACACAGGTCCTTCATACATAGAGGGAGGGGAACACAATGGAAGACCACTTGTCTTCGTTGGATTTCGATGACTCGTTGGATTTTTTTCTACATACTGTAGGTAGTTTGAAGGAAGAGGGGGTTAATATCATTAAAGGAGATGCCCTTAGTCTTCACCACTTCAGGCCTCCTTAATTTCTTGGAGTGCGTTAAAGGGTGGGGTGACTATTTTCTTTTAGTTTTGGTCCCTTTTAATAAAAATTAATGATGATGATGATGATGGTGAGGTAGCTTGTGTTGGGTGGGTCATTGGTGGTATGACATTGGTTTAATTTTTAATATGGAATCAGTCACTTCCAAGTTGAGGAAGTAATATCTCGAGACTTATTGTTCAGGATGGTAGTACCTTTATAAATCCTTGGCCATGGCAGTTGGAGGTAAGTCTGTCTAGTTAGATCAAAAAACAATAAAGTAATAAAATATGATGACATTAGTGTGTGTCCTTATTTATTATATATCTAAAGACAAAGAGATTATATTACATAGTTCTTTTTCATAGGTTGTTTGTCATTACTATGACCATTCCTTATCTCTTAAGAGGCCTTGATGGGTTTCTAGACTCCGCTCTTGGTCTATGAATTCTATTCACTGCCATCTAGATAAGGACCTAGAGGGTCACACATAATAGCGTATTCAAGAATATGCCCTATTCTAGTGAATAGGTATATAGGACATGGTGGGACCCACCATGGGGTCTGAGTGTTTTCCAAGTAAATGATCATCAATTAATAAATGAATTCATTATTATTTGAGTATATAATAATTGGGTTGAATTTATTTATTAAATGTATTTACAATTATTTAAGTAAATATAGGAAAATATTATATGAACGAATATTATTTTAATATTTTAAAAGGTTGGGATCAAAGCCTCATTTTTATTAATGAAGAAAATACCTCTTTCTGACTGGGTAGAGGGAGACCCATTACATAGATTGAAGGCCAAAGACCAAGTGGTTTGAATACAAGGCCCGAAAGCCCATTTTTTGGCCCAAATGGCCCATCAATGAATATTACTGCTACAATACCTAGACGACTACAATACCTGCTATAGTACCACCCCCTGCTATAGTTCCTGCTACAGTACCCTCCACCACTATAGTTCCACTACTGATACAGTTCCACCACTGCTACAATCCGCCGCTCTTATAGTGTTATTACAGTACTCGGGAATTCCTCCCCTGCTCGGATTTGATTTTGGGTCTTTTGGATGCCAAGCATGAGCTTCTACCACTTGAGTACAATAGCAGTAATATTTAATATTAGTGGGAATTACAATTTGAGTTAAATGGATTGGTTTATATCATGTAATATATGTATTATATTACATAGATGTGATAAAAATATAAATAATATTCATGACATAGTTAGTTCATCATAATTATTTATTTATTTCTTATTTAGTGGGAGTTTTATTTCCAAGGGCTAGAGAACCCTCTCCAGGTATTTGACTCTCCCACTATATAAGCAGGAGATAGTCACTCAATCAATGTGATTTTAATTCCAATAGAATTAGTGACTCTCCCTCCTCCTACTTTATAGAGAGATAAAGTCCCTCTCCAAGCGACCGATCCAAGAGCGCCTTCGATGGATCAAAGGAATGAGATTGAGGTGATCATCACGATGTCGAAGGATTCATCAAAGATCTGTGATAGCACCCAAAATTCAATGAATGATGAGTGTGTGGATTCTTTGAGCATTTGTGGATGGTATAGAGGGGTTTAGCTTCATATCCTTCAAGCAACGGTCGTCGGTGAAGAGATGTAGTCGAACGTGTCGCCAAATCGAATGGGGTACTCATTTATTTTATTTATGTGCTTTGAATAATTTGAGCAAGATAATCAAACCATATAGAGGCTTAGATCACTAGATATGACAAGTTCTGTCACTCTGGTGATAAAAAATTTAAAATCCCCAGTCCACCGACTTCCGCTTCAAACCCCAATACCTTCATATGTGTCACGACAGTATTATTGATTACATATTCTATGGCTGGATGATATTTTCTGATGAGACATAGATGATATCGAATATTAGGGGTAAGAGGATCATAAGACATTGATACAACTTTTCATGGTGTTATCTCTTGATAATATCCAAGATAGGGGGTTATGATAACAAACACTTCAATATGAAATCCAAATTTTTATGTGTTATTGGATATTCCTATTAGTATATGTGTGTATTAATCCTTATACTTTAATATCATCATTAATGGATATCATTACCCACATACTTTGATGTATTGATGAAAACTGTGACGAAATATGTTTGCAGTGAGGTAGGATGCATTGGGTATATCATGAGTGATATTGCATTAGTGGATAATGTGAGAAAAGATTTATCCTTTATATCCATTGATAGAAGTTGATATATCATACCCTTTTATGGGAATAGAAATACCTGCATAAATCCATGACCATTGTGTTTACTAAGCGAGTTCATTTCCATAAAGTCAAATAAAGATAAATTGATCATATAGGTTGGTAACACTGGCATGAAACCTACCCGATTTGAGATATCACAATAAAGAGATTATATTACATGGTAAGAGTTTGTGGGAATTTGGATGTCATTATGAAATTAACTTCTTTCTCTATTGTAGCATTGACAAATTTCTAAAAATTAACATTAAACTTTAGGTGGTTATGTCTAATTTCATGGAGAAAGATACCAAAAGTGTTACACACTAATTGTATCCACAATCTTGGTTAAATTCGAGTATCAATTTTAATAAGATAGAATAAATGATATTTATTAGGGTTTGGTTAGTTGAAAAAATTTAATCACAAGTTAGTCAAAAGAATAATTGAGTTAACTAATAATAATAAATATTTATTTTCATGTTTTATGAGTATAATATTTATTATATTTTTCATAAAATAACGTAGTACCATTTATTTATTAAATAGTCATTATTCGGGGAATGGTAAATGTGGATGAAGGAAAGTGGACTAAGCTTAATAGTCTGATTAGAAATGGTATAAATGAAATTTATTTATATTCTTAATGTGTTTCATATTTCAAGAGATTAATAATAATAATATTACTATTATGGTACATGAGTTTAATTAATAATTATAAACATGGAAAGGGTTTAGTGTACAATTTTCCAACCCTAAACCCGCCATAATAAATATCTAATTATATTACTTTCCATATTACTTTTGGAATAAAAAATAGATAGAGATAGACTGTCTAAATCCCTAGAGGGAGATATAAAGATCTATAACACACTCTCTTTTCCTCATCTCTCAATCCATAAATAGAACACCAAGAGTTATTCCTTCTTCAAATATATCTATTGTGATCAACCATGAATAATGCAAGAGATCAGGATCAGCTGTACTAGAACCCGATGATTCTATGATGATGTTTAGAGATTATGGTGCATGTGTGGATCAATTCTAATGATATTATACACTTGGATCCTATAGAATAATGATGTTACAATGAGATCTAATCAACTGATTCATCAAAAAAGTGGAATTACAAGTTGAGGTAAATATATATATGCTCATAAATTAATTATAAACTACATGTGAAGATCCTCCTCTTCTACTTTTTACATTTTAATCTAGTAAAGTAATCTACAATTTTCGTTGGACATTATGTTTTAATCATGTGTGGAAATTATAACATGTAAATTACGACTAAAATATGGGTTATCCATGCCATCAAATTATGCTTTCATTATGTCCAGAACCTTCAATCTGTATCATAGCGGTCACATGTTTAATTTATAATTATTTATTATTTATTGATTTTTTTGCATATGTTTTTGTTTTATTTTACTTATATAAATTCATTTTAATATCCAACATCATCATCTCTTCTCTTTCTTCTATCTCGATAAGATATCCAGTAAATAGTTAATACTAAAAAACAAAGAAACATCTGAATAAAACCATCTGGAGGTGCCAAAGGCTTTTTTTGGGAAAAACTAGAGTACATGGGGTGTACTTCCTACATACACACTGTGTATTTTTATTTTTACATTTGTTTATCATGATAAAGTCAAATAGATCTGATGAAATAAGATCTAATATCTAATAAAAGTGGATTGGATTGTAGATCTGGATAAATTGACACATAGATTGAATAATTACACATCGTCTTACCAATATACATGACATGTCATTCTAGGTTTCTCAAAGACAAGAAAATGAGGTACGCCAATGTTCCATGTATCAAATACATGACATGGGGACAAACGACCTGTGCAAATCTGAGGCCACACACCATATATTATGTGTACAAACCATGTACCTTGAACTTGTTTGTGATAGACAATATGCCTAATGCCAAGGCATGTGCTATAGATATGGGAAGAAGAAAATAAATGCTGTGTAATATAGTACATTCCATTTAGTCTTCTATAGATAGTGTACCCAATTTTTTCATGGAGAAAAATTAAATATATAATCAAACCTATTCACATATTTTCTGTGGATAATTTATTTTACAGTACACACCATTCTATAGGATTTATAATTATATATTAAATCTATTTCCTTGTTAAATTTTGGATACAAACACGAAGTTTCCTCTAAGTATACTTGTGTACTTCATTAATTTTAAATGAAATTGACTTTTTCTTAAAATTATAGATGATGGAATGTCAATAATTTTTGGATGGAATTAAGATAAATTGAATGAATTGGATCAATTCATGACACATTATCTTAATTAAAGAATGAATCAAAGTAATTTATAACAAGATTTAAAATTTATTCTAATTGTTTGATGTGTGGATGATCATGAGATTATACCATCCCTATGTATGTGATTTCTTTCTTTTAATTTATTGATGTTAACTTAAAATTGATGGTCTACATGTTATCCCCTACCCTTATTATATAAGGGCCTGTGAGCCTGTAATTTCTTTTATGTAAACCCCAATTATCCAATCCATTGGATCCCCTCACTTGTACATGAGTAAATTCTTATGTAAGGATGAAGTTACATTGTGAGGGTAGGTAGTCTGAGTCCAGAAGCTAAGGCGAAACCAATTGAGGCGATAAATAGGAGTCAAGTTGGAATGATGAAACATGAAAAAACCCATGGTTCAAGGTGTTTTCCCCAAGGGTCTGGGGTTAGTTTATCATATGTTAAATAAAATAACCATTATATAATCTCATGATCACGCCACTTATATTTTATTTCTATCAGTTGCATGGTTAATTATGTTTTTAAATGTTGCATGATCACCCTGGGACCCGATGGTTTTAATAATGGTCCAACATTCTAAAAAAAGCTAACAGAGGAGGTAATGTTGCCATTAAGCTTGATATTAGGAAAGCCTATGATACCATTGACTGGAGCTTTATCTTCAAGGTTTTGGAAGCCTTTGGTTTTAAAGATATTTTCATCAGTAGAATCAATTCCTTATTCAATTCAGCCTCTATTTATATTCTTGTAAATGGATCGCCTAAGGGCTATTTTAAATGTTCCAAGGGTGTTAGGCAAGGTGATCCTTTATCTAAAATCATTTTTTCCATAGATGAAGATTACCTTAGCAGGCTTCTCACTAGCCTGGTTACTCAAAACAAACTTAAACCCATTCAGGCAGCTAGAAACTTAAGTGTGCCTATGCATCTCTTTTATCCAATGACATCATTATTTTCTTACAAGGTGATAAAAGAAATATTCAAAATATTAAAAATGCCTTGGATCATTATGAAGAGATCTCTGGTCAATCTATAAGCTGGGTAAAATCTTTTGTTTTCTTTGGAAAAAACTTCTCTCATAATAGAAAAAATGACATTATCAATTGTCTCAATATCAAGGAAGGATCCTTCCCCTTCAACTACCTTGGTGTTCCTATATTTTGTGGAAGGCCTAAATCCATTTTCTTTTCCACCACTGTTGATCAAGTGGTCAACAAGCTTTCCTCCTAGAAGGTTAAATCTCTCTCCATGGCAGGTAGAATTTGTTTGGTGAAATCTACTATTGTGTCAAACTTGTTCTACTCGTTGATGATTTATAAATGGCCTATTGGTCTTCTTAAAAAAATTAATGTTTACATAAAGAAATTTTTTTGGACTGGTATCATTCTTGAAAGAAAACTTGTGACCATTCCCTGGGATACTTGTTGCAAACCATTAAATAAAGGTGGTATTGGTATTAAAAACCTTCGGCTCTTTAACGATTCCCTTCAAGATAAATTAACTTAGAGATTGATTAATAATAACTCTGATTCCATTTCTTTTCTTAGAAAAAGATACACATACAAACTTATGAAAGGAAATTCGAACTATATCCAATCATCCATCTGGCCCTCTATTAGACACTTTTTTGCAAACATTATGGTCAACTCTAGATGGATGGTTAATGCTGATTCTTAGATGAACTTTTGGTTGGATAATTGGACTGGCGTCCCTCTTATTTCTAAGTTACCTCCTAACTCCATCCTGATGAACACTAACTATACTATAAAGGATATCATGTATTCCGGTAGCTACAACCTTCCTAACAACATCATGCATATTATCGACAATTACTCTTATGAAAATGATGATTTTCTTATATGGGATCCTGCTCACATTGGGGTTCGTGACTCAATTTTTTTTATAACCATAAGATCACAAATCTGGATATCAGTTTTGTTTGGTTAAAATACATTAATAAGAACTAGATTAAACCATCGAGACTTAATCTTGTCTGGCGTATTTCCTATAACCATGTTCCCACTGAGGTTTTTCTTCAATATTTTAGAATACAACTTTGTTCTAAGTGCCATTTTTGTCACCAGCATAGAGAAGATGATGACCATCTATTTTTGTCTTGTTCTATGACTTCAGCACTTTGGAATTATATTACTGACTTGTTTGGATGCAGATGGTTACAATATAACTCTAATAGTGCTCAATTAAAATACTGTGTGAAGCTAGACTCTTCACAACAAATAAAGAATCTCTTCTTAGCAGCGATTGCGGAACTCTTACACGTGATCTGGTATGATAAAAATTCCATTATATACAACAATTACTCATTCAATCTTAATACATGATGTACAAAAATTCGAATAGCCATTAAAGATGCCGCTTCGATACAGAAATCTTATTGTGAAAACTCCATTGGTGATTTTGAGATCCTTCGTCATCTCATAGTTGATGGTATCTACAGGAAACCGAAGCACACCTTTGAAGTTTTCTGAAAAAAATCCACTTATAGGATGGATTAAAGTGAATGTTGATGGTGATTCCAAAGGAAATCCAGGACCTTCTGGTCATGGTGCTGTCTTCAGAGATTTCAATAGGCGGTGCTATGGATGCTTCTTTGGCAGCTGCGGTACGACCTCGTCCTTGCAGGAAGAAATGATGTTTGTGATTCACACTGTAGATTTCATCAAGCAAAAGGGCTGAAATAACATCTGGATTGAGAGTGACTCAACCACCATTGTCCAGGCTATTTGGAACAATGAAATCCATCTAGCTTGGCCTATCACTACCCTCTGGATGAGATGCCTGGCTTCGCTCCTGGAGATCAACTACATTTCCATACACACCTTTCATGAAGTGAATAGGGTTACTGATGGTCTTGCTAACATGTGTATCTGTCAGGACATTACTTGGAAGAAGGATCTACCTGTTGAGTTCCTCCATTTTTATGAAAGGGATTGTAAAAAAATACCTTATTTCAGAATCATGTAATCCCCCCTTTTTATTAATAAATTGTGTCTTGTTCATTGACTGAGACACCACCTTTTCAAAAAAAACCCTAATAAATGAATTAACAATTATACAAGATGGAATAAAATATAACCAGATTATTCATAAATGTTTTATCAGACATGGTTAATCAATTAAGTAACATACACTTAACATTAAAAAAACATGTGATAAAATGGGATTTACCAATAAATATAAAAATCCTTCAAACTAAAACATTAATTTAGTATAGCCATCAACTAATTAAGTTATAATCTAAATCATAAATCATAGTGCTTAACCAACCCAATTTTGGATGCTTTCAATTATCGGGGAAGTTTTAGTTTGATGTTTTGGGTTGACTTAACATAGTTTACATCAAGAGCTGATTGTCCAAGTAGAAATTGGTGTAACTAAGAGATAGATGTTGAGGAAATACTTAGAAAGAATTTCAAGATCAAGGAGTCCACTCAATGGATAAAATAATTTCAATTTAATGAAGTTGGAAAGTTATACCTACCTAAAACCCTTAAAACAACTTGTTAGGCCCAAGTTTGAGTTATGATAAGGGGAATATAGAACCTTACAACTAGAATATCTAAAATAAAATATATTCTAAAACTGACGCTGATGGCTATTAGGTTTTGAAAAAATAGTCAAATATTAATGAAATTTAAATTTAAATTTATTAATCTATTTTTGTAATCAAACAAGTACTAATTATCCACTCTTAATTTTTAGAAATAGAAAATCAAATGACTTTGATAATATCACTGTGATCCATACGGGATATGGATAAAATTTTCACTAGCATGAATTTATAGTAGTGGTATAGAAGCTTGTACATTATAGTATGCCATGAATGAAAATTATACATGTTGGAAACCCCACTTCCTAAGTCATATTCCAAAGCTGATAGTGAGGAAGAAGTGTCTATCTATATGATGTATGTGGACGATGCTATGGATGTCAAATGTTTCAGTTTATCCTCCTTGTATGATGATATTTTTAAAGTGATATGAGTTTATGGATGCATATATAATTTATCACATTGGGGATCTCTATTAAGAGAATGCGATATTAGAGAGATATGAGATCACTAAAGGACTATTCACTTGCAAGCTTGTAGATCCGGTGCCAACTGGGCCTCATATAGTCAAGATGATTTTCTAAATTGATCACTTGAATATCTTGGGTTTTAAGATCCCTAATGAGTTTCACATAGATCTCATTCTATCCTCACTACCCAAAACCTAATACAATTTTTTTGTGAAATATAATATGATCAATAGAGAGAAGACACTTTCTAAACTTCTTACCCTTCTCCACTAAGTTTTTAAAGACACAATGTGCGAAAAACCCATTGTCCTTATGGTGAATAAGAATATTAGGAACAAGGAAAAGGGCTAGAAGACTCATTCCAAGTCTAAGGATTTGGAGAACTTCCCCTCTAAGAAGAAGAATATCTATAGGCAAGGAAAGAAATAGGATGCGGTATGTTTTTCATGTTTCAAGAAGGTCCATGGGATGATGAATTTCACCCAAACAAAGAATCAAGGGTAAGCTTCATGTGTGTACATTATCGAGTGTAATCTTTTTATATCTAAAAGTTGGGTATTAGTTTCTACACTTGGTGCTCATATTTGTATCCAAATACAGGATCCAAGTAGATTTTTAAAGGTTTCTAGAGATTAGGTGGATCTATGGGCTATCAATGGAGTGAGTATGTCTTATCTAGACATTGGATACTACCATATCACTTTATCTACATGATTTATTTTTGTTTTAAATAATTTTTATTATCTGCCTAGTGTTACCAAGGACATTATTTCCATTTCTTGTTTAGATATGGATGGATTTTTTTGTTTTGTAAATAAGAACCATTACTTTTATGAAGGTAGAATATATTATGGTATGAAACATTTGAATAATGTTATTTATGTATTAAATTATGAAAACCAAATATTGGAAATTGACAATGAAACAAATACACTTGACTCATATAACACCCAATTGAGGAATCATTATCTTGGTCATGTAAATGAGAAACATTTGAAAAAGATATTTCAAAATGGTCACTTAGACTCTTTTGATATTAAGCCACTTGAAAGATGTCATGCTTTTTTACAAGATAATATGAACAAACCACAATTTTATGGTCAATGTGAAAGGTCCATAAAGCTTCTAGATTTGGTAAACATTAATGTGTGCATAACTTTTCAAGTAGAAGTTAGAGGTGGATCCTTCTACTTTATTACTTTTACCTATGACTTGAGTTTGTATGGTTATATCTACTCGATGAGGTATAATTTTGAATCCTATGAGAAGTTCAAAGAGTTCAAGAATGAATTTGAGAATCAGCTTGGTAATAAGATAAAGAAACTTTGATTAGATCAAGGTGGTGAATATCTTAACCAAGACATTATCAACTTTCTATGGAAGTATGGGATTTTATCTCAACTCACTCAACCTTATACATTATAGTGGAATGGTATTAGTGAATGGAGGAACCATACACTACTATATAAGTTAAGGTTGATGATGAGTCATACAAGCCTTTTATTATCCTTTTGGGGATATGCATTACAGAAAACATCATACTTACTCAACTGAGTACCAAATAAAGATACAAATAGTATTCTCTTTAATTTATAGAGCATAAAGAAACTCATTTTGTCACATGGTCATGCATGGGGTTGTGAGGCATTTGTTAAGGATAGATCAAGAATAAAACTAGCACCCTGTGGCATGATGTTTATCTTTATAGGGTATCCATAGGAAATAAGGGGATAATATCTTTACAACCTTTTAGACAAGAAAGTAACTATTGAAAGATATGATATATTTCTTGAGAGGGAGAACATCCTCAAGAAGGATAGTGGAAGAAAGATCAAATTTTATGAAATTGAAGTTAAAGATACAAAAGAGTTGGTACAAGAAAAAATTCCAAAGGTTACCATGGAATAGGTAGCCCCTGAAACAAAAGTACTATATAGAAGTGATAGAGAGGTAAGAGAACCGGAGATATATGGTTTTCTAGTAATTGATGATGGTGAATCATTATTGGTTGAAAATAATGATCATATCTCCTATAAGGAGGTAGTATAGATCTTAGAATATTTATGATGGAAAGAAGGACTCAATTATAATATGGATTCCATGTATCAAAACCAAGTTTCTGTTTTGACCAATCTACCAGTTAATGTAAAACCCATTGGGTGTAAATGGATATTCAAGAGAAAACTAGACATGAAAGTTAAATTAAATACTTATAAAGCATGAATAGTGTCTAAAGTGTTTACACAACATAAAGGCATTGACAATGATGAAACCCTTTCTCTAGTTTCTATGTTTAAATCCATCAGAATATTACTTTCCATAATAGCTTTCTATAATTATGAGATTTTGAAAATAGATGTCAAAACTACTTTCCATAATCAGAAACTTCATGAGTATGTGTATATGACACAAAAAAATGGTTTGAGACTCTAGGAAATTACAAGAAGGTATGAAAGTTGTAGAGATCCATTTATGGATTAAAGAAAGCATCTAGGTCATGGAATATTTGGTTCAATGAAGCCATAAAAGAATTTAGTTTCATTAAAAATGAATGTGATCCATGTGTTTATATGTGGTTTAGTGGGAGTATAATTTTTTTCAAGTAGTATATTTTTATGACATATTACTAATTGGAAAGGATATACTATACTTACAAGAGGTTAATTCATGATTGAGAAAGTTATTCTCTATAAAGGACTTAAGTGAAGAAACTTACATTCTAGGGATCGAGATCATAGATGATAGATCCAAGATTATTATTGGACTAAGTCATGGTATACACATTGAAAAAAATACTAAAGAGGTTCAGTATGGAACAATAAAAAAGATTATTGGTTCCAATGTCACATGGTATACATATTTACAAGAAAATGTGTCCTCAGACACAAGAGAAAAGAGATAGAATGAGTAATATCCCATACACTTTGGTGATAGGATCTATCATGTATGTTATGTTATGTATAAGTCTTGATGTTTACAATGATTTTATCATGGTAGTTATATATCAAGAAGATCTAGATGAATAACATTGGATAGATGTTAAGGCTATCATTATGTATCTAAGGTGAACTAAGGATATTTTCCTAATGTATGGAGGAGATGAACATCTAGTCATTAGGGGTTATATTTATGTTAGCTTTCAAATAGATCAGAATAATCTAAATTCATAGTCTATATATGTATTTTTTCTCAATAGAGGAGATGTGAGCTAGAAAAGTTTTAAGAAGCTTGTTTTCTCCAATTCTACAGTGGAGTCCAAGTATATTATAGCTTCTAATGCAGCCAAGGAAGTAGTTTGGATTTGAAACTTTGTCTAAGATATTTATGTGGCACCTAGAATTCAAAAACCTATCATATTTTATTGTGATGACACTGTAGTGGTGGCTCTCTCTAAAGAGTTGAGGTCACACCAAAGGATAAAGAACATACTTCAGACGTTTTATCTCTTGATGTATTTTTCTCAATAAGGTGAAGTTACAGTGAGAATTATATACACAGAGGAAAATATGGTGGACCCCTTGACCAATGCATTATCTTATCAGAGGAATGAGTATCATGTGAGAGATGGTGGACTGAGAGTTGTCATGAGTTGGCTCTAGTGAAAGTTGGAGTCTGTTGGATTTGGTTCCCTTGTACCAAATTTCTTAGTACATGATTACATGTTTTTCATTATTAATGAAGTTTCTTATCACATCATGATTTTTAATTTTCACAAATATTGGATGTGATAATTCCATAAGAATGTATTTTTCACTGAGAATTCATAGTAGTACCCTGCTATGATGAGAACCTAGATGTTCCATGATAGTATTCTTGAATATATATTCTATTTTTGGATGATAGTTTCTGATGGTACACATATGATATAGTCTATTATGGGTAGGAGACTCATAAGAAACAAAGACACCTTCTAATGGTGTTAACACTTGATAATCTCTAAGTTAGAAGGTTATAAGAACACACCTTTCAATTGAAAATAAAAATTTCCACATGTTATTAGATTTTCCTATTAGTGGATGTATGTATTTATCCTTATAATTTAAGATTATCATTAATGGATACCAAGAATCATGTAATTTTATGTATATATGAAAACTATGATGACATATGATCGTAGAGAGGCATGATACATTGGGTATGTCATGAGTGATATTACATTAATCGATGTTGTGAGAAAGGATTTATCCCTTCTATCCCATGATAAAACTTGATATCTCAAGACCTTTGATGGGAATCCAACTACCTACATAAATTAATGCCCATGGTGTTCGATGGATGAGTTTATTTTAAAAAATTCAAAGAAAGATAAATCGATCATATAGGTTGATGGCCCCGGCATGAAACCTACTTGATTTGAGATATCAGGGTAAAGGGATTATATTAGAAGGTAATCATTCATGGGAGGTTGAACGTCATTGCGACATTAAATTATTTCTCTATGGGGGCCTTGGAATGTTTCTAGAATCTAACCTTGGACTTTAGGTGGTTATGCCTAATTCCATTGAGAAAGAGGCCTAGAGGGTCACACAATAAGTGTATCCACAATCTCAGTTAAATTCAAGTATTTAATTTAACAAGATATAATAAATGATATTTATTCAGGTCTTATTGACCATCATAATTTAATCACAAGTTATTTGAAAGAATAAGTGAGTTAAATAATTATAATAAATATTTAATTAAAATTTTGGTGAGTATAATATTATTTATATTTATCATATAATATTGTAGTGAAATTTATTTATTAAATAGTAATTATTTGAGGATTCATAAATGTCAAAAAAGGAAAGTGGACCAAGACCAATGGTATGATCGGAAATGGTATAAATGATGTTTATTTATATTCTTATTGTGTTGCACATGTCAAGTTATTATTATTATTATTATTATTATTAAAAATAGAGTCAATTAAGAATTATAAATATGGAAAGTGTTTAGTGTGAAATTTTACAACTCTAAACCTTCCATAATAAATATCTAATTATATCAATTTCTATATTAAATTTGGTGTTTAGTGTGAAAATTTACAACTCTAAACCTTCCATAATAAATATATAATTATCTCACTTTCCATATTATATTTGGTGTGCACAAAGGATAGAGAGAGATTCTCTCAAGACCTATAGAGAGATATCTAGAGATATAGAGTGAACTATGTATTCCTACTCTCTCAAGTCATTGAGAGAACATCAAGAGTTCTTCCTTATTAGAAAGTTATTAGTTGTGACCAACCACGAATAACACAGGGGACTGGGATCGATCATGCTAGTACCTGATGATTCTATGTTGATGTTTAGAGATTACGGTACACATTTAGATCATCGATAAAGGAATCATTCACTTGGACCCTACAATACAATGATTGTATGATGAGATCTAGTCAACCAGTTTATCAACAAAGTGGATTTACAGGTTGAGGTAATTCTAAATATACTCATAAATTAATTATAAATTACATGTGAAGATCCCAATCTTTCAGTTTCAATGTTTTAATATAGTAATGTAATCTATGGTTTTGTTGGACATGGAATTTTAATCATTTGTGACAATGATAACATGTAAATTAGGAATAAAATAAAAGTTGTACATGCCATCAAATAACACTTCCACTGCACCTAAAACCTTTAGAATTAAGGAAAATATTTTTAGGAAGAATCAATTTTTTTACCCTATTCCTTAATCACATTTTACTTCCTGAATCTAGTTTCTTGTTTGTTATTTCATATTCACCTTCATCTACTCCACTTTAATATTTTTCACTTTTAATTTTAATTTTCATTGTTTTATCACACTTCATTTGACATCATTCACCACTCTTTCATTTTTACCATTGTTTTATAATATTTGGGTTGTTTTCTTTGATTTTTTCAAAAAAAATTGTTATGGTTTTGATCCTACTTGATACTATATTGTTTTTAGTAGAAAATAGATAAATAATTTTACTTCTATTAAATGATAGGATTGGTTAAAGTTTAGTTCCATTTTGGGGAAGGCATGTGAGACCATGAAAATTGTAAACCTAAAAAAATGTGTGTTTGTTTTAAAAAAAAAATCTAATAAAAATGAAATATGTATAAATTTAATTTATCATTTATAATTTTTTTATGTAAGAACACTAGGTCTATGTAAATAACTTAGATCTATTAAAAAAAATTGAAAAATACATTATATATCTTAAAAATGAAAAGTTTAAAATGGAGAACCTAAGATATAGAGAACCAATTTCTAATGAATAGAACCATCAACATATTTTCATTCAAGATAATTTAGAAGGGCCTATGATGAGGAAATTTGAACTCTCTAAAGTTTCATTAAACCCATGCTTCATTAGAGTGACCCACAGAGCCCAAAACTATGAGTTGAAACAAACATACATATCATTGTTTCCCAAATTTAGTGGTTTGCCTAATGAAGTAATTTTAGCCCTCATTGGAGACTTTTAAACATAGTGTATCAATTAAAACTACAAGGGATCACTGAAGATAAACTTAGGATGATAGTTTTTCTCTTCTATCTTAAGGGGAATGCTAAAAAATAGTTTTTGGGTTTTGATGATTTTTTTTGAAACTTTGGAACCTGTCTATAATTCCTTTATAACAAAGTTTTACCCAAGAAGATTAAAAGGATAAATTATAAACAAAATATTTAGTTTTTTTAAAGAGAATGGAGTGGAATTCCATGAGGTATAACATATATTTAGGGACCTACTTAAGAAGTACCTAAAGTTTTTGGGTGCAGCAGAAGTGCCTGGAGGGTGTATAACCATAAAGGTTTTTTCGGATTTAATGGAACATTTTCAAAATTTTGTAGAAGTAAAAATTATGAAAAATGAAGTTTTTTTTACTAAATATTGACATAAGAGAACCCATAATATTGATAGTATATTTTCATGTTAAATTTATAAATAATTTATATTATATTTGAAGAAAGAATACATAGTCTAAGGATATTTCTTCAGTGATGATGTTGATCATCCAAAACACATTTAGGATTACCTTCATTGTGCAGGGAGGATCCAAGTGTACAATCCTTATAGAAATGATTCAGATGTGCTCCTTTGATCTTTGAACGACCGTGATTGATTATTGGGTGCTAGCACAGTGGATCGATCATCTTGTGTTGTTCATCATGATCACTTTTGAGAAGACGAGGGAAAGAAGAATCAAGTAAGAAGTTCAGTGTGAACAATGATTCTTAGTTCTCGATTAACCCAACACAATAGACATAACCATATACTTATATATCTAGGGTTTAAGCTAAAATATTATTTAATTGGATACCATACCTTAAATAATATAATAAATCATTCTTAACCCCATGCCATAATAATATTAATAATATTATTATTTTATGGTCTGTACTAACTGATGTAATGGAAAATATTAATTTACCAGCTTTTAAATTAACATATATCAATAGAAATGATATTGGTTTGTTCATATTTCTTATCATTTATCAAATACCCAAATAAATAAACAAAAAAATATTTATAAATAAATATTCTATGCATATTTTGGAGAGTAAATACTTATTAATTATTCAATAAATAAAATAAATATTTTATTCACAATCTGATGAATAAATACTTATTAAATATTTATGTATTAAATAAGTTAATTATCAATAAATATATAATTATTTATTACCTTAAAAATATTAATGATCAATAAAATTTGAATAAAATTATTTCTCGATCTTGAGAATAATATTTATTTTAATAATAAAATTCTAATAGAATTTAACCAAGATCAATGGAAATATTTAGTGTGTAACCCTCTAGGATTTTTTCTTGTTTGCATTAGGTAGGATTTCCTAAATTCCAATATTAATCTCTAGAAATGGTTCAAGGAACCCAATAAAAATAACTTAATGTCACAACTTCGACAACCACATATGAATGCTTATTGTGTAATATAATCTCTTTGTCATAATATCTCATCAAGATGGTTGTGTATTAATGACATAAAACTATATGCTTGATATGTATTTATTTGAATATTTGAAATAAACTCTTCATTACACCATGGAAATTTAATTTATATATGATAGTTACATTTCAATCAAAGTGCAGAGATATCATTTTCTATAATGATGGAAGGGAAAAATCCTTCCTTGACTTATCCATTAATAACATATCATTTGTGACACACCCAAAGTACCCTACTTCAAGTGAACATATGACATCATAGTTTTGGGTCAACAAATCTTAGTGCGTGATTCATGACATGCATTAATGATAATCTTAATGTCTAAGGAATATAACACATGCTCACAGATAGTAATACCTAATGACACCAAAACATGCAGAATTCCTACTAATGGGTCTCTTCTCATAATCTTCTGTCATATAGATTACCAAGTGTGAAATTTATGAGGAGAAGTCTCATACTCTTATGATTACTCACACCTAATAGTCAACATACTATTTCCACCATAATATAATGTTATCTAACCATAGAAATAAGTTTAAGAATGTCATCATTTCATTTCAGGGTTCTCATCATAGTGGGGAATTTCTATGACCTTATCAATGTGAAAGATACCCTATGAAATTATAACATCAAAGTCATGCAGAACAATAAACAGTATATAATAAAAGTTTTCATTAATATTCAAATACTTGAATATACATTCAATCCAAAGTAAAATTAGTTGGTTCTAGAAAACCAACCCCAAAAAAATCCCACTTGATAGAAGCCAAATGCCTATGAATTTTAGTCTGCTAGACCTCACATGATGATCATGTTTCTACTAGGTCAAGGATTTAGTTAAGGGTTCTACCATGTTTTCTTCTATGTGTATTATTTTCACTATAACTTCACCTATCTATGAAAAAACCTCAATATATGATACTTACGAAGTATATGTTGTTATAGTTTGTTCCCTAGAACCAACTTGTTTAGTACTTGATCACAGGTTTTTTCTTATTAATGAAGTTTTCTTATCACATCATGATTGTTATTCTAAATGATATTAGAATGTGATTATGTCATTATAATATATGTCATTATGAGAAGTTATATTTGTTCCCCACTATGATGAGAACCTAGAGGTGCCACAAAATTATTCTTGAACCATGATCTATGGTCAATTGATATTGTTTTATGGGACATAGACAATATAGGCTATTAGGGGTGGGGGGATCAAAAAAAATGAGATACTTTATCATGGTGTTTTCCTTTAGTAATCTCTAATATAGGAGGTTATGAGAAGAGGATCGTTAGTAGGGAATACACATTTCAATCTATCATTAGATGTTATTATTAGAAGATGTGTGTATTGATCCTTATATATTAAGATTTTCATTAATGGATATGATGACTCACATACATTGATATATTGATGAAAATATTGATGAAATATATTTGTGGTGAAGTAGGATACGCTGGGTGCATCATGAATGATATATCATTAATGGATAATGTAAGAAAGAATTTATCCTTTTTGTATCTTGATGAAAATTAATGTCTCAGGATATTTCACGAGAATAGAATAACAAGAATAAATCCATGTCTATTGTGTTTTATGGGTGAGTTCATTTTCAGAAAGTCTAAGAAAGATACAAAGACCATATAGGTTGATGTCACCAGTATGAAACCTACTTGATTTGAGATATTTTGATAAAAGGATTATATTACATAGTAAATGTTTATAGGAGGTTGAGTGTCATTTCAACATTAACTTCCTTATCTATGGATTCCTTGGTATGTTGCTAAACTTTAACCTTGGACATTAGGTAGTTATGCCTAATTCCACTATAAAAGAGTCCTAGATGGTCACACACTAAGTGTATCTGCAGTATCTATTAAATTATGGTATTGAATTTAACAATATTGGAATAAATAATATTTATTAAATTTTAGTTGATCACCAAAATTTAATCATAAGTTATTTGAATGAATAAGTGAGATAAAAAATAATAATAAATATTTGTTTGCATGTTTTCTAAATATAATATTTATTATATTTATTGATGAATAATGTAGTGAGATTTATTTATTAAATAAATAGTCATTATTCAAGGATCAGTAAATGTGGACGAGGGAAAGTAGATCGAGTTTAATGGCCTGATTGGAAATGGTATAAATGATATTTATTTATATTCTATATTAATTGAACATGTCAAGTGTTTAATGATAATATTTATATTATTATTATTGGACATGGGGTCAACTAAGAATTATGGAATTGTAAAAGGTCTTGTGTGGGATTTTACAACCCTAAACCTTCCAAAAATAAATATATAATTATATCTATTTTCTAAAAAACATTTGGCGTGAACAAAAGATAGAGTGAGATATATCAAGCCCTAGAGATAGATCAATTTATCTAGAGTGCTCTCCTCCCTTTATCTCATAATGAAATGAGATATCATCAATCATTCTTCCTCTGTCAAGAATAATTCTACAACAATCAACTATGAACAATGAAAGCAATTAGGATTGTCTATGCTAGACCCCATTGGTTCTACGACATCGTTCATATATTGTGATTCTTGTGTGGATCACTGCTACATGGACTCTATACTTGGATCCTGTATTGAAACAATGGTGTGACGATATCTATTACACCAATCATCAATGAAGAGAGATATATGAGTTTTGGTAATTTTACATATTCTTATAAATTAATTATAAATTATATGTAAATATCCTTCACACATGGTTTTTTCTTTTTAATATAGTCAAGTAATCTAATATTTTTGTTGTAAATTACATTTGGATCATGTAAAATAATGATTACAAGTGATTCATGACTAAAATATTAGTTTTTCATACTTAAAAAGGTTTATTTTTCTACACCTGGAACATAAAAGTGGTATCAGAGTGATCACATGTTTAATTTACAATTATTTATTCTTTGATGATTGGTTGCATGAGTTTTCATTTTATTTTAATTAAAAACGATCCATTTTAATTTCCTATTTCATCCTCTATTATCTTTCTTAATTATTGACAACATAAAAAATATTTGGTTAAAGATTAATAATGAAAAATAATTCAGTTCACACCATCTGAAGGTGACAAAGGCTCTGCCTAGAAAAAACCAGAGTGCACAACATGTACTTCCTTAGTACACATTATGTAATTTTGTTTTATTTATTGTATCTCTTCCTATCGGGATAGATCCAATAAAATCATATTTAATATAAAAATTTATTAGAACAATGTGTAGATCTAGATAGGCTAACACATGACATGAAGAACTACATGTCATGTAACCACTGTACATGACATGTAGTCCTCGTTATCTCGCAGCCTAGTACACGGGGTGTCCCAAGCATGCCGTGTATCAGTAAGTAAGGTTGTGCGTGCCATGTATCAGATACAAGACATAGGTATTGAAATTTCACGCAATTAGAGGTGAAAAATCATGTATTCCAAGTACATTCTATGTACCTCAAACATGTCAAAAGTAAGAAACATGTCCAGACCCAAGGCATGTGCTTCAGACATGGGAATAAGATAAGTACACACCACGTAGTCTGATTCCAACCATTCTTTCAAATTTTTATAGAAATAATAATTAAATGTATAATTAAACCAATATATTATGTGTTCTTTGTGTAATTCATTAGACAATACACTCCATGTCATGGGATTAATAATTATATATTAAATTAATTTCCATATTAAAATTTTGATGAATACACTGGGTTTCCTCTAAGTATACTTGTATAGTACATTAATTTTAAATGAAATTAATTTTATTTGAAATTATATATTACGGTGAGTTAAGGATGGTTTTATGGAATTAAGATAAATTGAATTAATTAAATTAATTTGTGGTGCATTATCTTAATTAAATAATGAATAAAAGTAATTGATAATAAGATTGAAAATTTATTCTTATTTATTGATGTGTGGATGATCATGAGATTAGACCATCCAATTCATGTAATTGATTTTTTTTAATTTATTATAGTCAAATTATTATTGATTTCCTGTGATTCATCCCTCCTTCTTATCATGCAAGGGCCTGTATGATTGTGTTTTCTTTTATGTAAACCCCCCTTTATCCAATCCATTGGATAACCTAACTTGCACGTGAGTAAAATATTATGTAAGGATGGAGATCTCAAATGAGTGGAGGTGGTATGAGTCAAGGATTCGAGGTGAAACCAATCGAGGCGATGCATTAGAGCCAATATGGAATACTATATCATGAACTAAGATATTGTTCAAGGTGTTTTCCCTAGGGTCAAGGGTTATTTTATCATCCACTAGATAAGATAATCATTAGAGAATATCATGATCATGTCACTTATATTTTATTTTTTTAGTTTCACGGTTAATTATTCATGTTTTTTAATGTTTCATGATCACCTAATAAATGAATTAACAATCATTCAAGATGGAATAAAATATAATCGAACTATGCGTAAATGTTTTACTAGACATTATTAATCACCTAATTAAAATCCACTTAATATTAACAAAGCAAGTAAAAGGATAAAATGGGATTTACAAAAAATGATAAAAACCCATCAATTAAAATATTAATTCAACTTATCCTTCCACTACTTAAGTTATAATCAACCTTATAGTTCAAAATTCTTGACCAACCCAAGTTAGCGTACTTTCAATTATCATGAAGATTTTAGCTTGATTGTTTGGGTTGACTTAACATAGTTTTCAGTAAGGGTTGAATTCTTAAGTAGGAATTGGTGTAACTAAGAGGTAAAGGTTGAGTAAATATTAAAATTGGATTTTAGGATTGGGGAGTCCACTCAACATATCAAGGAACTATAATTTAATTTGGTTTTCAAGATATTCCTACCTAAAACCCTTCAAATAGCTTGTCAGGCCCAAGTATGGGTTATAAGAAGGGAATATGGATCCTTGCTGTGAGAATATATAAATGAAGATATATTTTGAAACTAATGGTGGGGGTATTAGGTTTCAAAAATATTGGGATATTAATGATGATTTAATTAATTTTAATTTTATTAACCTATTTTTACAGTAAAAAATGTACTAATTATCTTATCTTAATTTGTAGAAAGTTAAAAATAAAACAAATTCAAAAATATCACTGTGATATATACTAGACAAGGATATCCTTCTCACTGGCATGGATTTTCAAGAATGGTGTAGGTGGTTATGCATTATATTACACCAAGAACAAAAATTGTGTGTGCTGGAAACCCAACTTCTTGAGCCACTCACCAAAGAGGCTAGTGATGAAGTGGTATCTCTCTATTTGAAGCATGTGGATGAAACAATGGATGTTAAAGTTTTATGTTATCCTCTATATCCAATGAGATTTTAAATAAATATGAAAATATGGATGCGTATAACATATTTTATCACCTTCGGGATATCTATAAAGAGAGAGAAATACAATTTACTTTTCATATGTAATCTTAGAGAGTCGGCTCCAGATGGGCTACATGTAGTGAAAACGATTGGCTATATTGAGCACCTAAACATCTTTTGTTTTAACATCCCTGATGAGTTTCATAAATATCTCATCCTGTACTCACTACCCAAAAACGTATTTAGTTTTATTGTGAATTATAATATATTAAATAGTGAGAAGTCACTATCATAACTTCTTACTCTTATCCTCCAAGTTGATAAATACATTAGGTGTGAAAAACCTTTTTTTATAATGGTGAATAATAATAAGAGGAAAAAGGAAATGGGGATAATGAATCATTTCTAGTACAATGATCTAGAACACCATCCCTTTAAAATAAAAATATCAATAGGAAAGGAAAGGAAAGGAATATGATATAGTATGTTTTTTAGGTGGCAAGCAGGTCCACTGGAAGAGGAATTACACCCAACCAAATAAGTAAGGGAAAGATTCAGGTTCATTAATTATTGAGTGTAATATTTCCAAATCTATAGGTTGGGTATTATATACTACATGAAGTTCTCACATTTGTATCCAAATACAAGAACCAAGTAGATTTTGAAAGATTACCAGATATGAGGTGGATCTATGGGCTATCAATGTAGTGAGGCTGTCTTCTCTTTCTATTAGAGACTATCATCTCACATTACCAACATGATTGATTTTGGTTTTAAAAAACTGTTATTATGTTACTAGTGTTACCAAGAACATTATTTTCATTTCTTTTTTAGATATGGATGGATTTATTTTCATCTTTGGAAATAGGGGTCGCTAATTATATAAAGATAACATATGTTATAGTATAGAACAACTGAATAACGATATTTATGTGTTAAATTAAAAAAACTAAATATCAAAAATTGATAACAAAACTAATACACATGAATCATATAAAACCCAATTGTGTTGTCACAATCTTGGTCACATAAACAATTTTTTGACAAAGCTCTATCAAAATGGTTATTTAGACTTTTTTTGAGCTAAAACTACTTGAAAGATGTCATGATGGTTTATAAATAAATATGATCAAACCACCATTTGGTGGAAAATTTTAAAGAGCAAAATAGATTCTAAAATTGGTACACATTTATGCATATGTACTATTTCAAGTAGAATATATAGGTATATACTCATACTTTATTACTTTTACCAATAACTTGAGAAGGTATGGTTATATCTACTTACTAAGGTACAAGTATGAATCCCTTAAGAAGTTCAAAGAGTTCAAGAATGAGGTTGAGAATCATCTTGGTATGAATATATAGAAACTTTTATTAGATAAAGGAGGTGAATATCTTAACTAAGAATCTATTGAATTTCTATAAGATTATGGGATTTTATCTCAACTCACTCCACTTTACACACCATAGTGGATTGGTGTTAGTAAAAGGAGGAACCATAGCTTATTGGAAAAGGTGAGTTTGATGATGAGTCACACAAGACTTACATTATCCTTTTAGGGATATGTATTATAGAGATAATTAAACTTACTAAACCAAGTACCAACCAATGTGGTAAATGGTATTCCCTTTGAGTTATGAGGTGGAAAGAAATATTTTTTATAACATGTTCATTCATGGGGATGTGAAGCATTTGTTAAGGCTGTATCAAGAAACAAACTAGAACCCCAAGACATGAAGTGTATCTTTATAGGGCATCCCAAGTAAATAAGGGGATACTATCTATAAAACCATTCAGACAAGAAAGTGACTATCTCTAGACATGCTTTCTTTATTTAGAGGGAGAACATCCTCAAGGAGGATAGTGGGAAAAAGGTTAACTTCAATAAAGTTGATGCTTAAGATACACAATAGTTTTTTATAAGAACTAATTCCATAGGTCCCCATGGAAGATATTTTTCTTGAAACCAAATTACTATGTAAGAGTACAATATAGGTATGAGAAATAGAGAGATATGGTTTTCTAGTCATTGATGATGGTGATTCATTATTGGTTGAAAATGATGACCCTCACTAATATAAAGAGGTAGTAGAGAGCACATAGTATATAATATGGAAAGAATCCATGAATTATAATATGGATTCCATGTATCAAAACCATTTTTGGGTTTTTATCGATCCTCTAGTTGATGTAAAGCCTATTAGGTGTAAATGGGTATTCAAGGGAAAATTGTACATGGAAGGTAAAGTAAATACCTATAAAGCATGGCTAGTGGACAAAGGGTTTAGAAAAAATAAAGGCATTGACTATGAAAAAACATTTTCTCAATTTTTCATTTTTGAATCCCTCAGAATCCTAATTTCCATAGTATCTTACCATGACTATGAGATTTGGAAAATGGATATCAAACAACTTTACTTAATGTGAAACTTCAATAAGACATGTATATGACACAACTAGAAGGATTTGTGACTCTAGGAAATGATAAAAAGTTATGAAAGCTTCATAGATCCATTTTTGTATTGAATAATTCATTCAAGTCATGAAAAATTTGATTCAATGAAGCTATAAAGGAATTTGGTTTCATTAAGAATGAATGTGATTCATGTGTTTACAAGAGATTTAGTGGGAGTACGGTTGTTTTCATAGTAGTGTATATTGATGGCATATTACTAATTCGAAACAATATAACAAACTTATGAGAGGTTAAGGCATGGTTGAGAAAGTGATTCTCTATGAAGGAATTAGGTGAAACAACCTATGTTCTAGGGATCATGATCCCATGTGATAGTTCTAAGAGACTGCTCATACTAAGTCATGGTACATATATTGACTAGTTACTAAAGTGGTTTAGTATAGAACAATCTAAGAAAGGATTAGTTCCAGTGTCACATGGTATACATATTTACAAGAAAATGTGTCCTTAGACATAATAGGAATGAGAGAGAATGAGTAAAATCCCATAGTATTATGTGATATGATCTATCATGATTGTCACTTTATGTATAAGGCTTGATGTTGCCTATGCTTTGAGCATGGTAGGAATATATCAAGAATATTTAGGTAAAAAAATTGGACTATCATTAACGTTATCCTTAAGTATCTGATATGTACTAAGGATACGCTCCTGGTGTATAGAGGAGATGGAGAACTAGTCATTGAGGGTTATATAAATTCTAGTTTTTAGATAGATCAAAATGATATTAAGTCACAGTATATATATGTCATTTGTATCAATGAAGGTTCTGTGAGATGGAAGAGTTCAAAGTATATAGTTCTCACTAATTCTATAGAAGATAATGAGTATGTTACAACTTACAATGGAGCCAAGGAAGTAGTTTGGATTCATTTTTTTCAAGATATTGGTGTGGTACCTAGAAGTAAATATCATATCATAGTTTACTATGATAACACTGCAACTGTTACTCTCACCAAATAGAAAAGGTTATAGTAAATTACAAAGCACATAATTCATAAGTTTCATCTCTTGATGGATTTTTCTCAATGAGGTGAATTTACAGTTAATAGAGTATCCATAGAGTAAAATGTGGTAGACTCATTAGTGAAGGTTTTATGTTAATAGAATCATTAGTATCATGTGATATCTAGTGGACTTAAATATATTTTCAGTTGGATCTAGTGCAAGTGGGAGTATGTTGGAGTCGGTCCCCTAGAAAAAAATTGTTTAGTCCTTGATTACATGTATTTTATTATTAAATAAGTGTTCTTATAATATCATGATTGTTCTTATGCATGATATTATTATGTGATGATATCCTTATAATATATGTCATGTTGAAAGGTTATAGTAGTTCCCCACTATGATGAAAACCTAGAGGTTCCATGACAGTATTCTTTAACACTGTTCTATCATTGGATGATATTGTATGACTTGACACAAAAATTATAGGCTATCAGGGGTATGAGGCTCATAATACATCGAGACACCTTATCATGGTGTTTCCCTTGGTAATATTCGAGATAGAGTTTATGAGAATAGTAATATTAATAAGAAATCCAAATTTCCATATTTTATTGGATGTTCCTATCTACGGACATGTGTATTGATCCTTAGAATTTAATATTATCATTAATGGATATCATGAATCATGTACTTTTATGTATTAATGAAAACTATTAAGACATATGTTTGAGGTGAAGCATGATACATTTGGCGTGTCATAAATAATATAACATTAATGGATAATGTGAGAAAGTATTTATTCCTTTTGTATCTTGAAAAAAGTTAATATCTCAATCCATTTAATGGGAATGGAACCACCTGAATAAATCCTAGGCCATAGTGTTTGATGGGCGATTTCATTTTTAAAATGAAAAAGAAAGATAATTCAAGCATATAGGTTTATGTAACCAGCATGAAACCTAATTTATTTGAGATATTATAATAATATTTATTATATTTATTGATGAATAATGCAATGATATTTATTTGTTAAATAAAGAGTCATTATTCAAGGATCAATAAATGTGGATGAGGGAAAGCGGACCGAGTTTAATGTGATATTGGAAATGGTATAAATGATATCTATTTATATTATTTATGTGTTACACATGCCAAGAGTTTATTGATAATATTTATATTATTATTATTGGATATGGGTTCAACTAAGAATTATGGAATTGGGAAAGGGCTTGTGTGTCATTTTCCAACTCTAAAAATACCAAAATAAATATCTAATTATATATCTTTCTTAAATTTTTTGTGTGTGCATAGATGATAGAGTGAGAATATATCAAGCACCATAGATAGATCAAAAGATATAGAGTTATATCTCAAGTCAAAGAGATATCATTAAGAGTTATTTCTATCTCAAGAAAAATTCTGTTGTGATAAACCACGAACAATGAAAATGACCAGGATTAGTTATGTTTTCACCTGATGGTTCTATGAAATCATTCATAGATTATGGTTCATGTTTTGATCATCGATATAGTGATTCTATACATGGATATTTTAGTACAATTATGGTGCAACACGTTCTATTCCACTGATCATCATCAAAGAGAGAATTATGATTCAAGGTAATTCTATATCTTTTTATAAATTAATTTTCAATTACATGTGAAGATATTTGGCCCATGGTTCCAACATTTTAATATATTCAATTAATATATTTTTTCCTTGTAAATGGTGTTTTGATAATTTAAAGAAATTATTACACATGATTCATGACTAAAATCTAAGTTGGTCATACCAAAAAAGGATGCTCATGCTACACTTGGAACCTATATATGCTATGTTCACTGATGCGACCTTGGATCCTTTATGAGAGACACCACAACAATATTATCACAATAGAGTGTGATATGGTATTTAATTCTAGGTATCATATAAATATCTTGGATGAAGTTTTGTATCCAAACTATTTCTTTAACTTAATCAGAAGCCAAACATACTCAAACTTTGTTGTAGAATCTACGACCACAACTTGTTATGAGTTCTTCTAGCTCATAGAACCCTCATTCAGAGTGAATTTTTATCCCATATGAAAATTTTGACTTTCTTGATATATTTTTAAAATAGTATTTTCATATCCTATAATGATTGGTTCCTCATATCATCTATAGACTAGGAACATATCCTTAGTATGCCTCATATATTTAAGGATAGTCTTGACCACCATCTATTTGTGGTCACCTGGGTCAACTTGATATCTTCCTACCACACTCAAGGTATAATCAACAACGATCCTAGTACATAGCATAACATACATGACTAAACCAATCAGAAATGTGTTTATAATCTATTTTATCCATTATCTTTCCTCATGTATTTGAGGACACATTTTTTGGGAAAGATGAATTCCACATGACATTGGAAACAATACTCTCTTGGATTGTCCCATACTAAATATCTTCAGTATATTATCAATGTATATAACTTGAATTAGTTTGATAAACCTCTTGGGTATATAAAAATGGATCTTGATTCCAATAATATATGCCACTTCACCTAAGTCCTTCATGGAGAATCATTTATTCAGCAAGGATTTAACATACTATAAGACTAGTATTTCATTTCCAATAAGTAGTATGTCATCAAAATATTCTATTAATAAAATGAACATACTCCCACTAAACCATTTATAGACACAAGACTCACATTTTTTCTTTATGAAACCAAAATCTATTATAGATTCATCAAATTTAATTTTCCCTGACTTAAATGTTTTCTTTAATCCATAAATGGATCTTTGAGATTTTGATACCATATTGGAATCCTTTGAAGTCTAAAAACATCTAGGTTCTGTCATATAGAAATCTTCGTAGAGGTTCCCATTAAGGAAGGATATTTTGAAATCCATTTTCCAAATCTCTTAGTCATGGAGATACATAATGGAAAATATAATTCTGATGTATTTCATCATAGAAACTAGAGAAAAGGTTTTTTTATAGTCTGTGTCTTGAAACTATTTGAACCCTTTTTCAACCAGCTGTTCCTTATAAGTACTAACTTATCCATCCATGTCCAGTTTCTTCTTTAATACCCATTAAAAACTAATGGGATTTATATCCACATTAAGATCTATCAAAACGAATATTTGGTTTTATTATATGGAATTCATTTTATAATTCATAGTTTCTTTCCACTTGGAAACATCAGTGTCACTTACTGCTTCCTTATAGGTTATAGGATAATAAATATCAACTAATAATGAGTCACCATCCTCAATGGTTGGAAAATAATACCATTATGGTTCTATAACCTATCTTATAATCCCACACAATACTTGTTTCTCTAGAACATCTTCTTTCATGAGTCTTTATGGAATTTTTCATGTGAAAACTTTTTTTACCTTGATTCTAGACTTCATCGAAGTCTAACTCACTCCCACTATCTCTTTTGGAGATGTTCTCCCTCTCAAGGACTATAGCATGTCTTTCCTTTATTACCTTTTTGTATAAGGGGTCATATAAGTAATATCCCCTTATTTACTTAGGTTATCCTATAAAGTTATACTTTATGCCTTAGTGTGAAAGTTTTGTTTCATGAATAGGCCTTAATAAATGCTTTACAACCCCACACATATAAGTATGATAACACAGGTTTATTTTAATTCCACAATTGTCATGGTATACTATCTACCGTTTTAGTTAGAACTTGGTTTAGTATTTTTATTTCTATCTGTAATTCATATCCAAAAAAGGATAATGGAAGAATCACATGAACCATCATTGATCTCACCATGTCTAACGACACGTGATTCCTCCTTTTGCTTACACCATTCCAATGAGGTGTATATGGAAGAGTGAGTTGAGATTGAATCCCAAACTCCTATAAATAATCAATGCAAGTCTTGATTTAGATAATCTTCACCATGGTCCAAGAAAAGTTTCTTAATATTATTACTAAGCTAATTCTCAATTTCATTATTTTATTATTTTAACCTCTCAAAGGAATCCAACTTATACCTCATTAAGTAGACATATCCATATCTACTAAAATCATCAGTAAAAGTTATGAAGTATGAGTACCCACCACTTTCTTCAATTGTAAATGGTCTAACTTTTTATATGAAGTAATTCAAGAAGATATTTTTCCCTTTCATATTTCCACTAAATGGGGATTTGGTCGTTCTTCCTTATAAACATGTGTGACATATACTAAGTGGTTTTAGTTCAAAAGAATTTAAAAACATATCTTGGTGTAATTTAGTCATTTTTTGTTTACATAAACTATCCAATGATTCCATAGTTGGGTGAATAATAAGTCATATGAAATAGTTTCATTATCAATTTCTATTACTTGGTTTGCATAATACAACACATAAAGACCATTATTTAAATATTCTTTACAATAACAATTGTTATCCTTGTAAAATAAGAAACATTTATTACCAAATTTGAAAATAAATTCATCTATATCAAGTTTGAATATATAAATAATGTTTTTGGTAATAGATGGAACATAATAATAATATTTGAAAACCAAGATCATTCCCATTGGTAACGTGAGGTGGTAGTCCCCGATAGCATAAATAGAAAGTTTAGTTCTATTGGATACTCATATATCTACCTCTAGTCAGTCACTCTCTTTTAATATACTTGGTTACTATATTTGAATACATATGTGAGAAAAAAAATATGTATTTAATGCCCAATTTGTAGAAACAAATATATTTCACTCGATAACAAGTGTACTTTAATCTTCCCCTTGTTTCTTTTTCTGAGTTTAGTTTTTATTCTAGTGGCATTTCTTGTTACATACGAAATAGATATCATCCTACTCCCTTGATTTCCCCTTGATATTTATCTTCTTGTAAGGGCGTTGAAATGAATATTTGGGCTTAAATATATTCACTTGGACTTTACTTTTATTCAACATAAGGATGAAATATTTTTCAAGCTTCATATTCTTGTCAACTTGGAAAAGAAGAGTGAGTATATCTATGAGAGACTTATCAATGTTGTTTATTTTAAAATTAACAAAAAAACTGAAGAAGATATAAGGAATTGATGCAATAATGATATTATTGTAAAGTTATTAAGGGAGTTTAAACCCTATAACATCTAGGAACTCAATGTATCCAAGGATTTTGACCATATGAGGCCCAGTTAGCACACCCTCTCCATGATTACTCTAAAAGAGAACCTTGGAGATATATAATGACCCTGTTCTTTATTACACATTAATACACGTTTTATTACATAAAATTACACTTAATACAACCTATAAGATCAAAATTTCTATTGTATTTGGGAAATTAGGTACATTACATAACAAATTAAAACATGAAAAGTAGATCTTTATTGAAAACTTCTTTAACATGACCAAAACGTTCCTTCGTACTTAACATTGCATGGGATAACCTGAGGACATACATAAGAAAGGGGTGATATATAAAGACCAACAGGGTAATAAAAAAGGAATAAAATGAAGAATAAAATACATGTTAGAAAATAGGCATATCAATGGATCATAAATGTAACATGAATAATAAGGCATGATATAGCATGATAATCATAACATGGGAATTGTGGTGACAACTTAAAACACTACATCATAAACATAGGTCAAGGATAAACCCACCAAGACATCATGGTGAAAAATGTACCATTAAGGAATTAGGTACCCCCTATCCCAACATGATTTATCATGATACTAAACATTAACTGATACATTGGAGCACCATTAGGGCACACTCTTCACAATCATTTCATTCTCATGATTAAGTGTGCCACATAGATCATATAAAATGGATTTATTCAACATAATAATTTATTCCATGATAAAGTAATAGTATAAAAAATACATGTAATTATACAAAAAATAATTATATTTGTATAAAAGTTAATAACATTTATTGAGAAATGGGTATGGTATTCACTACACAGTTATTTTGGCAAGGAAAATCACGGTGCAATTTTGGCAGCATAATGACATCATATAAAAATTCATAAAATGGATTTATGAGAGATAAAGGGGTATCTAATAATTTATACATGAAATGGATAGTAATAGGTACATGTAAAGACATTACCCAACATAAGAAATTGGAAATATATGGTGTAACATAGTAAAGAAACTTGAAGATAAAGGAGAAAGAAAAGAACCCTTACAGAATTTCGACATGGTAACGAGTGTACATAAAGGTTCTTAGGAGGGTTAAATGAGAGTGAAAGGGGATATCATCATTTATAAATCATATTTAATGTAATGGTTATATTTAATGACATATACCAACATAGTAAAAAATAAATTAAAAGACATAATATAAAAGGAATTCTTTATAAAAGAAGAGGGTGAAAGATCCCTTATGAAATTTTGGCATAGTAATGATTTAGATAAATGTAAAAATGAGAGAGGATAAATAATATATAATTAAAATAAAATAAATTATAAAGTAATATAATCATAGTAAATTATTTATAAGATAACCGATTGAAATTATAAAGACTAATTTCAAGGATGATTCTTAAATTGAAAGAAGGATATGAAGGTGAGGATCCCATACTTGAATGTGTGACCCCAAAGGCTTGGGAGAGGCTTCTTGGGAAATTGGGGGAGACTTGGGAGGACTATAGAGAGTATATGGAAGAGTGATTATGTGATTTAAGTAGTTTTAGATAAGATAAATTGGTGCTTGGGTGAGTTTATATAGGAATGGAGGGGGATTTCTTTATTATTTAGGTTTTGGATTCTACATAATAAAGTATTCAAAACCAAAAACCATCCCATAGTTTTTGCCCATGGTTTCTGAAAAATGGGATTTTTTACACTATTTTATAATGTCAATGGATTAATATAATAAAATAATGCCTTTTCTTATGTGGAGTTGAGTCACACTCTTAAAGAAATGATTTTAAAATATTAAAATATATTATAAGTCTTGGAGGATTTACTAAGGCTCTGTAAAATAAATCAAATAAAATTAAAATAAAATTATGTTAAAGGGAAAACATATATTTGTCCTAGGATTAATTTTATAGGCTTTATTACATCACTATTGATCCATTATGATGTCATAAAACACTATATATTTATACGGTAATTAATTTTTACCCAAAAATTTGACTATCACAAAAAATTATGAAAAATTCACCATTGGATAATTTCAACATCATGATTTAAAAAGTGATATTAATTTTATATAATTAATTTTCTAAATATTTTAATTTTAACTTTTAAAATAATAACTGACATTTATTGAAAATGATGGGTTTTTGACAAATAACAAAATTTTGAACCCTTATAAAAACTACATTTGATATAATAAAAATTATATGATCATTTATATTTGATAAATATTATTTAATAATAACATTTAATTAAAATATTATTTATTTCAAAAATACATTAATTCATTAATTCATTAATTGAATCTGAATATTAACAAAAAATCTAATTTGTTCTTTAAAAATCATTCACAAAGAAACAATAATAGGATAAAATATATTCATTAATTTCTAAAAAATAATTTAAATATTATTATTTCTAGGGTCTTAATACATATCCCTTTAATACACTGGCATGTTCCCTAAGAGTAAGGTGCACGATGGTGGGGCTTTCATGGGGCTGTTTGGTGAACATGGTTTGGGCCGTGATCTCGATGAGCTTGAAATTATCCAGTAAATAGTTTTGATCATGTTTAAGTTGTTGGACCTTAGCTTGGGATTTTTCTATGGAATATCCCATAAATTCTATCTCCCACAAAAGCTCTAATAAATTATCTTCATAGGGTATGATCCTATTGATTGAGGCCATCACTTCCTTTGTCTGTGCCAAAAGGATATTTTAAAACCCTATATTTATACTATTCATATTATCACTATTCAACAACTATATTATCAAAAGTAAAGACTCTCAATGGTCATTAAAATCCAATTATACATAATAAAACAAATTAAGTTCGTGTGTTTTCTATTTAATTAAATAAAAAATAGGGAATTTTATTCATAACAGTTTGGGTTGTTACAATATTCCCCAATTTAGAAATTTTCCCTTGAAATTTTCTTTTCCAACACTAAAATAGATGAGGGTAACTTTGCTTCATAACCTCCTCTAGTTTCCATGCTGCTCCTTCAAACTTTTGGTTTCTCCACAACACTTTGATGAGGCGCATTGTCTTATTTCATAGAAATTTTTCTCTATAACCCAAGATCTTTACTGGCTGCTCTTCATAGGAAAAGTAATTTTCCAATGGTACCACCTTTGGATTGAGTACATTTGATGGGTCTGGTATGTATTTTCTTAATAGGGTTACATAGAACACATCATGTACTTGCGACATGTTTGGTGGGAGTTTTAGTCAATAGGCCACTGCTCCGATGCGATTAAGGATCTCAAAAGGGCCAATGTACCTTGGAATAAGATTTCCCTTCTTCCCAAATATCATCACTTTATTCCATGGAGATAGGTATAGGAATAGCATGTCTCCAACCTGAAACTCTTGGCATCATTTATGATTTTTAGAATATCTCTTCTGTCAACTCTGATTATCTTTGATGTGCTACTGAATGGTCTTAACGTTCTCCACCATTTCTTCAACCATTTCAAGACCTAGAAGTTTTTATTCCCCAAATTTATCCACACAAGCCAGTGTTATTCACATCTTCCCATAAAGGGATTCTTAGGGATCTATTTTGATGATTGAGTGGAAGCTATTGTTGTGAGATAACTCAACCAGAGGTATATGTTGGTCCCATCCTCCTTTGAAGTCAATTGAGAAAGATCTCAATATTTCCTCAAGTGTTTAGATAGTCTACTTAGATTAGACATCAGTTTGAGGGTGATAATCCATACTAAAGTTCATCTCGGTTTTTAGATCATACTGGAGAGTTTTCTAAAACTTATAGGTGAATCTTGGATCTCGATCATAAATAATTGATAGTGGTACTTTATGCAGCCTTACCACTTCTCTGATGTATATCTGTTCCATTTGATCCAGTGAGAAATCCTATTGAATTGTAATGAAGTGCGTAGTCTTTATAATACAATCCACGAAAACCCATATAGAATTATTTACCTTGAATTATTTTGAATTCCATTGAAAAATTCCATGGTGATTTTTTCCCATTTCCATGTTGGTATGGGTAATAGTTGCCTCACCCCCTTAGACGTCTGCCTTTCAGCCTTCACTTGCTGACATACCAGGCACTTTTATGTATAATCAATGATATCCTTCTTCATGTTATTCCACCAATAGTTATCTTGGAGATCTCAACACATATTTATGTTTCTTTGGTGAATGGAAAAAGTTTAACTATGTGCATCATCCAATAGTTCCCTCTTTAACTCAGGATTTGATAGAACACATAATCTTGACCCAAATCTCAAAATTCCTTCTTCATTAACACAAAAATCTAAGGATTTAACTTTTTTATAGTTTCCACTTTATTATAAACTCCCATATCATCCTTTTGAGAATCCTTTAACCTTTCAAGAAGACATGGTTTGGAAATAATTTATGAAAGGATTGATGATATTCTTTTCTTTATGATTTCTATGTCTATCCTCTTCAAATCTATGAAGATAAAATCCTTATAAATTCTCATTGATGATAGAATTATTGGATACATTATACTTATAACATCCACCACTTTGTTCTATTTCATAATATGGTAGTGGATTATGCATTCACAATTCATGATGATCTCTAACCATCTTCGTTGGTGTATATTCAGCTCTTTCTATGTGAATATATATTTAAGACTTTTAATCCGTATTTATTTCACACTTCTCCCAAAAGAGATAATTATGCCAAATGTTAAAATATAAGATCACCACTTCAAACTTCAGATCATTTGTGGGATAGTTTTATCTTTAATTTTCAAATTCCTTTAATCATAGGACATGACTTTTCCATTTTTGCATCAATATAGAGCACAATCCCTTCTTCGAAGCATGACTAAAAATTAAATAAAGATCCCCACTTGTGGGTAGTGTGAGAAAAAAGGTATTGATAAGACTCCTTTTTAACTCCATGAATATTTCTTCACATTTATCATCCCATGAAAATTTGACTCCCTTCTGAGTTATCTTGGTAAGAGGGTTTGATAATCGTGAGAAATTTCTACCAAATTGGCGATAATATCCAGCTAACCCAAGGAAGCTACAGATATCTGTCACATATGTTTGCCTCATCCAACCCTCAATTGATTTTTTATTTTAAGGATAAAAAAATATCCCATTTCTTGTGATGATATTCCCAAAAAACGAGACTTACTTCAAACAATTTCTATACTTTTCATACAGATTCTCCCTTCGCATGGTCTTTAGCACAATGCTCAGATGTTCCTCATGCTCCTCCATGGTTTTATAGTATATTAGAATATCATCTATAAATACTACCAATTTTTTCAAGGTAATATATAAAGAATCTATTAATCAAGTTCATAAAGATTTCTGAAGAATTAGGGAGTCCTAAAGTCATCACTATGAACTCATAGTGCCTGTACCTTGTTCAAAAAGTAGTCTTAGGGATATCCTCATTCTTTACTATAACTTGGTAATATCCCAACTATAGATCCACCTTGGAGAAGTATTGTGATCCACATATCTGATCGAAAAAGTCATCAATCTGTGGAAAAGGATATTTTTTTATTGTGATCTTGTTGAGCTCATGATAATCAATGCAAAGGTGCATTGACCCATCCTTCTTCTTGATGAAGAGGACTAGTGAACCCCATGGTGAAGCACTTGGTCATATTAATCCTTTATCTAGATTCTCATATAGTTGTTTCTTTATCTCCTCAAGTTCCACAACATCTATCCCATACAAATTCTTGGATATTTCCAGCGCCCCAGGTATAAGCTTGATTGAAAATTAAACCTCCCTTATAGGAGGAGGACCAAACAATTCCTTAAAAACACATCAATGTATTCCCTCAAAATAGGCATGTATTTGAGAATGGTTGTTTCCATAGACTCAATAATTTGAGCTAGATACACTTTATTGTAGGGAAATAATATCCATGCTTGAGATGACAGTGCTAAAGAAGATTCATCCTCCTCCTTTTACTTGTATATAATAGAGGGTCGATTCAACTTATGGAGAGTGATTTTCCTATCACAGAAATTTATGTTGGATCTATATAGGGAAATCCAATCCATGCCCAAAATTGCATCAAATTCCACTAGAGGGATTAGGATTAGATTCACTAAGAAGTTCATCCCACAAACATTGATAGGGCAGAAGTTATATACATGGTATTAAATAATTTCCCCATTTTATGTTTTCATCTAAATCTCTACTTCCATGCTTTTTGGTGGTGTTTGGATTGTTCTAATAAAATTTCGTGATATAAAGGAATGTTTAGAATGAGAATAAAAAATTACTTTCACTATTCTCGAATGAATAACTACCATACCTATCACCACTTCATTGTCAAGATTCACTTCAGTAGTAGGGATGGAAAAAGGCATCCCTTGCTGCCTTTGAGGTTCTTGGTTTCCTAAAAAAACCCTTGTCTTAGGAAATTGATTTGCAAAGTGCCCTGGTTCCTTGCAGTTGAAGTAGTGAACAACATGTTGAGGGTTGACCATATCATTCCTTTCCTCTATCACATTGGTGGGTTTCTCCTATTGGTAATCATTGGCTAGGTGCCCTTATCTTCCACACCTAAAGAATTTTCTTATCCCCCTTAGGTAATTTCTGGTGTGATTCTTTCTGCACCTTTGACAAGTGGGATGCTGAAATTTCTTAGCACTGTTGGATTTATCCATTGGACTACCAAAATTAAACTCCACTTTCTGACTCTTATCCTTGTGATACCCTGAAGATTCATTGATATCCATTTTGACTTTGAGGGAACATCAAACAATTTACTCATATCTATCAAACTCACACATTTCAAAGGTTTTTTGTAGACTAATCCTTATCCCACCAAATAAGCGATCAAACTTACATTCGGGGGTAAAGAAAAAACCAAAGGCGTATCGTGAATGTCTTGTGAAGTTTCCCTCGTACGCTCAAACAGATTCATCATCCTTTTTCTTGAGTTCAAGGAAATATCTTTCCATTTTAAGATAGAGGGTGTGGGGAAAATATTTATCAAAAAATATTTTTATGGAATTCCATCCACTATATTGCTTCAATATCTTCCCCAGGCTTAGTATTATTGATCAATGTCTACCACTGACTAGCTTCACCATCCATATTATAAACATCTAGAAGAACCTTCTCCTGTTTGGAACATTGAAGGATGGAGAAGATATTTTAAATGGAGTTGATCCATTTCTCCATGATTAAGGGTTTAGATGATCTATTAAAAGTCAGAGGCCTTTATCATATTAAGATTTTTATTGTAGCTTATTCTCTCTTAGGGGGGTTTGGGCACTCCTCTTGATCTAGGTTTCTATTCAAAACTTGTGTTAACTAAGAGAGTATCATGATAAATTTTGCGATTCATGCTTCTATAAGGTTGGACATCTTGTTGGGGTAATTATCACATTGACCTTTATATCAGTTGTTAACCTGATTCCTCCTATTACTAGGCATTGGATAGAATAAAGGGAAAATTAGAGAGGATTATTTTAAAATTTTAAACACATAAAAAGTAATTCAATGAAAATAAAGGGATAAATTATAAATTACATTTATTTCCTTAACTTATGAATTTCTAGGCTCCAATCTATGTTATTCATGTTATATTTCCTAACATATATTCGGATAAAATTTTTTGTTCCATTAATAATGGTTTGTAATAAGCTTATGAATTTACCAATGAATATCCCTTAAGAGAATCAAAATAGGTGCACAATAAGGCCCATTTTTGTGTACCATATTACCCCAAGTTAGGCCTGAAACATTTTTTTGAAGTTTTTACCCATAGGCACATCTATTCCAAAACCATGTCCACTTGTAGTATCCAGATAGAGATGTATTTTATTGATAAAAAACTTAATCATACTTTACAAAATTTGGATATATTTTCTTGTACTTAGTCTTATCCTTAAGGCATTCTCTAGAGTTCTCTAATACTTAGGCTTTCTCTATGGTTTTCTAATCTTAATCCCAAAATTATTAATCCTATTCTCTGATATAAACTATAATGAACCTACTCTTTATTACACATTAATACATGTTTTATTACATTAAATCACACTTAATACAACCTAGAATATTGATAGGTATAGTGTATTTGGATAATTAGGTACATTACATAACAAATTAAAACATGAAAAGAAACATCTTTATTGAAAACTTCTTTAACATGACCAAAATGTTCCTTCATACTTAACATTAAATGGGATAACCTGAGGACATACATAAGAAAGTGGTGGGATATAAATCCCAATAAGGGAATAAAAAAGGCATAAAATGATGAATAAAATACATTTTAGAAAATAGGAATATCAATAGAGCATAAAAGGAACACGAATAATAAGGCATGATATAACATGATAATCATAACATGGGAAATGTGGAAACAACACGAAACACTGCATCACAAACATAGGTCAAAGCTAAACCTGCCAAGAAATCATGGTGGAAAAAGTTCCATAAAGAAATCAGGTACACCCCTTTCCCAACATGATGTATCATGATACTAAATATTACCTAATTCATTTGAGTGCTACCAGGGAATTCCCTTCATAATCATTTCATTTTCATGCTTAAGTGTTCCACATAGATCATATAACATGGATTCATTAAACATCATAATTTATTCCAAGATCAAGTAAATGTGTAATACATACATGTAATTCCCCAATAAATAAGTATATTTTCATAAAGGTTAATACCCTTGATAGAGAAATGGGTATGGTATTCACTACACTATTATTTTGGTATGGAAAATCAAGGTGCAATTTCAGAAGCCTAACAACGTCATATAGAAATTCTTAAAATCAGTTGATAAGAGAGAAAGGGGATATAATCATTTAGAAATTAAATTTATAATAATAGGTATATAGTAAGAAATTCTCCAACATATGTAATTAAAAATATAAGTCATAACATAATAAAGAAACTTGAAGATTGAGGAGAAAGAAAAGAACCCTTATAAAATTTCGGCATTGTAACGGGCGTACATAAAGGTTATTTTGAAGATTAAATGATAGTAAAAGTGGATATAATCATTTAAATATAAAATTTACATTAAGGGTAATATTTAATAACATATACCAACATAGGAAAAAAGAAATTAAAAGACATAACATAAAAGGAATGCTTGATAAAAGAGGAGGGTGGAAGATCCCTTACAGAATTTTGGCATAGTAATGACTTAGATAAATGTAAAAATGGAAGAGAATAAATAATATACGATTAATATGAAATAAATTTGAAATTAATATAATATAAGTAAATGATTTACAACCTAACCAATTTAAATCATAAAGACTAATTTCAAGGAAGATTCTTGAATTGAAAGAAGGAGAGGAAGGCGAGGATCCCTTACTTGAATGTGTGAACCAAAAGGCTTGGGAGAGGATTCTTGGGAGATTGGGGGTTCCTTAAGAGGACTATAAGAAGTATAGGAAAGATTTTTTACATGCTTAAAGGAGTTTTAGTGAAGATAAATGGGAGATTTTGAGAGTTTATATAGGAAATGAGGGAGATTTATTTATTATTTAGGATTTGGACTCTACATAATAAAGTATTCAAAACCACAAACCACCCCATGGTTTTTACCAATGTTTTATTCAAAAGGGGAGTGGTATAAATTATTTTATATGTAAAAGGGATAAAGATAATAAAATAATTCATTTTATTATGTGGTGGTGAGTCACTCTCTCAAAGAAATGATTTTAAAATATTAAAATATATTACAAGTCTTGGAGGATTCACTAAGGCTTTATAAAATAAATAAAATAAACTTAAAATAACACTATTTTAAATGGAAAACATATATTTTTTTTCCTATTATACCTTTTATAGGATTTATTAAATCACTATGGGGCCATTATGATGTCATAAAATACACTGTATATTTATCCGGTATTTAATTTTTACCCAGAAAACCGACTATCTCAAAAAATTGTGAAAAATTCACCATGGGATAATTTTGACATCATGATTCAAAAAATGATATCCATTTTATCCAAATAATTTTCTAGATATGTAATTTTTTACTTTTAAAATAATAACTGACAATTATTGAAAATGATGGGTTTTTGACAAATAACAGTTTTTTGAACCCTTATAAAAATGACATTTGAAATCATAAAAATCATATGATCATTTATATTTGATAAATATTTCTTTAACAATAATATTAAATTAAAATATTTTTTATTTCAAAAATCCATTAGTTCATAAATTCATTAATTGAATTTGAATATTAACAAAAAATATAATTTGAGATTTAAAAATCATTTACAAATTAACAATAATAGGATGAAAATATATTTATTAATTTATAAAAAATAATTTACATATTACTATTTATAGGTTATTAATACATATATATTTAATACAACAACATACACCCTAAGAGTAAGGTGCGCGATGGTGGGGATTTTATAGGACCGTTCGGTGAACATGGTTTGGGTCGTGATCTTGATAAGCTTGAACTTCTCTTGTAAATGGTTTTCTCATGTTTAATTTGTTTGATATTAGATTGGGATTGGTCTAGGGAAAATTCCATAAATGATATATCCCTTGGAAACTCCAATAAATGGGGTTCATAGGGTACTATCCTACTGGTTGAGTCCATCACTTCCTTTGTTTGTGTCAAAAATATTTGTTAAAACCCTATATTTATACTACTCCAGTGATCACTGTTCAATGACAATATTATTAATGGTAAAGATAATTAATAGTCTTTTAAATACTCTTATATATAATAAAACAAAATAAGTGCATGTTTTTCAATTTAATTAAACCAAAAAAGGTAATTTTATTCAAAATAGTTCAGGTTGTTACAAAATCTTAAACTGTTTTTGTCTATCTCTCTTTGAATATTGGTTAAAAAGATGCTTGGGAATATTATAAGCATCCATGTATTCATGATAATTTATGAGTTTAGTAGACATGTATGATATAATTAAACATTGAATATCTACTGAGTTTTTCATGTATTTATCATAGATAGAGAGATATTCATCACTTGTCTCCTTTGAAGGTGAATCAGGTAATGAGGATTCTAACATGTAAGATTTCTGTTCATGGAACAACACAACCTAAAATAATTTGAACCATTCCTAGAACTTACTATTAATAATGAGATGGTATTTATACAATATTTATCATAGGGATAATGTGGTTTAAAAACTATCCATTATTCAATAATTATAAAAGATCATATTATTATTACTTTTGTTGATTACAAATTATGTGAGAAATAATAATTATTAATTTTATTAAGTCTCTTGATATTTTATCAATTCCCAATAGATCTCACCATTGATCTCAGAATGCCTAGCTTATTAGAAATTATAGTGGAAAGGGTCTATATTCCCCTTCACATAACCCCAATAATGGGTGTTCGAGCTACTTGAAGGTATATAGGTATTCAGGTCTTTTCTAATTGCGGGCTTACAACTCCTTGATCAGTCAAGTGGACTCCTTAATCCTAAAATCTGAAATGATATTTCCTCAATACTTACCTCCAAGTTACATCAATTATATAGAGGGATACTTTTCTTTATTTAAATTTATTAAGTCAACCCATAACCTTTATAATAACACCACACTAAAAGTATGTGTCCCAATGAGTATTGTCTAAACACTTAGTTATATGGATTTAATTCATAATAAAGTAATGAAAGGAAAAGTCTAACTTGATATAAATTTAAGGGATTTTTATTAAAAGTATTATTTTCTTGTCTTATTTGTACAAGTATTTTTAATATTAAGTGGATATTACCTAAATAATTAACCATGTTTTGATAAAAAAATTATGCATAATCCATTTATTTAAATTCCATACTTTTAAATTAATTGATTTATTTATATGATCACAATATCACATCCATAAAATAAATAATGCATAATATAGAAATAAATAAATGACCCGGTCATGAGCTTACCTAATAGTTTATTTATTGACCGGACAATAAATCAACCTATGACCTAGGTGAAAACTCATTATGCTGGTCTTGAAAAAAGTTTTAGCATTCCAACTTCTTATCCAAATATATTTTTTGTTATTGTCCAAAATCCACTTTATGGGTAAGTGGGAAGCTCACATTCAAATGGATTTGAACCAAACTAGAACCAAATTTCAAAATCTAACACAACAAAACACAACCCAAATTTGAAATTCAAAAATGGAAAGCACCCATGCAATGTCACCACATCATCGGTGAGACCCATCAGAGTTCATACCACCACTGCATCCATCATAGAAACCACTTGCAATGTTGATGATTCACCCTCATCATCAACACTCCATGAACAAAAATCATCAAAACCAGAAACAACTTCCAAACAAACATAAAGAGAAAATCACTCCACAACCACATAAACACTGCATACATCAACATGTTAGGAAAATCACCAAATCCAAGAGAAAATGAAATAGAAATCCATAAGAAGATGTAGGATGTACCTCTTGGAACCCCATCAGCCACTCAACCAAAAAGACCCAAATCATCTTGGGAACCATCACACCAGACTGGCCTGTGGAGGAGTGATGAAACCAAAAGTCAGAGAAGAGGTTGAGCAGACTGAGGCAACAATAGTATGTAGGAACAACATTAGAACCATCACCCCTTATAGAAATCCTCATTGATAGACCTTCATAGGATAAACTCACCCCAGACCCTGCGCCTTCAACAAACAATAACATGAAAGAACCACTGCAACCCAGAATAGAACCAACGATGAATGTGCCTCCTGAAACACCATTGACCAAACAGAAAACACATCCTAGATCCTTCTAGAAACCACTTATGCAGACCAATTCAGAGAGACTTTAAGGTACATGGGGATAAAGCAGTATTTGAATCGGACTTGGGCACCACCAGATAGACCCAACCTTACCAAACCCACCAAATTTAGCCATCAAAGCCACCACTAAGTGGGAAGAACACCAAGAAAAATCTTGGGAGGGAGGAGGAATAATATTAGGAAGGGGAATATGAGACGAATCTCAAGTCTCCACTCCAAATCACCACCGCTGAGGGAACCGTATATTGAGAGAGTTGAGATCTTGTTAATAGTCATTATAAACATGAGTTTCAGCATTTCACATATACAGTTTCATATTACCTAGGTTTCCATAATCTCGTTTCCATTTTGAACTACCTCCACGTGCCTTGGGATACTACTTTTATTACATGTATTTATAAATCACATGTAGGTGAGGGTAACCAAAGGATTGGTTAAGGGGAATTACATAAATAGCCTTGGATATGTTGGTCCTACATAATAATGGAGGAAGTGACGACTCACAAGCCATCATATTTAATTTAATAATTAATAATTTCAAAACCATGAAATAAATTAAATTAAATAAATCCAACACATACATAGGTCTTGGTCAAACTCATGAATGATCATATACATGCAACGTGTTTGAAAAAGTATAAAGGCTAACATTCATTTATACTCATTTATTATTATTAAGATAAAAATGACTGCATTAATGAATGAATGACTGGATTGATTAATTAATTCACTTTTATCTTAATGACCATATGAATTCCCATGGAGATACCTGTCGTAAATTCATTCATGAAAAATAAACAACATGGACAATAATTAAAAATAAATATAATAAATTAATTGAGATTTTTTAATTATTTAAAACCTTTATTAAATTTTCAAACACATTGGGTTCCAATCAATGTAATAAGTTTTTAATAATGAAATTAGCAATTTAATGTAATTTAAGTCTATCCTTTATTGGGAGACTACACAGTGTGTACATACAATCTGAATTCCATGTTCCTCAAATTTCATGTACCTGGGATAAATGGCTAGGGCTTCATCATGTACCTCAAAAAGACTACACAATATGTATTAACCATCTACACCCCATGTATCATACTTTTCATGTGTCTAAACAAGCCACTGAATGACTCGACGTGTTCATCAGATGTGGGACTACATGATGTATACTAATTAGTTACACATCATGTATCTCGCAAGTCATGTGTCCATGTAAACTGTTGAATAACTCTACATGTTCTTTGTACATGGGACTACATGACATGTACTGACTAGCTACATGTCATGTATCTCACATATCGTGTGTCTACATTACTTTATAATTTACTTGGAGTGTATTTAGAATGCGGGAAATAATGAACTACATGTAGTGTATGCCAACTACACATCAGGTATTTCATTAATGTTACAGGCTGTTAGTATTATGTAGGGTTTAACCTTATATTTGGCCACACGTTTTGTATGATTTTCACTACTAAACCATGTATATTATATGATGTGTATTCCTGCTATATGTTGTGTAATCCTATAATCCATGTGTCAGGTTGGACCAATCTATATGTGGTGTGAAATAAATGCACAGTGTGTTGTTATTTCTTAGCATTCTGTGTATCCTACAACATGTACAAATACAATGCACTTGGGTACATAGCATCTAATATGCATAAACATCATAAGATAGAATCATTCTCACTTTATAATGGAATATATAGTCAATATTTATTTGTTTTTAGTCCTTTAAGAAAAAAAACCCTAAAGGATGATGATTAACATGTCAAAATATTATTATTTAAAAATTTTATTAAAAAATTAATATTATAGAAATGAAATATCTAACCAATGTATTACATAATCAATCAAAAATCAAATAAATAATTATAAATTTAAAATATAACTGCTCTGATACCACTTGAAGGTTTTGAGTGAAACACAAGCGCCTAGAGGGTGTACAACCATAAAGGTTTTTTCGAATTCAGTGGAATATTTAAAAATTATCAAATACATAAAGATCACGTCTGAATTTTTTTCCACTGAATATTGAAATAAGATAACCCAAAATCTAGAGAGGATATTTTCATGTTAAATTTATCATTAAATTATATTAGATTTGAAGAAGGAGTACATGGTATGAGGATCTTTATTCAGTGATTATTCTGACCATCTAAAACTATTTTTGGTTTACCTTCATTGTGTAAGGAGGATCCAATATAGAATACCTCTAGTGGTGATCCACACATGATCCTTTGATCTTCGAATGACACCAATTGATTGTCAAGTGCTAGCACGATGGATCAATCATCTTGGGTTGTTTTTATTGAACGCTTCCTGATCCTTTAGGATTGAAGGAGTTATTATCCTTCATGAGAACATGAGAAAAGGAATAATAAAGTGATAAGTATATTGTGAACAATGATTCTCAATTCTCTATTATCCATACACAATAGACATAACCATCTATTTATAGATCTAGGGTTTCAGTTAAAATATTATTTAATTATGTACAAGCTCTTAAATAATATAATAAATCATTCTTGACCCCATACCATAATAATAATAATAATAATATTATTATTATTTTATGGGTTGTGTTAACTTACATAATGATGAACATTATTTTACTACCTTGTAAATTAATATTTATACTGGAAATGATCTTGGTCCATTGCTCCTTCTCAGCATCTGTTGTATACCTGAATAAATATTTAATTGAATATATATTCATAAATAAATATTCTATTCACCATTTGGGAAATCAGTATTTATTAAATACTCACTAAATAAAATAAATATGTTAAAAAAATGTGGTAAATAAATATTTATTAAATATTTACATAATTAAATAAATTATTTATCAATAAACAAATATTTATTTATTACCATGAATATATTTGTGATCAATAAAAACTAAATAAAATTATACCTCAGTCTTGAAAATAATATATATTCCAATAATTAAATTCAAATATAATTTAATTTAGATCAATGGAAACACTTAGTGTGTGAACCTCTAGGATTCTTTCTCACTGGAATTAGGTGGACATGCCTAAATTTCAAGATTACTGTTTAAAAACTAGTCAAGGAACCCAAGAGAAAGAACTTAATGTTGCAATGTCGATAACCACATAAGAACACTTACTATATAATATAATCCCCTTGTCATAATATCTCATAAAGTATGTTTCACATTTTTTTCATCAACCTATATACTTGATACTTCTTTCTTTGACTATCTAAAATAAACTCATCATTACACCATGAACATAGAATTTAATGTGATAGTTATATTTCAATCAAAGGGCCATATGAAAACCCATATATTTGAAGAACCTTAATTCATGTTTTATTATATAGATATACTCATAATAAAATCCAAAAATATTATGAGGCTGAGTGTATCTTGGAAATTAGGTACATATAACATTAAATTGAAACATGGGTACAACAACATTAATTAAAAACTCCAAAATATGCCCTTATATTCCGTTAATCTTCTAATACTACATGGGATAACCTAGGGACGTGCATAAGAAAATGGTGAGCTATAAATACCATTAAGGTAATAATCAAATCATAAATTGATGAAAGTAATAAATTTTAGTAAAGACCATATCAAGGTAAAATACAAGGGGTGATGATCATAAACATGATAATCAAAGTATGATATAAGATGATAACGTCAAGGAAACTACACAAAACATGGAATCATAAGCATAAGTCAAGAATAAACACCCATAAATTATAACATAGTATGTTTAGGATAACCTCTAGTTCACCATAAATGGAATCTCATGATATAAAAACATTATCCAATTCATTGGAGTGCTATATAATTCCGGGCCCACCCATCACATTCATATCATGTACATGCATTTGTGTACCACATAGATCTTACAATATAAGAATGCCTTTCATAACTTTTAACCCCATGATTAAGGATTTAGGGTTACATGAATGTAATTCCCTAATAAATTAATGATAGGTACAACTAGGTTAATACTCTTGAGTGAAAATGAGTATGGGTATTCACTATACAAATGTTTTGCATAGAAAATCATAGGATAATTTTTGTAGCATAACGAATGTATATAAAGTTTAAAAAGAAGGGTTAATGAGAGTAAAAGGTGGTATATAATTACATGGAAATCATAAAGAAAGTAAATGGATGTGTAAAAAAATTATAATATGGACAATTGAAAATCAAAAGTGCCTAGTATAAAGAAAGTACTTGAAATAAAAAGAAGAGGAGAGAGTTTCTTACGTTGAGATGATTCTTCTAAAAGATTGAGAAGATCTTATAAAGAGCTTGGGATAAACTTGAGATGTATTTAAATATGGGAAGGGAGAGTAACTTCATTATCAATTGGTTTTTAGTGAAGAGGAGTGGGATTATGGGTGGGTATTTATAGAAAAAGTGGAGGGAATTATTTATTAATTTATAAACTTTGGTTTTGGACTTTATATATTAAAATAATCAAAACTACAAAAAATTACCATATTTTTTCCCATAAATTCTGTAAAATAGATGTGGTTTTAAATATTTTATAAGGATAAGAATTTAAATCCTTAAAATAACACCCTTGTGATGTCGAAGTGAGTCATGTTTATAAAGAATTGATTTGAAAACCATAAAATATAATATAGGTTTTGGAGGATTCATTAAAGGATTATAAAATCAATAAAATACCTTAAAAAATACATTATTTTATAGGTGAAGCATATTTTTGTTCATGGATTCCATTTATACTATTTATTATGTCATGTTTGAGCTATTATGACGTCATAATACATACAATATATTTATACTATATTTAAATTTTACCAAAAAATTCAACTGTCTCAGAAAATTATAAAACATTAAATATTGGATAATTTAAATATGATAATCTCAAAAATAATATATATCTTATCAAATAATTCTATAAATATGAGAATTTACACTTTTAAATCAAAATTATCGTTTATTCAAAAATACCAGTTTTTACAACAATAACAGTTTTATGACCCTTATAAAGAATATATTAAAATTTACTAAATTATATTATAATTTATATATATATATATATTAATTAATAATAATATTATATAAAAATAAAATTTATTTTAAAATTATTGAATTTATCAAAAAGAGTGTTTTAATCAAAACCATATATTTTCTAAAAATATAATTTTAGTTTCTTCGTATCAAAATATAATTTTCATCAAATCATATAAAAATTTAATATTAAAATTAGATGAATATAATCATTATTTTATTAAAAACAAAAATATAAAAATTCATAGTACTAGGTCCTACATACATAACCCCTTATTACACCATAAAACACCATAAGGGTAAAGTGTGTGATGGCATGGATTTATTTAGGTGGTTTGGTGAACATAGTTTGGATCGTGATATCAACATTTTTTAACTTCTCCCATAAATGGTTTATTTATTCTTCAGTTTTTGAATTTCAGCTTGGTATTGGTCAAGTAAAAATCTCAGTGATGCCATCTACCTTAGAATATTCAATAAATGAACTTCATAGGGTATGATCCTACTGGTCAAGGTCATCACTACTTTCATCTGTGTATATTGGACTTTATCATAACCATTAATATATAATAACATTAAAAATAATTATAAAATGGATATATTTTTAAATGTTAGTATCATTAACTTTCTTTTAAATCCAACATGCTATATCAATATAAAATAACTTGGGTGTCCCCTGACCGTTTGGATTCTGAGCTCCGTTTGGCAGAGAAAACCCTACCTCTGCATATTGGAACCATATCGAACTAGGAGCCAACGAGGCCGTACCTGAGTGGTAATGGCTCCTGCTTGGCATCCAAGAGACCCAGGTTCCAAACTGGGTGGAGAAGAATTTTCGGGGTATTGTATCAGTACTGTAGCAGTTGGAAATATTCAACCGATTTGGGCTTTCAGGCCACCGGTTTGGGCCTACGGGTCTCAAGGGCCTTCGGGCCATCAAAGGCCTTCGGGCCACAGGTCCTTCGAGCCATTGAAGACCATGAAGTAAACCAGTTCACATAGAGTAGGCCCTAGAAGAGGATTAGAGCACCATTAAAAGTCACCAGAAGCAGAGCTAGCTGGATTTGAAGAATGAGAGGGTATGGCAACCCCCATCGAGACCAGGCATTGTGCATATTTGTACGGGGCAATACTAGCCGATCAGCAATGCAGGTGGGGAGCTAAAGGCGATCAATGATGCAGAAGTTGTGGAGGGGTAGTTCTAGTGGGCTAGGCCTATGGGTCATGTTATGGGCATGGTATGCCTCTGGGCCTTTGGGCCATGTATTTCAGGTCATGTCAGGCCTTGTGCCTTCGGCCTACGGTTCATATACGGGTTCCCATTAAACCCTTAAAAAGGGGGATTATCTATAATAAAATAAAAAATAAGGCCTTCGGGCCATTCATAGAGGAATATAAAATAACCAAAGTAGTGCATGTGTTTTCTATAATTATAATACATAATAAGGAATTTATTCATTCAAAATGAAATTTCATTTATAAAAGTTTGGGTCCTTACATTCCCTCCCAATAATTTATCACTCAAAATTTTCATTTGATACACTAAAACAAATGAGGGTACTTTTGTTTTGTCACCTCTTCTAATTCCCAAGTTTCTTCCTAAAACTTTTTGTTTCACCACAACACTTTAATAAATTGATTTATCTTGTTTCGTAGAACATTGTATTTATGATATAATATATTCACTGGCTAATCTTGATATGAAAGATCATTATCCAAAGGTACCACCTATGGATTCATTACATTTATGGGGTCTGGTATGTACTCCCTCAAGATGAATACATGGAACATATCATGTACTTTAGATATGTGAGGTGGGAGTGAATGTCGATAGAACACAACTCCAATGCGATCAAGGATCTCAAATGGGTCGATGTATCTTATACTATGATTTCCCTTATTCCTAAACATCATGAATTTCTTCCATGGTGATATATGAAGGAACACCTTATCATTGACCTTAGACTCTAGATCTCATCAATAATTATTTTCATATATTTTGTATTGACTTTTCATTGATTTCAAATGATTTTAAATGGTTTGAACCTTCTATGTAATATGTTAGATAATATTAGGTCCCATAAACTTACACTCTCTAACTTTATCCCATCATGTTAGAGTTTGACACATATTCCCATACATAGTCTCATAAGGCACCATTTAAATGATACAATAGAAGTTGTTGTTATATGAGAACTCAACTAGGGGATGGTGTTAATCCTAACATCCTTGGAAATTCATTGAACATGATCTCAACATATCCTCTAGAGTTGGAATGGTTTTATCAGGCTGACTATACATATGAGGGTGATAAGTAAAATTCAAACTCTACTCTATATCCAACACTTTCTGAAGGATTCTCCAGATTCTTAAGGTAAACCTGAGATCTTGATTAGATATAATTGAGAGTGGAACACCATGCAGTCTTATCACTTCCCTTATGTATATCTTAGAGAGTTGGTTATGATATAAATATTCCTTGATAAAAATGAAATTCACTGACTTTTTATGGCGATCGACTACCACCCAAATATAGTTATTACCTTTAGATATCCTGAGGTGTCATATGAAAAAAATCCATGGTTATGTTTTACCATTTTTATATTAGTATGGGAAATGATTTCATCATAATCTTAGGCTTATGTCATTCAAACTTGACTTTTTGGAATACCCAGCACTAACATACAAATTATTCAATCTACCTCTTCATGTTATCCCAAAAGATGATTCTTTTTGGATCTCTATACATCTTAGTACTTACTGGAAGAATAAAGAAGGATGAGCTATGTGAAACATAAATAAGTTATCTCTATAGTTCTGGTTTTTGATGGGATATGTATCTGGGATCCAAACCTTAAAAATATATATTTAATAAAGATGAACTCTAAAATATTCAAAACTTTTTATTTTTCTCCACATAATCATTTTGGGCCTCCTTTATCTTCTTAAGAATGGATGGATGAGTAGTTATTTGATCAAGGTAGGATTAATATCCTTTTATTATCCCTATTTCAATCCTTTGTATGTCCAAGAATATTAGATACCTTTTAATCCTTATCATGGATAGGGTTACAAGATCCTTTCTACATAGAGCACCTGTAATTTTTTTCACCTTCTCATGATATAAATAGATTGAAAAATCTTAATCCTTTATCAGATCTAACCACCTTTTTTGGTGCATATTGATATCCTTTTATGTGAATATATACTTGAGGATTTTATGATCCATATATATTTCACACTTCTCCCCATAGAGATAATTCCACAAAATCTTCAATGTAATAATCAATATAGACAATTCCATACTATGTGTTGGGTAGTTATACTCAGGGATATTTAATTGGAGGGAGGCATAGGCTATCACATTGCCATCTTGAATGAGTACATAACCTAATACATTTTTAGATGTATCACTATAGGTCATAAATCCTTCCCCATAGGTGGGTAATGTGAGTTTAGGTGTAGTGATTATCCTATTCTTTAACTCTTTAAATATTTCATCATATTCATAATTCCATAAAAACTTTACTCATTTTCCAAATTATCTTGGTTAGTGGGATATAAAATTAGGATAAGGTTATCATAAATCGATGATAGTACCCAGCTAATCAAAGGAAACTATAGATCACTATCACAGATATTGTTCTAGGATACCCTTCAATTTTCTACATTTGTAAAGGATATATGGATATCCCTTTTATGGTGATAACATACCCCATAAATGTTACTTTCTCCATCCAAAACTCACATTTACTACACTTCACATAAATTTTTTCCTTTCACAAGGTCTTTAGTACAATGTTCAAATGATCCTCTTGTTACACCTTGCTCTTGGAGTAGATAAGAATATCATTTATAAATACTACCAAAAGTTTATCAATGTAATCTATTAAGACTCTATGAATTATTTTCATAAAGATTTTTGGAGTATTAGTGAGCTTAAATGGAATAAATATGAACTCATTGTGACCATACCATACATCAAAATTAGTCATGGGGATATCCTCTTTCACCTTTACTTGATAATATCCTGAACAAGATGCACCATAGAGAAGTACTGGACTCCACATAGGTGATCGAACAAGTCATAAATCTATGGAGGAGGATAATTTTTCTTTATTATGATCTTGTTGAACTCATGATAATAAATGAAGAGGTGCATTGACCTATCCTTCTTCTTGATGAAGAGTACTGACACACCCTACGAAGAAGCACTTGAGTTTATAAACCATTTATCTAGATTCTAATGTATTGTTTTCTTTATATCTTCAAGTTTAAAAATGACCATTCCATATGGAGTGTTGGATATTGGAAAATCTCCAAGTATAAGCTTGATTGAGAACTCAGCCTATTGACTTGGAATAAGACTATAAAATTATTTAGGAAACACATCATCATATTCCCTTACAATGGGCATGTAATCAAGGATGATCTTTTCCTTAGTATCATTCATTTGAGATAGATATTATTTTTCATAAGTCAATAATATCCATGCATGGGTTGATGATACTAAATAAGATTCATCATCATCCTTGCACTTGTATAGAATTTGAGGTCGATTTGAGAATCAAAGGTTGATTTCCTTATCTGAGTAATTAGGTTAGATCTATACAAGTAAATCCAATCTATACCCATAATTTCATTAAATTACTCTAAAGGGAGTATCACAAGGTTCAATAGTAAGTTCATCATGTAAATATGTATATGGGGAGAAGCTATATACTTGGGATGATATAATTTCCTCATTTTTCATTTTCATAAATAACTCAAATTCCGTGTTTTGTGGTGGTTTTTGTATAGTTCTACTCAGCTACCATGATATAAAAGAATGCATAGAACTAGAATTAAATAGTACATTCACTATTCTTTAATGAATAACCAGAGTACCTATTATTACATCTTTTTAAGTCTCCACCTCAGTAGTTATGATGGAATAAGCTCACCCTTTCTATCTAGGCCTTGGAGGTTGTTGGCATTGGTTATCATCGACAACCAATGGATTAGTGAATTGATTCACATAATGTTATTATTATTTATATTTGAAACATTAGAATATAGGTCGAGGGTTTACTGGATAATTCCTTTCTTCCATCAAATTGGCGGGTTTCTCCCATTTACATTCACTAGATATGTGCCATTTATTTCTAAACCTAAAGAATTTCCTAGTTTTTTTAAAAAAAATTATGATTCTTATTCTCACACTTTTTACAAGTGTGGCGAGATAGAGAAATCTCATGGGGTAAAAAAATTATGATGCTTATTCTCACACTTTTTACAAGTGGGGTGTTGAAATTTCTTTCCCCCATGAGATTTCTCTATCTCACCACCATAATTTAAATTCATTACATGCTTACTATATCTTGACCCATGAGACCTGTGAGATTCCCCAATCTCCATTTTTAATTTAAGGGCACATCAGAAAATTTATTCATTGCTGTCAAAGTATCAAATCCTAAAATATTTTTGTAGACTTATTTTATCCCACCAAAGAAGCATTCAGATTTAATTTTGGGGGAAATGAAAAATCCGGAGATGTATCATTCAAGTATTTTGAAGTTTTTATCATACTAACTAATGGATTCATTTTCCTTATGCTTGAATCCAATTAAATACATCTCCATTTTAAGCAAGAGAGTACATGGAAAATATTTATCAAAAAACATTTTCCATAATTATTTCCAATCCATCACTTTTATATCTTCTTAGAGATTCATATTTTTAATAAACATCCACCATTGATCAATTTCTATATCCATAAAATAATAATACAACACAAAATTCTATTTCTTAGATCATTGAAGGTTGGGGAATATATTTTTAATGGAGTTGATCTATTGTTCTATGATTAATGGATCAAATGATCCATTGAAATTTGGGGGCATTTTTTCAAATAAAGTAATCAATTACAACTTTATATTTTTAGGGGGATGGGGTTTTTCCCCTTGATTTAAGTTTCTATTCAAAAAATTTATTTTATTGAGAAATTATTTTCAAAAATTTCTTGATTCTTGATCTTATTTGTTTGGGATTGTCATTTGGGAAGCCACTACATTTGTCATCACATTGGTTGTTGACTTGGTTCCTCCTATGCCCAGTAATTGAGTAAAATAAAGGGAAAATTAGGGATTATGATTTTAAAACTACGAAACACATAAAAGATAATCTATGAAAATTTAAGGGATAAATCATAAATGACATACATTCCTTAACCTATTAGTTTATAGGTTTCAATATAAGTTATCCATGTTCTGTTTCCTAAAATAAAATTTTATGGTAATTTTTATTCCTTTTATAATGGATCATAGATAAATTTTAATTTTACCAAATAATATCCTCCAAGAGTGTCAAACCAAGTGTAAAACATGGCCTCTTTATTGTGAACTAGTTAGAAATTGAGTCAAAGTCCAATGTTCCCTTTCAAGTGTTATTACCCCTAGGTATAACTACACTAGAGTCACATACAATTGTAGTATCTATAAATGGATTTTTCCTTGGAAACCATTTAATATATACCTTACATTAATATAGGGATGTTTTAATATTTTAAGTCATATCATTAAGTCTTATTCTAAGGTTTTCTAGTCCTAATCCCTATAAATTACTGAACCTTTCTCTGATACCAACTATGAAAATTAATATATTTAAAACACATTAATTCATGATTTATTACATAAATATACTCATAATAAAATCATAGTAGACCATGAGGTCTAGTGTCTTTGGGTAATTTGGTATAAAGAACATTAACTTGAAACATGGGCACACCAACATTATTTAAAAACTCCAAAACATTCCCTTATATTCCATCGATTTTCTAATACTACATGGGATAGCCTGGGGATGTACATAAAAGGGTGAAATATATAACCAAGTAATAGAATAATCAAATAATAACATGATAAAAGTAATAAATGTTAGTTAATTGGTATATCAAGGTGACACAAAATAGGTTAGAATCATAAACATGTTCATCAAATCATGATATAAGATTATAACATCAAGGAAACTTATTAATGTAGAAACAACATAAAACTTGATATCATAAGCATTAATCAAGGACAAACAACAATATATAATAACATAGTGTGCTTAGGATAAAATCTCATGCACTATACATGGATAATATCATGAGATAAAAACATTATTTAATGCATTGTAGGGATATATAATTTTGAGCCCACCCATCACGTTCATATCATGTCCATGCATTTTTATGCCACATAGATCATAAAAAATGAGAATTAATTTCATCAATTTTAACCACATTATTAAAGAGTGAGGGTTACATAAATATAGGTCCCCAATAAATGAAGGGTAGGTAAAAATAATTTAATACCCTTGAGTGGAAATTGGGATGGGTTTTCACTATATAAATGTTTGGTAGAGAAAATCATAGGATAATTTTTGAAGCATAACGGTTGTACATAAATGTTTGTGAAAGGGGTGAATGAGATTGAAAGGTGGTCTCTCCTTACATGGTAATCATAATGAAAGTAAATGTATGCTTAAAAACACATTAAAATATGTAAAATTGGAAACCTAAGTGGATTAGTACAAAGAAATCACTTGAAATAAAAAGAAGAGGAGAGAGTCCCTTACCTTGAGAGGGAACTTCTAAAATCTTGAGAGGAGCATCTAAAAATCTTGGGAACACCTCAGGAGGGGTTTATAGAGGGATATATATAGATATTAAATGTTTGATCAATGTTTTTTGAGTGAATATTAGTGGGAGTATGGGTGAGTATTTATAGAAAAAGAGGGGGGAATTCTTTATTAATTTCTAAACATAGGTTTTGAACTCTATATGATAAAATAATCAAAAAAGAAAATCTTCCCATGGTGTTTTCCAATAGTTTTTGATAGTGGGGAGTTTATTTATATATTTTATAATTCTAAGATCCTAAATCCTTAAAATAATACCCTTGGTGATGTGAAGCGAGGCCTATTTATAAAGAATTGATTTTAAAACCTTAAAATATAATATATGATCTAAAGGATTCATTAAGAGTTTATAAAATTAATAAAAAAACTTCAAAAAAATATTATTTAAATGGGGAAAAATATTTTTGTTCATGTATTCCCTTCTTAATATTTATTACACCACTTTTGGGCTATTATGATGTCATGATATATAAAATATATTTATATAGTATTTAATTATTACCTAAAACTTAAATTGTCTAAAAAAATTATAAAAAATTTACCATTGGATAATTTTGACATGAATATTTCAAAAATAATATTTATTTTATTAGAATAATTCTATAAATATGTGAAGTTACACTTTTAATGAAAATTCTCATTTATTGAAAATACCAATTTTTATGACAATAATAGTTTTTTGACCCTTAAAAAGATAATATTGGAATTCAATAAATTACATTATCATTTTTATATAAATATTATTTTATAATAATATTATATGAAAATAAAAAATATTTCAAAATTCCTAAATTTATCAAAAAGAGTATTTTAATCAAAACCTTATATTTTCAAATAATAAAATTTTGGTTTCTTCATATAAAAATCTAATTTTCATCGACTAATATAAAATTATAATAATGAAATAGAATAAATATAATAATTATTTTCTTAAAAAATAAAATATTAAAAATCATACTACTAGGTTCTAGATACATAACCCCTTATTACACCCACATACACTCTAAGGGTAAGGTCTGTGATGGTGGGGCAGTCTTGTGGTGGTTTAGAAAACATGATTTGGGTTGTGATCTTAATAAGAATAAAGTTATCTAATAAATGGGTTTTTTGGATTCAGTTATTGAATTTCATCTTGGCCTTAGTCAAGGAAAAATCCCTATGATTCCATCTCCCTCAGAAGCTCTGATATTTGGACTTCATAATGTAAAATTCTATTGGTTGAGGCCATCACTTCTTTCATCTGTGTTAATTATAATTTATCATGATAATTAATATATACTAATTTTAATGGTCATTTTATAATGGCTATATTATGAATAGTTAATATTATTATTAGTCTTTTAAATCCAACATGCTATATAATTCCAAAATAACCAAAGTAGTGCATGTGTTTTCTATAACTATAATACTTAATAAGGTATTTAATCATTAAAAAGGGAATTTAATTTATGAATGTTTGTGTTGTTGTAGGAAAATAAATCATCTTCCATAAAGATATAAGGGAAAAATACTTCCTCAACTTATCAATTAATAACATGTCATTTGTGATGAAACCAATACATCCTACTTCCCAAGAACACATGGTATCACATTTTTAGTTATTAAATTTAAGTGTGCAAGTAATGACATGAATAAATGATAATATTAAATTATAAGGACCATTACACATGCTCACTAATAATAATATCCGATGATGCCAAAACATGTGGAATTTTTACTGGTGGGTCTGTTCTCATAATTTCCCATATTAGAGATTACCAAGTATGAAATTCATGAGAATAATTCATATATTCTTATGAATACTCAAACTTGATAGCCAATATACTATGTTCCCCATCATATAATGTTATCCAACCAAATAACTAAATTTAGGAATACTATCACAGCATTTCAAGGTTCTCATCATAGCAAGGAATTGTTATGACACTGTTAATGAGACAGATACCCTAAGACATTATTACATCAAAGTATTGCAGAACAATAAATGATATGTAATAGAAAGTTCTATTAATATTCAAATATTTTAATCTATAAATAATCTAATGTATAATCATTTGGTTCCAAAACACTAACTCAAACATTGTTCTCACTATAAAATTTCATCCCATGTTGTCATGGATACATTCTATGAAGGATTTTATACGTCAGTATAGAACTTAGTTAACTAGTCTGTTGGTGGAAACTATAATGATAAAAATGATGAGGAGTTGAGAAAATTTTTCAATACCCTTTCTCTTAATTCACAGTACAATAATTATAACATAATAATAGTGAATAGGGTAGGAAAAATAATTGGTTTAGTGATGGAAATGAACAACTAGTTAGCTTTTATTACAGATCAAATTCAATCCCTCATGAACAAAAATGCAAAACAAAGTGTTAATCAAGTTGTATATCAAGATCAGACTCAAACCCTTAGAGAACGAGGTGTCCATTATGGTATGTTTTGGAAGACTAAAAATTACTACCTAAACATTGACATGCCATCCCAAATATTATAAAATGCTAATTTTTTAGGATATATTCCTTGAATATAGGCCAATAATGATCTATTTTACAAAAAAATATAACCCTGGATATCAAAATAATATCTAAATATATTATGGAAAGAGAAAGGAATACTAAGAAAAATTTCCCCAAAATTCCCACAATAATTAACACCCCAATTTCAAAACTAAATTAATTATGAGACCTTTGATTCACAAGAGGAAATAAGGGGTATGTTACAATAGTTGATAAAAAAGTTTGACTCTCAAAGGGATAAATTTGAATCTAAAAAGGATAAAAATGATTTGGAAAAGGTTGAGACATATGCTAAGATTCATAATCTATAAATGAAAATGGGGTAGTTGGTAAGAAACATGACCTCTATAGATAAATGGAAAATTAAAAATACAATATATATGAATAATAGGGATAAAGTAATGGTTGTTACCATTATGAGTGATTTGAAAACACATATGGAAATTAGAAAACACCCTAAGGCTATGGAAAATGAGACTATGGATGAATCTATAATCAGAAGTCTGGAAAACACTCCATCTAGAAATCTAGACAGTAGCACTAGAAATCAGATTAATGTTTATTTTCTTTCTAAAAATAAAAGGAAAAAATTATTATAAATCAAGGACAATAAGGTTAATAAAAATATTAAGGGATATTTAGAGGGGATGTCGAGTGCTTTGAATAATTTTTTCCCTCACATAATATTCCTTTAAAGTCACAAAAAGAAAAATAAAGAACATGATTATCTGAAATTTCTTGAGTTTTTTAGAACCATTAGAAAAAACATGCCCATATTGGAAGCCTAAAAAAATACCTTTTATATAAAATTTCTTATGAGGGTTGTATCTAATAGAACAGATGAAAATTTCCACCATTAGTTTAATAGAGGCATGTAGTGCTATCGTTTAAAAGAAGTTTTCACCTAAAATGAAAGACCCAAGAAGTTTTTTATTTCATAAAAGATAGGGTAAATTTAGGAACTTAACAAATTGTGTTACTTTGGAGGGATTATTAACCTTATTTATTTCTAATTATTTTAGTATCTTGTTCATGGGGAATTGAAACCCACATCATTATCTCTTCAATTGGTTGATAGGTCCATTAACTAACCCATTGAAAGGGTGGATGAATTGCTGTTCAATATAGGGAAGACCACATTACCCATTTATTTTCTTATTCTTGAAATGGAGTGAAATGAGAAGTTTCCTACTATTTTGGAAAACCCATTTTTAGCCACTGGTGGGGTATTTATTTATGTTTTAAAAGGAAAACTTACCTCTCATGATGAATATGACCAAAAGGAATTTGACGTGTTAAATAAATAAACACTTGAGGTTAGTTTTTTGTTGATTGATGTAGATGAGGAGGTGTTTAGATCTAATATTAGGATGGATAACCATAAAACCTTGGAGAAATAATCCAATAATCATTTCATGAACATTTTATGGTGAACTTTTTTTTTAATTTGAATCAACCAAGAACATGACCAATTAAGAAGAATCAAGAGTAGAAATAGAGAACACATTGCTAAGGATTATGAAGTGTTCAAACATAAATAAATATTATTTATTTATAATTATTATTATGATGTAGTCTATTATTCATATCCCTTTATTGTAACCATCCCATATTAAGTCCCCTCCAACTCTCATCCTGAGGTTTGAAAGTCTTTTTCAGCAATATTTTCATCTAAGAATGAGTGTTTAGAGGTTGAGTAAAATCTTAAGATTAGTATTTTCCATTTTTAAGATGAATATAAGTTTCCCTAATCTATTGAGAGTGTTAAAGTTTGTAATCTAGTTATTTATATAGAAAAGTAAAATAAGTTTGTTCTTGATAGATTTATCCATGTGGAAGATGGATTTTCTATTTCTGAGCTTAAGGAATTTTGTTGAGAGCGCAAGGTCACTTCTCCTTCTTATGATAAGAAGATAAGTTGTGAAAGTGAATGTTTTTATTTTAGAGATAACAAGAATGTTTTAATTACTGCTATATTTATTTTTAGTTACTAAATGGATCAAGTTTGGAGGAAAACATTAGAATAGATTCTATACAAATTTATGATTTTTCTAAGCTGTTTTCTACCACTTTATGTATTGTTTTAAAGATTTTAGGAATTGAAATTTAAATAGATAGAAACATCATCACTAAGGACCTTTAGGATTTCAAAAATATTTTTTATAGATGTTTGTGTTATAGATAATATAATAAAATATGATAAAGTATCCCCATAAAGTAATATAGTAACAATCATTAGAAAATAACACCTTTTGAGAGATCATGTATAGAATATTTGGGAATAAATTCTGGATAAAGATTCTATAACTAGTTTTGTATGGTAGGAAATCCACGATTTTTTTTTCTTATTTTACTTTTTCAATAAAGCCCCTCTCTCTACTATTTCAATTCCCCACTATTATCCTTGCTCACTCCTTCCCTCAGTTTTAATCAAATTGCTTTTGGCCTGACCAACCCTACCACATCTTATCACCATATCTTGGTCTCATTTCATTGAATTGTAGTGATTTTATTTAGTGTTAATCTATTTTATTTTCAAAGGTACATCAATGGAGAGACCAAGTTGAACTTGAAGTGTAAATGAGAGTGATATTTTGGAATACACTAAAGAAGTAAATATTCTACTCTCAGGGGAGTAAATTTTCAATCCCTTTATTATATTTTAAAATTTAATGAAACTTTTAATTGCTTCATACTCCCTTGATAAGTAAGCATATTATTTTTATCTGAATATAGATTTAAAATAGTATCTCTATTAAAAATTATGTTTGGGGAGCTATGTTGATTTTTGGATGAAATAAATACTACTAATTGCATTCCAAGTCTATTTTAAAATTGATGGGTTCCTTTATTTATAAAATATACTTGTTGAAATGAATTTTTATTTTTTCGAAAACTTTATTTACACCCTGAAAATGACTTTAGACTAAAAAAACTAATTTTAATTGTTTAAATCATCAATTAACTTGATTTTTTATATGATCTGAATGAAAAATATATTTTATTTTCATTTTAAGAAGAAGAGCGTGATTTTAAAATCTATTTTGGAAGTATTGGATTGTGTGGAAAATAGGATTTTTGAAAATAATTTCAACCCTTTTCCATGTTTTACACTATTGAATTGAAAAATAATTTTTAACAAAAATGTTTTAAATATTTCCTCTATCTTGAAGTGCACCACCGGGGGAAATGTTTAGTTTTAAGTGTGTGTGTGTGTGGGTGGGTCTCTTATGTGATAAATTTTACTTAAATGTTATTGAAACCAGAAGTCCCCCAAAAAATTTCAAATTTGGTTGTTTCAAAGCTTCAAATTTCACTTTTAGTGGGTGACAATTTTTCTGAAGTTTGAAGGCTGATTTTCCACATTAAGGGGGTTGATATTTTTTTTACTCTATGAATTTATTTGTGTACATAATTTTTTTTTCTTGAAACAAATTTCTTTTAGTTGAATTTTGGGATCATGTCTTATAATTATCATTGAATTTGAACTTATTGATTCGAATTAAGTTCATAATATATGAATCCAAATGGGATATAAAAAATCATAATAAAGTTTTAAATCTTCATTCTTTATTATTTTATTAATGGATGGGTTATTTATTTCATGTAAACTAATTATTCAATCCTTTCCATTTAATAGAATATATAATTATTCTAAGAACCTAATTTATGTGTATCTATTCACCTCAAGGTAAAGATTAGTTTTGAAGATTCAATTAGATGCAAATTGAAGTGTGTTTAATTATTTTCAAAATTTTCAATTCCAATAATTTTTTCAAAACAGGAATCCAAAATTACACAAAAAATATTTAATTTTAATAGGGAAATCACATTTACTACTTGAGAGGGTCCATGGTGGAAAATAAGTTTAAAAATAAACTCTTTGGGATGCTTGAATTTTCCATTATTGAGATTTATTCCTTGCACTAAATTTGTCTTATTTATTAATAGTGAACAAGAAATATCTCATGTGTATGGGTTTTTGATTTGGACTTATTTGAATACATATTTTTCATATCTTTTTGATGATATTATGATGATATTTTGTGTCTAAATTATATTTTAAAGGATAATACTTGATTCAATGTAATTTTTTTTATCAAAGTTGCAATTCATTGAGTATTTTCATAAGAATATTAATTTTAGGTGTGAAATTGATAAATTTTATTTTATTTAATTTATTTTTATAGGAAAAGTAATATAGTATGTGTGTGAATTTTAATTAATATGTTTTTAGGTATTTTGAATAAATTGGAATTTGGGATTAATTCTGTCAAATTTATATGTTTTTATTCTTAATATTTTTTGTTGGAAGAATTTTAATCATTTTTTAAATTGAAAAATAATGGATTAATTTGATTTAGATATTTTTCTTAATTTTTAATTGGTTTTTTGGGTTTAAATATTTATATTCTATTGAAAATAACTGTATCATCCTATAAGATTTTTTGAAGGTCCATAAGATACTTTTTAACCTTATTCATCATTTCATACATAAGAGAATTAATAGTGTGCACCCACATAATGAAATTAGAAAAAACCCATAAAACATTATGCTTCAGTACATAATATAATTTTTTTAGTAATTCCTCCCATGTAATATATTGTTTTACACCTCCCGTGTATGAATAATTTTTACTAAATATCTCTGTATATGATAATTTAGAAGGTACGTCATAAAATAATTATCAATGTTTGTAAGATATTTCTCAGCTTATCCACATAATATATTTACACTTTGAAAATATAGATATTGATATGAGCTATGACTATTAATATTAAGAGTAACTCGATAAACTAAAGTCTTGGAATACGAAATGATATCAAGCCTGAAGATGAAACCCAAGATCTACTCAAAATAACTGGATCGGGGTCTCTATAAAAAACCCTCGATGAGATGTGATAGAAGTGTTGGTTTTGAGAGAAGTGGAAGCACATGTGGGCCTATGGACACCTCAAATTTTATTGAAATAAACATATCATTCACAATGTACAAGATGTAAACACAGTGACCAATGATTTTTTTTCAAATAATGTTAAAAAATAAAATTCCAGAACCAAGATAAGATCTACTAATGTTAAATCTATAATTAATTTATGCATAATAAGAAAGGTTACACTGATATTAATATATTTCTTCATTGAGGATGTTAATAATTCTAACCTAATTATTGTATCATCATTGGGTTTTTAGGACCCAATGTAGATCCCCTTTAATGGTAATCGACATGTGCTTATTTTGTCTTAGAACGATTCCGATGAATCATTAGATTCTAGCGTGTCTGAGTTATTATCTTTCATTATTCACCTTTGATCGCTTCACCTTCCATTAGGCTTGAATGAATATCTCTAGGTATTCTCATTCCTAAGAGTATGATAGGAGGATGAATATCATGAGAGGAGTCCATTATTAACAATGATCAACTTACTCTAAAAAGTAACAATAGTGTATTTATAGACCCAGAGTTAGGTTTTAATATTTAATTAATTGCACAAGGGTAATTTAATAAAATATTAAACCCCAAGAAACCTCATGTAATGTAATAAAATAATAATATTATTTTATTCCATGGTGTGTACTAATAAGAGAAATAATAAATACTATTTTATGGTCTTAAAAATTAATATTTATCCCCAAACCTAATATCAATATGTTCATCCTCCTCGGAAGTTATCGAATAACCAACTAAATTTCTTTGTTAAATATTTATTCATTTAATAAATAAGTATTCTATTCATAGACTGGAGAATAAATATTTATTTAATATCCACATAACTAAATAAATTATTTATTTAACAAATATTTAATTATTTATTATAATTCGAATAGAAAGAGGAAAATAAATATTATATATTTTCATAATTAAGAAATTAACTTATTAATAAATATTTATTTAATATTTGTGACCATTTTATAAATATTGAATAAATATTAATTCTCATCTTGGAGAATTATATTTATTCTAATTGTTAAATATTGATAATATTTAACTTAGATCAAATGAAATCTTGGTGCATGGCCCTCTAGGTTTCTTCCTCAGTGCTGTTAGAATAGATTGCATAGAGTCCAAGATTTGTATCTAGAAATAGGTCAAGTCACCCATAGAGGAAGAAGGTATAATGAAATTACAATAACCACATGTGAATTCTCATTGTGTAATATAATCCCATTTTCAAGATAAATCCTCAAGTAGGTTGGACACCCATGTCATCAACCTAAATGTTTGATTTGTCTTTATTTGAATACTTGAAATAAAATCATCATTAAACCATGACCATGGAATTTAATGTAATGGTTCCATTTCAATCAAAGGGACAAGATATCAACTTCCATAAATATGGAAGGGAGAAATCCTTCCTCGACTTATTCATTAATTACATATCATTTGTGATGCACCCAACATACCCAACATTAATGTGATCATATTTTGTCATAATTTACAATAATGAATCAATGTGTATGAGTCATGAAATGAATTAATAATAATATAAAAGATTATGGATTATTACACATTATTTTATGAAGAAATATCCAACGACACAAAAACATATGGAATTCCTACAGGTGGGCCTATTCTAACAATCTTCTATATTAGAGATTACCAAGTAAAAACTTAATGAGATGAAGTCTCATATACTTTTGAGTACTCATGCCTGGTAGTTAACATACTATGTGTCCAATTATAGAATATTATCCAACCATAGAAGATGGTTTAAGAATTTTGTAATGGCATTTGAAGCTTCCCAACATAGAGGGGAAATCTTATACACCTTTTTAATGTAATAGATACCATGGGACATTACTACATTAAAGTCACATAGAACTATGAATTATATATAATAAGATATTTTAATTAATATTGACTTATTTGAATATACATGAAATATAATGTTCAAATGCTTGGTTCTAGGATACTAACTCTAATAGACTTCCACTTGGAATAGATCCAACTGTCAAAGACTTTCAGTCCACTAGCTCTCACATAATGATCATGTTTATACTATTTTTAGGATTTAGTTAAGGGGTATACCACATTGTATTCTATGGAGGATCTTCTCATTGTTACATCACCTCTCTGAGAAAAATCACTCAAGAGATGATATTTTTGAAGTATATGGTTCATCCACTAATGTAAAATTGGCTCCTTTGCAAGTACCACCACTGTAGTATTATCACAATAAAATTTGATAGGGTATTTAATTCTTGGTATAATATCAAGATCTTAGATGAAGTTATGAATCCAAACAACTTCTTTATCTACCTAAAAAGTTACAATATACTCATACTCTAATACAAAGTTGACGACTATAACTTGTTATGATCTCTTATATCTCACAACACCACCATTGGGAGTGAAGATGTATCTTGACTATGATGTCAAATCATCTTGATCAGTTTGGTAACTATAATTTCCATATCCACTAATGACTACCTCATTATCCCATCCATATACCAGTAACATATCCTTAGTGTTCCTTATATACTTAAGGATAGTCTTGACTTCCATACAACAATAGTCACCTGGGTCATCTTAATATCTTCCTACCACATTTAATGTGTATGTGACATATAGCCTTGTATATAGCATAACATACATGACTAACCCAATAATTTACATATATATATCCTTTTACACCCTCTATATTTCATCATGTGTTTGATGAAACATTTTATTGGAAAGATTAATATCATGTGATTTTAGAAAAAATACCATATTGGGTTGTTCTATATTGATTCTATTCATTATATTATCAATGTATTTACTTTGAATTAGTGCACGAATCCTATTAGATATATCATGATGGATCTTGTTTCCAAGAATATATGATGATTCACCCAAGTCCTTCATAGAGAATCATGCTTTCAACTAGTCTTTAATAAACTATGAGACTTGTATTTTGTGTCTAATGAGTATTATATCATTGGTATAAACTCTCAGAAAAATGATCACAATACCATTAAACCACTTATAGAAACAAAAATCACATTAATTCTTTATAAAACCAAATTATGTTATGGATTTATCAAACCAAATGTTCCATGAACTAGATAATTTATTTAATCCAGAAATGGATCTCTGCAACATGCATACTTTATTGGCATCCTTTAGAGCCAAAAACATTTCAAGTTGTGTCATATAGACATCTTTTGGAAGGTTCTTGTTAAGGAAATCAGTTTTGATATCCATCTTCCAAATCTCATAGGAATGGTAAGGTGCTATGGAACACATAATTCTGATTGATTTTATTATAGAAAATAGTGAAAAGGTCTTTTCATAGTCCCTGAATCAGCATTGTTCAAACCATTTTACTACCAATAATGTATTATAAGTACTAACTTGTCTATCCATGTCCATTTTCTTCTTGAATAATCATTTACAACCAAAATTATTTACATCCACTAGAGGATATACCAAATCCTGGACTTGATTCTGGTACATGAAATCCATTTCACAATTCATAGCTTCTTTTTATTTTTTAGTTTCTGTGCCACTTACATCTTCCTTGTAGGTCATGTGAGCATTATTATAAACTAATATTGAGTCTCCATCCTCAGTGACTAAAAAACCATATTGTTCTAGTTCTCTAACCTATCCTATACTATTACACATTATTCATGTCTCTGGAATGTCTCTTCTATAAGGCCTTATAGAATCTGTTCTTGTGATAACTATTTCATATATTGATGCACAACTTCATCTAAGTCTATATCCCACTCCCACTATCTATTTTATAGATATGACCCCTATTAAGGAATGTAGGAAATATTTCAACCACAAAATTATTATATAAGGAGTTATATAGGTAATATCCCCTTGTTTCCTTAGGAATCCTATAAAGATAAACTTAGTTCCTTGGGGTGAAAGTTTGTTTCTAGAAATAGAATTAAAAAAATTCTCTACAACAACACACTCATACATGAGACAAAACTGATTTATTTTAATACCATAGTTCATATGGAATATATTTAGTGCTTTAATTGGCACTCAATTTAGAATATGTGATGTTTTCTTTAATGCATATCCTAAAAAGGATAATGGAGTACTCATGTAACATCCCACCTTGGCTCACTATATACCAATAGCTAGATTGGTTCTCCATAAGACCTCAAGAATGTCTCCTCGTACAGTAGAGGCTATTGACTAGTAGTGAGGGTCTACTATGGTAATATAGGGAGACTATAACCCCAATATTAGAGTGAAAAATAATAACTAAATAACCAAATTCCATCAATAAGAATTAATAATAATAGTATGTGGAAATAAAAAAACATGAAACAATAATATATGAAATGAATTATGGGACCAAAAAAACTTTCAGTACATACAATACCACCCACTAGGACAGTTGTAAATACATATGAGAATAAAAGATAATAAAATAAAAAGGGCTCTTCAATATATTTGAGGCAAACTGTGTCTAGTTTCTTGATACCATATAAGCTATCCTACTCGATCATGCAATCATGTCCCTTGACCTAACCTGTTCTAGTGACCAAGTGAATGTCTACTCGGGTACCCAAGTGTATTGGAGGCCTGAGTAGGGTGTGAGTACATAACTCAGTAAGGAATCACCAATGCAGTCCCATACTAACTAGCATAAAAATTGATATGTGCAAGTAGAATGATCAAATAAAAATAAAGGAAAACTCTAAAAAAAAAATAACTACCAATCCTCAAGTTTGAGACCCCGATCAACCATACCTACATCAAAACCATGCCCGATATCTCTATCTAAGGGTGAATCCTCCCGTATTAGGATGGATCACCCATATTAGTGGAAGATTCTATTCCCAAGGATGAATCACACATATAGAAACATACCATGAAAAAATATCCTCTACCCTCAGGCTAACCATAAATTTCACCCTCAGGCATCCAACATCTCTCCCTTATGAATAAGATCTCCTCTCCCTTAATCATACCAGTATATCACCCTTAGTCATCCATTATGATCATAAAATCTACCCTCATGCATCAAGTACCCATGTTTCTAGCCAACAGGCAGTATGAAAAATCATACACCCAGCCCTCAGGTGTTAAGTGATCACATGTCTATCCCTCAGGAAGTTTATACCATGCCACAATCCATCATGGGTCTATATCATGCAACTCACCCTTAGGTGGTATATATGATGCTTTCACGCACCCAACAAAAGAAACATTCTTGTAAAAAAATGAACTCAAAGTCCAAGTAGCATCCAGTCATGGTAGACAAACCTTATCACATCTACCCCAAGGAATAACCAAAAATGAAACACAATAACTAGACATACTCCCATTCTCATTATCTTTGTCCACAACCCCTTAGATATCAGGTATCATATGGGTTCCATAATGACAGCCGTTATCATATCACATCACTTACTCAGGGTCAGTTTGTCCATGGGGCACCCACTTGTTCCCCTCAATCTCAACACTACTAAGGAAATATAATTTGGTCCTCATTCTCAGCTATGGTATCAGATCAAAACCCAACACACTAAGACAATTCATCCCATGGAATTGTCAATATGGTAGTATAACCTTTCTGACTACACATGGTCCAGCCACATGGGAAATATTTGAGAGATGGAACATATCCCATCTCAATTGTTAGGGTTGAAGGACCCTGGAAAACCCTAAGAGGGGAGGGGTGAATCAGGGTGTTAACTTTTTCTTTTTAAAGTTGTGGATCTTATTCCGACGTTAGTAGGAACTTGTTAAACCTGTCAAACAAATGAAAGTAGGAAGTTGACACAACACTTTTACTTGGTTCACCACAAAGGGCTATGTCCAAGGAGCATACACCGACAGGTTGTCGGTCATACCTAATTCCACTAAACTTCACTAGATGCAGATTACAATGTTCAGGTACAATCACTCTATCCCAGGCACACTGCCTTTACAAAAGTTCAGGGATAGCTCACTGCGTCCCTCAGTTCACTCCCGTTGACTCCCCCTAGCTCACTGCCTTTGGTGAAGTCTCAGTCAGTTTATAGACGTGAGGGACTCTTCAATAGATTTGCATTGAAGTCTTCATCTCTACTTAGCATGAGACTATGTTTGCATCAATGTCCTAAATTGATTCTTTTGAATACACTGAACTACTGATCTGGAAAATAAAAAACGCGCAAATAGGTTATACTGAAGATTTCGTGCAAATTCTACCCTTTGCGCGAAATATCTCACTTTTGCGTGAAATACATGATTTTTTCATGGAAAATATTTCGTGCAACAACCTACTTTACGCGCAGATTTATGCACAACACCTTTTTCGCGCAGCTTTCCTTTTCCCCGCAACCCAGCCTTTTTCGCACAACTCGATCTTTTTCGCGCACACGACCTTTTTCGCGCAACTCCCTTTACACGAACATTTTACGTGCATCAGCACTCGAATCTTCTCTATGTCTTCAACCGTATGGAATGAGGGGGGTCCCTGCTTATTTATAGGCATCTCATACCCCCGCGTGCAAAATCCCTAGTGGCGTGAAAAAAATCTCATTTGGGGCGTAAAATTTTGAATAGGTATCGTTTTTCACGCACATCTCCAGATTTTTCGCGTAGCCCATGCCTTTTCCATTTTTCAACATTCTGATTCTGAAACACTATTTGCGTGAAAAACATCGCTCCACTATTTCACGCACCAGGCTGTTTTTCACGCACAAACCAAATATTTCGCACACATCCAACCTTTTTCGCGCACCACTTCCTCTTTGTGAGCACCTCCTTTTACCAACAATCCATGTCTTCATTTTCCGATTTTGTGGCCCAAAAATTTGGCAAACACTTGGAGACAGGGCCACCTTCAATACTGTTGTCTGCTTAAACTGTATGATTACTTTATTGGAACACATTTTTAACTTCCACTGAGGATTGACAACAACCACAAACTACACTCCAATTCATGCATAAAATGACCATGGTTCCAACAATATCCTCCTTTGGGTTTGTTGGCTATCAGTAAATAAATTCAATAGAGCACCATCCATATGCAGACCAAAAATGCAAGAATCAACTCAGACAACACTCTAAGTCTATGTGATAAATGCTCGCTGTAGAAAACAAGAGAGGAATCTTGAATTGGGTCCCCGTGTTTTGGAATTCTCAATCATGCCCAAGTAATTCTCTTACAGTGTCACAGAAGCATTACATGTGTAACGACCCAAAGTTTTTCAATGAAAACTCCCTACTTAAAGTTATGTCATAAAATCACAAGAATGCACAACATAATAAACTACTAAGTGATAAGTGACCTTTAAGTATAATTTTTTCACTTATGTGTTTGGAATTTTGAAAATACGATATACACGGTTGTGTTCAAGATGATTTTTGGAGTCTGATAGAACAAACTTGTTTTTTTGGTAAATAGTAACATACCCTTATGAATAGTAAAATTAATAGTAATAGTAACCTTATGAATAGTAAATAATAATATTATTTTATTTTCTTAAGGGAATAAGATAATTATATGTTAATTAATTTTTCAATGAGAAATAAAACTAAGTGCACCTTTAAGATTGTTATTTTTCAAAATAAATATGACTTTATTTAAAAATTAAATTAATAATATTTAGAAAATTAATTCTGAAAAATGGACTTCATTTTTTAATTCTAAACGTCGAAAAATGGTTAGGGTAAATTTTTGGTATTTTTCTGAAAAACTCGAATTTTTGATGAATAGTGAAATACGGTAAAATACCGTATATACAATTTAACAGTTAAATACACTATTCATGACATCACAAGTGATGAAAGGCCACTTGGTTCGAACTAACATGAACTTATTACTATTATGGGTCACATGAAACAATAATATTGGTTTTCTTGAGGGAAATAATAGAATAATGAATTAAATATTCAAAATTTACCCCTCCCCTCCACTATAAAAGCCACCCTTCACACCCTCATTCCCTGACACCTCTCAAGCTCCAAGACTTCTCTAAAATCTGCCCAAACATCCTCCCTAGCCCCTCCCCACGTCCAAGAGCTTCTGGTCTCATCAAAAGACCAAGCTTAGGCCCTTAAGGAGGTTCTCAAGAGAAGGATTCAAGAGGTAATTTCCCTCTCTCTTCTCCTTTAATTTCCTTTCAAGTTCAAGTTCATTTCTTGATCTATCCCCACATATCTTCATCCAAATGGTATTTTAACTCCATTATTATAAATATACTGTAATTTTATGATTCTAATGGGATGTTATATCATCAAAACCCCTTTCCCTCTTCCTTTTATTTTATTAAAGAGAACATTGTTCGTGAGGTGTTAATTTATCACCTTCAAGAATGACATGCTTTATTCTTCCATTTCTACCTTCAGATATGGTCATGAAACCATTTTTACGGTTGAAACAGAATATTTTATATGTATTATGTCCTATTTAAAGTTCTGGAACTAACTTATGAACATATTACTAAGTGATAAATTAAAACAAGTTTGTTGTGATAAAAAAACCGCCCAAATTAACCCAAACAATCATCATTTAATTATTATCTGACGATTCATACACATGGATATAATATGATTCATTATAAGATCATTAAAACTCATGTAATATCATTAATAAAATGTAATATCAGTTCTATATGTTTACCCATGTTCTACCCAAACTTCAATTTAGAATACAAGTGAACCACTTAAGAAAACCATAAAAACAAACATTCCCGAACAATGTTTTTAAATTCTATAACTCATCCAAAGGCACATAAAATAACTTAATGGAACCATAATGAACCATATTAATTTAAAAAAGGTTATTTATTTCTAATTAATTAATATAATTTCATTATACAGGACATTAAAGGGTAGGAAGCATTCAGATACAAGGTAAGGGGAAATCTCGAACCCAATTTTCTTCCTTCGGGTTCTCCCTCTTTCACTCCATTTTGATATGGTTACTCCTTAAAGATCATTTCTTCATAATTATCTTACCTTTTCTGGGATATACATGTTTTATAATGAAGTTTATGTCAAACCAAATGTTTTCCAAAAGAAATCTTCTTTTAAGAACTAAATGTTTACCTCTCATTCATGGTTGATGGTTCTTGTATCAAGTATGTTGTTCCCTATTTCTTTTGGGAACCCAAAGCTTATGAATGTATTCTTATGAGATGAAACCCATTACTTTACATGGGTTATTTATGTTAACTTTTGATATGTTTTCTATGTGGAAATCATGATAATGATAATGTTATGATGTGACGGGTGCACCCAGAATTATATAGCACAATATGAATGTTTCAAAGTGATGGGTGCGCCCGGAATTATACAGCGCTCCAATGCATTGGGTAAAGTGATTAATCTCATGAGTATATGTGAAATGATGTGTGAAAAATATTCTATCTTAGTTCACAATTATGTGTGGTAGTTAACCACTAAAACATGATGTTTCATTTTTATGCATTGCCATATTTCAAGTCTTTTATTTATGTTCCTCTCATGTTCATGATTTCATTACCTATGTCATGATTATGCTCACCCCATGCTATATTCTTCATATATACCCTCTTACTGGGCTTTTAGATCACCCATTTTTAATGTATATCCTCAGGTGGCTGCATATACTAAGGAGAGGACAAGTGACAATAAGAATCTAGAGAAGAAGAAATTAAATAAATGTTTATGCTTGATGTTGTAATTTCTATGTTTGGTCCTAGTTTTCCCAAGACACTAAACCGTTGGATCCTCTATGTGTAACACTATTATGTTTTTTACCTTTAAAATGATGTAATATTAATGTAAGAAAAGGCAGGGATGCTATAGTTGGTATCAGAGTAATGGTTTAGTTAATTTGGAAATTAGGATTAGTGAACCCTATAGAAAACCTCTAACACGAGACTAAGTACAAGTAGGCACACAAGAAAATCTACATAGGGATCCCATATGTTATTTTTTTGGTATAAATTTTTTAAATGAATATGTTATTAATGACTTTTTTACTTATGTTTTTTTCTAACCTTTTCTATTTTAGAAAATGGTGGGAACCAGGAGAAATCAGGCCAACAACTCGTGCGAGGTCCAATGCAATGATTGCCCGAATGACATCCCCAATGATTTGGGTGGTGGAGTTCAAAACTTCATGGAGATTCTTACCCAATTATCTCAGGTTATGAACAATAACCATAATAATGGGGAATGTCCTCCTTCACCAAAGAGGGAGCAACTGGCTATCGAATGTTTTATGCAGCAACGACCACCGATGTTTAGTGGATCTTCTGATCCACTAGTTGCGGAACAGTGGGTTAACTCCATGGAGAAGATATTTTCTGTTCTTCACTGTTATGAGATGGAGAAGGTGACCCTAGTCGTTTATTGTCTAGATGGAGAAGCTGATCAATGGTGGGATTTGATTAAGAACACCAATCCAAGGGAGGAAATTGAAGAGATGGAATGGGAAGACTTTAAGATAATTTTTCTTAGTAAGTATTTCCCACAAACTCTTCACAAAAAGATGGAGAGAGAATTCATAGAGCTCAAGAAAAGAGAAGGAGAATCTGTCACAACCTATGAAGCAATTTTCACAAGGCTTGAAAGGTACGATTCTTGTTTTTTTATCAACAATGATAGAAAAATTGTTAGATTCTTTAGTGGATTAAAACCACACCTTATAAAGGCTCTTGCAATTCGAGGATTTGGGAGTTATGAAGAAGTTGTTCGATGTGCTCTCAAAGTGGAGAGAGAGTTTGGAGAATGGTCCCTGGCTATGGGGATAAGAAAAGAAAGATGGAGTTTCAAGATGGTGGATCTAATGAAAAAGGTGGAAAAAAAAATCAACAACCCACATGCCAAAAATGTGGGAAGTTGAACCATGGGAACTGCCTCAAAGGGATGAGTAAATTCTTCAAGTGTGGGAAATAAGGATACCATGACCAAGAGTGTCAAAAAGATAAGAAAAGGAAGGAGAATATAGCCGATGAAAGGAGAGAACCACCAATGGTTCAATGATACAACTGTAAGGAGCTGGGGTACTATGAAAACCAGTGCACTAAACTTCGATTTCTTGAGGGTAATCAGCGTCATCAACCACCAAATCCAAAGGAACAAGAGAAGGATTATGCCATCACTACTACGGAGGTGGATCATGATAATGAAGTCGTACAAGGTACACTTCCTATTCACTCAATAATGTTAAAAGTCTTATTTGATTCTGGTTCTACACATTACTTTATATCTTGAAAGTTTGCTGGAACTATAGAATCGAAGCCCCAAAACCTTGAAGTAGAGATATCTTTAAAAACACCAAGTGGTGCAATCATTGCAACCCAAGTGTTTGACTCTTCTCCTGTTGGCGTATGTGGGAATATTCTTCTGTCAAATCTCGTAATACTTCCCTTGGTGGAATTCGATGCTATAATGGGAATGGATTAGCTCTCGTCATATAGAGCACATATCAACTATCGAGAAAAGGAAATATCTTTTCATATTCCGAACAATCCCATGATCCTCTACAAATGCAAGAAAGATCATGAATCTCTTTTGAAAAATCCTTCAATGGTGTGGGTGTTGATTCCCTATGAAGAAGCATACCTCACCCAAATGGTTGAATCGAAGGAAAGTGCCAACCTTGAGGAAATTCCCATTGTGAGGGAATACGACGATGTATTTCCCGAAGAGTTACCCGGAATTCCCCCAGATCGTGGGGTAGAGTTCTCAATTGAACTCATTCCCGGAGCTACTCCTATCTCGAAGTGTCCCTATAGGATGGATCCTATCGAATTGGAGGAGTTAAAGAAGCAGCTACAAGAGCATCTGGACAAAGGGTTCATATGCCCTAGTGCATCACCTTGGGGTGAACCAGTGCTCTTTGTGAAGAAGAAGGATGGAACAATGAGGCTGTGTATCGATTATTGGGAAATCAACAAGATCACCATAAAGAAAAAGTATCCTCTTATAAGGATTGATGACTTGTTATATTAGTTAAGAGGAGCTCAATACTTCTCAAAGGTGGATCTTCGTTCTGGATATCATCAGGTAAAGGTGAAGAAGGAATATATTAAGAAGATTGCCTTCCGTACAAGGTATGGGCATTATGAGTTTTTGGTGATTCCCTTCAAACTTACTAATGCCCTTGAAATATTCATGGATTTGATGACTATAGTCTTTAGACATTACCTCGAAAAATTTGTGGTAGTGTTTATCGATGATATTCTCATCTACTCCAAGAGAAAGGAGGAACATGAAGAACATATAAGACTTGTGTTGGCGACATTGATAAAGGAGAATTTGTACGCCAGGTTCAGCAAGTGTGACTTTTGGATGAAGCAAGTCACGTTCTTGGGACATGTGATCACAAGTGAGAGAATTTCTGTGGATCCTTCAAAGACCAAGGCGATTGAGGAATGGACCAGGCCCTCTAGTGTCATAGAAATTTGTAGTTTTCTTGGATTAACTGGGTACTACCGACGTTTTTTGAGAAATTTCTCACGATTTTCAAGACCGTTAAATAAGTTAACAAGGAAAGGGTTAAAGTATGTCTGGACAGAAGAATGTGGGGGAAGCTTCAAGGAGCTAAAGAGAAGGCTGATAACTGCACCTGTACTCACACTACTGAAAAGTGGAGAAAGTTTTGTGATATACAGTGATGCTTCAAAGAATGGATTGGGTTGTGTACTCATGCAAAATGACAAAGTGATAGCCTATGCCTCAGGACAGTTGAAGATTCATGAGTAGAACTGCCCGACGCATAATCTAGAGCTGGCAGTCGTGATTTTTTCCTTGAAAATCAGGCGGCACTACCTTTATGGTGAGAAGTGTGACATATACACCGACCATAAGAGCCTAAAGTATATATTCACACAAAAGGAGCTCAACATGCGTTAAAGGAGATGGTTATAGCTAATCAAGGATTACTATTGCTCTATTCACTATCATCCTAGAAAGGCGAACAAGGTAGCTAATGCTCTAATTAGAAAAGAACCTGCTACTCTATCCATGCTGCAGATTGAGAAAGACCCTATCTTCATGGATATGCAAAGAATGGATTTGGAAATCATAAGGGCAAGGGATACATCCTACCTTTCCCAAATGATTGCGCAATCATACATCCAATTGAAGATTAAGGAAACAAAAAGGGATGATGTGGAGATAAAAAAGAGGTTTAATGAAGTAAAGGAAGGGATACCGCAAGATTTCCATATCGACGATCATGGTGTGATTCAGTTTGGAATGCAGCTTTGTGTGCCTTCATCACCTGGGATAAAGAAGGATCTATTGGACAATGTACATAGCTCAATGTTCTCTATCCATCCTGGGAGTACCAAGATGTACCGTGATCTCCGAGAACACTTCTGGCGGGATAAAATGAAGAAGGAGATTGCAGAATATATATCTAGGTGCTTGGTATGTCAACAAGTTAATGCTGAGTGACAAAAGTCCAAAGGTATGATGTAGACATTTCCTATACCCATGTGGAAATGGGAAAATGTTACTATGGAATTTGTCACGGGTCTCCTGAAGACGTCAAAGGGAAATAATGCGATATGGGTTGTGGTTGAATGACTCACCAAGACTGAACATTTTATCGCTATTCAGAAAGATCTCTCACTTGAACAACTTGAAAATATATATGTGGAGGAAGTGGTGAGACTGCACGGTGTTCCACTCTCAATTATCTCTAACCGTGATCCCAGGTTCACATCTAAATTCTGGAGGAGCCTTCAACATGCTTTGAGTACTGAATTATATTTCAGCACAGCCTATCACCCCCAAACTAATGGCCAATCTGAAAGGACTATTCAGATGCTTGATGATATTCTTAGAACCTTCTCTCTAGAATTCAAAGGTGGATGGGATCAACATCTCCCATTGGTTGAGTTCTTATACAACAATAGCTTCCACTCGAGTATTCAGATGGATCCATATGAAGCTCTGTATGGAAAGCGATGTATAACTCCAACCTATTGGGATGAAGTTGGAGAAAGAAAGCTACTTGGACCTGATCTTGTTCAAGAGATGACATTGAATGTTCAAGTCATCCAGAAACACATCAAAGCTTCTCAAAGTTGGAAAAAGAGCTATGCTGACAACCGTCAAAGGGACTTGGAGTTCGACGTTGGAGATAAAGTCTTCCTTCGAATATCTCCATAGAAGAGAGTCATGCGATTCGGGAAGAAAGGGAAGCTAAGCCCAAGGTATATTGGCCCCTTTGAAATCCTTGACCGCATAGGAGCCATGGACTATCGTCTTGCACTTCCACCGAATATGGATCAAGTTCATGATGTGTTTCATGTATCACTACTGAGGAAGTACATACCAGACCCCTCACATGTATTAAACTCAGAGGTGGTGCAGTTGGAAGGTGATCTATCTAATGAGGAGTAGCCAGTAAAGATTATGGACCGAAGTGATAAGGTTCTACACAACAAGACAACCCACCTTTTCAAAGTGTTTTGAAGGAACCATAAGTTTGAGGAAGTAAATTGGGAAACAGAAGAGGCGATGAAGGAGAAGCACCCTCACCTGTTTATGTAAAACGAAATTTCGAGGGAAAAATTTCTTAAGGGGGGAAAAATGTAACGACCCAAAGTTTTTCAATGAAAATTCCCTTCTTAAAGTTATGTCATAAAATCACAAGAATGCACAACATAATGATCTACTATGTTATAAGTGACCTTTAAACATAAGTTTGTCACTTCTGTGTTTGGAATTTTTAAAATCCGACATACACGGTTGTGTTCAAGATGATTTTTGGAGTATGATAAAACAAACTTGTTTTTTTGGTGAATAGTAACATACCCTTATGAATTGTAAAATTAATAGTAATATGACACTAATTAATAGTAAATAATAATAATATTTTATTTTCTTAAGGCAATAAGATAATTAAATCTAAATTAATTTTTCAATGAGAAATAAAACTAAGTGCACCTTTAAGATTGTTATTTTTTGAATTAACTATGACTTTATTTAAAAATTAAATTAATAATATTTAGAAAATTAATTTTGGAAAAAATGGACTTCATTTTTGAATTCTACACATTGAAAAATGGTTAGGGTAAATTTTTGGTATTTTTCTGAAAAACTCGAATTTTCGATGAATAGTGAAATACGGTAAAATACCGTATATACAATTTAACAGTTAAATACACTATTCATGACATCACCAGTGATGAAAGGACACTTGGTTCAAATTCACATGAACTTATTACTATTAGGGGTCACATGAAACAAAACTATTGGTTGTCTTGAGGGAAATAATAAAATAATTAATTAAATATTCAAAATTTACCCCTCCCCTCCACTATAAAATCCACCCTTCACACCCTCATACCCTCACACCTATAAAGCTCCAATACTTCTCTAAAATCTTCCCAAACATCCTCTCTATCCCCTCCCCCACGTCCAAGAGCTTCTGGTCTCATCAAAAGACCAAGATTAGGCCCTTAAGGAGGTTCTCAAGAGAAGGATTCAAGAGGTAATTTCTCTCCCTCTTCTCCTTTAATTTCCTTTCAAGTTCAAGTTCATTTCTTGATCTATCCACACCTATCTTCATCCAAATGGTATTGTAACTCCAGTATTATACATATACTATAATTTTATGATTCTAATGGGATGTTATATCATCCAACCCTCTTTCCTTCTTCCTTTTATTTTATTAAAGAGAACATTGTTCGTGAGGTGTTAATTTATCACCTTCAAGAATGACATGATTTCTTCTTCCATTTATACCTTCAGATCTGGTCATGAAACCATTTTTATGGTTGAAACAGAATATTTTATATGTATTATGTTCTATTTAAATTTCTTTAACCGACTTATGAACATATTAATAAGTGATAAATTAAAACAAGTTCGTTGTGATCGAAAAACTGCCCAAATTGACCCAAACAATCATCATTTAATTCTCATCTAATGATTCATCCACATGGATATAATATGATTCATTATAAGATCATTAAAAATACTGTAATATAATTAATAACATGTAATATTAGTTCTGGATGTTTACCCATGTTATAACCAAACTTCAATTTAAGAATACAAGTGAACCACTTAAGAAAACCATAAAAACAAACATTCCCGAACAATGTATTTAAACGATATAACTCATCCAAAGGCACAAAAAATCACTTAATGGAACTATAATGAACCATATTAATTTACACAAGGTTCTGTATTTCTAATTAATGAAAATAATTTCATTATACGAGACATTAAAGGGAAGGAAGCATTCAGATACAAGGTAAGGGGAAATCTTGAACCCAAGTTTCTTCCTTCATGTTCTCCCTCTTTCACTCCATTTTGATATGGTTACTCCTTAAATATCATTTATTAATTATTATCTTACCTTTTCTGGGATATAAATGTTTTCTAATGATGTTTATGTCAAACAAAATGTTTTCCAAAATAACTCTTCTTTTAAGAACTAAACTTTTACCTCTCATTCATGGTTGATGGTTCTTGTATCAAGTATGTTGTTCCCTATTTATTTTGGGAAACGAAAGCTTATGAATGTATTCTTATGAGATGAAACCCATTCCTTTACATGGGTTAGTTATGTTCACTTTTGATATGTGTTCTATGTGGCAATCATGATAATGATAATGTTATGATGTGACGGGTGCACCCAGAATTATACTGCGCTCCAATGCATTGGGTAAAGTGATAAATATCATGATTATATGTAAAATGATGTGTGAAAAAGATGGTAGCTTGGTTCACAAGTATGTTTGGTAGTTAACCACTAAAACATGATGTTTCATTTTTATGCATTTCCACATTTCAAGTCTTTTATTTATGTTCCTCTCATGTTCATGATTTCTTTACCTATGTCATGATTATGATCACCCCATGCTATATTATTCTTATATACACTCTTACTGGGCATTTAGCTCACCCCTTTTTAATGTATATCCTTAGGTGGCTACATATACTAAAGATAAGACAAGTGACAATAAGAAGCTATAGAAGAAGAAATTAAATAAATGTTTATGCTTGATGTTGTAATTGCTATGTTTGGTCCAAGTTTTCCCAAGACACTAAACCGTTGGATCCTCTATGTGTAAGACTATTATGTTTTTTACCATTAAAATGATGTAATAGTAATGTAAGAAAAGGCAGGGATTCTATAACATGTCCAATGTATTCCTTCTCATCCTTCTCATCCTATCACCGACACTGAATTATCATCGTGTCACAGAAGCATTACATGTCTATGACATGCCTGAACATGCCTGAATTTATTCCTTTCTCCCCTATTGATAATAAACCCAAAGACTGGCAATTGTTCATTGTTCAGTGCAAAACACACTCCCCCTAGATAGTATCTCCCCCACAAACTTGCATCACATCCATAAACAGATTAAAAACAGTTAAAATAACTGGGGAGAGGGGTATTGTGTAACCTCCTTATGCACTGGGAGGTGGCTGAACACTGAAGTTCAACCGATGCTTCTCAAACACAGCTACTGAGAATGGCTTGGTCAGGATATCAGCCACTTGCTCATCAGTTACCACATGATCCATTCTAATCACGCCTTTCTCAACCTTTTCTTTGATAAAGTGATACCTGATTTCAATATGTTTGGTATGAGAATGCTGTAAAAGATTCTTCGTATGATCAATTGCGCTCTTGTTATCACAATAAATTACCATTGGTTGCTTCACCTCATCACCAATATCTGCTAGTTGTTGCTTTATCCATAGCAGTTGAGTGCATGCCTTTGTGGCAGAGATATACTCAGCTTTAGTAGTACTAAGAGAAGTAATTTCTTGTTTCTTTCTCAACCTGCCAAAACATTCATTCTCAATATAGAATGCTCCACCACTGGTGGACTTTCTGTCCACTAGTTCGCCAGCCCAGTCAGCATCAAAAAATGCTGATAATTCACTGTCCCTTCTTGCAGCAAAGTATAATCCACAATTGTGAGTACCTTGAATATACCTCATGATTCGTTTTACTGCTGCCATTTGTTACTCCTTTGGATTACTCTGAAAGCAAGATGCTAGAAATGTTGCGAAGAAAATATCTGGTCGTGTCGCTGTCAGGTACAGTAGGCTCCAAATTATCCTCCTGTACATGGTGGGATCTACAGAGGTCCCATCCTCATGATTTCCAAGTTTGGTTCCAACTGCAATCGGAGTTGAAATCGGTTTGGAGTCATGCATATTAAACTTCTTCAGCAGATCTCTTGCATACTTTTCCCGAGAAATGAAAGTGTAATCCTTCTTTTGAATCACCTGAAGACCCAAGAAATATGTGAGCTCACCAATCATAGACATTTCAAATTCTGATTTCATGTGATTGGAAAATTCATCCATTGATTTCTATCTGCTGCCACCAAATATAATGTCATCAACGTAGACTAGAACCATGAACTAATCTTTTGGAGAATTTTTCACATATATATTGTGATCTAATCCTCCTCTTTTGAATTCCATCTTCTTAAGATAAGAGTACAGCCAAGAATACCACGCTCGTGGTGCCTGTTTCAAGCCATAGAGTGCTTTCTTTAGTTTTCAAACCTTTGTTTCATCAGTACCAAGAAAAAAACCCACTAGTTGTTCTATACAGACTTCTTCTTCGAGTATACCTTTCAAGAATGCTGTCTTGACATCCATTTGATATACTTTATATCTTCTTTGGAGTGCCATGGTAAGGAAAAGCATGATTGACTCCAGTCTAGCAACTGGTGCAAAGGTTTCTTCAAAATCAACACCTTTAATCTGTGAATATCCTTTACATACCAGTCGTGCCTTGTTTATAATAACACTTCCATGCTCATAAAACTTGTTCTTGAAGATCCATTTTGTACCAATCACATTGTGATATTTGGGTCTCTTGACTAGATCCCATGTCTGATTCTTGTCAATATGATCTAACTCTTCATTCATGGATTTTACCCAAGATTCATCCTTTGCAGCTTCTTCAAATGAGGATGGATACACAACTGACAGAAATGCAGATTGTGTGTTATTCCTCATCCTCCTTGTTTTTGTGGGTGCACTCCTGTCCGCAATTATGTTAGATGGATCAATCTCAGCTCTTCAATTTCTCCTGTGAGGTTTAGTTGCATTCTCTCCAGCCAAGGTTTCCTCTTCAGATTCTTCTTCTGAGTCAACATCGTGATGTGACTGCTGAAGGTTTTTTCCACCTTCCTCTATTCTTGTATTTGTATTTACTCCATGTTCATTTTCTTCCTCACTTTCTATCACATCAGCAAATGAAATCTTTGAAGCATTTGTGGTTTTCTCTTCAATGATCTTAACATCACTGCTTTCCATGATCCTTCCAAATCACTTGTTGAAACACTTGTAGGCTTTTCTGTTCATTGAGTATCCAAGGAAAATTCCTTCATCTGCATTGTCACCATACTTCCCTTGATTTACTTCTTTGTTCCTGATGAAGCATTTACTTCCAAAAACACGAAAGTATTTCAAATAGGTCTTCCTTCCATGACATAATTCATATGGTGTATTTGTCTCACCCATATAAATTCATGTTCGATTTTGAATATACACTATAGATTGAACAGCCTCATTCCAGTAATGTCGTGGAATACGACTCTCAATCAATATAGTTCATACCATGTTGTTCACCTATCGATTCCTACGTTCAACAACTCCATTTTGTTGTGGAGTTCTCACAGTAGCTAGATCATGTTGTATCCCATTCTTCTCCAGGTAATTTTCAAATTCAATGGACGTGTATTACTCTCCATTTTAGATCACAACACTTTGATTGTTCGTCTAGTATCATTCTCGGTGATTCACCGATATGTTTTCATGCATTCAAGCACTTTTCATTTCCTGTAAATAACCATTACACATTCCATTCTAATGTAATCATCTATGAAAAGGACAAATTAACTTTCTCCATGAGTTCTGGTGACATTTATCGGCATGCATACATCTGTATGAATTAGATCAAGAAGATGAGATGCCCTTTTCTTCTTTGGGCGATATGAACTGCAGACTAGCTTCCCATGAATGCAAGCATCACAAGACTTTTCACGCTCATGCTTTAATTTGGGAATGTATATGAAAATCCTTAACTTTGATATTTTATCCATGTCTTGTTGATTGATGTGTCCCAGTCTCTGATTCCACAAACTGTTTTCTTCTTCAACATTCATGTAACAAAAATTTTCTTTACTATCAACCTGATACAAGTTGACTTCTGTTTTGCATCCCTTCATAAGTGAATTACATGTCTTTCCCTTGATAGTGTAGCCTTTCTAATTAAAAGTAACTATAATTACTAATTCATAGAGTTGACTCACACTGAGTAGATTATGACGTAGGCCATCAAAATAAAGGACTTTAGTCTTCTTTAGTTCTCCATTAGCTAATTTAGTACTTCTACTGCCTTTGATTTTTAGAGATCCATCATTACCAAATTGTACTGTACCATCAACCTTCCTTTTGATGTCTGTTAATAGGCCTGCATTACCTGTCATATGAGATGAGCAACCGCTATCCAGAATCCAGGTGCTATTGCTTTTTGTATCTTTGAGGTCAACCTCTGCAAGATTGGATTTCTCGATCTTCTTCTTTTCTTTCTAAGAGATATTGGATTGAGTATAAGATATTGATGGCCTTATAATTATTTCTTCCACATAATCAGATTCTTAATACCCATAATCTTCTTCCAGAGGAGAAAACCTGTTTGTGATATCAACACCATCAAGCGGGTGAATATTGACATGTCTTTGAGAGTTGTATGAATCTCTCCTATTGAATATCTGCCTGCAATACATAGCCTTATGGCCAAAGTTAGAACAATGAAAATAGTATCCATAGAAACTATTTCTTCTATAAGATGGAGGATATGAAGTAAGTCTCCTTTTTTGGTGTCCCAGATCTTCCCCTTTCAAGTAGATCCTTGCCTCTTCGCAATATGACATGGTATGGCCTAGATAGCCACAGAACTGACACTTTATGAGAGGAAATGTCTTCTCCCTTGAATTTCTCCTCATGCCTTCTTCCTTGGGAGAATAGTTGGACTACCTGTCATTTCTGAAAGTTTGAGGATAATTTTTAGTTCTTCTTTTAGTTTGGATTGAGGGTTTCTTTTTCAGCACTTCGGGTAATGTTTCAACATGTCCAACTTTCATCTTTTCTTTCTTTGGGCTCTATTCACTTCCAGCAGTTGAGGTCTCAACATCACAGCCAATTCCACTCTTTTCCATGCAAGAGGATCTTTGATCACTCAATATTTTTCCAACCCCATCTGAACCACACTTGGCTCTTTCTAGTAATTCTTCATATGAGAATCTTCCAAAATGAATTTTCTTCTTACCCTCATTTGTGGTTGATTGACATTCAATTTTACTCCTAAGAGTAACAAATTCTCCTTCAAGTCCCTCAACAGTATTGGAATTATATTCCAGTTTGGATAAAAGGTCATTTATGAACTTTGATTGTTCTTCAATTCTAAGCTTTAGTTCCACAACATCATCTGTGCTTTCAAGGATTGAAGACTAAACTCTCACTAGTTCTTTTAGTCATTCAATTTTTTCTTCAAGCTCATCAACATATTATGATGATTATTCCACCATTTCCTTCCACTTATTGCATCTATTACATTTATTCTCAAGCTTGGAAAAGGAATCCTTAATTTGAGTTTTTGAATCACCATTAGAAGTAATTTGATTATATCTACCTTTATTGATCGAGTGTTCTGACTTTTCAATGGTAGCCTCATAGAAGCATGGTTTCCTATTTTAAATTCGGGTTCTTCTTCTTCACAAAATTTAGTATCATCATCTTCCTCTTCACAAAAAAACTCTTCCTCTGTATTTTCTTTCCAGATTTGAAGTCTACCTTTTTGAAAAACCTTTTTCGAGGCTTCTCAATGTTTTCATCTTCACTATATTTATCATTGATCTTTCTTAAACACTGAGAGGCAATGTGCCCAACTTTTCCACAACAAAAACATGCGAGAGGTAACTTCCCTTTGAATTTCCCTTTTCCCTTCTGGAACTTCTTTGCAATGAGAGAAAGAATTTCTTTTTCTTCATCATATTCACCGCTACTATCTTTTAAAATCTTCAGTTTATCCATGGACTTTAATTCCATTTCCTTGCTCACACGAGTCGTAGCATCTTCTGGTTTGACTCTCATTTCATGTGCTACCAAGCTGCTCAGTAGATCATCTAGAGAAAGTTTGGAAAGATATCTTTCCTCAAGGGATGACACCTTTGCATTGTACAGGGGTGGAAGTCTTCTTAATATTTTCTTTATAATATCAATGTCTTTGATTTCTTCACCTAGACCCCGAATTTCTCCAACCAATTCAGCAATTCGATTGAAGAATGAGTCTGCATTCTCGTCTGGATGCATCTTCAGATCATCAAACCGATTTTGTAGGACTTGTAATTTTTCCTCCTTCACTTTGATATATCCTTCATAAATATTTGCGATTTTATCCCACATGGATTTTTCTGAGGTGAAACTCATCACCTTTAGATAAATCTGATCAGAAAGGGATGCGGTGAGTGCATTGTGTGCTTTAGCATCTACATCAAGAATTTTCCTGTCTGCGTCAGTCATAGTCAGGCCTGTTGGATCAGTGACTTGTATTCCTTACACAGTAGAAAAAAGAACTTCCATTCCAAGAGATCTTAGATGAGATATCAATATATTCTTCCAGATCTGGAAATTTCTTCCATCAAATAGAGGGACTCCTCTGACATTGGTTGAATTGTCCATAATGGTAAATGACAGATCAAACACCAGTTAACCTGCCTCTGATACCACTTGAAGGACCCCGAAACACCCTGAGAGGGGAGGGGTGAATCAGGGTGTTAAATTTTTCTTTTTAAAGTTATGGATCTTGTTCCCACATTGGTAGGAACTTGTTAAACTTGTCAAAAAAATGAAAGTAGGAAGTTGACACAACACTTTTACTTGGTTCACCACAAAGGGCTACGTCCAAGGATCATACACCGACAGGTTGTCGGTTGTACCTAATTACACTAAATTTCACTAGATGCAGATTACAATGTTCAGGTACAATCAATCTATCCCAGGCACACTTCCTTAACAAAAGTTCAGGGATAGCTCACTGCGTCCCTCAGGTCACTCCCGTTGACTCCCCCTGGCTCACTGCCTTTGGTGAAGTCTCAGTCAGTTTATAAACGTGAGGGTCTCTTCAGTAGATTTGCATTGAATTCTTTGTCTCTACTCATCACGAGACAATTCTTGCATCGAAGTCCTAAATTGATGCTCTTGAACACACTGAACAACTGATCTGGATAATCAAAAATGCGCAAACAGGTTATACTGAAGATTTCTCGCAACTCCCACCCTTTGTGTGAAATATCTCACTTTTGCACGAAATACTTGATTTTCACGCCGAAAATATTTCGCGCAACAACCTACTTTATGCGCATATTTATGCGCAACACCTTTTTCACACAGCTTGGACTTTTCCCCGCAACCCAGCCTTTTTCGCGCAACTCGAACTTTTTCGTGCACACGACCTTTTTCGTGAAACTCCCTTTACATGAACATTTTACGCACATCAGCACTCGGATCTTCTCAAAGTCTTAAATCATACATAATGAGTGGGGTTACCACTTATTTATTGGCATCTCAGACCCCCACGTGCAAAACCCCCAGTGGCACGAAAAACCTCTCATTTGGCGAGTAATATTTCGCGTAGGTATTGTTTTTTGCGCACATCTCCAGATTTTTCGCGCAGCCCATGCCTTTTCCATTTTCAACGTTCTGATTCTGAAACACTATTTGCGCAAAAAACATCGCTCCACTATTTTGTGCACCACAATATTTTTCACACACAACCCAAATATTTCGTGCACAGCCCACTGAGGATTGACAACAAACACAAACCATACTCTAATTCATGCATAAAATGACCATGGTTCCAACAAGGGTCACTTTGGGTCTATTGGCTCACCCAAACACAATTTTGATCAGCCTATGGTCTATCCACATAGGCTTTGTTAAATATATAAGGGTAGGGTCACTCATCCTATCCTCTCTTTGATGAGTTTTAATGGACTGAAGTCTACTAGGGAGTCCTCTAAGGTCTCATGAATCAATTCATGGGCTAAGGGTTTCATGGTCTTGCATCACATCACAAGATATCTGGAGTCCTATTGATATCTCACACTCCCAACCTTAGCCATCAACAGACATGATGACAAGCCAACACACAAGGGTCATTCATGACCCTTGGTGATCATTTATTTTTAACTGATATTTAATTTAATTTAAATTTTATATTTAAATTAAATAAACCATTTAAAAAAATATATCTCAAAAGAACTAGAATCACCTCACAAAAGGTCTGGAGGTCATCCATAGTCTCAAGGTATCTGCATCGAACATCATTGGATGATGTGTCAAGAGCTCTGGGGTTGTTCATAACCCACGATAGTTACTATTTCAATCTGGAATTTTGAATTAAATCAAAATATTTATTTAATTAACCTAAATAGAGGAAACACCTTCAATGGAATTTCTGAGCATCCACTTGAAACATAAAATAAAATTAAATGACATAGGGAAATTATGTGAGACCACCTACCTCAAAAAAGCCTCTCTAATTTGCTGATAAGGGCCGACAACATCTGATAATGACCTTTATGCTCATTCAGCCACACTTTTGATCATACAAAATCATCTTAATGATCTGATTCCCTAACTCATTCCATGAAACCATAATTAATTATTTATTATAGATATAATTAATTAATTAAATTCAATCTCGGCATAAAGTCGGTTAACTCACTGGGTCAATCAACCACACCGAAACCACTAAAAATAGGGTGTGTTATACTCTAGAAAACCCATGGGATTTAGGACGTTCAAAATCCCTAATTATAAATCCAATTAAAAAGGATGATAAAATAAATTTAGGGGAAAACCCATTTATAAAATTGAAATAGAGTCATACCTCAATGGATCGATATACGAATGTATAAAGACATCCTCTCAGGATCCCTTTTTTCTAGGATGCAAGGCATCTCTAACTAAAACTAGTGATTTCACCATCCTCTAATGAAATCGATATTTTAAACTAGAATGGAAACTTATGAAAATAATAACGATTAAGGAAGAACAACATGGAAGAAGGGAAGAGGAATATATTACCCACCAATGTCATTAAATCACACAAAATATCACCATGATCAATAAAGAATAGAGGAGAGTGGTTTTGGTTGAGAGACCTCGTGCGCCCTCCTATTTTCTTAAAGAAACAAATGGGGAAAATACCCTATTTAATATTTTAAAAAGATACCCCTACATGATGCATGGCATGAACTAAATTCATATATTGAATCCCTTAGGATCTCTGTCTCCCCTTTCACATTTTGAATTTCCCCAAGCTGCACCACATGAAACCCCTTTATCCTAAATAGGATTTATGACATAAATCACTTTCTGCCACCATGTTCAGCAGACCAGTATGCCCGCTCTTCCTTTGATGTTCACATAAACCCCTGATACCTCCACCAAAACTTAAAACATGTCCTAAAAAATAGATTTGGATGTTAAAACACTCAGAACCTCATTACAATTAACATATTTCAAAAACAAACCATCCAACAATGGATAAAATTCAAATTCCCACTAAATTTCTCGACCATATGGGCACGGGTTTTTACAATCTAACCACCATAAAAATTATCATCCCTAAGAATCCTTGGTGAACATTTACTAGATAAACCCGACCTTAATAGTTCACCTAACTAAGCTTAGTTCACCATGTTCTACATTGGAATACCAAAATAGAATCTACTAAAAAACTCCAAACATGAGGCACATTATTCACTAACACCCAGGACACCATTCATAACTAACACCAAACCCCTAGAGGATGCTTTTGACACCCATATATTCTGAAACATTACTATTTAATTATCCACATCATTAGCTGGTTCATGGTACTCTTCTAAATAGAATAGAATTTGTCATGACCGTTTCCGAACTATGATATTTCCCACCTTAGAGGTCATTTGTCAAAACAAATTCCCATGAGTCCCACAAACCACTCAACATGGTTTCCCATCTTAGTATGCACAAACAAGAAAAACACCTTCTATAACTGGTACCACATCTTGTGTCTGATTCTGGTATGAAACGAATGGGTATTCACTACCCACAAATAGAGCCCACATATGCCGACCTCTCCTCAGAGGGTCCCAACTAAACCATGGAATACTCCTGTCATACCCAAAATGATGTTCCTAAACCATAGTACCAGCTTCCTAATATTTTGTAGGAATTCCTCCTAAAATAGAACCTTCAACACTTTTCATTGGATTTTTCACCCCTTAAAACATGTAATGAAATTGGTTCACCCCCTGAACTAAGACATGAATCATGGCACACCCCATAAAACATTCCATGAATAATGAAACACCCCAGAAAACATGTCATGAAAAGTGGATCACCCTTTGAACCTTGTCATGAAATAGGGGTCACCCCATGTATCACCTTCTGACCACACAAGAACATTTGAGAATTCCAAGACACTAACTCCATCCAGTGTCTCATCCACATTCCAAATATGGTGTTTCCACTAAACCAAACCAATTAGACTTATAGCTCACCGGTGTTCACACACCACCTCAATTGTAAAATGTACAATTCCAAAAATCCAATAACTCTTCTCACATGAGGGTCATCCTCCAAAATCTTATGGGGATCTCCCCACTATATAACTTTCCTTATACCTCTCCATGAGCATAACCATGAGGAGGCCATTTATCCAAATGGAAGAAATTTATGTAGCTAGAAGTATATCCAAATCCGACTTATAATACTCTTAATGATGTCATGATATTATACATGATATTCTATAGATATAGTATACTAATATGTCACTAATGGTTACCAATGTCAACCCTTACTACAGGGACATGACAACCCATCCAAAGGTCTCGGGCCTCCCTACCAGCAAGTATCTCATCAACTCCAAACTACCATGATTCAAGGACTATTTATACAAAATTCACTTACATCTCCCAACTATATCCGAAATATTCATGAAAAATAGTATATTGTGGCACTAATACTAGTGAATTACTCAATTTCTTTCACCTCAACCCCAAAAATTTCCAATGAAAATACATTTGATCCAAAATAAAATGGTCCTAAAAAATCGGTGCATGTTACATTGATTTTGTAAAAAGAAATGGGTTCTCACTCCTAATACACACATCCACATATAGAAAATGGAATCACACATCTCCAATATGTGCCTACCATCCTCACTAATCAGGAGACCCCAGTTCACAAACTTTCCTGCAACCATTCACCGAACCCAAATCCAAACTCCATGAGTCATTCATCTCCAGAAATAGGTTCACATGCCCATTACAATATCTGAACCACACACATGGAAATCAATCGGTGCTACTCCAGTCACAAGAATCCACTCACCCTTTGACTACACTACTAAAGCGTGCTCAACAAAAATGACCAGATGTTACCCAGGTACTATCCTCAAGGAATCACTTTTATTCCCAAGGAACATTCATACAAAGTGCCTATAAATAAAACCCAGAGCACTACCATGAATCATTGATAAACCCTGATAAAACTAATCACAAACTCATTAAGGTCCAATTAAAAAACTAAGGCTAAGGGCCTCTAGGTCCCCCACATAGCCCTACCAGTAAAGTATCATGAAATCCACTAGGTTTAACCACATAGTCCACAGGTCAACCTCTCATAATGACACCAATCATGGGAATAAAACATGATCTCACCCCAACATCACATGACATTAACATGCCAGGACATTCATATCTGGGTCCCATAAACAAAAGGCATCAAAATCCAAACCTCCCACCCAAAACTAGGGCACCTATCATATTCGATCACCAACACATAAAAATTATCCTTGGAGGACTAGGACATGAAACTAAATGTGAACAAGGACCAATCACAAGGGAACCAAAGGTTAGAAAAAAAGTTTCCCATCAACCAACTAGGGTCACTACACCTCCTTTGTATGAGTACCAAGTCATTATTATCACTATAAAGTACCTCTCCATAGATCCAATTGACTTTTCATCATAAGGAATTCATATAAGAGAACAAACTAGCATTTATATATGTCATGTGAATCCTATGTGCCAAATATGATGCATGATATGACTTTTTACTCTATAGGTCAAGAGTCAAAATCAAATCATTTTACACTTTCCAATGGGCCAAGATCCAGATACCCATCAAAAATAAAACAGCCAAACCACATGTGCATTGCTCAAGGTGAAAAAATACAACTATAATAGTGATAAATAGAACATTATACCCATGCCCCAGTAACCCAAAATTCCTACCAAGATTGGTGTTTATAATGCACCATCTCAACATCCATCACAAGCTCTGACACATTTCTAAATATCCAATCTACCAGATCCTAAAACCAAAAGACAAAATAAAGGAATGCTTTGATACCACTTTGTAGCACCCCACCCTGGGTTACTATATACCAATAGTTGGAATAGTTTTACACAAGATCTTAGACACACCTCCCCACATGCTAAAGGCTACCGACTAGAAATGAGGGTCTAATATGGTACTATGTGGAGCCTATACCCCCTATATGAGAGTGAACAATAATAAATAAATAACCAACTGCAATTAAAAAAATTAAATAATCAGAGTACATAGAAATAAAAACACATCCAGTAATAACATATGAAATGCAGTAAGGGATCAAATAACCATGTTTTATATATAAGAGTTCCCACTAGGCCAATTAAATAAACATACCATAATAAAAGAAAAGAAAATAAAAATAGACATGCAATGTCTCTAAGCCGAACCATATCTAGTATTATGAAACCATCTGATATATCCTTATAAATCATGAAATACTTACCCTTGTCCCAACCTATTTCTGTGATTATGTAAACGTCTGCTTGAGTACCCAAGTTTAGTGGAATCCTAAGAAGGGTGTGAGTAAAAAATCAAGTAGGGAACCGCCAACATAACCCTACACAAAGTAGAATACACAATGATATATGAAAGTGGAATGTTTAATTAAAAATAATGGACAACTCAAAATAAATAAATTATTATAAATCCCCAGGTATCTGACCCTGATTGAGCATACTTGCTTCGACACTATGCCTTATATCTCTATCTAAGGTTAAATCATCCTACATCAGGATGGATCACCCAAATCAGTGGAAGATTCTCCTGACAAGAATGGATCACACATATAACAACATACCATGAAAAAATGGCCAATTACCTCAAGGTAACCAGGAATCTAACCCTCAATAATCCATCATCTATACTCACAAATACAAGAACCTCACCCTCAATTATACTATCATCTTGCCTTAAAACATCCAGTAACTCTGCACCTAGCCCACATACACCCATTTTGATCATAAAATCTTCCCTAGGGCATTAAGTGACCATATTCCTAGACCTTAATTGGTATAAAAAAATAATGTACCTATCCCTCAAGCATCAAGTGATAACAAGTCTATCCATCAGGAAGTTTATACCATCCAAAATCCCTCAAGGGTCTATATCATGCACAATGCCCTTAGGTGGTATAAATGGTTCCTTCTTATACCCAATAAAAGCACAAGTCCTATCTAGGAAAGAGATCAAAAGACAAGTAGAATCTAGTCATGGAAGTTAAACCTTGTCACATCTTCCCTAAGGGAATATCCAAAAAGGAAACATAAAAATTGGTCAAACACCCACACTCATTATCTATGTCCACAACCCCTTGGCTCCCAAGTCTGGTATGGGTTCCATGATGAAACCCATTACCATATCACATCATCCAATCAGAGTTAGTATGTCTATAGAGAACCCACTGGTTCCCCTCAGTCTCAAAACTATTGAGGAACTCTCATCCGATCCTTGATATCAGCCACAATCTTGATTCAAAACCCAATGCACTGGGATAATGCATCCCACAAAATTTTCAATAGGGAAACATGACCTTGTTAACTACATAGGGTCTAGCCACATGGTGTTAAATAAATATATGGACCATATACTATCTAAATTATCAGGGTCTCTCCAGGTTGGTCTTCTCACCGAAACCCAGTCTTGATCATCCTATGGTCTATCCACCTAGGCTTGGTGAAATAAGACATGAGAGGGTTGCTCATGATATCCTCACCTTGATGAGGCTGAATGGACCAAATTCCACTAGTGAGTCCTCTAAGGTATCAAACATAAATTCATGGGATAAATATTTCATTGTCTTAACTCACCTCACCAGAGTCCCAGAGGCCTACTGATATCTCACAGTCCCAGCCTTAGCCATCAGTGGCTGCAATGCCAAGCTAGTGAACAAAGTTCTTTCATGACCCTTGGTTCTCATTTAGTTTAAACTAATATTTTATTTAATTTAAATGCACCATTTCAATTAAATAAAACATGTAAAAAAAATTTGTCTCAAAAGTACCAGCCTAACATCATAAGAGATCTAGAGGCCATCCATAGTCTCAAGGTCTCAACATCATTTGTTGGTGTCCAATGTTTCAAGAAAGAGCTCAAGAGTTGTTCATGACCCCTAATAATTACCACTTCAATCAAGAATTTTGAATTAAATAAAAAATTCATTTAATTCATATAAATAGTGGAAACACCCTCAATATAGTGCCCAATCATCCATTTTCATCATAAAACAAAAGTAAATTCCACATGGAAAATATGCAAGACCACCTACCTTAAATAGAGCTCTTCCAATTTTATGCTAAGGGCTTGAAGTATCTTCCAAGGCCCAAAAAGATCATACAGACTTTCCATTGATCATCCAGATGAATCTTAATGATCTAAGTCCCTAAATAATACCAATAAACCATAATTAATTAATTATAGTAGATATAATTAGTTAATTAATTAAAATTTATGTTTTCTATAAAGCCAGTTAACTCATCAGGTCAATCTGCTACACTGAAACCACTGAAAATAGGGTTCATTCTACTTCTAACCCACCACCATATTTAGGATATAAAAAATCCCAAATTATAAATCCTATTCAATAGTCTTATAAAACCAATTTAGGGTAAAAACAATATGTAAAATAGAAACAGATTCATGCCTCAATGGATTGACATGCGAATGTAGGTGTACATCCTCTCATGATTCCTTATTTCTAAGATGTAAGTAATATCTGATCAAACCTGATGATTTCACCATCCTCCTGATAAATTTTTATTTTGAACTAAAATGGAAGCTTTCAAAAATAGGAATGATGGGGGAAGAAAAAATTAGAATAAGGGAAGAGGAAGAACTTACCCAAAGATACCGTTAAATCACACCCAAGATCATCATGATCAGTGAAGAATGGGGGGAGAGGGGTTTCAATCAATATCCCCCGCATTTCCACCTATATTCCAAAAGAAAAAAATGGGTCAAACCCCTTATTTAACATTTTACAATCCATCCCTACATGATGCATAATGTGAACCAGATTCACATCCTGAATCCCTCAGGGTATTCAGCTCCCCTTTTACATCCTAAATTTCCCCAGCCCCACCCCACGAAAACCATTCATGTCATGAATGTGATTCATGATGTGATTCGCTTGGTGCCACCATTTTCAATATCCCAGCACACTCATTCTTCATTCGATGTTCACATGAACCTACATGAACTCTATCAGAACTCAAAACATGTCCGAAAATAACATTTTTGGAAGTTCAAACTCTATGAACCTCATTCTGATTCCTAGATTTCAAAATGACCCATCCACCAATGGAGAAAATTCAAATTTACACTGAATTTCTCAACTATATGGACATGGGTTCTTACAAATCACATGACTCCTTACTAATCTCACCATGTCCAACTGGGTTCAGTTCATACTTTTACTTACACCATTCCATTGTAGTGTATAAGGAGGAGTGAGTTGGGATAAAATCTCAAACTCCCATAAATATTCAATAAAGTCTTGAATAAGATATTATCTATCATGATCCTATTGGATATTCTTAATATTATTATCAAATTAGTTCTCAACTTTATTATTATATTCCTTAAATCCAAAAAAATAATTTTATTTATACTTACCTAAGTTGACATGTCCATATATACTAAAATGATCTATAGAAGTTATGAAATATGAGAATAAACCCCTAGATTCAACTGTAAATGGTCCACACACATCAACATGAACCAACTAAATAAGATTCATAGAATATTTTCCTTTTACACTAAATGTTTATTTGGTAAATTTTTCCTTGCAAACATGCATGATGTACACCAAGTGGGTTTTATTCAAATGAATCCAAATATACATCTTGGTGTAATCTAGTCAAACAATATTCATTTACATGACCTAGTCAGTGAGTCCATAGTTGGGTTTAGTATGAGTCATATGAAATATTTTTGTTATCTATTTCCATTACTTAGTTCATGTAATCCAACACATAAATATCTTTAATCAAATATGTCTTTCATACTACGTTCTTTATTTATAAAAGAAGAAACACTTATTTAAAAATTAAAAATTAACCCATTTTTATCAAGTCTGGATATATAAATAATGTTTTGGGTGATTTAAGGCACACAAGAACAATATTTTATAACTAAGATCATTTCATTTAGTAACATGAGTTAGTAGTCCCTAATAGACACAACATAAAATATGGATATGTTTGAAACTTGTATATCAACCTTACCTCAAGAAATATTTTAGAATCTACATGGTTTATATATTTTAGTATTTATGTGAGAACCACTTACTATATCTAAAACCCAATTTATAGAAATAGATAGATTAAAGTCAATAACAAAATCACTTGAAGCTTCAATTTTCTTCTTTATCTAGGTGCATTTATATTATTTCCATAAGAAAAACCAATAGTGAAATATTCCCTTGATTTTACCTTGATATTTATTTTCTTATAAGATCATTACATTGAAGATTTAAACTTTGAGTTAGGCTTAGAGATCCTCACCAAGACTTTCCTTATATTATCTATAAGGACATAAGGCTTTTAACACTTCACATCCTTTTCAACTTGGTAAATTAGAGTGAGAATATTTAGTAGAGACTTTCCTATGTTGTTTTTATTTAAATTGAAAACAAAACTAGAAAAGATCTGAGGTATTATTTAAATAATGAGATAAGTTCACAATTATTCAGGAAGATTAAATCCTATAACCTCTAGGTGATCAATATAGCTAATAAGTTTGAGTACATGAGGCCCAACTGGTACAACTTCTCCCAGGTTTCTTGTGAAGAGTTCCTTACATATCTCAAACCTCTCATATATTTATCTCTCCAAATAAATATCATATAGATACTAGATTATACTATATTAATCCATGTTTTCATATGACTTCATGATTTTACTATAGAAGTATGATAACATTAAAATTGAACATCTAGAAAATCATTCAGTTGTTTTAATAGATAATGAACTCCTCATCACCCACCTCATTAGAAGATGGATTATGGATTAAGGATTATAGAATGTAGGATTTACATTCATATCACATCATTATCCATAGGCCTTAGAACCGATTTAGGGTTTTATTTCTAGTAAGGAGATGGAATTTCTCCAGAATTGATCATAGGGATAATGTGGTTGATGAATGATACATTTTTTATAATGATAGAAGATAATATTATTAGTAATTATCTTGATTTCAATTTATGTAAATAATAATAATAATAATAATAATAATAATTTTATTAATCCTCCTAATATTTTTATCAAGTCTCAACGAACCTCTCCATTTAACTTAGAATGTCCCATCACTTTAGATATTCTAGTGGTATGGATCTATAATTTCATTATTATAATCTAGATAGAGGCTATGAAAATTTTAGTAAACTATTGAGGTTGGGGGTATTTGAAACTACAAACTAGAATTTCCTTAAACCATTTAGTGGACTCCCCAATCTAGAGATACTGACATGGATTTCCACGACACTTTCCTCCAAATTTGTATTAGAAATACTAAATCCATTAAACTAAATATAGATTCAGTTAAGTTGACCCACTCTCATAGTTCATACTTCCCAATAATTAAAATCTCCCCTAATGGATGTCAAAATAAAAATTTAACTATGGGTTCATTTTAATTCAAACTATGGAAGGCTTAATGACTTAATATTAACTTGAGTGATTTTTTTATTATACATAAATTTTCTTATTTTATCTTTTACTTATATTGTTAATATCAAGTGAATTTTATTTAAGGGATTAACCATTTAGCGATAAAAATTTTATGCATAATACTTTGATTTTAATACCATTTTTTTCATATTAAACCATTTATTTAAATGATCCTGATCTTTTATCCATAAAATAAATCATGCATTAGATAGAAATAAAATAAATAAATAAATAATGTGATCATGAGATTTTTTAATGGTTGATTTATTGAGTAGATAATAAATCAAATCATGACCATTGGGAAAAATTCCTTGTGTTAGTTTTGGCATGAATTCCAGCATCCCACCTATCTACCTATGTATTTCCTTGGTTGGATCTGTCTTAGTTTTGTCTTAAACTACCTCCATGGGCCTTCAAATACTCATTTTATTACACATGTTTTACAAATCTCAAAAAAGTGATGGGAACTAAAGGAATGGATGCAGATAATAACATAAAACAACCTTGGACACATAGTTCCCATATGATAAAAGAGGGAGGGATGAAATTCAGACCATCATATTTAATTTAATAATAAATAATTGAAAAAATATGCAATTAAATTAAATTAAATAAAACCAATGCATACATAGGACTGGTAAAATATCATGATTGTTCATACACATGCAACTATTACCTATTTAAAAAAACTAACTAGCACTCATTTTGATTCATTAATTGATAAGATAAACATGCATAAATTAATCCGATTAATTATCTTATTAATCAATTAATTCATTTTATCTTATTCCATCCAATTATCCTGGATATTCCAATATGTTGTAATTTTAAATAAAATAAATAATTTCATTTGATTAAAATTTAATAAAATAGTACATAACTTTTCATTTATATGAAAATTAGTGAGTACCTATCTGAACTACTCAATATGGTCCTAATAGTATACAACGCACTCTCCTGAAAATTACATACACAACATGTGTTGTAATTTCAAGGTGTGTACTTTAAAATTAATAACATAAAAAATTCACGACAATTATATTTCCTATATTATTTAATGCATGCTGAGTCTTTAGTATGAAACAACCATACATGAATGGAAGTTTAGAATATTGCATAAAATTAGGAATTAATTAATAATTAAATATAAAATAAAACCCAATAACTAGGGTTCATTATCAATTTAATGACTCATTGAAATCGGTTTTATGAGGTTTAGTGGATTAATTGATTGAATTTAATATTTCATCATAAATAGGTAAAGTGAACGACATGTGCAGGAAGGCCACATGACGTGTACTTTGCTTTGTCAGATATCTGCAATACACGCCTAGGGACTCGACTTGTACTTCTGGTGAACATTTATGAGTTACAAGCATATAAGAAGGATTCACAATGTGTACTTAAAGTTGTACAGATACCAAAATATATGCATTTTATGTTAAATACATATGGTATATTAATTACACGATGTGTCTTGACCTCATGTTTTCATCCAGGAAAGCATATGGACCGTATGACATGTAAGCAATCTACCAGGTGTGTAGTCTAAAAAAACTATGTTCCACCCTAGTTGGATAACACTTTGTTCATTTAATGCACATAACATTTATTAATTACATGATGACCCAAGGTCCATGTGAGTTTCTTGGTGCAATGAACAAGGATACATAGCCTGTGAAAAAGGAGTAAACTTCATGTAACCCGATGCTATTCGGGATAAATTATTAGCACCTGTGGATGGGTTATTTAGACGTGATATTCATTAATTATTAACCAATATTTGTTATCTATGAAATAAACAAAGATTATGAGGAATTTATATCAATGATATTATAAATAATGAATAAATATTGAAACGAAATTTAATTTTAGAATGTGCAATGATCAAAAAGAAAATAAATAATTATAAATTTGAACATGACCAACAAGTGTTATCACATTGTTAAATATTTATTCATCCAATATATAAATATTCTATTCACAGACTAGTGAATATATATATATATATAATGAATAAATAATTATTTATTATGGGGTGAGAAAAAACTAATAAATAAATATTATATATTTGCACATCGAAAAAATTACCTTGCTAATAAATATTTATTTAATATTTGGGATCATTTAATAAATCTTTAATAAATATTAATTTTTTGTTGGGAGAATAATATTTAATCTATTTTTTAAATATAAATAACATTTAACTGAGATCAAAGGAAACAATTGGTGTGTGACCCTATGGTTCTCTTCCATAGTGGAATTAGGTGGGCTTACCTAAAGTCTAAGATTACTATCTAGAAACAGGTCAAAGCACCCATTGAGGAAAAAGGTATGTTGCAACAAAAACCAAATATGGATTCTCATTGTGTAATATAATACCTTTTTCATGATACATTATCAAAACGGTTTCAGACTTGTGTCATCAACCTATATGTTTGATATATCTTTCAATGAATACTTAAAATAAACTCATCGTTACTCTATGACCCTGGAATTTTATTCGATAGTTCCATTCCAATAAAAGTTCCAAGATATCAACTTTGAAAAATATGGAAGGGACAAATAATTATTCAACTTATTCACCAATAACATATCATTTATGATGTTCCCAACATACACAACTTCAATGCAATCATATATCATCACCATTCATGATAATACATCAAAGTACATAGGTCATGAAATGCATTAATAATAATATTAATATCTAAGAATAATTATACAAGATCATATATAGGAATATTTACTAACACATAAACATGTGGAATTATTACAGGTGGGTATATTCTCATAATCTTTAAAACCAAGTTTTTTAAGGAGGTGTTGAATGAGTTTCAAATGGATGATTCTAAAATGTTGTCTACTCCAGTGGAGGCTCAAATGAAGTTTTCAAAGGATGGTGAAGGTACAAATATTGGTGTGACTATATATTGGAAAATTATTCTCAATTTCCTTACATTTAACCACTCACCAAGACATTGTGTTCTCTATATGTCAAGATTGCTGATATCAAACTTTTACAAAAGAAATTCACATGAAGGCACTGAGGTAGATACAATGTTATATCAACCAAAAATTGGATTTTGGGTACTATTATTATAAATATTCATAGAATAAATTAGTAAGGTATATAGATGCTGATTGGAATGGTTTTTTTGATGACAAAAAATCAACTTATGGAGGAAAGTTCTATATTATAAGCTTCTATATTTCTTGGAAAAGTTAAAAAAGCAAGATTTTATTTCATTAATCATTGTAGAGGATGAATATGTTATAATTACTCAATCATGTACTCAGTTGATGTGGATGTAAAAAATTCTTGAATATATTGGAATTAAAGTGGTATCTCCTACTACAATCATTCCTAACAACTCAAGTGCAGTTAAAATTAGAAAAAAAATCATTAAAAAGTCAAGGATGAAGAACACTGAGATTAAGTACAATTTTGTAAAGGATAAAGTGGAACCATAGTTTGTGAAGTTTGAGTATGTGCATACCCCAAATCATGTATTGGATTTCATGAATAAGGAATTAACTAATGTGAATTTTGAATATCATCAGTTTGATCTTGGGGTCCAAACAAACCCATCTCTTAATGTGGACTTAGTGATGGATCCCCCACTCACCATAAACATTGTTATTTAAGAGACATATGTACTCTTTCCTCAAACCTGTTATTATTTATATAACTCTCTATTGTGAATATTTACGGAAGTTCTCCTTGGGTTCATTTAGAAAGGGGTAGAATTATGTTTGGAATTTTGGGAGATAAGGAACTCATGGAGATCTAGAGAATATATCATCCACAAAGTGGAAGAGTGTTTGTTTGTAGATTTAGGGGTTAAAGGTTAAAAGTTTTAATGTTTGACACATGTAATGAAATAATGTGTTATCATATAAGAATTATTTCATTTAACTATTATTTCTCACATTAATCCTCAACTAATGTGGGCATATATTTTTTGATTGATGAATCACTAATTCACTCTTTTATGGAAAGAGAAGCATCAAGTGGTTCAGGTGTGTTTGGTTTTGAAATTCTTCATACATTGTGGGATATATATAAAATCTATTATTATTTTTATAACTTTAAACAAAATAAAAGGGAGTATTATAGGGAAAAAACGTTTTGGATGTTTTTTAAATTATTTTTATTGAAAAATTAAGTAATCGTTTAAAGTCCAGGTAAATGTTTGGAGGATTTTTCTATAATTAGTAAATGCATAAGATTTAGTGTTACTGGAAATAAAAACTATGTATGGGATATATACTCCATGAAATAGAACCTAACTTGTATCACATATGTATTTGGAAAGGGAATCATATACTATTGACAACTAACCTTGTCTTAGAGGTGATCAAGAAAGGCTATGTAAAGGCATTTCCATTAGTAATCTATAGTTTCCCCATCATAGAGGGATTGTTTCATCATAGTAAATGTTAGAGGATATAAAAAATATGGACAATCCCACTAAATTCTATTACCCGAGTATCCTCTATACCTATTGAGGTCCACGAACAAATGACTTAGCTAAACGGGGTGTGTATTTGAGTACCTGTGCATGTAGGAACAAGTGCATGTGAAGGAAGTTCATGAAACCAAGGGAACCATGAGTAGGGGTGATTATCCTATCATGTGTGGGGCGACATAAGAGGATATAGGTGAGCATCAATGCCATTCAAACTCAAATAAATCATTGAGAGGCATCAATGCTTATTAAGAATGAATATTCTAGTGGAAGTCTGATGTTGGACATGATTATTACAGGATGCAATGAATATGAATACACCACGTTGTAGGAGAATTTTGTAGGTGAACTTCAAAACCCCTAAAATATTCAGGGATCCTTTCTCATGGAGGATATGCTACGTTATAGCTGTGTTGAAGAGAATATTCTCACACTACACCTACCACTTGCATCTAGGATGGCACAAACCCCACATAAATAGAGATTTTACTGACTTAAAATCCTATATAGGCCTACATTGTAAAATAGAGGATTACACTATAGGCAGTCATTTATTATTGAAGGAATGTTAAGGATATTATGAGGAGATCATATAGATATTTTGGGTACTTTTAATTAAAAATAGATTTTGTGGACCTGATCAACTATATTATTCAACACCGTAGGGTACTATACCATGCCCATATAAATTGATTGATGAACCCTTTTATACCATAGTGAAGGAGGATATATTGTTGTATTTCTCTAGTTAAAGGAACCAATGTTGTAGAAGGTTAAATCGTGACACATAAAATAAGTTACAGTAAAAACTTAAAATTGGATAGAAAAGGTTGTCCTTAGGTTTTGGGATATTTTACACAAAGTTTATAGCCTTTTATAATGAAATTTAAGTGTAATGGAAACATGAAATGATCATATGATGGAAGATTAATCTTTGATTGATTACAACACCTGGATCAAATAAAAATGGTTGTATTATTAACACCTTCATACAATAGTTTCATAAAGTTAGAGATATATAATTCAAGAGATATTTTGTGAAGCACTCAAGGAAGGTATGAATAGAAAATTTCCATAACTTCAAGAAGATTAAAAATTAAAGAAGAAATAAAAAAATTCCAAGATATTTAAGATCCTATAACATCATCATATTGTGCTCAAGAGATACACTATTATTGGTGTTATCTCACATTCTTTTCTAATGGAGATGAAGAAGTACTCATAGAGGGATTAGTGGGTTCCTATTTATGATGAGAGTCAGTGAGCCTTATCAATTGTTTGAATAGTAATTTTTGAGGGTTAGTGTTTGAACACTCCCATCGTGAGGTGTGACAAATTAAAAGTTTATTGTTCACTTATAATCGTACTAACTAGGTAGCTTTTGGTAGTTGGGGTCAATCTCATAGGGAAAATGGAGAAGTAAAAATTAAGCACAAGTCGGCGAGTCTCATCCGATTATACATACAAAATGAACAATGAAAAAATGATGAAAATTTGAAACAATTTTAAAAAATTCAATTAAAATAAAAGTGGAGATAGAGAAAATAGAAAAAAATGTTTCAGGGTTTGTTGACGCTGAAATTCGGAGAAGGGACACATCGGGCGGAAAAAAGAGCAACGAATGAATCCATGATGAAAAAGAGGAGATTTCGGGGCCCGGGAGGCGAGCACATTCAAGATTGGGGAGACACATGCAAGAGGCCTTCCAGTGCGCAAACCCTTGTGCTCCAACTTCCCTTTCCACACCCAAAGCACCATCCCCCATGACTGGATGCACCCACCCTGTTTCTGCTCCCAAAGCACTGTCCTCCACGACTGGATGTGCCCGCCCCATTTCTGCGCCGAAGGCGATGTCGAATGGGCATTTGCGAGCCCGAACCCGATTTCGCACCGAAGGCGAAGTCCAAAGGGCATTTGCGTGCTCGTCCCTACTTCCGCACCGAAGGCGACGTTGAATGGAGTTTTGCGCTCCCAACCCTGTTTCTGCACCGAAGGAGATGTCGAACGACAGTTTGCGCGCCTGACACCCTTTGCGATCACAAGCCACGTCCGATGGGAGTTTGCGCACCAGGCCCTTGCGTGCCGCTCTGAGGAATCTGGATGTAAAATAACCCGTATCCCCACCTTTCAGGGGACAGGTGAACCGAAGACGAAGCGACGCTCGGCTGTGCGAAAACCCTATCTTTCGTGACCGCGTGAAAAACACATGGCCTTCAGGTATTTGATTTTGCACGATAGGTCCCCCGGGGGTGCCTTCGGGTGGGCCCTCTGATCCTCGTGAATTTCATTTCATCTCGAATTCAGTTGTACACAAGGGGTCCCATCTTGCATGCAAGTTCCCTCTACGTCAGGTGCTCTTGCACGCAACCCTTCCAACTAGCGCGCAAACTGTCCGTCTTGCACGCAACCACTCATTGTGACATCCCAAGTAAGTAATAAATAATAGATATTTTATCTATGTCCATTAATGAATTATATAGTGATTTAGATGCTTAAAATGAGAATAAATCCAATCTTAAGCATGGAATACACTAATATTTTTTAAAAGATTGTTTTACTGCCTTTTGATGGCAAACCATTTTTAAATCAAACTTTTGACAGTTTTATGAGCTCTATTTGTCAAAATAAACTTATTCTTTATGATTGGGACATTGAAATTTACTTTGGTTAATTTTTTGGTATTTTTCCGATAAAGTTTATTTTTTTAATGAATAGTGAAAAATGTTGTATTTTAATTCAAAACCTCTTTTTAATCTAATTTATTTATATGATTAGATTATCTTTTTATTTGGTTTTAAAGTGAAATTAGAATATATTTTTACCATTTAATCCAATTGTGGTCATTGGAATTAATTTCACTATGAAATTGGACTTAAACTAGTGTCAATCTTTTGATACTTATTGTTTCATAAAAACACGCTATTTGCTCTGATAGCGGGAATTAATTATTAAATTAATTAATGTAACTTATATGTTTTGAATTTTGTAAAATAGAAATAATTTTTTAATTTGGAATATCAAATATATCTTAGGGTGAAGTTTTGGTATTTTTCTGAAAAACTTCAAATTTTGATGAATAGTGAAACCACTAAGTGGTACTTTAAAAAACTGATTTTTCGTTTAAATGAAAATTTACCACCTCTGTGTCTTGAATTTCAAAAATACAACATACATGTTTGTCATTAAGAAGTAAAATGTGGTTCAATGGGATTAAAATAATTTTTTGGTGAATAGTAACTTATAAGTTTTTAATCGCGATTAGAGGTAATTAGTGCAATTTAAGTCAAAAATTGATATTATAATAAAATGAAAATACCTAGAAACATGTCCTACCCTTATTGGATGTGTCATGGCCGACCAAGACAACCCATGGGTTGATTTTTGGGACCCCATAGAGCCACTTGGGGAAGATAAATACATTAATGCCTTTTATTTAAAGTTAAAGTAAAAATGACACAAACATGAGTTGTTTTACTAAAAAGATTTTTAAATGGGGTTATACAAGTCATATTTTTGACTATAAATATTCATTGGAAAGATAAAAATATTTCTTATATCATGATATTTTTTTATAATTTATATACATTAAATAAATTAAATTATTTATGACATCATGATGATGCAGCGATTACCTCATTAATAAAGGATTTCAATAAAATGAAACAATAATGTTAAAACTATAAATTAAACTTGTCAAAGACCTATTGGATGAGTATATTTAGAACCCTTATAACCTTATACTAGAAATAAATCAATTTAGGAGCTTTAAAATCCGAAACTCATTTGAAAATAAAGTAACCTTTTATACCTTTCCAAGAGTGCCCCTCCTCTCCTCTTACAAAAGGACCCCACCTCTACCACCTTACCCACACATCCAAAGCCTTTGTCTCGGACAAACCCTACCCATTTTGTCTCTACAAATCCCTCTATAACTCTTATAATCCTCACTTTGGGCATAATTCTTCCCAAGTAATCCTTTGAGCTCAAATCAAAAAGAGTTGCCCGATTTAAAGGTAGTGTCTTCTCTTGTGTTCTTATGTTTTATTTTGCTTCTCCAACCCCCTAAACTCTTTTTATTAATTTATTTTGTAACAACAACAGTATATTACATATACTAGGATTTTGTTATAAGAATTATTCTAGCTACACTTACACACACCTACATCTAATGGTTAAAGAACATACCGTTTTCGTGGATGGCGAATTTCTGCCTCACGAAACGATGATTGTTCAATATTATTTTAACACCTTAAAAGGTGGCCATTAAGATGTCACTATATTTATATATGATATAAAATATGTTTATGTTTTACTTATGCTTCTATATTTTTCATTTATGGCATACCTTTATGGTTTCCATTATGGGTAAACGTGATATCTTCATTTTAGGAAGTGCGGACTACCGCCCCTCAAAGTGATTTGATTCGTTAATGCCATATGTGGGACGTATAAAGGATGCAATTAATGATTTTATATATGATATTATACTGTAATTATAATATACCTTTATATCATTATGATTCCATTCCATAAAATACGAAATATAAATGAAAGTAGCGTTCATGCGTACGTACGGCTTACCGTTTCCATGAACGGTGCATTTCATTTCTTACCTCTAAAATTTATGTAATATTATAAATGCATGTATATACTCGATATATATGATATATATATGATATATACATCATGATTATAACTCTGGATATAATGGATACATGAACAATGTGTAATTATAAAAAGTTTATTTTTTTGACTCAAGTACCAATGGTCGTTAAAACGACTGTTATTAACTTAAATAATTACATAGTGTTCATGACATGGTAATAATTGATATAAAAGGAATAATGAACTTGAAAAAGGTTCTTAAGCAAGTAGAAATTAACTCAAGTTTATTATTCAGGAGGTTAAATAACGATCGAGTCAAGTCGGACCCGAGGTATGGGACTTCGTCTCAATCTCCTTTCATTAAGGCATATTTTGTTTTATACACAACCTTCTTTTATACGGTGTATAAACCCATTTGAATTTTACATTTATTCAAAAGGAATATTTTTATACGAAGCCTTTACTAAACGAAAAAAGGGAATGTTTTTTTTGTTGTACGTATGCGGAGACAACGGCTTCTCCGCCGCCGTGACCATTATTTGTGCTTCAGCGTCCTCTACAAGCCATACCTTTTTTTAGAAAGAAAAATAAATACCATGTTTTACTTTTCTTTTATTTTGGTATTGAAAATGGTTTTGATAACGTTTTTATTATATCAATGTGTTATTGATATCTTGTGATTGAAATGTGGAAATGTTATGTTTACTTTATGCATGTTTTATGTGATACGATTATGTTATGGTTCTTGGGCATTGTTTATGAAGGTGGGTGGTTCTGTGATAAACTAAGGGCGGGTGAGCCCGATATAGCTCTCCAATGCATTGAGTAACGTGAAGGGGTTAAACCTTGAGGTTTCTCCGAAGAGATTTAGGGAATATACTATTATGGGTATTCCAAATGTAACCAAGAGGGTTACTCCCTACGTTAGAATGTTATGAATGCCTCAAGTTACCATTATGTCTTATGATTTCTATGATTTATTCATGATTTGAGGAGGTTTGTTAATGTGCTTATGTTTTATGGGTAAAGTATGATTTCATTCTTATGTATATATGTAATCATGTTTTCTTTACATTTTTTTATATCCTTTACTGAGCTTTTTATGCTCATCCCAAGTTTTTGAAATGTTTTTCACAGGTCAAGGGAAGGGTACATGATATGATGATAGTGTCAAGGAAGTGTCAAGAAAGAATCCATGTTTTATTTTAAATATGTTTCCGTTGACGGGAAAAATGAATACTATATTTTATGTAACCACTTTGTTTAAATGTGGAATGTAATGCAAGTTTTATGATCTAATTATCTAAAACTCTAAACCTGAAAAGATCCTCAATGTGTAATCTTTTAATAACTCAAGATTAAGTAAGGTTTAAGTCTGGGGACTTATAGTTGGTATCAGAGGTCGGTTTAGATAACTTTAGAAGTTATAATTATATTAAATGATTATCCAAAAATATTTTTTTATGGTCAAATTGAAATGATATAGAATTTGAAGATTACCATGTTGCTTCATCTAAGACATGTTTGTTCAGAATGGTTTTCCACAGAGGAAACAGGGAAGCAGTGCTAGGAAGGAATACAAAAGGAAATAAACTTCCGAATCAGTATCCAGAGATGGTTGGAATTGGAACTGAACTGTTTGTTGTAGTAATGGCGCAGTTGACTCAAGCGATAAATGGTGGTGGTATCCATGCATGATATCAGCCAGATCAACCGGAGAGGAACATGTCAGTGGTGGAACATTTCATGAGGCAACATCCCCCATCATTCAGAGGATCATCTGACCCTGTGCTAGTTGAAGGGTGGATTAAAGCACTGGAGAAGATTTTCTATGTCATGGGGTGTTCAGACAATCAAAAGGTTAGTCTTGCTATTTACCGTTTGGAGGGTGAGGCAGATCAGTGGTGGTCGATGGATAAAAATATCAGTGACGCTGATGAGATTGATGGTCTCGACTGGGATGAATTCAAAGGTATGTTTATTGAGAAGTATTTTCCTAAGGCTGTTCGACTTAGGATGGAAAAACAATTCTTGGAATTGAGGCAAGAGGAAGACTCAGTGGCTGCCTATGAAGAAAGGTTCACTCGATTGGCAAGGTATGCTCCAAATTTTATCCGAGACCTTGATAGTAAAATCAATCGTTTTTACTCAAGATTAAATCCAAAATATCGAAGGGAATTGGCTTCTCGTGAGTTCAAAAGTTATGAAAAGCTTGTTCGATGTGCTGAGAAGGTGGAAATTGAGTTTTCCGATGATCAAGTGTTCTATAACAACCAGCAGAAGAAGAGACCGAGGTGGCAGGAGAATGGAAAGAATTATTCAAAAAGGTCTGACGGTAAGAAAACTAAGTTTCCAGTTTGTGATAAATGTGGTAAAAGGAATGCTGGGGAATGTCTTCTAAATTCTGGAAAGTGCTACCGATGTGGTAATATGGGACATAAGGCTCATGATTGCATTGAAAAAGATCAAGGTGATGGTAAGTCCAAATTTGATTTGCAGTTAGTGAAATGTTTTAAGTGCAATGAGATGGGTCACTATGCAAACGAGTGTCCGACAAAGAGCTCGAGTGATGGGAAGTAGTTAGACTACAAGCAGAAAGGGGTGGTGAAATCCTTTGAAATTACTTCAGCAGATGTTGGGCCATCCAATGAAGTTGTATTAGGTACTTTTTTTGTTTTTTCAAATTATGCCAGTGTGTTGTTGGATTCGGGGTCTACACATTCTTTCATCTCTAAAAACTTTTCTTGTAAAATGGGAATACCATCTCAAGAAATTACTCTTGAACTTGTGGTAAAAACACCTGGGGGAAATGTTGAGGCGAAATAAATTTATAATAATCTTCCTATCCTTATCCGTGGAAAGAACCTAGTTGCGAACCTTATTGTTTTACCTCTAATAGAGTTTGGTGTTATCTTGGGAAAGGATTGGCTCTCTCTTTACCATGCTAAGATTGACTGTGGAACTAAAGAAGTTTCTTTTCAGAAAGACTTTCAGTTTGTGTACAAGAATGAACCCTTACTGTTGATAACATATCAAGAATCCGAGAAACTTGTAAAAGATGGAAATGAATGTTACCTTGCACACATTGTTTAAAACAAGGGAACTGTTCAGATTAATGATGTGCTAGTGGTAAATGAGTATCCTGATGTTTTTCCTGATGAGTTTCCTGGAATAATACCAAATCGGGAAGTTGAGTTTACTGTTGACTTAGTTCCTGATGCTTAGCCAATTTCAAAACCCCCTTATTGAATGGCTCAAATTGAAATTTTAGAGTTGAAGGAGCAATTGCAAGTTTTATTAGAGAAAGTTTTCATTCGACCTAGCACATCGCCATGGGGTGTTCTTGTTTTATTTGTTAAAAATAAAGATGGTTCAATGAGACTTTGAATTGATTATAGAGCCTTGAATAACATCACTGTTAAGAACAAATATCCTTTGCCTCATTTCGATGATTTGTTTGATCAGCTTCAGGGAGCTCAGTATTTTTCAAAGATTGACCTGAGATCAGGGTACCATCAGCTGAAGGTAAAGGAAGTAGATATTCCGAAGACCGCGTTCCGTACAAGATATGGCCATTATGAATTTTTAGTAATGCCTTTTGGGCTAACCAATGCACCTACTGTATTCATGGACTTAATGAATAGAATTTTCCATGAGTTCTTGGATAAGTTTGTGGTGGTTTTCATTGATGATATTTTGGTGTTTTCTAAAAGTAAATAGGAGCATGAAAGACATTTAAGGGTTATTTTTCAAACCTTAAAATAAAATAAATTGTATGGTAAATTCAGAAAGTATGAGTTTTGGTTGCAACAAATTTCTTTCCTTGGTCATATTGTTTCTAAAGATGGGATAACTGTTGATCCTGAAAAAACAAAGGTTGTTGAAGAATGGCCAAGACCCACAAATGTAACTGATATTCGAAGATTCCTTGGTTTGGTAGGCTATTACCGAAGGTTTGTTAGAATTTTTTCCCGGTTATCTAGTCCAATGACTAAGCTAACTCGGAAGGGTGTTAAGTTTATCTGGACAAAAGAATGTGATGATTGTTTTCCGGAACTGAAAAGAAGATTGGTGAATGATCTAGTTTTGGCACTACCTTCTAGGAATGGTGAGTTTGTTATCTACAGTGATGCTTCATTGAAAGGACTTGGTTGTGTCCTAATGTATAATGACCAGGTAATTTCTTATGCTTCACGTCTGTTGAAAACTCATGAGGTAAATTATCCTACACATGATTTGGAATTAGCTGTTGTTGTTTTCGCTTTAAAATTTGGAGGCATCATTTGTATGGAGTAAAGTGTGAAATATATACCGATCAAAAAAGTTTAAAGTATATATTCACTCATAAATAATTGAACACGAGACAGAGGAGATTTCTAGAATTAATCAAGGATTATGATTGTACAATTCATTACTATCCGGGAAAAGCAAATAAAGTAGCTGGTGTTTTGAGTCGAAAAAGTAATGCTTCATTAAAAATGTTGCATTTGGAATGTGATCCTTTGGTTAAGGATTTGATGAACTTTGGAATAGAAGTTTTTGGTGCAGGATTTCCTTCTATTTTGTTTCAGGTATTAGTGAAATCGTCTCTATCAGACAGAATTAAGCAAGCACAGAAGCAAGATAGTGAGTTGCAGAAAAATGTAGAGCTGGTTCAGAAGGGTAAGTTACCTGAATTCCAAATTGATAATGATTGTGTTTTGAGATTTGGGAAGAGATTGTGTGTGCCTTGTGATTCACAGTTGAAGATAGAGTTGTTATGTGAAGCTCATAGTTCTCCGTTTTCAGTTCATCCTAGCAGTACTAAGATGTACAGAGATCTACGGGAGTATAACTGGTGGGATGGAATGAAAAGAGATATTGTTGATTTTACTGTGAAGTGCTTGAATTGTCAACAAGTTAAAGTAGAGCAGCAGTTACCGAAAGGGATGCTTCAGCCTTTACCAGTACCAGAATGGAAATGGGAAAATATATCCATGGACTTCGTTGTGGGATTACCGAAGACACCTTGAGGTAATAATGCAATCTGGGTTATTCTTGATCGCATGACTAAATATGCTCATTTCCTTACTATACGAGATACTTTTTCCCTAGATAAACTTTCTCGATTGTATCTTAAAGAGATAGTCAGGTTGCATGGAGTTCCCCTTTGTATTGTATCTGATCGTGATCCTAGGTTTACTTCTAACTTTTGGAAAGGCCTTCAGAAGTCGTTGGGTACAAAATTAAATTTTAGTAGAGCTTTTCATCCTCAATCAGATGGGAAATAAGAATGAACAATTCAGACTTTGGAAGATATGCTACGTGCTTGTTCGATGGATTATCAGGGAAGTTGGGACCAACATCTTTCTTTGGTTGAGTTTTCTTATAATAACATTTTTCATTCCAGTATACATATGGCACCATTTGAGGCATTATATGGGAAGCGGTGTCGAACTCCAGCTTTCTGGGATAAAGTGGGTGAAAGGAAGCTGATGGGACCAGAATTGGTAGAAGAGATGGCAGAAAAATTTCAGTTGATTCCAAAACACATGAGAACAGCTCAGAGCAGGCAGAAGAGTTATGCGGATAACCGGAGGAAGGAGCTATCTTTTGAGGTAGGTGATCATGTTTTTCTCAAAGTCTCACCATGGAAAAGTGTGATGCGATTTGGTAAGAAATGAAAGCTGAGTCCAAGGTTCATTGGACCATATGAAATTATGTAGAGAGTTATATCAGTTGCTTACCGAGTGGATTTACCTCCGAGTTTATCTCAGGTACACAATGTTTTTCATGTTTCAATGTTAAGGAAGTACATGCCAGATCCATCTCATGTTTTGAGTCCAGAGGTAGTTCAGCTGGAAGAGAACCTATCTTATGAGGAACAACCGGTCGAGATTCTTGACCACAGGGAGAAAGTGTTACGGAATAATGTGATTCATTAGGTAAAAGTTTTGTGAAAAAACCACATGATTGAAGAGGCAACATGAGAATCTGAAAATGCAATGAGGGCTAAATACCCCCACTTATTCGATAAGTAAATAAATTGCGGGGATGCAATTTTCTAAAGGGGGGAAGGATGTAACATCCCAAGTAAGTAATGAATAATAGATATTTTTATCTATGTTTATTAATGAATTAGATAGTGTTTTAGAGGCTTAAAATGAGAATAAATCCAATCTTAAGCATGAAATACACTAATATTTTTTAAAAGATTGTTTTACTGCCTTTTGATGGCAAACCATTTTCAAATAAAATTTTTGACTATTTTATAATCTCTATTTGTCAAAATAAACTTATTATTTATGATCGGGACATTGAAATTTACTTTGGGTAAATTTTTGGTATTTTCCTGATAAAGTTCATTTTTTTAATGAATAGTGAAAAATGTTGTATTTTAATTCAAAACCTCTTTTTAATATAATTTATTTATATGATTATATTATCTTTTTAATTGGTTTTAAAGTGAAATTAGAATATATTTTTACCATTTAATCCAATGGTGGTTATTGGAATTAATTTCACTTTGAAATTGGACTTAAACTAGTGTCAATCGTTTGATACTTATTATTTCATAAAAACACGCTATTTGCTCTAACAGCAGGAATTAATTATTAAATTAATTAATGTAACTTATATGTTTTGAATTTTTTAAAATAGACATAATTTTTGAATTAGGAATATCAAATATAGCTTAGGGTGAAGTTTTGGTATTTTTCTGAAAAACTTCAATTTTTGATGAATAGTGAAACCACTAAGTGGTACTTTAAAAAACTGATTTTTCGTTTAAATGAAATTTTACCACCTCTGTGTTTTGAATTTCAAAAATCCGACATACATGGTTGTCATTAATAAGTAAAATTTGGTTCAATGGGATTAAAATAATTTTTTTGGTGAATAGTAACTTTTAAGTTTTTAATCGCGATTAGAGGTAATTAGTGCAATTTAAGGCAAAAATAATATTATAATAAAATGAAAATACCTAGAAACATGTCCTACCCTTATTGGATGTGTGATCTCTGACCAATACAACCCATGGGTCTATTTTTGGGACCCCATGGAGCCACTTGGGTAAGATAAAGACATTAATGCTTTTTATTTAAAGTTAAAGTAAAAATGACACAAACATGAGTTGTTTTACAAAAACGATTTTTAAATGGGATTATACAAGTCATATTTTTTACTATAAATATTCATTGGAAATATAAAAGGATTTCCTACATCATGATATTTTTTTTATAATTTATAGACATTAAATAAATTAAATTATTTATGACATCATGATGATGCAGCGATTACCTCATTAATAAAGGATTTAAATAAAATGAAAAGATAATGTTAAAACTATAACTTACACTTGTCAAAGACCTATTTGATGAGTATATTTCCAACATTTATAACCTTATCCTTAAAATACATCAATCTTTAAAATCTGAAACTCATTTGAAAATAAAGTAACCTTTTATACCTTTCCAAGAGTGCCCCTCCTCTCCTCTTATAAAAGGCCCCCACCTCTACCACCTTACCCACACTTCCAAAGACTTTGGATCGGCCAACCCCTACCCATTTTTTCTCTCCACACCCCTATCTAACTCTTAGAAGCCTCACTTTGGGAATAATTCTTCCCAAGGAAGCCTTTGTGCTCAAATCAAAAAGAGTTACCCGATTTAAAGGTATTGTCTTCTCTTGTGTTCTTATGTTTTATTTTGCTTATCCAACCCCCTAAACTCTTTTTATTCATTTATTTTGTAACAACACCAGTATATTCCATATACTAGGATGTTTTTATAATAAGGATTCGAGCTAACCTTACACACACCTACATCTAATGGTTAAAGAATATACTGTTTCCGTGGATGGAAAATTTCTGCCTCACGAAACGATGATTGTTCAATATTCTTTTAACACCTTGAAAGGTGGACATTAAGATGTCACTATATTTATATATGATATATAATATTTTTATGTTTTACTTAAGCTTCTGTATTTTTCATTTATGGCATACCTTTATGGTTTCCATTATGGTTAAACGCGATATCTTCATTTTAGGAAGTGCGGACTACCGCCCCCTCAAAGTGATTTGATTCGTTAATGCCATATGTGGGACGTATAAAGGATGTAATTAATGATTTTATATATGATATTATACTGGAATTATAATATACCTTTATATCATTATGATTCCATTCCATAAAATACGAAATAGAAATGAAAGTAGCGTTCATGCGTACGTACGACTTACCGTCTCCATGAACGGTGCATTTCATTTCTTACCTCTAAACATTATGTAATATTATAAATGAATGTATATACTGGATATATATGATATCTACATCATGATTATAACTCTGGATATAATGGATACATGAACAACGTGTAATTATAAAGAGTTTGTTTTTTTGACTCAAGTACCAATGATCGTTAAAATGACCGTTATTAACTTAAATAATTACATAGTGTTCATGACATGGTAATAAGTGATATAAAAGGAATAATGAACTTGAAAAAGGTTCTTAATCAAGTAGAAATTAACTCAAGTTTATTATTCAGGAGGTTAAAGAATGATCGAGTCAAGTCGAACCCGAGGTATGGGACTTCGTCTCAATCTCCTTTCATTAAGGCATATTTTGTTTTATACAAAACCTTCTTTTATACGATGTATAAACTCCTTTGACTTTTAAGTTTATTCAAAAGGAATATTTTTATACAAAGCCTTTACTAAACGACAAAAGGGAATGTTTTTTTTCCGTACGTATGCGGCGACAACGGCTTCTCCACCGTCGTGACAATTATTTGAGTTTCGGCGTCCTCTACAAGCCATACCTTTTTTTCAAAAAGAAAAATAAATACCATGTTTTAATTTTATTTTATTTTGGTATTGAAAATGGTTTTGATAACGTTTGTATTATATCAATGTGTTATTGATATCTTGTGATTGAAATGTGGAAATGTTATGTTTCCTTTATGCATATTTTATGTGATACGATTATGTTACGGTTGTTGGGCATTTTTTATGAAGACGGGGGGTTCTGTGATAAACTAAGGGCGGGTGAGATCGATATAGCTCTTCAATGCATTGGGTAATGCGAAGGGGTTAAACGTTGAGGTTTCTCCGAAGAGATTTAGGGAATACACTGTGATGGGTATTCCAAACGTAACCAAGAGGGTTACTCCCTACGTAAGAATGTTATGAATACCTCAAGTTACCTTTATGTCTTATGATTTATATGATTTATTCATGATTTGATGAGGTATGTTAAAGTGCTTATGTTTTATGGGTAAAGTATGATTTTATTCTCATGTATATATGTACTCATGTTTTCTTTCCATTTTTTATATCCCTTACTGAGATTTTTATGCTCATCCAAAGTTTTTGAAATGTTTTTCACAGGTCAAGGGAAGGGTACATGATATAATGATAGTGTAAAGGAAGTGTCAAGAAAGAATCCATGTTTTACTTTAAATATGTTTCCATTGACGGGAAAAATGAATACTATCTTTTATGTAACCACTTTGTTTAAATGTGGATTTTAATGCAAGTTTTATGATCTAATTCTCTAAAACTCTAAACCTGAAAATATCCTCAATGTGTAATCTTGTAATAACTCAAGATTAAGTAAGGTTTAAGGCTGGGGCCTTATAGTTGGTATCAGAGGTCAGTTTAGATAACTTTATGAGTTATAATTCTATTAAATTATTATCCAAAAATATTTTTTTTATGGTTAAATTGAAATGATATAGCATTTGAAGATTACCATGTTGCTTCATCTAAGACATGTTTGTTCAAAATGGTTTTCCACAGTGGAAACAGGGAAGTAGTGCTAGGAAGGAATACAAAAGGAAATAACCTTCTGAATTAACATCCTGAGATGGTCGGAATTGGAACTGAACAGTTTGTTACAGTAATGGCGCAGTTGACTCAAGCGATAAATGGTGGTGGTATCCATGCACAAGATCAGCCAGATCAACCGCAGAGGAACATGTCAGTGGTGGAACATTTCATGAGGCAACATCCCCCATCATTCAGAGGATCATCTGACCCTATGCTAGCTGAAGGGTGGATTAAAGCACTGGAGAAGATTTTCGATGTCATGGGGTGTTCATACAATCAAAAGGTTAGTCTTGCTATTTACCATTTGGAGGGTGAGGCAGATCAGTGGTGGTCGATGGTTAAAAATATCAGGGATGCTGATGAGATTGATGCTCTCGACTGGGATGAATTAAATGGTATGTTTCTTGAGAAGTATTTTTCTAAGGCTATTCGACTTAGGATGGAAAAACAATTCTTGTAATTGAGGCAAGAGGAAGACTCAGTGGCTGCCTATGAAGAAAGGTTCACTCGATTGGCAAGGTATGCTCCAAATTTTATCTGAGACCTTGATAATAAAATCAATCGTTTTTACTCAGGATTAAAGCCAAAATATCGAAGGGCATTGGATTATCGTGAGTTCAAAAGTTATGAAAAGATTGTTCGATGTGCTGAGAAGGTGGAAATGGAGTTTTCCGATGATCAAGTGTTCTATAACAACCAGCAGAAGAAGAGAATGAGGTGGCAGGAGAAAGGAAAGAATTATTCAAAAAGGTCTGATGGTAAGAAAACTAAGTTTCTAGTTTGTGATAAATGTGGTAAAAGGAATGCTGGGGAATGTCTTCTGAATTCTGGAAAGTGCTACCGATGTGGTAATATGGGACATAAGGATCATGATTTCACTGAAAAGGTTAAGGTGATGGTAAGTCCAAATTTGATTTGCAGTTAGTGAAATGTTTTAAGTGTAATGAGATGGGTCACTATGAAAACGAGTGTCTGACAAAGAGCTCGAGTGATGGTAAGTAGTTAGACTACAAGCAGAAAGGGGTGGTGAAATCCTTTGCAACTAATTCAGCAGATGTCGGGCCATCAAATGAAGTTGTATTAGGTACTTTGTTTGTTTTTTCAGATTATGCCAGTGTGTTGTTTGATTCGGAGTCTACACATTCTTTCATCTCTGAAAACTTTTCTAGTAAAATGGGAATACCATCTCAAGAAATGACTCCTGAACTTGTGGTAAAAACACTTGGGGGAAATTTTGAGGCAAAAATAATTTATAAGAATCTTCCTATCCTTATCCGTGGAAAGAACCTACTTGCAAACCTTATTATTTTACCTCTAGTAGAGTTTGATGTTATCCTAGGAATGGATTGGCTCTCTATTTACCATGCTAAGATTGACTGTAGAGCTAAAGAAGTTTCTTTTAAGAAAGAATTTCAGTTTTTGTACAAGAATGAACCCTTACTGTTGATAACATATCAAGAAGCCGAGAAACTTGTAAAATATAAAAATGAATGTTACCTTGCACACATTGTTGAAAACAAGGGAACTGTTCATATTAATGATCTGCCAGTGGTAAATGAGTATCCTGATGTTTTTCCTGATGAGTTGCCTGGAATAATACCAGATCGGGAAGTTGAGTTTACTGTTGACTTAGTTCCGGATGCTAAGCCAATTTCAAAACCCCCTTATCGAATGGCTCAAATTGAACTTTTAGAGTTGAAGGAGCAATTTCAAGATTTATTAGAGAAAGGTTTCATTCGACCTAGCACATCACCATGGGGTGCTCTTGTTTTATTTTTTTTAAAGAAAGATGGTCCAATGAGACTTTGCATTGATTATAGAGCCTTTAATAACATCATTGTTAAGAACAAATATCCTTTGACTCATATCTATGATTTGTTTGATCAACTCCAGGGAGCTCAGTATTTTTCAAAGATTGACCTGAGATCGGGGTACCATCAGCTGAAGGTAAAGGAAGCAGATATTCCGAAGACCGCGTTCCATACAAGATATGGCCATTATGAATTTGTAGTAATGCCTTTTGGGATAACCAATGCACCTGCTGTATTCATGGACTTAATGAATAGAATTTTACATGAGTTCTTGGATAAGTTTGTGGTGGTTTTCATTGATGATATTTTGGTGTTTTCTAAAAGTAAAGTGGAGCATGAAAGACATTTAAGGGTTATTTTTCAAACCTTAAAAGAAAAGAAATTGTATGGGAAATTCAGAAAGTGTGAGTTTTGGTTGCAACAAATTTCTTTCCTTGGTTATATTGTTTCTAAATATTGGATAACTGTTGATCCTATAAAAAAAATGTTGTTGAAGAATGTCCAAGACCCAAAAATGTAACTAAGATTCGTAGCTTCCTTGGTTTGGAAGGCTATTACTGAAGGTTTGTTAGAAAATTTTCTCGGTTATCTAGTCTAATGACTAAGATAACTTGGAAGGGTGTTAAGTTTATCTGGACAAAAGAATGTGATGATTGTTTTTAGGAACTGAACAGAAGATTGGTGAATGCTCCAGTTTTGGAACTACCTTCCAGGAATGGTGAGTTTTTTATCTACAGTGATTCTTCATTTAAAGGACTTGGTTGTGTCATAATGAAGTATGATCTGGTAATTGAGTATGCTTCACGTTAGTTGAAAACTCATGAGGTAAATTATCCTACACATGATTTGGAATTAGCTGCTGTTGTTTTCGCTTTAAAAATTTGGAGGCATCATTTGTATGGAGTAAAGTGTGAAATATATACCGATCACAAAAGTTTAAAGTATATATTCACTCAGAAAGAATTGAACATGAGACAGAGGAGATGACTAGAATTAATCAAGGATTATGATTGTACAATTTATTACCATCCGGGAAAAGCAAATAAAGTGGCTGATGCTTTGAGTCGAAAAAGTAATGCTTCATTAACAATGTTGAGTTTGGAACGTGATCCTTTGGTTAAGGATTTGATGAAATTTGGCATAGAAGTTTTTGGTGCAGGATGTCCTTCGGTTCTGTTTCAGGTATCAGTGAAATATTCTCTATCAGACAGAATTAAGCAAGCACAGAAGCAAGATAGTGAGTTGCAGAAAAAGGTAGAGCTGGTTCAGAAGGGTAAGTTTCCTTAATTCAGTATTGATAATGAATGTGTTTTGAGATTTGGGAAGAGGTTGTGTGTGCCTTGTGATTCATAGTTGAAGAGAGAGTTGTTATGTGAAGCTCATAGTTCTCTGTTTTCAGTTCATCCTGGCAGTACTAATATGTACATAGATCTATGGGAGTATTACTGGTGGGACAGAATGAAAAGAGATATTGCTGATTTTACTGTGAAGTGCTTGACTTGTCAACAGGTTAAAGCAGAGCGGCAGTTACCGAAAGGTATTTTTCAGCCTTTACCAGTACCAGAATGGAAATGGGAAAATATATCCATGGACTTCGTTGTGGGATTGCTGAAGACACCTCGAGGTAATAATGCAATCTGGGTTATTCTTGATCGCTTGACTAAATCTGCTCATTTTCTTGCTATACAAGATACTTTTTCCCTAGATCAACTTTCTCGATTGTATCTTAAAGAGATAGTCAGGTTGCATGGAGTTCCCCTCTCCATTGTATCTGATCGTGATCCTAGGTAAACTTCTAACTTTTTGAAAGGCCTTCAGAAGTCATTGGGTACTGAATTAAATTTTAGTACAGCTTTTCATCCTCAATCAGATGGGCAATCAGAACAAACAATTCAGACTTTGGAAGATATGCTACGTGCTTGTTTGATGGATTATCAGGGAAGTTGGGACCAACATCTTTCTTTGGTTGAGTTTTCTTATAATAAGAGTTTTCATTCCAGTATACAGATGGCACCATTTGAGTCGTTATATGGGAAGCGGTGTCGAACTCCAGCTTTCTGGGATGAAGTGGGTGGAAGGAAGCTGATGGGACCAGAATTGGTAGAAGAGATGACATAAAAAGTTCAGTTGATTCAGAAACACATGAGAACAACTCAGAGTAGGCAGAAGAGTTCTGCGGATAACCGGAGGAAGGATCTATCTTTTGAGGTAGGTGATCATGTTTTTCTCAAAGTCTCACCGTGGAAAAGTGTGATGCAATTTGGTAAGAAAGGATATATAAGTCCAAGGTTCATTGGACCATATGAAATTCTGGATAGAGTTGGATCAGTTGCTTACTGAGTGGCTTTACCTCTGAGTTTATCTCACGTACACAATGTTTTTCATGTTTCAATGTTAAGGAAGTACATGCCAGATCCATCTCATGTTTTGAGTCCAGAGGTAGTTCAGCTAGAAGAGAACCTATCTTATGAGGAAAAACCGGTCCAGATTCTTGACCACAGGGATCAAGTGTTACGGAATAAGGTGATTCATCAGGTAAAAGTTTTTTGGAAAAACCACATGATTGAAGAGGCAACATGGGAATCTGAAATTGCAATGAGGGCTAAATACCCCCACTTATTCGATAAGTAAATAAATTACGGGGACACAATTTTCTAAATGGGGAAGGATGTAACATCCCAAGTTAGTAATGAATAATAGATATTTTTATCTATTTATATTAATGAATTATATAGTGTTTTAGAGGCTTAAAATGAGAATAAATCCAATCTTAAGCATGGAATACACTAATATTTTTTAAAAGATTGTTTTACTTCCTTTTGATGGAAAACCATTTTTAAATAAAACTTTTGACAATTTTATAAGCACTTTTTTTCAAAATAAACTTATTATGATTGGGACATTGAAATTTACTTTGGGTAAATTTTTGGTATTTTTCCGATAAAGTTCATTTTTAATGAATAGTGAAAAATGTTGTATTTTAATTCAAAACCTGTTTTTAATATAATTTATTTATATGATTAGATTATCTTTTTAATTGGTTTTAAAGTTAAATTAGAATATATTTTTACCATTTAATCCAATGGTGGTCATTGGAATTAATTTCACTTTGAAATTGGAATTAAACTAGTGTCAATATTTTGATACTTATTGTTTCATAAAAACACGCTATTTGCTCTGACAGGGGGAATTAATTATTAAATTAATTAATGTAACTTATATGTTTTGAATTTTTTAAAATAGACATCATTTTTGAATTTGGAATATCAAATATATCTTAGGGTGAAGTTTTGGTATTTTTCTGAAAAACTTCAATTTTTGATGAATAGTGAAACCACTAAGTGGTACTTTAAAAAACTGATTTTTCTTTTAAATGAAATTTTACCACCTATGTGTTTTGAATTTCAAAAATCCGACAAACATGGTTGTAATTAATAAGTAAAATGTGGTTCAATGGTATTAAAATAATTTTTTGGTGAATAGTAAATTTAAATTTTTAATCGCGATTAGAGGTAATTAGTGCAATTTATGGCAAAAATGATATTATAATAAAATTAAAATACCTAGACACATGTACTAACCTTATTTTATGTGTCATGGACGACCAAGAAAACCCATTGGTCGATTTTTGGGACCCCATTGAGCCACTTGGGTAAGATAAAGATATTAATGACTTTTATTTAAAGTTAAAGTAAAAATGACACAAACATGAGTTTTTTTACTAAAACGGTTTTTAAATGGGGTTATACAAGTCATATTTTTGACTATAAATATTAATTGGAAATATAAAAAGATTTCCTACATCATTATAGTTTTTTTATAATTTTTATACATTAAATAAATTAAATTATTTATGACATCATGATGATGCAACGATTACCTCATTAATAAAGGATTTAAATAAAATGAAAAGATAATGTTAAAACTATAACTTACACTTTTCAAAGACCTATTGGATGAGTATATTTAGAACCCCTATAACTGTATCCTAGAAATACATCAATGTGGGACCTTTAAAATCCGAAACTCATTTGAAAATAAAGTAACCTTTTATACCTTTCCAAGAGTGCCCCTCCTCTTCTATTATAAAAGGCCCCCACCTCTACCACCTTACCCACACTTAAAAAGCCTTTGGCTCGGCCAAACCCTTCCCATTTTGTCTCTACACATCCCTATCTAACTCTTAGAAGCCTCACTTTGGGATAATTCTTCCCAAGGAATCCTTTGAGCTCAAATCAAAAAGAGTTACCCGATTTAAAGGTAGTGTCTTCTCTTCTGTTCTTATGTTTTATTTTGCTTCTCCAACCCCCTAAACTCTTTTTATTAATTTCTTTTGTAACAACACCAGTATATTCCATATACTATGATTTTTTTATAAGAATTATTAGAGCTACACTTACACACACCTACATCTAATGGTTAAAGAACATACTATTTCCATGGATGGAGAATTTCTGCCTCACAAAATGATGATTGTTCAATATTCTTTTAACACCTTAAAAGGTAGACATTAAGATGTAAATATATTTATATATGATATATAATATGTTTATATTTTACTTAAGCTTATTTATTTTTCATTTATGGCATACCTTTAAGGTTTCCATTATCGAAAAACGCGATATCTTCATTTTAGGAAGTGCGGACTACCGCCCCCTCAAAGTGATTTGATTCGTTAATTCCATATGTGGAATGTATAAAGGATGTAATTAATGATTTTATATATGAAATTATACTGGGATTATAATATACATTTATATCATTATGATTCCATTCCATAAAATACGAAATAGAAATAAAAGTAGCGTTCATGCGTACGTACGGCTTACTGTCTCCATGAACGGTGCATTTCATTTCTTACCTCTAAACATTATGTAATATTATAAATGCATGTATATACTGGATATATATGATATATATGGTATCTAAATCATGATTATAACTCTGGATATAATGGATACATGAAGAACGTGTAATTATAAAGAGTTTATTTTTTTGACTCAAGTACCAATGATCGTTAAAATGACCATTATTAACTTAAATAATTACATAGTGTTCATGACATAGTAATAAGTGATATAAAAGGAATAATGAACTTGAAAAATATCCTTAAGCAAGTAGAAATTAACTCAAGTTTATTATTCAGGAGGTTAACGAACAATCGAGTCAAGTCGGACCCGAGGTATGGGACTTCATCTCAATCTCCTTTCATTAAGGCATATTTTGTTTTATACACAACTTTATTTTATACGGTGTATAAAACCCTTTGAATTTTAAGTTTATTCAAAAGGAATATTTTTATATGAAGCCTTTACTAAACGAAAAAAGGGAATGTTTTTTTGTCGTATGTATGCTGCGACAATGGATTCTCCGCTGCCGTGACCATTATTTGCGTTTTGGCGTCCTCTACAAGCCTTAACTTTTTTTTAAAAAGAAAAATAAACACCATGTTTTAATTTTCTTTTATTTTGGTATTGAAAATGGTTTTGATAACATTTTTATTATATCAATGTGTTATTGATATCTTGTGATTGAAATGTGGAAATGTTATGTTTTCTTTATGTATGTTATATGTGATACAATTATGTTATGGTTCTTGGGAATTGTTTATGAAGACGGGTGGTTCCGTGATAAACTAAGGGTGGGTGAGCCCGATATAGATATCCAATGCATTGGGTAACGTGAAGGGGTTAAACATTGAGGTTTCTCCGAAGAGATTTAGGGAATATACTGTGATGGGTATTTCAAACGTAACCAAGATGGTTACTCCCTATGTAACAATGTTATGAATGCCTCAGGTTACCTTTATCTCTTATGATTTCTATGATTTATTCATGATTTGATGAGGTATGTTAAAGTGCTTATGTTTTATGGGTAAAGTATGATTTCATTCTTATGTATATATGTACTCATGTTTTCTTTCCATTTTTTTATATCCCTTACTGAGCTTTTTATACTCATCCCAAGTTTTTGAAATATTTTTCACAGGTCATGGGAATGGTACATGATATGATGATAGTGTCAAGGAAGTGTCAAGAAAGAATCCATGTTTTATTTTAAATATGTTTTCGTTGATGGGAAAAATGAATACTATCTTTTATGTAACCACTTTGTTTAAATGTGGAATGTAATGCAAGTTTTATGATCTAATTCTCTAAAACTCTAAACCTAAAAAGATCCTCAATGTGTAATCTTGTAATAACTCAAGATTAAGTAAGGTTTAAGGCTGGGGCCTTATACTCGGGGTTGCGCACCACCGGTCTAACTTGTGCACAAACCCTCCATCTCGCATGCCACCTATCCCTCTTGAACGCAACCCCTTCATCTTGTGTGAAAACCTTTCATCTTGCGCGCATACCTCCTATCTTGCCCCGACCCATTCTCTTACGCACGCTCCATGTGCTGCCCTTACCTTGAGGAACCTTGTCCGAGCCTCTCTTATGCGCGACACACCTGCGTCAGATGCTCTCTTCCTATGTGGCCCCTCAGGTTTTCACGGAGAAATTTTAAATTCCCTTGGGCGATGCTTTCCGTTGCGTTGCTTTGCCTCATGCTCCTTCACATAGCCATGATAACAGCTATTTCTTCTTCGCATAGCCATGCTAACATGGACCCCCCTAATGGATCACTCCATAACACCCCCGCACCATATCATTTACGATGCCTTCCTTCCCTCAAGGGTGGGAGGGTATCGGTTATGTATATCCTAGGGGTGTAGAGCACATCCACCTCGTCCGAGCTATAGGATGTTAAACTTCCAAGCACCATCATCCTCAACACATGATGTTAAACTATGACCTTTCTGTATGCCTTACATGTGGGGTGCCCTGTCTTGGACATTCTCTACACCCACTGGTCTCCACAGGAGAGAGATCATTCCTCACATGGAATGAGATACTCTTTATTGGAGCAGTATCTGTCCGCGGGGAAAGGGAAACCATCCTAGTGTAAGCCCCTTGCTTTTCTTTCAGGAGGTAGAATCCCTGCTCCTCCTCTATTCTTGGGTGCTCAATCCCTCTCCTAATGGTATTTGTCACCACCTAGGCCTCCATCCTGGAGTAAGTCCCAATATGCATCTCTTTGGGCTGCTAACCATGCGTAAGCCCCTATTTCCTCTTTAGGCTGTGGACTACACGTAAGCCCCTGTTTCCTTTTTGGGCTGCTACCTGCACATCAGCCCCACTCTACTTCCCATGGATGCACCTTCCATGACATGATCATTAGGTCTTTGCTGCCTCTTGTTTCTCAGACCGAGCATGACTCACGTGGGATTAGAGCAAGCATCGACCATGAAATCCTCTCCGGGCAGCCTAGAGTGTAAGCCCCACACCCATCCTGAACTACGAGGACTTTGATCCTTTCCAAGATGAGGTACATAGGAAGCCTCCCTGAGGTTCAAGCCCACTACCCATTGGTCTCGACCGTCTTCACGTTGGTTCACTAACACCTCTCTTGAACTATGAGGTCTTTGATCCTTTTCAAGGAGAGTTATGTAGGAAGCCTCCATGAGGTTCAATCCCACCACCCATTGGTCCTAACCATATTCACGTCGGTTCACCAACCCCTCTTCTGAACTATGAGGTCTTTATTTCTTGCCAAGGAGAGGTACGTAGGAAGCCTTCCTGAGGTTCAAGCCCACCACCCATTAGTCCCGACCATCTTCACGTTGGTTGACCAACACCTCTCCTGAACTACGAGGTCTTTGATCCTTACCAAGGCGAGGTACGTAGGAAGCCTCTCTGAGGTTCAAGACCACCACCCATTGGTCCCGACCATCTTCATATCAGTTCCCATTCTTGCCGAACTACGTGGGCTTTGATCCTTGTCTCCTGAATAAGGTATGTAGGAAGCCTACTAGAGGTTCAACCCTATCCAACGGTAAGTCGTTGCGACCCTATCCAACAGTAATCCATTGCGACCCTATCCAGCGGTAAGCTGTTGTGACCCCATCCAGTGGTAATCTGTTGTTACCCCATCCAATGGTAAGCTATTGTGACCCCATCCAGTGGTAAGCTGTTGTCAACCCCATTTGATGGGAAGTTGTTGTCAGGTGAACTATGTGGTCTTTGATTCCCTACCACAGGGATACGTAGGAGTTCTCTTCGAGACTCAAGACCAACATCACCATCGTCCTCGAGTCAACTCCATCTCATTCTCCACCCACTTCACTTAACCATTAATCATCCATTTTGGTTCTTACCCGAGCCACCACATCCTGGTGGGATCATGCCACCCCATTCCCCATTCGCTTTAACAACAATCGGGTAGCTAACCATGTGTTAGCCCAAACATCGATGTTCCCTCCATGGGTTTCACTCACCTAATTCGCTCTAGTCAACATTCCAATCAGTCCGATCCATCTCTGCTAGATGTTAAACTCACGGCATACCCTGTGTTAAACATAGGAAGTAGAGGAAAACCTCAGATACATTCCTATGGCATTTAATTCCCCGTATTCAACGTGGAATGACTCAGGAGTCCACTCCCTCAAGAAGCCCTATAATAAGGGGAATAATCCCAGAAACGCTAGTGTTCCAGTATCCAGACACTCCAGTGATGTCCAATGTGACTACTCCCCCGACTGATGGTTGCTGCCCTGGCTAGACCCCTTGGAATGTCTTGACAAAAGCAGTGTAATTAACCGGCGTCCATGAAGATATGGCACGAGGAAGAGATTCACGAACAGCTTCTTAAGTCTATATGGGAGACCTGAATTAGGTGATGAGTTTCAAGGAGGAACCCATGAAAGAAAGAACCAACATCCCATCATCCCATTTTGATCAAGGAACAAACGTACCTGAATAAGAAATGGATGTCACCCACCTTTCGAAAGAGGGAGTGTGGGGCAACAAACAAATATGTGTCCTCCAACAAATGGATGCGCGCACACAGAAAAAAGAATCGAAAATAGAAATGGTGAACCTGAAGTGAATATATTCTCCTTAATATGGAGATTAGTAAAATTCGAGACATTAGTGGACTAGCATGTCACCGGATCCAGCTATTCGGTGCCGGGTCCTGCCAAGCAAATAGTGGGCCTGGCGTCAGACTCACCAGAAGTTGGGGCAGTCAAAACATTAGACATCCTATTCTATGACATTGTAGGTGTGGATACATCTTACCAGCCATAGAAGGTAGGATGGCATTGGGTAACTTGTTGTCGATTCCTTTCCTTTCAGAACTAATGGGTTAATCTACCTGCTTTTCAGGAACCAAGCCGCTGTAGGAATTTGATCACCACCTGCCCATCAATGGAGGGGCAGTGGAAATGCCAACGCGATAATCCTGCACAACTCCACCACTTCAGCAACAATCTCTATGCCTACAAACACCATGAACCCACGCCCCATATCCTTGTCTGAATTTATTCAGCAGAGAGTGATCAATGACCTCGTACACCGGTACAAGGAGGAGGGGGTTATCCCAACTAGGGATATGGACCACCAGGATCTAGAGGCGTCTGCACCTCATCACTACCACCATCCCCAAGGGCCGCACAGGGAACCACTGTTCCCCATTCCAACTTACAATCGTTTCGGGAGCCTCTCCCCAGAGCGCCTCGACGAATCTCTCCCCTATACCAACGAGGTAGGGGACGTTTGGGCCAGCCCATTCGGGATCCCATTTCAGGATCCCCCAAGTAGGGCTCCCACTAGGCCGCGCCAGCGCTTCCACCTAGTCCCAGGAGTTTAGGAGCAGGTAAGCCATGCGCCTGCACCATTGCCGTCAGTCTGGTTGACCCGACGCCAGCATCAGGCACAGTCTGAGGAGGACGCCCACCAAGGGGCGTCAACGTCAGCAACTACTGTGGATCAGGCCACTTGCTGACATATATCATCAACCCCTTGTGTATGATGAGAATGGGGACTTTCATACCCATCTTGGATTGAGTCCCCAACCACCCCATGGGTAGGCTAGGTTAACTCTCTCGACCGCCGATGTAGGTAATGGCCGCCACCAGTACGGAGGCCCTCCTTGTACCACTACCATGGAAAATGCGGGTCTTCCCTACTCCCAAGATTGGTATGGAGATCCACCTCATGCTACCCCCAGTCCGAATGAGGGACCTCCCCATGATGGTGACATTCAGCATAGAAGCCTCTCCCATGCTCATTACATCGGGTATGGAGTCATCCCTCCTACCACAGACTGCCGGTGCGGGGACGTTGCGTATCCGATCAATCTACAGCATGGGGGCCCTCCCCATGTTCACACATCAGTCAACGAAGGTCCTGCTTGTCTCAAAAATCAAAGGGGTGAAGTCCAGCTTCACTTCACCACCCAGCACAGAGGTCCTACCCTTGTTTGGCTCGACCAGTATGAGGACCTTCCTCGCACTGATGTCGCCAGGGTAAACAAGCATGGGGGTCTCACCCATGCTCCTATCAGCTCCAGAAAAGGTCCTACCCACTCTATCTCTTACCACATAGGTCTTCCCCATATCCCATTTGATATCTATCCCGGTGCTCCTCGCACCTTGGATTACTCTGGTGAAAGTTCTTCCTACCACAACACCAGTATGGACAAAGGAACTCATCATGCCAGAAATCTGCCCTGCCCTGAAGAAACATCCTAGGGTAGGAGGGAGGGTCGCCACCACCACAAAAAGAACACTGAGAAGATTTAGACTGAGATCAAACTGGTTTTCTTGTCAGATTCTGAATTCTAATATGACTCAGCAATGGAACCTTCACCCAGGTCCTCTATGTCAAGGGTCGGGGCAGGAACAAGGCACATCATCCTCGTACTCCTGGAATGCGAAGTCCACCAGATTCCCACCTCCCTCCAAAGGTATATCTAGGAGGAAGAAAATTTGGCAACCCTGTAGGTTAAGGTCGTGCAATCACCACCATATTCACTAGAAGTACTCTCTACCTTGACTAGAGATCACAAAGAGATATTCTAGGGACCAATGGTGGAAGAGAAGCAGCGTGGTCCATTGCCAGTAGCCCTAGACCTTCCACCAATAACTACGGCCGTCAGCCCATCCTACCATGATATCATGGCTAAGTCACTTCATTATTTGGAGGGTAGCCTCAGATGTGGCGGTATATCAGTGCTCTCATCGTATTCTACACCAACTAGGATTCCATACCATAGGTATGTTTCGGTACCACTAAACATTACCCAACCGACTCTGGTTGATGAGTGGGGAAATGAAGGGCCAAACCCTGATTTTGAGCCAAGGACCTAATGGAATATCCTCACAGCAGACCACTTCCCTGAGATATTTTGGCCCATGGCAGCGCCACATTTTTGCATGCCAGAATCCCTCACCCCAGAGGAAGTTGAGTGTTTCCATCAAACCCTCTAGGAGACGCACTTCCACCTTCGTCACCAGCAAGTGGATTATCTGAAGATCCAAGTTCATTTTGAAGACATCGACGAACAATACCATCTAGTTGATTTGGTCGCACTCTCTGTGGCCTAGATCCCTGAGTCACCAGGTCACAATAGGTCCCTCCAACAACAATGTGTTTAGATTTTCAAGGTACTCCTCAAGATTATCAAGGAGGCTTCCCCCCACCTATAGATTTGTGGCTGGGGGCAATATGATGTCCTCCTCTTTAGTACTATTCAACAGAAACCTGAATCACTAGGATAAATTGAGGGCATGCCCCCAAGTTGAGTCGCGGTCAACATGGACACCTTATCGGAAGAGGAAAATGAGTTGGAGCTCCTGTATGGAGACCTACCCCCGGAAATCATTGCATAACCACTGGATCCCTCAGGAAGGGTTACTCGTCAATAGAGGATCCTTCTGGGTCTCCCTATGCCCACCGAGGCATTAGTCCTTAGCTGAAATCCCAGTAAGGGTAAAGAGAATCTCGGAGTCACCAAACCCTCCTAACTATCTGGCTCAGTGCAGAAGAAAGAGGAAGACATTGGAAAGGAAACATTGCATCAGCAACTCGTGGAGAAAAAGAAGGTAGTCGATGAACTCCTGGATGAACGATCTGTAGAGAGATGGACAAACTATGGTAATCCTAGGCCAGGGAAGTAGGGGAAGGAACAACTTCCCCTTGGTGAATTACCTCCAGTGGACCCTGACCATCCTACCCCCGCAGACAGGTTTGAAGCTAGAACTTATGTAAAGAGGGAATGGTATGTCTCGCCAAACCCTCTGGAACGACGCGACAATCCAAGGGACCTAGATCAGGTTCCCTCAACTTCCCTAAGGGTCATGCCACCAGCCACTCCACGAATCCCTGGGCCTGCTTACCAATTGAAGAACCTGCCAACACACTCGTGGTTAGGGATCCCCTTCAAGACAGGGACCCCCGCCCAGATGATCCAATGGAAACACTCATCGTCCGCCTCAAGGCATTGGAAATGTGGTAGGTGGCACTCCCACCTGATAGGAAGTCATATCTGGCTTGGGTGGATGATATGCCAGCACCCCTGGGTTTCAGAAATCCCAACTTCTCCCCCTTTAATGGGATGGGTGACCCCCTGTAGCACCATTCCCACTTTACCTCAATGTGTGTCCCCATGTTGGGAACTCCAGTGTAGTAGGAAGCCTCCAAACTCCGGTGTTTTGTGCAGACTTTGGAAGGCCCTGTGTTTGTCTGGTATAGCCAGCTCCCCATCAGATCAGTGACTAGCTGGGAGGACCTTCATAGGCAATTAATCTACTAGTTCAGATCCACCACGTGGAAAACGAGTATCGGAGACCTCTTCAAGTAAAAGAAGAGGCCTAATGAGCGCATCGTCGACTTTGTCGCCTGGTGGAAAGGAATCAAGTATTCCCTCGACATGCCGCTGACTCAGGAGAAATTATTGATGATGTGCATATGAATTGTCAAGGCGGAGATGGTCCCCTCTTTGATTACCCAGAACTATCCTGAGGGATTTCTATACTTCTCTGATAAGGCCCAACACCTAGAGGAAGCCTTACAGTAGGCTAAGTAGGCACACCCGTTGCCTCCTACAATCCCCACGAGAAGGGCCGCTATAGATGAGCCAATGGCAGTGGCTCAAATAGAGGTCCCTAGGTGACTAGAGTTGTTACTAGAAGAGTCACCTCCATAGCCTCACATAGGCCCTCTACCTAGGCATATCCATCGACCCAGCATTTCCCACCTCAGAATCGGCAAGTGCCCCCATGCAATGTGCCACCACCACCCAAACCAGATAACCGAGTTCCACCTCCTCGAAAGGATCCTCTAGCCCCCTGTTAGGGTTAGGCTCCAAGGGACCCCTTTCCAGATAGGAGAAACTAGACCTACTCATTCAATGAGGCATAGGTCCCCGGTTACTTTCGTAGTGCCTTGGAATAGGGGATTGTGCGTTTGCCTGAGTGTAGAAGACCGGAAGAGGAAAACCTTACTGATCACACTAATTACTACCCCTACCATCAGATCTTGGGGCACACTCTCAAGAAGTTCTATGTGTTCAAAGAATGGCTCCATGACCAGGTTGAAAAAAACATAGTCTAGATGGGCCCAGCCCCGACGCAGGTGGCATGCATCTTCTTGAGGCCAAACAACACCAGTGATAGTGAGGGCGAGTGGCATCAGGTTTCCAGTCACGGATCCCAGAAATATGACGACTAGATGGCTCAAAAAAGAGTCTCCCCTACCCATGGTGTCATCCAAGAATGCTTGAATCGGAAAAAGCCTTCAGAAGCTACAACCACCACTTCTACATCGTCGTCTCAGCCGACCTATTCCTAGAAGAGTAAACACCGGCGACGCAAGGGAAAGCAAAGTCCCCCACCGATGCCATCGTTATCCTGTACTCTTGATGAATTCATCCCCGCAGAAATGTCAATCCCTCTCAGAATTCATCCAGTATTGGATGAATCTTCATGTGATGGTCAAGGGTATGCCTCAGTTAATACCGTAGATCTTGTAAATCCCTACATGATTTCTGATGATGAAGAGTGCCAGGTGGATCTTCCCAACATCCCCAGCCGTCGCCAGCGTTGATGGATCCATGGCTATATGGGCCGTCGGAGTGCCTCAGTCAGCACTTCCAGCCATGCTATGCATGCTAATGATACGAGGAAATAGGATCAGTGCAGATCTTAGCATGCACAACCTTCTCACCTGGTGGAATCAGGCCCGCCTTCACCACCGTTCGTGTTGCTGGATCAGGCAGAGCCACCTTGACCATGCTGTGACCAGCCACGCCCTACTATAGGCCATTATACATCATCTGAACATCATACGATAACCACTCTATAGGCCTCGACCAGTGGACAATGGGATGTTCCCAGTACCAGTCAGTCGCCAGTCTAGTTGGCAGGGCCCACCATACCTCCTGTTATAGAGAGACCTCCTGCAAGCAGAAGTTCATGCCTGGCACAGAAGTACGATGTTATTAATCATCTTTCCAGTATCCCAACAATGATATCAATTATTGAGGCCCTTTTCCTATCATCAGATATGTGTGAGTCCCTCGATGAGGCTTTAAGAAGCCCCCTCCAGTTTGAGATGGAAGTAGTAGTCGTAGAAGCTTTTTATGCTGAAGCAGTTGAGAATGTTGAATGCCATACCATTACCTCATTATTTGAAGAAAATTAAGGCTCCCCCATACATGAAAACATTCACCCAATATACATCACCGACCAGTTCAATGGTTTGTAGGTTCGTCGTTGTCTTGTCGACATGGGATCTGGAATTAACCTAATCCCTTCTCAAACACTACGAAATATGGGATTGTTTTAAGATGACCTGAGTCCCTCTGACCTAAGAATCCAAGGTTATGATAGGAAAGAACAGATGCCAGTCGGTAAGATCCGGTTTAAGACCCAGTTTGGTGGCCTAGTTTCCAGCACCAAATTTTTTTTAGTTTCCCAAGACACCGCCTACAATGTGTTGATGGGAAGGCCATGGCTCCACCTGCATGCGGAAATTCCCTCATCATATCACTAGTGTATTAAGTATGCCCTTAATGGAGAAGTGGGTATGCTTAAAGGTGATTCATATCCCTTTTCTTATTGTGAATCCCACTACCAAGATTCCAACTATTACAAGAGCAAGGAAAAACATATTCAGACTAATGAGGTTGAGCATTCCGTGACTACGAATAATCTATGGACAGATCTAGACGACGCCTATGACTTTCCAATCCACCGATTGGAGGCTAAGACCCCGGACATGGGACAATTCTTCATTATTTTTGGGATGAGGGGGGAACAAATTCTCAAGCCTAAGCGGCGCCGGAATATCACCTCGTACTCCTATACAAATTAGGCTCAGGTGATCCCGAAACCTCCTACCCCTATAAGGTATCAGGATGTCCACCCCATGGCAATGAAAATACATCATACTTTCTTTTTTCCTATAGGATGGAATTAACTGGATCAAGCTGACATGACACTATTGCTTCAACATCATCAAGTGCAGCCCCTTGGGACAAAGGCCAAATGGGATCAGATCAAAAACCTTCATCGCTGTGGTTGCGGAAGCACAATAGTCCTCCGATGTGGTATCCATTGTCGCTCAGGTGGGTACCAGCCTCCCATTGGGATCTGCCACTTAGAAGAGACTCCTCCCACTGAGGATTCCCCCCCACCACAAGTGAATAAGAGGATTTAGAGGATGCGCCCTCTTCCTTTGAGGAGGGTGTTTCTTCCAACATCGATGAGTTGGTACAGGTGATCCTTGGTAGCAAGGCGGACCTTATACCTACATTGATCAGTACTTCCATGCCTCTCGAGGAGCAAAAACAGTACATAAACTTCCTAAAACAACACCATGATGTGTTCTCCTAGAGTTATAACAAGATGCCATGACTAGATCCTCAGGTAGCCATCCACTGCCTCTGTCTCCTAGAAAATCATCATGGGTTCAAGTAGCCTCATAGAAAGATACACCCTTCTCACAGTGCCATGGTAGAAGCAGAAGTTGATAAGCTCATCAGAGAAAATTTTGTTAAGGAGGTCTAGTACCTTAAATGGATGGCCAATATTGTTCCAGTCAGGAAGAAGAATGGACAGATCAGGGTCTACATCGACTTCCGTGATCTCAACTGTCACTGTTCGAAGGATGATTTTCCCTTTCATGTGTCAGAGTTGTTGATTGAAACTACAACTAGATTCCAAGCCCTATCCTTTATGGATGGGTACTCCGGGTACAACTAGATCTGAATGGCCCACGAGGATGAGGAGTTCATAGCCTTCAGGGCACCCCAAGGTACTTTCTGTTACCAAGTCATGCCCTTCAGTTTAAAGAATGCAGGTTCCACCTACCAATAGGCTATGCATCATATATTTAAACCGATCCTCAGAACATTGGTGGAATTCTATGTGGATGATCTAGTGGTCAAATATCGCCAACGTTAGGACCATCTCAAAGACCTTGAGAAAGTGTTTGGCTTCCTTCATTCCCATCAACTAAAGATGAAACCATTGAAGTGTGTCTTCGGGGTCACCTGTGGAAAGTTTCTTGGATTCGTTTTCAAATACAAGGGCATTTATATTGACCCAAAGAAGATCAAGGCCATTATCCAGATTTATTCTCTAAGAAAAATTTGGGAGATTCGAGGTTTACAGGGCCACTTAGCCTACATACGCTGATTCATCGCAAATATGGCCGGCAAGTGTAATCCCTTTTCTTGGCTCATGAAGAAGGGGACACTCTTTGAGTGGGACGAAGAGTGTCAGATTTCTTTTGAGGAGATCAAGCAGTATCTGCTCCAGCCTCTGGTCTTAATGCCACCCATCTCTAGAAGGCCACTAGTCCTTTATGTGACTGCCCTGGAATGATCTCTCGACACCCTTCTCTTCCAGAAGAACAATGAGGGGATAAAGAACAGCCTTTACTACCTCATCCATATGATCCTTGATATAGAGACCAGATAACCCCCCATCGAAAAGAGCTTCCATGCGCTGGTGTTCACAGTACAAAAGTTGCGACATTACTTGCAGCACCATGAGGTACAGCCGGTGTCCCAAATAGACCCACTGAAGTACATCCTGAACTACCCCATGTTGATAGGCCTTCTAGCTCGGTGGGAAGTAATTCTTCAGCAGTTCAATATTAGGTTTGTCCCTTAGAAAGATATTAAGGGGAAATCATTGGTATACTTCCTTGTTGCCCACCCGGCTCCTGTTGACCAATCCTTGGATCTTGATTTTCTTGATGAAGTGATTCTCTTGGTAGATCAAGCCACGTCATGCTGGCAGATGAACTTTGATGGTGCTTCTCGGAGCCCCACCGAAAAAAGTCTCAATGACCCCAAGCTAAGTAGAGTAGGCCTGGGTATCATCTTCATTCCCCCGACACAAGCCATCCTGCCATACTCATTCCTGTTGTCATAAGGTTGTACCGACAATGAGGAAGAGTATCAGACTCTCATCACTGGCCTCGAGCTAGCTCTCGAGATTGATGTGCCCCATTTGCATGTGAAAGGGGAATCTTAACTAGTTGTCTAACAAATCAATGGTGACTAAGTAATTAGAAAGGCAGGGCTCGTACCATTGTTGGAATACACTATCCTGCTAATGGCCCAGTCCCCATCTCGGCCAAAAGTTACTCATGTTCCTCGATCTGAGAATGGTTGAGCTGACGCCCTGGATTGATTGGCTGCATCACTCACAGAGACCGAGTAGGATGATATAATTATCCACATGGAACATCGGAGAGTCATTGATCTTGTCACCCTTGATGATGACAATGGCCTGCGGGTAATCCATATTACTGCTGAAGCCACCACGTCAGGACCCCCGGGTCCCCTGGATGCAGTGATGGAAGTGACCCCCGACTGGAGATCCCCCTTTGTTGAGTATCTCTAGAATGGTAATCTCCCAGTAGATCAGGCTGAGCATGAGAGAATCCGATGCTGCACATTACAGTTTACCCTCTAGGATGGTCCTAGTCATGAAAAAATCCTCTACAAGCGCGGATTTGATGGGGTTCTCATCCATTACATTCAAAGAGTCAAGATTTCTCAGGTCATGCAAGAGGTCCACGCCAGTTCCTGTGGGGCACATCAGGCTAGGCCAAAACTATCACACTAGATCCAGAGGCTGGGGTACTTTTTTCCTTCCATGATCCATGATTACATCAGGTTCTCCAGGAAATGCCACTCATGCCAAATTCATGTTAACTTTATGCATCAGCCGCCAGAGCCTCTCCACTCCACCAAGTACTCTTGGCCATTTTAGGTATGGGGACTTGATTCCGTGGGACCATATCCACTGGTGATAGCTCACAAGTTCAGATTCATCGTGACGACTACATATTTCTTCTCTAAGTGGGTAGAGGTAGTTCCACTCAAGGAGGTCAAGTCCCGTTCCATTGTTGACTTTGTGAGTTAAAACATCATCCTCCGATTTGGAGTACCTCACGCCGTCCTCACCAATAACGGCATGAACTTCTGAGCAGTTGAGCTGAAGAAGTTGTATGCTAAGTACAACATTCATTATAACCATACATCCTGCTATCATGCACAAGAAAATGGATAGATCGAGGTGTTCAACAAAACCCTTTCTAACATTTTGTAGAAAATGGTTGGTTATAATAAGAAGAGTTGACCGAACAAGCCCCCCAATGCCCTCTGGGCTTATCGGACGATGACTCATAATTCCACCAAGGTGACCCCATATTCCCTAGTGTACGGAATAGAGGTTGTCCTTCCCATTGAGATTCAATTACCCTCATTGTGCATAACTACCTATGATTAGAAAGTGCTAGATAAAGTATACAAAATCCGTCTAGCTAAGTTGGAAGCGCTCGACAAGAACAGGCTTCGTGCCCTACATAATCTGGAAAGGCATCAGAACAAGATAGTTATGGCCTTCATCAAGAAAGTTCACCTCTGTTCATTCTTGCAAGGCAACTTGGTATTGGCCTTGAGGGAACCAATGATACCTGGTAGGAAACCACCCATGTTGGAACCCAAATGGGAAGGACCTTATATCATTCACAAGGTTTACTCCAATGGCGCGTACTCACTGGTTACAATGGATGGTGAGCGTATAACTCCTCCCACCAATGCCAAGTTCCTCAAGAAATACTTTTCTTGATCCATATGGTCCCACATGACCTTAATTGTATGGTCCTGCATGACCTTAAACTGTTCGGTCCCGCATGACCCTAAACTGCATGATGGTCCTGTAGGACCTTAAACTGTTTAGTCCTGCACGACCCTAAATTGCATGATGGTCCAGTACGATCTTAAACTGTTCAGTCCTGCACGAACCTAAACATCATGATGGTCCTGTACGACCTTAAACTGTTCGGTCCTGCATGACCCTAAACTACATGAAGGTCCTGCATGACCTTAAACTGCACGGTCCTACATGACCTCAAACTGTGCATCATCCTACATGACGTTAAACTGCATCTTCAGAACTATGTATGGCTTGATTCCCATCCTCATGGGATACATAGGAATGCTCAGACACCTCTTCTTGAGTCTAGACCTAGTTTCCTCTTTGATTATCCCATCTTGGGCATAGTTCTTTTGGGGGATCTCACATGGAGTAGTGTAGGATTCTTAGGCCCCACCCATGTCAGGGTTATGATGATTGCACCATGTGCCCTCCTTCGTTCTTCTACTACTCCCACATCCATACCACATGACGCTAAACTGCATGACCTTTTTAGAACTAAGTGTGGATTGATTCCCATCCACATGGGATTCGTAGGACCACCTGAACAATTCATCCACAGGCTCAGCCCCAAAAATTAGGGACCTTCCATTAAGACCAAACATTTGGTGTGACACAAGTCGTTTTCCTCATTCACATCAAGTTCATCATGACTGTACCATGTATCTCTATCCCCTGAAGATCTCTGTCTCTTCTCCTGCCCAACATTATTTGGAATTGCATGGGTGCATTCGTGTTCCACACACCCCATCATTTGGGTCCCTGTTATCTTTCACATCTTAAGGGGCCCCCAAATGATAAGGATACTTAGCCTAAGGGATCTCCTATCATTTCGGGCCAACACCCTCAAGGGTTTTAGATAATAAATAGACATGAGTCCCATGTTGTGAATATGGTAAACGGTCGATACTTATTTGTTGTTCCCATTCCGGGTCACATGATATAGATGCTGTGTTTCGAATCTGGTCAACAACCACCCTTTGTCATTGTCACCACTCCCATTTGTCCCAAACATGGAGTGTAGTGGTTCATTTTACCCCACTGTCTCTCTAAATCTTGGCCTGCCTTGAGTGGGAGTGTGATTCCAGCTATTGAACCCTTATAGGATGGGGAGAGCCTAGTCCTACTCCTTGTTTCCCACATCGAGCATTGCTCACGTGGGCTTAAGATTTGTGAATACAATGCCCGCATGAGAGGTCATATGGCTACAGTTGGTCAGGATGCTCAGCCTTAGGTCCTTCGGGCCCCTAGCCCAAGTTCTCATTTAGGATTGTGTGGTGCGGTACATATTCATGTCCTCATTAACGTCATGCTATTTTGCCACACCACACATATCCCCTTGAGACATCCCTCCCTCCATTTATCATCCGTCCCATGAGCATGGGCCCTTCCATGATTCGTAAGTCCCCTCGTTTGGTATTCTATCACCTTCTATATCCAAAATGGCCCCCGAATGGCAAGGATGATTTTACCAAGTGCTCTCCCACCATTATGGGATAATTCTCTCAAGTATCTCAAGTGACAAGTTGATACAAGTCTCGTGTTGTGAATATGGTCAATGGTCGATGATCATTTTTTCACCCCCTTCTGGTCACACAAGGGTGGATACTATGTTGCGAACTTGGTCAACAATTATCCTCTATTATCATTTCCACTTTGTGGTCCTCTATGAGCACAATGATTTTCCCTCTCTGTCCCATGCATATGACATTAAACTAGGCATATACGGTACAAGCTCTACGACCCTAAACTAAGATCACCTTCGTCCTCACTGCAAGACGTTAAACTGCAAGATGGCCATGACATTTTGTCCGTGGTCCGACCTCAGGCCCCTTGGCCTTTTTGGGCCCTGGCCTAAGTTCTCACCTAGGGTTGTATGGTGTGGTGCGGGATTGTGTCCTTATTCACGTCGAGTTGCTCTCAATTTTGTACACATCCACCAAATGAGATACCTTACCCCTACCTTCGTCCTCACTGAAAGACATTAAACTGCAATCTAGCCATTACATTTTGTCCATGGTCAGGCCCCTTTGCCTTTTTGGGCCCCTGGACCGAGTTCTCACCTAGGGTTGTACGGTGTGGTGCGGGATTGTGTCCTTATTCACGTCGGGTTACTCGCAGTACTATACACATCCAACAGATGAGGTACCTTACCCCTACCATTTTCCTCACTGCAAGACGTTAAACTGCAAGCTGGCCATGACATTCAATCCATGGTCCAGCCTTAGGCCCCTTGGCCTTTTTGGGCCCCTGGACCAAGTTCTCACCTAGGGTTGTACGATGTGGTGTGGGATTGTGTCCTCATTCATGTTGGGTTACTCCCCGTTACATACACACCCCTAGTTGGGGTATCTTTCCCTTATTAGTGTCATCCTTTCCCCCAGAACTATGTGTGGTTTGATTCCCATTTTCATGGGATACGTAGGACCACTCGAATGTTTGGTCTTTGGGTCCAGCCCCATCTCTTAGAAACATCCCTATCATTTTGGCCCCTTGGACCATGTTCTTCTAGAAGAGGGGTATACAATGTGGTATGGGTTCATGTCTTCATTCACATAGGATTTATAACGAATAGACCGAATATCTCTCTCTCCTGAGCAGCCTTCACTCCCTTTCCCTGTTTTCATCTCTTTGAGTCGGTTGCCCTTATGTTGGGTCCCTCTGCCCTCTTCGGTGATACATCAATTGGCCCATGAGTACTCTGTTCTAGAACCTGGAGTTTTAGATTCTACGTGGACATGATTTCTACCACTCTTTAGGATTTATGTTCCTCTTCATTTGGGCTTCCATTATCTTTAACACCCAAAGGGACCCCCAAATGGCATGGATGCTAGGCCTAAGGGATATCCTACCATTACGAGACAACGTCCTTGAGGGTTTTAGACAAAAAATCGACAGAAGTCCCGTGTTGCGAATATGGTTAGCGGTCGATGCTCATTTGTTGTTCCCATTTCAGGCCACACAATATGGATGCTATGTTTTAAATATGGTCAATAGTTATCCTCCATCTTCACGCTATCCCCTTCAAGCCTTGAATGTTGGTTACATGATTCACATTATTTTCCACCCCATCACGTCCAAATGGAATTTTGACACTCCTGACACTATCCTTCAGTGCACATTTTCAAATTAGGGGGACAAAATCCATAGTGAAGGCATCATTTGTGGCTCCGCACCAACTTCCCTTTGGCATGAATTCTAGGTATTCCAAAAACCTCTCCCACACTTGTTTCCCACACCGAGTTTGACTCACATGGGCTTAGGAATTGGATTGAGGTATGCACCTACTTGGAATGATTCCGCCTCTCTGGTATGATATCTAAGACCATAAAATAATATCTCTTTTAGAACTATGTACAACTTGATTACCATTACCACGGGATACGTAGGAATGCCTAGACATCTCATATTTGTGTCCAGCTTGAGTTCCACTATTTTATCTCTTTTGTTATGCCTTTTGGGCTTTGACTCTTATAGGACTGCATGGCATGGTGCATATGGGAGTATTACCTCATTCACATCGGGTTTGCAATAGCCACACCACGTACTCCTCTTTCTAGGAGTTAGTTCCCCTTTTGTCTCGCACGACGTTAAAAGGCACCTTCAAGAACCACGTATGGCTTGATTCCCATTCCCATGGGATATGTAGGAATACCTAGACATCTCGTCTTCGGGTCCAGATAAACTAGGGGATAGCCTGTCCTATCCCATATCCTCTAACCTTCTCTTCCCCCTCTGCCTGAGGTTTCCTACTCAAAATCATGCATGGTATGATGTGGACCTCGTCCTCATTCATGTCAGGTATGCTTTATCATGCCGCGTGCATTCTATTCCGAACGTCATCTTTCATATATATGTACTTTCCATATGAATTTAAACTATGTTTCCTAGTCCCACATGAATTTAAGCTATTACATATATACTGAACGCTGTTAAAATGCATGGTTGGTCTCATTACATGACCCTAAACTATAACATTGTCGTCCTGGCCACACGACAAAAAAACGACACTGCACCGTGATTTCCTTACTCGAGGGGGCATCATGTTTGGTATCAGTCACACACCATACCATTTTTCAATGCCGACATATGGATTGATTCCTATGGCATACCTATATTTTCTATCCTAGGTCCATCTCTTTAAAAAAACACACATTCATCCTGAAGTAAAAACAAGATCTATCAAATACCGCTTCTTTCAGTGCAAGGGCCAGACCCTCACAACCTTATTATATATGAAACTGGTATCCTTCCATGTCCATTTTAGAAATATGTATGTCATGATTACCATCCTTATGGGATACGTTGGAATTCTCGGACACATTGTCTCCGGGTCCAACCCAGGAATCCAAAATCCTGTCCCCCCTCTTTCAGCCCCTCGACCCGAACTCTTTCAGGAACACATGGTGTGGCGTAGATTCCTTATGTCCTCATTCACATTGGGCTATTTTTCCACACCACATACTCCATTCCTGGGATCTACCCTTTCACCCTATGTCCTATCATATGACGATAAACTGCACGAGTGGTTATGTTCTCAGTGCATGACACTAAACTGCGATTCTACCCTAAACAAGTTCAGGATTCCCCATGTTAATCATGGGATACATCAGATCCCTAGCCAAAGAGGTCCTTCTCAGAAGTAGATTTGATCCATGATTAGACAGATATGCCCAACTAATGTTCCATCATCATGGCGGCATGATTTCAAGAGTGTTGGACTCCATTCAAACAACCCATCACTCCAATTCCACGCTCTATGTGCCCTTCATTTGGACCCTCATCCTCTTTCACACCCAATGGATCCCCCTAATGGTATGGATTCTCAGCCTATGGATCAACTATTATTCTGGGCCAACATTCTGGAAGGCTAATGAATGACATTTCGAGTCAAGCCCCGTGTTTTGAACATGGTCAGTGGTCGACCCTTATTTGTTCTCCCCATTTCAGGCTAACACCATAAGGATACTGTGTTTCGAATACCATCAACAGTTATAATTTATTATTTCACCATCCCTACAGTGTACTGAATTTTGGGTATCGTGAGTCACAATTTCCACTCCCCTATGTTTGAATCGATTCTAATTCCCCTGGCATTACCCTGCCCGTGTACTAGAGCATGTTGGGGAAGTGACATTTCGGCTGTTCCAGGGACTTTATTCTCTAGTCTGGTCTCCCCCCTTTATTTTTCAGAAGCACAAAAGAGTCGTTTCTATATTGGGTATCCAAAGTATTATTGTCATGCCCACATTCAAATGGAGTAATAGAATGAGCATCCCTTGTTTCTCACATAGGGCGTGACCCATGTGAGCTTAGGAATGGATCTCTATTTACTTCAGGATTGTGGTTGAAGTGCATTAAAATAAAAAAGCAAGTAGTCCATTCATGCATACAATTTATAGCTGGAAGTAATAAAGAAGGACGAGTTTAAGAGGGTCAACTAAAACAGGTCCTTATGGATCAACATTTTGGATAGACTGCTCCAATACTTCCACCTCCCAACTTGTAGCCTCCAGCATTGCTTCCCGTTCCCTGAGATCCTTCTCTTCGACAGCAGCAGCGGGGTGCAATTCATTAGCCTTGTCTTGTGCCTATGATTGTTAAGTATGGATCCCAATCATTTGGTGATTCGCCTGTGTCATTTTATTCTGACCATCTGTGAGCTGGGCCTTCAATCACTCAATGAGCTCAGATTGGTTTGCAATGAATGCCTCCCCTTCCTTCATTTTTTCCTCAAGATGTTGAACCTCCTACTCCACCTCCAGGAAGGCCTGAGTATTCTTTGAATCCTCCCAGCTCCGGGAAATGTCTAAACATCGTCTATCTTCCCGTATCTTCTCTTCCATGTAATCATGGATAATTACATGACAATAGAAAGCATATACCCCTCCAGTGTAGAGAAAGAATATCCAGGTGCGGAGTGACCCCATCCGGCTTATCCATTCTGCCTTTGGTTGGTTGATAAAGCATCTGATTCACTTCCACACCTTTCACCGTGTCATACAGCTCTCCTTTGCAGCATTTGAGTCAGAATCATCAATTTCTTCGAGGTATGCGGGCCTGTATTCAGGGAAAGAGGTGATGAGTTTAGTAGCAGTGTCTTCTTTGGGAACATCTACCTCGTCAGCGACTTCACTCTCATCGCGCTGGAGCTCCACCCCGACAGCATTACCATCCCTTATTGTGATTTCTAGCTCGCCGAGTACTGGGGTAGGGCCGCCTAGAATGGTTTCTTCTGTAAAGGCCGATGTGGTCGCTTCCCATCTCGCTCCTCCAGATGTCCCAGACTTGACGGTTTGTTGTGCATCCAACCTTGCGATCATTTCATCAGGAATCAATATCTTGATTAACTGAATTCTCTAGAAAAGAGGAAGACCAATGAGAAAGGACTTACAGGATCCAAGTGTGGAGGTGTACAATACCTGTGACATGGCGGGGGCTGCCACCACGGGAGATCCTTCAGTTCTTTTCAACTCGATTACCAGTTTCAGATCCTCTTGGACAATGGGGATGGTGGGGGACTCTCCTTTTGGCTCATGGGTGCCTAATCCAGCTGGAATCGGCACCCCACTATGCCCGGTCCCGAGGACCGGCCCCCGAGGTTGCTCCCCGGTCTCCACAGGCGTACCTGTGCCCCTTATGGGGAGGGATTCTTTGGGAACCTCTCCCATGTGTTCCTGAATAGGATAGGGTTTGGTTGATAGATCGAGACTATGAAAATAAAAATCCCAGTATAAGGTTTAAACCATACCTCAATCTGCTGCTCTGCTAGTTCTGCATCGGAGCTGACGATTTCGCCACTCTCCCAGGAACTCCATTGGTGAGTGGGAGATTTTGAAGGCCCCTTGCCACCAAGGCCTTAAACTTTTTCCTCTTCTTCATGTACTTATTATTATTATTATTATTATTATTATTATTATTATTATTCTTCTTCTTCTTCTTCTTCTTCTTCTTCTTCTTCCTCTACACTTTCATCCTCAGATGGAAGCCTCTCTGGGTCATGCTCCTGGCCAAGAATTACTTTCACTAAGAGATGTTGTTCTTCATACCACCCCACTGGCATGTGTACATATCCATGGTTGTCAGGTATTCATGCCGACGAGGAAAGTTTACCCTATGAAATATCTGGATTTTCCCTATGTCTGGTAGATTGAGCCCGGTGCGTATCAACCTCCGCCACAACTCTTCAGCGGACATGGAATGTCACAGTGTTCTCCAGGAAGACCATAGAAAAGGGAAGATAACATCGGCGGATGACCTCAGGAGGTACCTAAGTTGCTCTCCTGGGAGTTCCCTAGTCGGACCTCGAGGCCGTACATGAGACCACCCTTTCCCAATGGGTAGAGGAACGTTCCCGGTCTACGTTGCCCCCACCGATGAAGTACCGGCCTGCAACATGCTAGCTGCCCAACCCATTATTTGCCTCACTTCCCCTGTGGTACCTCATCTACCTTCCTGCTCTTTGGGCTCTGCACTAGTTTCCTTAATCTGCTGAATGCGTTTCTGAAGAATCGACTCAGGATACGTTATCATACAGTGTTCAATATACTCTATCGACAGTCCTACACTAACATCAGTGGGGGGAAGGGTGATGATTTCTCCCAGGACTTCCGTCATGAACATAAGCCACGGCTGGTGGAGAATTTAGGGATTCTAATCTTCACAAACCTCTATGTATACTTTCTTGGGCATCCGCTGCATGCACATAAACTGCCTGGAGAACCTGGTCAGCACGTAGGGTTCGCAGAAGATTTTTCCATCAACTCAGGCCACCAGCACACCGCCCTAGATGCTCTACAGGTACTTCCTCTACTCCAGTGGACCCCGCCCATCATCTACCATTTGGGAGACTAGGGTTCGGAATAGGTGGAAGTCGAAGTGGGTGTGGCTATCGATCTTGAGCTTGATTTCTTTATCCCTGAGTGTCAATGGGAAGATTACAATGATGTTCAAAAAGGATGGCCGCATACCATTACCAGTGGGGAAGATGGAATTTGGGAAGTTATACCCACCACAGTGAGTTGTGACCCAGCTATGGAGAATCTGGAATGACCAGCATATCCTCCTGGGCGTACTTCCCCTCGAGATGCACCCTATAATACTGTACATCCTAGCCAACACTGGCACCCCTAGGTTAACCTTGTTCTTTGCTGCCATAATCCTAGCCATAACTAACATCACTGGGTGGAATCCCATCCTCATGTCCCTCACAAGAAACAACCATCTGCTCAAGAATGTGGAAAGGAACCCAGAATACTTCACATTTGGGTCTTGACCTTCATTAATGCCAAAGTCCCACGATCGGTATTCTCCTGTCTCCAGAATTTTCCAATATGATCCCGGTTTTCCCCTTTGAGATGTGTTCAGACACTTCTTCCCTTAGCCTGACATCTTTACGGCTGTGTCCTAGGCCAGGAAGAGGCTAAAAAACCCTGAATAGGATTTTTCCTTTAGGATATATTTTATTTTGAGCTCCTCCTTGGCCAGCTTCAACAGGTGCCATGACAAGATTGGGATGCGTGTCCTATCTTCCCAGACATTCTCTGTCAGGAGAAACTTGTCATACTGATATCCCTCCAAAGGGATTCCCCAGATAAAGTGGACATCCCATAGGCTGATGCCCACCACCCCATGGTGGAGGTGCAAAGTGTTGGTATCAGGCGACCAACGAATGAGCAACTCTACTACCAAGTCCTACTGTTTGTAGAAGTGGAATTAGGACATCCAAATGAACTCAAAAAGGCCAATGGACTGCAGCTCTGTCCCTAATTCCTTGCATGTCTGACATACCCAGTACGCCCATTCCCATTCATTGGTAAAGTTCTTGGATCTGAAATCCCACTCCTACCAGCCTTTCGTCTCATCAGTAATGCTGCTTCTGAAAGTACTTGCATAAATAGCAAGAGAGTCCTCGGGGACTGGATCCCTTCCCACAATCATCTTGGTCTTCAGATTTAGGACATAGATGGATTTGTTATGTGTTTTCCTAGAAGTATGGCCGTTTTTGGAAATGTGTAATTGTGGAAGACTATCCTCACACGTCACCCACGACTGTGGTGTGTGCGTCTCAAAACCGAGCATCGACACTTCTTCTAGAAGACCAATGTTCCATAGCGGCAGGCTACTACTCAGGACGTAATCCTTTTGATCTTGCATAAGCATGACGAAAAGCACTTGGTTATCAGACACAAACCTCCTCATGCGAAGAATTCGAGGGTTCGCGATCATTTGGGTTCTTCTTGCAGTAGCGGAAACTTCCCTATTAGCGTCGGTCTGTTGAGCGGCCATTTTTAGAACTCCTAAGGGATCAGTGAGAAAGAAAGAAGATTCAGCGAACAAAAGTGGTGGTGGAGTGAAAGAAGGTCGACGTGCAAAGAAAAAATTTAGATGGCATGAAAAACCCAGAGTCGGTCACAGAATCGTACGAGCAGATCAAGATTGTTTTCACACACAAGAGCAAGAAATCCTGTCGCACAGAAAATGTCAAAGTAGGGGCTGGGGGGGGGGGGGGGCTCGGCCTATTTATAAAATGTTGATGCGTCTTCCATTCTCCCGCAACACCCTTGCACGCGGAACATACATTTTTTCATGCCGCTGAAGATGTCTTTTCTATTTTTTAGCATACCCTTAGAATTCGACCATCGGTTTCCCTTTCAGGTCTAATTTTGAGGGGGGGGGGGGGGGCGGAATTTGTTGACACCGAAATTCAGATAAGGGCCACATTGGGCGGATAAAAGAGAAACTAATGAATCTACGTCAAAAAAGAAGAGATTCTGAGGCCTGGGAGGGAGGCGTGCACAAGATTGGGGAGACGCGCGCAAGAGGCCTTCGGGTTCACAAAGCCTTGAGCACCAGACTCCCTTTCCACACCCAAAGCACCTCTTGTGCACCAGACTCCATCTTGCGCCCCCCCCCCGTCCCTCTTGCACACAACCCCTTCATCTTGCACACAAACATTGCATCTTGCGCACAGACCTCCTATCTTGCCCTGACCCATTCTCTTACACACGCTCCATGTGTTGCCCTCACCTTGAGGCACCTTGTCTGAGCCTCTCTTATGTGCAAAACACCTGCGTCACGTGCTCTCTTCTCATGTGGCCCCTCAGGTTTTCACAGAGTGATTTTAAAGTCCCTTGGGCGATGATTTTCATTGCATTTCTTTGCCTCATGCTCCTTCACATAAGCATGCTTACAGCTATTGCTTCTTTGCATAGCCACACTAACATGGACTAATTCACGCTCAAATTTACCCAAGAGGTGAAGGTAGAATAGCCCTTGTAGTTTATCTTGGGTTATCAAATCCTCAGAGACCTAAGAAGTAACCTACAGACACGTACATTCTATGTATTTTTTTTGGCTATGAAGTGGACAACTTGGGTTGATTTAAGATGGTTTTAAATGAACTCTAAGAGACTTAAGTGAATTTAATTTAAAAGGGTGAGTTGTTCCTAGGTTATCACTTGGGGTGGATTAGACGTATTTCCTTTTCAATGATTTTAATTTCTCATATTTGAGATGGGTTCATTTAAGAAGATAAAAAAACATCATCACTTACTGTTTTAATACCTAAACCCTTTAATACTAATCACCTATACACTTGAAGGATCAAAGTTTTGAGCACTTCAAGGTAAAGTTTCGTATTAGCACTTGAAGTGTGTGGCCTTAAATTCAACAAGGCTGATGGAATTTAAAAATCAACAAATAAAAATCTCAATTAAAGAAGTGATTAGAAATTAATTGGGTGATAAATAATATCCAATACATCCCCTTTTTACTCCCTTGGATCAACCCATAAGTGGGTTATCCCTCCATTGATGCTATGGTTTCAATGGAAGCGATAAGTAGACTCATGAGGGAGGAATTGAAGAAGTAAAGAAAACATTAAAAAGAAAATGATCACTCCACCGTTGTGTGAATAATACTAATAAACTATACACTTGAAGTATAAAAGTTTTGAGCACTTCGAGGTAAAAGTTATTATTATCACTTGAAGTGTGTGGCCTTAAATTCAACAAGGACGATGGAGTTTAAAAATCATCCAATTAAAATATCAATTAAATAAAGTGATTAGACATTAATGGGGTGATAAATAATATCCAATCCATCCCCTTGCTACTCCCTTGGATCAACCCATAAGTGGGTTATCCCTCCATTGATGCTATGTTTTCAATGGAAGCGGGAAGTAGACTCATGAGGGAGTAATTGAAGAAGTAAAGAAAATAATAAAAAGAAAATGATCACTCCTCCGTTGTGTGAATAATTTTACAAGGTTTTTTTGTGAATAAATTCACCCCTTGAACCAACAGTATCAAAGTGATATGAATAACAACAAAATAAGAGGAAAAGAAGAGATTTTATTAAGAAACTAAAGTGAATTGAACAACTTATATGTGAAAGACAAACTTGAGACAACAAAATCGCATCATAACATTACAATTTAACAAAGCACCAAATATGATAAACTCCACCACCACTACTGCCCTAAATAGGCATTTTGGGAGCCTTGGGTCGAGCCTTCAATAGGACAAAGCATCCAACTTGATTATGGTAGGCCTAAGGTGGTAGAAAGCTTGTGGAAATTGGACTTTTCCACACTTTACCTGAGGTGGCATCCAACTTTCATCCACCGAACAGACACGCTTGGAAGTCCTTCTAGATGGCCGAATCAGAGTGGGCCATATAAGAAGAAAATGGAGCCCCGGATGTCTCTTAACTACCTTAATGACCACCATGGAAGTAGAATTAGCATTTGATCATGAATGCTGATTTTTTCCTATACATGTCTTCTAGCATTGATCGTGTTGTCGAGCGCGTCAAATTAGTTGTTTAATTTTAACTAGAATTTCTGCAGTATAGCAGCAACCCTAGGTCATCTCTCGATGGATCCTTAGATCATTAATTTAAAAAGAGGGTTTTGATTATGAAAGTAGAAGGTGAATGAGGTTTTGTAAAACTTTTGAGTTTTATGATTAAAGATGAAAATAGAAAATGAAAGCGATAAAACAATGTAGAGATTAACAGAATTAATTAAGAGTGATCAACCCAGGGTACTCTCATGATGTTTATCCTTCATCGCTTCATGATATAGGGTTATGATATTTTAATCCATGGTTTTTAACACCTAGAACCAGAATTTTACTGAGTTTATACTAGGATACCTCCTAGGGTTCAGTCGAAAGCACACAATGATTCACCGGACACAGCCGATGATTAGGTGAATTGTGTTTGACTTCATAACCGAAACTCACCAAGGAAACACATGAAGTACTCGATGTGCTGTCCAGGTTTGTATGTTATTTCTTTGTGATACCATGATATAAATTTACATGGCCTTGATAGTACTTATTTGAGTTCAATTGACCAATATGAACCACACAAACACCGCAATTGAAAGGGGGAAAAGAAAGTGGTTAACAGTGTGTGAAACATCACATGAATGGGTACCCCCAAACACGATCATATGAGTTGAGCATGACATACCAGTACATAAATCAATAAAATAAGAATATAGGATGATGAAAAACAACACAAAAACCTGGAATTCAAAAGATCATTCAAATATTACAAACATGAAGCTTGGGATTTACATCAAATTCCTCCCCGGGTGATCACAAGGGGTTTAGAAACCCATGGGAGAGGAGGAAGAGAAAGATGCTGGGGGTAAAACTTCCCATAGCCTCCAGAACTGCTAGGGATGTAGAGAAGACTTCTTGAGGACTCCAAAATGATAGAACCTTCCCTCCTGGCCGAACTTGCAAATGGGGTGCCCAAGGTGTCTTTTTATAGCCAAAATGAGTAGTGGTTTTGGGAACCCATATTTTGATAAACCACTTTGGGATAGGTTTTTGGATATTGGACGGTAGAATCTCTATTTTGACAAAACTGGAAAGTTGTATCCCCACGTCTTATATATCACCATAGAATGTTTGGAACCATTTGGACAAATACATCTTGAGATATTGATAAAATACAGAACGCCACTTTTGACTTTGTGCATATTCAGTGGCTTGGACAGATCAGTTCGGATGGATCCCATATAAGCCTAATCAGGATTGGGTTCCTTGATATGAAATGTATCCTATTAAATTTTGGATCTGCTCAAAAAATATCAGCCAATTTGGATGTATGTATTTTACGTACTATTCAAAACAATGGACATATTTCCATGGGATTCCATGCAGTTTGGCCCATTTTTCTTCCACCTCATCAAGGGCCCTCCAAATCATCTCCACCTACATTGGAATAATAAAAAAAAGTAACAATTACCATTATAATATTGATTAAAATTAATTAATTGATTCAAACATAATGTAAAATTTATTATTATATTTGGAATATTCATTACAAAACTGGTTTAAAACAGCGGTGTAAGGGTGAAATAAAACAGTGAATCGTGGTACGATCACACCCCCACACCTAAACATTTGCACTCCTGGGAAAATTCACATATCCAAATAAAATGATGCGTATATATATATTTCCAACATCATGAAGATTTAAAATTTAAGGAAATTTTAATTCCCCAAAGTAATGTGATCAATGCACGAAACGCACCAAGGAGTTCTTCCCAGTGAAAATGGAAAAAGATGTCTCATAAATTATATCGCAATAAAATTCAAAGAGATTCATGACACCAACATGATCAAGGAATTAAAAAGTCAACCATTCCACTAACTCTCCATGTGTGTGTGTGAAAACCATTCCATGCTATTCTTTCCACTTTCTATCAAATAAATATAGGTTATTTTAACATTATTCAGCTTTAAATGATTTTTCATCGAACCTGTCCTAGATCCTTTGCAATCATATTTCAAGACCCACTCGCTTAAGCATTCCCAGAAGTCAAAACATAAGCTCCCGACCTAAATATCCCCATATGTTGCACATTTCATCACTCCCCTCATTTATTATATTTTTTTGAAGTTGAGAACAAATCTCACACTCATCTCTCAACCCTTGTTTGATCTCCTCATGACACTAATTGAAATAATTATAACAAGATCAAAGGTTGAGGAGGAGTGGTTTTTGACCTTCCCAAGACCCAACCAATATTTTTTGAGGGCGTACAATAGTCAGACATTAGGTACACACGCATAGGTCAATCTGGTACAATAATGAAACATATCATATAAGGAATGAACGCATGGAAATTTCATTTGAAGATGAAAAATATTAACCTAACATATATTTACCTTATATTAAGTAATAAATAATCACACTTTGTGGTTTGGTGCAAAAATTTGTGGAGATATTAGTGACACAATTTTCCCAAAAACTACTCACACAAGGGGCATCAATCATATTAAAGGTTTCACATAATTACGACCATTTATATCATTGAAAGAAAACCAATTCACTAAAAAAAAGAAAAGAAAATCACTCCCTGATGTTAAATTCATACAAATATTCTTTTTATCCTTCGTTATGGTATTTTTACTTTCCCCCTTTATGGTCACCAAATCATTGAACTTCGAAATTGTTGATGGGGAAAATGAAAATACTATAAAGAAGTCTAAAAAGAGAAGAAAGGAGAAAATGATGAAATTTCCTAACCAAACCAGGAATGTATCCACCCCCACAACGAGAATATGCAGTTTCCTCACTGAAATAATTTATAATGTGAGAAGGAAGGATAAAACCTTGTGTGTTTTATTGGTATGATGCATCGAAAAGGGGGATTTACTCCACCATATCATTCATAAAATCATCATAGAAGTGTTTAAGTCGCTTCCCATTGATGGTAAGACTTCTTCCACTCTGCTCATGCAAAATCTGTATTGCACCAAAATGGTAAACATTAGTAACAGTATAAGGACCGATCCATCGGGAACGAAGCTTACCTGGGTAGAGATTAAGCATGGAATTGTACATGAGGACCTTCTCACCAATATGGAACTTCTACTGGTGAATCATGATATCATGAATATCCTTTGTCTTCTATTTATAGATCTGGTAGTTCTCATATGCATCACGTCGAATTTCTTCCAACTCTTGAATCTGTAGCATTCTTTGCTCACCTGCATCTGAAAGGTTCATATTTCATTGTTTAACAGCCCAATATGCACGATGTTCTATCTCCACTGGGAGGTGACAAGCCTTTCCAAACCTAATTCTGTATGGTGACATTCTGATTAGGGTTTTAAAAGCAGTACAGTCCTCCCAAAGTACATCATCCAAGCGCAAACTCTAATCTTTCTTATTGGGTTGTACTGTTTTTTCCAAGATTCGTTTAACTTACCGATTTGATATTTCTGCTTGTCCATTAGTATGGGGGTGATATGCAGTAGAGACTTTAAGATCAACCCCATACATACGAAGCAAATTTTTCATGTTGCGATTGCAAAAATGTGAACCCTGATCACTAATGATGAATCTTGGTAAACCAAACCTACTGAAAATTTGGGACCTCACAAAATCAACAACCACTCGAGAGTCATCGGTCCTGGTGGCCTTTACTTCCACCCATTTAGATACATATTCAACAACCAATAAGATGTACACAAAGCAAAATGAATTTGTAAAAGGCCCCATGAAGTCAATGCCCTGTGCATAAAAAATTTCACAGAATAACATGGGTTGTTGGGGGAATTTCATTCCTCTTGGAGATATTCCCTATGAATTGACAACGATTACATGACTTGAAAAATCTATGGGCATTCCTATACAATGTTGGACAATAAAGTCCTGAGTCAAGAACCTTTTGAGCTGTACGTTGAGAGCCAAAGTGGGCCCCACAAGCCAAGGTGTGGCAGAAGGTCAAAACATAGGTAAACTAATGGTCAGGGACACACCGAAGAACTACTTGGTCACTAAAAATTTTCCACAAGTATGGGTCATCCCAAATGTACAACCGAGAATCATGCTTAATTCTATGGAATTGTGAAGTGATAAAATTAGTGGGGACCCTGGATGTTTCTAGATAATTCACAATGTCTGCATACCGGGGGTAAGGTCCACAACATCACAAAGGGTCTCATGAGGGAAGAATTCGCCAATGGGGAGGGGTGAGTCAACACGATGGTCCAATGGTGGGGAAATCCTACTAATGTGGCCAGGTACCACATTTTCCACTCCTCTCTTATCTCTAATCTCAAGGTCAAACTCCTGGAGGAGGAGCATCCACCGAATGAGGTAGGGCTTAACTTTAGGTTTCTTTAGGAGGAAACGAAGGGAAGCATGATCAGAAAAGACAATGATTTTTGACCCAATAAGATATGAATGGAATTTTTCCAAGGAAAAAACAATAGAAAGAAGTTGTTTTTCAGTGGTTGTGCAGTTTTCTTTGGCCGGGTCAAGGGTACGTGAGGCATATACAATGACATGAGGAGCCTTCTCAACCCTTTGTGATAAAACTGCCCCAGCTGCAAAGTTAGAGGCATCACACATAAGTTCAAAGGGGAGATCCCACCTTGGAGGCTGGATGATGGGAGGTGATGTGAGACTCCTTTTTAGTGATTTGAATGCATCCTCATAATTGTTTATCAAAAAAAAATTCAGAATCCTTTTGTAATAACCGGGATAAGGGAAGTGCGATCTTACTAAAGTCTTTAATGAATCAGCGGTAAAAACCAGCATGACTCAAGAAATATCGCACCTCACAAACACATTTTGGATATGGAAGGGTTGAAATTAATTCAATTTTAGATTTATCAACTTAAATTCCCTTATTTAAAATGACATGCCCAAGAACTATCCCTCGCTCAACCATAAAATGGAATTTCTAAAAATTTAAAACAAGATCATTTTCAATGCAACGACAAAGGATATAACCTAGGTGTTCCAAAAAATCATCAAAAGAAGTTCCATAAATTGTGAAATCATCCATAAAAACTTCCATGAAATTCTCAAGGTACTCTGAAAATATACTCAACATACAACTCTGAAAAGTACCAGGAGCATTACAAAGACCAAAAGGCATCCTTATGTATGGAAATGTGCCAAATGGACAGGTAAATGTTGTCTTTTCTTGATCCTTAGGGGATATATGTATTTGTAAATAACCCGAATAGCCATCAAGGAAACAATAATGGGACTTACCAGCCAATCGTTCTAACATTTGACCAATGAAAGGTAGAGGAATGTGGTCCTTCCGCGTGGCCTGATTCAATCGACGGTAGTCAATACAGACTCACCAACTGTTTTGCACACGTGTTGGAACCAATTCATTATTTTCATTTGACAAAATTTTTATTGATATTTTTTTACGCACAATTTTCACTGGGCTAACCCATTTACTATCAGATATAGGATAAATGATCCTCGCAGTAAGTAATTTACCGACTTCCAATTTTACCACTTCAAGGAGAGTGGTATTCAACTGGCGTTGAGATTTTGTTACAAGTTTAGCCTCATCATCCAAAAGTATATGGTGCATAAAAATATATGGGCTAATCCCAGGAATATCAGCCAATGTCCATCCTATTTCATTTTTATACTCTCTCAAAAGTTTGAGCAGTTTTGATTCCTGTTGTGGAGAGAGGTTATTGGAAATAATGATGGGCAATTGGTCAATACCATCAAGATAAGCATATTTTAAATTAGAAGGAAGTGGTTTTAATTCCAACAACGTGGGTTTTTGGACTGAGGGAGGGGATTTAGTGGGAGTGAGGTCCATTAAACTGTCTATCTGCTCTTGTTTAATCTCTAAAGATAGATAATCTATTGAAATGAGATTTTTAGAATCATCGACAGTCATGGGTACCTCTGAATGAACACACTCATCAATTAAAGCACAAAATTTACACTTTTCAGAACCCACACAACACTCAAAACATGACTCAAAACTCAAATCATCCAAGGGTGAAGAAAACAAAAATGAATCAGAGTTTAGGTTGAGGAGAGAATTGTGTGTGTGTGCATTATTTGAGAGCACTTCTATCGAATAGATAGGAAGCGTGGAGTGCTCTTCAACGGGGTGTTTCATAGCCCCAAGGATGTTAAGACTTACCTTTTCTCCTCCGAATTCCATAGAAGGTGTACCATTGTGAACATTGATGATCGTCTTTCATGTTTTGAGGAATGGTCTCCCAATTATGAGAGGAGCGTTTCCTTGGGTTCGGGTATCTTCCATCTCAAGAATGTAGAAATCAGCGGGGAATATGAGATTCTTCACTCTAACAAGTAAATCCTCAAATCACTCTTTTTGGATGCATTGTACTCTGGTTGGCAGGTTTCATGACAATGACTATTGGTTTAAGCTCTCCAACCTATAGATAAGTATACACAGAGTGAGGCATTACATTAATGGAAGCACCTAAATCTAGCATAGCATCAAAAAAGAAGGTCCCCCCTATGGTACACGGTATCGTGAATGTGCCCAGATCCTTGCATTTGGTTTGAATTTCTGGTTGAATCAAGGCTGAGACATTCCTAACCAAGTTGACTCTCTCATTCCCCTTCAGCCTTCGTCTATGGGTGTAAAGTTCTTTAAGAAATTTGGCATAATGTAGAATTTTCTTGATTGCATCCAACAATGGAATATTATCTTGAACTTTTTTAAATGTATCCATTATTTCATTTTCAATCTCATTATCAAAGTTTTTCTTAGATTTATAGAGTCTTTGAGGGAAAGGAAGAGGACTTTATTGTTCATGGGAATCCTTAATGATAATTTTATTGTCAATTTTTTTTCTTCATTGGAATCTTTTATGGGTGGAGAAAGAGTGTTTTCAAGAGGGGGACATACATGTTGAGTAGAATCAGTAGAAGGTGAAGCTTCTTTACCACTACGAAGTGTAATTGCACATACATTACCTTTGTCATTCAGATTGGCAATGGGTTGAGATGGTAGTTGTCCAGAAACTTGCATCTTAAGCTCACTGATGGTGTTTTCCAACTGCCCTACTTGAGTTCGTAGGTCTTGAATTTCCGATTGTGTGGTCTGTTGGAACTGTAGGTTCTGGGTTGACATTTTTTTCACCATGTCCTTGAGGTTTGGTTCAAATTTTGGAGGAGGAGGATGATTGTTTTGAGAATTTGAAGGATAAGAAGGTTCCATACCTTGGCCTTGTTGATACCAATTCTGCTTGGGGTAGCTTGAGTTTCCTCCTTGTCGGTACTGGGGTTGTGCTTTCCACCCTGGATTTGGATTTATCCTAAATTGTTATTTCTTGAAGGGAGGTGCTTGTTGGAATGGACTCCCTAGGAACATAGCTGCACAAGAATCAGATGAATGTTGAAGTTATGGGCACTGGTCAAAAAAATGAGCGTTATCAGAAAAAATACCACAATGTAATGGAATAGAAGTAGAGTGCGAGTAACCTTGTGCTTGAGATAATTTCCTTAGAAGGGTATGCATATCATCAAATTTAGTATATACCTTTTGTTCTAGGGATGAATGACTTACCTCATGAACTCCCCAGTTTGGTACAATTGATCGTGTACTAAATTGTTGTGCATTTTGAGCCATGTTGGTTATTAAGTCACGAGCGGCGGAAGGAGTTTTATCAAATAGGGAACCACCAGCTGCAACATCAATAATTCCACAATCCATGGGGATAATTCCCTCATAGAAGTATTGGATTAATATTTGTTCACTAATATGGAGGTGGGGGAAGCTTGAGAAAAGTCTTTTGAATCTCTCCCAATATTCATGAAGGGTCTCTCCTTGTGATTGCCTAATTCCACATATTTATTTCCTAATTGATGTCGTTTTATAGGAAGGGATGAACTTCTCAAAAAAGAGTCTTTTAAGGTCATTCCATCTCCCAATTGTGGTAGTAAAATATTATATCCAATCTTTGGCTATGCCATCAAGGGAGAAAGGGAAGGCCCTAAACTTGATTAAGTCCTCAGACACATTTTGGTGTTTCATGGTGGAGCACACTATGTGAAACTCTTTAAGGTGTTTATGAGGGTCCTCACCGGGAAGATCCTGGAATTTAGGAAGAAGGTGGATGAGACCTGATCTCAGATCAAAGTTGGCTGCTTCCTCAGGATATTGGATGTACGCAGGTTGGTACTCCACATCAGGGGTGGTCAGTTCTTTTAAAGTTTGGTTATTTGCAGCCATGTTTTCTAGGGTTTGATTGGGTTCAATTTTGGATTGATTTAGGACCACTTGAGGTTCCAAAAGGGGTTCCTCAATGTTACTTGATTTACCTTCTCTAGATGCCTTGATTTTTATGTGAAGTGACTTTTCAATTTCAGGATCAAATTCAAGTAGTGTTTCTTTACCAGATCTTGTCATGCAACAATGATGTCCAGTTTGATTGATTGATTGATTGTTGTGTTTTTTTATTTGAGATGGATAAAAAAATCTTAATAAGGGTGAAAGAATAATATAATGTTATACTATAGAATTAGAGAGGGAGATGGATCAAAGAATATAGAGAGAGAAAAAGAAAGAACACACCAAAAATAACCAAAAATAAAGACAAAACCCAAAAGAAAAACAATAAAATGGGGGTGGGGTATTTAAAGGAGTACTAATTAAGAATTAAAATAAATAAATACAAGGAAATAAAGAAAAAAATGATCTTGGATCCCCAGAAACGACACCAAAATTTGATCGCGTTGTCGAGCGCATCAAATTAGTTGTTTAATTTTGACTAGAATTTCTGCAGTATATCAGCAACCCTAGGTCGTCTCTCGACGGAGCCTTAGATCATTAATTTAAAAAGAGGGTTTTGATTATGAAAGTAGAAAGTGAATTAGGTTTTTTAAAATTTTGGGGTTTTATTATTAAAGATGGAAATAGAAAATGAAAGCAATAAAACTATGTAAAGATTAACAGAATTAATTAACCGTGATCAACCCGGGGTACTCTCATGATGTTTATCCTTCATCTCTTCATGATATAGGGTTATGATATTTTAATCCATGGGTTGTAACACCAAGAAACATAATTTTACCAAGTTTATACTAGGATACCTCCTAGGGTTCAGTTGAAAGCACACAATGATTCACCGGAAACCGCCGATGATTAGGTGAATTGTGTTTGACTTCATAACCGAAACTCACCAAGGAAACAAACGAAGAACTCGATGCGCTGTCCAGGTTTGTATGTTATTTCTTTGTGATACCATGAAATAAATGTACATGGCCTTTAAAGTGCTTATGTGAGTTCAATTGACCAACATGAACCACACAAACACCGCAATTGAAAGGTGGAAAAGAAAGTGGTGAACAGTGTGTGAAACATCACATGAATGGGTACCCCCAAACATGATCATATGAGTTGAGAATGACATACCAGTACATAACTCAATAAAATAAGAATACAGGATGATTAAAAACAAAACAAAAACCTGGAATTCAAAAGATCATTCAAATATTACAAACATAAAGCTTGGGATTTATATCACGTTCCTCCCCGGGTGATCACAAGGGGTTTAGAAACCCATGGGAGAGGAGGAAGAGAAAGATGTTGGGGTAGAACTTCCCATATCCTCTATAACTACTAGGGATATTGAGAAGACTCCTTGGGGACTCCAAAATAGAAGCACATTTCCTCCTGGACGAACTTTCAAATGGAGTTCCCAAGGAGTCTTTTTATACCCAAAATGAGAAGTGGTTTTGGGCACCCATATTTTGATAAACCACTTGTAGAAAGGTTTTCGGCTATTTAATAGTCGCATATCCCATTAGACAAAACTGGAATGTTGTATCCCCACGTCGTATCTATCACCACCGAAATTTTGGCACCATTTGGACAAATACAGCTCGAGATATTGGTAAAATACAGAACACCACTTTTGACTTTGTGCATATTCGGTGTCTTGGACATATCAGTTCGGATGGGCCCCTTAGAAGTCAAATTAGAATTGGGTTCCTTGATATTAAATGTATCCTATTAAATTTTGGATCGGTCCACAAAATATAAGCCCATTTGGATGCACGAATTTCACGTAATATTCAAAATAGTGGAAAAATATCCATGGGATGCCATACATTTTGGCCCATTTTTCTTCCACCTCATCAAGGGCCGTACAAATAATCTCCACCTACATTTAAATAATAAAAACAAGTAAAATTTCCCATTCTAATATTGATTAACATTAATTAATTGATTCAAACATAATGTACAAATTATTATTATATTTGGAAGATTCATTACAAAACTTGTTTAAAACAGCGGTGTAAGGGTGGAATAAAACAGTGAATCGTGGTAAGATCAAGCATCCCACGAAATTTGGGATTCATTGGGCCTATATGTTGGGCCCCACATTTGCATCAGTGGGATGGTGTGCAATCTGACTTCTGTAGAATTGTTTCCTTTCATCACAAAATATCCCCATCTTCTTCCATGAATTCTCCATTGATCCCTGAATTAAACATGTTCATATTGAAGTGTAGATCAATTTCCCAAAATATCAAATTGAAATATGGATAATTACATTCCTTAAAATCAGATGAATCATTGGGTACTTTAATTGATGTTAAAAAATATACCACATAATAGGGAATTTTAAGAAGGAATTACAATCATAATGTGAAATGATGTTCAAAGTGTAAAATGCACTAAAATGGTGTTTATGAATAATAAAGCACATGAATATTATATAAATTAACAATGAATATTAGCCTCATTTAGTGGCTAATCACACCCGCAGCTTGAGTTTTTCTAGTCCCGAGAAAAATTTATCTCAACAATATGAAATTCAAATTCCCTTTTCCAAAAACATTTTAATACACAATGATCACCAAAAACCCTTATACCAAAAAATCATGAAACCCATAAAAATATTTTAATACAAGATAGTTTCATAAGAAGATCCCTATCCCAAGCCTATTCCTTTGTTCAAATTCATTACCATATTTCATCCAATATCAATTAAGTATGAGGATGTGTTGTGTATCACAATAGTAATGGGGGTTTATTATTACTCAAGGGGAAAATGACGGAAGCGCTAGGTGGAATCACATTTCAATATTAATATGAGTATTCAATTTTTTTATATATTTTTTTGTTTTTTTTTGCAATTTTGCCATGGTAATTGAAGTTGCGCTCAAAAGAGTCAACCCCTGTAGCGAGACTTTACCGATGACTCCCAGGATCAAAGACCTTAGGGAACCAAGTGAAACCCACATACTCAGGCATCATCTCGAGTTAACTTAGTCAAAAACAAATTCAAATTACCAAAAATAGAGATAAAATTACTAACTCTGGGCCAGACAACTATGGAGTCACGATCCCCAAGTGCCGAAAGCCACACATTAGGTCATTTCATTACTCTACGTGCAAATTTATTGTTTTTTATTTAATACTCATATTAAAACTAAAATGATCACCAAAACTATGCTATTTATTTGGGGGACCCCATGAACTCAAACTAATACCCCACTATCCAAAGGACGTGCATTTTGATCTTTTTTTTATTTGGATGAAAATATAAATAATGAAATATCACATTGGACAACCACACTTTCCAAAATCTATGCTAATTAAATTATACAAGGATTACAATTAGAATTGGGGCATGCTAAATTATTTGATATTCAGTTTCAAAGTGTGCAATGTGTATTACCATGTTCAAAGTTAAAGGATTTTTCCCTTCTATTTACACACATTTTTATTTTCAAATCATTAATTTTTTACACAATTTTTTTTATTTCATATCCCCCCGAACTTAAAATAACACCGTCCCCAGTGTTTGAAGAAATGAAAATTTAGAAGGAGTAGAGTAAGATAAGGGAAGTTCAAAAAGGAAATTGAAATATGAGGATCATGGAATGGAGTCACTTAGTGGTTTAAGTTGAAGTTCTTGCTGCTCCAATTTAGTCCTTTGATATCCATGTCACTTACATAGTTCCCTAGTAAAAAAAGTAAAAAAGAAGAAAAACAAAACAAAACAATATATATATATATTTATATAATAAAAAAAAGTAAAATATAAGTATATATAAAAATTATAGAATAAGGAAGCACAAAAAGTCGTAGGTCAGTGGTAAGCACGCACCCCTGTCTCCCTTCGGTCCTGGGTTCGATTCCCTGTGGATTCGCTGGTTGTGACGGGGTTTGCCCCATGACCTACGATGTGGCCTCTTTTTTATTATTATTATTTTATTATTTTTTTGTATTTTTATTTTATCCTATAAACACATAAAAATAAAAAAAATAAACTGATGATACATTTTCTTCTTTTTACATTTATGGGTAAGGTATAACTCAAGGATCACACCACCTGAAACGGATGAATATAGTGTTCCCCTTTCGTACCCATACATACTCATAATAAAACAACAAATCAATAGTCTATTTTTTTAAATATTAAAATTATTAATAAAAAAATGATTCCAAAAATATTGAAAACATGAAATCCATGGGTTTCCTCCCATGCAGCGCTTTGTTTTAATGTCTCTATCCCGACATGGACCCTCTAACTTACCCAATACCAATTTTAATCATTTTAAGGACCCCATATTTCTCCATATCCACTATATTGAGATTGATTATTTGTTTATAATTTTTGTCGTGTGCAAACTTATGTTCTATAATGAGTGATAAAATCCAAGGAATATCAGAAATGGTTAATCCAGTTTCTTTTTTAGTCTTTCCAAATACATTAAGAATCATTACCTATTTATTGGTTTCAAGATAAGAAATTATGAAAATTGGAAGTTTTTGGATATCCCCAATGAATGGAAACTTGAGGGTGGATGGAAATTCCTTTCATTCAAGTTCACGTAGGCTAACACTTTCAGACATAGGTTGGGACTTTGAATCAAACTCAATTTCATTTTCAAAATTTCTCAACAGAATTGGTTCCTTTTTAATAGAAGATTCGACCAAAAAATTGGAAAGATAAATTTTAGGAATGTGTATGGACTCTATTTTTGTGATTTCTCTCAATGGTTCAATGGTTGGTGTTTTTGAAAATTCATAAATGGAGTTATAATTTGGAGACTCAATCCTTGATGTCAAATTCTCCTCTGTTGAATCCAAAAAAGTCAATTTCCACTTGATTTAAATACCCTTCAACAATTCCTTGATCCTATTAATCTATCCCAAATCCAAATGTTGGTTCTTCAATAAATTCATGTGGGGTTTGTCGGAAACAAGAAATGTCACATAAGGTTATGGAAGGGACAATTGGTGTAGGGATGTGTTCCTCATAAGTTTTAATGCTTTGTAGTTTTAACCTCAAAGATGAAACCTCAAAATTAATTTTCTCCATTTGTTGGCACAATTTTTCAAGTAATGGTTGTGTATCATTATGGGAAAGGGGTTGATAAATATAGTATATTCTAGGTGGATAATTAAGTTGTTGTAATTGCACAGAAGGGTGTTCAGATTAGCCTATGTGAACTTGAACGAAAGGAATTTCCATCCACCCTCAAGTTTCCATTCATTGGGGATATCCAAAAACTTCCAATTTTCATAATTTCTTATCTTGAAACCAATAAATAGGTAATGATTCTTAAGGCCTTTGGAAATACTAAAAAAGAAACTGAATCAACCATTTCTGATATTCCTTAGACTTTACCACTCATTATAGAACATAAGTTTGCACACGATAAAAATTATAAACAAATAATCAATCTCAATCTAGTGGAAATGGAGAAATATGGGGTCCTTAAAATTTTGAAAATTTGTATTGGGTAAGTTAGGGGGTCCATGTCGGGCTAGCGACATTAAAACAAAGCGCTGCATGGGAGGCAACCCATGTTTTTCATGTTTTCAATCTTTTTGGAATAATTTTTTTATTAATGATTTTGATATTTAAAAAAATAGACCATTGATTTGTTCTTATATTATGAGTATGGATGGGTATTAAAGGGGAGAACCATATTCATCTGTGTCATGCGGTGTGATCCCTGAGTAATATCTTACCCAGAAATTTAAAAGAAGACAATGTATCATCAGTTTATTTTATTTTATTTATGTTTTTGTAGGTTAAAAAAAACAAGAGTATTGACCTATTCTTCTTTTATGAGTATGGATGGGTATTAAAGGTGAGAACCATATTCATTTATGTCACGCGCTGTGATCCCTGAGTAATAACTTACCCAAAAATTTAAAAGAAGACAATGTATCATAAGTTTGATTTAAAAAAACAAAAAAATAGGGAAAACCATAAAAATGATGATACTTGGAATTAAATAATTCATTTTGTTGTTTTTTTTCTGGTTTGTTCTTCTCTGTATGGTTCAGGTACTATTTTCGGTGATACATGTTCAATCAAGGAGGTTCCTACATCCCCCAAGAGATTAAAGGACTAATTTGGAGCAGCAAGAACTTCCACTTCAACCACTAAGTGACTTCATTCCATGATCCTCATATTTCAATTTCCTTTTTAAAATTCCCTTATCTGCCTCTACTCCTTCTAAATTTTCATTTCTTGAAACACTGGGGACAGTGTTGTTTTAAGTTGGGGGGGGGGAGATGAAATAAAAAAAATTACTTTTTTTGAAAAAAAATGATTTGAAAAAAATGTGTGTAAATGGAAGGAAAAATTCCTTTAACTTTGAACAGGGTAATACCCATTGCACACTTTGAAACTGAATATCAAATAATTTAGCATGCACTGATTCATATTTTAATCCTTTTATAATTTCATGAGCATAGATTTTGGAAAGTGTGGCTATCCAATGTGATATTTCATCGTTTATATATTCATCCAAATAAAAAAAATATCACAATGCACGTCCTTTGGATAATGGGGTATTAGTTTGAGTTCTTGGGGTCCCACAAATAAATAGCATAGGTTTGGTGAACATTTTAGTTTTAATATGATTATTCAATAAAAAAATTAAAAAAAAACAATAAATTTGCGCGTAGAGCAATGAAATGACCTAATGCATGGCTTTTGGCACTTGGGGATCGTGAATCCATAGTTATCTGGCCTAGAGTTAGTAATTTTATCTCTATTTTGGTAATTTGAATTTGTTTTTGACTGAGTTAACTCGAGATGATGCCCGAGTATGTGGGATTCACTTGGTTCCCTAAGGTATTTGAGCCTGGGAGTCATTGGCAAAGTCTCACTACTGGGGTTGACTCTTTTGAGTGCAATTTCAATTACCATGGAAAAATTGCAAAAAAAACAAAACAAAAAACAAAAACAAAAACAAAAACAAAAACAAAAAATAATACAAAAAATAATTGAATACTCATCTTAATATTGAAATGTGATTCCACCTAGCACTTCCGTCATTTCCCCCTTGAATAAATATGAACCCCCATGTCTATTGTGATGCACAACACATCCTCATACTTAATTCATATTGGATGAAATATGGCAATGAATTTGAACAAAGGAATGAGCTTGGGATTGGGATATGCTTATTAAACTATCTTGTATTAAAATATTTTGATGGGTTGCATGATTGTTTGGTATAAGTATTTCTGGTGATCATTGTGTATTAAAATGTTTTTGGAAAAGAGAATTCGAATTTCATATTGTTGAGATATATTTTGCTCGGGACTAGCAAAACTCAAGTTGGGGGGTGTGATTATCCACTAAATGAGGGTAATATTAATTGTTAATGTATATAATATTCATTTTCTTTATTATTCATAAACACCATTTTAGTGCATTTTACACTTTGAACATCATTTCACATTATGATTGTAATTCCTTCTTAAAATGCACTATTATGTGGTACATTTTTGAACATCATTTAAAGTACCCAATGATTCATCTGATTTTAAGGAATGTGATGATCCATATTTTAATTTTATATTTTGTTAAATTGACCCACACTTCAATATGAACATGTTTCATTCAGGGATCAATGGATAATTCATGTAAGAAGATGGGGATATTTTGTGATGAAAGAAAGCAATTCTAGAGAAGTCAGATTGGACACCATCCCACTGATGAGAATGTGGGACCCACATTACAAACCCAATGAACCCCTAATTTTGTGGAATTCTAGAAGAAATATATAGGAACAAATAATTATGCAGGATCTAGTGATAATTTGGCATCCATGTTAGTCATTAAGGCGGCCCAATTTGGAGATAAAATTATGGGCCAGATTCTGTGGCCCAGAACAAATCCTACCAATATAATAATATCTCAGAATCCACTACTCCAAATGGGCCCAAAGTTTAAAGAAGGTTAGGATACATCCATAGATACATTTTATTCTTCCATGTACCACTCTAATTCATCCATCTAGAAGGTATTACAAGCGCGTCTTTTTGGTGGATGAAAGCTTGCTACCACCTCTGGTCAAGGGTGGAAAAATCAACTCTCCCTCCACTTTCCACCCACCTATGGCCTACCATAATCAAGTAGGATGCTTTGTACTGTTGGAGGATCGACCCAAGGCTCCCAAAATTCCTATTTAAGGCATTGGTGGTGGTGGAGTTGATCATATTTGGTTCTTTGTTCAATTGTAATGTTATGTTGCGATTTTGTTGTCTCAAATTTGTCTTTCACATGTAAGTTGTTCAATTCACTTTAGTTTCTTAATAAAAGATCTTATTTTATTCTTATTCTGTTTTTCTTCATATCACTTTGATACCTTTGGTTCAAGGTGTGAATTTATTCACACGAAACCTTGTGAATTTATTAACTCAACGGTGGAGTGATCATTTTCTTTTTATTGTTTTCTTTACTTCTTCAATTCCTCCCTCAAAAGTCGACTTCCCGCTTCCATTGAAACCATAGAATCAATGGAGGGCTAACACACTTATGGGTTGATCTAAGGGAGTTGCAAGGGGATATATTGGATGTTATTTATCACCTCATTAATGTATAATCACTTCTTTAATTTAGATTTTTATTTGATGATTTTTAAACTCCTCCGTCCTTGTTGAATTTAAGGCCACACACTTCAAGTGATAATACGATCCTTTACCTTGAAGTTCTAAAAACTTTTATCCTTAAAGTGTATAGGTGATTAGTATTAAATGGTGTAGTCATTAAACCAGTAAGTGATGATGTTGTTTTATCTTCTTAAATGAGTCCATCTTAAATATAAGAAATTGAAATCATTGAAAAGGAAATATGTCCAATCCACCCCAAGTGATAACTTAGGATCAGATCACTATTTTAAATTGAATTCACTTAAGTATCTTAGATCTCATTTAAAACCATATTAAATCAACCCAAGTTGGCCACTTCATATCCAAAAACAATTCATAGAATGTACGTGTCTATAGGTTACTTCTTAAGTCTCTGAGGATTCGATAACCCAAGATAAACTACAAGGGTCATTCTACCTTCATCTCTTGGGTAAATTTGAGTGTGAATCAAATTTTGACCTAATGAAATGACCTAATGCCTGGCTTTTGGCACTTGGGGATCGTGACTCCATAGTTTTCTGGCCTAGAGTTAGTAATTTTATATCTATTTTTGGTAATTTGAATTTGTTTTTGATTGAGTTAACTCGAGATGATGCCCGAGTATGTGGGATTCACTTTATTACCTAAGTTATTTGAGCTTGGGAGTTATCGGAAAAGTATCGCTATAGGGGTTGACTCTTTTGAGTGCAATTTCAATTACCATGGAAAAATTGTAAAAATAAAAATAAAAAAAAACAAACAAAAAAACATAATACAAAAAAAATTGAATACTCATCTTAATATTGAAATGTGATTCCACCTAAAGCTTCCATCATTTCCCCCTTGAATAAATATGAACCCCCATGTCTATTGTGATGCACAACACATCCTCATATTTAATTGATATTGGATGAAATATGGAAATGAATTTGAACAAAGGAATGTGCTTGGGATTGAGATCTACTTATAAAACTATCTTGTATTAAAATATTTTTATGGGTTTCATGATTGTTTGGTATAAGGATTTCTGGTGATCATTGTGTATTAAAATGTTTTTGGAAAAGGGAATTTCGAATTTCATATTGTTGAGATATATTTTGCTCAGGACTAGCAAAAATCAAGTTGGGGGGTGTGATTAGACACTAACTGAGGCTAATATTCATTGTTAATATATATAATATTCATGTGATTTATTATTAATAAACACAATTTTAGTGCATTTTACACTTTGAACATCATTTTACATTATGATTGTAATTCCTTCTTAAAATGCACTATTATGTGGTACATTTTTTAACATCAATTAAAGTACCCAATGATTCATCCGATTTTAAGGAATGTAATTATCTCTATTTTAATTTTATATTTTGGGAAATTGATCTACACTTAAATATGAACATTTTTCAATCAGGGATCAATGGAGAATTCATGGAAGACGATGGGGATATTTTGTGATGAAAGGAAGCAATTCTAGAGAAGGTAGATTGGACACCATCCCACTGATGAGAATGTGAGACCCATATTAAAAACCCAATGAAGCCCAAATTTCGTTTTATTATAGAAGAAATATATTGGAACAAATCATTATTCAGGATCTAGTGCTAATTCGGCCTCTATGGTGGTCATTAAGGCATCCCAATTTGGAGATAAAATTCTGGGCTAGATTCTGCGGCCCAGAAAAAATCCTACCAATATAATCATATCTCGGAATCCACTACTCCAAATGGGCCCAAATTTTATAGGAGGTTAGGATACATCCGGAGCTACTTTTTATTCATCTATGGACCACTATAATGCGGCCATATATAAGGTCTTCCAAGTGCCTCTGTTCAGTGGATAAAAGCTGGCTGCCACCTCGGGTCAAGTGCGGAAACATCCAAGTTCCACGAACTTTCTTCCACCCTAGTCCTACCATAATCAAGTAGGATGCTTTGTACTGTTGGAGGCTCGACCCAAGGCTCCCAAAATTCCTATTTAAGGTAGTGGTGGTGGAGGAGTTTATCATCTTTGGTTCTTTGTTCAATAGTAATGTTATGCTGTGATTTTGTTGTCTCAAGTTTTTCTTTCACATGTAAGTTGTTCAATTCACTTTAGTTTCTTAAAAAAATCTATTATTTTCCTCTTAAAAAAAGTTCTAAATATGATTCATGCTCACATTTACCCAAGAGATGAAGGTATAAGGGTCCTTGTAGTTTAGCTTGGGTTATCGAATCCTCAGAGACCTAAGAAGTAACCTACAGACACGTACATTATATGGATTGTTTTTGTCTCTAAAGTGGCCAAATTGGGTTGATTTAAGATGGTTTTAAATAAAATCTAAGATAATTAAGTGAATTTAATTTAAAATAGTGAGTTGATCCTAGGTTATCACTTGGGTTGGATTGGACGTATTTCCATTTCAATGATTTCAATTTCTTATATTTGAGATGGGTTCATTTAAGAAGATAAAAAAACATCATCACTTACTGGTTTAATACCTACAACATTTAATACTAATCAACTATACACTTGAAGGATCAAAGTTTTGAGCACTTCAAGGTAAATGTTCGTATTAGCACTTGAAGTGTGTGGCCTTAAATTCAACAAGGATGATGGAGTTTAAAAATCATCAAATAAAAATCTCAATTAAAGAAGTGATTAGACATTAACGGGGAGATAAATAATATCCAATACAGCCCCTTTCTACTCCCTTGGATCAACCCATAAGTGGGTTAGCCCTTTATTGATTCTATGGTTTCAATAGAAGTGGGAAGTAGACTCATGAGGGAGGAATTGAAGAAGTAAAGAAAAAAATAAAAAGAAAATGATCACTCCACCGTTGTGTGAATAATTTCACAAGGTTTGGTGTGAATAAATTCACACCTTGAACCAATGGTATCCAAGTGATATGAAGAAAAACAGAATAAGAGGAAAATAAGAGCTTTTATTAAGAAACTAAAGTGAATTGAACAACTTACATGTGAAAGACAAACTTGAGACAACAAAATCGCAGCCTAACATTACAATTGAACAATGCACCAAAGATGATCAAATCATCCACCACCACTGCCTTAAATATGAATTTTGGGAGTCTTGGGTCGAGCCTCCAACAGTAAAAATCATCCCAATTGATTATGGTAGGCCGTAGGTGGGTGAAAAGTTGAGGGAGATTTGATTTTTCCACCCTTGACCTGAGGTGGCAGCCATCTTTCATCCACCGAACGGACGTGCTTGGAAGACCTTATAAATGGCCAAATTAGAGTGGGAAATAGCTGAATAAAATGTATCTCCTAATGTCTCCTAACTGTCTGTAAACTATTGGCCCATTTGGAGTAGTGGATTCCGAGATATGATTATATTGGTAGGATGTTTTCTGGGTCGCAGAATCTGGCCCATAATTTTATCTCCAAATTGGGCCGCCTTAATGACCACCATGGAGGCATATTTAGCACTAGATTCTGAATAATGATTTGTTACTATATATTTATTCTCGCATCCCATGAAATTTGGGCATAATTGGGTTTGTAATGTGGGTCCCACATTCTCATCAGTGGGATGGTGTCCAATATGACTTCTCTAGAATTGCTTCCTTTCATCACAAAATATTCCCATCTTCTTCCATGAATTATCCATTGATCCCTAAATCAAACATGTTCATATTGAAGTGTAGATCAATTTTCAAAAATATAAAATTAAAATACGGATAATTACATTCCTTAAAATCAGATGAATCATTGGGTACTTTAAATGATGTTAAAAAATGTGCCACATAATAGTGCATTTTAAGAAGGAATTACAATCATAATGTGAAATGATGTTCAATGTGTAAAATGCACTAAAATGGTGTTTATGAATAATAATGAACATGAATATTATATATATTAATAATGAATATTAGCCTCATTTAGTGGATAATCATGGACCCCCCAATGGATCACTCCATAACACCCCCTCACCATGGAATTGTTTAAGCCTTCCTTCCCTCAAGGGTGGGCGAGTATCAGTTATGTATGTCCTAGGGATGCGGAGCGCATCCACCTCATATGAGATGAAAGGCATTAAACAGCCAAGCACCATCATCCTTAGCACATGACATTAAACTGTGACCTCGCCCCATGCCTTGCATGCGGGGTGCCCTGTCTTGAACATTCTCTACACCCACTCATCTCCACGGGAGCAAGATCCTTCCTCACATGGAATGAGATCCTATTTATCAGAGCATCGTCTGTCTGTGGGGAAAGGGCAACCACCCTGCTATAAGTCCCTATCTTTTCTTACAGGAGGTAGCATCCCTGCTCCTCCTCTCTTCCTAGGTGCCAAATCCCTCTCCCGCTGGGCTTTGTCACCGCCCGAGCCTCCACCCTAGAGTAAGTCCCAATCTCTATATCTTTGGGCTACTAAACACATGTAAGATCCTATTTTCTATTTGGATTGTGGACCACACGTAAGCCCCTGTTTCCTTTTTGGGCCATTACCTGCACATCAACCCCACTCTACTTCCCACGGACGCACCTTCCACGATGTGATCATCATGTCTTTTCTACCTCTTGTTTCTCACACCGAACATGAATTATGTGGGCTTAGAGAATGCATCGACCATGACATCCTCTCCGGGTATCCTAGAGTGTAATCCCCACACCCATCCTGAACTACGAGGTCTTTGATCCTTACCAAGGAGAGGTACGTAGGAAGCCTCCTCGAGGTTTAAGCCCACCACCCATTGGTCCGACCATCTTCTAGTCAGTTCACCAACACCTCTCCTAAACTACGGGGTCTTTGATCCTTACCAAGGCAAGGTACATAGGAAGCCTCCCTGAGGTTAAAGCCCACCACCCATTGGTCCCGACCATCTTCATGTCAGTTCACCAACACCTCTTCTTAACTATGAGGTCTTTGATCCTTTCCAAGGCGAGGTACGTAGGAAGCCTCCCTGAGGTTCAAACCCACCACCCATTGGTACCGACCATCTTCACGCCATTTCACCAACACCTCTCTTGAACTATGAGGTCTTTGATCCACGCCAAGGTGAGGTACATGGGAAGCCTCCCTGAGGTTCAAGCCCACCACCCATTGGTCCTGACCATCTTCACGTCGGTTCCCATTCTTGTCAAACTATGTGGGCTTTGATCCATGTCTCATGGATAAGGTACATAAGAAGCCTCCATGAGGTTCAAACCTATCCAGTGGTAAGCCGTTGCGACCCTATCTAGAAGTAAGCTGTTGTGACCCCATCTAGCGGTAAGCTGTTGTGACCCCATCCAGTAGTAAGCCGTTGTGACCCCTTCCAGCGGTAATCAGTTGTGACCCCATCCAGCGGTAAGCCGTTTTCAACCACACTTGACGGGAAGCCGTTGTCAGGTGAACTATGAGGACTTTGATTCCTTGGACCAGGGATACATAGGATGTATCTTCGAGACTCAATCCCAACATCACCGTCGTCCTTGAGTCAAATACATCTCATTCTCCACCCACTTCACTTAACCATCCATCATCCATTTTGGTTCTTACCTGGGCCGCCACATCCCAGTTAGATCATGCCACCCCATTCCCCATTAGCTTTAACAACAATCAGGTAGATAACCACACATTATCCCCAATATCAGTGTTCCCTCTAGGGGTTTCACTCACCTGATCCGCTCTAGTTAGCGTTCCAATCAGTCCGATCTGTCACCTCTAGACATTAAACTCGCGTTATTCCCTATGTTAAACATCAGAAGATGAGGAAAAACTCAGATACATTCCTATGTCATACAATTCCCCACATTTGATGTGGGATTCCTCAGGCTTCCATGCCCTCGAGAAGCCCTATAATAAGGGGAAGAAACCCATACGCACTAGTGTTCCAGCAGCCAGACATGCGAGTGATGTCCAAAGTGACTACTCCCCCGACTGAAGGTTACTTCCCTGGATGGACCCCTTGGAATGTCCCAACAGAAGCAGTGTAATTAACTGGTGTCCATGAAGATATCGCACTGGGTAGATATTCACAAACAACGTCTTAAGTCTATAAGGGAGACCCAGACTAGGATATGAGTTTCAAGGAGGAATCCATGAAATTAAAAACCAACATCCAATCATCCCATTTCGATCAAGGAGCAAACGTCCCTGAACAAGCAATGGATGCCGCCCGCCTTTTGAAAGCGGGAATACGGGGAAACAAATAGCTGCACGTCCTCCAACAGACAGATGCATGCGCCCCGACGAAATCATCGAAAACAAGGTTGCAACTCAATTAAGGCTTATTGAAATAATCATTCTATAGAATTAAAATTATTAATGACAATTTTTTACCATGATAATTCAATTAAAATTTTATTTATTGGTATGATAACAATCAATTATGAAATTAAAAGGTTAACCCCTTGATTCAGTGATTAACTACTTAAAACACATTCTAAGTTCATAACCTCTAAAATAGGGGCAATAGGCTCACCCAATGGTCATTCATTTTCCTATTGTAACTCTATTTTTTCCATTGGTGTCATTCTTGGTTATATATGACACAATTAGTAAATGTGGAATTAATTCATTAAAGAAATTATAATACAAAAGTAATAATAAAATAAAAACAATATAATTGAAATTAAAAAACCCGTAATCTATATTATAACCCCAACACAGAAAATTAAGCCTCTTATGACCATGATCACAGTGTGTGGGTTGATAAAAAACTCAACCCATACCATGGATAAAGAAATAAGGGTAATTACACTAAAATAAAAGTGAAAAAATAAGAGGAAAACTCAAATTTGGATTTGGGGAAGATCGATTAGCAGAGTGGAAACAAACCCCCCTTGTATGTCCAACCCGAATCTTAGAGGCCTACCTATCTATTTTTTGAAAAATTAACTACACTTTGTATACCCAAAATTACATGTGATGTACTTGGTTCAACTAACTTTGGCCTTATTTTCTCTATCAGTAGGTGATCCAGTAAACCACACATTGAATTAGAAGTGTCGGTTGTCAGTAGGTGAGGGTACCTGGTGTGTGACACTGACATACATGGAGTATTGAATATCTATCATCCACCAACCACATATAAAAGGGAGTACACAGAGTTTGAACAGTCAGTACACGATGTTTTGTCTCTGGTCAGCTACATGGGCATGTACTCAGGATGACTGAACTGTGTCTGGGAAAGGGTACACAGTGTGCATTTATAAAGTAAAATCCATGTATATATATAAATTTTTAGTCTGATCAGTCATGATTTTTGAAGTTGATTGGAAACAAATGAAAATAACCATGAACACTAAAATAAAGTATTTGATCCATAAATGAATGTATATCCAGTGAAATCATGTTTTACTACTCAATAATTTTTTTTGAAAAGGGTATACACAAATTAGGCACATCAAACTCTCCCACACTTAGTCATTTTCTTACCCTCAATAAAAATCTCAACATCTAATTAATAGACTCCAAACCCTAAAAATAGAAGCATTGAACTAATTATACTTATAAATAATATAATCATAACAGAGGATTTTAAAAAGTCACAAAACATATTTCAATTACAAATATATTATAATCATACCTCATATATAATTCAGTTAAAAAATTTCATCCTATTTTAGTTACATCATTCAACTTTTCCTAAATATACATGCCACTTGATGATTTACCTCACTATAAAATGATACAATCATCACTTAATATCAATAAATAAGAGTTATGCTCAACCATAGGTATATAAACTCTATCCATATTCTTGGAAGTATTTATCATTATCCATGTAGAGATTAAATCGCAAAAATCATGATCTCTTTTAATAAGGTTCAAATGTTTCTGAGGCTAAGGGTAGACAGAAAATGATGTTAAAAAATAATCTTTGAGGCTTAAAAAAGGAGGCTTAATTATTAAATAATAAACCATGATATTCAATAATAATGCTCAATGAAAATGAATACCCATAAAGATATCTCAAAATCACCATTATCATGGTCTTTCCTTATCATCATGGGTTTATAAACCATCAATAAGTATAATTAATGAATTTGGTCCTCTTTTCAAATTTTCATCATTATTTTTTTGGGGAGCACTTAGGAATACAGTGAATAGTGATTTTGAAACCATTCTTCCTAGATGAAAGAGAGTCACTCTTTCATACACTTAATTTTATGGTTTCTAGCAAAAAAATACCATGAATCACCAAACTCTAACTTTAAAGATCAAATGAATATTCGTGAAATATTATCAAAGAATTTGGGTAGGAAGGATAAATAGGCTTGAAATGTGGCTTCTTATCAAGGAAGTTCAGGTTTTATTTGGGTTTCACAAAGGTCATATGTTGGGTAAGTCTCAAGGTCAAAGGGGTTGAAAATATCAATCAAATGCCTCATTCATTTTAATGTGATTAAAAATATTCATGTTTTGAATAGAAAAACTCACAAGTTCTTGTAGTCATGAATATCCCAAGAATCTATCAAGAAAGAGGGTATAATAGTTAACATGAAAAACTCTCAAAATACTTCTTAGTAATGAGGATAATATAGGTTCAATCAGGTTATTACATGAATAAAAATGGTCAGTCTAATAAATAGAAATGACCATGAATTGAATCAAATATCAAAATACATCATAAATAATTTTAAAGTAATTTAAAATTAAAATAAGCATGTAATTTTTAATATTATCTTATGTGAATTTATTTTTTATAGTTATAATTAATCAAAAAAAATCCATATTTTAAATTATTTCATCTATTTACTGATGTCTCCTCGATTAGTTTAATGGCGAAGACCAGTGTGGTCAAGAGACTCTCCCCCAAAGTTAATATCACACATGGTCCTCCAAGTGCAACACTAAGGAAGAGAAGAGGATGTGGAAAAACACAACTAGGCTAGGGGGAGGTAGGGTAGTGATATAAGTAAGCTAAAGTAAGTAAAGGAAATAAACACCAAAATAATACTCCCCTTAGGACATGATCAAAATGGTGGATAGAAGTCGAGATGAAATTCCCATGACATGAAAGAATAGTTATGAATATCGATGAAATAGAAAAATAATTCTATATGAATACAAACTATCGCATCACAAGAATAACACAAAATTGATATATATAATAAAATCACCCTATGTCAAAAGAGTCATAGTGTAGCCTTAGGAGAGGCACTATCTACTACAGGGGGATCCAAGAGGGATGTGGTAGCTGTATTGGAAGTTGTAGGTGGTTTGTTATCTCTCCATAGGGTGGGTGTGACTAGTATCTCACTGGCCACAATAGTAGAAGTGGTTTTAGTTTAAGAAGTAGATAATATCATTGAATATATGGCCAAATCTATAAATAGGACCTGAAGTGATGAAGGCTGAGGATCTTATTGAGGAACAGGTGTTGGGGAGAACTGAATTCTCAGATGATGAAAAATGTGGCCCAACATCCCCTCAATTCAGTCGAGCCTTTGATCTACGATATCCTGAAGATGCTCTATGACATCTTGGTGGTAGTCCAAGGTGTCCAGGTGAAGAGAAAATAGGGGATCAGATGAAGGAATGGGTAGATGTGGGGCTGTGGATGGTCCATAAGAAGATGCAATGGTAGAAGAGGGGGAAACTGATAAATAAGTGGGGAGGGGTGGGGAAAGAATGTATTATGGTGTATGGGGTGGGATCAGAGAAGAAACACCATCATGGGAAGGTGGGTCATATATTATTGCATGTGGTTTTGGGTAATCATAAACTAGCATAGAGGCATATCCCTAGCTCTCAAACATCCTCGTGCAAGAAAGCATGACAAATACCAATCATTAGGGAGAACCTATATGATCACGAGGGAGAGATGTCTCAAACATCCCTAGGTGATGTGCCAACTGGGTGGTGTAAAATTCGTTGTTTAGGTTCCTAGATGACCAATGATCATAGAGTAGAAATTAGTGGTGGTGGAGTAGGGGAGGTTAGGATAATCATGTCATATGATGCAGTTTAGGAGATCTATATAGCATCCTAACATGACACCCATGTCCTCATGGTGGGGAAAATAATGGAATTGAAGAAAAAATGGATGAAATAAAGGGTAGGGGTAATGATGAGGGTTCTCTTATGTGAGGTGGGAGCATAATTATGGTTGGGCTCAGCAATATCCCACCACATAGATATGGGGTCTGATCACCCAGGGTGGGTGAGGGCTACAATAGGGGGTGGTGTGGTTGGATAGGGGCAGAAACCATACCCTCATCCAAATTCTATCATAGTGAGGGAAAAGTGTAATATTCCCAACCAAAATATGACTGGAGGAGCCATATCACTAGGAACCTCTCAATATGTGGGCTCATCGAACTCAAAAGTAGTACAGAAGTCCAAAAATAAATCTCTAAATGTAGAATTTCTATCCTATAGAGTGTTAATTAGATGTGTGTTCCCAAGGACCTCTTCAATCTCCTCCCATATTCTTAGGCATAGAGGAATAATGATGTCAAAGAATTGGCCACTCAGTTGGATCATGCACCATGAAAATTACCGCATTTGATCGGGCGTAGGATGACACTCAGCAAAGATTGGGCAGGGGTGTGGTTGGGGTCAGAAATATGCTGGTGCCGATTGTGGTGGAGCATTGACCAATGGTGTAGAAGGGCCAACTGTCGAGGAAGCGGGTGGATCAGTTGCTATTATAGATGGCTATGAAGCCATGGAAACAATATAATGCGGTGTAGTCACACCCGATGGTGTCATGCTAGTAGGAGGATCTACTGTACTTGGTCTCTTAGAAATTGTGGAAGTAGGAGTAGTTGGAGGTAGTGGTAGAAGTATCACCAAGGCCAACAATTGAGAGACGAGGGTGTCAGTCACTAAAGGTGCCCCTGTCATCTTGAGCTAGACAAAATGGAGTGTGGGGAACTCCCCATTAGTAGTGGGCATGGACCATTTCCCACTATATTGTTCTTTGTCTTCCATAATCTGAAAAGCAAGGAAAATAATAAAACAAACGAAAATAAAATGAGAAAGAAAGAAAAACAGTGAGAGGGCATAAAAATAAAAGTACACGACATGTGAATAAATTGTACATGGTGTGTAGTGTTCTAGTGATATGAACCCATGTGATTTGGATACACATTTTGAGTGGGAATGCGTGTGGGAAATAATAATACATGTCATGTGTGAGATGTACACACTCTATGAAAATATATAGTGATCTAGCCATGTATATTCCATGACACGTCATCTGTTAGGAGGGGTAGAAAACATAATACACAAACTGTAGAGAGGGAACACACTCCATGTGTGAGAACATGGGAAGTGATCCCGTGCATGTCCTTACACTGCTCCATCATCAAGAAGAGAGTACACAACATGTACCAAATTCACATGTCATGTTATGCTACATGGGAAATCTGGTTGTGTAGTTGTATGAACATAGGTTTAGTTTTATCCAGGAAAAGGCTACCGTACACGGTGTGTGATGAATGTACACATCGTGTGTTTAAAAATCTGTAATTGAGAATGTGTGCCATGTACATATTATACCCAACATGTGTTCTTTTCTTGTGCCCGTGTACTGTGGGTTTTTAAAAATGCCTCACTTGATTTTTAAATCACCCAAAATTCATCGAAATCAAAAAAATGAAGGGTGTAGAGGCACTTACTTGGAGTGGTGATAAAAATGATGAAGGTTTCATAGCATGAATGGAAGAAAAATGAAGGATTCGATGGAGGGGGTTTAGGAGGTGTACGTTGGAAGGAAATGGAAAGAGGGGGAAATCTCGACACTATGTGTGGTTGGGTAGGTTTTTCTGAAATTTATAGAAAAAAAATGTATGTATGAGGACGTACACACAATGTAAGTGTGTTTTTTATAATAATTATTAATATTTAATATATGGTCATTATAATAAACTATATATTAATTATTATTCAATTAAAAATAAAGATATATTTACACATTAAAATAAACCTATACAAATTGTGTATCAAATAAATACACATTTTGTTTTCTAAAATTCAAAAAAGTGAACTACAACCTTCGGTTTGGTGCTCTGGGTGTGATTCGAACAAGCGACCAAACCAATAAAAATGCATTCCCTCAACCACTAGAGTGAAGGTTGTATTATTGTAGGTTTTATTATTTTTTAATTTTATAAATTATATCTTAAGGAATACATTGTGAAAGAAAAAACACATAGTGTGTGGTTTTAATTATTAAATATAGGGATGATTTTGGGAGATTTGCTGAGTTTGAAACCGATTCTTTTGAACCATAGGTTCTGACTCTTCCAATAAACCCACATCACCCTTAGGTGATTTCTTATTTTTGAAAATGTTTTAAATTATAATGAAAACATGAAAAAAAAGCACGATGTATAACAAAATACATGATGTGTAGTTTTATTTTAGTTAAAAGGGATGGAACTAAACCAACTAAAAGGACTCGAAACCAGGTCTTTTAGACATGTGGGCAATGAACCTACCGGCCAGTTCAGCCCCACCATTAGTTTTATTTTATTTTAAAATGGTTTTATATACTTTTTGAAAATATAACTCATGTTTTTTTTAATAAAAACCGGGATTAAAAAAATGAATCATGTACCAAAGGTGGGTGCGGAGAAAGTTGAACCAGTGATGAATCAAATACACTTCGACGATCTTGCCATCATAACATGCTTCATTAATGTATATTAACTTAATAAATATTTGTTTATACAAAAAGTTCTATTATAATATACAGTAAAACTAAAATTACATGGCATGTGTAAGGTTACACATGACATATGACATCATTTTACTCTTATTCAAATAGTTACCATAAGAAAGGGTGGTACACAATGTGTGAATAGAAGCACACACCATGTAGTTATTAAAAACAGAAAAGAAAGATATTGAGGAGTGGATGAGTTTCCTACCAAAAAGAACTTTTGTTTTATGTATTTAGCTTGACCTAAGGTCGGATACTTTCCATTAATTCGAAGAAAGATCTGGCTTCCGGTGTGTGAACCACCACATATGTCTGGCATATAAACATTTTATCCATGTTTATTGACTTTTAGGTGGTTTGTGTGGTGGATTGTAGTATCCCTAATCTATGGATAGTAGATACCGAAGGTGGTCTCATACCTGGGTATAATAATATACATCTTCCAGCTCCTGAGGTTCCTACTTTATTATCCTGAAAACTTGAAAATAATTACAGGAATCCTCCAGGGCAAGTAAGTGATCAACTGAGGGTTCAAAAAGAAATAATTGATCAAATTCAGTATTATCATGAAATGATGTGTTCCCATATTCAAATTTTTTTCTTTGAAATTAATTTTTAGAAAATATTAGTGAATTACAAGTGGGGCCCACAATATAACATGCCTCTTCGGTTGAAATAGGGTTAGAACACCCAGTCTCAAACTCATCTAGAGTATCCATATTATAGATTATCTTTGAAAGTCTCACTACCATTATAACAGTTATTCTCAAACTTTCTGTTTGGTCCAACTAGGGTGTGGTAAAGTTTTCCATCATTGATAATAATATTTTGGTATTACCTAATGATTCTGAAAGAGAATAAGATATAGATGGGGTGAAGGATGTACATGGTTATTCCTCATATTGAAACCCATAATCTATGTATGGATAATATTCTTTTGGATATGAGTAGAAAAATGATGAATCATGAGGATAAAAATCTTATACAGGTGATTTGTACCAATCTCGAGTCAAATAAAAATCCATTAGAATGTGGGTTTAAGATTCCCAAGAAGAAATCAAGAAATGAACAAAAAATAAAATAAAATTTTGGTTAAACCAAACTCAACTCATACAAACAATGCTGCTTTATGTGTCCCCAACAACGACACCATAATTTTTAATGTCCCTATCATGAGGCATAGAAAATTGAAAGTTTATTATTCCCTTATAATTTGACTAACTAGGTAGCTAGCGGTAGTCAGAGTTGACCCCATAGGAAAAATAGAGAGGAAACAATTAAGAACAAGTTTGAGAGTCTTATCCTATTATCCAAAAAAAATAATGAAGGGAAAAATGATTAAAACATGAAACAATTTTTAAAAATTCAATTAAAACTAAACCAGGGACATAAAAAATGGGAAACAATGTGTCGGGGTTGCAACTCAGTTTACGTTTATTGCAATAATAATTTTTTAGCATTAAAATTATTATTAATAATTGTTTACCATGGGTATTTAATTAAATATTTGTTTATTGGCCTGATAATAATCAATTATGCAATTAAAAGGTTAACCTCTTGATATGGTGATTAGCTACTTAAAAAACATTCTAGTTTCATCACCCTTAAAATAGTGGAAACATGATCACCAATGGTCATGAATTCTCCCATTCTAACTCCTTTAGTTTTCTCCAATGATGTCATTATTGGTCCAATATGAAACCAATAGTAAATGTTTAATTAATTCATTAAAGTAATTATAAGGAAACAATAAAAATAAAACCAGCAGAACAGAATTGAAATTACAAAAAACTCGTAATCTTTATTACAACCCCAAAACAGAAAATATAGCCACATTTTACCATGTTCACGGGGCATGGGTTGATCAAAAACTCAACCCTTATCATGGATATAATAGAATAAAGGGAGAGATATAATTACACTAAAGGAAAAATAAAAACAGAAGGGGGAAAATCAAATTTGATTTGGGGAAAATTGATCTGCAGACTGGTAACACCTCCCCCTTGGATGTCTAACCCAGATTTTAGAGGCTTACCTCTCTATTTATAGAAAAATAGACTACATATCTTGTACCCAAAAGTACACATCATGTACTTGGGTCAACTAAATTTGGCTTTGTTTTCTCCACTAGTAGGTGATCCCCTGCACTGCCCGTTGAATTTGAAGCATCGATTGTGGGTAGGTGAGGGTAAACAACATGCAGTGTCAGCATACATGGCATGTAGAGGCCCTATCATCCACCAACTTCATCTAGAAGAGATTACACGACATGTGAATACTGAGTACATGACGTTTTGTCTTGAGTCAACTATATGGGCTTGTACTTGGGCTGGAAGAACCATGTTTAGGAAAGGGTACAAGACACATGTTTATAAAGTACATGTAGTGTATATATGAATTTTTAGTATGATTAATCCTGATTTTTGACTTTTATTGGAAATACCTAAAAATAACCACTAACACCGAATTAAATCATTTTATCCATAAAATAATTTATATCTTGTGAAAATGTGTTTTACTACTCAATAAAATTTATGAAAATGGTATACAAAAATCAGGAACATCAGTGTTGATGCTCTATTGTGTAAACCAAATAGAAGTAGTGTGCTCTAGTGTTTAAGGTATATAGGCACATTGAATTTTCATATTCCTTGGATTATTGTGGTTAGGGTGAAATAAGTAAAACTATCATATGTTCTTTACTACATTCATCACTCATGGATAAAAAGTATGGAATATAAATAGGTGTACCTCAAATTGGGGAAACAAGATCAAAATTAAGGGACATAGTTTTAAATATGTATTATCCTAATTCACCTCCCCTCTTAGGGTAATATCCCTGATAAAGAAAAAAAAATCTAAAACTAAATGAAATGTTTTAAACTAAAAAATAAATCAAACCAATAGTAAAAAAGTTTCAAAACTCCATTTCCAAGTGAGTATCTCCCTCACAAGGATCTCCAACTATTTATCTCACCATCAAGAGGTGGAGGAGGCTTACATGGATCACCATCTTTATTTTAGACCTCCCTAGGAAGATAGGGAGATCAAGAATCTATAAGGTGATGAGAATAACCCTAAATCTATACAAAATGGTAGAAACTTCCCCCCTAGTCAAACATATTAATGTTGTGTCCATGGTTTCAATTTATAATTAATGTGTAAGGTGGATTTCAAAACCCTATTTTTGTAATACTACTTGTAGTTTAGATTCGTATAATAAAAAACATATCCTTTAATTTGAAAAGTATGGATATTTGTTTTAAGTAAACTTGAATGTATCCATATAAATTTTTGGAATCCATTAGTGTTCTATAATGAGAGAACATTTTAAAATACATAGTTATACTCTTGACTTTGAGGAGTTTCATTTTTCTAAACCGATCACTTAATTTGGTCAATCCAATTGATGAAATGGTAATTAGTTTATTCTAAATAGTGGTATCCCACATAGTATTTGATCCAATAATAAAGTTTCAGCCTATTTGGATTAATTTTTTTTCAAAATGTGAAAATAAATTCACATGTGTGCTTGAGATTCCATACAGTTTGGCCTATTCAAATTTCACTTCATTTGGGATCTCCAAATCACCTCCACCCACAATGTAAACATCAAAAAAAGTAAAATTTAAATTTTATACAATATTTATTAGGAATTAATTGAATTAAATTTGGATTAAAAATTATTCAAATGGTTACAAATTATAAAAAATAATCAATTCAAAACATTAGTATAAGAGTGGAAATGAATAGTGAATCTCTACACATTCAACTTAGATCATAGGGGGACCTAATATTATATATCTTAGCCAGTATCTATTGATACATCACATGTAGAGTTAGGATAATTCTATTTCACTACAAAAATCATGAAATCCTCATCATTTCCTAACTAAAAATTCCATTCTAACACTCATTCATAGATCTGATATAACATTCTCACTACCTACCCTCATTGGGAACCCCCTACAGGCATGAAATGAAGGTGAGAATGACCCTTGAAGATCCCCTCCAATTGGATACAAGTTGGAGACTATCGCTGAGGGCATAAAACATACAAATCGTAGGAATTTTTCTAATAAATACTAGGAACATATAAATAAACTACCAATCAACACCATAATATAAAATAGATCATATCCCATAATGCTTGTAATGTTGTACATATACAAAATATCCAAATGAAATACAAAAAATGGAAAGTCTTGTGGTAGTAACCCCAAAAAAATCTCTATGTTTTGAGCTAGTAACGTACAAATCAATCTCCAAATCTCGCATGAAAATCTAAAACACACACACAAACACACACACATATGGGTGAGAATACATGTATACTTAGTAGAATCCTCTTTAAGACCTGTTGTGAAAATATATGAGAATCATACCTATGATTTAGTTAATAAATAGAAGAACCATCATGAACATACCGGGTCAACTATCACCCAACATCATCATACCTCATTGTACCAACATCACATCCAAGTATAATGACATAATACTCAAAGCATCTATAAAATAGGTACCCTAAAACCACTTCCCCACAATTTTATTACTCTCAAAACCCAATATCAAATCTCTTTATGCTCTTGTCTCTTACATATAACTACATATCCACATATCACATCCCAAACCTAACCACATCATCATCGTCACTACACATCACCTCATACCACCTCATCACAGTATGGTATTGTGAACATGAAGGACATCAACCTCATAACCTCCTCCCACCATGCAAGACTCGCACCATGTACCGCATATTTTATGAAATCATCAACACATCATATCATAAAAAATCACACCCCAACTTCTAGATATTAGATATTGTTTATCATAACATTATTCCATTACAACCTATACCTTATATGAATGAAGTACAGAGAAGAGGAAGTAGTCATACATCCAATCCCTCTCCAACCTAGATGTTGAGTAAAATTCCTAGAACTAAAAATGTTGTGTGTTGGTAAGATTATCTAACTTATGTGGGGTGCATATGAAATCACAAGGAAAATAAAAGTATAATACAACCATAAACAATCCAAAACTAACGGTTTCATAGTAAAATAACACCACAACATCCATTACCACCACCACACGTTAGCAACCACATACCAAAAACCTTCTCCATCACACTAAGAAACATCATCCCCAACTTCTGGCACAAAACAACCACTACAATAAAACATTAGCTTCCCATTTAGTCACATATTTATTCATTTCCAGAAATACTATTTTTCTATCCTTATCACATTTATTAGGAAATTTATTTCCATATTTAATGCCTAAGAACCCATAACTATCATATATATTTATCCCAACCATTACCCATCCATTTCATTTATTAAAATTTCATTAATAGTCCAAAAATCAACTAATTCCATTTTTGACACCCATAATTGTGTGATATTCACTTTTTCGTCGAATATTTTGAAAATATGAAGACTAATAAAAAATACCAAGGACTTAGAGGTAGAATCCTTGAATATTGGTATTGTTCTTTTCTTTATAAGGAAATTTTTCTTTGTAACACAATCACTTTATTTAGATTATTTTATAAGTATTTATGGATATTCCCCCTAGAAAAAAATAATAGACACCAAGATGAGAAATCCAATCAAGCTTAATCCATGCTCATGTGGGAGTCAACTAAACCATGCTTAGGGAGCTAGCTAGGATAGATAGTATAGGCGTTAAGGGGTGTGTTGGTAAGTGCATGAACAAGAGAAGATCATCTGGATAATCAAATCAACCAGCGCCTTCCAATCACACCCCCCACATTATCATCAACCTCTGCTCATCCCCTGTACACACTGACACCCCTGGATCGACGTAATGAGTCACACCCAATTTCTGCATGGTCCCGATACTTGACAACCACCATGTAAGCCTTGTCCAATGATGTGAATCCCTTAGTGATTGTTTGTAGAGACATTGAATGAACAACCAGTTATCATGTCTCTTTATAGATGATCATGTGAATCCCTTGGTGATTTTATAGAGATCCATCATATGAAAAACCAGTGATCATGCAATGATTTAGAGATGATCATGTGAATACCTTGGTGATTTTTAAGAAAGAAATCATATGAACAACCATTGATCATGTTATAATTTAGATCTGATCATGTGAATCCCTCAATGATTGTATAAATATCCACCACATGAATAACCAATGATTATACAACACTTCAAATATAATAATGTGGATCCCTCATCGATTTTCTGAAGATCCATCACATGAACAACTAGTGATCATGAAACACTTTAGAGATGATCATGTGAAGCCCTCAGTGATTGTATAGAGATCCTTCATATAAATAACCAGTGATCATGTGATCATTTAGATAAGATCATGTGAATCCCTCAATGATTGTCCATCTTGAAATCCTATGAACAACCAGTGATCATGAATTGCTTTAGAGATGATCAAATGAATCCCTTATCAATTTTCTAGTGATACATTACATGAAAAACCAGTTATTATGTGTAATTTTAGAGAGAATCACATGAATCCCTTAGAGATTTTCTAGAGATCCATCACATTAAAAACTAGTGATCACGTGATGCTTTAGAGATGATCACGTGAATCCCTTGGTAATTTTCCAGAGAACCATTTCATGAACAAACAGTGATCATGTGATGATTTAGATATGATCATGTGAAGACCTTAATGATTGTTTGGAGACCCATCACATGAACAAACAGTGATCATGTGATGTGTTAGAGTCTTCACATGAATCCCTTAGAAATTTTCTAGAGATACATCACATGAAAAACTAGTGGTCATGAGATTATTTAGAGACCATCATTTGAATACCTTAATTATTATACAGAGATCCATCATATGAACAACCATTTATCATGAAATGCTTTAGATCTGATCATGTGAGGACCTTGATGATTTTCTAGGGATCCATCACATGAAAATCCATTAATCATGAAACATAGTAGATATTATCATGTGAAACCCTTAGAAAATTTCTAAAGATCCATCATAGGAACAACTAGTGGTCATGTGACGATTTTGAGACGATTACGTGAATCCCTCAGTGTTTTTCTAAAAAGCCATCACATGAACAACTAGTGATCATGTGACACTTAAGAGATGATCACATGAATCCTTTATTGATTTTCAAGAGATCTATCATATGGCAAACTAGTGATCATGAGATTCTTTAGATCTGATCACATGAATCCTTCTATGATTTTCTAGAGATCCATCACATAAACAACTAATGATTATGCGACACTTTAGACCCAATCATGTGAAGCACTAAGTTGTTTTCTAGAGAGCCATCACATGAACAACTAGTGATCATGTGATGCCTTGGAGGTGACCACATTAATCCTCGAGAGTTATCAATCATGACATCAAATGAATCCATCTCATGATCACATGATGTTGATTAGGTGAAGCCTTCCACCGCCTCAAGCCAGCACATGTGGCATCCTCCCCATGTAAAATAGCATCAATAGTGACCATCTTCTTCCTATATAAATTCTTACACACCCTTAAAAAATACACACATGAGGGGGAGAGTAAGGAGAGTAGGTAGAGATCAAAGGGAAAGATAATAATTTTGGTGGAGTGGGATTCCATCTATGAAGTATACCTTTAGGTAACCACAAGACTCCTGTTGAGAGAACCAATTGAAAGACTCCCATCACAAGAACCAACCATGAGAATCTAATCCCAAGAACCAACCATGAGAATCCTATCACGAGAACCATCCATGATACTCTCATCATGAGAACCCACCATGGGATAACCTAGTGAGAACCTATCGTGTGATCACCTTATTATCACAGTCACATGAACAAAATTAACATCATGAAAATCATCTGATCTCACAAAACCTATATTCAGCCATGTGGTGCTAACCATCAAACATATAGTACACTTATGATGATGTCCATAGATATACACCCTTTTCATGTGAAATCTCCTTGTCATTTAGCCTTTCAATGATATGAAAACCCCTATGGATATGAAACTTCAACACTAATACAAGGGTGAGATCATAAACATGTTCAAAATATCCCTCTACATGATTAAATTGAGGTCACACCATCATAAGATTATTCACTGGTCTTACAATTTCCATGAACTACCTTGGATGTGTCACTTTGATCTCAATAAAATCCTTGGAAAATTTAGGTTTATTATAAAGCAGTTTATTGACATGTCAATTTTGTCATATGATTTTCCATGGATAAGCCAAGTTTATCACGTGATAAATTATTGACATGTTGACATTATCATGTGATTTCCTATAGGAAAGTCTGTTTTGATCATGCATAGACATCTAACACAATTTGATTAATTATGTGTAGCCTCTTGGACATGTTGGATTCGATCATGCAAATACATACAATACAAGTCAATTGATTATGCGAAGCATCTTGGACATGCCTGTCAGGCACCCTCAGACCTATATTCCATATGCGAATGACACCCTAGATGTAACGCCCTGAGTTTCCAAAAAAAGAATAAGTTTAAATAAATTATAATTTAAAATGAATAATGTTATAAATAAACTATAAAAGAAGGTATTTTCTAAATTTATGAATACATTGATTTAGAAAAAATGTCATGTTTTTAATATGCAACGACGTCAAATATATTTTCAAATAATTTGTTCTAATAAATGAAATAATTAATAATGATGTTTTATTATAAATAATGTTTTAAATTAATCTATTCCATATATATATATATATATATATTTACATAGATAAAAGCTTAAAACAAGATTAAAAAAAATTAAGTGTTCAAAAAGTTTTACTAACATGCAATGAATTTGTTAAGATCATTATTTCTTTTTAAACTAAAATAAATATTATGTTAAAGTACGAATTTTAATAAAATTTGTTTTAATGAAATAATTTTTGGTTCATAAAAATTTATTTTACAAGTTAAATAAATATTTAAATAAATTTATCAAAATAAATGAATAATGATGATAATCTAATAACATTGTAATTATTAATTTTGAAATTATAAGTATATATATGTGTATGTGTATGTAATATATTTACATATAAAAATATATTTAGTAATAACCGATGTATTTTATTTATATATGTAATTGTTTTATTAAAATATAGACTTATTCTAATTAGGTTGATAATGATATAAATCAAAATATTGGTTTTGAATTATTTATTAATAAAACTAATATTATAATTTTATTGTACATGCCATTTAAAATTATTATCATTATTATTTTAAAGATAATATATATTATAAATATATGATATATATTATGCTTTTGTTTATAAAATTTATAAATTATAAAAACATATAATTATTATATTAAAAAAAATTCATAATACATTTATGTTTAAAAAAAATGTAATTTCAATAAATTATAAAAAATAATTATATATATATACATATATGAACTCTAACATGGTATATATATATATATATTTATATAAAAAAACACTAATATGGTGTTTATATATATATAAATTTTAAATAGTTTAAACGTTTTGAGATATTAATAAAATGAATAAATAAATATTTTCTTATTGAAAAGAATAAAAAGGCGTAATATAATAATAATAGTATTATTATTATTATTATTATAATAGATAACAAATAATTATTATTGAAATCTAATAATATCATATTATTATGATAAGAAAGGCGTGAATACAAATGGGGAGAGAGCCTTAATTGAACCACTTTTTTTATTTAATAATAATATATTGATTGATTTGTGCGTGTGGCGTGATATTGGGGATAAGAAGTCAAAAGTGGGTTAATTGAACCACTTTTTTATATGTTTCAATATATAATCATTTTATACGTTTCATTATATATATATATATATATATATTATAAATTGTGATATTATATATTACAAGTATATAATTATATATAGTGATATGTTTAATAATAATAATATGTAAATATTTTATAAATAATAATAAATTTTTTTACTCAAATAAGTATTTGTTTTAAAACAATTATATTACGATATAACATTATATGTTTATAAATTTAATAAATAAAAATATTATAGTATTTGCCTTTAAAAAGTAATGATTATTATATACAACCTTTACTTTTTAATGTATTGTTATTTTATTATAACTTTGACTTATTAGGATATAATAATGATTAAAATTAAATAATAGATAACATAAAATAATTGATATATTAATGAAAATAATAAAATAAGTTAGTGGATATAAAAATAAAATAATAAAATATGAAATAATGAAAAAATGTCACGGGTTAGGGAATCCCGTTTTGGGTTTTCATGGGTGTGGATAAAAAATATATATGATAAATGTGATAAAATAATAATAAAGAATAAGTAATAAAGATAAAATAAAATAACAATAGATAGAGATAGGTAAGAGAAAGTCATGGGTTGAATAGTTTTAGGTTTTGGGGGTTTTTGATTTTGGGGTTTTGAGGGTCCTATTGGGGAGACGACGCTACCGAGGGGTGTGTCACATCGCACTCCAGGTGCAAGCCACAGACTTTCGTGGTTTTGTACCGCAGCGAAGAAGGTGGTCCGGCCGTGTGAAGGGTCTCGAGCAGGAGCTGGTGCACGTCGTGGAGATGCAACCGTCATCGCGTGATGATGGGGAGCACGCAGCTTGGGGTTCACCAGTCGCGGGTCTCGTCCGAAGTTGGGGTGCGTGTGGTGTCCGAGCCATCCATTTTTTTCCCTCGTTGTTTTCTTCCATCGCGGCCTTGTCTTCTCCGCGGCGTGACCTGAACTAATAGGTCATCCACGTCTATTTCTCCTCTTCTACTTTCCACAACCGTCCTATCCTCTCCCTTTTGCGCCCAATGTCTTGGTATGAGACCCCGGGCACATGCAAGTGTCAGTTTCTCTCCCCTTAAGGTCCCTTCACCTTCTCTATGTGACAATGCTATGGTTGAAATTCCTTTCCTTTCCCGAAGCCCTTCTAAAGCGAAGCTCTTTCTCCTCTTTTCCTCCAGCCGCTTCTAACAGCTATGTAAGGGGATATTTTCAATCGTTTATATTTTACAAAACCTTTAATATATATTTTTTGTATACGAATTCTTATAAATATTTACATATGGACATACCAATACCTTCAGTTTATAAATTATGGATGTTTTATTAAAAATTCACTTACGGGTAATCTATGTAAGGGGACTTAACCACTTATTTTGATAGTACAAAACCGATTATACACACTGTGAAATCGGATATACAGTATGTAAATATATATATATATAGGTCCTTTCTAGTGCGGGATTCATCCCTCCTCCTTCTTTGAGTGTGCAAGTTTTTGGTAGGGTTTTCTTTAAATGATTAAAGGGTTTGATTCCTTTTGGTTTTATTTTACAAACGTGCATTATACATGCTGATATATATATATATATAATCTTTAAATGAGTATATATATATGTATATATATGTATAAAATCTCAACTCAAAACTATCTCTAATATTTTCAAATATTCCAGTATGATTATATACACATAAAGGGTGTTTTGAATTTACTTATAGCAAGAAAATCCTTTCTTTGTAAATTTGGTTTATATATATATGTATAATTATATATATATATATATATATATATATATATATATATTTCCAATACAAACATTTATGATTTTTAAGACTTGAACATCCATCCTTAAACAATATTTTATGTGCGAACCATGTTTTGGGTTAAATGGAATTGTGTTTCTGAAACCTAAATATATATATATATATATATATATATATATCTATATACATATTTATGTATCTCAATCAAAATCCATTTTTATAATTTTTAAAAGATGATTTACAAGACTTAGGTAATTTTTTAGATGCAAAATGTCATTTGGGTTCATTTGGATTTATATTTAGTATGTGAAACCCTAATTTTTACATATGAATATACATTCAGTCACACAAGTTATATAACTTACATGGTTTGGCTTTAAATCAAGAAGTATTAATGATTAATTATGTTTTGAGGTATTTATTACATATAAGAAATTATTTGGTTTTAAAAGTATACACCTTGCGTATATTAGGATATATGTATATATATAAATATTTGTTTAATTCCCAAACCCTAATTTCAATATGATGATCATAAAAATATAATTGGTGTTTTAATGTAATTAGTATTTAAAGGGTATTTAATAAATGTTAATTTTGGTGTTTGATAAATTAAAATGTATGTGTCAAACATACATTAAATTAAAAATTTATAATTATATTAACTTCATATGTTTTTAATTCATGAGATTAGGTTAAAAATTATTTAAAGTAACATGTCTATATGGTCCTTTACCAGAAGCAATGAATGTTGTTGATAATTCAAGCTATGTTTGAATCTGATTTCATGTACATTGACACTTTTCTCATCATAATGTTTTATCATCATAATTAATTACATGTAGTTTTAGTAATAATTCATTTGCATGGATAAGGTTCTTTAATTAAGAAGCCATCATTTCATGTGGAAAACCCTAATCACCCGTCATTTTATTTGTTATCTTTTGTGAAAAGTATATATATATACGTGCGAATATGTATATGCATTACTTATGTATCAAATGTTGTTTACAAGTTTTAATATATAAAAAACTAGTGTAAATGTATACATATTTAATTCCATCTTAAAAACATTTTCAGAAAACCCAACTCTCGAGTGTGGTAGACAGGAAGGGATTGGGCGTGGATCCATCAAGGCCTGTCATTAGTCGAGCAGTATCAGAATTAGTTATTTTGTTTTCAGAATATTCCCTAATGTTTTCAAAAAAAAATTGGAGTATTTTTGGGTAATATCAATTGAAAATTAAATATTCAAAGTGGTATGGGACACCTAGAATATCAGACCTTATTGAAAAATGAGGAATGTATTGGACTGCCGGGTTGGGGTCCGGTTAAAAGAAAGCCCTCCAGGTTAGGGAATAGTAAAAGTAAGCCCTCCAGGTTGGAGACCGATAAAAGTAAGCTCCTTGATGCATCGATAGTTCTCAAGACAGTCAGATTGGGTTTTTACCCTTAGGTTATGGCACGAGGCCTTGACATTCAGACATGAGTCCGACATTATTCGTTTCCTCACTATGTTTCAGTATATGACCAACCATGTGATTATTTCGGCTAGAGAAATATCCTTGGTTAAAGAACCATTAACTATGAGTATGAGATTAAAGTGCACATGGCATATGATGTGACAGTGATGATGCATGATCATTTTACCTTTCCAGAATTTTAATGAAAATGTTAGCATTACATTAATTATGTCATAATGTGCAATTTTATAAGTTGTAGTTAAATTGTTTATGCGCAACTCTGATAGTGTTCATGCTTAGTAGTTCTTTCATACCTTGAATTTTATGCTTAATTTACATGATAAAATTCATGCACTTTTGTACAAACATGCTTATTAGCTTTCAATTAAATGTTCAAATACATGTGTATGAAATGCTTTAATTGTTTTATAATGACCTTTTAAATGTAATGATGTTTTCTTCAAAGGAATAAATTTGATGTATGTGAAAGTATTATCAAAGGAAGTTTTCAAAAGCTGTATTAAGTATTTTCAAAACCCCTTACTGAGTATTTAAATGCTCACCCTATGTTTTAAATGAAATTTTTTAGGTATCAGTCATGTCTTCAAAGAAGTTTCAGAATGCAGCTGGTTTTCCCCAAACATGAACCTCACGAGCCTCTATAGCATGAGACGTGATGTGTTGAATGTAAATGTAGTGTAATAATTGTGGTACATAGTGTCTCATGGGAACCGGCTCCGGGCACTCGGAGGCCGGGTCCTTACAGTTGGTATCAGAGGATAGGTTCAGACAATTCTGGAAAAACCAGATAATAGAAATATGTAACTACGACTGAACCTTACTAAGTGGTTTTATTATAATGTTCATATGGCAGGAGAAATATCACTAACAAGTCTTTTTTCCCTTCCCACTTAAATCCTCAAGACTATAATTGTTAAGTCGTGTATGAAAGACTATGAAACCTTTGGGAACCTCCGACGATCTTGCAAGTTCCTTTACCAAGTATCGAATAACTCAAATATCCTTCGACTCTTCTGAGGATCGGGTTATGTTTAATATCGTATAACTTATGCACAACTTGCATATAATATGCGTAGGGGGGAATATTATGAAGGTATTTTCCTATGTTTTACCCTATCTTAAAACTATCTGGCTAAAAGGGTTTTTCAGGAAGCTGCAGAGGAGGGAAATCTCTGTGAAGTATATCCTTTTCAAGTCTTGAGTTTCAGTCTGTATGGGAGAATCTTTAACATCAAACCCCTCGAATTTGAGGTAGTATGACGAATCTGTAGGGACCAAGTTCATCTGGATATCACTGAGCTTTACACTGCTCATGCCTCTATTTGGAAGCCCAACTATTTTATCTAGGATTTTAACTCCACTTTCCCAAGGTGTACCTGGGCAAGAGAGATCGGGGAACTGGGAACCACCCTGGGAATAGAGTTAAGGACATCAAGGAACTGGTTATGGAGATGGGATCTGTAAATGTACAACCTATTATCTTTATCTTATTTTCCTTTTTAGTTGCTAAATCCTAGAGTGTTTTAGTAGGGACATCACTAAAGATGTCATGGAGGCTGTGTCAGTGAGTCAGTAGAAGTACACCAATCGAATTACGAGGACGTAATTCTTTCAAGAGGGGAATATTTTAACGCCACAAGTTTCAAAAAAAAGAATAAGTTTAAATAAATTATAATTTAAAATGAATAATGTTATAAATAAACTATAAAAGAAAGCATTTTCTAAATTTATGAATACTTTGATTTATAAAAAAGTCATGTTTTTAATACACGACGACGTCAAATATATTTTCAAAGACGTTGTTATAATAAATGAAATAACTAAGAATGATGTTTTATTATAAATAATGTTTTAAATTAATCTATGTCATATATATATATATATATATTTACTTAGATAAAAGCTTAAAACAAGATTAAAAAGAATTAAGTGTTCAAAAATATTTACTAACATGCAATGAATTTGTTTAGATCATTATTTCTTTTTAAACTAAAATAAATATTATGTTAAAGTGAAAATTTTAATAAAAGTTGTTTTAATGAAATAATTTTTGGTTCATAAAAATTTATTTTACAAGCTAAATAAATATGTAAATCAATTTATCAAAATAAATGAATAATGATGATAATCTAATAATATTGTAATTATTAATTTTCAAAATTCTAAGTATATATATATGTATGTGTATGTAATATATTTACATATAAAAATATATTTAGTAATAAGCGATGTATTTTATTTATATATGTAATTGTTTTATTAAAATATAGACTTATTCTAATTGGGTTGACAATGATATAAATCAAAATATTGGTTTGGAATTATTTATTAATAAAGATAATATTATAATTTTGTTGTACATGTCATTTAAAATTATTATCATTATTATTTTTAATATAATATATATTATAAAAATATAATATATATTATGCTTTTGTTTATAAAATTTATAAATTATAAATACATTTAATTGTTATATTAAAAAAATGCATCATAAATTTATGTTTAAAAAAAATGTAATTTCAATAAATTATAAGAATGAATTATATATATATTTATATATATATATATAAATGCTAACATGGTATATATATATATATATTCATATAAAAAACGCTAATATGGTATATATATATATGTATAAATTTTAAATAGTTTAAACGTTTTGAGATATTAATAAAATGAATAAATAAATATTTTGATATTAAAAAGAATAAAAAGGCGTAATATAATAATAATAGTATTATTATTATTATTATTATTATAGATAAAAAATCATTATTATTTAAATCTAATAATATCATATTATTATGATAAGAAAGGCTTGAATACAAATGGAGATAGAGGCTTAATTGAACCACTTTTTTATTTAATAATAATATATTGATTGATTTGTGTGTGTGCCGTGACATTGGGGATAAGAAGTTAAAAGTGGGGTAATTGAACCACTTTTTTATATGTTTCAATATATAATCATTTTATATGTTTAATTATATATATATATATATTATGAATTGTGATATTATATATTACAAGTATATAATTATATATGGTGATATGTTTAATAATAAAAATATATAAGTATTTTATAAATAAAAATAAAAACACTTTACTCAAATAAGTATTTGTTTTAAAACAATTATATTATGATATAACATTATATGTTTATAAATTTAATAAATAAAAATATTATAGTATTTTCCTTTAAAAAGTAATGATTATTATATACAACCTTTACTTTTTAAAGTATTGTTATTTTATTATAACTTTGACTTATTAGGATATAATAATGATTAAAATTAAATAATAGATAACATAGGATAATTGATATAATAATGAAAATAATAAAATAAGTTAGTGGATATAAAAATAAAATAATAAAATATGAAATAATGAAAAATGTCACGGGTTAGGGAATCCCGTTTTGGGTTTTCATGGGTGTGGATAAAAAAATATATGAAAAATGTGATAAAATAATAATAAAGAATAAGTAATAAAGATAAAATAAAATAATAATAGATGGAGATAGGTAAGAGAAAGTCATGGGTTGAATAGTTTTAGGTTTTGGGGGTTTTTGATTTTGGGGTTTCGAGGGTTCTGTTGGGGAGACAGTGCTACCGAGGGCTGTGTCGCTTCACACTGCAGGTGCAGGCCAGAGACATCCACAGTTGTGTAGCGCAGTGAAGACGGTGGTCCGACCGTGCGAAGGGTCTCGAGCAGGAGCTGGTGTGCGTTGTGGAGCCGCAACCATCGTCGCGTGCCGAAGTGGAGCGCGCAAATTGGGGTTCACTGGTCGCGGGTCTCGTCCAGAGTTGGGGTGTGCGTGGTGTCCGAGCCGTCCTTTTTTTCCCTTGTCGTTTTCTTCCTCCTCGACCTTTTCTTCTCCGGGGCGTGCCCCGAACCAGTAGGTCAGCCACGTCCATTTCTCCTCTCCTACTTTCCACAGCCGACCTATCCTCTCCCTTTTGTGAACAAAGTCTTGGTATGGGACCCCAGGCACATGCAAGTGTCAGTTTCTCTCCCCTTAAGGTCCCTTCCCCTTCTCCATGTGACAACGCTACGGTTTCACTTCCTTTGCTTTCCCGAAGCCCTGCTGAAGCCAAGTTCTTTCTCCTCTTTTCCTCCAGCAGCTTTTAACAGCTATGTAAGGGACTATTTTCAATCGTTTATATTTCACAAAACCTTTACTATATATTTTTTGTATATTCAGTCTTATAAATATTTACATATGGATATAATAATCCCTTCAGTTTATAAATTATTGAATTTTTATTAAAAATTCACTTACGGGTAATCTATGTAAGGGGACTTAACCGCTTCTTTTGATAGTACAAAACTGAATATACACACTGTGTAATTGGATATATGGTATGTAAATATATATATATATATATATATATATATATATAGGTCATTTCTAGTGCGGGAATCATCCCTCCTCCTTCTTTGAGTGTGCGGCTTTTTGATAGGGTTTTATTTGAATGATTAAAGTGTTTGATTCCTTTTGGTTTTATTTTACAAATGTGCATTATACATGATGATGATATATATATATATATATATATAATCTTTAAACGAGTATTTATATATATGTATAAAATCTCAACTCAAAACTATCTCTAAGATTTTCAAATATTCCAGTATGATTATATACACATAAAGGGTGTTTCGAATTTACTTATAGCAAGCAAATCCTTTCATTTTAAATTTGGTTTATATATATATGTATAATTATATATATATATATATATATTTCCAATACAAACATTTATGATTTTTAAGACTTGAACATCCATCCTTAAACAATATTTTATGTGCGAACCAAGTTTTGGGTTAAATGGAATTGTGTTTCTGAAACCTATATATATATATATACATATTTATGTATCACAATCCAAATCCATTTTTATAATTTTTAAAAAATTATTTCCATGCCTTTGGTAATGTTTTAGATGAGAAATTTCATTTGGGTTCATTTCGACTTATATTTAGTATGCGAAACCCTAATTTTTACATATGAATATACATTCGGTCACACAAGTTATATACCTTACATGGTTTGGCTTTCATTAAAGAAGTATTAATGATTAATTATGTTTTGAGGTATTTATTACATATAAGAAATTATTTGGTTTTAAAAGTATACACCTTGCGTATATTCAGATATATATATATATATATATATAAATATTTGTGTAATTCCAAAACCCTAATTTCAATATGATGATCATCAAAATATAATTGGTGTTTTTAATGAAATTGGTATTTAAAGGGTATTTAATAAATGTTAATTTTGGTGTTTTCCAAATTAAAATGTATGTGTTAAACATACATTAAATTAAAAAGTTCTAATTATATTAACTTCATATGTTTTGAATTCATGAGATTAGGTTAAAAATGATTTAAAGTAACATGTCCATATGGCCCTTTACGAGAAGTAATGAATGTTGTTGATAATTCAAGCTATGTTTGAATCTGATTTCATGTACATTGACACTTTTATCATCATAATGTTTTATCATCATAATTAATGACATGTAGTTTTATTAATAATTCATTTTCATGGATAAGGTTATTTAATTAAGAATCCATCATTTCATGTGGAAAACCCTAATCACCCGTCATTTTATGTGTTATCTTATTTGAAAAGTATATGTATATATATACATGCGAATATGTATATGATTTACTTATATATCAAATGTTTTTTACAAGTTTTAATATATAAAAACCCAGTGCAAATGTATACATATTTAATGCCAGCTTAAAAACATTTTCAGAAAACCCGACTCTCGAGTGTGGTAGACAGGAAAAGATTGGGCATGGATCCATCAAGGCCTGTCATTAGTCGAGAAATCTCAGAATTAGTTATTTTGTTTTCAGAAGCTTGCCTAATGTTTTTAGAAAAACACTGGAGTATTTTTGGGTAATATCAATTGAAAATTAAATATTCAAAGTGGTATGTGACACCTTTAATATCAGACCTTTTTGACATATGAGGAATGTATTGGACTGTCGGGTTGGGGTCCGGTTAAAAGAAAGCCCTCCAGGTTAGGGACTGGTAAAAGTAATCCCTCTGGTTTGGAGACCGGTAAAAGTAAGCTCCTCGATGCATCGATAGTTCTCGAGACAGTCAGATTGGTTTTTTACCCTTAGGTCATGGTACGAGGCCTTGACATTCAGACATGAGTCCGACATTATACGTTTCCTCACTATGTTTCAATATATGACCAACCATGTGATTATTTCGACTGGAGAAATATCCTTGGTTATATAACCATTACCTATGAGTATGATATTAAAGTGAACATGGCATATGATGTGAAAGTGATGATGCATGATCAGTTTTCCTTTCCATAATTTTAATGCAAATGTTTTCATTACATTAATTATGTCATAATGTGCATTTTTATAAGTTGTGGTGAAATTGTTTATGCGTAACTATGATAATGCTCATGCTTAGTAGTTCTTGCATACCTTGCATGTTATTCTTAATTTACATGATAGAATTCATGCACTTTTGTACAAACATGATTACTAGCTTTCAGTTAAATGTTCAAATACATGTGTATGAAATGCTTTAATTGTTTTATAACGACCTTTGAAATGTCAAGATGTTTTCTTCAAATGAATAGTTTTTATGTATGTGAAAGTATTATCAAAGGAAGTTTTCAAAAGCTATATTAAGTATTTTCAAAACCCCTTACTGAGTATTTCAATGCTCACCCTACGTTTTAAATGAAAATTTTTCAGGTATCAGTCATGTCTTCAAAGAAGTTTCAGAATGCAGCTGGTTTTCCCAGAACCTGAACCTCACGAGCCTCTGTATCATGAGACATCATGTTTTGAATGTAAATGTAATGTAATAATTGTGGTACATCGTGTCTCATGGGAACCGGCTCCGGGCACTCAGAGGCTGGGTCCTTAAACTAGACATGTCTAATAGAAAATCAAGACATGTACAACAGAAAATCAAGACTTTTCCAATAGACAATCAAGAAATGTCTAACAAACAATCAAGACATGTCTAGAAGAAAATAAGGACATGTATAGAAACCAATAAAGGAATGTCTGATAAACAATCAAGACATGTTCAATAGACATCTAAGACATGTACAACCGACATCCAAGACACGTCATGCTGGTCATACAAAGACATCCTAGACAAACCAGATGATCATGAAAAAGATATTGGGTATGTCCAATTTAATCATGTGAGGAAATCCAAGAAAAGTTAGCTGATCATGAAAAATACCTTTGAGATGTGCACTTTGATTATGCGAAGGAACAAAACACAAGTCAGTTGGTAATGTGAAAAACTCTATACATATCATCTTTAATAATTTAAAATATCTTAGACATGTTTAATTAAATCATGAAAACCATCTTGAACATGTCAAGAAGATACCCTTGGATGTGTCTTCCATACTATAATGACAAAGCAAACATGTCGGGTTGACAATAAAGAATTTTCAAGTAGAAATCCAGGACATGTCGGGCATATCCCTTAGTATATGTCAACTTCTTTTTAAGGAAACACTCAGACCTATGTCATATGGACTCCTATCCAGGAACCTTCGAACACATACCCATTATATAAGGGAAGTTTTCTAAGTGGGTTATTGTTATGCATTCATGTAACCCTATTCATGGAATGATCTCAGACAATTCCTCCATGTCATACCAAGTATATACAACAGAACTTTCCCGGGTTCCATCTCTCTTTATCTTTCAAAAGATAAAGAATGAATATGAAAAAGGTTATACATCCTAGTATAATCCCATAGAATTTCTAAAAACTTAGGTATAACCATAATGTCTTTGAGTGTGATCACCCACCTCAGATCATTAGTGGGTTAGGGGACATTTAACTACGAGAGATCTAATTCCTTCTATAACAAAGATACATAGAATTAATTCCCAAGGCCCGAGTTTAAATGGGAATCCAATTTAGTGAAAATCACTTCATATGCCAAATATTCATAACTTATGGGACTAAATACTCCCTTGATTCTATCACCCTTCACCATATATCATTATATGAGAAGTGGTATCACACCTGAGAATCATTTTAAGTGCATGCCCTGACTATGTCCTCAGATACCCTATTCCCATCAGTGGGTTAGGGATGAAAAAAACTATAATGAATCTAATTGCTGTTATAAATATGATACATAGGATAAATTTCTAAGACCCTAGATCCATACCATATTCTCCACAATACAGATAACTATACTTTTCAATGGGAAACTTTGATGTGTAAGCCCTGTTAAAATATGATCTCGTGTGATGTTACCGATCTCCCGCTATCTCTTGTTTCTCACACCAATCATGGCTCATGTGGGCTTAAAGATTGGGGAAGATTGTACAAATAGGATGATGATAATTCACCCACTGTAGTCCCACCATTGGGATGTAAGTCTGATTACATCCAATATTCACTCAAAGGGACATACTTTTGATGAAGAAATATAGGCCAACCTTATATGCATATGTCCCACCCAATGCCTCTATTTTCATATCTCTCATAATGCAGACACCAATACAAAAACTACATAGACTCTGATTCCTATCTTAACATAAAATGTAGGAAAAATCTTTGAGCCTTGAGCCCTATATTTACATCCCTAATGCATGATGTTAAACAATATGGATCAGTCCAGTTACATGACCATAAACTATACCAAATAAAATACATGGGTTTTTATTCATGTTCTCATGGGATATGTAGGATGCCTCATAGAGGTTAAATTACTTCTCTAAGATGCCAACCACCTTCCTAGAAAATAATAAACTCTATATTTCCTGAACATAGTCATAAACTAAATCATCATATATAAATAAGATATTGGTGGAGAACTATTGATAAGAATATAGTTGTTTCTATCAATACATGGTCTTAATCAAGTAATTCACATGGGGGAAACCAGTCCCATATTGGGGCCTTGGAAGTATTTCATGAACATATATTAAATATATAATAGTCTTAGAGTATGTAATAATTCCCTCCAAAAGGGTGTGATGGGCCCAACCTCCCATCATCTTTACCAATGTGAGTTCCTAGGCATTGTTGGGTCTAAAACTCCAAAGGACCACTTGCCTTTGGAAAGCAGTTCTATACTCAGTTATGGATGTGGGAACCATTGAGTGTTTTCATTAGGGACAAAAAATATGGTGAACCTGAATTGAATAATTTTTCAGCACATTCAACCCCCCTCACAACCAAGCATCGAGCCAAATGACCATTCGAGACGTTTTGGGAAACAAAATGGTAAATTGTTGTGAATGATTGTAAAAACATAAAATTCCCCCCACAAACACAACAAAATTGTCAAACCATTTTCCCCAACCATGCATGTGGTCTTTCCCATGAAACAAACATAGTGAACCTAGTGTAAAATCATTTAACTATGACATCTCCTTCACAAGATAAAAAGGAAAGACTTCCTAGTTCCCATTGGACCATTTTGTTCATACCATATGGGTGATCACCCCTTATATATTCTCGAAGAAACAAAAATGGTGAATCTGATGTGAAATACAATAACTATTTTATCCCTTTAATGGTCCAGAAAGGATATATTATCCAGTCCTCAGAGAGCTATTTTGTTCCGTGTTTGTTTCAAAACAAAATGGTGAACTCAACACATTATTTTAATGTTTTAAAAAATGCATAAAAATAAGGGAATTCCTCTTTATCCTTTAGATGTGAAAGTAATTGAACGAACATGTACTCTTATATATGATGTTGTACTAATAAGTTGTATTGTTTCTTCTACATAACTCCTTGGGTTCCTTATAATCAAAATGACATCATCAAATGTACCAATGGATTATGAGATTTTTGGACAAGATACTTTGGCCCTGAGGCCCCAAAATATGTTTCCACCCTTACAACACCTCAAGTACTATTTGGTGAATGTCTTGGTATAGGATTACCATATCAATGTATCTATCCTGACTTTGGAATCATCTCATGAAACCGTTTAGAGGACAAATCCTCAAAATCCATCTTTCCCACGATAGGCCACAAAAGAGAATGTGGTCCTTGTTTCAACATTCAAACACTTTGGAAGATTATCCCTAGAGAAAGATAACATATACCATCCATACCTTAGGTAGTTTTATGAGGAAAATCACCATGTAAAATCAATCACTCAAGATATTACTAAGATGATTCCCATATATTCTGGTCAATGTCATCTATATATAACCTTGATTTCAAAAGGAGCTAAGTTGAGCCTACCCTAACCATCTGAATTGGGGCACCTAGTAGGAGAGCCTGGAAGGGGGATCTAAATAATGTATCTTCAAAGTAGGCTTATATAAAAATTACTAACAATGTATTTTAATCCCACTAGTGTAGGATAATAGTGTCCCAGAATCAATCCCATATTATCACTAGCCAGGAGCCTCTCACTTCATCACAGCTAGCCTTGGTGACTATGGAATCCCAGGGAGCACCCCAACCCATAGGGATAGGGAATTGTTTTATCATATTTTACCATAGTATCATCTTCAATATGGTAACTTACCCTCAAACGATACCATGAACACTGACCCCACAAATGGTACCTTGGGTACTAATCCACCAAATGATATAATGGGCACCGACCCACCAAAATATACTATCGGAACTAACCCCCAAATAGTATAGTGGACATAATCCCATTAAACGGAATGTCAGGAATTGACCTATCAAATGAGATACTCTATTGAGGAGGAGTACAAGCCCCTTATGTCTCTTTCCAAATGATATCAACCAAACATGGGGACTTCTTATAGGATTTGGATGAGCACAAACTTGAAAATGATAATCATAACCTACTATAGTGAATTGATTCATAGTAATTTGGCTTTCCTTCTACCTTTGTCACTGAAAAATAAGGTCTTGATGGTGTCTTTCCTGAATCTACAGAAGGTTTTACCAACCATGTTTGTATTTCAGAGGGTAATGAAAATGGAGCATTTGGATAATGGAAGTAGTGCATTCAGTCTCTAGGGTCCACATTAAGACTCCCATCATCATCCACTCACCCTAACATTAACAGAGGAAAGATGGTTTTATATATCATACTAGTCAACCCCTTGATGTTGACAAGGAAATTTATGTAGAGTAACATATCACTAAACTCCAATGAGATAATAGGGACTTATGGGAAATAATTGTGGGCATTATCTTAGAATCTCTACCTCAGAAATATTTACCAACATCTAGATATGGGAGCCCATCTCGTAGTGAATTTCCCCATCCCACATGGCCAGGATCCTTTTCATATTCATCATACCCTAATCAGGTGAAATTGAGACATTGTTCCACCTCACCCTATCCCACAAGGTTGGGGGAATTTTAATATTTTTATGACCCCCAACCTATAGAGTTGGGTGAATTTCCATATTTTCCACCTCCTCATAAAGGGTTTTGGAAACCATCTAACCTAAATAATTTTCATAAAGCATCTAGAAAATTCAGGATCCTTTAATTAGCAGGGAGCCTCTATATCATCCAAGAAACCCAATGACTTAGCACCTTTCCTCGAACCAATGGAGATAGGGTCTTTGCACCCTGAACTCTAGACTCATCTATATGCCCACACCAACAGAGGTATAGGTAGAGCACATGAGAATTTGTATGGACACTCTGTTCTTGATGAAAAAAAGTAGAATGTATATTCCTTCCCATAAAAACATGTCCCTAGGTACTTTCATTATTCCATGGAGAATGAATGGTTAAAACTCCCACAAATGAGGAAACTGGGAGAGGCATGGATGATAGGCTAGGATGATTATTTCCCCTACCACCAACATCTTAGGCACACAATAGAGAATTTATTTTACCTTAAATATTGATTAGAGCAATGTATAAATGAAGGATTGAAAGAGTTATAGGATCTTGAAACCCATGAAATAAGTATACAATTCATTTAATCTCCATCAAAAAGAGAAATCCACCATATTGATTGGTTTTGACATGATAAATCCTAGTCACATGATGTTAAACTGAAAGGACCCCATCCTAGATACATAAAATTAAACTATATGAATACATCCTAGTCACATGATGCTATGTCCTAGTCACATGACATTAAACTGCACAAAATTTTCTAGTCACATGACATGATCCTGCACGACAAAGACCTATCCATAATACATTAAAATGAATGAAACATGTCCTAGTCACAAGGCCATAAACTGCATGACATATTAATCTATGAAATACATCATCACCATCAGGAGAATGTTATATAGTCTTGGAAACTTTCTATATTTTAACAGAACTTAGAGAGACAATCATTGAGGCCCTTCAGAGCCATATGAGTTTGAGGAATAATTCATTGCAGCCAAGGTTTATCAAGTAGAGATTATTCCATAAAAATTTCATATCACCATATCATTCATAGTGATTATTTTCTACCCATAAACCTGATTGAGTTAGTATACTTCATCCCATATTCCCAAGATCCTCTAATCCCGAGTGAAAAATAAAATAAAATCAGCTCTAGAATAATTCTTCAATGAATCTGGATGTAGAGGGTGACAATTTTTCTTCCCATAGACTCTCTTATCCCGAAAGTGATGGAGATGACCTCAGATTTCCTACCCCACTTGGAAATTACTCCATGGACTCAGTGGTGGAAGAATAATAGGATGACCTCAGGAACACTTTTCCCACATTTGAGGTGGGTGTCTTCACCACCATTAATAATCTCATATAACTAAATCTAGGAATAGAAAAAGACCCTTAGAATACATTGATTAGATCTTCCATGACTCTGAATGAGAAAGATATTTACATTCAATTACTAAATTAACATTGATATGTGTTCACTTGGAATCACATGGAAATTCTTGGTCTGAACCCCGATATTGAAATGCATCACGTAGGCTTACCTAATGAACGTTAAGGCTTATTGAAAATAGCCAAAATAATGTACCCTTATCATGATGAAACATATTGATAACATGAATTTAAAACTGAATGATACATCTTGACTGAATGAAATTAAACTATATGGAATAAGTCCATGAATGAAGTCTTTAAAATTCGTGATACCAATCATTTGGATTACATGAAATTAAATTTCATAAGATAAACCTAAAAACATGATGTTAAACTGTAAGGAACACATCATGACCGCATAATGCTAAACTGCAAGGGGGATTCCTCACTTCATGACATTAAACTGCACAGGAAGCATCCTCTCACCAAAAATTCATCCCACATGAGCTAGATCCATGCAAAAGATAAATGATGTTCCCCTATCCCTCTATTTGAGTCAGATCCACATAGGAAATTCTCCATCCAAGAAATATGTCTGGATTGATTCTTATCATCATAGGATTCATAGTGATACCATAATATCCAATCCTAGAATCATAAAAAATATATTCATCCTGATCATAAAACATCAGAATGCACATAAACATTCAATAATTTTTTCCACATCAATTTAATCTCATCCTTACTACAAGATGTTACACTACATGGATGATTTTCTCGCTGCATGGCACTAAACTGAAAAATTTCCTAGAACCATGCGTGGCTTGATTCCTACCATATGAAGATAAGTAGTGACACTTAGACCTCCATTCTTGGGCCCAACATAAATATTTCTATTCTTTTATGTCGAGTCACCTTTTTCCTTACCTCATGATGTTAAACTTCATGAATGATGTCATTTATTCATGATAATAAACTACAAAGTTTTTATATAACTATGTAAATGTTTGATTCTCATTCCAATTTGATATATAGGGACACCTTTATATTATATCTTGGCCCAGTTTTTTTCACCAAAAATGTGCCCATAGAATATACTGAATGCTTACAAACATGATCTAGGAGAATATCTATTCCATAACCTTTGATTTGACTAGTCATAGAGCCTGATCATAGTTACGTATTAGAAGTTATAGCTCTTTGAAGTTAGGCTGGAAAATGGTTCGTGATGCCCATTCATGGAGCTATAGTTCACGAATCTCCCTCCGTGATCGCGAGTGCCTATGAAAGTACTCTTCATGAGTCTGACAGAGTCTGATGCATCCTAGATGATCCATGGAAAGCTCTGAAATCATTACTTTGACGGTGGTATTCACGAGTCCGATGGAGTTTAGTAGAGCCCTACCGCTTCATGGTGTCCTTTCTCTTCATGGAAGTCTCTATGAGCGCAAAGGTGGATGATGGTACCTCTGTGAGTCCAACCAAGTCCGATGGAGCCCATCCCATCTGTGGAGTCACTTTTTCTTTTTGACACACTATTTTTCTGTACGGAGAGATCTGAGAGCTCCACCAACCTCTTTTTCCTATAAATAGCTAGTTCACCCCCTTCATAAGCACAGTTACATTTCCTATTCAACCACAGATCTCCCATTTTACAGTGCTCCTGAGCACTATGAAGGGATTCCCTTCATGAAGGACTCTACCCTTCACAAAGGAGGGATCCCCTACGGGATGCTCAAGTATCTACAAAGAATTAAGCCTTCATAGAGAACTCTCCCAAAAATGAGCCTTCTCCTTAGGCGAACCCATGCTTTTCAAGGGCCTTTTATTCACGAATCACCTTTCCTTCCTGAAGATCCTTCCACCACAAGACTCTGATCTCTACGAAGATCCTTTACAAAGCCCCATCCTTCGCAAAGTTCCTTCCTTTGCACCCCCACACCCCCACTTGAGATTAGTGACAGGCTACACTCTTGGCCCTTTGGGCCTATCCCTTCAATACCATCACTTACCCCCATAAAAAATGGAGAGTTGTACCACAAAATTTTTGAGCTGGGTCTCCAACATCTTACCTTGCACCCTTATACGGACCCACCTTCCACCTCTAGAATACCATGATTCTAGATACTCCTCCGCTCTCCATGAAACACCTTGAGTTGACATATTTCTCTTGGTATATTTCCCATGTCATGAGTTGAGATTCTTATCTTCAATTCTCAAGTACCTAGAGTCAAACCATCCCTCAAAAAACTCTGCTAAATCCCATCACCTGACTCCTATGCCAGGTTGAATCAGAAAGGGCCTCTCTTAGGTAAGTCCCACACCATCCATTTCTTGGTGCCTTATGCCTAATAGTTCTCTCTAAATGACTATAAACTATAGTATACCCTATATGGAAAAAATATGGTGCCTCTTTCTCTAAAAAAGATATGCCTTATACGCCAAGTGTAAGATACTGATAGTCCTCTATACACAATTTTAAACTATATCATGCCCTATCATTCATGAATAGGATGAATAAGATACCCTCATGGCCTAGCATGAGGAAGAAAGAATGGGTTGCTCATTTCCATTCACATGAAATTAAATGGAATCCTTACCCATTGAAATGAAAATGGGATGCCCTCATTACCAAAAATGATGAAGAAATCAAGGTCATCTTCCATGTATAAGCCCCATGAAACATTTCCACTCCTTAGCGGCACCCAGTCAGCTTCTATGCATAAACCTTATCAACTGTGGCCGCTCTATAATGGAACACAGGCATCTTCCATGCGTAAGCCACATCCACCATTGCGTTCCTTAGTGGCACCCATGAAACTTCCACATGTAAGACCCATCCACTATTGATTCTCCATAATGGTACCTGAGCAGCTTCCACATGTAATCCCCATCCACCATTACCGCTCCTTAGAGGAACCCAAGCAACTTCCACATGTAATCCCCATCTACCATTCCTACTCCCTAGAAACACCTACTCAACTTCCACGTTTAAGCCCCATTCATCATTTCTAATCCTTAGTGGTACTTTGGACACCTCACACATAACCCTCACACCATCTCCCATGCATGCACCTTCTATGACACATCTATCAGGTCCACTACTTCCTCTTGTTTCTCACACCGTGCATGAATCACGTGGTATTAGAGGTTAGTAGTGACCACGACACCATACCATCTCGAACTACATGGGATTTGACCCCTATATTCTATACATGGTACGTACAATGCCTATATGAGGTTCAATACCAACCAAAGATAAACTTCAGTGTCCCATCCTAGGGGTGCACCTCTTTGATCCACCCTCAGTGGTGTCCAGATCAGTTCTCACATGGCCCACCTCAGCGTGTAATCCCCAAGCCACTAATTCTATAACTACAGGGGATCTGATCCTTGTATTCTAAATAGGTTACATAGGATGCCTCTATGAAGTTCAATCCCAACCAAAAGTAGACTCTGGTGCCCCATCCTAGGGGTGAACCTCCCCGATCCACCCTCAGTGGTTTCTAGATCTGTACTCACATGGACCTCCTCAGTATGTAAGGCACATGCCCCTAATTTTAGAACTATGTAGGATTTGATCTCTATTTTCTACATAGAGTACATAGGAACCCTTTTTTAGGTTCAATCCAAACCAAAGGTAAACTTTGGTGCCCCATCCTAGGGGTTCACCTCCTTGATCCATCCTCAGTGGTGTCCAAATTAGTACTCACATGGGAATCCTCAATGTGTAAGACTAATTCCCATAATTTCAGAATTATGTTTTATTTGATTGATGTATTCTATGAAGAATATGTAGGATTACTACTTGCGGTTCAATCCTAACAAATGGTAAACACTGGTGCCCCCTCCACGCGTGTGGCCACCCTAATCCACCTCTTTTAGTGTCCAGATTAGCCTTCATGGTGTGATGTATTCCCTTTATAGGAAACACCACCCTGGGTCCACTATCATAGGGAATTATAATCCATTTATGGTAAACTTTAGTGCTCTCTCCTAGTGATGTACCCTCATGATGTGAAATATTTTTTTGGGACACATCCCCCCGGATCCACCTCCATTGGGTGTTATGATCTATCCATAATCACCCATTTCATCCATAATCCACTTTGATCTTACCCTAGGACACCACATCCCAGAAAGATCTTAACATTCAACCACACCCACTATATTCCATCTAGGAAGCCTCACTAAGTGACCCAAATATCATAAGCACTTGGGATGCTAACCAAGAATAAGCCCCATGCCCCTCTTTCCCAAACTATATGGACTTTGATTCCTACCAACTGGGATACGTAGGAAACCTCTCTATGGTTCAAGTCCCTCATTCTACACAATCTATTTGTCTCATTCATTTATTTCGGTTCACTCATCTTGCATGATGCTAAACTGCATCCCCTAGTCAAACTACGTTGGTTTTGATACCTTTAGGGTATGTAGGAAGCCTCTTTGAAGTTCAATACCAACAAATGGTAAACTTTGGTGCTTTCTACTAGGGATTTACCCTTCTGATGTATCATCTTCCCTTTTTAGAACACATATCTTGGGCCTGACTCCTTGATTTGTTTTGACCCATCCACCTAGGTAGCTAACCATGCATAAGCCCTGCACAATCCATAACCAGCCAACCGAGAGTGTACCTCTCGCAATGGGCTACTAACCATGCGTAAGCCTCAACATGTCTCTAGGTTGTGGTCCTTTGTGTATGCCCTGATTCTATGCCCCCATTCCTGAACTACATTAACTTTGATTCCCAACCACTGGGATACATAGAAAGCCTCCTTGTGGTTCAATCCCATCACCCATTTCCTATCTTGATCTTTACCTCGATCCATTTTGTTTCGGGAAGTCCATTCCCTAACCCAGAGAATTGACATACTTTGTATCCCCATCCATGTGTCCATTATCACGATATGCCTCCTTAGATGTCTCATCTACCCATTCTAGAACTATGTGTACTTTGATCCCTACATTCTGTGCATGGTACATAGGAAACCTCCCTGAGGTTCAAGACCAAAAATTTCATCTTCACATCATTTCCATCTCATTAACCCTCATCCTTCGACACTTCCTCCATATCCATCCTAATTTTAACTGAGTCTCCATTTCCTGGTGAACTCATGACACCCATCCCGGGCATTTGACCATGTGTAAGCCCCATTCATCACATTGCTCTTTGTTGTACCTGAGCAATTAACCATGCATAATCCCCATTCATCATGTTACACATTGTAGATCCAAGGAATCTAACCATGTGTAAACCCCAAATCAGCCTCTCAAACTATGTGGGTTTTGATCCATGTCTTCTAAACAGGGTATGTAGGATACCTCCCTAATGTTCAATCCCAACCAATGGTAAACCTTGGTGTCCCCTTTTCTAGGATCCACTATCCTTTGATCATCCCTTTGTGTTGTCCAGATCATCCTTCATAGTGTAAAACCTTCCCCTTTGTGGGACACACTGCCCCGGGTCCATCCTCATCAGGTGTTTTGATCCATCCATCCAATAAACCATCTAGGTGCTCCCACCTATGTATGTAATAACCTGATCCACTTTTATTAGTGTTACAATAATCATGATCAACCTCTATTAGATATTAAAATCATGGAATACCATTGTGTTAAACATGGGAAGCTGAGGAAAAACTTATAGACATGCCTATGGCATAAAATTCCCCAAAATCAACATGGGATGCCTTGAGTTCTATGCCTTTGAGAAGACCTATTATGATTAATAATACAAGTGAAATTTTTTCTAGAATCCATAGATGCATTGACATGCCTGATGCTACCATCTACTCTAAAAGAAGGTTGATTCCATTTCAATACCCCTTGGAATGTCCAGACAGAAGTAGTGTAATTAACCAGTGTCCACAAAGAGATGGCACCAGGAATGAGATTCATGAACCTGAACTCAAATCTATGAGGGAGACTCAGACTAGGTGACTAATTCTGAGGAGGAATCCTTGGAAGGAGAGACTGACATCCCATCATTCCATTTCAATCATAGAGAAAACATCCCTAAATAATTATTGAATGACACCCTCATTTGGAAAGAGGGAACACGGGGCCACAAGCATGTATCACCATGATGATGCGCCCATCATCCGCATAAAGTGTCTGAAACAAAAATGGTGAACTCAACGTGAAACTCTTGTCCTCCAATATTGAGAAGACAAAAAATGTTGAGAAAATTGAGGCATCACCCATGTGAATTCCCTCTCCTTCATGAGTGGGAGGATGAGTAAAAAAGAGTGCATAAAGACAAGGGGACATCAGTTTCTCGACAACACCGCCGCCCTCATGGGCTGCACATGGGGAATTCTTCCCTCGACTCCATTAGCTCCTCACCAACACCGCCACCCTCATGTCCCACACAAGAGGAATTATCCCCTAACTCCATAAGCTCCTCGATGACACTGCCACCCTCATGGTACACACAATGGGAATTCTTCCCCTGACTCCCTCAATTCCTCGCCGACACTTATTCCCTCATGGGCTACATAGGGGGAATTCTCCATAGACTCTATTGGCTCCTCACTAACCCCACCAACATCATGGCCCATGCATGGTGAATTCTACCTCAACTCTATCAGCTCCTCAATAGAACTTCCGCCCTCATGGGACACATAGGGGGTATTCTCCCACCAACTCCATCAGCTCCTCCCAGACACCACCACTCTCATGGGCCATGCATGGGGCATTATCCCCCAACTCCATCAGCTCCACACCGACACCGCCGACCTTATGGTATCCATAGGGGGAATTCTCCCCCTAACTCCATCATCTCCTCGCCGATACCACCATCCTCATGGGCTTTACATGTGGAATCCTCCCCAAACTCCATCGACTCCTTACTGACACCGCCTCCCTCATGGGCCGCACAAGGGGAATCCTCTCCTTGACTCCATCGGCTCCTCGCCGACACTTCCAAACTCATGGTCCGTGTAGGGGTAATTATACCTCGAATCCATTGGGGGCGGGACTCATCTTCCATGCTGGTGTGAAGTTCTGACGATTTGGGGTTTGACTCATGCAGCCCTCTCTGTGATGTTTCACCATGTTTGAGCGCTCGCGAAGAGGTTGATTCGTGAAGAAACTTCCACAAAGAGGTTGATTCATGAAGAGGCGGTTTCATGAAGCATCTGCCGCAAAGATTTGCAGCGTTTGTGTGTTCGCACTGTGTTTGATTCGTGAAGCACCTGCCACGAAGGCCTGAGGCGCTGTGTGTGTGAAATTGCTGGTTTGCGAGTATATGAAAAGCATTGAAGCCGCGTAGGCCTGGTGTGGAGAGTTTCCCCGCAAAGAGCCTGAGGCATTGTGAATCCGTGAAGGCCTACCGTGGTGTGTTTCCCCGCGAATACTGGGGGGGCGTGTGATGCGGGTTCTTGGACCGGGTCTTTTTTGTTGTAAGGGTGGTTTGGTATCTTCATAGGTGTCGTCCCCTAAGGAGGATAGTGCATTAAAACTTTGATTTGCGCTATGGATGCTGACTTTGTTAATCAATAGAAGAGGCTATCCCTAATAGACAAATAAAAAGCGGTGATTGAGGCATGGAGAAATGAAGACCCACTCTTGGAAAAACGCATGTCTCTTCTCATTGTGGGAATGCTTGCTGAAAAAATTTCGGTTAATTAGGGGGCTCTCAAAAACACTCTTCAGAACATCTGGAAACTTGATGTAGGAGTGGCTATTCGGGAGGCGGGAACTAATCGCATCATCTTCGAGTTCTTTAACAAGAGAGAGAGGGACAAAATATTGCATGGAAGACCGTGTTCCTTCGATAATCAGCTCCTCCTCAAGGAAGAATTCAAAGGGGGAGATGATTTCTAGTGGGTGAATTTAACCTGCTCCCCCTTCTGGATATGAATTAAAGGAATATATTTCCATGAAAGAACGAAATGCATAATGAGGGAAATTGGGGACAATCTAGGCCACTTTCTTGAATGGGATTTCCCAGACCCAATACAATGGGCCCCTGAGGTTCGGATCAAGGTGGAAATTGAGGTATTAGAGCCCCTAATGAGGGGAATGTTCCTAAAAATCGAAGACGCCAACACCTGGATATCATTCAAATTTGAGAAACTCCCACCCTTCTGATTTTTTTGTGGTCGTCTTGGCCACCTAGAAAGAACATGAACCACAAAACCTAAGAGTGGATCAGGTGACTTCACCCTACAATATGGCCCTTGGCTCCATGAAAAAATGAATAAATTTGCTTTCATCCTTGAGAAAGAAAAACAAAATGACCGTGACCATCTCACGTTGGCACATACCATTCATGTGGAACCCACACATGGACAAGTCATTATGCTGGGACCTCCAGATTTCTCTAATTCTGACTATCCCACTCAGAGAGAAGCTGGAGTTCATCCTAACCCCATGAAGGACAAAACTCAATCATCTACAAGGTCGGTGACGAAGAAAAAAGAACCACCACGACAATTCTCAATGCCAAAGCCGATGCACCTCGAACCACCATATCCGGATCCAGGTCCACAATCTTCCATAATCAACATATCACCAATAGAGGCCCATGGAATGATGGGAACTCCAATGCTGGGCCCAATCACCCGTCGCATGTGGAAAAGGGTGCAACGTAGAGGAAGTGATGATTGTGCAGAAGACCCTAACCCCGGGGCCAGGAAAAGACAAACTGAAACATTCCAATCAGGGAGGAGTCCCACCAAAAGATGGAAAATGAAAAGTGGTGAAACAAGTCTGGAGGAACCAAAGGCAGCGGCGGGTGAGATCCAACCCCGCCTAGAGCAATGATTGAGTTATGCTGGAACTGTTGTGAGATTGGAAACCCACGAACGGTTCGCATGCTTTAGCGCAATTTCACTCAAAGTCACCCTGATATGGTTTTCCTGTCTGAAACCATACTGGAAAACAAGGACACCAATGGTATTACTCTGAAGTGTGGCTTCCAAGGCTGCTTTCCGGTTCCCAGACAAGGCCATTCTAGGGGACTCTGTCTCCTTTGGAAGGACAATATTGACATAAAATTTTTGTCTTTATCCTTTCACCATGTGGCTACAACTATTCAATCTGACTTGAACCCACCCTGGACCTTTGTGGGATTATATGGCTGGCCATCCCATGCTAATAAGGTGTAGTCATGGGACCTTCTGGGAAAGCTGTGACATGATCTACATAGCCCTATTATTTTCGGTGGTGATTTCAATGAGATCATGTTCCATAAGGAAAATAGAGGTGGAAGTACTCGACACTCAGCCACGATGTCTAATTTCAAGGACACGGTCACTAGGGAGAACCTGGTCGATCTGGGGTACACAGGTAATCCTTTTACATGGTTCTACGACAACACTGAAGGCACCCGCATCACTGAGCGTCTTGATAGATTTATGGGTTCTAATGATTGGATTAATCAATTCAACAAGTTTCATGTTGGCCACTTGGCCCTTAACTGTTCAGATCACTGCCCTATTCTCATTGATTGTTTCCAAGGTGAATGAAAGTGACAACTCAGCAGACCCTTCAGATTTGATAGCTTCTGGTCAAAAGACCAGGAATGTGAAGAGGTGGTCCGATCAAGTTGGATGAGTTCTCACGAAGATGTTGGACTCAATCTCCAACAGGTTGCACCCGGTCTGAGATCTTGGAGTTACAAGAAATTCCCCCAACCTGAGAGGCATTGTGATGTCCTTGAAAAGAAGTTACACAACTTACTCAAGCAACCCCCATCCAATGCCAATATCTCCAATATTGGTTCTACTCAAAGAGAGATGGACGAGGCCCTTCGTGTTAAGGAAATATTCTTGGCTCTGCGGGCGCGTGACATCCACATTAAAGATGAAGATGCTAATACAAGGTATTTCCATCTGAAAGAATCAGCTAGGCGTTAGAAAAACTCTATCACGAGCTTATCACAACCTGATGGAAGCAAAGTTTCTGACACCTGCGGCATTCACGAAGCTTTGGTAGGCTATTTCCAGAACCTCTTCTCCACAGGAACTCCTTTCATGTTGGATGAAGTGGAAGAATACATCATACTCATGATCACCGATGAGATTAATCGGCAGCTTACAAAAGATGTGACGAATGATGATATTCACTTGGCTTTGAAACAAATCCACCCCACTAACGCTTCAGGACCAGATGGTTTTCACACCCTATTTTTTAAACAATACTGGCACATTATTGGTCTCTACATCTGTAAAATGATAAAAAAACATATGGGCGGGGAAACACAAGTATTTCCACCATCAACAAAACTGTCCTCGTCCTCATCCCCACAATCAAGAAACCTCAGGCAATCCCAGATTTTAGACCTATCAGCCTCTGTAATGTCTTTTATAAGATCTTCTCAAAAATCCTTTTCAATATACTGCGTCCTTATCTTCTTGATATTATCTCCAAAAACCAGAGTGCCTTTGTGGCCAAGCGGCTGATTAATGATAATGAAATTGTGGCCCATGAAGTTTTCTACTCTTTGAAAACGTTCTCTACTACGAAAAAAGGAACCAGGGCCTGGAAACTGGATATGACAAAAGCCTATGATAAAGTGGAATGGCAGTTCCTAAGAGCTGTGATGTTGAGAATGGGCTTCTGCACTAAATGGACAAATATTGTCATGCACTGCATCTCGACTGTCTCTTTCAGAATCAAGGTCAACAGGGAGATCACCAGAGGATTCGACCCAACCCGAGGCCTGCGGCAGGGAGATCCTCTCTACCCTTTTCTCTTCATCTTGGTGGCTAATGTTTTCTCTAACCTTATTTCCAGGGATGCATCATCTTAGTCTATTAATGGAGCAAAGGTCTACCATGAGAGCCCACAAGTGTCACATCTCTTCTTCGCCGATGACTGCCTCCTTTTCTCCAGAGCCACTATTAATGAATGCCAGGTGATCAGCCATGTGATCCAGCAATATGAGTGGGCGTCTGGATAGTCTATCAATCACGGAAAATCGGAGATCTCCTTTAGTGCAGGGGTGCCTCCTGCCAAGAGAGCTGAGATTTATGCTTCTACAGGCATCCATATGGTCGATAAACACCAAAAGTATCTTGGACTCCCTATGATGATTGGACGGTCCAAAAAAGAAATTTTTGCAACTCTGGTGGAGATAATTGAGAAAACAATTCAAGGCTAGACCCCAAAAAATATCTCTAAAGATGTCAAAGGAACCCTCATTAAAGCTATCATTCAGTATATCCCCAGCTACTTTATGTCTATGTTTAAGCTCTCAGCGGCCATCGTCAACCTGATCCATTATCATACTATCAACTTCTGGTGGGGGAAAAACCATGGAAGAAATAGACCCCACTAGCTGGCCTAGGAGAAACTCTGCAAACCCAAGTCAGAAAGAGGGATGGGATTCCAGAATATTCTTCTGTTCAATGATGCACTGTTGGCCAAGCAAAGATGGTGCCTTTTGAATCGTCCTTCATCTCTTTGTGTGCGGGTACTCTGTGCCATGTACTTTCCCCACACAGACTTCCTTGGATCCTATCTTGGCCCCCCCGTCCTAGCTTCCTCTGGAGAAGTATTTTGGGGGCCTGAAATCTCCTGGAGAAAGGGGTGGGCTGGAGGATTGGAAATAGATCATCTATCAACATCTGGACCAATACTTGGCTTGTTGATAAGGATGGTATGCGGGCCACATCTCCCACCCAACCAGGTATTGAAGATAACACTGTCAACTGCCTCTTTTCAGACCAGGGTCCGGGGTGGTGTGTGGAAAAGATCGAGGAATGGTTTAGTGAAGGAGACCAAAGAATTATTCTGAGCATTCCCTGTGTCCCTGATGCAAGCCCCAAACATCTTTTTTGGACCTACGATGTTTCAGGCAACTACATGGTGAGATCCGGGTACAGACTGGCTCTTGGCATTCACTCTCTTGACCGTGATGAGGGACCATGGAAAGCACTTTGGAAGCTCAACGTCCACAAAAAAATATACCAATTTTGGTGGCATGTGTGCACAGGCACCCTACCTACCAGGAGCCTCCTTGTTTAATGACATATGGATAGTGATGAGTCCTTCCCTTTCTGCCTGAATATTACTGAAACTACTTGGCACGCCATCATTCATTGCCCAGGAGCCAAGCAAATTTGGAACAAATGGGGCCCGACTTCGAATGCTTCACTGGACATCGTCTCTGACCTCCCTGATCTTATGATGCACTGTTGTTCCTCTATTTCATCGGATGATGCAAGATCTTGTTGTACCCTGGCCTGAATCATTTGGGTTCGGCGTAATGATTTGGTTTTCCACCACATTCATCAACCTTCCGAGTTATGGATTGACCGAGCCACTTCATGGATTGAGGACTGGAAGGACCGAAAAGGACACTTTATGCAAGGTGATACCCCCTCATGTCCCCCTCATGGGACCCCCCAATGGAAGGGAGTCTTAAGCTTAATGTGGATGCTTCTCTCCCCAAGGATGGGCTTGTTACTCTCAGCCTCCTGGCGCGAAATCATCTAGGGAATATCATTTCAGCAAAATATGAATCACATCATGCTTTCTAGGAACCTGTAGTTGTTGAGGCCTCTGCCATCCGTGTAAGCATGACACTCGCTGCGGAACGTGGATGGTCTGATATCATCATTGAGTCTGACTGCTTCTCTGTTATCAATTCCATTAACCAAAATGATGCCAGACTCTAGGCCTTTGGCTTCATCATCAAGAGAATCCGCTCGCTGCGCCAATGCATCTCTTGTTGCACCTTCTCCTTTACCAAAAGGGAAGGAAACAATGCGGCCCATTAGCTGGCGGCCTCAGGCCCCTTCGATGTCAACCAGTTATGGCTAGACAATTTCCCTTCATGGATCTTCTTATGTACGACTTTTGATCTTATTCATTAATATTATCCTTCCTTCTTCTCAAAAAAAGGTCCACCCTACACTATCCGAATGGAATGAAGGCCTTATTTTTTTATTTTATTATGGATAATCCCCATTTTAAGGGTTTAAGGGGAACCCATACATGACACGTATTCCCAAGGCACAAGGCCTGACTAATCTGCAATACATGACCCGAAGGCCCAGAGGCATACCATTCCCATAACATGACCCGTAGGCCGAACCCACTAGAACTACCCCTCCCCATCTTCTACATCATTAATCACCTAGCTCCCACCTTGCATTGATGATTAGCTGGAATTTACCCATACAAAGCTACACAGTGCCTGGTCCCGATGGCAGATTCCATACCCTCTCATTCTTCCAATCCAATTAGCTCTACTTCTAGTGGCTGCTACTCTTATTGCTCTGATCCTCTTCTGGGGCTTGTTCTGTGTGAACTGGGCTACTCCATGGTCTCTGTGGCCTGAAGGCCCTGTGGACTGAAGGTCTTTGATGACCCTAAGGCCTTTGAGACCCATAGGCCCAAACCGGTGGCCCTAAGGCCCAAATAGGGTGAATTTTTCTGGTGGCTACAATATTGAACAATACCAAACAGTAACTGCTACAATAATACTACAGTACCCGGAAATTTGCCTCCACCCAGTTTTGAACCTGGTATAGAGGTCCTCCCCATAGCCATCATCACCCATTGTGGAGGCCCTCCCTGCACTACTAAAAGTCATCATAGAGGTCCTCCACATGTTAATGACATGCACACACACTGGGGATAAGATGTTCATATCCCTATTCTAGTTACTCTACATTATAAGATGACACTCCAGGATTCCATGCCTTCTGAGATCCATCACCCAGTAGTACTGATGTTCCAGGGTTCCACACCTTCTGGGATCCATCACACTGTCACACCTATGCTCCAAGATTTCATGCCTTTGGGATCTATCCCCTCGTCATACCAATGCTCCAGGCTTCCACACCTTTTGGTCTCCATCGCCTCGTCGTACTGATGTTCCAAGATTCCATGCCTTCCGGGCTACATCACCCCATCATACCAATGATCTAGGATTCCATGCCTTTTGAGCCCCATTTCCCTATCACACTGAAACTCCAGGATTCAACGTCTTCCTATATCCATCACCATGTCGTACCGACACACTAGGATTCCATGCCTTCCATGATCCATCTCCCCGTCATACTGACATTATCGACTTCCATGCCTTCTGAGGTCCATCTCCCCATCATACTGATGCTCTAGGATTTAACTCCATTTGGGCTCCATATCCCTATTGTACTGACGCTCACGAATTACATGCCTTTAGGGTTCCATCACCCTATCATACCGATGTTCCAGGATTCCACACCTTCCAGGCTCCTTCTCCCTATCATACAAAAGCTCCAGGCTTCATCACCTTCTAGGATCCATCGCCCCATCATACTGATGCTCCAGGATTCCACGCCATATGTGATCCATCACCTTGTCATACTGATGCTACATGCTTCGAAACTTTCCAGGATCCATCATCCCGTTGTACCAACACACCAAGATTCCACGCCTTCCGGGCTCCATCGCCCTATTGTACCGACATTCCTGGATTCCATGCCTTCTGGGATCCATCACCCCGTCCTACTAATGCTCCAAGATTCCATGCCTTCTAAGCTCCATCACCCCATTATAACGATTCTCCATGATTCCATGCATCCCAGGCCCCATCACCATATCATACCAATGCTCCAGGCTTCCACTCCTTCTGGGATCCATCACCCCATAATACTAACACTCCAAGATTCCAAACCTTACAAGATCCATAGCCCTATTTTACCGATTATTTAGGCTTTGACACCTTCCGACCTCCATCACGCAATCATACTGATGCTCCAGGCTTCCACACCTTTCAGGTCCATCACCCCGTCGTACTAACATTCTAGGATTCCACACCTTCTGGGATCCATCGCCTTGTCTTACTGACATTCCAAGATTCCATTCCCTCTGGGATCCATCACCCCATCGTATTGATGTTACAGGCTTCCATGCCTTCTGGGCTCCATCAACCCATCGTGCCAATACTCCAGGTTGTGACACCTTCTAGGATTCATCGCCCCATCGTACTGATGCTCAAAACTTCCACACCTTCTGGGCTCCATCACACTATCATATTGATGTTCCAGGATTCCATGCCTTTTGGGCTCCATCACCCTATCGTATCGATGTTCCAAGCTTCCACACCTTTTTGGATCCATATCCCCATAGTACCGAAGCTCCAGGATTCTATGAATTCTAGGATCCATCACCCCATTGTGACAATGCTCTAGGATTCCACGTCTTTCAAGCTCCATCACCCTATCATACTGAAATTTCAGGTTTCCATGCCTTCTAGGATCCATCACCCCATTATACCAATGCTCCAGGATTCCACTCCTTCTGGGCTCCATCGCCCCGTCATACTGATATTCCAGGACTCCATGCGTTCTGGGCTCTATCGCCCCGTCATACTGACATTCTAGGCTTCCATGCCTTTCAGGACCATCATATGGACGTTCCAGGCTTCAACACCTTCCAGGCTCCATGGCCCCATTGTACTGACATTCCAGGCTTCCACACCTTCTGGGATCCATCACCCCATCATACCGACTCTCCATGCTTCCACAAATTTTGGGATCCATCACCCCATCATACTGATGCTCCAAGATTCCATTCTTTTTAGGATCCATCTCCCCTTCATATCGACATTCTAGGTTTCCAAGCCTTCCAGGATCCATCGACCCGTCGTACAAACGTTCCAGGATTCCACACCTTTTGGTCTCAAACACCATATTGTATTGATGTTCCAAGATTCCACACCTTCCAAAATTCATCATCTCACAGAACTGATGGAATGATAGCCTCCCCTCCATAATCAACCTCATTCAATAGCTCATGTGTCCCCTAGCGTCATCTCGGCTGTTGCATTGCGTCAAGCGTAAAGGTCCTCTCTATGGCCTCAACACCAACTTGTGGAGTGTTCATAATGACATAGTCTATATCACACTTGGAGAACATCTGTGCATAAACTATGGGTATTTTAGGGTAATCCCCTCATAAGGATTCCCACTATCCCTCAAGAATCCCAAACAAATGGGATAGGATAGAGATGGTTATGCCTCTTTCACCACAATCATTATGGTCTCATGTCCCAATTTAATGAAATTAAACTACACAACAACCATCATCTTGGTCACATGACATTAAATTGAACAAAATTTATCATATTGGTCACATGAAATTAAACCGTACGAAATTTTGGTCAAAGATACGTGAACTTAAATTCCAACCACTACTTGTTCTAATCACATGACATTAAATTGTACGATGCCATGTACTTAGTTAATGTTGTTAAACTATGCATATATCATCCTCAACACACAACATTAAACTATATCCTTACCCTATGTTGAGATCATAGGATGCCTCATATTCTAATAATGAGATGTCTCCACATCCCCATCGCATGATGTAAAACTACATTATTCAATGAGATTCTATATGGGATAATGCTCTACATTCAACATCGGTCCACTACCATGCCACTTTTAGAAACTACCTAAGGACCCTAATTATTGAAAAGGGGTTCTAATAATTCTTTATAATACGCCATGTTGACATGATCAAATGTGTTTTGGTGTGGGGCCTCAAGTGTTCGACTCCAAATGGACATACTGTATATCCATTTACATTCTTTCCAACATCCCTTTATTTGGATCCCCATACTTCTTTCATGTCTAAAGGGATCCCCTAAAATCTTGGCCTCATTCCACCTTGTCTTTCCTAACATCTTGGGCCAACATCCTAGAATACTTCAGATGACATTTTGAGTTAGTTCCCATGTTTCAAATATGGCCAGCAGACGACCCTCATTTGTTTGTCCCCATCCATAGTAATATGATATGGATGGTGTGTTTTGAACACAGTCAACATTTTTCGTCCATAATTACACCAACTTCATTGTGATCTAGATATCAGGTGTTGTGATTCACACGTTCCACCTCTCTATCTTTTTTTTGGAACACCAACACCCTTGGCGTTACCCTTCCTTGCATATTTATGCATTGAGTAAGCGGGCTAGTGTCGCTGGGATATTCTATACCCAACATTTCTAAGCACTTTTTGTTTGCATACATGTGTTTGGAAAATACCATCACTAATCCTTATTTATCACATTAAGAATGAATCACATGGCCTTATTAGTTTTGGTAGGATGTGTACAGATGTAGTTGATCCATAGAAAACTTAGCATCCTTTCCAAATGATGCTAAAATGCACAAAATTCTTCATCATTTCTATATGAAATTAAACTTCATAAGAACCATAGTCCTATCCATATGATGATAAACTATACATAAACTAGTTTCCTAGATTCATATTGCTAAACTTCACAAAAATGATGGTCATTTTTTGTGTGACCTTAAAAGGAAAGTCCCCTCTCATCCCTACAACATGATGCTAAACTGTGATGCTATAGTCCAAGTTGTATGAATTTAAATTACATATCCTTAGTCCAAGTATCATGACTTTAAACTATGTACAGGTTATTCTTGGAATGTGTCTGAAGGTGGAATGCCTCCTTATTCCTCATTCACATTGGGTTTTTCTACTTTTCCACCCTACGTACATTCCCATGAACCAAGTCCCCTCCCAATGGTCTAAACTTTATGACCCTAAAATGAAATTTATTTGTCCACTCTATGACTTTAAACTAGATGTTTACATCCTCAAGAACCTCATTCTTAACAAGGGGGTTGACTCCCTATTTATGGCACATCTCATTGGCATACTCAAATGCATTGTGTCATAGAACCCAGAGTGTTGGACTCAATGTGGTAATTCCATTGTTTCATGTCTAGGCTTCACATTTTCCTTTATTTGGATCCCCATCATCTTTATGTATGAAGGGTACCCCTAACAGTATGGTTTCTGAACCTCATGGACCAACTACTATTTTGGGACAACGTCCCGGAGGATCTCAAATGACATTTTGAGATAGGCACCATGTTGTAAATATGGTTAGTAGCTGACCCTCATTTTTATATCCCCATCCCTAGTAACATGATATAAATGATGTGTTTCGAACACAGTCAACAATTATCCTCCATCATTGTGATCTAGATATTGGATGTTGTGATTCACATCTTTCCACCTCCTTATGTTTAGGTGGAACTCTAAAACTCTTGGTTATATTCCTCCATGAATCTATGTTCGTTGAGTAGGAAGGTTAGTGTCACTGGGACATTATTCAACCAACATTACCTTTCCTTTGATGTGTACTTTTCTATGTCATGAAAATACCATCACAACTTCTTGTTTCCCACACTAATCCTGACTAAATTGTCCCTAGTGGTTTTGGATGGATATGTATTGATACGGTTTAGCCACACATTCTTCTTCATCCTACATGATGTTAAACTACTCATATTTGTCATACCTGATGTTAAACTACTCATATTCATCAAGAAAGATGTTAAACTATTCGTATTAATCCTGTATAATGCTAAATAGATCATCTTCATCTTTATGATGTTAAACTTCTCATCTTTTTCCTGCATGATGATAAACTTCTTTATTTTCCTGCATGACATTAAACTGATCATCTTTATTCTGCATGAGGCTAGACCACTGTATCATCCCACATGATGTTAAATTGTTGGATCATCAAACATGACATTAAACTAATGTATCTCCCCACATGATGATAAACTACATAGAATCCTAATACATGATGGTACACTGCAAAATTCAAATACAGTATCTCATGGTCTGAGATCTATGACCATAAACTAAGATCTCCCCCATATGGGCTACAAGATGTAAAACTACCTAGCGTCATCGTCCCACACGATGTTAAACTATTTTTTCCTTACCACATGATGTTAAAGTGCATGATATTACTCATCCAGGCTGTAAGATGTAAAATTTACCTGTGTCACCATCCCACATGATGTTAAACTATTGAATCCTTACCACAAGACATTAAACTACATGAAATTCTTCATTCGGGATGAAGGACGTGAAATTTCCCAGCATCACCATCCCACATTACGTTAAACTATTGCATCCTTACTGCATGACATTAAAATACATGAAATCCTTCTTTAGGGATGAAAGACACAAAACTGCCCAGCATCACCGTTGCACATGGCTTTAAATTGTTTCATCCTTACCGCATGACATTAAACTGTATGGAATTCCTCATCTGAGCTGTAGAACCTAAAACTACCCAACATCACCATCCTACATGACTTTAATCTATTGTGTCCTTACCACATGACTTTAAACTACATGACATTCTTTTTATAAGATACAGGACATAAAACTACCCATCATCACCATCCCACATGATGTTAAATTGTTGGATCCTTACCGCATGATGTTAAACTACATGAAATTCTTCATCCGGGATACATGATGTAAAACTTCCTAGGATCATCATCCTGTTAAACTGTCCTCATCCTTACTGCATGAAATTAAACTACAAGACACTCAAGAACTATGTATAGATTGATTCTTGCCCCCACATGATACATAAGAATGCTAAAAAATTCCTTCTTTCGGTATATCTCCATGTTCCCCCATCTTTGGTCTCTCATCCTGAGGTTTCCTATGGGGGTATGTGGTGTGGTGTGGAATCATCCTGTCCTCATTCAAATCAGGTTTACAACTACCATATCATGTATCCCCTGTAAGCATTTCCACTTCCTTCATGTACTTACGGCATGAAGTTAAAATTAATGACATTCTAGAACTACATATGGATTGATTCCTTCACTTATAGGATACTTAGGAACTCTCAGACATTTTGTCTTCAGGTCTAGCCCCAGGTTTAATGAATATTTTCATCTCTTTAGTCCTCCTTGGCCTTATTTCTCTTCAAGGATCACACATGGTATGGTTTGGACTTCTTTTTTTCTCATTCATGTTAGGTTTACAATGGCCACACCATGTACTCCCCCTTAAGAGCACTCCCTTTTCCTTAATTACGTTACCACATGATGGTAAACTGCATGACATTTTAAGAACAACATGTGGCTAGATTCCCATACTTATGGGATATGTAGTAATGCCTGTAGATTTTGTCTTTGGGTCTCATTCCAGGTTCCTCAACCATTCTATCCATTTGGACCTATCCCATGGTCTGATTTCTATGACCTTAAACGAGGATATCACTCTAATTACATGATGGTAAAATTCCATGTCCTTATCATATGATGTTAAACTACATAGCATTTAAGAACTGCGTATGTCTTGATTTATTAACTTGAAGGATATTTAGAAACTCTCATACATTTTTTCTTTAGGACCAACCCAAAGTTCCCCAATTTTCAGCCTTGTGATCTAAGTCTCCTCCTATGAGAACGTGGTATTTTTTGGACTTCCTTATTCTTCATTCACATCAGGCTTTCAAAAGCTGCACCATGTGTCTCCCTTATGAATACCACCCCTTTTATCCATATCTTGACCACATGATATTAAACTTCATGGAAATATAGAACTACATATGACTTGATTACTTCCCTCATAGGATATGTAGGAACGCCCAAACATTTGGTCTTAAAAACCACCCTCAAGTTTTTCCATTCTTTCTATCGACCCCTTAGCCTGAGTTCCCTCTTGGGAGTGTGTGGTGTGGTGTGGATCTACTATGTGGTCTTCAGTCAAATTAGATTTATTTTACCATTCCACACACACCCCCTTTGGGATACCATTCCCTTCATACATCCTTACCGCATGACGATAAACTGCATGAAAATCAAGAACTATGTGTGTCTTGATTCCAATATTTATGAGATACATAAGAACACCTAGAAATTTTGTCTTCAAGTCCATACCTAGGTTCACGAAACCACTTCACCTCTCTTCTTAACTCATTTAATGAAGTCATATTCAATTAAATGGATCCCTTTACCTCTATTATTCCTCATAAATGTGCTTGAATTCATAGTGGTGTAGGGCCTAGACTACTGGATTCTATTTGGACATGATATCATTCCATTTTTATGCTTTGCATGTCTCTTTATTTGGATATTCATCATATTTCACATATTAAAGGACCTTCTAATGGAAAGTACTCTTAGCTTTAAGGATCACCTACCATTCTCTTCCAATGTCCTGGAGGATCTCAAATGACATTTGATATAGGCCCCACATTGAAAATATGGTTATCGACCGACCATCATTTGTTTGTTCCCATCTCGGGCTACATGATATGGGTATTGTGCCTCAAACATGGTCAAAAGTCATCCTCCATCGATATTTCACCCTCATTGTGTCCCAAATATCATAAACTATGATTCACACCCCACTTCACATCTTTATGTCCAGAAGAAACTTTGAAACCCTCAGTTTTATCCCTCTGTACACCTTTGCGTGTTGAGTGGGCATATTAACATCATGGGGCCATCATTGACTCCACACCTCTACTTCACTATCATGTGTTTTTTGTGTTATGTTAAACCTTTTCCCACCCCATGTTTCCCACACCGAGCATGGTTCATGTGGTATTAGGTTTCTTGGTAAGGTTTTTACCCACATGGAATAATTGTTCCATCTTATGGTCTAAAATCTATGAACATAAACTAGGAGTTTAAATCTCAAGGTATAATCATCATGGTCTTAAAACATATGTACATTCCCTCAGGAAATTTATGGTGTAGTGATGATACCTTTTTGGTCCTCATTTATATTGGGTTTCTCTATAAATTCACACTACATCTTTCTCACTTTGAATTTCTCTTGTTGGGTCTGAGCTCTACAACCATAAACTAATATCCCCACCATCCTTATCATACGAAGTTAAACTATGCCTTTTGAATCTAAGTTGTATGATGATAAAATACCCAACACTATGATTTCTTCATCTATAGAGACGTCACCTTTTTGGTGTTGGCTATCTATCGCGACATCTTTAAGAACTACGTGTGGCTTGATTCTCACCCTAGTGAGATACATAGTGATTCTTGGATATTTTTTCTTCAGGTCCAACCATAGAGTCATGAACATTTTCACCCCCTTATTGGCCTAAGTTTCTCTCAGAAGTTTGTGGTGTGGTATGCACTTCCTTGGTCGTCATTCACACCGAGTTTGTAAAAACTACGCCATGTACCTCCCTTAATAGCCCTCATTGTATTATTCCTTACTGCATGACGTTAAACTACACGGGTGTGTCCCGCACACATGACATTAAACTGGAAACCTCATGGTCCAAACTCTATAATGTTAAACTTAAATTTTCATCATCCATGTTCGCATGACGTCAAAATGCATAACAACCTCAATTTTATTCCTTGAGAGGATATCAACCCTTATTGGTATCAGCTATCTTCCATTACATATTCAAGAACTACATGTGGATTTATTATCATCCATATGATATGTGTAGGAATGACCATACATTTTCTTCGTGGTCCAGCTACCGCCCCTTTGAGAATTCTAGACTCTTGGTCTGGATTCTTCTGGGAGTACATGGGGCGATTGAAACCTATTTTGTTCTCATTCACATTTGGTTTTCAACAGCCGCACCATGTGACTACCTTGAGTGTATTCCCCCTCTCATTCATCCTTACTGTATGATGTTAAACTCTATCGGTACCAACATGCTTCACGTGTGACCTTTATTTGGGTCTCCATTATCTATTAAATCCAAAAGGACCATCAAATTGTACAGATGCTCAACCTTAAGGATCACCTACCATTCTAGGACAACATACTGAAGGATCTCAAATGACAATTTGATACAGGTCCCTCATTTCAAATATGGTCAGGGGTCGAACCTCATTTGTTTTTTTCCATTCCAAGTCACACGATATGGATAATGTGTTTTGAATACAGTCATTGGTTATCCTCCATCATTATTCCATCCCCATTGTATCCCAAATATCAGGTTTGGTGATTCATATTTTCCTACCCTTATGTCCCTCCATATATCTATGTACATCGAGTAGGAATGTCGATCTAGTTGGGATTTCCCCACCCGATGTTTCTCCTTAATTATTTTGCACTCTCATGTGATAGGGAAATCCTAATACCACACCTTGTTTCTCACATCAGTCATGGATAATGTGGGATTATGAGTTTTATTATTTTAATATCCACATATAGTACTACAAAACCCCATGGTCTGAGCTCTACTACCTTAAACTAAGATATATTTTGTCCAAGATATATGACGTTAAACCATGCCACCTCATCTCACTTCATGTTAAACTATTACATCCTTACCACATGATGTTAAAAAGGATGGTCCAATCCTGTCACATGACCTTAAAATGTGACACCATTGTCTTAGTCGCACAATGAAAAATGGAACTGTAGTGTGGTGTTATCACTTGAGAGGGAATCACCTTGGGAACTAGTTTTACACTGTTTCATTTTTGAAGTCCTACATATAGATTGATTCCTGCAGCAACAACCGAAATTCTCATTCTAGGTTGGTCACTCCAAAAAAACACACACCGACAATAAAATAACAAACAAGATATATCAAATTCCTCTTTTCTCTATGCATGGGTCAGACCTGCATGACAGAACCTTTCCAAGAACTATACGTGGCTTGATTCTCATCCTTATGTGAAACATAGTGATGCCCAGATCATCAATTTTTGGTATAGCCACAAAATTGTTTCCCCCTTTCACCTTGAATCCTATCCATCCTTATCACATGATGTTAAAATACACCGAATTCAAGAACAATATATGGATTGATTCCTTCCTTTGCAGGATATGTAGCAACATCTAGATATCTTATCTCTGGGTCCAGTTGTATTGTAGTATAATTCCCATTTTCCCCTTTTTATCCTTGAATCACATTTTGAGAATGCATGGTGTGGTGTGGAATTCTGTTTTCCTCACTCATTTCGGGTTATGTACCGTACCACATGTTTCTCCTTTGGGGTGCCATATCCTAGTTGTATGATAATAAATTGCATCATAATTCTCATCCTGCATGACCGTAAATTGCATGACCTACAAGAACTATGTGTGAATTTATTCCCATCTGCACAGGATATGTAGTGATGCCCTGACATGTTGTCTTCAGACCTAGTCATAGGTTCATTAACACTTTTTTCCCTTTGTCCGAAGTTACGGTCCACGAATTGTGAGATTAAACATCATGTAGTTTGTCTTAAGGCATGTATTCATCATGTAAGCCTCCTTATCTTCACTCACATTGGGTTTTACCACCCATTTTTTGTGTACATACCCTTAGAATAAACATTTTCTATTAGTCCAAGCGTCATGAATTTAATCTATTTTTTATTGTCCATGTAGTATGACATTAAACTATTTTCACACCAGGGTCTAAATACCACTCTCTGATATATTCAGTCCACACTTTGAGTCCTTCTTGATTTGGGCCTTCCATTATACTTAAAATCCATATGGACCCCCTAACAATGATGGTCTCATGCCGCTTTGACTCACCTCCCGTCCTAGACCAATTCCCTAAGGATCTTGGGATGTAAAGAGTGAGTCCTATGTTTCGAACATGGTCAATAGTTGATCCCAAATTTTCTTTCCCCATTATTTTCTAGTGTGGTTATGGTATTTGTGTTTCAAACATAGTCAATAGTTGGCCTTTATATACCAGTCAACCTTTCATCCAGACCCTGATAGTCTTTACATACCCTTCTTCTCACATTCTTGTATAATGGTGGGATTACATCCTTGGTGTCACATTCGATGCACGCTCCCACATTTCAGGAAAAACCCCTGTACCATTCCTTGTTTCCTACACTGAGAGTGGATCAAGTGGGGTTAAGAGTTTTGGTAGTATTGGTAGCTATGTGGTCAAATCATAAGAGGGGTTCTCAGTTCGAACTCTATGACCATAAACTAGGATCCTCATAGGGATATCTGGTGTAGAAGTGGGTCTCCTCAACCTTCATTCATTTCGGGTTTTTCCCTCACCAGATCACATATTCTTCCTTCCCATCTATTACTTTGTTTTTTATGATGTAAAGCCTCCTTTGTCTCATTCACATCGAGTTCATCTTCTCTGGACCATGAAAACATTCTAGGAATATACATCATAGTCCATGTAACATGAGTTTTAACTATTGGCCAGGGTCCAGGCAGTATGACCTTTAACTATGTGCAACTTCTTAGTTATATGATGCTAAAATATGTCTTCCATTGTCCTCACCATATGATATTAAAATATGTATGCATCATCTGTACATGGATGAAGTTAAACTGAAAAGAATCCCAGGCCATCACTTGAGGGGTCCTTTCCCACAATGTTATTAATCTACCACATTTCTCACCTCCTCAGTTGGCTCTCAACATCTGAGATGATTCCCCTTGGAAGATAGGTTTGATCTTTATTCAGACCAATATGCCTACACTAATGAGCACTAAGACATAGTGGTGTAATTCCAAGAGTGTTGGAAACCATTAAATAATTCCATCACTCTACTACCATGTTTTTCATACCACTTATTCGGATCCTCATCCTCCTTCACATCTGAAGGGACCCCTTAATGACTAGGTCCCATGCTGATTTGGCTCACCTACCATCCTGGGACAACATTCTCAGAGAAATTGGATGACAATTCGAGATAGGTCTTTTTTTTCAAACATTGTCATCAGTTGACCCTCATTTGTTTGTCCACATTTTAGGCTAACGGTATGGATACTTCATTTTGAATACGGTCAACATTTATCCCATATCATGATGCTAAACCCACTATATTCTGGATTTTGGGTATTATGATTCACACTTACCATTCCGCTTTGTTTGGATTGATTAAACACCCCCCGTGTTACCCCGTTCATGCACTAGCGCTCATTGGGAGAAGCAATTTTGATGTTTTGAGATCCCTATTCTCCATCCACCACCCCTCTAGTTTAGGACACTTCCAATGGAGATCAATTTTCCATTCTGATCCCAACACATTTCCCCTATTTAGCAATCTTGTATAGGTGGGCGATCTCCTATTATATGTTGTTTCCCATGTTAAGAAAGGATCACATAGGATTAGATATTTTTATTTGGTTTTTCCTAAATGTGATCGAGGTACAATAGGTCCATATTTTTTTTAATGTTTTCCGTCAGAACGCAGTCCAACTCACCCTCCTCATCCTCATTGAACCCCATTATGAGGGAGCATCTATTGGAACTAAAAACGCATCCATAGAATACACTGAATTCTTCCCAAAGTGATCCATGAGCGTATCCCATTCCACAAGCTTAGATTTAACTAGTCACAGATCCTGAACAGAGTTATGGATTAGAAGTTATGGTTATTCAAAGTTATGATAGAAAATGGTTCGTGATGCCCAATCACCGAGATTCGGTTTGCGAATCTCTATTTTGTGAAGCTCCCTCCGCTATCGCGAGCGCCTGTGAAGGTAAAATTTTTAAGTCTGACGGAGTCCGACACAGCCTGAATGCTCCATGATTTAACTTTTCCTCTATAGAAACCTTTGCGATCATTTATTTGATGGTTATCTTTATGAGTCTGACCATGTTTGATGGATCCCTACCACTTTACAGTTTCCTTTCTCTTCGCTTCATGCTCCACGAGTGCGAAGGTGGATGACGATACTTCTGTGAGTCCAACCAACTGTGACGGAGCCCAGCCCCTCCACGACATCACTTTTTCTTCATAGAGCCCTATTTTTATCTATAGATAGCTCTTCCGACCTCTATTTCGTATAAATAACCAGATCATCCCCTTCATAAGCAAGGTTACACTACCCATTCAGCCACTGATCTCCCACTTCAAGGTGGTCTTGAGCACCCTGATGGGATTCCCTTCACAAAGTAGGGAGACCCTTTGGGTTTCTTGATGCTTTGTAAATCATTAAGCCTTCATATATAACTCTACTAAATATGAGATTTATCCTAAGATGAACCCATGATCACCGGGGGTCTTTTCTTCGCAAATCACCATTCCTTCATGAAGTTCCTTCCATCGCGAGACCTTGATCTCCACAAAGCTTCTTAGTGAAGCACCATCCTTCATGAATCTCCTTAAGTCACACCCCTGCACCCCTGCTCAGGATTAGGGTTAGGCTGTAGTCCCAACCCTTCGGGTCTATTTCTTCACTATCGTTACCCACTCACATGAAAAATGGAGAGTATCACCACAAACTATTTGGTTCGGGTCACCAACATTTTACCTTGTGCCCTTATGCTCACCCACCTTCCATCTATGGGATACCATGATTTGAGATACTCCACTTCACTCCATGAAACACCTTGAGTTGATATATAATTATTAGTTCCTTTCCCATGTTGTGAGTTGATATTCTCATATTCAATTCCCCAAGTACCTTTAGTCGGACCATCCCTTAAGAAAATCCTCAAAACCCCCTCACCTGACTCTTATGCCTGGTTGAAAAAATGGCCCCTCTCATTTAAGTCCCACACCAACCATTACTAGGTGCCTTATTACTAATAGTCCTCTCTACATGACTAAAAATTATAGTATACCCTATATGGAAAACATAGGATATCTCCTGATACAAACAAGATATGACTTATCCTCTAAGAATAAGATGCCAATAGTCCTCTATACATGACTTTAAATTGTATAATTCCTTATTATTCCTAAATTGGATGCATAAGATTCTCTTATGGCCTGACATGGGGAAGAAAGAATGGGTAGCTCATTTTATAAGTCCCTCACACATCGTCCATTCACATGATGTTAAACTGAATCCCCACCCCTTATAATGCACATGGGATTCCCTTATAACCATACACAATGAAGAAATAATAGGAAGATTCCACATGTAATCCCCATCCACTGTTGCCTCTCTTTAGTGGCACTTGGGAAGCTTCCACAAATAAGCCCCATCCACTATTGATGCTCCATAATGACACCCATACAACTTCCATGCATAATCCCCATCCACAGTTACTACTCCATAGTGGAACCCAAGAAACTTCCTTGTGTAATCCCCATCCACTCTTTATGCTCCATAACGACACTTGGGTAGCTTCCACACATAAGCCCCATCGACCATTTCTACTCCTTAGAGGCACCTGAGTAGCTCCCACACATAAACCCCATCTATGCTTACCTCTCCTTAGAAGAACCAAAGAATCTTCCACACATAATCCCTAATCATTATTGATGATCCTTAGTGGCACCTGGGCCACCTCACGCATAAACACCACACCATCTCTGGTGCGCGCACCTTCTGTGACACGTCTATTAGGTCCACTACTTCCTCTTATTTCTCACACCAAGAATGACGCACATGGGATAAGAGGTTAGTAGTGACCAAAAAACCATACTATCTCAAACTATGTGGGATTTGATCCTTGTCATATACAAAGGGTACATAGGACACATCTATGAGGTTCAATACCAACCAAAGGTAAACTATGGTTCCCCATCCTAGGGGTGCACCTCCTGATCCAACCTCAATGGTATCTAGATCAGTACTCACATGGGCCACCTTAGTGTGTAATCCCCATGCCCCTCATTCTTAAACTACATGGGATTTGATCCCTACATTCTAAACAAGGTACATAGGATACCTCTATATGTTTCAATCACAACCAAATGTAAAATATGGTGCCCTATCCTAGAGGTTCACCCCCCTAATCCACCCTCAGTGGTGTCCAAACCAGTACTCACATGGGTCACCTCTATGTGTAAGCCCATACCCTCATTTCTATACTATGTAGGATTTGATATTTATATTTTATATAGAGTATATATAAAGCCTCCTTGAGGTTTAATCCCAACCAAAGGGAAACTTTGGTGCCCCATCCTAGGGATGAACCTCCCGGATCCACCCTAAGTGGTGTCCAAATCAGTATTCACATGGTCTGCCTCATTATGTAATTCCCATGACCCTTCTTTCAAAACTATGTAGGATTTTATCGATGTCTTCTACATAGAGTACGTAAGACCCCTCCTTGAGGTTCAATATCAAAAAATGGTAAACATTGGTTCCCCCTACCAGGGTTGTGCCCTCCTTACTCCATCTTCATCGGTGTCCAGATCACCCTTTTTGATGTGTTGTCTTCTCTTTATAGGAAACACCACCCTAGGTCCACTCTCATAGGTCATTATGATCCATATTCTAGTCAACTTTGGTTCTCCCTCTTAAATATGTACCCTCATGATGTGACATCTTCTCTTTATTATACACATCCCCCAGATCCTCTTCTATAGGCTGTTATGATCTATCCTTCATCAACCATTTCATCCATCATCCACGTTCATCTTACCCTAGGATTCCACATCCCATTAAGATCTTGACATTCAACCACACCCCCCATATTCCATCTGGGATGCCTCCCTAGGTGACCTAGCTCTTAGAAGCCCTTGGAATTCTAACCAAGCATAATAACCATGCCCCTCTTTATTAAACTATGATGAATTTGATTCACATCCAATTGGATATGTATTAATCCACTCTGAGGTTCAAGCCCCTCATTCTCCACAATCTATATGTTCCACTTTTTCTCATCATTTCACTCATCCCACATGATGCTAAACTGCATACCCCAGTAGAACTATTTAGTTTTAATCCCTTTTGGGTATGTAGGAAGCCTCTTCGATGATCAATCCAAAAAATGGTAAACTTTAGTGATCCCTACTAGGGATGCACCATCTTAATGTGACATCTTCCCTTTTTGGGACACATCACCTAGGTCTGCCTCCCTGAGGTATTTTGACCCATACACCTAGGCAAATAACCATGTATAAGACACGCACAATCCATAACCATCTAACCAAGAGTGTCCATATCACTATGGGATGCTCGCCATGAGTAATCCTCAGCATGTCTCTAGGTTTAATTCCTTTGTGTACAACCATATTTTGTTCCCCCATTCTTGAACTACTTGGAATTTGATTCCCAGCCACTAGGATACATAGGAAGCCTCCCTACTTATCAAACCCATCACGCATTTCCCATCCTAGTCTTTCCCTCAAGCCTTTGTGTTTTGAGAAGATTATGCCCTAACCTGGATATTCTACATCCTTTGGGTCCCCATACATTCATCCATTCTCACAAGACACCTCCTTAGGTGTCTCATCACCCCATTCCAGAACTATTTGGACTTTGATCCCTACCTTCTATGTAGGGTACATAGAAAACCTCTCTGAGGTTCAACCCCAACACCGTCATCTTCACATCAGTTCCATCTCACTCACCCACATCCTTCAAAACATCCTCTATATCCATCACGATTTTACCCAGGCCGCGACATCCCAATAAACTCATGGAATCCATCCTGGGTAGCTAACCATGAGTAAGCCCCATTCATCACATTGCTCTTTGTTTTACCTAGAAATCTAACCATGTGTAAGCCCCATTCATCTCGTTTCTCTTTCTAACACTAGGGAATCTAACCATGTGTAATCCCTGAATCACCCTCTCAAACTGCATGTTTTTTTATCCCTATCTTCTAAATGGGGTACATAGGATGCTTCCCTAAGGTTCAATCCCATCCAACGGTAAACCTTTGTGTCCAATTTTTTGGGACCCACCATCCTATGATCCACTCCTTTGTGGTGTCCAGAATAGCCTTCGCAGTGTAAAACCTTCCCCATTGTGGGACACTCCACCCTGGTTCCATAATTATCAGGTGTTTTGATCCATCCATCCAGTAAACCATCAGGGTGGTCCCTCTTAGTTATGTACCAATCTGATCCACTTTCATTAGTGTTCCAATCAGTCTGATCCATCTCTTATAGATGTTAAACTTGTGAAATAGCCCATGTTAAACATGATAAGTCAAGTAAAACTTTAGATACATGCCTTCAGAATAAGATTCCCCATAATTGGCGTGTGATTACTCGAGTTCTATGCCTTTTAGAGGCCCTCCTATGAGGAAGAATACAAGTGAACAATGTTCTAGTATCTAGAGATTCCTCGACATGCCTGATGTCACCATCTACTCCAACTGAAGGCTTATTCCATGTCAAGACCCCTTGGAATGTCCTGAAAAAAGAAGCACAATTAACCGGATTCTACAAAGAGATGAAACTGAGAATGAGATTCATGAATGACGACTCAAATCTATGCGAGAGACCCATACTAGGTGATGAATTACGAGGAGGAATTCATGAATGGAGAGACTGACACCCCATTATCCTATTTCGATCAAGGAGAAAAAATCTTTGAAGAAGTGATGTATGAATCCATCCTTTGGAAAGTAGGAACATGGGTCTAAAAGCTAATGTCACCATGATGATGCACCCATCAGCCACAGAAAGTTGAAGAAACATACCATATGATACAAAATGTTTCTATCCTTTCTCTAATTGCCTCCATATCAAGAGGGTAATATTATCATTCCTTATTTATCACATCGAGAATAAATTACATGAGGTTAGGAATTTTGGTGGGGGATTCCCCACATGATCAAGACATATTATCTCTTCGCAGGGTTAGAATGGACCTAGATGAAAGACCTTAAAATGTGAACCATGATTCCTCACAACATGATGTTAAACTACACGGTCGATGTCTCTTGAATGATAAAAACACCGAATCATTATTGTGAACCTGAATGGAGAGGACCACTACCCTTGGTGTTGGTCTCCCACTACACCTCCATTCAAGAACTACATATGTCTTGATTCCTTTTATTATAGGATACGTAGTGATTCTCAGATCCCCAATACTAGGCCCAACTACAACAATCAATGGGAACAATTCCACCCTTTGTGTATGGGTCCGACCTACATTGAGAGTTTTCCATTTTAGAAAAAGGCGTGGATTGATTCATACCTTCATAGGATACATAGTGACTCCTAGATCACAAGTCTTAGGATCTACCACAATATTACCTTTTCACATTAGGGAGACCATGTCCTTGCAGCATGACATTAAACTAAATGGTTTCTCCTCATCACAGGATATGTAGTGACACCTAGATCTTCAATCTCGGGTCCATCTAAAACAATCAATGGAAACAATTCCCCCTAACATATGGGTTAAACAATGTAGAGAGTTTATTATTCAAGAACTATGCGTGGCTTGATTCATATCATCACAAGATACATAGTGATACACAAATCTCCAATCCCAATTCCAGCTATAATAATCAACAGGAACAATTCCCCCTCTACGTATGGGTTAGACCTGCATAGGAAGTTTCTATTTAATAACTATGTCTGTCTTTATTAATTTCATCATAGGATATGTAGTGATACTCAGATCTTCAATCCTGAGTCCAACTATAATAATCAACAGGAATAATTCTCCCCTCTATGTATGGGTCAAACCTGTATTGAGAGTTTCCCATTCAAGAACTATATGTGGATTGATTCTTGTCATCATGGGATACTCAATAACACACAAATCACCAATATGGGTTCTAGATGAAATAATAAATATAGAAATACCCCCTCCCTGCATACAAATCAGACATGCATATGGAGATTTTATACAAGAACTATGTACAACTTGATTCCTATCATCACAAGATACATAGTAACACACAAATATTTATTCTAGGGTTCATCCAAAATATATAAACTAAAAAATGCACACATAACTGAATATGGGATGGACTTATATAGTAGACTACTTGAGACTCACTCTTGCAAAACTTAGTTTATTTCACAATTACCCCTTATTTCTTAAGCTGAGCATAGATCATGTGAGCTTAGGGAATCTGGAAAGATTCTCTGGCTGATGAAACTGAGACATGTCTTAGATGAAAGACTATGTACTAGAATAAAGACATTAAAATTCATAAAATATATATTTCCTCACCACATTATGATAAACTTAAAATAAATTGTCATAGTTTCATGACATTAATCTGTACAAAAAATGATACTTACATTGAATAGATCACCCCTATAATGTTTTTTATACCAAAGAATCAATTGTCGCATTCCTTCACCTTTCCCGAATGGCCCTAAAGCCTTTATTTTTATTTATTTTTGATAACCCCCTTTCAAGGGATGAGGGGGAACCCTTACAAGGCCCGTAGGCTCAGATATTACATGGCCCATAGGATTAGTAGATTACATGACCCAAATGTCTTAGAGAATTCAACCAGACTATCTATAAGGAAATGCCCCTCCCCAGCATCTACATCATGATAGTATCTCCCCACCTTCGCATGGACGTCTGGCTAGGCTTCCCGTGAAAGAACAGGATGGTCCTGATAGCATAGCCATACCCTCTCATTCTGACAAATCCATTTGGCTCTCCTCTGGTGAGTGCACCTGCTATGAATCCTCTTCTAGGGATGCTCCTTTTTTTTGTAGTGTTTCTGAGGCAACTACATGTGGCCCGAAGGCCTTGAGGTGGCCCGAAGTCCTTAAAGGTGGCCTGAAAGCCCTACTGACCCGAAGGCCTAGGTGGCCCGAAATCCTTATGGACTCCAAGCCCAAACCGATGGCCCAAGGTGAATAGTTCCAACTACTACAGTACCAAACAGTACCTGCTACAGTAACTGCTATAGTGCCTTCTACAATACCCGCACAGTGTACAGTTTTGCTACAGTCTGTACAATGTACAGTCTTCTACGGTACCCGCACAGTGTACAGTATTGCTATAGTACCTGCTACAGTACTGCTACAGTGCCCTTAGAAATATGCCTCTACCTAGTTTTGAACCTGGGTCTTGTGGATGCACTTAAGGATACCTCACCAACTGGGCTGAGCCTTATGTGCAACACATTCCTTCACCTTTAAATATGTTCAATATAGGATAGAGTATCCTTTAGGGTACTCAAACCATTTTTGAGTCTTACATTTTCTAGGAAGAAACTTCATATCTTTGAGGCCTAAGATGACACAAGTAGTTTCTTGAGTTGATATCCTTCTCTTTGAACCCCACAGACCTTGGGTTTCCTTGCTCTTTGTTCTCCCCATAGCATACTATTAATAGGTATTGGCTCCTCCAAACAAACCCTTGGATCCCAGGAAGGCCCCCATAATCCCAGGAGTTATTTTCATAACCATGTGAAACATTATAGGTTCCTATTATTACTGATGGTTAATATATTCCCACCGTTCCCCACCTATAAATAACTTAGATGTTATTCACCTATTATTTCCACCTTATATAACCCAACTAATCAACTGGATTCAGATTCCATTGATCTTACACATTTGTGCATTGTACCCAATTCCAAAGTAGTATTATGTCATAGTATTCTTATACCCTTCCATTCCATGGTATGCATCTTCTGTGAAGACCTAATCACTCTGAGATAGTCACCCCCTCCCCTGTATACAAATCAAGTCTATGAAAAGGTATATCCTTAGAAGGAAGTAATTATAGAATTATTACTATACTTATAATATACATAGGGAAACCTAGAGATGCCCATCCATAAAATCACATCATACCTTTTTTTAAAGAGGGATGATTCATACAAGGTCACTCTTCCTATGCATGAGTTAGATCTACGTATGAATTACTTTCACATGAGATCAAAATCCATGAAAAATGGGATCTGAAATATGGCGAACTATCAATAATCTAGTGTATGGATAAAAGGTTTTACCTAAATCTTAATGCCTCTAACTTGTTAAAATTATCTGCAGGGATATCTTGCATAATTTCATGTTGGATCATACTTCCTTACTTCATGATGGTAAATTTCATGGAAAAGTCCATGTGCATCATGACCTTAAACTATGTACACTTTGGGTAAAGATGTATGAACTTAAAATTTATCCTATGATGGTCCAAATTGTAAGAACCTGAAACTACAAGTTATATATACATAAAACTTATCAGTTTGAAAACCCATAAAGGGTAATTTGAGAAAAAGTCAAGTCTCCACTCACAAAACTCTTCATATCAGGAGTTTAGGAAAAAGTTAGAGCATAATTGAATGAGGCATAAATCTCATAGGGTCCACACTGTGTCCCTAGTCAAATCCAAGCCATGCTCGCTAGATCTCTTGATCCAGGAAAAAGTTATAGTAATGATTTTTAATATCTCCTTGCTAATATAATGTGTTCAATAGGAGGAAAAACAACATTTAGGGTGCTTGAAACCTTCTTGAACATTATACTTTAATAAGCCACATTTATACCATTAAAGTATAATCTAATACAACTAGTTCTTTGTGTTGGTATTCTTCTCTTGAAAAAACATGGACCTTGGGATTCCTTGAACTTGGTTCTCCCTATAGAAGACTATTAACATGGATTGAATCTTCCAAATAGACCCTCAGATCCTAGGAATGCCTTACTTAAACCCAGAATTTATTTTCCTAACCATTTGGAACATTAGAGGCTCATGACATTACCGATGGTTTAATTGTACCCACAATTTACCACCTCCAGTTAACTCAGATATTATTATACTATGATTTACGATCCCCATAACCATACTATTCATGAAGATTCAACATCCTCGATGCTACATCACCATGTATTGTAACCATAGTTAAAGTAGGAATAATACACTCCATTCCTGATCCTTTTGAAGGCCCAGACCACATGACCTGAGAACAAATGGTGTAGGGCCCGAGCCTCCCCAAGAAAGGAACTACCCTAGGGTGGCAGAACTCTTCCAAGATATATTTGGATCCATATAAAACTTCATCACATAGAAATTTGAGTCTTCAAAAATATTTCATGGACCTTGTAAAAGGGTGGTGATCTTATTTACTCGTCCATGCATATAATAACTACAGCCTCTGGCATAGGGGTATCTGACCTACCAACTATATGAATCTCCTCCTTGTATGTAAGTAACTCTAATACTTCTGAGCTATTGCAGTACCATAGTAGAAACTAACACCTGATGGTGTTATGGGTCATCCCTAGTATATCTTCCCCATTCCACATTCATTGGTTCAAAATTATAGGTTATGACTTACTTAACACATATTATAAATATCCAAGTTTCCTCAATATCCCAAATCGTTCACCATCCACCACCACCCATTATGGTATGGATATTGGGTGTCATAAACCATCATGTATATTCATCAATCAGAATTTCTACAAGAACACAAGGTTTCAAAACCCTTCATTAAAATTCATTCTTCAGAATATCAATTAAGAATGAACAGTGTTAGAATCCTTCATATACACTCATTAATCTTAATCCCATCAAGGATGTAGGGTTATCTAACCCTTCATGAATACCTACCCTTCAATACCAATAGAGGTTCTGAGTTATAAGACCTTAAAATATAGTAATAGAATTTCTGAACTAGAATACACTAAACTATAACAATAGAAGTACCAATCCATAAGACCCTAAATTGAAATAATAGAAGGATATATCTAGAAGACTGTAAACTAAAACAATAGAAAGTCTGAGCTGGAAGACCCTAAACTACAACACAATGAGAGTTTAGTTTTCATGTCCTTAAAATATCAAACTGAAGGATACATAATTCTTTTTAGTTTGAAAAACAAATAAGGTAATCCTAAGAAAAGGATGGGTCTCTTCTCACTAGACATTCCCTTTCTGTGATCCAAGAAATATTAAGTACTAATAAAGAAGAATAGGCATAAACCATATTAGATCTAAAACTCATAATAGGGAGGCCTGAGAAAAATCAAATTCTATGCCTACTGGTTCTTCCTCCTTAAGAATAATGGGAAAAATTTGTGTCAATATAAACAAGGATATACAAAGATTATGAGGCCCACAAAATGGCCTTATAAAAAATCAGGCTATGCTCACTTAGTTAACTGAACTAGGAAAAAATTAGAACATTATCCCTCTTGGATGGATATTTCACCCAAATTATCCTTATAAATCATGTGACCTCAAGAAAATTGGAGTACGTACATCAATGAGGAATCTCATGTTAGTGGGATTTCACGATCATTTATCAAGAAACGTATATTGTTAGTTAAGAACTCAAATCTAATATTTTGGGTCTATTTCGTATTACACACAAATGATTTGTATCATGGATTACTCATGCAATATCTCCACCAAAACATGGGTCTCTATCCAAGGTTTCATCACAACACAATGACATTCCCCCTTCATATGTATGAGCTAGATCTATATATTGACATTCATCATAGAGTTATTCATCCATGAACCTATGTTCCCTGTGCACAAGTTTGATATTTATAGTGATATATTTTATATCTATATATATGTTGATTACCATTCACATGGTATACATAGCAATATCCAAGTACCTTTCTCTGGTGGCCTTATTCCCTTTCATTATCCCTTCTCTTCTCCCATACTTCCACCACATCCATATTTTCATAAAAGTCCCATATCTTCATCATGGGTACCATTCTCTTCCTCTATCCCTCTAATAGTTCTTGGAGGCATCATATTTTCATGGGTTATCCTTTCTATATTATTTCGATCATCGAAACCTTTTGATCGACAGCTTTGACTGATCTATCAACAACACCTGGCCCTTGTAAGAGAAATCCATTGTTGGATTTCTACATCCCTTCCATTTCCTTCTTCACTTCACCATTGTTGTTGAAATCACTTATGCATGGTCCAAGGGGCATCGCTTCCATGAAGGAATTTTATTCCTTCATCTCATATGGAGTTATGATTTTCACTTGAAGTGTGATGCACCCTCTGGGGCGATTTGGGTAAGCTTTCTGGGACTGACCATTCCATTATATAATCCATCAATTCTTCACATGTTGGGTAACCTCATTGGAATATTTTTGGATTTTTATGATCATTATAAATCCTTATTTCACCCCATTTCACCCATAATTTGCGTGGAATTTTATGTTTTCAAACCTCATGTTGATGCTTTAGGATCAAGGTGGCTGAAGAGATTAATTAACATCAACCAGTGGTGTTCGGGAACTAGTATGATTTCCTTGTGTCATGTTCTCATTTGGGTCATCTTTAGTAGAACTAACACATTAATTTTGTAGGTAATAATTTTGTCTAGGCTGTTAGCTATTCAATACCCAGTCCTTGTGAGGGTCAATCTATAAGTATCTTTGGAAATACAAGTCTCAAAACATGTGATAGTATTCATATGGAGACTGGGACAATGAAACAAGACCCAAAAATAGTTGATATATTTTATAGATTGAGACATGACTTGGAAGTAGTTATGTAGAGTGTGTTGGTGGATGGAGAGTCATAGTACTACCCCTATTCCACCGATGTTTCATTTTCTAAAATGGTGTCTTATGGAGGGTGTGAAAGGCATGAGATTTCTCTTGTTGTTCATCCATGCTTGAATATATATGAAAATACTGAGACAACATTGATCTAGTCAGATGAAAGAATTTCTCCAATGTTGTAACCTTCTGACCAGTGGGCTTCACCTGCCTCAACATAACTGCATAACCATTTTCAAGCCTTAGAAGAACCTTTAATTTTTGATACTAACCAACGAGGGTGGAAGACGGTGATTCCCAATTGGAAAAGGAATTTTACCATTTCAAAGAACCAGGTTGATCTAGTGGAAAATGATAAATATATAGGTTCCCTACATATTTCAAATGGTGAGAAGGATCGTCACATGACTGGTGATGGATTATCTATCCAGTTCTCAGTGGAAAACAATGAGATTATGCATGGTCAAGAAAATTAAAACCTAAGGAGGAAGAAGGGGAATAAGGAAACTCAAGACTCAGGGAGTCACATGGTTCTTAATGGGATGAAATACAAAGGGTGTAAGGACTATTCTTACTTGCCTAAACCCATGGAGATAGGGCCTGTCAAAAAGGGTGGGGACAAAAAGGTTCCTAAATTTAAAGACACTATTTAGGATCAAGCTCATAAGAGAAATTTTATTTTACACGATGCAAACTAGTAGGTCATGGGTGACATATCTAAGGAACAATATCCTGGTGGAGACAATTTGGATGCTCTTCATTAGGTGCAGATAGACTCTCTATGTGTGGGTGAAGCTAAAAGTGCTAGCCAACCCAAACTTCTGAAAGTCTCAAACAAGGTGGAAGTTGAAAAAGAATAATGTATGGAGATAACTATTTACTTGAATAAAGAAATTATCAAAGGGTCTTTCCATATTAATGCTAAAAAGTATGATTTTAACTAAATATATGAATAAATGATTTGTGTTAATGTTAATGAGGAGCAAATGGGGTAGATCAATAAACAAGATCATGTCAGGACAAGTGGATTCAAAGGAATGAAAATCAATTTGGAGGAATATATCCAAATTTGGGACATGATAGACCATCATTTTGAATCCATTATCAAGAAAGAACCAGATATTAAGGTATCTACAGTATAGTGGGTATTATATAGAGTGAGTGATTATAATAATATTAGCCTCATATTTAATGATTTTGTGATATCTTTTTGTGTTAAATGACCCTTTTTATGATTTTCTAAGGTTTCCCACTTTTTCCACCAAAATTATTTTGACATAAAAATATATTTTTTAGTCTAAAAAACTTTAGAAAAATCTTCTCATGGGCCTTAGTATCAAATCCCATCAGATGTTCAGATATACAGTAATGTGATCCATGATTACCTTGGAATCCGATTCTTTTCGTCCCTGATGAATCTAATTCTGGGGGGGGGGGATTTTTTTGACACCTATAATTTTTTGATACACACTTTTCGATCAAAGATTTTGGAAATTTAAAGACTATGAAAAATTACCAAGGACTCAGAGGTAGTATCCTTGAAAAATGGGCATGTGATTTATTTATAAGGGAATACATATTTGGACTGTAATCATTTTACTTATGTTATTTTATAAGATTTTATGGACATACCCCTAGCCAAAATAATAGCCATCCAAGACTAGTTAGTAAAACCATCTTACCTTAAGATCTTGTGGGAGTCACATAAACCATGCTTAGGGAGCCAGATCGACTGGATAGGTCAGGCGATAAGGGGTGTGCAAGAAAGAACATGCATAAGAGAAGATCATCTGGATGATCAAATCAATTGAGGTAGTTTGATCATGCCCCTATGTCATATTCAACCTCCACTCATCCTCAATACACACTGACACCCTGGTTCAATGTAGTGAGTGACATCCAATGTATACATGTTCCTAATTCTTGAAAACCACCATTTCATCCTTATCCAATTATGTGAATCCCTAAGTGATTTTCCAGAGAGACATCTCATGAACAACCGGTAATCATGCAATGCTTTAGAGATGATCACGTGAAGACCTCAGAGATTGTCCAAAGAGTCATCATATAAAAAAATTAGGGATTACAAGATTCTTTAGATATGATCACATGAATCCCTAAATGATTTTCTGGAGAGACATCATATGAATAACTAGTGATCCTGGGATGATTTAGATATGATCACATGAAGCCCTTAGTGATTATCCAAATATCCATTGCATGAACAACCAGTGATTATGTGATGCTTTAAAGATGATCACACGAATCCCTCAACAATTGTTCAAAAAGAGATCATATGAACAACCAGTGATTATATGATGCATTAGTGTCGATCACATGAAGCCATAGGTAATTTTATAGAGACCCATCATATGAAAAACCAGTGATCACTCACTAATTTAGATCCGATCACGTGAATCCCTCGGTTATTGTCTGAAGATACATCCTATGAACAACCAGTGATCATACAATGCTTTAAACATAATAACATGAATCCCTCATTGATTGTCTATCGATACATCACATGAAAAATAGTAATTATGTGACACTTTAGATCCTATCATTTGAATCCCTCAACAATTGTCCATATATCCATCACATGAACAACCAGTGATCATGCGATGCTTTAGAGATCATTACATGAAGCCCTCATCGATTTCTTGGAGAGTCATAGTATGAACCACTAGTGATCATGATATGATTTAGAGATGATCATGTGAATAAATTTTCAACTATTTAGAGATACATAACATTAACAACCAGTGATCATGAGATTCTTTAGATCCGATCACGTGAATCCATCAACGATTATCCGAAGATCCATCGCATGAACAACCAGTGATCATGAGATAATTTAGAGATGATAACATGAATACCTCAATGATTATCTAGAGATCCATCTCATGAACAACCAGTTATCATGCAATTCTTTAGAGCCAATCATGTGAAGACCTTGGTGATTGTCTGGAGATCCATCACATGAACCACCTGTGATCATGTGATGCTATAGATCTAATCATGTGAAGCCCATAGTGATTGTAAAAAGAGTCATTGTATGAACAACCAATGATCATGAGATGATTTAGAATCGATCACGTGAAGACCTCAATGATTTCATAAATATCTATCACATGAACAACCGATGATCATGCAACAGTTAAGAGATGGTCACATGAATCCCTCATTTATTTTTCAAAGATCCATTGTATGAATAACCAATGATCATGAGATTCTTTATATCCAATCATGTGAATCCATTAGAGAATTTATAGAGATACATTAACTGAACAACTAGTGATCATGCGACACATTAGAGACAATCATGTGAAGCCCTCGAAGATTATCTAGAGATCCATCACATAAACATTCAATGATCATGATATTCCCTGGAGATGATCACGTGATGCCTCATCGGTTGTCAATCATTCCATCACATGAATCCATCTCGCGATTGCATGATGTCGATCAGGTGAATCCTTCCACTGCCTCAAAATAGTACACATAGAGTCGTTCCTGTGAAAACCGACATCAACTATGTCCATCCTCTCCCTATATAAACCCTTCTTCATCCATTAAAAAACACACACGAGGGGGAGATAAAGGATATAATACATATATCCAAGGGAAATATAAGAATAATGTAAGAGCATGCTACCATATATGAAGGATACCTCTAGGTAACTACAATACCCCTATCACAAGAACCATCTTTGAGTCTCCCATCGTGAGAAAAAACCACAATACTCTCATCACAAGAACCAATAGAGAAACTACCATCATGAGAACCAGTCATGAGACTCCTTTCACAATAACCCACCATCAGATTCCCTTGTAAGAAATGATTGTATAACCACAAAAAAAAAAATTAACATCATGTGAAACCTTTGATATCACAATTCCTATGTTCAACGATGTAGTGAAAACACTTGGACATGCGGGACACTTGTGCTTATGTCTGCAGAAATACAATATTGTTATGAAAAATATCCTTTTAATGTATCCTTTCTATTCAATGAAAATACCTATGGACATGAAACCTCAACACTTGGACAAGCGTGAGATGATAAACATGTTAAAAAGATGCTTCCACATGATTAAATTGCGGTCATGAAATAAAAATTTTCTTCACTAGTCTCGTGATGTCCTTGGGAAGACTTGGAAATGTCACTTTGATTGCAAGACAAGCCTTGGAAAATTCAGGTTCCTTATGAAAAAAATGATTGACATGTCATCATTACCATACAATTGTCTATGGACTATATAGGTTGATCATGCAACAAATTATTGACATGTCAACATTATCATGATACTGTATATGGATAGTTCTAATTTGATCATGTGAATATATCTAAGACAATTTGATTAATTATGTGAACCATTTTGGACACGTCCGCTTCGATCATGCGAAGACATACAAGAAAAGTCAATTGATTATGCGAAGCATCTTGGACACGCCAGGCAGTCACCCTTATATGTGTCTTCTATGTTCAAATGGAACCATAGACATGTATAACATAAAATCAAGACATCTACAACATAAAATGGAGATATTTCCAATATAAAATCAAGAAATTTCCAATAGAAAATCAAGAAATGTACAACATAAAATCAAGACATGTTTGGGAGATAATTAATGAATTTACAACAACCAATCATGGAATGTCTAGTAGACACTCAAGACATGTCAAATAGACATTCAAGAAAAGTCAGGATGATCATGAAAATACATCCTAGACAAGCCATCTGATCATACGAAATATCTTAGACAAGTTCTCTTTGATCATGTGAGGATATCAAAGACAATTCAGCAGATCATGGAAAATATATTTGAAATGTCCACTTTAATTATGTGAAGGAATCCAAGAAAAGTTAGTTAGTCATTTGAGAATCCTTGTACATGTCCACATTGATAATTAAAAAGATTGTATACATGTCAACTTCGATCATGCAAAGCATCTTGGACATTCCAGGTAGACACCCTTGTACGTTTCGTTCATGCCATACTGACACCCCAAACAAGTTAGGAGGAAAATCAATAAATTTCTAGTAGAAAACCAAGACATTTCAAGTATATCCCCTAATACATGTCAACTTCATCTGATGAACACTCTCAAACCTATGTCATGTGGACCCTTGGCCAAGAAACGTTTTCCACATACCCCTTTTATAAGGGAAGTGTCCATATTAGGTTAGGGTTACATATTCCTGAAACTCTATTCATTCCATGCTCTTGGAAAGGCCCTTCATGTCACAACAAGAATTTCCAATTGGTCTTTCATGGTTTCCACCTCTATTTATCAATCAGAATATAAATAATGAATATGAAAAGGGGAATTCATTCTGATATAAGACCCTAGAATTCCTAAAACACCAGGGAAAACCATAATATATCTAAGTGTAATCACCCACCTTATCCCATCATAGGGTTAGGGGGAAATTTAACTACAAGAACTCTGATTCATGCTATAACTAGGATATGTAGGATTAATTCCTATGGCCCAAGTTCAAATGGGAATCCACTTTAGTGTAAATACTTTCATATCCCAAATATCCATGACTTACGAGAATAAATTATCCCATGAGTCTATCAACCTCCATCATCCATCAGTGGATAATAAGTGGGATCACACATGGGCATCATTTTATGTGTAATCCCTGACCATACCCTCATATATCCTAACCCCATCAACGATTTAGGAATAAACCAAACTACAATGACTATGATTCCTATTATAAATAGGATATGTTGGATACCTTCCTAATGCTTGAGATCTATACCATATCCTCTATGAGATGGGTAATCATACCTATCAAAGGGAAACCTTGAAGTGTAAGACATGTGAAAATATGCTATCATGTTATGTGTCTGATATCCCACTATCTCTTCTCTCTCACACCGAGCATGGATCTCGGGGGATTAGAGATTGGTGATGATTGTACTAATAACATGATGAGAATGAACCCAGTGTAGTCCCACCATTGGGATGTATGTATGATTATATCCCATCTTCACTCAATGATTCATACTTTCGATGAGGAAATCTAGGTAAGCCTTATATGAATAAGTGTCGCCCAATAACTCTATTGTAATATCTCTCATGACATAGATGCCCATACATAAACCATATAGACTCTGATTTTCAACCAAATAGGATGTGTCGGAAGCCTCTTCAAGTCCTGAGCACTAGATTTATATCCTTACTTCATAACATCAAACCGCATGGATCGGTCCAGTCACATGACCTTAAACTATGCCAAACAAACTACATGGGTTTGGTTTCTTTATTATCATGGGAAATTTAGGACACCTCATAGAGGTTCAATCCCATCTCCAAGACACCAAACACCTTTATGGATGGAAATAGAGTCCATAGTTCCTAGACTTGTTCATAAAATAAATCATCATAAATAAATAAGATAATGATGGAAAAATCACGATATGCACATAGTTGTTCCTATAAATACATTGTCTTAATCAAGTTATTGACATAGGGGTAACTGATACCATATTAAGGCCTAAGAATGATTTTAGGAAAATATATTAAATCTATAAGAGAGTCCAAGAGTAGGTAATAATTTTTCGAAAAAGGGTTTGATGAGGCCAACCTCCCATCCACCCGACCAATGTGTATTCGTAAGCATCGTTTGGTCTAAAACCCTAAAGGATCACAACCTTTGGAAGGCAGGTCTGTACTCAGTTATGGATGTGGGAACCGTTGGGTGTTTTCATTAGAGAAAAACAAAATGGTAACATAACATGAATAATTTTCCAACATATTCAACCCCCTCACAACCAAGAATCTGGCCAAATGACTGTTCTATATTTTTTAGGAAGCCTCTATCCCACACCCATTAATATTTTCATTATTATTAGCTATACTCGACACCATCAACAAAATATAAAAAACCCCATATCAACCAACCATCAAACTCATAAAAATATATTCATTTCCTATTAATATATATAAAAACTATAAATAACACATTTCTTTTACACACAAACAGTCATTTCATCATAATAACCCAACCACCGCACAATAATGACCACATCCTTCCATGCCCACTGTGTTAACCATCAATAGAACTTGCTTCCCACACACACCAACACATAAAACCATAAAAAAAGTTTTGAAACACTTATAAATAGATCAAAATAATGGAATCTTGATAATAGTTTTAATTCACAATGCAACACCCCAAGATTTTATGATATGTCACTTTTAAATTTAATCTCTTCCATAGCTTACGATCTTAAAAGAACAATAATATACTATTAAATGTTATTATTTTAACATGAATACTATTACCTAGCCATTGGAATGGAGATAATGAATGACATTAACTAAATCATGGAAATATAGTTTACACATGTTTATAAGATTAATTCATTGATTACCAATTAATTAGAAATAAAAATTAAAACCAATTGAACATAAAAGATGTATTTTTATAAAAAACTATTTTATGCCCATAATGACATTTTATCTTAATAAATTAAATTAATCACTATTATTGAAATATATTAATTAAGTTAATATGTTATATATTCATTCAAATGTTTTAAATTCATCCAAAAAGTTTTATAGGCTTAAGATAAGAATAAATCCAATTTTAAGCATAAAAGCTATATATTTCTAAAGGAAGTTTTGTTAACTTTAGATGGTGAACCTATTTTAGATATATATTTTGAAACAATTATATGTTTTTTTGAAAAAATAAATATCATTTTTGAAATATTAATATCAAAATTATCTTAGGGTAAATTTTTGGTATTTTTCAGAGATGTGTCATTTTTTGACGAATAATGAAAAATAATAAATTTTAAATAAAATATTATATTTCATATAATTTATTTACATTGTTAAATTATATTTTTAAATTGTTTATAAAGTATAATTAGTTCAATTATATATCAATAAAATCAATTTAGATAATTTTAATCACTTTCACAATGAAATTGGATATAAAAACATTTCAATATTTTGAACTTTTCACTATAAAAACCAAATATTTTGTTTTGTATACGAGGTTATTATTTAAATATAATTTTTAAAATTATAGGAATTAAAATTTTTAAAATGGAATCTATATTAGTAATTAGATGGTCCAGATTAGGTTGTAATTTCATTTTCATTTTTAGATATAAAAAAAGTTACCATGGTAAAAAAATTATTTACCGTAGTATAGGTAAAATAATTCAAATGGTTAAAGTTATAAGTTAAAGGCTTAAAATACCTAAAAAATAAAAAATTTAATATTTTTTGAGGTATTTATTGACTCTAACTAGACTATAAAATATTAATTTCTACAAAATGTCATGGAAATTAATGCCAGCTCAATGTGGTTGGCTTTAATAATAAAATAATCATTATTTTAAAAACTTAATCCCACCTCTCCCCAAGTATAAATACCACCAATCACTAACCCATTTCGACTCACAATCATTGAAGACCAAAAATTCTCTTCCGAAACTTCTCATCCTAACTCTACCCACATCCCAGTGCAACTAGTCTCACCAAAATACCAAATCCAAAGTCCTCAAGTGTCTCTAAAGGAGGTAATATTCAAGAGGAAATTTTATCAAAACACATATCTTAATTTCATTTCCTCTTATATTTTATCCTCATATCTTTCATCCATAAGGAAATACTAATTTTATAATCTTGTAAATATTTTAATTTTTTATTTCTATTGGAATATATTATATCCAACCCTTTTTATTACCTTATCTTATTCAAATAAAGGAAAATATTTTCCAGATTATGTCAGTTTACCATTATTGTGATTAATATTTCTTCATTTTACACCACTAACTTTAGGGATGGACATACAAGTTTAATTTTAGGGTCCTAAAAAATCCTCAAAGGGAAAAAAAATCTCCTGAAAGTTTGATAAAGGAAAGTGATACATGTGGGGATAAAATTTGAGGAGAAGATTAAAGAAATAAAATTCGAAAAAGGATCCAAACTGGTATACATCCTGATTACTAGGAAAGGTATGATGAATTCATAGACTGTGAACCAAGTGTTACAAAGAAAACCTATGAAAAAATGTCCCATGAAGAGTTGGCCAAAAAACCAAGTCGTTTGTGGATTCAAATAGTGAACCCAGGCACTGTGAACCGTGTCGTTGGTGAAAGAACAATGGATAAGTAAGTCCCCACATACCATTTCCACAGACTGATCAGTTCACGGATAAGGTAAGGTAGGTACAATCCCATGAAATTATTTGTTTTTAGAATTGAGGTGGTGATTTTCGCTGCCACGAACCACAACACCACGAACCTCGGTTGTCCGAGTCATTCATGGGATGAGTAATTTCCACATGGTCTTCCACAAATAGTGTCATGTGGACCATAGATATAGCCTCCTCAGAACTCTATAAATGGACCACAAGGGGATCCAAGAAAAAAAAGTGGATTTTGGGGAGATCTTGAAGCTTACAAATGGAAGACTTCGAAGGAAAACGACTGGAAAAGAATGGAACCATGAATTGTTTCCAGCAAGTATAAACCCGCCACGAACCATAAAAAGAAGGAAACTTAATAATAATCAACTAGACATGAACCTAATTGGAGAAACAAGAACCATATGCCCTTTGTGGATAAACGTCTCATGAACCATAGGCACAATGTCCCTTATTCAGGCTAGTGAACCGCATGGCACATTACTACAGGGACAATAATTTACACATATCACCATGCTATGCTGGTGGAACCTGATACCACAAACCACCATGGTACGTGGAGGCTCACATCTAGGTCCGTGTTCCACTTTGTTATGCGGATGAACCCTTCACCAGCATAGTAGTATGCTATGTAGGGAATCCCCAATCCTACATGAGAAAGTGGTACACAGAATGAGGTGTCTTCTAGTTTTCCACCTTCAGGTTCAGAACCTTTCCTTTCATTCCCTTTACGCCCTTTATAGACCCTACGCTAACCAGTCCAATGGAATCCGAACAAAGCCTCTTTCAAATCCATCAGACCCACATAACCTGACTGTTGGGCGCATCAGTGTGTCCTTCTAAGTCTACATACCAAAGGTAAGTAGAGGCACAAAGGAAGTTTCCACAATGGGTCATACCCCCACGAGATCCTTATGTCTATATTCATAAGGTAACTCAGAGTCTAACCTTGATACACTAATGTGAGCCTCCCCATTATAAGGATCAAGGTTAATCACTGTCTTTTCCATTCAATGAGGGATAGTGATCAATAAAAGGAATTACGCTAGATTTTCCTTTTGATAAAGAGAAACATTCCTCCCCTTTCCTAGAACCCATCTTAATAAATCCCTCCTAAAGTAATCTCCTAGTCTTCTGGGCTGGACCTAATGGACTTCACATTCATTTCACATTGAAAGGTTCATTTATCCACACCCTCATCCACCATCTCTCTCCTCCTTTTCCCTTGTGGAGAAAAGAAAGTTCACCTTTTTTGAATCTTTCACATCCTCTTGTATCTCACCCTAAGCATGAATCATGTGGGATTAGAGGTCTATAATGATTTGAAATTTACCAAACTCTTATGAACTGTGAGAACTCTAATTCCTACTCTAGCTAGGATATGTAGGATGCCTTTCTAAATGCCTAAGCTCAAAGGGGATCCTTTTCAAGAGTTAATCCCTGATCATGCCCCCTACAAATAGGTCCTCCTTTACGGTATAATCCTCAACTCTCACCGAACTTCAATGACTTTGATTCCCAATTAACTAGGATTTGTTGGAAGTCTCCTAGAGGTCCACACCAAATAGCCACACCACCCTAGTGTTCACTGGGACATATCCCTAAAAGAGCCATATCTACCCAAGAGGCTATACCTCATTTGAGCATCCTGAGCCGCTTAGCTTTAAGACCCACATGAAATATTGACTAGGCATCCTCTACCAAGATGTCATCACCACATGATGTTAAACGGCATGGATGTGTCCTCATCACACAAACTTAAAAGTTAATGTGTCCAGTTAAGTGGCACCAAACTATGTGGGTTCTGATTCCTCTCACAGGGATACATAGGAATCCCATCTTATGGGTTCAATCCTGATAGTTAAACCATGTCTGTACCCCCTTGGATGATAGTAAACTCCAAAGAAACCCATCATATGGATTAAACTAGAATTTTATCAACAATTCCTGAACCATGTGCATATATGGTTAATATTGAAACCCATGGGTAACCTGAAGACACACTATTGAAAAAGAAAATGATTCATGAACATATGAACATTTCTTAAATCTGTAAGAGAGTCCCAGAGTAGGAAATATTCCCCCCCCAAAAGGGTGTGAGGAGCCCGGACTCCCATCCTCTCGACCAATGGAATCCTTATGTGTTTTTGGCCAAATCATCATCCAATGAGTGCCAAACTTTAGAAATAAGGTCCATGAATCATGGACACCAGTGTCGTTGGGTGTTTAAAGCTCCACTAATAAACCCATTGGATACCATCCAAGGACGTCATACTATTTGTAAAACTCTTTATATTAATGGACTACTAGAAACTGTCCGTCAGGCCATTTTGGATGCTCCCATGAGATGGCACAAATTTGGTAAAAATAAAAATGGTGAACCTGATGTGAATTCATTATCGAGGTGGTGGTTTTACCCCAATGATAGAAAACAATAAGATATGGCTTGTTAGACTATTTTGTTTTCCCTATACACTATAACACGAATCAGGTTGAAACAAAAATTGTGAACCTAACGTTAATCCCTGACCAAGGTGGTGGTTTTACCCCCATGATAACAAACAAGTGGATATGGAACATCAAACCATTTTACCCCTATACTCTATGATGCAAATTGAGTTGAAACAAAAATGGTGAACCCAATGTGAGTCATTGACCAAAGTGGTGGTTTTACCCCAATGATAACAAAAAATTTGATATGGCATGCAAGACCATTTTTCCCCTATATGCTACAATGTGAATTAGACCGAAACAAAAATGGTAAACCCGACATGAATTCCTGACCAAGGTGGTAGTATTATCCCACCACAATCCCCTTTCATCAAAAAAGGGGAAGAAGGCCAAACAATATCATCAATTATGAATGTGACCATTAGATTCTACTTTGACAACATTTTGTTGTCTATATATTTCATATATATATTGTAGAAATTCTGTAGAGCTCTCTTCAATCTAAATGGAATCTTGAAAATTTTCCCAGGCACGCTTTTCGACAACCACACAGGTAGCTAGGTTGCCAACGGATAACATGAATCCCTCACCTACCCAGAATCTTCAATGTTGGGTTTCGAATGCGTTGATTATAGAGTACCACCAAAATGGTACTCTCCCTACAGTGGAGGCTACAAGACAAGCCCTCCAATTGGTCAAAGCTCTCTATGAACCTCTTCAGTCATGACTGAAAGTCCAGCCTGGGATGTTTACATTGGATGTCTAAAATTGTTTTGGGAGGATCATGACAATGAGTACCTTCCTTATCTCAGGGAGGTAAATGAAGTCAACACTGATGACTTCATCCCAACTTCAAAAGATCCCAACTTAAGGGATCCTACCGAAGGACTTCACCCCCTGTGGCGTACAACCCGATATCCTTGCTCTAAAGTGGATCCCATGCTGAGGGAACCTGTGGAAGTCTAATGGAAATAGGCCCCTCGGGCTACTCGCCGAGGGTGGGAAACACATAATCAAGAACAAGTTATCTCCTTAGTTCCTAAGGAGGAGGTTCTCCACACAAATGCAGTGGAATACAATGGTCAGGCATACAATCCTGCCCCTCCTTCAGAATCCCTCCACATAAATACGATGAAAATCTATGAGCATATGCATATCCCCTCTCACTCTTATGAATCACACTATAGAAATAGGGTGGAAAAATATGAGCACATGCACACTCTTTCCCATGCTTGTTGTTCAAACCATGAAAATAGAGTAGGAAATTACAGGTAGATGAAAATATTTTCCTACCACAACAATACCCACCAGTCAAATACGGTGGTATGAAAATATGAGTTGATTTAAATTCCTATGGATGCAAATCAAACCCGTGAGAAAAATACATAAGAAAACTAGTAGATGAAAATTATTATTTGAAAATATAAATCCCACCAACCAAATACGGTGGAAACTAGAGAAAATATCCGGTGACAGACTCATTCCTCTACCATGATACAGGAGAACCGCTAGTGCCCAATGGAAACTCATGGAGGAACAGAGAAGGCACAAAATCCTACTATGACATTAGAATTGGCATTCATAACCATTCCATCCAAAGACATATCTAATCAAATATTGGTCATGATGTAGTACTAGATGTCGATCCTAGAATATATCCTCAAGAAATTTCAATATGTCATTGCATTGGCAGAAAAAGAGAGGAGTCGGGCCCACAACCCGATCTCCCTATGCAGGGTGATCTATCCACCAAATCAGATAATCACTCCGGAGTAGAAAAAATACATGCTCCATTAAAAGAGGGTCTATGACCATATTCTATGATACAAGGACAATCAGATTTGAAAAAATACTCGTTCCAACTTTGGGATGCCAGTCCAATGTGGTGGCCACTCTTGGGAAAGAATATATCCCAATCAGAACTCAAGATGTTAGTCGGCATATCCCGGTGACATCATAGGAACCAACCAAATAGGGTCCCATACATAAAGTCCATTACCAATAGTTGGATGCCCCATTTTCCCATAAGAGAGCACCCAAACATGAAAGTCACCAAAGGCAACCAGAAAATGAAGATTATACTGATGATTCTTCTCTTCTAGAAGCTGGTGTTCTTGATGCCATCAAACATCTATTGATAGAGTCTCAAGATCCTATCAATCCATTACCAAATTATGGAATTTGTATTATTTGTTTAAAAGTTACTCTCTATAATTTGGCTACCAGTAGCTTTGATGGTCCTCCCCATATCACCCTCGAGGGCTTACTCCATAGGATAAAAACGATAAATTACAAGAGCCTATCTTCTGATGTGTGTCAGGGTGGACCTCCCTTTGACCAGAAGATAGAATAACAAGAAGGACCTACCCTTTCTGTAGTCCACCCTGATGGTCCTCCCCAGGGTATATGCAGTAGATATGTTTCTCCTTGTAGTCAAACTTCAAGCTATCATGGTAGTCATCTCCATGATGGAAGACGCTATGGAGGCCCTCCCCACAGTGACATTAAGCAACAAGAAGTTCCACTATTCATTGCAGTACATCCTGAAGGCCCTACCCAGAGTGTATACTATAGACACTCTCCCTACATCTATATCTATGATGGTAGTCCTTACCATGATTGCAACCATTATGAAGGCCCTCCCATCAATGAAGCTAAGCAGAAAGAAGGTCCTCCCCATACTGTCATCCACCCTAAAGTTCCTCCCCAAGGTATATGATACAGAAGTCCTATCTATGGCTGGGAACAAAGATTTTATAGTAGTCCTCACCATCACAAAACCGACTATAAAGGTCCTCCCCTAAGTCCAAATCTGCACCGACAAGAAGGTCCTGCTCTCGCTATAGTGAATGCGAGAAATCCCTCATATGCTGTGGTGCTTAAAAAAATGGAGTGTGACACAATAGATACTCTCTCTATGACAAGAGATATACTTTATCAACCATAGGATGTCCTAGGGACATGATCATCTTCCCAGCCACACTTTTACTATTCACACATCAACAAGACTCCCGCTAGCCCCACTTCTTAGAACGAAACCAGTAAGGAGCAGTCAAACCAGGAAGATCAAGAAGAAGAGTACTTGGAGGAACAACAACAAGATGTGTTGATTGTGAGAAGAAAACTACCTATGGATGACATACCAGTGTTTTATTGGCCCATGTCCACTTCTCAGTTCAACATACCAAATTATTTTTCAAAATAATGTACGCATAACATTATCCTCAATATCTGGATGACTCTCCACCAGTTAAAAGAAAAGATTTTTCCCTATTATGGGAATGTAGATCATGTTAACATATTGGGAGAGCTTCTCTATCACATTAACCTAGAAGCCATTCCATTTCCATGGAGACCACAATCTGAAAGGCGAAAGAAATACCTTGGGATGGACTACCTCCATGCACTGCACAAGTTGCGCTGCCTTATCAGCGATGTCCCGTCTGGTGTTCATATCTAGGGATGGGGAGAACATGGATCACTAAAATTAACCCCACTTCCCATTTAGTAGAACCCACCGGAGGAGAAATATTTCAGTGTCATCATCCCTAGATAGAAATCAAATGAATTCTTTACTCTGGAATGGTGGAACGATCAATAATAATCGGACCTGGGTAAGTATCAAAAGCATCATATCTGATGGGAGAAATCCATTGATTTGCTCCTGAACCAGGGCACAAAGAACATAAAACAAGATTCCATTCTAAGGGAATACAATAAGTGATCACTGATCATGTCCTTAGAATCATGTTATTCACTTATAGACACAACACCATATTTAGCTCACACCCACATGGGAATGTGTGAGATCGGGAAAAGTAGGAATAACAGCAACATCCGCCACAACACATGACCAGCCCTAGCCATAGGCATGGGGGCATTCTTAACACAAAATTCCCCCATAAGACCAGCCAATTCGGGATAAGTCACATCAATAGAGGAACAAGAGAAACCCCAGCCCATAGGGATGGGGGAATTTTTACCTCAAATTCACTCCCAAAGAACATCTATCTTCTCCCATTTGGGTTGAATAATGGATAGATGGGTCACCCATTCCTTCCCATCCCATGACTCACATCCCCTGGAATGGAGGCATACTAAAAGGTCATATCAGGGATCCATTCGAGTCACTTGATTCCATGAAACCAGAATAGTATCATAGAATGGCCGGAAAAGATCCAACAAAGGATGTAAGAAGCTCTCATACCATTCATCACCTGGTACACCACCCCAAATGCGGTATACATCAGTGAACTTTGTAGATATCATCCCCATATACCTCAATTAAATTAATAAAAATAATGAGGAAAACATAGAAGAGGGTTCCATCTCAGAGAAGGTCCACCCCAAGCCTGGAGGTGTGTGCACCAGAAACAAAAGAGTTGTATTAAAATTGGGTGCCCCCTCAGTCAATCCTCCATTACCTCCCACATGAATCCTCAATAAGGAGAAGAATTAGATCAAGGTCTATGACCCACCTCCTCCTCCATGTAAAGATGATTCCCCTATGCTTGAGGAAATATTCGATCAACAAGAGAAATAAATGAAAGAGGTGAGGTGACTTAACACTGATCTATTAAGAGAAATCAATCCTATAGGGTGTATTCCTTAGATGGAGCATCAACACACACTTCCATCAGATGTACCTCTACATCAAAGGATCATTTAGATGAATGAATCAAGGATGGAAAAATCATTCAAGGTGGCACCTAGACCATCGGTCTACCTAAAATCAATCCTAGGAGGATATAAATATTTCCATCCATTAGGGAAGAAACCAAAACCGATTCAGGTAAATCCACAATTGATGCTCCAAGCTGGGTATTTGCTTCAAGTTCTAGCAGTGCCAACACATCAAATCTTTCCCCCTACTGCACCTTCTCATGCTTAGGTCCAATAGGACATGCACAAAGGGATTTTGAATACCATCGATTTATTAATAACCCGAACGGAAGAAATGGAAGGATGGAACACTCCACTGGAATAGAAGTCTTACCCTGACTGGGTGAGTAATGTCCCACCTCCACCAAATTCTAGGAATCATTTATTTCCAGTGTTCAATGGCTCAAGGGACCCGAAGCAACATCTAATGCACTATGATTCCTACTGTGATCCCATGATGGGAACCCCAGAGCAACAAGAATCCATAAATCTCATATGCTTTTTACATACCCTGCAAGGTTAATCATTCATATGATACACCAATTTTAAAGTTAACTTAATAACAAGATGAGAGGATCATCGATGCGAGTTCAAGTTCTATTTCAGCTCGATGTTGCCCAAAACAAAAATCACTGATATCATGAACTGAAAATAGTGAGATATTGAGAGAGTCTCTGACTTCATATTCAGATGGAAGGGTCTAAAATACTCCTTAAATTGACCACTCCCCCAAGATGATATGCTTTCCATGTGAATCGATAATATCTGAGATGAGATGTGAACATCACTTATTTTGGTGAGGTACATGAGTGGGTTCTGGGACTTCTCCGACATTGCTCAAAGGATAAAATATTTCTTACAATGAACTAATCTCAAGTCACGAGCAGCTCCATCATACCCAGTATAAAGATAAAGGGTATATGAAGTGGATTCTATCACGCTTAAGCCAGCCCCACCCTAGCTTTATCTCTAAGCCCCCCACCAAACCGTACATGCCACCCTGGATGTAAGCAGCCGCCCCCACCCTATCAAGATGAGTGAAGGGGGCCGAAATACATCAATTCTAGGAATTTATAAATAAATTGTATTCCTTCTGGGATGACCAAGTTCACTATTAGTTCATAGGTACAATGAATTGCAACTTGCTTCGGCTTCTAGATCCAAAGCAGGATTATGATGTAGGTCTTGATGACCGGTAAGATTACTATCCCTTCCATCGGATATTGGGACACAATATCTAGGAGTATTTTTTCTTCAAGGACCTCATGAAAAAGATGATATATTTTGGACAAGTCAATCTGGGGCCACCGCCAATGCAAGTGGCATATGCCTCCACCACTTACCTGGACAAAGAAGGGGACTGAAAAAATTTGTTAATAAAAAGAAGTAAAAGATTTATAGTTGGATGACTCAGAAGATAGTCGACCAAGCTCATGGAATACTCCAAGAATAGTTGAAGAAACCAACTATGCCTCCAACAGCTCTTAATGAAACACAACCGTTATCCTTATCCCCACAATCCTGTAAGAGAAAATTTCCCAAAAAGAAGTCCAATCAAAAGGGGGGAAAGAAAGTGAAGGAAGATAAAATTGCACCAAATCCAAGGTTGATATTGATTCTCTCAAATTTCATGCCAGTAAATATGAAAAAATGGGCACTGACCTACAAAATGGTACAACCGGAGTCAGATGATGAGGAAAATTCATCATCAGAAGAGGCGATGATTTTGGGATTTGTCAATGTCAGCCATTTGATGGATCCATTCTCCAAGGATGAGTATGTTTATCAACCATAATTACCCACACCCAATTGGGAAGCCATATGAAGAATCCAAAGAAGCTAGGGGTATTAAGAGAGATGAAACCATGAAATAAATCAATATTATGGCTACAACCCTGATCAAAACATCAATGTTGTAGAAACCCATGGAAGGACCCTCCACCGGATCTAATAGGGATATGAAAATTATCTTATCCCCACAAAAATCCACCCCATTCCAATTCTTCTAAAATATCTTTTAGTTGAAGAACAGATGACTAATTTCCCTTGGTAAGTGAGCAGACCTTCCCGGCTTGATCCAAACAGGATGAAAGCTCCTCCGACTCCAGCCCCAAGGGCCGAAATGTCTTCATTAAATGCTCAAGAAACTAAAGCACTTATGAAATAGAATCCCAAATCTAGGAAGCACTGAACATTAGATTAGAAATATGACATTATAAAATATTTATCTTTAGTGACAACTATTCTCTCAATCATGGATGCGTTGAATCTATTAGCATATCTTAAGAAAGCTCTCATAGAGGCTTTGCTGATTCCCCAGAAGTTTGAATCCAAAGTAGCTACCACTAAATTATACTAGATAAAAATCAATCCTGCAGAATGTCATGTAGTTATATCCTTCACAGATCAAGATGAAGACACCATCATACAAGGACACATCAAGAACATATATGTGTATGGAACGATAAATGGCGTTGATATCTAAAAAGTATTCATTGATAATGGATCTGGGGTTAATCTCCTCCCACTATAGACACTTCATCAACTGGGTTATAATGAGGATAATATGATTCCCTAAACCACAAACTTGTTAGGATATGAAAAAATCAAACAAAATACATTAGGCCAAATCAAGAGTGAAACCCGGTTTAGTGACCTCATAGCTCACCATTAATTTCTAGTGGTCCAAAGTAATATGGCCTTCAATGCTCATATAGGGAGGCCCTGATTACATAGACATGCATCAATACCCTCCACGTACCATAAGTTCCTAAAATATATTATTAATGGGTATATTGGGACACTACATGTCGATAATTCCCCATTCGAGTCCTGCAAGTCACACTATATTGATGCAGGGTTCTATGAACCAAAGTGGAAACAAAACTCAATTAAAGGAATGATTGGGTCACCACCCCAAATGGTTTGGAAATGGTTCCCACTAATACCCTCAAATAGCTCGGGGAAGAATACGTACTACCCATCATTCATATTGAAAGCAAAAGTCCAAATTTGGATGCGTATTCCACAGTCCACATGATTTTAGTAACGACTTTTGAGCCTGATGATGGTGAAAATCTCACTGACTCCCTAGATAATGGTGAGGGATTGGATAAAAATACCCTATAAATTTTATCAAAACCCTGGTTAATCCCTTTATCACCCACTATGGAATGAGTAAGTGTCTCATCACTCAAAAAAGATAAGAAAATTCTTTTACCCCTCATGGAATCCTCTCTGAAGAAGCTTGGGTTAATGGATGAGGTAGAGGGGACAAATTCACCTCCCAGACACCAAAATTGCAACTCCTCCCTCAACTATGAGGATCTGTTTCATGGATTGTTTCCCCATCAGAAGATGAAGAGGGCGATGATGAAGATATAGGGGTGGAGGAAGAAGAATACCTAAGGGATTCCCATCCAGCATTTGAGGAAGGAATTTCCACCACTGTTGATGAACTCAAGGAAATCAACTTGGGTACAAAAGAATACCCATGACCCACTCTAGTTTTGTGGCCATGCCTTAAAAAGATCAACAGATATACACCTCTCTCATAATTCATAACCAAGAAGTTTTCACCCAGAATTATATGAAAATGCCAGATCTCGATCCAGAGGTGGGCACACACCACCTGGGCCTGTCAGAAAATCAACATGGTTATAATCAATATACCAGAAGGATGCACCTAATACATGCTTCCAAAATAGAGGTTGAAGTCAACAAGATCATCAGAACTAACTTAATTCAGGAGGTCCAATACCCCATCTAGTTAGAAAACATTTTCCCCGTTAAGAAAAATGTGAAGATCAGGGTCTGCATCAATTTTAGGGACCTCAACCGACACCATCCAAAATATGATTTCCCAATCCCGATCATAGAATTTATAATCAAAACAACTACAAGATATGAGGCTCTCTTCTTCCTGTATGACTATTCAATATATAATTAGATTTGAATGGCCCAAATAGATGAATAATCCCCTACCTTCAAGGCTCCCCAGGTAGTGTTTTTCTATAAGGTGATACTTTTCAGTTTGAAAAATACTGGCACCACATATCAGCATGCCATGCACCACATTTTCAAACCCATAATGGGAAAGTTTGTTGAATGCTATGTTAATGATCTGGTGGTTAAATCACAATAAATATCAGGCAACCTGGTCGACCTTGAAACAGTCTTCAATAAACTATGACATCACATTCTGAAACTGAACCCCATGAAATGTGCTTTTTGTGTTACCTCAGGAAAATTTCTAAGCTTCTTTATATGCCATTAGGGTGATGAAGTCGACCTTGAGATGAAAAGGGCCATCCTTGGCATGCCACCTCCTCACAACCTCGTTGAGTTTAGAGGACTCCAAGGACATATAGCCTACATTCAGTGATTTATATCCAACCTTGCAGAAAAATGTTATCCCTTCACCAAGTTGATGAAAAAAGGGGTAGAATATCAATGGACTAATGATTTTTAGGAATCATTCGAAAATATCAAGAAATATATCTTGATTCCATCAGTTCTAATGCCTCCTATTGAAGGAGGACCACTCATTATATATGTTACAAACTTGGATAGATCCCTAGGAACATTCCTCACACAAAATGATGATTTTGATAGCAAGAATAGTCTCTATTATCTCAGTCGAACCATGATTGATACTGAGAATCATTATTCAAACATCGTGAAGAGATGACTTGCATTAATATTTGCAGTCCAGAAGCTGAGGCATTACTTGCAGCACCAAGAAGTCCATTTGGTCTCACATAGAAACCCACTCAAGTACATTCTCAGTTGTTAATGTTAATTGAATGCCTGTCACAGTGGGTGGTCAACCTATAAGAGTTCGATATACGGTTTATACCACATAAATCTAGCAAATTCCAGGCACAAATTGATTTCATGGATGAGAATACCTTAATAGGAGTGGCCCCATAATATGATGAGCTACTTGATGAGGAAGTGTTCTATTTTCAAGAGAACTCCAAGATGTGGGAAATGCACTTGGACAATGCCTCCAGAGCCCAATAGAAAGAAGAATGGAAGACCCAAAATTCAATAAAGATGGTCTGGGAGTCATAATCATATCCCTAGAAAAATTAGTTCTTCCATATTCCTTCCTACTATCGGAAGGATGCACAAACAATAAAGAAGAGTACCAATCCCTCATTGAGAAGCTGAAACTAGAACTCCAAGTGAAATATGGACACTTTAAGATAAAAGTAAATTTAGAAATGGTCATCAAGAAAGTAAATGGTAACTATGCTATCAAGAAAGATGATCTGATCTCATTGATAAACTGTATCCATGAACTGATGGTAGAATTCCCATTAGAGCTGACATTGACTTATGTTCCCCAGTAATAAAATGTGAAAGCCGATGCATTGGAAAATGCAGCCATAGCTCTAGCAGACCCAGATCGGAATGAAGAATTCATCAGTATTTCTCACCGATGGATGGTCTTACTATTCATTTAGTCCAAAATGGAAGAAATTAATGAGATTAGTCCCATATCTAAGCTGTATGGTCTTACCACCAGCTGGATGAATCCCATTATGGACTATCTTCCAAAGGGAGAACTCCCACTATATTGGGATAGAATGTAATATATCCGAATAAGAGTAGTCAATTTCATACTATATGATGACAAAAACTAGAAAAATGTTCTTTATAAGTGAGGCCTTGATTGATTCCTTCTCAGGTGCGTTGATAGAGAAGAGATCACTGCCATCATGAATGAAGTTCATGCCTGAACTTGTGGGGCACACCAATCAACATCTAAACTATCTCATGAAATTCGAAGGCACGAGTACTATTGGACCACCATGATGAAATATTATGCTAATTTTACCAAAAGGTGTCATTCTTTCCCAGTCCATTCCAATTTCATCCATCAACCCCTAGAGTTACTTAACACAACTAAGTACTACAATCCATTTTCTATATGGCGAGTTAACTTCATGGGACCATACTCTCCTACCATATCTAGACAATTCAAATATATTCTCACAACAACTGACTTATTTCCCAAATGGGAAGAAGTTGTACATATCAGAGAGGTTGGGGAAAACAATCATTTTCAGCTTTGTGAAATCTAATATCATCACTAGGTTTTGTGTCCCTCACACAATGAAAATGAAACCAATTTCTCATCTGTTGAATTGGACAAACTCTACCAAGAGTATGGTATTAAATCCAACCGTTCATCCGACTACCATGCAGTGGCCAACAGATAGATAGAGGCTTTCAACAAGACCCTATCCAACATACTCCAAAATATGGCAGAGAGAGATAAGAAACTATGATCGTACAAGATCCTCCATGATCTTTGGGATTATTAGACCACAACCCACACCACCACTCAAGAAACCCCATACTCATTAGTATATGGGATGGAGGTGGTTCTTCCCATTTAAATTCAACTGCCATTGCTCTGTGTCACTGGTTGTGATCAACTATCTGCACATGAGAAATCCCAAAAATGGTCAGATGATCTGGAATGATTGGATGAGAAAGAATTTCACACTCTTCACCATTAGGAAGTGTACCAGAGTCAGATTGCATGAGCCTTCAATAAGAAGGTTCGCCTCCAATCTTTCCTCGATAGAGAAATGGTGTTGGTCCTTAGAGCACTGATGATACTCAAGGAGAAACCTCAATAGTTGGAGCCAAAATGGGAAGGAACATATGTTGTACACAAAGTTTACTCCAATAGAGCATATCCCCTAATTTCAATAGATGTACATCTCACTACAACCCCCACCAATGCGAGGTTCTTGAAAAGTAATTTTTGTAATCATGCCCAAATTCATATTAGCTACACAATGTTAAAATATATAGAACCCCCAATTTCCTTTCCACGTGATGCTAAACTATATAGAAAACATCCTTTCCACATGATGTTAAACTGTACGGAAGACGTCCTGATTGCATGAAAATAAACTGTATGACGAAGTCAACCATGCTGCATGATGTTAAACTTCTCAACATCCCCTTATTAGCTGCAAGATGTTAAATTAGATAGAAACATATTCATCCTTACCAAATGAAATTAAAATGTGTGTCCCCAACAACGTTCTCACCTGAGGGGACATTGTCTCCGGCATTAGTCACCTATTATTCCGCTCTATAGAACTACATATGACTCGATTCCTATTTATCAATGGAATAAGTAGAGATGCCTTGATCCTAGAACTTGTTCTAGCCACCACATGGTAACAAGATACATCTATTTTACACTCAAATATCTCTTCATTTTGAGAGGATACCCGGATAATTTTTTGTTTCCCACACTGAGCATAGATCACATTATCTTAGAAATGGTGGTAAAGTTTTCCCCTTGGAAAAATAGAAGATGCATGTACACTGTAGGACCATTAAAAAAGAAAATGATAAAAATCACCCCTCCCTATATATGATGCAAACCTATATAGGGAGACAACTTAAGAACTATGTGTTTCTTAACTCATGCCCTTGTGGGATATGTAGTGACGCCCAAATTCTTCATCCTGGTTCAGTCACCACCCAAAAAAATGCCACCTTTCCCTATGAAAAGGTCAGACGTATACATGGAGTTTCTTTGTAAGAGCCACATATGGGTTCATTCCTACCCCTACATGATAAATATGTAGCACCGGACCTTAAAACATATGTCTAACTATAGTAAATTATTGAATCCAAATGCCATATACTTCTCCATGATCCCACAGTGAGGTAGATTAATCCCTTTCTGAACCTTGTTTCTCACACTGAGTGCTACACACGTGGTCTTGGGAGTTTCAACAGAGGATTTCTCGTAGGAATAAAAACTCACTACATGGATCAAATTCCTTACCACAGGATGTAAAACTCTAGGGTACCCCATGAACCACTTGTAGGCTTTATTCTTTCCCTCATAGGATATTAAGTGACATCTAGATTCTCCATCCTAGTCCATCTACGAACATAAAAAATGCCCTCTTCCCTGCATATGGATTAGATATATTTGGGGAAATTCCCTCAAAGAACTATGTGTAGGCTTGATTCATACCCTCACAAGATATAAAGCGACACCCAGATTCTTCATCTTGGGCTAGCCACCAATATAAAAAAAGTGCTCCCCCTCCTTGCGTATTTCCAGAACCTATGCAGGGAGGGCCTTTTACAGAACTACGAATGGTTTTATTCCTATTCATCAATGGGATATGTAGAGACACCTTGGCCCTAAGTCTTGGTCTAGCCATCATGTGATGTGGAATGCCTCTTTTATATCCTCTTTTGCCCCTATACTATGAGGGAACTTTTCATCTCTCCTTGTTTCTCACATCAAGTATAACTCACATAAGCTTAAAAATGATGGTAAAGACTTTCCCACATGGAAAAATCATAGAGGAGTATAATAATTATATCATATTGAAAGCATGGTATAAAATTCCCCCTCTCCATGAACAGGTCAGACTAGCACGGCGAGTCCTCAGAACTTCATGGACTTTTATTTCCAACTAATTGGGATATATAGGAAATCTCCATGAGGTTCAAGCCTGAAACTTCACACACATTTCCCTTTTCACGTTGGTTCACTCTTGTCCAAACCTCATGACGTTAAACTGGGTGACCAAAGTAGTCCTAACCATATGACATTAAACTGTATGGTTTCTCAAGAACTACATATGGCTTGATTCTCAACATGATAAGAAATGTAGTGACACCCTAGTCTTCTTGGGTCAAGTCATGAAAAAAAGAGAGACCCAATCCCCCACATGTGAAATGAAAATAGATGTGAGGGATTTCAAATCTAGTATCTTACATCCAGAAAGGGTAAATGACCATGCTTTCCTACACATAAAAATCAGATCAATGTAAATGATCTCATAACTCAGAACTAATTATGGCCTAGATATTCCTCACATACCCAAACATTATATTTTCATCCATCAAACTCCATGCCTCGAAAAATCTTGAGTCACCATAATCATCCATGGATATCAGAAATAGACAAATAATGTCTTATAAACACCTTTGTTCGACTATGCATACAAATTACCTAGTGGATCTGCATATGATGGACACAAAAATGGCCTATCAACCAAAGGAAAATTCATTATCAAGAGATGTTGTTCTTACTTTTTCACACTCATTGGGTCCTAAGACTTGCATCATCCCTCCTAACTCAAGGGATCCCTCAATCATGGTTTACACCTTCTTCCCCCGCTTATGTCTGGGGTGTACTGGGAATATCGCAACTTGATTATCTCATATTTACACATGATTCCTTCAATAATTCGTCCCAAAAAGATGATGATTATACTATTCTATCAACTTCCTTTCACATGACGTTAAACTGTACGGAAGAAATCCTCCCTACATGGAGTTAAACTGCATGGACCAAAGTCCTAACTAAATGATCTTAAACTATATAGACCAAGGTTCTAACCAAATGACATTAAAAAAACTATAGTGTACCCAAAATATAGCTAAAATGCCCCACACCTTGGGTAAAAACCAAAACTTGTGCATGGAACCTAGTCTCGGGATGCCTGGATCTTAAAAACTAGGCCCTGATCTAAAAAGGGAGTCAAAATATCATGCTTCCCATATAGGACAAATTTCTATATAGAGACTCCCAATTCGGAAAATAATCGTAGAATTCTGTGAATAATCACGACTTGGGTGTTTCTGATATATCCAAACCAACTCTCTTCATTCATCAAACTCCATGTTTTAAGCAATCTTAGATTGTTATAATTCTTTATGGCCATAGGAAATGGAATGTTAGTATCCTATAAAAACCTTTGTTTGACTATGCACATCACGTGCCAGTGGATTTGTATACATTTCCCAAAAAAATGGCCTGTCAACCAAAGGAAATTCATCCCTAGGAGAGGATTTTCCACTTTTCATACACCTAATGTATTATAAGACCCATTTCTTTCCTCATGATCCATGAACCCTCTAAACCATGGTTTACAGTCTCCTCCCTACCCACCTCCCAGACATTTCAGAACATCCTGGCTCGATTACCCTCTGGTTACTTAGGAATTCTATATCAACGTCCTAATTTCATGACGATCAAACTGCATGTACTCGATACCTAGTATTAAACCATAGGACAGATCATGTTAAAAGGTTATTTCCCCTCATGACCCTACATAAGATATAAATTTTCAAAGTAAAGGTCAACATATTCCTTTCCCCATTAGTGAATCAATATCTAAAATAAAAATGCCCATCCGTATGCACGAATCAGATCCGCATATGGATAGACCTTAAAAGAGCTATGTATAGCTCGATGCCTTCCCTTGAATGATACATAGCGATGTCTTATCTCACATTTCAGGTCCATCCATGAGAAAAAAATGTCCCATCCCTTCCAGTGCAAGGTCAAGAACTATGCGAGGAAAAAATTAATATGGATAGGATAAAAATGCTTCCACTTATTCCTTGAAAAGTTAGACCTGAAATTCCCCATTTTAATGTTTAGGGATACCCCTTTTCACGATCCATACTCTATGTCTAGAATGATATTAATTTTCATAATCCTCCCTGGCCATCATAAATGGAAGTCCAGTGTCCCATGGACACCTTTTTTTGACTATGCACATTATGCCCCTATGGCTCTACATACATTGCCTACAAAAACAAAATGTCATCCAAAGGAAATTTCATCCTAAGGAGAGACTCTTCCATGATCTGTATGCACTTACGACATTTATGTCCCCCCTCAATCCTTGGATTTGACAACCCCTTGGATTACATTTTACATATTTCCCCATTTCAATACCTAAAGGTGAAGGACATTCCTGACCAAACTATTATGGATGAAGTGAATCACTTACCCTCGTAAGATGATTTTGAAAAATAGGACCCAAATTTCCTAGTTGTATGATGTTAAAATGCACCATACTTCAACCCCCCTTTACACAATCCAAATTCATGTGGGATTGTTTTTTCAACCAAAGCCGATACAAATGGCCTTATTACTTTTAAACGTCATTCCTTCAATGGGCCACCCACTGTGGTCCTCAATAGAAAAATAAAAATTTCTAGGACATTGTAAATGGAAGGCCAGTGCCCCGTGGACACCTTTGTTTGACTATGAACATTATTCCCTAACGACTCTACATATGTTGCCTACAAAAATGGGTTGTCCACCAAAGGTAAATTATTTATTAGGAAAGACTTTTCCTATCTCCGTATTCCCTTTGGCTTCTATGCCCCATAACATGTCTTATATACAGAAATAAAAGGTCAGGGTAAAGAAAAACCCCTTATCTATGTCTAAAAATTTTCCTTGATATTATCGCTTAACGAGTCCTAAATCAGGGTCCGTGCCCCACAATTCATGGTCTAAGCAATTCAACCTAAAAAATCAATGCAGTTATAGTCAAAGCTATTCGACCTAAAACATCAGTAATGGTAGGACTGTTGGAAAGAATTTAAACTGCCCACCAAAAGAGACACTACACTCACTTAGGAAAAAACCCAAAAAGGGAATATTGGATAAAATTAGAGTGTTAGCACACTAATCCTATTATATATATGGTTTAGGTAAAAATGTTGAGCAACCAAAAATCAAGAGACACAGAGCTTGTTAGGTAAAAAACCTGAAAAGAGAGTCCTAAGAAAAATTCATGTTTTACCCACTATGCCCACACTATAACAGACTTAGGAAAAACATTGAGGGACAATGAAAAAGGCACAAAGTTTTTAGGGTTCTCCATGCGACCCTATAAAGAGTCAAAATGCACTTTCTGAGCCCCTCGGTCTAGGAAAAAATCAGAGCATAAACTGATTATTCCTTTATCCCAAATTATAATTCAAATTGATATCCAGTTGATAATTTAAGAAGCAATTGATCATAAATGACTAATATTGCAGGAATATGGTAAATGAAGAATATTGGAGTGAAAAAATTCATCTCATTGAAGAAAGGTATGGAGGTAACTCATAACTCGAAGCCTCTCCATATGGGTAGGACATGAATATTAAAAAATACATTCGATAGATTTGAAACATTATATAAGTGTCTGATTTGAATCTTTAATGTCCTAAGGAAACCTTAGAAAAGTCATGGTCTTAGCCTTCACACCTTCCTGCAACGCCTCCGCCTCCTGTGCTACCTCAAGGCCAACCCTTTACCCTTCCTCCACTCACCGCTACCCCTTGTCAAATGCGACCAAAACACATGCCCATTTTTATCTAAGGTGATCTAATTCCCTACTTTCCTACTCCACCTTCTAATAAAGCTATTCCACTAAGGACCTCTTCTTCGTGAGCTCTCTCTGCTGCCTCACGATTGCTCCTGCTTGATCGACAACTATATTCATGGGGATTTTCCTAGTAGCGATAAGATGAGCTATGGAATCTATAGTGTAAAGATGAGACTTGACCATTCTGGTTTCCTCCCTAGTAGAAACCACCTTCTTCACTATGTCATAGATTTCATGATAATCAAATCCTCGAAACCCCATAACCACATACTGGCGGTGCAACTTTGATAGTTTCATCAATAGATCAATAGGTGGTGCTTGAGAAATTAATCTCAATATGTTTGACCATTCCCTTTGGCAGCTGGGTCGAAGGCTAACCTGACTCTCTCAATCGGTCTCAAAGTCCCTCCCTAATGAAGAAATGTATTCAAGAATTAAAGTCACTAGGGGGTGGTTGATTCAGTGACTACAACACAATTAAACCCCTCAACAGCATTGTCCCTGACTGTTGTGACCGCGAGTGAGATTGAAGCATCCACCACAATCACCAGTGCTTGCAGGTGCGACCCTAAAATTAGAAAGAAAACCAATAAACATCCCCAATCCCTAAAAAATAGAGAATAAGGGAAATATTTCATATGACTATAAAACTAACCTTCATCTACTGGAGCATCAATGCTTTCTACCTCTATGGTGGTATTATCACCCAGTAAAGATGTTAATACATCCTTAATAAGCAGTTGAGACCCAGAGTCATTCAGAGGCATCTATGGCTCGGGGCCATGCCCAACCAGACCTATAACCTCCATGGAATCCTCCAGGATATCACTTACTGAGACCAGGCTTGCAGGGATAATCATCTTAAAAAAAGGTGTGATGGTCGGCCCCAAAATTACGGGGGTAGGGATCATGGTCTATCTTATGATCAGAAGAAACAAAAAAATAGCCCATTATAAGTTCCCAGGAGCCAGGATAGAAATCTTCCCTATGTTTTCAACCTCTGAGGGAGTAGGATCGGCTTTTTCAGTTGAGGTATCTACTTCTAAAGGCGTTCTCTCCACAAGGGTGGTGTCTGTCTGATTTGGAGCAGTTGACTCCCCAAAATTGGGGATCCCTTCAATGTCCTGGGGAGATCAAGGCTCCTCGCCTATCCCAACTACTACTTTCAGGGTCATCCTACCTTCCTTTATGGTAGTAGGATCAACATGTTCAATCAAGACTTCAACTTCTGAATGTTCCTCCATAGTTGGGATAGAAAATGTCTGATCTAGTGTAGCAACAGTTTCTGGTAGTTCTTCTTCTGCAACATAAGAGAAAAGAGCCGCAAATGCTTGGGAAACTGCCACTTTGTTACTTATTGGTCCTACATAAAAATATGCATGTGAAATGGGTTATAAAGATAAAAGTACATGGTATGATAACTATATAAATAGGCATGGAAGTTTCTTGTAATCCCCTTCTTGATACAATTCGATAGTCGGTAGGCCTGCTGATGTTTCTTGGTATTCCATGGGGATGGATCTTTGGTAGGAATATTATGTGGATTTAAAGGAGGAAATGCCTCTTAAGGTTTCTCAATGATTTCCTCCATATGTTCAAAAGCACCAGGAGAACCTTCCCCAGTAACCCCCACATCGGAAGGTACATGCTCCCCAACTACGGTGCCTCTAGGGGTGTATACTGGGGAAGGAACCATTTCCCAACACTCCTTAGGCTCCTGTAAAAGTAAAAAATGGAATGTTTATAATATTCACAAAAAATTGAATTAAAGTTAGGGTTTGTGAATCAAATGACCTCTCCCTCGATATCCATCAGTCGCAAGAGTATCACCATCCATGCCACCTCATCAGACCAGTAAGGTCTTTTCTTTGGAGCATGGAGTAATTTTTCCATTTCACTCAGGTAAACAGCCACATCATCTAGATTTTCTTCAGCAAAAACAAATTAGGGGGTAATAGATCCCCCAAAACATTGGAGTTAAATGTGTCCTCCTTGAAGCAGCCTATATATTTCTTCATTTGAGGCTTTCACCCTCAATTCATCCCAAACCCTCTAAGCATCTAGAAAAGTAGCTGTAATAGGAATGGCCAACACTGGAGGGTTGACATGAAGAAGTGAAGCAGGTTTTATTAGTCACAGTTGCTTCCCGAGTGCATCTGCTATCCCAATACCCTCAAGAGATGAATGCTTATAGGGATTTGGGCACAAGAAAGAAACTTCCCTTACTTCATCTACCACATGAAAATCAGCAATATTTCCACCCCCTAAAGTGTGATTATCATCATCACCCTCTTCATCATACTCTGGTAACAACATAACAAGTACACGATGAGAGTATTTTCAGAAACCATTCTGGGTATAGATCAGGGTTTCAAGTTCTTAAAGGTAACAGACTACCCTCTTGGGATCATCTTCATAAGAGATGTCAGCAGGTGCTGACATATAGCCAAGATCAGTAAGGGAAACCTCTATCTGTTAGAGGAACTACCACAAGGCGCAAGGGGACTAACCAAAAAAGGATTTTAGATTCTTCAAATTATCACACTACTTCCAAGACACTGGAAAATTAGAATCAAATGGGATGGGTGTTTGGTCTCCAGTGGTAGCCTCAATAGCTATTGAGGTCACACCCCAAGGTTTGAAGACCTTCCTTGGGAGGGGACCAAAAGGATTCAGAAGAACATTCCCTGGCTAGAAATTCCCAGCAGATTCCTTCTGATTCCCCTTACCCTTATCCTTAGGTGCCTTGTGGGTTGTAACAATGGGAACTAGATTTGAAAAAATGTCAATCTGGATATGATTGAATCCAAGAATGAACAAAACCTTTTCTAAGTAAGGGAACAAAACCCTTGGAATCTGGGAGCTTAACCTTGCTCTGAGTGTCCTCCTGGGTGAACATTAGGCACAACTGATGGGATATCATAAAATGTTTCTCCTGGTGGGTTTTGTTAAGATTCAGGGGACACAACATTTGAACACAGTTAAACTGATGGATGAATCTTCAAGGCACATATCCCTCATAGATAATCTCCTCGTCAATGCAGGAAATGAAGATTCCACCCCTCAAAGAAAATAGGTACCCTTAGTTAAAAAAGTATTTGGATTCAACATTCATGATGGTTCTAGTGGGGGAATCATAAGAATGATAGGTGAAGAAATCATGGAAGTTCATTCGAGCCATCATTTCTTGATCATTCTTTTTAGTCTGTTCTTCCAGTTTATCTTGTGCAGCCCAGCCTTGCAGTATAACCCCACTAGTGCTTTGAAGATATGGCTAGATAACATAGTAAGGAATAATCAAGGAATTGATAAATGTGTTGCCTCCCATGTGGGATCCTATCTATCCCTATATATTTTTAAGGTCTCAATCAACCACTAAGGTGACCTTCCTTCGCTAATCTGGCCTAGTATGTAATGCCCCGACCCCAGTTACCCAGAGTAAGTGAATTATTGAGTAACATTGGCATGATCACAAAAGATAAAGTCTCGAAAGACCGATTAGTTTAGTAGCCTTGGAAACACTAGATACATTCATAAAAGTTACATTACATCATAAAGTGAAAAACTATAATAACATGGTCTCCACAGTCCACACTTATATCCCCTTCTGACTATCCCTGCAGGTCATTCAAAAATACTTCTTCACATCCTGGAAAATATTAAAACATTTAAAGGGGTGATCTCAGATGCTCAGTAAGGATAACAATATAGCAGAAGCTTTCATAAATAAACATAAACATTTAAGACAATGTATAATTAAAAAAAAATTCTTTTAAACATGAACTTGGGCATAATATGGCAAAAGTAAAATGAAGTAATGCCATTTACTTATTCACATGGATATTATACTAGTCAAATGATCACATGCAATATCAATAACCACTTTCATAATGATGAAATGCATAATGCTGGACTATCATAACCATGTAGCCAAGGCCTCGTGCCAAGACTACAAATAAGATTTTGTCAAGGCTTCGTGCCAAGACACTAGTTTGTCTCATGAGACCTTCCGATGCATCGAGGAGCTATAGCGGGCTCCACCCGTCACTTATTAAGTTCAATGCATTCCTCATATGAATAGGTTTAAACATATCATAAACCATAACATAATCGTATCACATAAAACATGCATAAAGGAAACATAAAATTTACACATTTCAATCACAAGATATCAATACAACACATTGATATAAAAAAAATTTCAAAACCATTTTCAATACCAAAATAAAAGAAAATTAAAACTTTGTAATTATTTTTCATTTAAAAAAAAGTTATGGCTTGTAGAGAAATCCGAAACTCAAACAATGGTCACGGCGGCAGAGAATTCGTTGTCTCCGCATACGTACGACAAAAACATTCCCTTTTGTCATTTAGTAAAAATCTTCTTATAAAAAGATTCATTTTGAATAAACGTAAAATTCAAAGGGGTTTATACACCTTATAAAAGAAAGTTGTGTATAAAACGAAATATGCCTCAATGAAAGGAGATTGAGACGAAGTCCCTTAAAAAGATCATTTTTTAAATAAAATAGATCTATTATGTGTATTCACTATAAGTACACATAATGAAAGTAAAAATACAAGATAGGACATAATAATATCATGACATAATTTGAAAGTAAGAGATTAACCCAAAGAATGGAAATTGGGTTAAGAAGTTCCCTTACCTCGTGTCCGACTTAACTCAATCGTTCTTTAATCTCCTGAATAATAAACTAGATTTAATTTTTATTTTCTTAAGAACCTTTTTCATGTTCATTATTCCTTTTATATCACTTATTACCATGTTATGAACATTATGTAATTATTTAAGTTAATAACAGTCATTTTGTCGATCTTTGGTACTTGAGTCAAAAATAAACTTCTGATAATTACAAGTTGTTTATGTGGTGAAATATCCATTATATCCAGACTTATATTCATGATGTAGATATCATATATATCATATATATCCAGTATATACATGCATTTATAATATTACATAACATTTAAAGGTAATAAATGAAATGCACCGTTCATGGAGACGGTAAGCCGTACGTACACATGAACGCTACTTTCATTTATATTTCATATTTAATTGATTGAAATTATAATTATATAAAGTTATACTATAATTAAATTATAATATAATGTATAATACCATTTACTCCATCCTTTATACATCCCACATATGGCATTAACGATTCAAATCACTTTGAGGGGGCAGTAGTCCGCACTTCCTAAATTGAAAATATCGCGTTTACCCATAATGGAAATCATAAAGGTATGCCATAAATAAAAAATAAATAAGCTTAAGTAAAACATAAACATATTATATATCATATATAAATATAGTGACATCTTAATGGACACCTTTTAAGGTGTTATATGAGTGTTGAACAATCATCGTTTCGTGAGGCAGAAATTTTCCATCCACAGAAACAGTATGTTCTTTAACCATTAGATGTAGGTGTGTGTAAGTGTAGCTATAATACTTCTTATAACAGAATCCTAGTATATTTATGATACTGTTTTTGTTACAAATTAAATGAATAAAAATAGTTTATGGGGTTGGAGAAGCAAAATAAAACATAAGAACACAAGAGAAAACACAACCTTTAAAACGGGTAACTCTTTTTGATTTGAGCTCAAAGGATTCCTTGAAAAGACTTCTTCCCAAAGTGAGGCTTCTAGGAGTAATAGTGGGATGTGGAGAGACAAAATGGGCAGGGTTTGGCCGAGGTAAAGTCTTAAGAGGTGTGGGTAAGGTGGTAGAAGTGGGGGCCTTTTATAAGAGGAGAGGAGGGGCACTCTTGGAAAGTTATAAAAGGTTACTTTATCATAAAATGTTTTTTAGATTTAAAAGGTCCCAAAATTATATATTTAGAGGATAAGGTGATAATAGTTCTAAATCCACCCATCCAATAGGTTTTTTACATGTGTAGGTCTTAGATTTTACATTATCTTTTCATTTTATTTAAATCGTTAAATAATGAGGTAATCGCTGCATCATCATGGTGTCAAAAATAATTTAATTTATTTAATGTCTAAAAATTATAAAAAAATAGCATGATGTAGGAAATCTTTTTAGATTTATAATGAATATTTATAGTAAAAAATATGACTTGTATAACCCCATTTAAAAATTGTTTTATTAAAACAACTCATGTTTGTGACATTTTTATTTTAACATTAAAAAAAAGTTTTTAATGTCATTTTCCTACCAAAGTGGCTGCATGGGATCCCCAAGTTGACCCATGGATTGTCTCGGTCGGAAATGACTCATCCAATAGGGGTAGGACAAGTGTAAGGGTATTTTAATATTTTTATAATATCATTTTTACCTTAAATTTCACTAATTACCATTAATCGCGATTAATTAATCTTAAAAGTTACTATTCACCAAAACTTATTTTAATCCCATTGAACCACATTTTACTTCCTAATGAAAACCATGTATGTCAGATTTTTGAAAATAAAATCACAGAAGTGGTAATGTTTCATTTAAACGAAAAATCAGTTTTTTAACTACCACTTAGTGGTTTCACTATTCATAAAAAATTGAAGTTTTTCAGAACAATGCCAAACTTTCACCCTAAACTATAATTGATCTTCTGAATTCAAAAATGATATCCATTTTAAAAAATTCCAAACATATAAGTTGCATTAATTAATTTTATAATTAATTCCCGCTGTCACAACAAATAGCGTGTTTTTAAGAAACAATATATATCAAAAGATTGACAATTGTTTATGTCCAATTTCCAAGTGAAATTAATTCTAATGACCACCATTGGATAAAATGGTAAAAATATATTCTAATTATACTTTAAAACCACTAAATATTATAATTTATCACTATAAATTATTCTGATTAAAAAAGTTGTTTTTAAGTATTTTTCACTATTCATAAAAAATTGGAAGTTCTCAGAAAAATACCAAAATTCAACATAGGCTAATTTCAATATTCCAAATCCAAAAATGAAGTCCATTTTGAAATATAATATATATATAATTTCAAAAAGTGGGTATTACTATTCATAATGGATATTTTGATTGGTCTTGGTGTGTTAGAATCTCGAACTTGCGTACAATGCAAGCTATTGCATTATTGAAAGAGAAGCATATCATGGAAGCTCGGGGTGTTACATTCTCCCCTCCTTCAATAAATTGCGCCCTCACAATTTGAAATTTTTCTTTGAAAATAAAAGGTTGAAAATAGAAAATACCTTTGTGGAGAACCCACATCGTATATAGGGTTAATAAAAATATAACTTTAAAAGAAATAAAGAGAAGTACAAAGGTCACCCGAGATATACCATACTAGGATTCTATGAAAATATGGATATGGATGAAAAAAAAATCATCAATGTCTGATGGAGAGTCGTATAAAATAGGATTAGGAGAAAGTTAACTACCAAAAAATCACAAACTTGTGATTGGTTAAATGGTCATTGATTCCCCAATGGGAAAAGTTAACCGAAAACATTTTTGTTTTAAGTTACCTTTCATATAGTTGAGGAATTTATTTAGAAGATTTATTAAGAATGTAAGGAAATATACTTACTTGTCATGTAGACTTTCATTCTTTAATAAATTTTTACCACAAACCCATCTTTCACTCAAAAAGATAATAGAACTCAGAAATATTATATTTATCCTAATCGTATAAGGTTACAAATATTACCACATACCATTTAGATTAGGAAAACTATTTTGTAATAACCAGGGACTTCCTGTAGGCCAGTGGTAGGTAATAAAGGCCTGTCGCACTATGGTTTTGGGTTCGATTCCTGCAGCTTTGTCCGACGCGATGGGTTATCCCCTGACCTACATGTTGTACTTTTTCTAAAAGTATCACTACTGGAAAAGTAGGCTATACCAACAGTTTAAAACCATTGGTATAGGCTGGAAAACTGTTGGTATAGACTATACCAACGGTTTTCCAAACCGTTGGCTAGTAAGCCGTGAGGAAAGACCTATACCAACGGTTGCACTTAAACCGTTGGTATAGGTGTTCTTGAATAATGGAAAAGTATATACCAACGGTTCTGAACCGTTGGTATAAGATTTTCCAGAAAAAAGCTATCCCAACGGTTTAGAACCGTTGGTATAAGATTTCCAGAATTCTGGAAAAAGCTATACCAACGGTTCTGAACCGTTGGTATAAGCTTTCCAGAATTCTGGAAAAGGATATACCAACGGTTCTAAACCGTTGGGATAGCTTTTTTATGGAAAATCTTATACCAACGGTTCAGAACCGTTGGTATAGCCTTTCCAGAATTCTGGAAAAAGATATACCAACGGTTCTGAACCGTTGGTATAACCTTTGCCAGAGCTGCTGCACAGCAGCCCCCCAGAAGCCCTCCAGTAGCCCTACCATCCACCTACATAAAAAAACATTACACAACAGCCCTCAATATACCCTCCACTATACACCTGTATAAAAAATATCACAAAAACCACATACATATTTCAAATAGTATAAAAAACACCGAAAATAGCCCAAAAAACACATATGACAACAATCATCCGGTGGTAATTAACCTCACCCATGCACAACCCCCCAACCAGCACACCTCCCCATCAAATTCTAATAGGCAGAGTAGTTTCATAAATATCTATTATAGTTGAATAATAATTTCAAACTGGCTAAAATCCCTTTTTTTTGTGATCCTAGGTTTGGGTATGTAATGATTTGTGATGAATTTTGCATTGAACTTGTATTGTTTATAATATATGGTGAAAAGGTATCTTCTTAGGAGTCTCGTCACTTATGACCCCATTAGTGAAACTACCCAACTCATGAAAAATAGTTTACGACTATCGTTGATGAGTGTAAATTTCAGTTGTATTCACTTAAAATGATTTCCTTTTGAAATAAAAGAAAGACTTTGAGTGGTGTTGTCCACACCGCGCCTCGTATTGAGGCGGAGTTGACTCGTACACATCAAAAATGACCCATGGATTGTTTTCCTAAAGTATCAACACAATCCAAATGTGTTTGATTGGTTTCCCGTATGCCGATTGTTTTTACATAAAAGCGTATCCATTTTAAACAAAAGAAATACACTTTGAGTGATACCGACCACAGCATGCCTCATATTGAGGCAGGGTTGACTCGTACACATCAAAAATGACCCATATATCCTTGTCCTAAAGTATCAACAGTATCTGAATGTGTTTGGTCCATTTTCCGTATGTCAGTTGTTGTTTATAATTAAACTATTGTCCATTTCAAAAAATAGTTAGACACTTTGAGTGGTGCCACCCACAACTCGCCTCGGATTGAGGTGGGGTTGATTCCTACACATCACAAATGACCCATGGATCATTGTCCTAAAGTTTCAACAGAATCTTAATGCGTTTGGTCGGTTTTCCATATGTGTTTTTTTTTACTTAAAAGCGCATCCATTTTAAACAAAAGAAAGACATTTTGAGTGGTACTAGCCACACCGGCCCTCGGATTGAGGCGGGGTTGAATCCTATAGGTCACAAATGACCCATGGATACAAGTCCTTAAGTATCAACAATATCTGAATTCCTTTGGTACATTTTCCATATGGAAGTTGTTTTTTGAACTTAAACTATTGTCAATTTCAAAGAAAAGTGACACACTTTGAGTGGTGCCGGCCACACTGGCCCTCGGATTGAGGAAGGATTGACTCGTACACATCACATATGACGCATGGATCAATTTTCTAAAGTTTCAAGAGAATCTGAATGCCTTTGGTCGGTTTTCCGTATGTTAGTTGTTGTTTTTACTTAAACTGTTGTCCATTTCAAAGAAAAGTTAGACACTTTGAGTGGTGTCGGCCACACCGCACCTCGGATTGTGGCGGGGTTGACTCGTACAAGTCAAAAATGACACATGGATCATTGTCCTACTGTTTCAACAGAATCCGAATGGTTTTGGTTGGTTTTCCGTATGTCAGTTGTTGTTTTTACTTAAACTGTTGTCCATTTCAAAGAAAAATTAGACACTTTGAGTGGTGTCGGCCACACCGCGCCTCGGATTGAGGCGAGGTTGACTTGTACACATCACAAATGACCCATGGATACATGTCCTAATGTATCAACAGTATCCAAATTCCTTTGGTCCATTTTCTGTATGTGGTTTTTTTTTACTTAAAAGCGCATCCATTTAAAACAAAAGAAAGACACTTTGAGTGGTACCGACCACACCGGCCCTCGGATTGAGGCGGGGTTGACTCATACACGCCACATATGACCCATGTATCCTTTTCCTATAGTTTAAACAGAATCCGAATGCATTTGGTTGGTTTTCCGTATGTGGTTTTTTTTACTTAAAAGCGCATCCATTTTAAACAAAAGAAAGACATTTTGAGTGGCACCGGCCACACCGGCCGTCATATTGAGGCGGGGTTGACTCCTACACATCACAAATGACCCATGGATACATGTAATTAAGTATCAACAGTATCTGAATGCCTTTGGTCCGTTTTCCATATGGCAGTTGTTTTTTTAACTTAAATTGTTGTCCATTTCAAAGAAAAGTGACACACTTTGAGTGGTGCCAGCCACACTGGCCCTCGGATTGAGACAGGATTGACTCGTACATGTCACATATGATGTATTTATCGTTTTCCTAAAGTTTCAACAGAATCTGAATTCCTTTGGTCGGTTTTCCGTATGTTAGTTGTTGTTTTTACTTAAACTGTTGTCCATTTCAAAGAAAAGTTAGACACTTTGAGTGGTGTCGGCCACACCGCGCCTCAGATTGTGGAGGGGTTGACTCGTACAAGTCAAAAATGACACATGGATCATTGTCCTACAGTTTCAACAGATTCTTAATTGGTTTGGTCGGTTTTCCGTATGTTAGTTGTTATTTTTACTTAAGCTATTGTCCATTTCAAAGAAAAGTTAGACACTTTGAGAGGTGTCGGCCACACCGCGCCTCGGATTGAGGCGGGGTTGAGTCGTACATATCAAAAATGATCCATGGATACATGTACTAATGTATCAACAGTATCCGAATGCCTTTGGTCCATAATCTGTATGTGGTTTTTTTAACTTAAAAGCGCATCCATTTAAAACAAAAGAAAGACACTTTGAGTGGTACCGGCCACACCGGCCCTCAGATTGAGGCGGGGTTGACTCATACACGTCACATATGACCCATGGATCCTTGTACTATAGTTTAAACAGAATCTGAATGCGTTTGGTTGGTATTCTATATGTGGTTTTTTTTACTTAAAAGCGCATCCATTTTAAACAAAAGAAAGACATTTTGAGCGGTACCGGCCACACTGGCCATCGGATTGAGGCGGGGTTGAATCCTACACATCACAAATGACCCATGGATACATGTCCTTAAGTATCAATAGTATCTGAATGCCTTTGGTCCATTTTCCGTATGGTATTTGTTTTTTCAACTTAAACTATTGTCCATTTCAAAGAAAAGTGACACACTTTGAGTGGTGCCGGCCACACTGGCCCTCGGATTAAGGTAGGATTGACTCGTACACATCACATATGACACGTGGATCGTTTTACTAAAGTTTCAACAGAATCTGAATGCCTTTGGTCAGTTTTCTGTATGTTAGTTGTTGTTTTTACTTAAACTGTTGTCCATTTCAAAGAAAAGTTAGACACTTTGAGTGGTTTCGGCCACACCGTGCCTTGGATTGTGGTGGGGTTGACTCGTACAAGTCAAAAATGACACATGGATCATTTTCCTACAGTTTCAACAGAATCCGAATGGGTTTGGTCAGTTTTCCATATGTCAGTTGTTGTTTTTACTTAAACTGTTGTCCATTTCAAAGAAAAGTTAGACACTTTGAGTGGTGTCGGCCACACCGCGCCTCAGATTGAGGTGGGGTTGACTCTTACACGTCACAAATGACCCATGGATACATGTACTAATGTATCAATAGTATCCTAATGACTTTGGTCCGTTTTCCGTATGTGGTTTTTTTACTTAAAAGCGCATCCATTTTAAACAAAAGAAAGACACTTTTAGTGGTACCGGCCACACCGGCCCTCGGATTGAGGCGGGGTTGACTCATACACGTCACATATGACCCATGGATCCTTGTACTATAGTTTAAATAGAATCCGAATGCGTTTGATCTAATTTCCGTATGTGGTTTTTTTACTTAAAAGCACGTCCATTTTAAACAAAAGAAAGACATTTTGAGTGGTACCGGCCACACCGGCCCTCGGATTGAGGCGGGGTTGACTCCTACACATCAAAAATGACCCCTGGATACATGTCCTTAAGTATAAACAGTATATGAATGCCTTTGGTCCGTTTTCTGTATGGCAGTTGTTTTTTAAACTTAAACTGTTGTCCATTTCAAAGAAAAGTGACACACTTTGAGTGGTGCCGGCCACACTGGCCCTCGGATTGAGGCATAATTGACTCTTACACATCACATATGACGCATGGATCGTTTTCCTAAAGTTTCAACAGAATCTGAATGCCTTTGGTCAGTTTTCCGTATGTTAGTTGTTGTTTTTACTTAAACTGTGGTCCATTTCAAAGAAAAGTTAGACACTTTGAGTGGTGTCGGCCACACCACACCTCGGATTGTGGAGGGGTTGACTCGTACAAGTCAAAAATGACACATGGATCATTTTCCTATAGTTTCAACAGAATCCGAATGGGTTTGGTCGGTTTTTCGTATGTCAGTTGTTGTTTTTACTTAAACTGTTGTCCATTTCAAAGAAAAGTTAGACACTTTGAGTGGTGTCGGCCACACCGCGCCTCAGATTGAGGCGGGGTTGACTCGTACACATCACAAATGACCCATGGATACATGTCCTAATGTATCAACAGTATCCAAATACCTTTGGTCCGTTTTCCGTATGTGGTTTTTTTACTTAAAAGCGCATCCATTTTAAACAAAAGAAAGACACTTTGAGTGGTACCGGCCACACTGACCCTCGAATTGAGGCGGGGTTTACTCGTACACGTCACATATAACCCATGGATCCTTGTCCTATAGTTTAAACAGAATCCGAATGCGTTTGATCTATTTTCCGTATGCCAGTTGTTGTTTTCACTTAAAATCCTGTGCATTTCAAATAAAAGTTAGACACTTTGAGCGGTGCCGGCCACACCACGCCTCGGATTGAGGCGGGGTTGACTCCTACATGCCGAAAATGACCCATGGATACATGTCCTAAAATATCAACAATATCTGAACGCCTTTGGTCTGTTTTCCATATGTGGTTTTTTTTACTTAAAAGCGCATCCATTTTAAACAAAAGAAAGACACTTTGAGTGGTACCAGCCACACCAACCCTCGGATTGAGGTGGGGTTGACTCGTACACGTCACATATGACCCATGGATCCTTTTTCTATAGTTTAAATAGAATCCGAATGCATTTGATCTATTTTCCATATGCCAGTTGTTGTTTTCACTTAAAACCCTGTCCATTTCAAATAAAAGTTAGACACTTTGAGTGGTGCCGGCCACACCGCGCCTCGGATTGAGGTGGGGTTGACTCCTACATGACACAAATGACCCATGGATACATGTCCTAAAGTATCAATAGTATCTGAATGCCTTTGGTCCATTTTACGTATGTGGTTTTTTTTACTTAAAAGCGTATCCATTTTAAACAAAGAAAGACACTTTGAGTGGTACCGGCCACACCGGCCCTCGGATTGAGGTAGAGTTGACTCGTACACGTCACATATGACCCACGGATCCTTGTCCTATAGTTTAAATAGAATCCGAATGCGTTTGAGCTATTTTCCATATGCTAGTTGTTGTTTTCACTTAAAATCCTGTCCATTTCAAATAAAAGTTAGACACTTTGAGTGGTGCCAGCCACACCGCACCTCGGATTGAGGCGAGGTTGACTCCTACATGCCACAAATGACCCATGGATACATGTCCTAAAGTATCAACAGTATCATAATGCCTTTGGTCCATTTTCCGCATGTGGTTTTTTTACTTAAAAGCGCATCCATTTTAAACAAAAGAAAGACACTTTGAGTGGTACTGGCCACACCGGCCCTCATATTGAGGCGGGGTTGACTCGTACATGTCACATATGACCCATGGATCCTTTTCCTATAGTTAAAACAGAATCTGAATGCGTTTGATCTATTTTCCGAATGCCAATTGTTGTTTTCACTTAAAATCCTGTCGATTTCAAATAAATGTTAGACACTTTGAGTGGTGTCGGCTACACCACGCCTCGGATTGAGGAGGGGTTGACTCCTACACGCCAAAAATGACCCATGGATACATGTCCTAAAGTATCAACAGTATCTGAATTCCTTTGGTCCATTTTCTGTATGTGGTTTTTTTACTTAAAAGCGCATCCATTTTTAACAAAAGAAAGACACTTTGAGTGGTACCGGCAACACCGGCCCTCAGATTGAGGAGGGGTTGACTCGTACACGTCAAATATGACCCATGGATCGTTTTTCTATAGTTTAAATAGAATCCGAATGCGTTTGGTCTATTTTCTGTATGCTAGTTGTTGTTTTCACTTTAAATCCTGTCCATTTCAAATAAAAGTTAGACACTTTGAGTGGTGTCGGCCACACCGCGCCTCAGATTGAGGCGGGGTTGACTCGTACACATCAAAAATAACCCATGGATACATGTACTAATGTATCAACAGTATCCGGATGCCTTTGGTCCGTTTTCCATATGTGGTTTTTTTACTTAAAAGCACATCCATTTTAAACAAAAGAAAGACACTCTGAGTGGTACCGACCACACCAGCCCTCAGATTGAGGCGAGGTTGACTCGTACATGTCACATATGACCCATGGATCCTTGTCCTATAGTTTAAATAGAATCCGAATGCGTTTGATCTATTTTACGTATGCCAGTTGTTATTTTCACTTAAAATCCTGTCCATTTCAAATAAAAGTTAGACACTTTGAGTGGTACCGGCCACACCACACCTAGGATTGAGGTGGGGTTGACTCCTACACACCAAAAATGACCCATGGATACATTTCCTAAAGTATCAACAGTATCTGAATGCCTTTGGTCTATTTTCCGTATGTGGTTTTTTCTTCTTAAAAGCGCATCCATTTTAAATAAAAGAAAGACACTTTGAGTGGTACCGACCACACCGGACCTCAGATTGAGACGGGGTTGACTCGTACACGTCACATATGACCCATGGATCATTTTCCTATAGTTTAAACAGAATCCGAATGCATTTGGTCTATTTTCCATATGCCAGTTGTTGTTTTCACTTAAACTCCTGTCCATTTCAAATAAAGTTAGACACTTTTAGTGGTGACGACCACACCACGCCTCAGATTGAGGCGGGGTTGTCTCGTACACGTCACATATGACCCATGGATACATGTCCTAAAGTATCAATAGTATCCGAATGCGTTTGGTCCATTTTCCATATGTGGTTTTTTTACTTAAAAGCGCATCTATTTTAAACAAAAGGAAGACACTTTGAGTGGTACCAGCCACACCAACCATCAGATTGAGGTGGGGTTGACTCGTACACGTCACATATGACCCATGGATTGTTGACCTATAGTTTAAATAGAATACGAATGCGTTTGGTCTGTTTTCTGTATGCCAGTTGTTGTTTTCACTTAAAATCCTGTCCATTTCAAGTAAAAGTTAGACACTTTGAGTGGTGCCGACCACTACTTCAAAGCACATTTTCCATATCATTTTCCACATGCATAAACATGAAATACCTGGATAACTAAGAAAGATAAGTAAAAAAAATAAAAAAAATGAGTATCACAGTACCAAGGAATGCTAAAGGTCTAGGTAGTAGACTAATCATACAATAAGAATCAAGTGCAAAAAACAGAATCCGAATGCAACGTCCCTATAAAGTAGAGGAAAACCCCAAAGTGGAAAACCATGTTAAAAAATAAAGAGTTATACAGAATTCAAAAATGTAATGGATCAATCTGCCTCTGATCACCATCACCATCACCACTATCATCATCAACCTTATCCTCACCGCCATCTCTATCCTCGTCGTCATCCTCATCATCGTCCCCATGATCATCGTCGACCTCATCCTCGTCCTCGGAATCATCCTCGCCCTCGGCCCCATCCTTGCCCTCAGCCCCATCCTCGCCCTTGTCCACATCCTCATCCTCGCCCTATTCCTTTTCAGCATCCTCTTCATCACCAGGAACGTCATCATCTCGATCGCCACTAGAGCAGCCGCCTGGTACATTGGATGATGAACCCATCGACGACATAAATGTCTTACAAGCCGCACTAGCCTCTATTGGAAGTGATGAAGATAATGCTTTCATCAGTTTCATAAATTCTCTGTCTCTTGTTTGAACTTGTACTTCCAACTATGTGACCCCTTTATCAGACTGTCTTGCATGCTCCTTGACCTGTTCCAACTCGGTGGTACTAGAATGGATACCTGGAGACGACCAATACCTCGTCAGGACTATATTCTTACCAGGTCGGCAGTGTACTTGACCAGAGTGCTCATCTCCCAAAACCTGATATAAATGATCGTGTGGCCCAAAATTGTTAGGCTCCTGGGCATCAAGAGCCTCTAAAGAATCCTGAAAAAAAAATATTAATAGATTATTAAATTTCAAATTAGATATTAAACTTTGAAATAAAAAAATTAAAACTTACAATCTTCTCTTGGGTCGGTTCATTTACCGCAGTTCCATCTTTTTTTCTTCTACTCGAGCAAAACAATTTTGCTCGAGGGATACATCCTTCAATATTCATTTTGTGCTTCTGTAATGACATTGAAACAATATAAAGTGAAAGTATAATCATATATTCATTATTCAATAAATTACATAAATTAAGTAGGATCCACTAAAAAGGAAAAGTCCTAAAGAAAAATTATAAACAACTATATCGTACCTGCTGCCTCTCATGATCTGCCATAGTTGTGCGCCCCAAAGTGTGGAGGTATTTCTTTGAATCAATGTTTTTTTTGTTTTTTTTCAGAAGATTCCTAAATAATGATTAATAATTAATAAGATTATATTAATGAAAAATATGAAAACACTCATTTAAATAACTCAAATGAGATTAATACCTTAAATTTGGCAGTCACCTAATGGGTAATCATTTGGTGATATTTCTCTATCGGGCAGTCATCCACGATAGGTAATGTCTCTAACTCCGTACCCACTCTATCACACCAGCCAACATACAACTCATGCTTATAAGCTCTCCAAAGCTCTCCTAGCTCTTTTAAACATGCTGGTTGTGCACCTTAGCCATTAGGTAAGTTAAACCGAAGCTGAAACCAAATTGATTAGTTCATTTAAATACAAAAATATAATACATTAAATCCAATATATTTTTTACCCATATTTGTGCCCACGCTTTATCCTTGACTTCGGGTGGCAGATGTCTCCAAGAGAGAGGGCTGACAGGAATGATATCGGAGTATTTGGCTAGCGTCGCCAAAAAACCCCGACATTGCTGCCCAGATTTCTCAATCATTTGTCCATAAACATTGTATTCAACCATCAACTGTGTCTGGAGGTTCCATACCGCACGCAAGCGAGTACGCCCCCTCCCCTGCCTCCTATCTGTAGATGAATCTATTATTAAAGAAAAATAATATCAATACAAGTTATAATAAAAATAAATTTTGGTATAAAAATTTGATAGAGTTATATAAATATACCTGTGGTAGTCGGATCAATGGGTGCAGAAGTTGAAGGAATATCCTGTACAGGTGGAGTGTCCCTCAGTGTATGCTCCGTAGCCACATACTGTGTCGTAGTAGGAGTCGAAGAAGGTGGAATATAATAGCCCAGAGATAATGAACCAGAAGCAAAAGATGATGGCATAGACGTCTGGCCAGCTGGTAGTGTAAACATCGGAGGTCTAAATATCTCATATGTCCCTGAAGACACGCCAGGATCAAAATAGGGCGTAGAAGATACGTCTGTGGTAGTGGGTCATCTAACTCTCTCCCCACGAGCCCTCGTACCACCAGCCTCAGTACCGGGACCACTAGATGATCGTCCATCTCTGACACCACCCCCCTCCTACCACCAAACACTCTACTGGGAGAAATATCAGGCTCATCGTCAGATATCTGTCATCTAGGTGGTGGATCCTAAAAAAAGTTTGACAGAAAAGTAAACACATGATATTATAAGTTATTGAAATATTTATATTTGAAATAAAATACTCACAACAGGGATGAGTGGAGGAACACCCATCTGTACCATGCGACGATTATTATCTGTCATCTTTTCCGCCGGCTCTCTTCAATGGGTGTCATTTCCTGCAATGAAAACAAATATGGAAGTAATTAGAAATAGATAACTAATGTGTAACCCAAAAAACAAAATATAGAAAAACCATTATGATAAAAAGAACATAATGAAACAGAAGATTTATGGTGTTATGAAGGTAAGTACTAGGATACACACTCTGAATGATGTAGGTGAAACATGTAGGTGAGAACACGACTGTATGATTCTATATATTTCCCACCACAACTTCAGGTTCACAATCAACTCTGATAATTGAGCTGTTGGGGTCATCATAAGTAATAAACGGATTGCTTCTAATTGCAGTAGGGATAGTGTCAACTTCATCATCACCATCATCAAAAAAATGTCTGGGATTTACTTCAATAATTACACCGAATTTAGGATGCCGATGATCTTTGACATAAAAAACTTGTTTCACCATTGATGCCAATACATATGGTTCATCAGTGGCAAGAGTGTGAGTCATGTCAATAACTTGAAATCCAAAATCATCAATAATGGTGCCTTGCCTCGTCATTGAATCAAACCATTGACATTTCATCATCGTGACTCGACCATGCGAGTAATAATCCAAAATTATTATTTTCTCCACGACACCATAATAAGCAACATTTTCAGAACGAGGTCTAGTGTCCGATGAACTGGAATAACAGTCTGTTGTGGCAGTTAGCATAACACCATTATGCTGTGTTCTCATGTTTCTTGCTCGTTCAGTGATAATAAATTTGTATCCATTGATCACAAGTGATTTACAAGCACGAACCATGGTATTTGGACCAAAAGCCAAAGATCTTATTTCCTCAGAAACAGAGTCTGTAGGAAAACTCGATACCTGAAATATAAACAAATAGTAAACTTAATTAAATATTATTTTTATTTAGTTATTAAAGAAATATTTTTACCTTCAATTTCAACCAAGCATAAAACCCTTTGCTATGAAAAGTCTCTTTCTTTCTCAAAGATAAAGAACGATGCTTTCTATATATCAATTCTTTATGTTCCCTATAGATAAAATAATAGTAGTTTAACAAATATTTAAAATTACAAGAGATAAGATAAGAGATACATGTACAATTAACTTACTTGATATACTCATCGAACAAATCACAATTGAACAACCCTGTGCGATGTGCCATCTCTCTCTCTCTTCAAGGCTTAATGTTGTCAATGTATATGATCCCAGAATTCCTCCTGTCTAAGGAAGTGATGGAAAACTGGGTTCAATTTTCCCATACTGTTCTTCTTCATTTCTCATTGGTCTTTTTATTCTCGTAGTATGATCAGAAAAATACATTGAGCAGAAATCCATACATTCTTGAGCCAAGTAACCGTTCACAATAGAACCTTGGGGATAATTCCTATTCCGAACATATTATTTCAATGTGCACATGTTTCTTTCAGTTGGATACATCCAACGGAAAGCAACGGGTCCTCCAAGAAGTATTTCGGTTAGAATATGGACAGTCAGATGCAACATGCATGTAAAAAATGATGGAGGGGATATTTTCTCTAAATCACACAAAATTAATGGTGTCTCTGCCAACAATTTTTGCACAAGGGATTTGGACAACCTCTTAGAACAAAGATCTCTAAACAAATAGCACAACCGAATAACTGAGACTCTAACATTATTGGACAAGAGATGACGGATTGTTATTGGAATCAACTCATGAAAAAGGACGTGATAATCACGAGTCTTCAATGATTTCAACTTCAACTCTTTTCTATTGACCCGTTTTGATATATTTCTTGAATAGACATCAGGAACTTTAATAGTCTCTAGCCCTACCAGAAATTGATTTTTTTTTCAGCAGGATCCATCACATAAGAAGCACATGGAACTTGGCATTTATTTTCACTGATAGAGAAAGGATGCAATTCTGGTCTGATCCCCCAATCTACCAAGTCGCGCCGAGATCGTAAATCATCTTTTGTATTCCCCTTGACATTTAGATGAATCGAAAGCAACATTTCACATATATTCTTTTCAATGCGCATTATGTCTAAGCAATGACCTAACAAGTTGGTTGAACAATATGAAAACTCAAAGAATATACTCTTCTTATTCCAATTGTAACAGGTATCATTGGAAACATTTTTCCTCTTTCTAGATTTCATTACACTCTTCCCAAATGAATAACTGAAATCTTTCAATTCATTAAGAACATCAGTTCCAGACATACGCTGAGGTGGATCGTCATTCTCCATGGTATTGTCAAATCTTCGACGATTGTTTCTATATGGATGGTTCATTGGAAAGAATCATAGATGTCCCATAAAACTAAAACTACGACGATATTTCAGTCTTCTCGATCGAATATTCTTCATACAAACAGGACATGACAATTTTCCTTTTGTGATCCATCCAGACATCATTGCATAAGCAGGAAAATCATTGACAGTCCACATAAGTGCAGCACACATCTGAAATATGTCTTTCGAACATGCATCGTATGTGGGCACACCCACATCCCAAAGAAGTTTCAACTCTTTTATTAGAGGTTGCATGTATACATATATATCATTGCCGGGATCAGAAGGGCCAGATATCAATATACTCAAGAAAGTGTAAGGATTTTTCATACACAACCAAGGGGGAAGGTTATAAATGTGTATGAAAACCGGCCATGTGTTGTACGAAGTAAGAATATTCCCAAATAGATTAAAACCGTCACATGAAAGACCCAGTCTCACATTACGCACGTCGGCTGCAAATTCAGGATATCGAGCATCAAATCTCTGCCATGAAAATCCATCTGCAGGGTGAACCAACTGTTCATTATTCTTTTTTTCTATCTGTGTCATGCCATCACATTTTTACGGATATTTCATCAGACATGAAAAGGTTCTGTAATCTGGGGATCAATGGAAAGTGCCACATTACTTTTTGTGGCACACGAGATGGTGTCCCATCATCTTTTGGCTTCCATCGGGAGGTTCCGCATTTTATACAATCATTTCTTTCAGCAGTTTCCTCCCAAAATAAGCTGCAATCATTCGGGCAAGCATGATTTTTTTTTTGAGAATCCAAGTTCATCAACCATCTTCCATGCCATATAGTGGTTTGAGGGAATAGCTGCATCATCTAGAAGTAAGTCCTTCAAGAAGGTAAGAATGTAATCAATTGAAGTATTTGAAATCCCATACATAGTTTTCCCATGAAACAATCAGATTAAAAATTCCATCCTTTTCATTTTATCACATTGCCGATATACTGGAGTCGTCGCAACATCATTCAATTTTTTCACCCTATCAACATCATCATTTTCATTGGACGCATCATGCGTGATTGTATCGAAATCTTGTTGGCTGGACATCCTTTCCTTCTCATGATGCCGAATAAATGGAAAACGATCATATATCAAACTCTCCAATACAGTCCTATCATTTGGATCCTCAACATTTTGAGATTCCATTTTCTCTCCATTGTGATACCACACATAATAGTTTGTTTGGAAACCATATTTGGTTGTATGATAGTTAGTTGCTTCACGGCTCAACCAAGGTCTTCCAACACAATTAAAACATGGGCAGTGTATGCGACCACTATCTGAAGCCTTGTCAAATGCAAAAACTGGAAACCTGTTCAAATTATTTTGAAAATCGGTTGAAATCCGATCAGTTTCGTATATCCAACTTCTATCCATTTTGTAAAAAAATCTAAATAAGTCATTTCAAAGCAATTCAATAATATTAATGTTTAATCCAAAAAATATTTATGTAAATGACAATTTTTTACTCTATATAAAAGCATAACTGACACATTACTCTATATGAGAATTATATTAAGAAATACAACAAAATACAGTGTATATAAGAAAATAAGATACAAAATTTCTAATGCCTATATTCAAGGATTGACCAGAAAGATATTGGAAGTGGATCAAGGAATACATAATACTTAAGTGTCTTGTTGGGAGTATATGAGTTTTATACTTTAACTTCTTCATGTAGACCAGGATGAGGAGTAGGATGAGGATCATGGGAGTGGTGGGACTGTCCAAGGGGGGTGTGGTGTGTCCAAGGGGGGTGCGGGGTGTCTAGGGGGTGGTGGGGCCGTTCGGGGGGTCGGAGGTGTCCAGGGGGTGGGGGGTTGTCTAGGGGGGTCGGGGTGTCCAGGTGGGCGGGCTGTCCGTGGGGGTGGTCAGGTTGTCCAAGGGGGTTGGGGTGTATAGGTATATTTATATGAAAAGAATACCCCCACAATAATCATGTAGCCCTGTCATTAGTCTAAACCCCTAGAACACATAAAAGAATCTAGTATGGACATTTACTAAAATATTTAACACCATACGAATGAAAATACACTCTAAATATAATTTGAGAGGATATAATGGTGTGTGTGAAAAAAATGATATTAAATTAATTTAAATGAATATGGAACAAATGAGGGTTTATAATACACTAAGAGTACCTCAAACAATCCAAAACCACTATAGCACCACATATTCAACTTCATGAAACAGGACTTGGAAATCTTAACTACGACTTTACTGATGACCACCTAATTGGAACACTCTATTTATGGTTCTTGAACACAAGGAACAAACAATGTTTGGTCTCAACCAACTCAATCACCCCCTTTGTAGATCATAATCTCGTTCCCCCTTATACTAAAATGGTCTCACTGGAAGCTACTATTAATACTGGACCTAAACCATTCATTCTCCATAAAACAATGATCAAAGAACCATCAGAGGTATCTCTCATATAACCACAACCATTTTATCTATGATGTAACGAAATTCACAAGAATAAATTTTATTCAATAACCTTTTGGTATATAATTTGCATCAACAATGGTTCAATTATATGGTTCATCACATTCCAATTTATTAATCACCCATACATGATAAAAATTGAACATTGAATTTCATTTAATTACAACCATCATGTTTCATTTAATTATTAACAAGCATAGAAGCATGGAAATTGGAATCTAATAACTTTAATTAGTCCCCAAAACTTTTTAATAAATTTAACCTGAAAAAATAAAACACTTTGAAATCTAAATAATAACTATGAAGTAACATGAGCTTGAAATTATATTGCACAAGTAAAAACACTCAACGATGGAATATATGAAAAGATTATTAATATAAATTATTGACACAAGATAATAAAGTAACTATGAATGTTAAAACTAAACATGTGATTGAATTTTATAACATATAATAAAAATTTCTTGGTAATGAAACATGAAATGCACATCAAAAAATTAGACAACCGTCTAATGAAATCTATATGGTCTGGAATATGCATGGAATTTAATAAATAACCGAAACATAAATAGGGCTGGAACATAAATTGGGTGGGAATATGAGAATAGAAATTGGTCACATCCTAAAGAGAAACATATACACATCAAAATCGAAAATAAAAACTGAAAGTTAAAGAAAATAACTTACCTTGGATGGGATGGAGTAAGAGAACTGGAAGCACCTCCAAAATCGATGATAGCTCCCGTTTAGGGCTCTAGATCGTGAATGGGGGAGAGGACGGGCTACTACCAATTTGGGGGAAATTTTTACCAATGGTTTTTAAAAACAGTTGGTATATACATTCAGCCCAAACCTTTACCAACGGTTCAATGAGAACCATTGGTAAAAGGTCACCGAAATCCAACTTTTACCAATGGTTCTCATTGAGCCATTGGTAAAAAATCTTCTGTACCAACGGTTCATTACAAACATCGGTAAAAGTGTCTATAAAACCATATATACCAATGGTTTCTGAGAAACGTTGGTATAGATGGCTATTCCCAACGGTTTAGTAAACCGTTGGGATATAACCGTTGGTAAAACTAGGATTTCTAGTAGTGTATAGTATTATAATATTCCAAAAATAATATTCATAAATGTTTTAACCTTAAACAATACTATCCAAAGTTCAACTTAATTCATTCCAACCTTTATAGTTATCCAAAATACCTTTGTCCAGAATTTCTCTAAAAGGTCTCTAAATTCCAAAATCAATTGTAACATCAAATTCACCGAATAAAGTAAAGTTTCTCTTATTTTCACATACTAAAAATATGATTACCTTCATCATATTAAAACCTTAATGTAAACAACAAGTACTATAGTACAATCCTTATATATATCACATTATTCTTATAACCATAATCTAGTTCTTGAGTCCAAAAACACAAATACAATAATTATTCAACTTCATCTGTAGTAACAGCATAAGCTTGGCCTTGATCCCTTGTCCTTTTCTAAGGTATGTTTCCTTGGCGCTTTGGGCATTAATTTGCATAATTCCCCATTTCTCTACAATTGTAGCATTCAACATTGATATCCTCTTTCTTTCCCTTGCAATCACGAGCCTCGTGACCTTTTTCTCCACATTTATAACAAACTCCCATTCCTTTTAGGCAATTACCAGGGTGATTCTTCCCATAATTATCGCATAATGGAAAATCCTTCTTTATCTTTTTCCCTTTATCTGTCTCTTGTTCCACCGTTCTCTTATTCTCTTGCTTTACTTTATTGTCATAAGATTTAGAGAATTCCTTTTCTGTCTTGATAGCACATGAGACAATATCTTCGTATGATGAGAAGGTTTGTGAGACTAATGCTTGATAGAGAAATGGTTTTAACCCATAAATGAAATGATCGATCATACTTCTTGGGTTACGTATATAATCTGCAACATGCCTCGCTAACAGTTTAAAGTTAGACTCATACTTTGCGACATTCTCATCCTCCTTCTGCATCAGACTCAGAAATTGCCTTTCCATATCTACTCGATGGTCATGTGGAATGTATTTTTCTAAGAAAATTTCCTTAAACTCCCTCCATTCCATACTTGATACTTCTTCATCTTCCTTTGTGTTTTGAATCAGCGACCACCATTGATCGGCTTCTCCAGTGAGGTGGTAAACTGCCATGACAACCTTCTCCCTTTCGCTACTCCCCAAGGAATGGAATATTTTCTCTAAGGAGTTTATCCATTGCTCATCTACTAATGGATTTGTACCCCCATTAAATGTTGGTGGTTGTTGCCTCATGAAGCGGTCTAACATTGATCCTCCACATTGCAGATCAGGGAGCTCTATACGAGTAAAGTTATTATTCATAGCCTGAGTGAGTTTTCCCAGTATGGTGATAATTTTATTAGCACCAGTTGTATCACCAACTCTATTATAATTATCTTGAGCAGGAGGGAAATCCCTACACGAAGTGCATCAATTGATACGGTTTCCATTCCTTCCACTAGGCGCCATTTCTAAACAATGGCATAAACAAGATTAGTTTATGAATAAAAATATATAATTCCATACTTGTAAAATACTTAACATAAATTGAACTATTTATGGATATAATCCATAATCATAAAAATGTTTTCTTTGAGAAAGTATATACTCATAAACCTTCATAGTGGTTTGTAAAGACAATGAGAATTATCCTAAGAATATCCACCAGGAGTGTCGTAACCAAGAGTGCAGCAAGGCCCGTTGTCGTGCACCAGTTCCCGTTCGAGTCTAGCTCAAAGTAGTGTTTTCAGGTTTTACCCCTAGGTACATCTGTTCTAGAGCCGCCTCTACCTGCTTGTATCCAGAAAGGGATGTATTTCTCAGAAAACTCACAAAATCTCAATAATACCAAAATTCTAGGAAGTTATTCTATACTAATCCTCAAAGTCTATCTTTGGGCTACGTGCTCTAATCAGAGTTTATCTAAATCTAGCTTCCAAGGTTAGTACTAAACTGCCTCTAATACCAACTATAATGCCCCGACCCCAGTTACCCAGAGTCGGTGCATTATTGCGTAACATTGGCATGATCACAAAAGATCAAGTCTCGAAAGACCAATTAGTTTATCAGCCTTGGAAACACTATATACATTCATAAAAGTTACATTACATCATAAAGTGAAAAACTATAATAACATGGTCTCCACAGTCCACACTTATATCCCCTTCTGACTATCCCTATAGGTCATTCATAAAATACTTCTTCACATCCTGGAAAATATTAAAACATTGAAAGGGATGATCTTAGATGCTCAGTAAGGATAACAATATAGCGGAAGCTTTCATAAATAAACATAAACATTTAAAGAAATGTATAACTAAAAAAAGGTCTTTTAAACATGAACTTGAGCATAATATGTCAAAAGTAAAATTAAGTAATTCCATTTACTTATTCACATGGATATTCTACTAGTCGAATAATCACATGCAATATAAATAACCACTTTCATAATGATGGAATACATAATGCCAGACTATCATAAACACGTAGCCAAGGCCTCGTGCCAAGACTACAAATAAGATTTTGTCAAGGCCTCGTGCCAAGACACTAGTTTGTCTCATGAGACTAGCCGATGCATCAAGGAGCTATAGCGGGATCCACCTGTCACTTATTAAGTCCAATGCATTCCTCATATGAACAGGTTTAAACATATCATAAACCATAAAATAATCGTATCACATAATATATGCATAAAGGAAACATAAAATTTCCACATTTCAATCAAAATATATCAATAAAACAAATTGATATAAAAAAACACTTTCAAAACCATTTTAAATACCAAAATAAAAGAAAATTAAAACTTTGTAATTATTTTTTATTTAAAAAAAGTTATGGCTTGTAGACGAAGCCGAAACTCAAATAATGGTCACGGTGGTGGAGAAGTAGTTGTCGCCACATACGTACGAAAAAAATATTCCATTTTCTCATTTAGTAAAACGGTTCGTATAAAAATATTCCTTTTGAATAAACGTAAAAGTCAAAGGGGTTTACACACCGTATAAAAGAAAGTTGTGTATAAAACAAAATATGCCTCAATGAAAGGAGATTGAGACGAAGTCCCTTAAAAAGATCATTTTTTAAATAAAATAGATCTATTATGTGTATTCACTATAAGTACACATAATGAAAGTACAAATACAAGATAGGACATAATAATATCATGACATAGTTTGAAAGTAAGAGATTAACCCAAAGAATGGAAATTGGGTTAAGAAGTTCCCTTACCTCATGTCCGACTTAACTTGATCGTTCTTTAATCTCCTGAATAATAAACTAGAGTTAATTTCTATTTTCTTAAGAACCTTTTTCATGTTCATTATTCCTTTTATATCACTTATTAACATGTTATGAACATTATGTAATTATTTTAGTTAATAACGATCATTTTGTCGATCTTTGGTACTTGAGTCAAAAATAATCTTCTGATAATTACAAGTTGTTCATGTGGTGAAATATCCATTATATACAGAATTATATTCATTATGTAGATATCATACATATCATATATATCCAGTATATACATGCATTTATAATATTACATAACATTTAAAGGTAATAAATTAAATGCACTGTTCATGGAGACGGTAAGCCGTACGTACGCATGAATGCTACTTTCATTTCTATTTCATATTTAATTGATTGAAATTATAATTATATAAAGTTATAATATAATTATTGTATAATATAATGTATAATACCGTTTAATCCATCCTTTATACATCCCACATATGGCATTAACGATTCAAATCACTTTGAGGGGGCGGTAGTCCGCACTTCCTAAATTGAAAATATCACGTTTACCCATAATGGAAACCATAAAGGTATGCCATAAATAAAAAATACAGAAGATTAAGTAAAACATAAACATATTATATATCATATATAAATATAGTGACATCTTAATGGCCACCTTTTAAGGTGTTATATGAGTGTTGAACAATCATCATTTCGTGAGGCAGAAATTCACCATCCACAGAAACAGTATGTTATTTAACCATTTGATGTAGGTGTGTGTAAGTGTAGCTCTAATACTTATTATAAAAACATCCTAGTATATTTATGATACTTTTTTTGTTACAAAATAAATGAATAAAAATAGTTTAGGGGGTTGGAGAAGCAAAATAAAACATAAGAACACAATAGAAAACACTACCTTTAAAACATGTAACTCTTTTTGATTTGAGCTCAAAGGCTTCCTTGGGAAGACTTTTGCCCAAAGTGAGGCTTCTAGGAGTAATAGTGGGATTAGTAGAGACAAAATGGGTAGGGTTTGGCTGAGCCAAAGGCTTGAAAGGTGTGTGTAAGGTGGTATAGGTGGGGGCCTTTTATAAGAGGAGAGGAGGGTCACTCTTGGAAAGTTATAAAAGGTTACTTTATCATAAAATGCTTTTCAGATTTAAAAGGTCCCAAAATTATATATTTCGAGGATAAGGTGATAATAGTTCTAAATACACCCATCAAATAGGTTTTTGGCATGTGTAGGTCTTAGATTTTACATTATCTTTTCATTTTATTTAAATTGTTAAATAATGAGGTAATCGCTGCATCATCATGGTGTCAAAAATAATTTGTTTTATTTAATGTCTAAAAATTATAAAAAAAATATCATGATGTAGGAAACAGTTTTAGATTTCTAATGAATATTTATAGTAAAAAATATGACTTGTATAACCCCATTTAAAAATTGTTTTAGTAAAACAACTCATGTTTGTGACATTTTTATTTTAACATTAAATAAAATGTTTTTAATGTCATTTTCCTACCAAAGTGGCTCCATGGGATCCCCAAGTTGACCCCTGGATTTTCTTGGTCGGCCATGACTCATCCAATAGGGGTAGGACATGTGTAAGGGTATTTTCATATTTTTATAATATCATTTTTACCTTAAATTTCACTAATTACCATTAATCGCGATTAATTAAACTTAAAAGTTACTATTCACCAAAAATTATTTTAATCCCATTGAACCACATTTTATTTCCTAATGAAAACCATGTATTTCAGATTTTTGAAAATCAAATCACAGAAGTGGTAATGTTTCATTTAAACAAAAAATCAGTTTTTTAACTACCACTTAGTGGTTTCACTATTCATAAAAAATTGAAGTTTTTCAGAACAATGCCAAAATTTCACCCTAAGCTATAATTGATCTTCTGAATTCAAAAATGATGTCTATTTTACAAAATTCCAAACATATAAGTTTCATTAATTAATTTTATAATTAAATGTCGCTGTCACAACAAATAGCGTGTTTTTAAGAAATAATATATATCAAAAGATTGACAATTGTTTATGTCCAATTTCAAAGTGAAATTAATTATAATGACCACCATTGGAAAAAATGGTAAAAATATATTATAATTATAATTTAAAACCACTAAATAGTATAATTTATCACTATAAATTATTTTGATTAAAAAATTTGTTTTTAAGTATTTTTCACTATTCATAAAAAATTGGAAGTTCTCAGAAAAATACCAAAATTCAACATAGGCTAATTTTGATTTTCTAAATCAAAAAATGAAGTCCATTTTGAAATATAAAATATATATAATTTCAAAAAGTGGGTATTACTATTCATAATGGATATTTTGATTGGTCTCGGTGTGTTAGAATCTCGAAATTGCGTACAATGCAAGCTATTGCATTATTGAAAGAGAAGCGTATCATGGAAGCTCGAGGTGTTACATAGTAAGAGAATTTTTTTTCCAATATAGAGATGGTCAGGTTAATAAATTTTACAGTGGATAGCTGAGTTTCCATGAAAAGGGTTGTGAATCTTACACCTCCATAATCTCATTCTGGTAAGATTCATCCTCTCAAAAATATGTCCAAGAATCCCACCAACCAAAACAAATGATTTATGTTAGGGATGAGTTCCCATCCCCATCCGTGGAACCAACCTTTCTCTAAGGTAGTATAATAGGTGCCTACTTTTATTCAAGTTTCTGTAGATTGAAAGGACCTGGGTCTTCACACATCAGGCTCTGGGACACTCTACTTGGTGATGAAGCTAATCTACTTCAAGAAGGAGATGTCTTGTTTCGGGAAGCAGTCACCATCCCCCGAAAGTTTCTCCACTTGAGAAATGATCATTTTAGGAAAAAAGAGGAGTCCTATCCTCATTTTCCTAGGTGGAAGAAGGGGGTAGAAACTAATCATACATATCCTTAGTGATGGGGATGACTGAAATAAGTTGAACATCTTAGAGGCAGATGCCAACCTCCCCATGGGTCAAATGCAAAGTATTGGTGTCTAGACTCCACTTGCTCAAAAGCTGCAAAATGAGGGCACTGGTTCGATGAGTGAAGTTTGGGATACCCAAATGGACTCATATAGCCCCATGGTCTATAATTAGACCTAGAATTCTTCATAACTATGATGGAACTATAAGGGACACCCAAATCAACACCAAATGAACCCCTAGAGTGAAGGCCATGTTTTGAGTACCAGTCATATTGTTCATTTTCTATGGCCCTTCGAGAAATGATATGATAACAATGGGACATTTATTCTATCTTTCTTCGTTAACCCTCTAAATTATGAGGGGGAATAGTTCAACAAGGATCCATAAAAGGTACCCTTTAATATGAATCATTCTATCTAATATATGAGAGCCTAAGATAGGGCGCCACTTAGTTAGTGGGTTGATCGACCACACATGGCTCTAGGATAGGTGTATCAGACAGTAAGCCGAATCTATAAATGGGAAGGCTGTTTGAGATTGAATATTCCTTTTTACCCATAGAGAGTAATTTCACTAATGACTGATGCAGTGGGGAGACATGAATTTTATCGTCTATAGAGTTTTCCATTGAATTTTTCCTTTCATCGCAAACTAAAAGGGGAGAAGCTACAATATCAACGATAACAACATTATCATCGGTGGGTTGAGGGAGGTCCATTTCATCCTGTAAAACAAAAAAAAACGACATAAATGGTCAACCCAATTAAAATGATTTGAAAAAGGCCAAAAATGGAAAATGATGAAAGAATTTCTCCAAACACAAGGTTCTGTGTATTGGAACCCGGGAACAATTTGCAGAATGCATTCCCTATGAACTGATAGTATGGGGAATTCCCTGCAATGCATTGTCCTGCGAAGCATTGGCTAGTGAATCGATCAGTTTTTTGAATGGGAAAGATGCATATCGATCCCCCCTATATAGATATTCAGAGTTCATAGTTTGAAGATTTAATGCCTAATTTGAAAATTTAAAGTTAATTTCACCTTAAATTTAAGTCCATAGGACAACTGAGCCCTGTAGAATCTTACTACATAGAAATTCAAACTTACATTATTAAATTCCACAGTTTAGTTTGTGGATTCAAAGGTCATTTTGTAGTTGAGGAAAATTTAAAGAGTACACAGTTCTCAGAATGAAAGGCCTGATTCACGGACGATGTAATTCAGAAAGGACCTAGTATGTAGAAGCAAGGAAAACAAGAGTGTTTTACAGGGCACTTTTTATTGGGAAATCAGGTAAACAATAAATGACCTAGGACCCCTATATATTGACATACTCCCCCAAGGGGTCTATCTTTCTACCACAAACCAGTTCAGTTCGAGACCATTTTCTACATCAGAATAGCCACCTCCTCATTCCGACGAGACCCCATTCAATTGGGGGGTATTTGTAGGGTCTATGAAAATCCACAAAGGGAAAGAAAATAATCCAAAAAGTTAGATAAAGGAAAGATATACATGTGGGGATGAAATTTGAGGAGAATATTAAAGAAACCCAATTTGGAAATGGACCCAAATTAGTCTGCGTACTGATTATGAGGAAAGGCTTCCGGAAGGCACAAACCATGAACCAAGCGCTACACGGACAACCTGTAAATCATTGGCCAGCAAACCAAGCTGTTCATGGAGGAAAATAGTGAACCAAGGCACTGTGAACCATGTATTTGGAAGAAGCACAATAGAGAAGTAAGTCCCTGCATACCATCCCCATATATTGAGAAATTTGTGGATGAGGTGACACTGGCAGTGAATCGCGAATCACGTCATTCTTGGAATTGAGGTAGTGATGTTCACTGTTGTGAACCACAAAACCATGAACCTCAATTGACCAATTCATCTGTGGGTTGAGAAATTTCCCTATGGGATTCTACAAAAGGTGTCGTTTGGCCCATGGATATAACCTCCTTGACACTCTACAATAGGAACAAAGGAGATATGAGAAAAATAAAGAGGATTTTTAGGAGTGATTGGAGGTTACAAATGGAATACTTAAAAGGAAAACGACCAATGACGTACGAGACCATGAATAGTTTCCAACAGATATAAAACCACGGAAAACCATAAAAAATGTAAAAATTAATAATAATCAACTCGATATGAACCTAATTGGTGAACCTTGAGCCATAGAACCTTTACATATGAACTTCCTATAAACCATAGGCACAATATCCCTACTTCAGACTGGTGAACCGCATGGCGCATCATGATGTGGACAAGACCTTGCACTACATAGAACCATGCTATGAAGGTAGAACCTGATATCGCATACCACCAGGGTACATGATGGTTCAAATCTATGTCCGCATACCTCTTCAGTATGTCAGATACCCCTTAAATATCATAGCATTATGCTATATGGGGAAGCCCCATCCTGTATGAGAAAATGGTATGTGGAATGGGGTGTCTTTGGGTTTTCCACCTTCTGCTTCAAAATATGTCCTTCCATTCCTGTCACGCCCTTCATGGCCCCTCCACTAACCCATCCACCGACCCTGGGTCAAAGGCTCTTCCAAAGCCACCATACCCAGATGACCTGACCGTCAGGTGCATCAGCGCACCCTTCCGAGTCTACATACCCAAGGTAAATTGAGGTGTGAAGGTAGTTCCCACAATAGTTTGGACCCTTGTGAAATACTTAAGTCTACATTATCGAGGTAACTCAGAGTCCAACCTTAGGACACTAATGTGAGCCTCCTCGTTCTAAGGATAAAGGGTAATCACCGGCTTTTCAATTCAATGAGGGTCAATGATCAATCAAAGGAATAATGCTTTCTTTTCCTTTTGATCAGGAGAAACATTCCTCTTCTTTCCCATAACCCATCTCAGGGACCCCCTAGAGTAATCCCATAGCCTTCTAGATTGGACCCAATTACCTTCACATTTTTTTCACATTGAAAGGTTCATTTCTCCACATGATCTTCACCATTTCCCTCCTCCTTGTCCCTTAATGGAGAAAAGAATCTGTGCCTTTGTATAAAATTTTACATCCTCTTTTTTTATCACACCAATCATGACTCATGTGGGATTAGAGGTCTGTAATGATATGAAAGTTTCACAACTCTTATGAGCTATAATAACTCTCATTCATACTCTAGCTAGGATACGTTGGATGCCTATATAAAGAAATGAGATCAAAGAGGATCCTTTTCAAGAGTTAATCCCCAACCATGCCCCCTAAAAATAGGGCCTCCTTTACAGTATATTCCTAATCTATCACCAAACTATGAGAAATTTTATTCCCAACTAACTACGATATGTGGGAAGTCTCCCTGAGGTCCAAACCCAACACCCAAACCACCCTAGTGTGAACCAAGACATATCCCCGGTAGGCATATTTCTACCCAGGAGGCCATGCCAATCCTTAGCATCCTGGTCCACTTCAGTATAATTCCCACACAAAATCTTGACTTGGAATCCTCCACCTAGATGTCCTCACCACATGATTTTAAACTGCATGGATGGATCCTCGTCGCATGACCTTAAAAGGAGATGTGTCTAGTTAAGGGGCACCATACTATGTAGTTTATGATTCCCCTCACAAGGATACATAGGAATCCCATCTTATGGGTTCAATCCAGATAAAAAAACCACGTTTCCCCCCCATTGGATGATAGTAAACTACTGAACACCCCATCATATGGCTTAAACCAGTGTTGTCTCAGAAATTCCCGACCCATGTGCATATATGGTTAATCTTGTAACCCACGAGTAACCTAAAAGCACACTCTTGGGAAAAACCTAGGATTCATGAACATATGAGAATTTCTTAAATCTATAAAAGAGTATCGAATTAGGAAATATTTCCCCCCAAAAGGGTGTGATGAGCTCGACCTCCCATCCTCTCGACCAATGGAGTCCTTAAGTGTTGTTGGCCAAAATATAATCCAAAAAACGCCTACCTTTGAAAAGCAGGTCTATGAATCATGGATAATAGGGATTTTGGGTGTTTCTAGATCCATGAATAAAACTATTGGAAACCATCTGAAGATATCATACCCTACATGAAACCCTTCATAGTAATGAACAACATGTTAATATCCATCAGACCATTTTGGCCGCCCCCGTGGCACGATGTGAATCGGGTCAAAACAATCATTACAATTAAATCATATTGAAATTGGTATATTATATCATATTTCATGTTCTAGAACTAATATCTATTTATAATAGTTTATAAAATAAAACTAGTTTGCGATGTTCGAAAAAGATGCTAAAATAAACTAATCACTTATCATTAACATTTTATCAAATGAATCATCCTCATGTAGAAAAAAATGACATATTGGAAAATTAATACATATGGAATTTCATTAATACTATTACATTCCACTTTTTGAGTTTTAATCCTATTTTACAAGAACATCCTAATTTTTACACAAATGAACCAACCATGAAACCTTGAAACAAATGCACTTGAAACCATGTAAATAATGAAATATAATTAATGAATGGGTCATAATATGTCATAAAATCATCCCATAAGGTATTATAAATATGAATATAGTTTTTTTGAGAACTTGGCACCTTGGTCAAAGACCAAAGCACATTTTATTGAATAAAAAAGTCAAAAAGATTACAAGAGATGGAAAGAAGGGATTTTTTTACAATCTTTATCAAATAGATGAAGTAAATTCAGAGGGAGGGTGTCCATCCATGTCATGGTCTGATGAACACCCTTGTTGGAAAGGGCATTAGCAACAGTGTTAGACTCTCTGAAAGTATGCGTGGAAATGTAGTTTATACCATGCAGAGAGTCCAGGCACTACATCCAAAGACTGATTAAAGTCTAGGAAAGGTGAGTCACACCATTCCATATTTCCTGGATAATGGTGGTAGAATCACTTTCAATCTATAGTTTTCTCTAGCCTTTTTGAATGGAAAACTTGACAACATGAATTACTCCCATCATTTCGGCCTCCAATGATGAATCTATGCCATAATTTCCAAAGAAACACCCATGACACTTGCCAGTAGAGTCTCTGAAAATGGCTCCACAGCTAGCAGTTCCAGGGTTGCCCTTTGAGGCACCATCAACGTTGACTTTGATCCATCCTGACATTGGTGTTTTCCAGAAAAATTCAAAGTTGTGAAGAGGTTGATGGTATATGCCATCAACCCAATGTAATATAGTTACATAATGAGTTAATAATACTATTTAAACCATTATACCAGAGGTTAAATAATGTTACACTAAAGGGAAGTGTGAGTTAAGGGTTTCTCATCTAACTTTTTTACTCCTATAAGATATATGACTTATTCATCACTTAATCCTATTATGTGGTGTGTGTAATTACCTTTGATATATCATGTATTGAATCTCATTAACTTCATGGTGCTGAATGTTTCATTTGATAACTGTTACTATTATGGGGTATACAATTCGATTGATTACAAGTGGTAAGGGATTTCTTAACTGAATTTCCATTCATTGGGATATATGTAAACTTGATTATTTTAAGCCAAGATTGGGTATAGAATAAACTATTTATTTATTTATTTTATTTTCCCACATCTATTAGTTTTTATAATTTTTTTACACAAAATCACCCCATTTATAAATTCTCCACTCAATGATACGAACTTTGTAACATAATTTATAGTCTCACATTTATTTTTATGAGACCTATACCATATTAACCACTTATTTTTTGTGTGGTGTATATAATACCCATGAATGTATTTTAAATTTTTTATCCTTACATTTTTAGGGATTTACATATCCATTTGAGTATCTATCATTTAGGGGGTTTATGGTTTCAAAGTTACCAAAGCGGTAATGGATTGTTATCACAATCTATCTTCTTTGATACATTTGTTATGTTATGCATGAATATTCTTTTCTGAGATGTATATACTTCTCCGTTAACATATTATATCATGAATATAATTATTATCATAATATTATATATTTAATTTAATTTTACTAGTTCATGAGGCTTATAATTCAAATATTTCAAAGTGGTATGGGACACCTTGGAGTGTTTAAAGAATATTTTTTTTCAAGAGATTTTAAATAATTTCATTTAGAGTATTTTCATCTATATCAACATACTTTGTTGAAATATTGTACTTCATTTAGGTTGATATCTTATGATACCATACTTTTTGATTATTGGATATCCATATTTCTTATATCATGGGAATGACTATTGCCTAAGCTCTATGTAATTTTTACTTATGGTTATTACTTTAATAGTTATCTGGTTAATTGGGGAAATAATGTTAAATCTATATATTTTACTCAATAAATATTTTTATTGATAAGACTTATTGATTCAGGAATTAAATTGATCATTTCGATATATAAGGAATGTATTGCATGTAGTAAGTGATAGGTGGGGCCCGTTAAAGCCCCTCGATGTATTAATAGGTCTTATAAGACAAACTAGACCAAGTTTTGGATGAGGTATTACCCATTTGTATCAAATTATTGGAAAAGGACTTGATGATATCTTTTATACATCCCTAATTATGAATTTTCCTATTATGAGATGAGTATTTTATTTCAATGTGATTATTCGTTAGTAGAATATATATGGTTAAGTTTTCTATCTCATGTGATTATTTTATATGGAATTATTTTATCATTTTTCATTCCTACAATATTATAATCATGTTATTGATTAGTTAGCATGTGCTTCAATAATTCAAATTTTCATGATGATTATCCTTTATTTATTTATGATATCTTCCATTTTACATAACCCTAAATAAGCATTTGAGCCTACCTGTTTCTGATGTTTTATTTTCCCCAGGTTTCCAAGATGTTTGTTATGATTTATATATAGGGTTATTCTAAGGGGAATAACAATTTTCTTAGAGAAAATACCATTTGAATTTTATTTCCAAAATGTATTTTAAATATTAAATATTATCTAGTCTACCAAGAATACTAAACTATTTGGTTCTTTGGGATGTGATTTAATGTATCTTATGCTAATATAATAAAGTAAGGCATCATATGTAGGCTACTAGGGTCAAGGTTGTTAAAGTTTATATCAAAGGAAGTTTAATATAAACTTTGTTAACTAGATTTTGGAAAACATAAACTAAGGAACATAAAAATATGACTGAATTTTGGGGATAAGTATAAGTATAGGATAACAACCTATAGATTGGGTAATGACTATGGATAACCTAGATTAAATCTATGAACTCATATATTGAGAAGAAAGTGTCATGATTTAGATATCATTTGAAAAATATTTCATGATTATTTGATAGCCCAATATGATTCTTGTTGTTTTGTGATTACACTTTGCATTTTGGTTTTATTCAATGGAATAAATCAGAAGGAACTAGGTTAAAATTGAACATGATATACAATGTGATGAAGAAATATTTCACCAATGTTATTATGGTTAGAAGAATCATGAAATGTCTAAGGAATTGTGTTGATTTTGGAAGAATATTATTTTTCATTAACTTAAGTGTTATAGACCCCATCATGGGTTTATGAGTTTAATTTTAATCATACATTTAAACTCTTAAACACCCTTTTTATATTTTATGTTATGAGAGTTAATCAAGATTAAGGAAATTTTGGGATAAATTTGTTGAAACACAACCCATTGGTTTAGTATGAGTGAAAAAATTACTTAGTAAATAATGTCTTTATAGGTTGTTGACATAAGTCTAAAGGTTGGGATAACCTTCAGGGTTTATATTATCTTTTTTTAAGGAAATTATGGGTTATTATATTTTTGGATTGTAAAATTTAATGTATTAGATAACCTTTGAGGTTAAAAAAATTCATATTGAATATATTAAGGTTATTTTACAAAATATTATCACATATTTTTTTGTAATTTTGTATGGATTAAATTAATATAGTTTTAGAAAAAGGACAACCCACAGGTTGGACAATAACCCATCGCGTTTAGAAAGACCGTAGGTCTTGAACCCACAACAAAAGGGATATAAGGGTGTGTCACCTACCACTAACCCACATGAAGTCATGGTTTGTATGAAATTTTCTTTTTAGTTAAATGATTTAATGGAAAAAGGATAAGTTCATTTTAGAGACCTTATATGATTTAGGTAAATATAATGTTATGGAATTTCATTTGAATAATAAAGGTCAAACTGTATTTTTGAAGAATATATGATTTTATCATGGATTTATAGTGATTCAGGTTATTTACGGAAATAGTTAGCATATAATGGAGATTATATGTTAGGGAGTACACATTTTTAGAGGTAAATATTAAATTTATCTAGGAATACTAAGTGATAAATTCATTTTTTTGGGTTTCAATCTTAGACGGGAATATATTTGCATAAATTTAAGGAAACTAATTTATTAAATGTTCTAATTTGAATTTTGAGAATTACTACTGAATTTTGAGAGATTAAAGTAGGTTTATTCATACAAAGGGTTGTTATTTATGGAAATTATCTTATAATATTCTAACCATTTTTGTTTTGGTTAATACATAAAGACAGGAGAAATAGATTTGTTTTGTTTTATGGATTTTATGATCTGTAGAAGTTGATTCTAGTGCACCATGCATTTAAAATAATCATTCTCATCATTTGGAGAAAAAGATGAGTTTTTGGTGGGAATGGACTAAAGGATGAAAATACACTTCCCAAGTAAGTATATTTACATATGTTATCACCCTAAGTAGTAAATCAATTAATACAACTTAAGGAAAAGGTTTTTAGAATAAAAATATTATTGGTTTAATTTTATTACCGTGAAATAAATGACCTCCTTAACCCATCACTGATTTACTATTTTGTGATGATAGAATTTATGAAGAGAAAGTAATCAATAAATATCCATCAGAACATAATAGTTTTATTTCTCCTCTATGTCTTAGTTTTCACCTCCCACTATTGTTATCCTATTTGAAATCCTAATTTTGTGGTGACCTTCACATTTCACATCCCATCTTATTAAGGGGATTTTTTATTAACCCTATTTACAATATGGGATTCCCAGAAAGGTATTTTCCAGTATTAACATTTGATTTTACAAGTACAATTTCAAATTGTGAGGTTGAAATTTATTTAAGATGGGGAGAATGTAACACCCCAAGATTTTATGATATTTATCTTTTAAATTTAATCCCTTTGATAGCTTATTATCTTAAATGAACCACAATATACTGTTAAATATTATTATTTTAACATGACTGCTATCACCTAGTAGTTGGAACAGTGAGAATGAATGAGATTAACTATATTATGAAAATATTGTTTAAACATGTTTATAATATGAATTCATTGGATACCAATTAATTAGAATTGAAAATGAAAACCAATTGAACATAAAAGTTGTGTTTTTATAAAAAACTATTTTTATGCCCAAAATGAAATTTTATCTTAATAAATTAAATTATTCACTATTTTTGAAACATTTTAATTAAATTTATATTTTATATATTCATTAAAATATTTTTAACTTCATCCATAAATTTTGATAGGTTTAATATAATAATAAATCAAATTTTAAGCATAAAAAGATATATATTTCTAAAGGCAGTTTTCCACCTTTTAATGGAGCACCTATTTTAAATCAAAAATTTAAAAATATTATAATTTTTATTTGAAAAAATAAATCTAATTTTTTAAATCATAACATCAAATTATCTTAGGGTAAATTTTTTTTATTTTTCAAAGAAGTTTAATTTTTTGACGAATAGTGAAAATACTTAATTTTTATTAATTTTTTTCTCTAATTAATTTACATGGTAAAATTATATTTTAAATTTTTTTTAAAGAATCATTAGTTACATTATATATAAATAAAAACAATTTAGTTCATTGGAATCAATTTCATAATGAAATTAAATATAAAAACATTTCATACTTTTGAACATTTCACTTTAAAAACCCGATTTTTAGTTGTGTCAGCTGAATAAATTTTTAAACATAATTTCACCAATTATGTGAATTAAATTTGGTAAAATTTATTCAATATTTATAAAAAAATTCAAAATTATTTTGTAAATTAATTTTATTTTTTAGACATAAAAAATTACAACGGTAAAAAAAATATTTACCATAGTATAGGTAAAATAATGAAAAGGGTTAAAGTTAAATGGAAAAGGATTAAAAAACCTAAAAAATATAACATTTAATGTTTGGTTGAGATATTTATTGACCATAAATGGACTCTACAATATTAATTTACATCCAAATTTTTGAAAATTAATTCCACCTCAATTTGGTTAGCTTTAAGTATAAAATATTCACTATTTAACCACTTAATCCCACATCTCCTCAAGTATAAATACCACCCCTAACCACCCCATTTCAACTCACAATCCATGAAGATGCCCAAATATTTTCCAAAACTTATGTTCCTCACTCTTACAACTTCATATTTTTGATGTTCTCTCGATAAGACCAAATCCAAGGCCCTCAAGTGTCTCTCAAAGAGGTGATATTCAAGAGGTAATTTTCTCAAAACACCTTTATTAATTTATTTTCTTCTTCTAATTTCACCACATATATTTCATAAATGAAGGCATAATAATTTTATAAAAATTTAAATACTATAATTTTATGTTGGTGATGGAATATCTTATATCCATCCATTTTTTATTACCTCCTATTATTCAAATAAGAGAAATTATTATCCAAATAATGTCGGTTTACCATCCCCATGAATAATGATTTTTTGTTTTCAATTACCACCTCAATGGATGGTCATAAAAGTTTAATTTTTGGTAAATAATGTTAAAATAGGTATATTTTAACCTATTTAATGTTCCATAACTAATTTATAATAATAAAATTAAATAAAATGAGACTTGTTTGTGATGTTTGCAAAAATGGATAAAATAAACTAAACATTTATCATTAATATTTTATCTAATGAATCATCCTCATGTAGGAAATAAAGATTATATATGTGGTAATTAATAATTATTGTGGTTAATTAATACTATTCCATTCCATTTTTTGAGTTTTAATCTCATTTTACAAGAAGATCCATAATTTTACTCAAATGAACCAATCATGAAACATTGAAATAAATGCACCCAAAAACATGAAAATAATGAAATATTATTAATTATGGAGTCCTAAGATGTTTTAAAATCATCCTATAAGGTATTATAAATATAAATATAGTTTTTAATGAGTTAATAACATTATTTAAACCATTATACAGGATATTAGTTAATGATACGCTAAAGGGAAGCGTGAGCTAAGGGTTTCTCATCTCACTTTTTTACTTTTGTGAGATATATGCCTTATTCATCACTTAATCATTGTGTGTGGTGTTTTTAATACCCTTTAAAATATAATATCATGAATATCATTAAATTCATGATATAAAATGTTTCATTTGATAATTAATACTTTTATGGGGTATAGGATTTGACTGATTACAAGTGGTAAGGGGTTTCTTAACTTAATTTACATTCATTAGGTTATACATCTAATTAATTGATTATATTATGCCAAGATTTGTTTTGTAATCTGATTTTATTAATAGTTTTATGACTTATTATATACCCCTTTACTGATTTTATGTTAAATGTGCTTAATTTGTGTGAAATATTAATGTTTTAATACTAAGTATAATTTTTGAAAATTTTTAGATGTAGTCCAATTGAGTCAGTTTACTATTTTTTTATAACTCTCATCATATTGATCCACATGGTGTGGTTATTTCTTTTTAGGATTCCTTATTACATTTAACACATAAAATTACAAGGAATCATTGGCCCATTCTGCCATTTGAATGGTCATATGGACCACACAAGAAGACCCACCGAATCTGTGAAGAAACTGGACCATCCATGAAGATTTAATTTATGGGCTCTATCAGGAAGTCCAAATTACTTTATTCTCCTCCAAAGTTCGGGGGACAATGTAAGGAGTCTTGGATAAAAATATCAAGGCCCAACTACAAATTAAAGGGGCCCAAATGATTCATTTAACCTCATCCCACCATTCTTTCCGGGAAATACAATTATTATAGTATTCATGACATATCTCATGATGTCATCATCCAATAAAGTTGAGATTTTCAGTGTGAAATAGGAGATATAGACGGCTAACTTTGTTGAATAAATTTTCCGGATTTGAAGGAATCTACCTATTGATAATCTCATTCACATTTTGGCCTTCTAAAAAGTATGGATTGAAATGAATAGTTTAACTTTGTTTAATAAAACCACCATGAATTTGGCTCCATAAGTCCAAATACCTCCAAATTTTGATATTAGTCGTCCAAAATTATTATATAAAACTTTAAAGAAATAGATATCTCAATATTCGGCTTTCTGGATGTCCATATCGCCAAGCCAATTGGAGGGACATATTGGGAATGCAAAAGTCCACTTCCTTGGGATATAAATACATTTCCCTCCTCTCCTTCAAAGGGGTTGAAATTTTAGAGAAATGAAGGATAGGTTGGAACTACCAAGGGTCTGAAAAAGTCTTGGGAGGATCTTTCATACTCAAGTTTTTACTTGAGAAACCATTCCTCCTTTCTTTCTTTCATTTACTTCTGCGTTGTTCTTCATTTGTAATCGTGTAAGTGTTTGTTTATTGTAATTATCTTTTTAATGGAAGTTTGTTATTTATTATATCTTATTCTCATCCACCTTATTTAGTTTAATATTAATGTTATTATAATAGTTTAAATACATTTTAATACACTTCCCTTAGTTTTCTTCCTCATTCAATCGAAATTCTATTTTTAATTATCATCATCGTTTGTGTGTGTGTTCGACACACCACTCTTTTCTTATCCCTTTCTTTTTCTTTTATTCTTAATTTATCAGCATTAAAATTATAACTAAATTAAAAATCATTTCAATGGATGAGTAAATATCTCATTGGGTTGAGTTATAATTTAGGTATGTTAAGTAATTGAGAGTATTTTCCCGATGAATATTCTTCAAATTAACATTGTGTATATTGGACTTAACATGTCATGGATTAATGACTTGTTTTGCTTAACGTGTGGTTTCCATGGATTATTGGAACCACAAATACACTACCATCAATAATATCTGATTGAGATTAGAACCCTAAGTTAAGTTATGGATTTTATTAAAACCTTAACACTTAGGAATTCCAATCAACACTATCGTGTGAAGTGGGTGTTAATTTAAATTCAATATGAAGCAATTATCAATAATATCCCAAGATTAACTCCCTAATAATGAACTCAACATAATATTTATCAAATTGTTAAATTAAACACCAATCGTTGATCACTTCATTTAATATCTGTAAACAAACCCCTAATCAAAATATAATCAACTAAAAACATTCGACTATTAAAAGAGTATCATCGCCGAGGATTCGACCCGAGTGCTGCTGTAACACCCCGAGTCACAGTTTCAAAAATATTAATTTTAAATAAATTATAATTTTAGTAAATATGTTATAAATTTATGTAATATGTTTACTTATAAAAAATATATTTAGTAATAATAATAGGCAATGTATTTTATATATGTAATTGTTTTATATAATAAGATTTGAACTATTATCATTATAAAATTATGATTAGATTAATTTGTTATAAAATTATTTATAAAACTAATCTTATTATAATTTTATTATACATGTCAATTTGAAATTATTATATGACATTATTTAGAGAAATACATTATGAAAACGATTAAAAAATTATGTGGGTTTCGTACATTAAAAAAATGATATATATATATATATGAAATTATAATTATTGTTAATGTTTTATAACATTATTAATAATATTGATTTTGTTTTAAAAAATTATAGCTATCCAATTTAACCATTTTTGTTATAAAATTGTTATTATTAATTTGATGCATATAGATATATGTTTATAAATAAACCTAAATAATAATAAACACATATTTATTGGTTTAAAATAAACTAGAATGTTATTTGATAAATAAAAATTATATTAAGGTTTATAATATGAACTATAAATATATTTTTTTTATAAATGCATATTCTTATAAATAGTTTCATTTATATTATGATTTATATATATATATATACATGTTTATAAATTTAATATTATTATCTTTACTTTTAAAAAAAGGAGTGACTATTATAAACCTTTAATTTTTTTTAAATTATTATTAACATAAGATTAACTTTTGACTATTGATGATTAATAAATGATAAATAATAAAGGATAGAATAATAATAATAATGATAATAATATAATAATAAAATATAATAAAAAGGGGAAATCATGGGAAGGAGGGGTGGTTTTCACGGGTGAGTTGAGTGGGTTTAAAAAAATGTAGAATAAAATAATAATTTTATAATAATAATAATAAATGAAAAAAATAAAAAAAAACAATTTAGAGGAAGGGTCTTCTTCCTTAGCACGCTGCAACCGTCGACGGTAGCCCCTCCCGGACCACGGGCGGTGTCACCCAAACTAGCGACGCCACACCACTACGTCGTCACCTCGCCGTCGGCCACCCTAGCACCAGCACACTGGTCCCGTGCCGCCACATAAGCACCTTCCCCGACCTCCGGTGTTCTCTCCCCAGCAAGCCAGGCCAGCGGCCGTCGCCCTCACCACTGCACCTCTTTGGCCCGTGACCCTATGAGGTCCTCCTTAGCCTCACCTTTCCATGAACCTCCCCCCCTAACGCCTCATCACTTATCCTCTCGAAATCCTCTTTAGGTAAGGTTATATAAGATATATATATATATATATATATATATATATATGTTTGCATTATTGTATCATAGAGCCCCTCTTGACTCAAAGGCTCGTCAAGCGGTAGGTTCCCCTATTGTTAGAGCTAAGGCCTGATGAACCTTTTAAAATCCCTCCTCCATGCACATGAACCCCATGGGTTCATTCTCTTTTTCGTTCCCCACATCTCCTTCGAGTTCCCGAGACCTCCAGTAAGCTTCTGCCAGGACAAAACCCTCCTCCTTAGTCTAGGTAAGGGGCTGTTTCCACTTATTTTTTTAATGAAAAACCGGTTATACATGCACTGTGTATAATAGGATATACTATATATGTTTATATATATTTCAGTACTAGATCGACCCTTGTTCCTTTTAAAAATTACATGGTGTTTTGGTTTGTTATGTTTTCTTTAAATGGTATATGGGTTTGTTAATAATCGGTTTTTATTTTACCACCTTCATTACACATTCTATATATATAGTTTTATGATGTATATACATATGTATACTTCAAATCCTCTCTGTTTAAAGGTTTTCAAAGGACATCATTAATGTTTTATGTATTCAAGTAATCTATGTAAACGGTTTATCTTGAGGGGTTTCCATTAAGAAAAACCCATTATATTCATCAAGAAAAACTCATTATATACCTATGTATATTCATGTATAAAAGTATATATATAAATATATAACCCAAGTCCAATCCATTTAAAGGTTTCCAAAAATGATTAGGTATGTTTTACCAGGAATTATGTATTTATAAAGGTTATTTTGAATCGGTTCATCATGCCAAATCCTTTTTCTAAATTTGGTATATGAAATTATATACTTATATATACATATGTAATTCAATACAAATCAAATTATGAATTTTAAGAATTGAATATCCATCCTTAAATAATATTTTATGTGAGAACTAAGTTTTTGGATAAATGGAATTATGTTTCTAAAACCTAAATATATTTACATATATAGATATATATACATATTTACGTGTCACAATCCAAATCCATTTTATAATTTTTAAAAAATTATTTTCAAGCCTTAGGTAATGTTTTGGATGCTAAATGTCATTTGGGTTCAATTGGATTTATACTTAGTATAAAAAAACCTAATTTTTATATATGTAGATACATCTGGTCATATATGTTATAAAGATAACATGTTTTGGTTTAAAATCAAGTAGAGTCAATAAATAAATATTTTATGTAAGTATTTATTACATGTAGGAAATTATTAAACCTTATTTGGTTATGAAGATTTAAATACAAATACCTTGTGTATATACGATTATATATATAATTATATAGTTCCGAAACCCTAATTTCATGTATTGATTATTAGAAACAATTAATGTAGTTATTGTTTGAAGGATTATTAATAAATTCTAATTTAGTGTTTTCTAAAATAATATGCACTTGTGTGTATAAGTACACAATAATACTTTTAACATGTCAAGTTTATTTTAATTAAAGCAGTTTTGATAATATTATCCACGTTTTAATTTAAAAGAATATATTTTATCTTGACCAAAATATATTAGAAAAAAATGTATTTTTAAATCATGTTATGTTATATATCATGTTGTGATCACATATAGTCTTATTATATAATGAACTTTCTACAACATTTGATGTAGGTTAATCAGTTTATGATTTAAGCCTATTTTCATGTTCACTGATACTTTTATCAGCATATTAAATAACATGTTTATTTATTTATGTATCCCTCTACATGAATAAGGATTTTAAGTCAAAGAGTTATCAGTTCATGTGGCAAAACCCATTCATTCATCATTTTATTTGCTTTAATTATTATTACAAGTGCAAAAGATATTTTACTTGTCCATGCCTGCCTTGAAAAATCGTTATAACCCAACTTTATATGTTCATTGTCATATCATTTATTTCTATAGTAGATGTACGATGGTTTCATTATCAATTTTATTTGTCTTTGTATACAATAATTCATGAAAAAATGCGAATAAATTGTAATGTTAAACCTTTATGCCCTTTTCTGAGTCTATGGATTAAATTTCTCAGGATGGAATGGGACACCTTGAACAAAATGAAAAGTGAATTAAGAAACCAAGTAATTTGTAAGTGATAAGTTATTTAAATAAATCAAAGTGGTATGTGCACTTTTATTTATGAGTTATGAGGAATTCATTTGACCTAGTATGTTCTGGGGTGGGGACCGGTAAAAGTAAGCCCTCCGGGTTGGGGTCCGGTTACATCAGACCCTCTGAGTTAGTGTCCGGTTACAAAGGCACTCCAGGTTGGTGTCCGATTATTAGAGGCACTCCAGGTTGGATTCCTATTATAGAGGATCTCTGGGTTGGGGTACAGTTAAAGTTCGCCCCTAGGTCTTGGCACGAGGCCTTGACACGGTCCAACATATGCACTTCCTTCATTATGACTATGTAATTTAATTAACCAAAAAATATTCGATTAGTATAATATTGATTAATGAACTTATGGATTATGGCCGAGAACTTAATCATAAGACGTCTTGGCCAAGGCCTTGACACAGAGACCATGAGTTCTTCAGTATACATTTTCTCATTATGTTTTAATATATGACCAACCAAGTGATTATTTCTACTAGAGAAATATCATTGGTTATAGAACCATTACCTATGGGTATGATATTAAAGTTCACATGACTTATGATGAGACAATGATGATTCATGATCAGTTTACCTTTCCATAATTTTAATGAAAATATTAAAATTACATTTATCATGTTATATTGTGCATTTTTATAAGTTGTAGTGAAATTTTTTATGCGCAACTCTGATAATGTTCATGCTCAGTAGTAATTTCATACCTTGCATGCTATGCCTACTTTACTTGTGAGAATTTATGAATTTTTATACAAGCATGATTAATTTGTTCATCTAGCGACATTCAGCTAAATGTTTAATTACTTATGTATGAAGTTCTTTAACGGTATTATATCAACCTTTGAAATGACTTCTTGTTTTCTTTAAAGGAATTATTTTAGGTAAGAGAAATTATTTCTGAAAGTAGTTTTGAAAAGTTTTATTAAGTATTTTTTAAACCCCTTACTGAGTTTTTCAATACTCATCCTATGTTTTAAATGAAAAATTTTCAGGTATTAGTCATGTCTTCAATGGAGTTTCATAATGCTACTGGTTTTCCCATAACCCGAACCTCACGATCCTCTGTAGCATGGGACATGATGTGATATATGTGAATGAATTATAATGTAATATAATAATTTTTGGTACATCATGTCTCATGGACACCGGATCTGGGAATTCGGGGGCCAGGTCCTCACAGTTGGTATCAGAGGATAGGTTCATAGAATTCTGGAAAAACCAGGTAATAAAAAAAATGTAGCTACAATTGAACCTTACTAAGTGATTTTGTCATAACTTTCAGATGGAATACACAAGATCACTAAAAAGTCTTTTGTCCCTTCCAACTGAAATCCTCGAGACTATAATTGTTAAGTCATGTATGGAAGACTATGAACCCTTTTGGAACCTCCAACTATCCTGCAAGCTCCTTCACCAAGTGTTGAACAACTCAAATATTCTCCGACTTTTCCAAGGAACATGCCATGTTTACTATTGTATAACTTATTCACAACTTGTATACAATACACATAAGGGGAAATATTATGAGGGTCTTTTCCTATGTTTTAACCTATCTACAAACTACCTGGCTTTAAGGGTTTTCTGGAAAGCTACACAGGAGGGAAATCTCTGCGCAACCTATCTTTTTCAAGTCTTGAGTTTCAGTCTGTATAGGAGTCTTTGACATCAAACCCCTCGTCTTTGGGGTAGTACAATGAATCTGTAGGGACCAAGTTCATCTGGATATCACTGAGATTTACACCGCTCATGCCACTATCTGGAAGCCCAACTGTTCTATGTGGGAGTTTAACCCCACTTGCCCGAGGTGTATCTGGGAAAGCGAGATCGAGGAACTGGGAACCACCCTGGGAATAGAGTTGAGGACATCAACGAACTGGTTATGGAGGTGGGGTTTATAAAGGTACAACCTAGTAGCTTTATGTTCTTTTACTTTTTAATTGATAAATCCTAGAGTGTTTGAGTAGGGACATCACTAAGGATGTCAGGGAGGCTGTGTCATCGAGTTAGTAGGACTATGCCAATTGAATTGCGAGGACACAATTCTGTTAAGAGGGGGATATTTTAACACCCCGAGTCATAGTTTCAAAAATATTAATTTTAAATAAATTATAATTTAAGTAAAAATGTTATAAATGTATGTAATATGTTTACTTATAAAAAATATATTTAGTAATAATAATAGGAAATGTATTTTATATATGAAATTAGTTTATACAATAAGATTTGAACTATTATCATTATAAAATTATGATTAGATTAATTTGTTACAAAATTATTAATAAAACTAATCTTATTATAATTTTATTATACATGTCAATTTGAAATTATTATATGACATTATTTAGAGAAATACATTATGCAAATGAATGAAAAATTATGTGGGTTTCGTACATTTTCAAAAAAATGATATATATATATATATATATGAAATTATAATTATTGTTAGAATTTTATAAAATTATTAATAATATGTATTTTGTTTTAAAAAATTATAGCTATTTAATTTAACCTTTTTTGTTATAAAATTGTTATTATTAATTTCATGCATATAGATATATGTTTATAAATAAAATTAATAATAATAAACACATTTTTATTGGTTTAAAATCAATTGGAATGTAATTTGATAAATCAAAATTATATTAAGGTTTATAATATGAACTATAAATATATATTTTGTTTATAAATGCATATTTTTATAAATAGTTTCATTTATATTATGACTTATATATATATGTTTATAAATTTAATATTATTATCTTTACTTTAAAAAAAAGTAGTGACTATTATAAACCATTACTTTTTTAAAGTATTATTAACATAAGATTAACTTTTGACTAATGATAATTAATAATGGATAAATAATACAGGATAGAATAATAATAATAATGATAATAATATAATAATAAAAGATAATAAAAAAAGGGAAAATCATGGGTAGGAGGGGTGGTTTTCACGGGTGAGTTGAGTGGGTTCAAAAAAATGTAGAATAAAATAATAATAATATAATAATAATAATAAACTAAAAAATAAACAAACAATTTAGAGGAAGGGTCTTCTTCCTTAGCACACTGCAACCGTCGACGACAGTCCCTCCCGAACCACGGGCGGTGTCACCCAAACTAGCGACGCCATGCCACTATGTTGTCTCCTTGCCGTCGGCCGCCTGAGCACCACCACACCGGTCCCACGCTACCACACGAGCACCTTTCCCGACCTCCGGCGTCGTCTCCCCAGCAAGCCAGGCCAGCGGCCGTCACCCTCACCACTGCATCTCTTAGGCCCGTGACCCTCTGAGGTCCTCCTTAGCCTCAAATTTCTAAAGACCTACCCTTCTAACACCTCATCACTTATCCTCTCGAGATCCTCTTTAGGTATGGTTATATAAGATATATATTTATATATATATAAGATATATATATATATATATATATATCTGTGTGTGTGTGTGTGTGTGTTTGCATTATTGTATCGTGGAGCCCCTCTCGACTCAAAGGCTCGTCAAGCGGTAGGGTCCCCTATTGTTGAAGATGAGTCCTGTTGAACCTTATAAAATCCCTCCTCCATGCACATGAACCCCACGGGTTCATTCTCTTTTTCCTCCCCACCTCTCCTTCGAGTTCCCGGGACCTCCAGCAAGCTTCTGCCAGGCCGAGACCCTCCTCCTCAGTCTAGGTAAGGGGTTGTTTCCAATTATTTTTGTAATGAAGAACCTGTTATACATGCATTGTGTATAATTGGATATACTATATATGTTTATATATATTTTAGTACTAGATCGACCCTTGTTCCTTTTAAAAAGTACAGGGTGTTTTGGTTTGTTATGTTTTCTTTAAATGGTATAAGGGTTTGTTTATAATCGGTTTTTATTTTACAACCTTCATTAAAAATTCTTTATATATAGTTTTATGATATATATATATAAATATATATATATATATGTATACTTCAAATCCTCCCTGTTTAAAGGTTTTCAAAGGAGATCGATTATGTTTTATGTATTCAAGTAATCTATGTAAAAGGTTTATCTTGAAAGGTTTCCATTAATAAAAACCCATTATATTCATTAAGAAAAACTCATTATATACTTATGTATATTCAGGTATAAAATTTTATATATAAATATATAACCCAAGTCCAATCCATTTAAAGGTTTCCAAAAATGATTAGGTATGATTTACTAGGAATTATGTATTTATAAAGGTTATTTTGAATCGGTTCCCCGTGCCAAATCCTTTTTCTAAACTTGGTATATGAAATTATATACTTATATATACATATGTAATTCAATACAAATCAAATTATGATTTTTAAGACTTGAATATCCATCCTTAAATAATATTTTATGTGCTAACTAAGTTTTGGGTTAAATTGAATTATGTTTCTAAAACCTAAATATATTTACATATATATATATATATATATACATATTTATGTGTCACAATCCAAATCCATTTTATAATTTTTAAAATATGATTTCCAAGCCTTAGGTAATGTTTGAGATGCAAAATGTCATTTTGGGTTCAATTGGATTTATACTTAGTATGAAAAACCCTAATTTTTATATATGTAGATACATTCGGTCATATATGTTATAAACCTAACATGTTTTGGTTTACAATCAAGTAGAGTCAATAAATAAATATGTTATGGAAGTATTTATTATATGTAGGAAATTATTAAACCTTATTTGGTTATGGAGATTTAAATACATATACCTTGTGTATATTCGATTATATATATAATTATGTACTTTCCAAATCCCTAATTTCAAGTATTGATTATTAGAACCAGTTAATGCAGTTAATGTTCGAAGGATTATTAATAAATGTTAATTTGGTTTTTTCTAAACTAATATGCACTTGTGTGTATAATTACACAATAATACATTTAACATGTCAAGTTTATTTTAATTAAAGTTATTTTGATAATATTATCTATGTTTTAATTTATTAGAATATATTTTAACTTGACCAAAATATATTAGAAAAAAATGGATTTTTAAGTCATGTTACATTATATATCATGCTGTGCTCACATATAGTCTTATTGCATAATGAACTTGCTACATCGTTTGATGTAGGTTAATCAAGTTTATGATTTAATCCTATTTGCATGTTCACCGATGCTTTTATCAGCATATTAAATAACATGTTTTTTATTTAAGTATCCCTCTACTTGAATAAGGATTTTATGTAAAATAGTTATCATTTCTTGTGGCAAACCCCATTCATTAAACATTTTATGTGCTTTAATTATTATTACAAGTGCAAAAGATATTTTACTTGTCCATGCCAACCTTGGAAAATTGTTATAACCCAACTTTATATGTTCATTATCATATCATGTATTTCTATAGTAGATGTAAGATGGTTTCATTATCCATTTTATTTGTCATTGTATTCAATAATGCATGCATAAATGTGAATAAATTGAAATGTTAAACCTTTACGCCCTTTTTTTGAGTCTATGGATTTAATTTCTCAGGATGGTATGGGACACCTTGAACAAAATGAAATGTGAATTAAGAAAACAAGTAATTTTTAAGTGATAAGTTATTTAAATAAATCAAATTGGTATGTGAACTTTGATTTATGGGGTATGAGGAATGCATTGGACCTAGTATGTTCCAGGGTGGGGACCTGTAAAAGTAAGCTCTCCGGGTTGGGGTCTGGTTACAGCAGACCCTTCGGGTTAGTGTCCGATTACATAGGCACTCCAGGTTGGTTTCTAGTTATTTGAGGCACTTCGGGTTGGAGTCCGGTTACAGAGGCCTTTCGGGTTGAGGTCTAGTTATAGTTGTCCCCCTAGGTCTTGGCACGAGGTCTTGACACAGTCCAGCATATTCACTTATTTCATTATGAATATGTAATTTAATTAACCAGAAAATATTCAATTAGTAGAATATTGATTAAAGAGCTTATGGATTATGGCTGAGACCTTAATCATTAGACGTCTTGGCCAATGCCTTGACACAGAGACCATGAGTCCTTTAGTATACATTTTCTCATTTTGTTTTAGTATATGACCAACCAAGTGATTATTTCGACTAGAGAAATATCCTTGGTTATAGAACCATTACCTATGGGTATGAGATTAAAGTGCACATGACATATGATGAGACAGTGATGATGCATGATCAGTTTATATTTCCATAATTTTAATGCAAATATTAACATTACATTTATCATGTTATATTATGCATTTTTATAAGTTGTAGTGAAATTGTTTATGCGCAACTCTGATAATGTTCATGCTCAGTAGTATTTGCATACCGTTCATGCTATGCCTACTTTATTTTTTAGAATTTATGCATTTTTATACAAGCATGCATACATTTTTCATCTAGCGGCATTCAGCTAAATGTTCAATTACTTATGTATGAAGTGCTTTAACAATATTATATCAACCTTTGAAATGTCTTGTTGTTTTATTTAAAGGAATTATTTTAAGTAAGAGAAAGTATTTCTGAAATTAGTTTTCAAAAGTTGAATTAAGTATTTTTCAAACCCCTTACTGAGTATTTCAATACTCACCCTACTTTTTAAATGAAATTTTTTCAGGTATGAGTCACATCTTCATTGAAGTTTCAGAATGCAGCTGGTTTTCCCAGAACCTGAACCTCACGATTATCTATAGAAAGGGACATGATGTAATATATGTGAATGAATTGTAATGTAACGTAATAATTTTTGGTACATCATGTCTCATGGACACCGGTTTGGGGAATTCGGGGGTCGGGTCCTCACAACTGCTATACACATTAGCAGAGCATCAGAACATTGAAAGGTCAATATGTGACAATCGACCATGCTTTCAAATGGTACTGTTTCTAAGTATGGTGAAATTAAGTAGTCTTTAGTTTCTATTTATTATAAAAAAACAAAGAAAAAACAAAATTTTAAAAAGAATTGAAAAAAAAACAAAGAAAAACCTGCCTTCCTCATAAAAACCATAAACGAAAAACACAAAAAAACCCTTCTTCTTATTTCATCCAAAATCTCTCTGAATTCCCCGTATCATCCCAAACAATCCCTCAGATTTTTTGACCCTGAAATTGAGCAAACACTTTTCCAACTTAGGAGGAACATTAGGGATAATCAAATAATTCAAGAACCAGTCCTTGTCCAACCAATTGAATTAGATATGGCCAATCCTAGAGAACAAACACTTAAAGAAATCACTGCCCCTTATATGAATTACCAACCTATTGGTATTTCATATCCAAACATAGAGGCTGACTTCGAACTCAAATTGGGTTTGATTCATCTTTTTTCTGATTTCCACGGGCTAGCCGATGAGGATCCGTATCTCCACCTTAAAGCGTTCCAAGTGGCGTGCTCTACCATGAAGCCTCAAGGGGTTTCTAAGGAAAAAATAAAACTTAGAGCGTTACCTTTCTCCCTAGATGACTCTGCCATGTCATGGCTCTACTACCTTCCTCCTGGTTCCATAACCACATGGAACGACATGAAACAACTCTTCTTAGACAAATTCCTTCCTACTTCTTGTACTGCTTCTATCTGAAAGGAAATAAGTGGTATTCATCAATTCCCAAGTGAATCACTCCATGAGTACTGGGAATGGTTAAAAAACTTGTTGTAACCTGCCCACACCACCAAATATCTGATCAACTCTTGATCCAATTCTTCTATGAGGGGTTATTGGCGACGGAGAGAACTTTCATTGATGCCGCAAGTGGTGGTGCTCTTGTTGATAAAACTCTTGCATCTACAAGAGATCTCATAAGAAACATGGATCCAAACACAAAACTATTCCATACTCAAGAACATTATCAAGTAAAACAAGTCCAACATAATCAATCCATAGAGCCGAACAAGATGACCGAGTGGATGAGTGAACTTACGGGTCTTGTGCGACAACTAGCTGTGGCATCCAAAGCCCCAACCTCATCTTCTCCAAAATCTATGTTTCCTGGACCTGTCAGAAACTATGGAATATGCTACTCACTATCTCATCCAACAAACACTTTTCCACAACTTCAAGAGGATCAATCTGATTCATCTGGACCAATAGAGATTAATTTATCATATTCTCAGTGGAACCCCAACCCTCGACAATCAGGTCAGTTCATTAGAAACTTCAACCAACCTCACTCTGATCCCTTATCTTATTCCTATAACCAAGGCCTGAGGTATGTTAATCCCATCTCTCATCCCCCTCAATTACCTCCTCAAAAACCAAACCAATTTCAATATGGTAAAGGTGTTGGTAACTTCCAACAACCTTATCCTTTTGTTCCTCAACAACAAAGGAACAATTCTCCACTTGGATTCCACTATCCTAATAAGACTTCCCAATTCCCAAACCAATAAAATCTCTTTCCCAAGAACCAAAATCAAGGTAATCCCAATCCGGGACAAGGCTCTTCTTCCAAGAAACCATGGGAAAGTGCAGTGGAAGATCTTTCCTCCTTCACCCATTCCAGCCTAAAAAACAATGAGATCCAAATTGGTCAACTTACATCCCACCTGAGCCAACAACAAAAATCAAATTCTTCTCAACTCCCAGCTCAACCATTACCCAAACCCAAGGGTAATGTAAGTGCAATTGCACTTATACCAGGAAGGAAAATTTTTATGACTCAAGATAAGTCCTCCAACCCCCTTTAAATTTTGACATAGAAAATGAAAAGAAAATGAAACATGAAAAGGAATCTAAGTTCATTCCCTCACCTCCTTCCATTCCACTTAGGAAACCAATTCCTTTTCCTCAAGCCATTTTCCAGCCAAAGAAGTCCTTTAAACTCAATCCTTAAATGCTTGAAATGTTTAGACGTGTTGAAGTGAACATTCCCCTATTAGATTCCATTAAACAAATCCCCAAGTATTCCAAGTTTCTTAAGGAATTGTGCACCCACAAGAGGCAACTTAGGACCTTTGAAAATGTTTCCACCCAACAGTATATTCCCATAAAGTGAAAAAACCAAATAACTTTACAGTTCCATGCCAAATTGGAAGTTCCAATTTGGATTATGCACTCATAGACCTAAGAGCCTCAATTAATGTCATGCTAAAATCCGTCTTCTCCAACCTTGGTTTAGGTCCCTTACATCCAACGGGTGTTGTCATTTAGTTAGCTAATAGAAGCAATGCCAGTCCTGAGGGTATAGTAGAGGATGTCCTTGTTCGTGTGAATGATCTTATCTTCCCTGCTGATTTCTATGTCCTTGAAATAGAAGGTGAGAAAAACTCTTCTCGATCTCCCCTAATTCTAGGAAGACCATTTCTAATGACAGAAATAACCAACATTGATGTCCATTCAGAAATATTATCCATGGAATTTAGCGACCAACTGGTCATGTTCAACATTTTCCAAGCCATGTGATACCCATCTGAGGATCACTCTGCATTCTCAATCCATGCTTATGAGTACACTTCTAAGAGTTAATTGAACCCAAATCCATCATGTTCTTCATGTTCAAATGATAAAGGATCTTGTGAAATCTACCCCATGATTAACCAAGTCATAAATGGTGATGTTGATGTGGACCTCTCATTAATAGACTCCATCAATCTTGTGGAACTTGAAAACTCTCCTGAATCCCACATCAACTCTGATATCTACTGCTCCACCTTGGACAGTATTAAGGAAAATGAATTTGAAGCAACTGAAGTCCCTTCCTCCATTCCTGAGTTGTCTAACCCACAAATGAAAGATGATACTGATCTGAAACCTCTTCCTGAACACTGGAAATATGCATTCCTTTTCATTGATCACTCTTATCCTATCATTATATTTTATTCACTTACCAAAAGTGAGGAGTCCAAACTTATTGAAGTGTTGGAGGAAAAAAAGGCCTTAGTTGGGACCCTAGATGACATATCAGGAATCAACCCTACTCTTTGCATGCATCACATCCATCTTGAGGAATCATCAAAAACAATTAGACAACCACAAATAAGACTCAATCCACTCATACTTGAGGTAGTTAGGGAAGAGATACCCAAGATTTTTCAAGCTGGTATTATCTACCCAATTTCTAATAGTGAATGGATTAGTCCAATTCAAGTTGTACCTAAAAAGGGTGGGATAACTATTGTCACAAATGAACAAGTGGATGTAATCACAACTCGAGTGAAGAACAAATGGCATGTGTGCATCGACTATAGGAAATTGAATGTTGAAACAAGAAAAGATCACTAACCTCTTCCATTCCTTGATCAAATGCTAGAACGATTAGCTGGAAAGTCACACTATTAATTTATTGATGGATACACTGGCTACTTCCAAATCCCAATCGCATCTCAGGACCAAGAAAAGACTACCTTCACATGCCCCTTTAGTACATATGCATATAGGATAATTCCGTTTGGCCTTTTCAATGCTCCTGAAACATTCCAGAGGTGTATGATGAGTATCTTTTCTGAATTCTTTGAACACTACTTGGAAGTCTTCATGGATTAATTTACCATTTACGACGAGTCATTTGAATCATTCTTTCATTCTCTCTCTCTAGTCCTTAAAAAGCGTGTCAAGTGTAACCTTGTGTTAAATTTTAAAAAATGTCACTTCATGGTTGCAAATGGTATTGTTCTAGGGAACATAGTTTCAAAAGAGGGTATTGAATTTAATCCTTCCAAAATTGAAGTAATCCAATCACTTCTAGAACCCACATTTGTTCAATACATCCATTCATTTCTCAGTCATGCTAGTTTCTATCAGCGATTCATTCATAAATTCAGTAGGATTTCCCTCCCACTCAATTAGTTGATCCAAAATTATGTCACTTTCCATTTCGATGAGGTTTGCAAGAGATCCTTCATTGAACTCAAAAGTCCTCTTACATCTTCCCCAATAATCCAACCCTGAGATTGGTTCTTACCCTTTGAGTTGATGTGTGATACTTCTGATAGAGCTGTTGGGGCCGTTCTTGGTCAAAGAAGAGAAAATTCCTCATGTCATATATTATGCCTCAATTGTTTTTGATGAAACTCAATTCCACTACACTGTGATTGAAAAATAAATTTTAGTAGTGGTTTTTACCTTAGTTAAATTCTGGCCCTACCTCTTAGGAGCCAAAATCATTATCCTCACAGACCATTCTGCTATAAAGTTATTACTCAAGAAAAGTGATTCCAAACCAAGGCTAATAAGATGGATCCTAATGCTCCAAGAGTTTGACCTTGAAATCAAAGATAGTCCAGAAAATGAAAACTATGTGGCTGATCACTTGAGTAGAATTTTTAATTCTTCTCATTCTAAAATAATTGATCCAGAATTTCCAACTGAGCACGTTTTATCTCTCATTCCAAAAATACCGTGGTATGACCCAATTATAAATTACTTGGTTTCTTGTGTTTTTCCTGAAATGTTTTCAAAAGAGCAATAAATGAAGTTGAAAAGTGATTCAAAATGATATTTTTGGGAAGAAAATAAACTTTGGAAAACCGGGGTAGACATGGTAATTATGAGATGTGTTGATGAAAATGAACATTCTTCCATCTTAGAATTCTGTCACTCAATGCCTGGTGGTGGAAATTTTGGACGTCAAAGGACCTCCCAAAAGGTCCTAGACTCTGGATTCTTCTGGCCTTCACTCTTTAAGGACTCACATGAGTTCTATCAATCCTGTCCCACTTCCCAAAAGTTTGGAACAATTTACAAAATAAATGAAATGCCCCAAAATCCTTTAATCTTCTGTGAGATCTTTGATGTTTGGGGAATCAATTTCATGGGACCATTCCCCCTTCCAATGGATTCTCATACATTATTCTTGCGTTTGATTATGTTTCTAGGAGGTTCAAGGAAAAACCCACTAGAAAGGATTATTCACATTCTATTAGTGAGTTCTTATAGACACACATCTTCCACCGATTTGGCACACCATGTGCCTTGATAAGTGATATAGGGACCCATTTTTGTAATAGAACCATTAAATATCTTTTTAAAAAGAATGGTGTTGTACATAAAACTTAAACTGCATAACACCCCCAAAAAAATGGCATGTCTGAATTTTCTAATAGAGTAGTGAAAAGAGTGCTTGAGAGAATTATAAAACCCACCAGAAAAAACTGGTCTGATAGACTTGGTGAAGCACTTTGGGATTATGGAACTGCCTATAAAACACCCATTGGGATGTCTCACTTTAGGCTAGTTTTTGGTAATGTAAGTCATTTACCAGTTGAAATCCAACATAAGTATTTTTGGGCTATGAAAACCTATAATTTTGATTGTGAAAAATCTGGTGAAGAAAGATTGTTGCAATTGGTTGAGCTGGAGGAGCTTCGACTTCAATCCTATGAGAATTAAAATCTGTAGAAAGAAAATGCTAAGGTACTTGAAAAACACATCATGAGAAAGGTATTCCGTGAAGGTGAAAAGGTATTTCTTTTCAACTATCGATTTCGGATTCACCCAGGTAAGATTAATTCTCGTTAGGAAGGTCCTTTTATTGTTTCTCATGTTTACTCATTTTGTGCAGGGCAAGTCCAAGACCCCTCTTACAAAAGGACATTCATGGTTAATGGACATTGATTAAAGCATCACCATGAGAGGACACAAAATCCTGGAACCACATCGACTTCCATCTAATCCTCAACTTCTGCAGTCAACCCACCATTGGATGGAGATGGAAACCCGCCAAATCTAAACTAGGGGTCACCTCTTTCCCTTTAACTCCTCGTCTCTCTCTCTCTCTCTCTCTCTCTCTCTCTCTCTCTCTTCTTCCTCCCTCATTCTCATTTTTTACCACTTTCCTCATCACAATTTTATTTACTCTTTCTCTTTTGTGTGGGTGTGTAATTTAAAAATGAAAAAAACCTAAAAATTTTAAAAAATGAAAAAACAAGAGTCATATTTACTCACCTTCCAATTTTAAAATTTTGTCCAACCATTTTTGGGAGTCAAAAGACATGGTTTCATCTCAAAATTTTTTTGGTTTCTTTATAAATTTAGATAAATAATGTTGTGTTGAGAACAATAAATTTTTAATTCTCACTTTTTGATTTGGAAATTGATTTTATCCAATCGTAAGGAACTAAATTAGCTTTCATGACAAGTCCACCAATGGCCATCTTTTCAAAATGAGTGTTTTTCACCCCCATTTGTGAATCTTGAGTTTTTGGACCTTCGAGCTGAATTTCTTACTTTAGTGTACATTAAAATGATCAAGGCATTTTCTGAACCACATGAGAATCACAATAGCCAAATAGCCTCTCATTACCCTTACATTAATCCTCCTTTTGAAATCCCCTTCAATCCTATGAAAAACTTTTCTTTGATAGACACATTACAATACCAATAAATCTTCCCATCCTATATCAACATGGATTTTCATTGCATACATTTTTGAAATTTAAGTGTGGGGGGGGGGGAATGGATTTCATTATTTGGGTGTCCTTTTATTGATTTTCAATGAGTTATCATCTACTAGAGGGAAAGAATCCATTTTAGTGTGGGGGAGAGTTTGTCATTCAGTGTGTTTTGGGGAATGTAATATACTTTCATTTATGTAATTTTTTAAATGTTATTGAAATTGTTTCAAAACAAATCAAAAAAAAATCAAAAAAATAAAAATAAAAAAAAGGACAGAAAAAGGGTTGTGTCTTGGTTAGGAAAAAAATAACTCTTCCTCAACCTTTGATCTTGTTATAACTATTAAAATTAGTGTCGTGAGGAGATAAATCATGGGTTGGGAGATGAGTGTGAGATCTATTTCATGTTCAAATTTCGAGAAAAATGAAAAAAAGAACACTTGAATTATATTCTTATATCATTGGGAGATGTTTTGTATTTTGTAAATATTCCATATTCTCATTCCATTCATATTTCCTTCCACTTTTGTGTCTTATTTCACATTTTTATTCCCTTGTAAATATGTGTTTTCATTTCCTTTCACGTCTCATTTCAAAAAAGAAAATGTACATTGTTTTTCCATGTTGGTGTTTTACCCCTCTTTTTCTCTCTCTTGGACATTATATTCCTACTATCCCATAGATATAGAAAAACCCCTTCAAAATACCTCTTGATTCTTGTGCACTTTGGATTGTTATTTGAAGCTAAGACCTCTTTCAAACTCTAAGATTTTCAGTTTTGGTTTGTGAATGAGTGAAGCTCCATAAATTAATTTTATCATCTTGAGAGGAGTAAGTTTTTTTCCACCATTTTCCATTTATAAATCTGTGCATGAAAAAATGAAATGTTTTTGAAACATTGTTTCTATAACAACTTTTGTTGGAATTCAATATGGATGAGTGATATTGTCTAAACCTCCCTGATTAGGGAAACAATATTTTAATATTTGATGGTGAGTGAAAATGGTTTTTTTCATGTTTTTATATTTTTTGCACATGAGGACATGCACAAGACTAAGTGTGGGGGATTTGATGTTATTAATATGTTTCATGACTTATTATATACTCCCTTTACTGATTTTATATGAAAAGTGCATAATTTGTGTGAAATATTAATGTTTTAATACTAAGTATAATTTTTGAGCATTTTTAGAAGTAATCCAATTGAGTCAGTTTACTATTTTATTTATAACTCTCACTCTACTGATCCATATTATGTGGTTTTTGTTTTTTAGGATTTTTTATTCAATTTCTCACATATCATTAGAAGGAATTATTGGCTCTTGCTGCCATTTGAATGGTCATATGGACTACACAAGACGACCTACAGAATCTGTGAAGAAAATTTCCCATCCATGAAGATTTAATTTATGGTCTCCATCAGGAAGTCCAAATTACTTTATTCTCCTCCAAAGTTTTGGAAAAAATGTAAGGTGTTTTGGATAAAAATTTCAAGGCCCAACTACAAATAAAATGGGCCCAAATGATTCATTTAAACTCAACCCACCATTCTAGCCGGAAAATAAAACCAGTACAGTATTCATGACATATCTCATGATGTAATAATCCAATAAATCTATTATTTTTTATTGTAAAAGGGGAGATATAGGTGGACTACTTTGTTTAATAAATTTTTCAGATTTTAAGGCATCTTCCTATTGATAAACTCATTAATATTTCGTCCTTATAAAAAGTATGGATTGAAATGGACAGTTTAAATTTGTTTAGTACAACCGCTATAACTTTGGATAAATAAATCAAAATGCTTCCAACCTTTGATAGTAGTCGGAAAATATTATTATATACAACTTTTAAGAAGGAGATATCTTGAGATTTGGTAGTCTAGATGTCCAAATCGTTGATCCAAGTGGAGGGAGAGATTGGGAATGAAAACACTCCAATTCCTTGGGCTATAAATACATTTCCCTCCTATCCTTCAAAGGGGATGGCATTTCAGAGAAAAGTAGGATAGTTTGACACGAAAAAGTCTCTACCAAAGTCTTGGGAGGATTTTTCATACTCAGGTTTTTACTTGATAAACCATTCCTCCTTGATTTCTTTCATTTACGTTTGTGTTGTTCTTCGTTTGTAATCGTGTATGTGTTTGTTTTTTGTAATTCTCTTTTCAATGCTAGTTTATTCTTCAATATCTCTTGTTTTCATCCTCCTTCTGTAGTTTAATATTATTGTTCTTAAAATAGTTTAAATATAGTTTAATCCCCTTCCATTATTTTTATTCCTCATTCAATCGAAATTCTATTTTTAATTATCATCATCATTTATGTGTGTGTTCGACGCACCACTCTTTTCTTATCCCTTTATTTTTCTTATCTTCTTAATTTACCATCATAATAATTATAACCAGATTACTAATCATTTAAATGGCTTAGTAAATCTTTCATTGGGGTGAGTTATAATTTAGGGATGTTAAGTGACTGAGATACTTTGCTCGATGAATATTCTTCAAATTAACATTGTGTATGTTGGACTTAACATGTCATGGATTAATGACTTTTTTTGCTTAACGTGTGGTTTCCATGTATTATTGGAACAAAAAATACCCTACCATCAACAAGATCTTATTGATATTAGAACCCTAAGTTATGTTATGGCTTGTATTAAAGCCTTAACACTTATGAATTCTAGTGAACGTTATCTTGTGTAGTGAGCGTTAATTTAAATGCAATATAAAGTAAAGCTCAAGGATATCACTAGAATAACTCCCTAATAATGAAATCACCCCAATATTTATCAAATTGTTAAATTAAATACCAATAATTAATTAATTAATTTAATATATTCAAGCAAACCCCCCAATCAAAATACAATCAACTAAAAACATTTAACTATTAAAAGAGTAGCATCGTCGAGGATTCGACCCGAGTGCTGCTATACACATTAGAAGAGCATCAGAACTTTGAACAGTCAATAGGTGAAAATTGACCACACTTTCAGAATCCAATGATTATTTATTTAAATTTTATTCTGACTTATATTAGTTTGTAAATATTTTTGTCACATATAATCACCCCTTTGATAAATTATGACCTCAATGAAACAAACATTGTAATGGAATTTCTTGTTTTACTTTTATTTCTATGAGACCTATTCCATATTCACCACTGTTGATGCCTGTAAAATAATCATCAGTAAAATGACAAAAGAAGAAATAATTTAATATGGATATTATTTTTCCCACAAAAACAATAGAAAGAAGTGGATGTATGAGATCCACAAAATGCATGATTCTCTCAGGGACTTGCTATCTAGACAACTAGTGTCTTCTTGATGACATCTGAATAAGAGATCCCAGGTCGCATGGTTTGTCATTAGGAAGTACCTAAAAAACCCTCCAAAATCCTTTATAAATAAAAATAATTAAATTCAAAGAATGGGGAACCAAAGTGTTTGCAAGGATCATGTTCCTAACCATCATCGAGAATAATAAAATCTATTTTTGATATCATGGTAAAATTTCATGACCTATGAACCACTATGGAATAAAATGGAGGAGATAAAGAGGAGGTGTAAAGAGGTGTTCACAGTCGTTGAAGGACACACGATATGCCCTACAAGAAACTATGAGTCTTCTTTTACTCACCCGTAATACCTTTCGTAATCCCTATGTCTTGTGATCTTCACCGAATAAAATTCCTTGGGTATGTCTAGATAGCCCCTTCAGTGCTTATAGGACAGACAAACAGACCTCTCTACTATATGCTTACACACACTCCATATGGCCCATATTGTTCAAGCGAGATGTCATCAAAAAATGGAGTAAAAATCCAAGAGATTACTCATAAAAACTCACATAACCCATAAAATTTGTAAAATAAAAAAATAGGATAGAAAGGGAGGATGCAACAAGGGTTCATGGTCACTGAATGACATGTGGAATACCCCTGGTGATCCACAAGATACCACGATACCTCGGAGGCACATCCTCCTCATGCCATGAAATCCCCTTGGCTTGTCAGACTCGCCAAACAGAAGTCCTCAGGTGTGTCTCAGAAAATCCATGAAACTCTGTGGATAGAAGGGTATATTTTTCCATGAAATTCTTGTGTACCCCCATAGGACTCATATTGGTTACACGACACATCACCAAAAAATAGAAGAAATATCATCGACAATACTCATGTAATCCCAAATGACTCCCAAACCTTTCCACATAAAACAATGGAAACTAAAAGGGAAGAGGATAGAGGTATAAATGGTCACTAAAAGGCATGAGATGCAACCAATACACCTGTGGCATGGCCTTTAAAGTCCCCAAGATAGGTCACCCGAGATCTCAGGAGTGTATTCTAAAAAGCACTTCGATCTTTCAAAGGTTCCTCGCCTTGTCAACATGAAAACATAGAATTATTTCGATATGTTATCATGATCAAAAGAGTATTCAATAATCAGTAATAATCCAATTAAGTAAGCTTTGATGAATAACTCCCATGAGCGCTGAAAATTAGGTGATGCACCCAGAATGATCCACGATAGAGACTCGTGAAACTGCATGGAACCAGACCCCTTCACCAACTCCAACCTAAACTCGCACCAGATATGCCGCACAAAACGGAACGTATCCAGTGTGGAAAGGCCTATAAATTACCTACCCTATCACTAAAAATGCACCAGTGACTATGATAAGGTAACTGTTGAGTGAAAAAGTCCCATGCATTAGAGTGAATTTCTCAAAGAAATTGATCACGTGATCAGCCAACCTTCCATCAGGTAATACACTGACAGGCCACCAGAGTAATCATGATCCATACGTAAAGGACTTAACATGATCATTCATAGATCTCATAAAATACTTTTGGAAAGAGGTGAAAAGAACATATCACATGTATTCTAGATCACACAAGACTTAGAGGCACTGATAATGAATAAATATAATTTCCTTGTAATATAGGGTTTATAATTGAGACCAAAAGAAGAAGACAAAATAAATGTTCATGCTAGTGAAATATCAGGACATGTCATCTAGATCTCACAACTCTCTTTAAACATGCCACCTTGGACACGTGAAATACTCCAGATATGGTATATCAAGTCACACGGTCCCCCACAGACACCACTTTGATCTCATGAAACCCTCCAAGTCCGTCATCCAAGACTCATGACTTCCTTTATACACAACACCTAACTCATATAATGGTGTCCACTCATATCATTTTAGTCTCATAGTCATATTTAGGCATGATAACCATTCTTTCTTGATACCTTCTAAAGCATGTTGGATGAGACCCATGATGCTCTTCGGGCATATTAGACAGGGATCTCGATGCCTCCCAGGGGTGTTCACCAAGATATGTGATGTCCCTCGATTCATATTGTACTGACTCTTGTGACACCCACTATATGTGTCAAGATAAATATCATGAGTGATACCAATTCATGTCCTAAATGACAGGCAATGGAATATATAGGAAACCCTTTGGATCATATGATGGCTCCCTGGGTAGGTCGACTGGGTTGTGCGACACTCCCCAAAAATGTTGGTTAGGTCACGCGATGTCTCTCAAGGAAAGTCAACCAGGTCATGCAATACCCTCCAAAGAATACGGCAATATCAATAGGGGATCCCAAGGCTTGATAATTTCATCTTAACTCTACGTGTATGCCCAATAAAATGGGAAACCTCTGTGTATAATCCCCGACATAAAGGAAACTATGAAGACTCTGATTCCTACTATATTCAGGATACATAGGATACCTATACCTGTGGTTCGAGCTCCATATCGATCATCTGTGGAGGGACAAGCATATGAGTCCCTTGTTCAAATAAATGATATTTATTACTTACTATCACTTGTTTCTCACAAACGATCATAGATCATGTGGGATTAGGGAGTTGAAATGGTCATATCATCTACCCTGTAATCCCCCAAAATTGAACAAGGCAGTTTCAGCATGTAAGCCCTGATCAACCGAACAATGGAGACTCTAATTCCTACCACACTTAGGATATGTAGGATAACTTCTCAAGGAATGAGCTGTATACCAAACACCCTAAGGACTATCCCGATACATAAGTACCATACATATACACCATGAGGATGATCATCTATTCCCATTGTTTCTCACTCTGAGCATAGCTCACATAAGCTTAGGGAGATGTGAATGAACACCTCATTAGGTAGGAATCATGAATAAATATATCTCTTATAAGGCATATAACTTGGGACCAGTCCCAATATAATCAACAAACTACATGGGTTTTGATTCCTGTAATATCTAGGATATGTAAGCCACCTCATAATGGTTCAATCCCATTCTCATATTATTTACCACCTCTTTGCATTGAATAAAATTCCAAAGAACTTGGTTATATAGTTACAACACATAAAGTAACTATTCCCCACTAGGGAAATGGAAGATGAACCTATGATACATACAAATGGTTCCATTAATGAGACTCCATTTTCACATCTACTAAGATAATTAGCCAGTAATCCATTTTTCAGGGTAATTGGTCCCATATTGGGATTAGTAAGGGATCCATGAACATATCTTAAATCTATTAGAGGCTTCTAAATTAATAAATAATTATCCCCAAAAGGGTGTGGTGAGTTTGACCTCCCATACTCTTGACTAATGTGAGTCCCCAAGAGTCGTTAGGTCTGAAAACTTAGATGACCATTGGCCTTTGGAATGATGGAATTTACCTAGCTATAGATGGGGGAACCATAGGAAGATTCTAAGAAAAATTCACAATGGTATCCCGATGAAAAAACCATTTCATGCCACAAAATTCCGATGAAAAAAATGGTGAACCCAATGTGAATCCCTCCAATGAAAAAATGATCGGTTATTACTCATCGAGCCATTTTGTTTTCCCCTATATGGAAAAAAATGATAAAAAAATGTGAATATTTATAATGATATAATGGTTGGGTTATAATGCATCATAAAACATTGATTTTAAATCCATATAAAAAAATAAATAAGACCAGCATAATCTTACAAATTATCCTCTATAACCAGGGTTATAATTAGTCCATCCTCATTTTGGTAAGTCCAAGCGAGTGGAATAGATGAATTAGTAATAAAAAAACGAGTTAACCATGCTTATCTTATTGAGAATATTATTCCTACAATACTACACTAATTGATAAACTTTTTATTTTTCATCTGTGTAATTGAAGACACTGTTTCTGTAGCCCGATTTGAGATGATGTCATCATCATCCAACATTTTTATAGCAAATCGTCTGTAACTGAAACTTCCACAGATCGCAAAACAATTTCACCTACACGGAGACTCTAATAGTAGTTTGAGAATACGATGGTTTGAGAGTACCACTGATTTGGTACAATCTTGACCTTGGAGGCTGCTCGTGATGTTCTCGAGACACGACGATCGACGAGTCCAAATTTTCGGGGGAAGGCTGCTACTAAACCTATGGCTCTCATCCCCAGGACCAACAGCTTCATGAGATTATCCTTAGAGCATGATAACTACCACCTTCCATATCTAATGAAGGTGGAGCAGGATGATAGATATGGATCCCTTCAAGTTCAAGAACCTCCTAGGAGGACTCCTGCTAACTGTCATCACCAACACCAACCCCCCGGTACCCCTCAATTTTCTGCTAAGGTACCATCTGAAACACAACCTCCTCTGACGTCCATGCATGATCTATAAGTAAGAATAATTAGAGGATAAGGGAATCAAATATCCAAGATAGGGCACATATCCACAATCCTACTGATGATACTTCCTTCATACTCAGGTAGGGACCATCTAGCAGGACCATATATCTATTTTCTCTAAACAAGTCCACAGACATGTTCCCACAACAAGCATAGGGGAGGATCATATTCCAACCCCCACATACGAAGCCCATTGGAATAATATAGTTTCCTAGGGAGAAAATAAGTGGGTGAATATCCCCACTTCAATAGAAGACATATTCCAATTAATCATGGAGACAGAAAATGTGCAGGCTCATATCCCTACACACTATTTGCTAAAATGCCAATACATTTTAGCTATAGTTGAAGAAATCCATTGGAATATTCCGACACTGTTTTAGATGAAGGGATAGGTTCATACTTATATACCTATAGCCAGGACATAGAAACACTCTGATCATCTCAATCAAGTGGCTGTACTAGAGCAAGTACACACCCTTTCCCCCTCTTTGGTGGATTATTAGCATACTCCGATGAAGGGAAAGGCATCAGATTAGGCTCACATCATCATTCCAACCAGGGTTCACTAGGTGAGAGAAGAACATGCCTTAGGATAGGGGAACATGCCTATAAAATAAGTTTGGTGACATTCTACAAAGGCCTAGGATTGGGAATATATCCCTGTTCTATCTGAGGATGACCAAGTGAGAATGGCACAAGCCTCAGGACATGCAAATATTCCTGTCAGTGACTCTGCCCGGCATAATCTAGTAGATCACAGAAGCAAGGCACATATTCCTAGTTCCACTGATGAATGACTGCACCAACATCATTCCAAGGCAATAAAATAAAAGTCACATATTCCTTTTCCCATTCTCGAGGTTCGTCAACATATTCTGATGGGGAATGCATATTCTTACCAAGCCCATATTTTGTATCAAACCAGAGCCAACTGAGTGATAGGAAACATACCTTGGGGTATGACCATATTCCTTCTAATAAATACTTATTACATATTACAAAAGCTCAATATTGGGCTCATATTCCCATCTTGACCAAATCTCATAAAGTGATAATGGAATACGCCTCGGGGAAGACCCATATTCTTAACATTAATGAGATAGCTCATCAGAATATTCCAGGAGTTTATCAGAAGTAGTATCACAACCCTAAGACATTAGATGGTTATATACAAGTTTCTGTAACCATCACTTAGTAGGCGCATACCCCTAAACAACTCTAAAAGGCATGGTGGAATATTCTAACCATGATGCAAAACATGTCACATATTTGTAATATGCTCAATGTTAGTGTCAATGAGGTTGTTTGAGACACATTATCAACACTAGAAATGTCCATATAATCTTCCATCTAAGAAGAATCAGAATGCGTTCATTACCACGATAGTCCTCCTCGTGGTAGTGTGAATATGGATTGTAGGGAATCTACTCCTGAAACCCACCATGGTCAACCTCCCCATAGAGATATCTCCCATGGACAAGGCAGTCCCCCCTTACCCATGAACCTATATATGGAGAGGTGTTCCAAAATTTGACACATTCATACAAAGAGGTTATCAAATCATCATGGTCAAATGTATATGGTTCCCCATTAACTTCTAGTAGCACCCCACTCCCATCAGCATGGGACTATCAAAACCATATTCTATGGTCTAACTGGATGGAGTCATGTATGTTTGATGAGGAGGAGGCTAAAATTGATATATAGAGATGGTTAGTTGGATGAAACCTCCCCATCATGTTCTATCTCATTTCTATAGCTGACTATGAGATCCTAGATGTGCTAGAAAAGGAGTACATACCTTATCTATGACAGAATATGTGGACCACTCATCCAAAAATAAAGACTCAAAATCTCCTTTATATAGGATACATGTTTCACCTTCAGATGGTCAATATACTCTATTGTTAGCTATAACTAGTTGTTATATCTATGGTCCATGGTATGGAACTTGAAAAGCATATCACAAATCTACAACAGGATTTACACCATTACATCATAACTCTTCAGTAGATGATCATTGAAGCCATGTCATGCATTTGAATTTGAGGATGGGGGTATTATAGAGTGCTACACTTTTATGATCCCATTGGAACAACATAGTCCCTCCGGTATGGTATCCTATAATATTATAGCCTCTGGCGAGATCAAGGGAATAGGAAATGCTTGGGCTAGTTGGTCACTACAAAAAAATGCCTCCACTTCAGCAGTTCCCAGAAATTATGGATAGAGAGGGAGGTTTTCCAACAGAACTCCAAACTGGTCCCCTCAAAACAATAAGAATACATTTCAAACATGGAGGCCGAAGTTGTGATCACCTTGAAAACTTCCCATGAGAAATGATTCTCATCACCCAGATCATGTGCGATCACAACTACACTACATCAAGTGGGCCACAATGGCAGCTGTAGTATCAGCCATCCAGGAGCAGACCCAATATGCTGGGTTTTGGGAATATCTACCACCACATCTACCCCTCAGATCTTCAATTCCCCAGAAGATTTGGGACACATCGACAATAGCTACAAGAGAACCCCAACCCGCTAGTGTGGAGGAATTTATATCTCAATCACCATCCCTTGGTTCATTGTCCCCTGAGAGGATCCTAGATACATAATTAGTGATCCCAAGACAACCCCACCCTACTAGGATGGGGAATTTGTACCTACATATCAATCCCAGGATTCGTCAAATCCTAGAGTAAAGCCATTCGATCCTCAACAATTGGACCAATTAGTGAAAAATATGCCCCCAAATGACCCACACCCCATAGGGTTGTGGGAATTTTCATCATCATAACCATCGTATAGGGAATAATTTTTCTCTAGGATGGGAGAAATCAATCAACTGTCCGAATTCCACGAACCCATATCATCAAAAGTGAAACCCCTATTGGTCAGGGATCATTCAGAAACCATGAATGGAAACTCCCCCAGGGTAACTATTCATAGACCAAAATGAGAGGAACATACAATAAGGACAGTCATACCCTACCGGGGTTGCAATCCAAAACAACCCAACATGGCCAATGGCTTGAATAATAACTCTAAGGAGGATAATGAAAAATCATCCTATTACATTTAAAGTGATGAAACAACCACCATTGCCTAATTTTCCTCTACGAATGTTTCCACTGTCAACATGGGATATATTAATCATGATAAAAATATAGAGGGTTGTGACATGGAAAACATACCTTAGGAGGAGGGTGACTTGAATGCACCGAATGAGTATGCACGGACTCGGAACTAGAGACGGATCAAAAACATGTAAATCTAGAATATTGAGTTGCCACCTACCAAACAACATACTGAAAAGGGAAAGGGTACAATCACATCCCAATCACCTCCAAGGAGAAGTGAGGTTCCTTCCATAAAAGACTGATTGTCACAGTATGAGAGAAAAATACAAGCTCTTTGGAAACTTAATGAGGAGATAAGCAGGGGAAACATTCCCATAGGGTATTGGATCCAAGAAGAGACAAATGTTCTCCCTCCCAAAGATGATCCACCAATAAGGGAAGCTTATGAATATTATATTGGATTTAGGTCTAGGAAACTAGCCCACATACACGAGGAAGTCAAAAATGATTGTGACTTCCCTCCATTAAAGAAACAATATCTCCCATGATAGGATAACCATTTAGTCCTAGGATGAATGAAAAATCATATGTATATAAAAGTAGAAAAAACCTATTCAACCCCCACTAGATATCCAAGGATGAGAGATGGATCTAGAAAAAATACCCCTAGATATCTTTAATTACATCGAGTCCCTGGTTACTCGAATGGAAGCCAAGGGCGACGAATGCCTGTGCAGCCTAAAAGGAATCCATATCCTGAATGGGTTAGTGATACCCCAATTTTTCCCAACGTCATCAATCATACCTTATCTACCTTTGATAGTGCGAGTGAACTCGAATAGAATTTCACACACTTCTTGTCCTGATTCATATCGATAATGGGCCCTCAAGATCAATAGGAGATAACCAAGGTAAGGTGTTTTATACAAACACTAATTGGGCCAACCTTTATTTGGTGTAGTAGTATGAAATTAGGATCTATGTTAGGATAGGAAGCCCTCTGTCATCAATTCATTTACCAATTTAGTTCTACATTCAATAAGGCAATGATCATCAACCTGAAAAAACTGAAAACAATGTGAAAATGAGAGGATGTACGATTTCATAGTAAGGTGGAAGGGTTTGACCTACTCACTCAGTATGCCTCTATCTCATGAGAAACTACTAGAACTCTATGTTGAAAATCATAGGGATGAGTTGTAGATGCACATAATCCTAGTGAAATATGTGATCAGATTCTATGAACTTGCTGAAATAGCTCAACATCTGGAGGATTCCATTCAGCAGACCCAATCCAAAGCTTGACTCATGCCCACAAAAAAGGGAAAAAGGAAAGCCAAAATGGAAGCTGGAGCTATCACTCTCAATCCAGTAGCAGCACCTACCCAAATGGCCAGGGAGGCCTTGAAGCACCCAGTACCTCTTATCGAGAGGCGAAAACCACCGAATCACCCTCATCCAGAACAATAAAGAAACTAGGGTCGTCTAAGATTTTATGAATGAGTGAATAAGTTTTAATCCTTCGAGAATGAATAGGTCCCCTATTATTTCTTGGCATCCATGAATAATAACCTTCTCAGACTTCCACAACCCAGGAAGCCTATTGAGGTCAGCCTCACCGACCAGCATGATTACTACCTTTTCCAAAGAAGACTAGGTTAAAATATCTAGAAATGTGTAATAACCCGGTTTTTCTATAAAATACTTTGGAATATTCTTGATATTATTCCAGAGCAGCGCCTTCAGACGACGTGCGATTCCGAGCCCTGGTGTGGCTGAAATTAAATTTTCAGTGAGTTCACACCGGGAATGCCAAATAAGTGGGATAAATCTTAAATGGTGTTTCATATAAGAAATATGAGTTTATGGATGGGTCCGAAATTGGGTGTTTACCTTAGTAACGACATAAAACATGTCAGCGCGGGGCGTTTAGACCCCTCGCTCATTATCGGAACGTGAAATGGATAAATTAAATAATTATTTTATTCATTTAATGGCTTAACTCAAGTATCTCTTAAACGGTTTCTTGGATGGAAAAACTGAGGGAACCTTTGAGTTCGAAGCGTGCTGTTTACCCTAGGAGGGGTATCAGTTTCGTGGGCGCAGACCTTCTATGGAAAATGTCACCAGGGGCGTTTTCATAATTTAGCGGCCTTGGTCGTTAAATTTTATATCTTTCGAACGGAGGCTCAGATTAAAATTCTGAGACCGCCGTTGTGCTTGGGAGGAGGTGTTTACCCTAGTGGAGGCTTAACCTTGACCCTGCTGAGGGTTCGAGTATGAGACCGATGGGTGGGGGTTTATGTGTTTTCTATATAAACACCACCCCCACCCTTCTTCTCCCCCCCTTCTTCCCTAGTGCACTCTCCCAACGACGAAGGAGGAACCCCTCTCATCTCCTCCATCCCTCCATAAAGGAGGTGACAGCTCTGGAGGATCGTCGGTGAAGCGTCAAGCAACGCCCATCAAGGTAGGATCGTGTTTTATCGGTTTAATTCTCGCAATTTTCTTCAAATTGAATTCTTAGCATCTTAATGCTATCCGATTGTCGAGCGAATCCCCTAGTTGCGTAGGGTGTGAAATTATATTCCCAATGATCCTTTTGGATCTGAATTCCGAGTCTTGGGGCATACGTGGTGGCCCCAGGAAGTTTCCCAGACGAATTCCTCTTTTTCCGGCGGTTCTAGGGTGGTCTAATGGGTTTCCGTTGAACCGGGATGGCGGCAGGCGGTGGCGGGCCTCGGCTGCGGTTTCCGGACAGTGACGCGGCGGGCTCCATGCAACTTCAGCACTAGCGTGGGGCTCCTCAGGGAGGCGGTGGTCTTCAGTGGGAGCCGCCGGGCGAGCGATGTGGGCGAGCTGGGGCGCGCGACGTGGTCGGCGCGGCGGCGAGCTCACGGGGCGCGACTGCGAGGGGGGTCGCGGCGCGCGACCCCGCGCGACGACAAAGACCCACGCGCGGCGAGTCTCCACGGAAGACCGCGACCGGCCCTCATATCTGGTCGATGCTAGAATAGATCGAGGTTCCACGGGCAGCCCACGCGGTAGAACCGTGGGCTGACACTACAAGACGGGCTGGCCGGTGCGGGCCGGCCCAGAACGGGTAGATCGGTCGGTCAAGGCCGGTCCAGTCCTAGGGGCTCACCCCCTCTAACTTCGGACACCCGTAATTTTCACTACGGGTGTCCATTTTGCGTGCTGTCTACGACAGTGTCCTCCAGATGTCGAGAACAATCCTTTGAGATGGTTTTAGGGATTTTCAATTCCCAAAATGAGGGGCCTCGGGGGCACGACACGCCTTTAAGTGAATTGACGTTTTCCCAAGGGGTTCCTGTTTTGGATGGTACAGACATATCCGATGTTCAATTTGGGCATCGTCAAAGGGGTTGAGACCCTAGCGTCCAGACGAAGATTTCCAAAGGGGTTTTTAGGCATTGAATCCAGAGTTCAGGCATGGGCCCACCGACCCATCTTTTAAGCTGCGAGTAGCGTTTATCAAAATTTTCATCGGAGGTTTGTTCGGGGTGTGTGAGTAGTCAATTCTTGGTGTTTTTCTAAGGGCATTGCAATGACGCAATCAACCCTCTTTAATTATGCACGGTGGTGCGGGCACTACGAGGGACATTTTGGGATTTGGTGGTGATTTCTATCTTTATCACCAGGTGTCTGTTTTGGACAAGTGGTTAGTTAATCTTGTGTAATTTTTCGAGAGGATCACAACGGTGTGATCTGTTTGTAGAGCTTCGGCACCAGGATGCGGGTCCCACATGGCACTGCTCGTGTATAGCATGGCGAGATGCATCTTTTTCTCCGGATATGCATTCCACTAAAGTGAGTAGTCAATTTTACATGTTTTCCCGAGGGGATCGAAATGGTGCGATGTGCCCGACGATTTTCAGGGCCGAGGCTCGGGATCACGGGACGCTGTTCGGGCGTAAAGCGGTGTTGGATGACTTTTCCGTCGGATATCCATTGGATGTGAGTAAATAGTCCATCTCTCATGTTTTTTCATGAGGATTACAATCGTATGATTCGTTTGGATGTACAGAGACTCCTTTGAGATCTCATTTAAATGCGGAATCATGAAAGGTGCTCTAGTGGAAGTTCTTCTTGCCGTGTTTGGAAGAAAACCGATGGAATGATATCACGTTCACTCTAGTGTGAGTGAAGTTGTTGTTTAAAGAAATGTGGTCGGTCGTGCTAGGGCCATGGAGGAAGAAGGTTGGGGAAATTACGTTTTTTCCCTTCACATTGATGTTGGGTGTCGTGAGCAGGATACCCTTTTGGCTGGAAATGTGGTATACTCTGGGAGTATTCAGGAATGCTTATAGGTACATGTTGTAGTACCTAAGAATGTTTGTGTTCTTGGTTTGGAGACAGGGCCACATATCGTGTGGGCCCCATGTGCATGTCATGTTCTAATTTATGCACCTTTGACCTCTCATGACGCAGAGGGCCCTTCTGTTCATGATGGTTTAAACCAGTGAGGTTGATTGGTTACCCCTGGTTCTGTTCTCGATGGTTTGATCAATAGAGTTTTTGGGTTCCCCTTTTTCCTTTAGCCGTGTGAGCTTTCAGTATCACGTCCCTTCATGTTCCCTAGTAGAGTTTTCGTGGATTCGGTGTGACTAATACTTTACATGGGCACCGATCCTATACTTAAGAGGTTGTTTCTAGTAGGGATGGCCAGAGCAGTTCGGGGTTTACCCTCCAGTAGAGACTGGGCAGTGGTTTGCTCATCGACTTCTCAGGTTTACCCTCTAGCAGAGACTGGGCAGTGGGTTGCTCATTGACTTCTTCGGGTTTACCCTCCAGCAGAGACTGCGTAGTGGGTTGCTAATCGACTTCTTCAGGTTTTCCCACGAACAGAGACTGGGTAGTGGGTTTCTAATCGACTTCTTTGGGTTTACCCTCCAGCAGAGACTAGGCAGTGGGTTGCTCATCGACGTCTTCGGGTTTACCCTCCAGCAGAGACTGGGCAGTGGGTTGCTCATCGTCCTCTTTAGGTTTACCCTCTAGAAGAGACATGGCAGTGGGTTTCTCATTGACCTTTTCGGGCTTACCCTTCAGTAGAGAATGGGCATTGGGTTTCTCATTGACCTCTTAGGGTTTAACCTCCAGCTGGGCTGGGCAGTGGGTTACCCGACGACTTCTCTCAGACTCAGTCCTTTATACTAGGATAGTCTGTGGTTTTTCTCCTTGACTTCTGTACCAGGACCCTTGGTTGTACAGGTCAGTGATGTGACAAATTTGGCAGTGACATGGTGTGGTTTGACTTACCCTTGAACTCTTAAGGATGAGGGGTGCTTTCCCTATAGTGGCACATCCCTGTAACGCGACCTAAAACCATGAGGGTGAGTCAGTGCCGCCCAAATTGAATAGTATCAAGGTGCGGTGATTTGAGCACCTTGACTTAAAGTTCATGGAATACATGTGGGATGTTGGGCCTCGACGGTATTTACTTCTGGGACTATTGGAAACTCACTTTCTTGGGATGAGCTACGGGATGGAGATCCCCTTACGATCTTGTTCAGGCTTCTTGATTGAGCATATGGATATGTATATACCTTGTTCCAGTACCCACTTCTTGGGTTTGGTTACTCTCATTCCAGGAGAGGCAAAGACGCGCGGGGTATGGCACGTGCTTTCTGTGTCTATCTTCTTGTGGTTGGAAAACTCTACTCTCCTTCTATAGGTAGCAAAGACTCAATGATAATTTCATCTTCTCACCACTTCTAGCTCCTTGTGTTTGGACGAGTCTACTTCCTTCCTCTTGTTGGGTTGATCTGTACTCTTTACTGCACTCTCGGTGGTACTCCTTTACTCATCTCTATTCTATCTACTTCTCACCTATTCATTACCTCATTTGTTTCTCCCTCGAGCCTTTGGGACATCCTACGGAGTATTTTTATACTCTCCCCTGCTTGGGATTTTCCCGTACTTGGTGTGCCCTTGTAGACGACAGATAGGTTGGTCAAGACTTCAGTGGAGCTTAGGAGTTCGGGAGCTTGGACTATGTGTAGTGGTCGTAGTCAGATTCCAGGTGTGGGACTCTCCCATCTGTTTAATTTTGTTTACCTATTGCTGGGTTGTCGAACTTTTCTGGTTGGGCACATGTTTTTCGCTTTTTCTTTTCAGTTTACCTTCAGCTTTTACCTTGTACTGTTTAGAGGTCGATGCACTTTTGTGGGTTTTTATATTAGTTAGTACTTTACTTTTCTTTTTACTCTACACTTTTGCATTGAGTGGGCTACGTGTGTGTGTACATGTACTCAATCAAAGGCCTCCCTGAGTTGTTTAGCCTTCGGCGCTTGTCGCCAGCCCATGTCCTATAGAGGCGGGCTTGGGGTAGTTGCGGCTCGAGCCTGGGTAGGGTCGGGTCATGAAAAAGTGGTATCAAAGGTGGTTCGTTTCTTGGGACATTGTTCGTGCGTACCTAAAAAGGGATTGGTTGGGATCTAGGGAAACTGTGTCAACGTGTCTCGAGAGTGGCTCTCAGGCCAGGGAGTCCAGTGATGGTGTGACGATCGACGTATACATTCACTAGGACCCTGATAACCCACTTTTTGACTCGGCATGCTGAGACACTCGTTGCAGGTAAATTAGTTTATTCATCACATAGGATTGAGTCTTTGATTGTCCTTCTTGAGTTAGCTCCCTATTGTTATTACGGTTGTATACATATATTCTCATTTGATCGCGACACTCCTTGATAACATTCAGTATGTCTCCTCAAAGACAGCCAGCCAGGATACTAGGTTTTGTTCGTAACGACAATCCTGTGAGATACGAGGCCTTATTCCAAGACCCATCATGCGAGTCCCTTTCTCCGGGTGGGCCGGTAGCAGCACCCCCACCTGTTGAGCAGCAGACATCTTCAGCAGAGCTGACTGAGCTTGAGAGTAGGTTGAGCGTGCTCCATGAGTTCCAGTGACAGAGACCGCTAAGGTTCAGTGGTGAGACAGACCCTCAGGAAGCAGAGGTTTGGCTCGAGACAGTGGTTCACCTCTTCAGACTAGTGCAGACACCGGTAGATCTTATGGTGGCTTTGGCCGCCATCCTTTTCTATGGAGCAGCTGGGTGTTGGTGGAGTCTTGTGACTTAGTTTCTTGACGAGTTGTCGCTTTCATGGGGCGACTTTAAGATACTGTTTTGTGAGGATTTTTACCCCTCTTGCTTATACCCCATTTGGATCTAGGAGCTCCTGCAGTTTCGGCAGGGAGGGATGACAGTGACTGAGTATGCAACTGGTTTCGTAGACTGTGAAAACTTTTTCCCAGACTTGGTCCACGACGACATCTTCCAAGTGCGGAAGTTCAAGCAGGGTCTCCACAGAGAGATTCGTGCTGTCATAGTACCCTTGATAATTCCAACTTTTTTCTGGGTTGCTAGAGCAGACACTGGTGATAGAAAGCTTCCTGTCGCTCTTTACACTTGATGGTGGCAGTAGGCACGATGAAACCGAGACTTCTGTAGCATCTAGTAGGCATCAGCAGACAGAACCTCGACACAGGTGGCCTTCCACCTACCAATTCCAAAGACGTGGTCATGCACCACTATGGTAGCAATGTGCAGGGCCTCAGCCAAGGAGACCCTTCTGTGAGTGGACTCCGGGCCATGGTCGTACACTACAGTGGCGCCGGAGGGCACTAGGGAAGCCCAGAGAGCACCAGTGCTATGCTTGTGATAGCCGAGGTCACTTGGCATGAGATTGCCTGACTAGGCATGCTCAAAATATCGGGCAGGCTGCAGGTGCACCACCGCGGCAGAGGCAGTGCTGTGACCGGAGCAGCGCCCAAAGTGGTGGTGCTTGAAGAGGAGTGGGAGGCGCTGGAAGTGGAGGATGACCTTACGAGGTCTTCCCATCACCACCAGGAGGTCCACATCAGGCTCTAAGAGCTGACAGTTGGGACCACAGACAGCTGCGAGCTTTGGATGTCTATGATCCTGCAGAGCATGAGGTGATAAGAGGTACACTCTACAACGCTGATACTTTTTTGCAGTAGAATTGTTAGACTCTTTCTGTGAAATTATTTTCTCCCTGCTCCTTTCTAGAGTTGTAACTAGGGTGACGCGTCACATCTATGTAGCCCTGTGTTAGTGGAATAGAAGGTGTGGAAACTTTTCTGTTAGTCGATGGTGTCGACTCCTTTGATCTCCAAGCATGTAAGAGAGTCTGGGTCGTGTGACATTGACTATGAAACCTTGCATGACTAGATATCCTTAGATGTTTCACCATATGGATATTCTGAAGGAGGGAATCACCGGGATTTGTCCCAAGTCCAAACGGTGATTCCAGTCATGGCGTGCGATGTAAAGGTTCGACCAGGGAGGTGGGATACCCCCACGGGCCTTTGGGCCATTTGGGACCGTGTGAAGCGATGGTGAGGTTCCCTACTGACTTTCCCTAACCCCCTAAGGTCTGGAGTGGGTGCACGGTGTCTCTCGCGTGGCTCACCTGAGTAGATGTGTGCATGCTCCTATGCACGTCATCGGAAAGGTAAGACCTCGCGTGAACACATCAAACCCTTTGGTCTGTGTGCGGTGACATGAGACTTTGAAATAGTTCTTCTAGGTACGGGAGAGCCAGGTGTGGGCTTAGAACCCGAAGTTATTCCTTGGTTTTACTTTTCAGGGATGAAAAGCTTGAATGAGGGTATGTTGTAATAACCTGGTTTTTTATATAAAAGACTTTGGAATATTATTGATGTTATTCCATAGAAGCACCTTCAGACGATGTGCGATTCCAATCCTTGGTGTGGCCGAAATTAAGTTTTTAGTGCGTTCAAACAGGGAATGACAAATAAATGGGATAACTCCTAAACGGTGTTTCAAATCAGAAATCAAAGTGTACTAATGGGTCTGAAATGGGATGTTTACACTAGGAACGAAATAAAACATTTCAGCGCGGGGTGTTTGGACCCCTCGCTCGTTATCGGAACGTGAAATGGATAAATTAAATAAATATTTTATTCATTTAATGGCTTAACTCAAGTATATCTTAAAAGTTTGCTCGGATGGGAAAACCGAGGTCACTGTTGAGTTCGGAGCATGCCTTTTACCCTAGGAGGGGTATATGTTTCGTGGATGCAACCATTCTATGGAAAATGTCACCAGGGGAGTTTTCATAATTTAGCGGCCTCGATCATTAAATTTTATAACTTTTGAATAGAGGCTCAGATTAAAATTCTGAGACCACCGTTGTGCTCCGAAGGAGGTGTTTACCCTAGGGGAGGGTTAACCTCGACCCTACTGAGGGTTTAGGTATGAGACCGACAGGTGGGGGTTTAAGTGTTTCTTATATAAACACCACCCCCACCCTTCTTCTCCAAACTTATTCCCTGGTGCACTCTCCCAATGGTGAAGAAGGAACCCCTATCCTATCCTCTATCCCTCCAGCAAGGCGGTGACAGCTCCGGTGGATTGTTGGTGAAGCGTCGGGCAACACCCATCGAGGTAGGCTCATGTTTTATCGGTTTAATTCCCAAAATATTCTTCAAATTTAATTATTTGCATCATAATGCTGTCTGATTGTCCAGCGAAGACCATGGTTGTGTAGGGTGTGAAATTATCTTACCAACGATCCTTTTGGATCAGAATTCTAAGTCCCGGGGTGTCTGTGGTGTCCCCAGGATGTTTCTCGGCCGACTTCTTCTTTTTCCAGCGGTTCTAGGGTGGTCCGGCGGGTTTCCGGAGAACCGGGACAGCGGCAGGCGGTGGAGGGCCTCAGCAACAGTTTCCGGATGACAACACGGTGGGCTTCGGGCAACTTCAGTGCTGGCGCGGGGCTCCTCTAGCAGGCGGCGGTCTTCAGCGGGAGCGGTCGGGCGAGCGGCGTCAGCGAGCTGGGGCGCGCGACGCGGTCGGCGTAGTGGCGAGCTCGCGGGGCGCGATGGTGAGAGGGGTTGCGATGCGCGACCCCACGTGGAGATAGAGACCCACGCTCGGAGGGTCTCTGCATAAGACCGCGACCGGCCGGCACGGGCCGGCCTAGAACGGGTGGACCAACCTGTTCAGGCCGGTCCAGTCCAAAGGGCTTTCCCCCTCCGACTTCAGACACCCGTAATTTTCGCTACAGGTGTCCATTTTGCATACCGTCTATGGAAGTGTCCTCCAGATGTCGAGACAAATCCTTTGATATGGTTTTGGGTATTCTCAATTCCTGAAACGAGGGGCCTTGGGGAAAAGATACGCCCTTAAGTGAATTGATGGTTTCTCGAGGGGTTCTTTTTTTGGATGGTACAGACATATCTGATGTCCGATTTGGGCGCCGTCAGAGGCGTTGAGACCCTAGCGTCGAGACGAAGATTTACAAGGGGATTTTCAAGCATTGAATCGAGAGTTGAGGCATGGGCCCCATGTCCCATATTTTAATCTTCAAGCAGTTTTTATCAACTTTTTCATCGGACGTCCGTTCGGGGTGTGTGAGCAGTCGATTCTGGGTGTTTTTCTTAGGGTATTGCAATAGAGCAATACGCCTTCTTTAATTCTGCATGATGGTGCAGGCCCCACGAGGGCCTTTTTGGGAGTTTGCGGTGATTTATATCTTTATCACTGGGTGTCCATTTTTGACAAGTGGTTAGTCAATCTTGTGTACTTTTTTGATATTATCACAATGGTGCGATCCGTTTGTAGCACTTCGGGACCGGGATGCGGGTCCCACATGGCACCTCTCATGTGCGGCATGGAGAGATGCATCCTTTTTTCTAGATATCCGTTTCACTCAAGTGAGCAGTCAATTTGACATGTTTTCCCGAGGGGATCGAAATGGTGTGATGCACCTGACGATTTTCGGGGCTGAGGATTAGGATCATGGGACACCGTTCGGGCATAAAGCGGTGTTGGATGACTTTTCCATCGGATATCCATTGGAGGTGAGTAAACAGTCCATCTCACATTTTTTCCCGTGAGGATTACAATGGTACGATTCGTTTGGATGTACGGAGACTCCTTCGAGATCTCATTTAAATGAGGAAGCATGAAAGGTGCTCCAGCGGCAGTTCTTCTTGCTGTGTTCGGAAGAAAACCCTTGGCGTGAGATCATGTTCACTCCCATGTGAGTGAAGTTGATGTCTAAAGAAATGTGGTTTGCCGTGCTAGGGCCATAGAGGAAGAAGGTTAGAGAAATTATGTTTTCGCCCTTCGCGTTGATGTTGGGTGTCGTGAGCACGATAGCCTTTTGGCTGGAAATGTGGTATACTATGGGAGTATTTAGTAATTCTTAGAGGTACATGTTTTAGTACCTAATAACATTTGTGTTCCTCATTTGGAGACAGGGCCACACTTCGTGTGGGCCCCATATGCGTGTCGTGTTCTGCTCTACGCACCTTTGACTTCTCGTGACACAGAGGGTCCTTCTGTTCATGATGGTTTAAACCAGTGGGGTTGAGTGGTTACCCCTAGTTCTGTTCTCGATGGTTTGATCAACAGAGTTTTTGGGTCTCCCTTTTTCCTTTATCCTTATGGGCTTTCAGTATCACGTCCCTTTGTGTTCCCTAGTATAGTTTTCGTGGATTCGGTGTGACCAATACTTTACGCGGGAAACGATCCTCTACTCAGGAGGTTGTTTCCAGTAGGGATGGCCAGAGAAGTTCCGAGTTTACCCTCCAGTAAAGACTGGGTAGTGGGTTGCTCATAGACTTCTTCGGGTTTACCCTCCAACAGAGACTGGGCAGTGGGCTGCTCATCGACTTCTTCGGGTTTACCCTCCTGCAGAGACTGGGCAGTGGGTTGGTCATTGACTTCTTTGGGTTTACCCTCCAGCAGAGATTGGGAAGTGGGTTGCTCATCGACTTCTTCGGGTTTACCCTCCAGTAGAGATTGGGCAGTGGGTTGCTCATCGGCCTCTTCGGGTTTACCCTCCATCAGAGACTGGGCAGTGGGTTGCTCATTGACCTCTTAGGGTTTACCCTCCAGCGGGGCGAGGCAGTGGGTTACCCGATGACTTCTCTCAGACTCAGTCCTTTCTACTAGGCTATTCTGTGGTTTTTCTCCATGACTTCTGGAGCGGGACCCTTGGTTGTACGGGTCAGTGATGTGAAAACTTTGGCAGTGACGTGGTGTGGTTTGACTTACCCTTGAACTCTCAAGGATGAGGGGCTCTTTCCCCACTGATACAGGTCCTTGATATGAGACCTAAAACTGTGAGGGCGAGTCAGTGCCGCCCAAAGCGGATAGTATCAATGTGCGGTGATTTGAGCCACTTGATTTGCAGTTCAGGGCAGACATGTGGGATGCTGGGCATCGATGTTGTTTACTTCTGGGACTGTTGGCGAATCACTTTCTTGGGCTGAGCTACGAGATGTAGATCCCCTTACGATCTTGTTCAGGCTACTTGATTGAGCATATGGATATGTATATATCTTGTTCTAGTACCCACTTCTTGGGTTTGGTTACTCTCCTTCCAGGAGAGGTGAAGACGCGCAGGGTAGGCCACATGCTTTCCGTGTCTAGCTTCTCGTGGTTGGATGAGTCTACTCTCCTACTATAGGTAGCGAAGACTCTATGAGAAGTTCATCTTCTCACTGCTTCTAGATCCTTACATTTGGATTAGTCTACTTCCTTCCTCTTGTTGGGTTGAGTTGTACTCTTTACTGCACTCTCAATGGTACTACTTTACTCTTCTCTGTTCGATCTACTTCTCACCTCTTCAGTACCTCCTTTGTTGATCCCTTTAGCCTTCAAGGAATCCTACTGAGTATTTTTATACTCACCCTTCTTGGGATTTTCCCGCACTTGGTGTTCCCTTGCAGATGACGGACAGGTTGGTTGTGACTTCAGTGGAGCTTAGGAGTTTTGGAGCTTGGACCACGTGCAGTGGTCGTAGTCGGGTTCCAGGTATGGGACTATCCCAGCTGTTTACTTTTGTTTACCTATTTCCAGGTTGTGGCACTTTTCTGGTTGGGTGCATGTTTTCCCCTTTTTCTTTTTAGTTTACCTTCAGCTTTTACCTTGTACTGTTTAGAGGTCGATGCACTTTTGTGGTTGTTTATAGCAGTTATTACTTTACTTTTCTTTTTTACTCTGCACTTCTGCATTGAGTGGGCGGCGTGTGTGTGTGTACAGGTACTCAGGAAAAGGCCTCCCTGAGTTGTTTGGCCTTCAACGCTTGTCTCCAGCCCCTGGTCTATGGAGGCATGCTTGGGGTAGTTGCGGATCGATCCCGAGTAGGTTCAGTTCGTGACAAAATTTTTTGTCTTCAAATAATTCTTCAATTCATGATTGACTCCGGAAAATTGATGCTTGATAATTCCATATATAAGGTGGCCTTCATAACTATGGTCCAAATGGAAGAATAGGGTGATTGAAAGAAGGTCCCAACTAGACATGCATGAAAATTCGATAACTGGATGGTTTGAAAGACAGTTGATTGAGCCCACACCACTCTAAGAGCACAACTTCACAAACTAGTAGTAGATCCACCACCCAAGGAAGAATTTCCATATGTACCTAGAAAAGGTAGGAATTACCACTAGAGACAAGATGAAACAAAAGAGGAAGAGTCATATTCTCCTCTAATGTAGGTGTTAAATCTAACTGATTTCTTCCTCATGAAATCTAAAGCTCGGGAACTGCCCCACCAAATGGAATCCTCATCAGATGAAGAACTCATATTTTGTTTTTTCAATCCAATACACTTTTCAAGCCCCTTCTCCGACATGGTGTTTTCACCATAGCATGAGTTTCCCATGCATAACATGGGAATAGGAGGCCACATGAATTGAGATCATGTTTATAGAGGATACCATAGATGATAAAAAAACTGAATATTTTGGCCACACCTCTATGGAAAATACATATGTAGTCGAGACTCATGGGAATGTGCTCCAGCAATCCTAATAGGTGTTGTGAGGTGTCTTAGAACTCTCTATAAGCCATCATATCCCAATTATCTTGTGTGACCACCTAGAATGATCTCATCCCGATCAACCCAGACAAAGGGAAGTCCAGGAAAAACCATGCCACTGGTAGTGGGTGCTCCCATAACCTCCTCACAAGAACTAGGTTCGTCTACCCTGAGCACCTCGGCTCCTCATCCGAAAGCCCAGGAGTATCCCCATATTGGGAGGCATCAAACATTGGCACACAAGTACGATATTATAAGATAACTGGTGATAGTCCCAACCAATCTATAAATCCTCAATGTGATCCATCTTTCAAAATAAATTAGGTAGGCACTTGTTGAATCCCTCTAAATCCCACAACAGTTCGAGACAGTAGTCCCTGATGTCGAGGCCAATCGAGTGGAGGTCATGACACTAGAGTGTAATTTCACCATATCATTCATTGACCAAGTTTAGGAAGAGGCCCTTCAGGGGGACATCATGCCCCCATATGTCTCAATCAGACTCAATGATGTCAATGTCTAGATGGATCTGATTTATAATGGTTCTGGGATCAATGTTATCCCATTCCAGACCTTACAAAATTTGGGATATGATGAAGGGAATCTATCTCCCACTAAGATAACCATCAAAGGGTATGATATATTCAAGAAAAGAAATCATGGGAACATTAGGATCATATCCCAATTTGGGGATCTTACATTAGATTCCTATTTTATGGTAATCCAGTAAGACACCACTTATATTTTCATGATCAGAAGGCCCTGTATTTATAGCCACCTAGAGATACCTTCAACATTCCAACAATGTCTGAAGTATCCCATTAATGGAAAATTCGGCATACTACATAGTGATAATACTCCCTTTGAGACCTATAGGGCCACATATGTTGAAGTATATTTTTTATAAAAAGGTAGGAAAACAACCAATTACAGATGATGATATACAAGTTTCTACTCCCAATGTCATGGAGAACACCACTATGTATCCCCGGAGTATGCTTGACGGTGACTATGTAGTCCCTATAAACTTGGTCGAGATCACAGATATAATCCTGGAGGTCCAAAATCTTCTTGTACTTAGTGAAAGCATCTAAGAACATCATCTCTGACATCTCTCTGCAGCAACTCAGTCAATAGGGGACAATAATGTCTCTCCTCATGGTCTCTCTCATCCTAATAATAATGGGTAAGACCCCATATTTCTATCTCCACATGAGAATGAATCTATAGTATCAGAGATGTATAAAGATGAGGATGAACTCAGAAATTCCCCTCCATCATTTGAGGAAGGCATCTCCACCACCATAAATGAACTCACACAGATAAATCTTGGAATAGAAGAAGACCAGTGCCCAACACTTATTAGTGCTTCCATGCCCCTCAAAGAGAAATATATGTACATAGAATTTTTGAATCTACATCAATACGTGTTCACATGGAACTATAAAGAAATTCCCAGACTAAACCCATATGTGGCTACACACCATCTCGATTTACCATAAGAGTATTGATGCTTTAATCATGAAGCTAATGGGATGCACCCCTCTCATTCCACCAATATAGAAGAGAAAGTAGACAATTTGATTGAATCCAACTTTGTTTGAGAGGTGAAATACCTGAAAAGGCTTGCCAAAATCATCCCTTTCAAGAAGAAGAATGGGAAAATTAAGGTCTATATTGATTTTAGAGATTATAATGGACATTTCCCAAAGGATGACTTCCCATTGCCAATCATAGAACTCTGTATCGATGAAACCGCTGGTTTCCATTCACTTTATTTCATTGATGGGTACTCGAGGTACAATCAGAAAATGATTACCCCCAATGATGAAGAAGGTACTACCTTCAGAGAACCTTAAGGGGTATTTTGTTATCAGGTTATTCCATTTTGTTTGAATAATGTTGTTTCCACATACCATCATGCCATGCATCATATATTTAAGCAATTTTTGGGGAAGAAAAACAAATGTTATGTCGATGACTCGATGTTCAAATCTTGACGGTGATGTGATCATTTCATAGACCTTCTTACAATTTCAAACAAGTTTCAAAAACATAGTCTGGAGATAAATCTACTAAAATATTCCTTTGGAGTAACATGAGTAAATTTACTTGGATTTGTGGTATGCTACAACAAAATTGAGTTCGACCCAGAAAAGATCAAAGTTATCTTAGTAATTTCACTACCTAGAAATCTCAATGAACCGAGGGGACTCTATGGGAACCTCACCTACATTCAGTGGTTCATTTAAAACCTGGAATGAAAATATCTCCCCTTTATTAGGATAATGAATAAGTGAATAACCTACCAATGTGATGATGATTTCCAAAAATCCTTCAAAATATCAAGTAATTATTGTGGTACCCACTAGTCCCGATTCCCCCAGTTGAAGGGAGGCCAATAATCTTATATGTTTCCTCCATGGAACACTCATTCTGTTCCCTAATTATGAAAAATAATGATGTGGGAAGTGATAATAGTATATATTATCTCAGCTGGACAATGCTAGGTAGTGAGACTTAATACTCTGATGTCGAGAAGAACTTCCTTCCACTCATCTTTGCAGTGAAAAACCAAATGAATTACTTCCATCACCACGAATCCCTATTAGTCTCTTGTGTCAATCCTCTCAAGTACATCCTTGTCCATCTGATGCTGATTGGGTTATTGGCCTAATGGATGGACATTCTTTAGCAATGTGACATCCATTTTTTATCACAAAAGTTAGTAAAAGTGAAATCCCTGTTTTATTTCCTCGCAGCTCCTACGGTCCCAGAAAATACATTGGAAGGCACAGAACTCCTAGATGAAGAGGTATTCTATACCAATGACACTCCCCTGACATGGGAGATGTACTTTGGTGGCACTTCCTGGAGTCCTATCAGATTGATAAGGGAAAACCTGAAGCTCAACCGAGTTGGTCTATGGATTGTATTTGTATCTCTAGACAATGTAGTCCTACCTACTCTTTCTCACTATTTGAAGGCTTCACAAAAAATGAGGCAGAATACCATGCTATCCTCAATGGATTGAAATTATCCCTACAGCTATAAATAGTCTACCTAAACATCATAAAGGATTCATAGTTAGTGATACAGTAGGTCAATGGGGAATATTCCATCAAAAAAGGAGAGACTGGCCCCCATCACTGGATACATCAGGGTGTTGATAGAAAAATTACCCTTTTATCCCACACTGCACTATGTTACCCGATCATAGAATGATCATGCTGAAGCACTGGATAATGTAGCCTCCGTCCTAGATGACCCTGATCTGGATGAATAAATCTTTTATATTACACATCGAAGAATGATCTCATCGATCATCATATGTGTTATGGAAGATATCAATTAGGTCAACACCGCCCTAGAGTATTATGAACTAGTAACCAAAACTGGATGGATTAAGCCTATAATTTTATTATTATAGATATGAGACTCTCTCAACATATCATGTCGGAAGGGAATCGATTCAGCATCGGGTAACAAACTTCACCCTGTATGACTGTCTAAATGAGAAAAAAGTTCTCTATAAATTTGGATTTGACATAATTATCCTCATGTTTATTTCATAAGAATAATTTCTCACTGTTATAGAGTAATTTCATGTAAGATCCTATAGCTCCCATTAATCTTGGACTAGGATCTCACACTAGATCAGGAGGTTGGGGTATTACTAGAAAACCATGATACATGACAACATAGAATTTACCAGATAATCTCATGCATTCCAGATTCAGTAAAACCTCGTCAATAATCACCTATAATTGCTACATATGAATAAATATTACTGCCCATTTTCTATTTTTGGGATGGATGTTATGGGGCCATATCCCCCAGCCACAACCAAGAAGTTCAAGTACATCCGTACTACTACCGACTTCTTTTGAAAATGGTCCATAGCAATAACCCTCACAGAAGTCGAGATAAAGAACATCATCCAATTTTTAGAGTACAATATCATCACCAGGTTTGGAGCCCCTCACACAATATTTATGGACAATGACACAAAATTATATTCCACAGAGTTGAAGAAGCATTACCAGGAGTAAAACATCGAGTCTAATGACTCAACTCACTATCATTCAATGTAAAATGGAATGATATAGGCCTTCAATAAAACTCTATTGAACATACTCTATAAGATGGTGAATAATGATAAGAAGGAATGGCCAGATAAAATTTTCCTTTCTTTATCGGCCTACCGTATCACCACACATATTTCTACACAAGCAACACCATATTCACTGGTGTACCTGATAGAGGTAGTGTTACCCATAGAGGTCCAGTTTCCCTCACTTTGGATATCCATTTTTGGATAGCTCTTCGATGATGAACAATCAAAAAATTGGTTGGATGATTTTGAATGGCTAGATGAGAAAAGGATGCGCACACTACACAATATAGGGATTCATCTGAATTAGATAGAATTATCCTTTAATAAAAAGGTTCACCTTTGCTCATTACTTTAGGGATTGATGGTTCTGGTTCTCAGAACACCAATGAAATAGGGAAATAAGCCTATGAAATTGGATCACTTATGGGTAAGGAACCTATGTAATATATAAGGAATATGATAATGGAGCCTATTCACTTCCACCATGGATGGGGATAATGTCACACCACCCACCAATGTGATATTTATCAAGAAATACTTTCTATAATTGTCATCAAAAGTGAATACACATCATAGTAAGCCCCGTCAATCATCTTATCCAAATGATGTTAAAAATGTGGAGTTATTTCTAGAAGCAAGATGTTAAATTACACGAAACCTTTCATCCTAGCAGCATGACGTTAAACGACATGGAACCTTTTGTCCTCACCACAAGATATTATACTACATGACTAATGTCCTTACCACAAGACATTAAATTTCACATCCAATGTCTTTACCAAATGATGTTAAACTACATGGATCCAAAGTTCCCCTTCATGTAGGGTAATACATCATCCTCACTACATGATGTTAAACTGTATGGTTGGAGTCCTTTCCTCATGATAATATACTACACGGTTCTCCTAGAACTATGTATAGCTTGATTATCATTTTTATTAGATAGGTTGGGACACCTCTATCCTATATCTTCGTCCAGTCACTACATGATTCAAAATTACCTCATTGTACCCCTTCTATCTCTGCATTGTAGGGAAACCCATGTGGTTACTTGTTTTTTACAATTACCATAGCTCGCGTGTTCTTAAGAATCATGACAGGGACTCACCGTCACAAGAAGGGCACATAGGTACACAAAAAGTCCATCATGGTCATGAATGAAATACCATATAAGGCATAACATGAGTCCTCACCGCATGATGTTAAAATTCACAGTCAATTTACTTACCGCATGACATAAAACTTCTTGGATCTGTAATACCCATCTCCATTCACATCGAGTCACCCATGTCCTTGCTACATGACGTTAAACTACCCTTCTCTTCTAGAACTACATATGGCTTAATTCTCATTTCCAATGAGATGCATAGGGACACCTCAATCGCATATCTTAGTCCATTTACTTTTCGATGAAAAATACCCATATCCTCCATGGGTCCCTTATAATTCCTTTTTTTCTTACACCGATCACAACTCACATGGGCTTAGGAAAAATGAAGAAGGTTTCCCCACACAAAAAAATTTGCATCAACTGTGGCAGGATCCCATCCTTACCACAAGACATTAAACTGCTTGGGTTTCCAAGAACTACATGTTGTTTGATTCTCATTTCCTCATGAGATATGTATTGATGACTGAGATTCTATCCTTGGGGCCAATAGTTATGTTCCCACCAATTCATGTCAGTTCACCTTCATCCTCATCGCATGACGTTAAACTACATGGAACTTCAAGAGCTATATGTAGCTTGATTCTTAACATGTTGAGATATGTAGTGAAATCTAGATCATGAACCCAAGGCCCAACATCAATGGTGAATAGAAATAATTACAACCTCTACGTATGGGTTAGAGATTCATATAGTATTTCCTCTTTAAGAATTATGTGTGGCTTGATTCCCATCCTCATGATATACATAGTGATTCCCAAGTCCCTATCTTTGAGCCTAGCTATAACATCCTCCCACATTCATGTCAGTTATCCAATGTCCTTACTGCATTACATCAAACTTCATGGAAGTATGTCCTTACGGCATGATGCTAAAATGCGTGGAACTTCTTCCTTAATGAATAAACTCTAACTACATAGAATTATATCCTTACCACATGTTGGTAAACTATAGGTAATTACATCCTTACCACATGATGTTAAACTACATGGAGGAACATCCATGATACATGATGGTAATCTAGGGAAACCATCATTAATCACCCCCTTATCAAAGGACCACAAGAGCCTTTCTCTGGAGAACTAGAGATTGGAGTGCTTCCAACATCATCTAAATAATCCCCAACCCATGAGATGCACTTCAATAATTGGGTATCTCAGATCGCCACAATATTCTATGGCCCATGGAAATGATTTCTGACTTCATGGACCCTTTTCTGGACTATGCAAACATTTCCATGAATTCTTTATATGCCCCTATGGCCATCGACCAAATGAGACACTGTAAAAAAATGAAATTCCAATTATAATGAGACCTGACACTATCACGACAGTACTCAACACCTCAATATGTCTGAACCAATCCTCATATGGCTATCCCACATCATTTAATCATGACTTGAGACACTCGATTCGTGATTTACAATGATTCTGTCCCACACTCAAGAAGATGTTGGAGTACTCTAAACCGTGAGTATCCTAGTTAGGATCTTGTGTATTATCCTCCATATTAGGTCCATGTCATTCATGAAATTAGAATGCCTACATTTTGGTTAAAGCTATATAACCCTAAATTCTAGCGCATGATAGTCCAAATCATAAGACTTTAAACTACTAGTGAAAGTGACACAAAACTTTTCCGGTTGAAAACCCGCAAAGGGAAGCCTATGAAAATGTCACATCTTTTTCCACTAAATTCTTAATCTTATGAGTTTAGAAAAAAATAAGGGAATAAATAAATAAGGCATAAAGCTCATGGGGTCCATCCAATAAACCTAGTAAAAGTCAATCCATGATCACTGGATTCCCTGGTCAAGGAAACAATTAGAGAAATGATTTGTCACATATCCTCTCCATAAGAATATGTTTGTTAGTCAGTGGCACAAATTTTACGGTACTTGAAACCACCTTGGATTTTACACTCTCTATGGATCACACTTCATGATATGAATTGTCTCGAATCACCAAAACCTTCCATGGACCTTGGAAAAGATATTCGGCTTCAAGGACCCTTTTCTGACTATGAATGCATGCCTATGGCTCCTGCATATGTTCCTACGACCATCAAACAAATGAACCACTTTGAATAAAGACATTCTGATTCTTGTGAGCCTTGACATCATCACGGTAGAACTCAACACCTCATCATGTCAGACCTACTCATTATGAATTTCCCATATCACCCCCTGAATCAATCACTTTAGGTCATGATTTAAAATCACTATACCAAACTATCCAAATGGATTTGATATCCTCAATGTTATGCCACCATTTTTTGTACCTTTTATCAAATTCAGAATGCGACACTCCATTCTCGAACCTTTGGTAGCCCACACCTTGTGATTTGAAACCATAGGGCATATGGATCGAGCTTTATGATGTAAGATCTATTTGCCCAGGTGCCAAAAACCTTCCTAGATAGCCTTCTTCCCATATCCAGCTTCTTCATTCAGATGTCCGAGTCTTCCCAAATCTTCCATATCCCGCAAAAAGATGTGAGGATCATCTTTATCTTGGTATGCTACCGAAACATAAGAGCCTTAACCCACCAATTGAATACATATTATAATTTCCAAAAAATAGATTCAATCCTTGTGAGACCTAGAAACACCACGTCAGAGCCTGGCATCTCAGAATTTCATGGGACATACCCGACATGTTTTCACCATCTCATATTCATGTACTCAAGCTTTCAAGTTATGATTTACATTATCAATACCCCAACTATCCATGTGGACATAGTATCCCTAGTACTTAATCTACACCAATATTACCTACATAAATCATCAATATCTCTTTGAAAATATACCATACATCAAGGAATCTTTGATTGACTATGCACAAATGCCCATGGATCTTACATACATGCTTATGGACATCAACCAAATTCATCACTCTGCAAAAAGGGTAACTTCAATCCTTGCGAGCCTAAGCAACACCACGACATAGCCTCGCACCTCAGAGTGTTTTAGATCCCTCTTACCACATATAAACCATATACCATGATCATATAAAAGGTCCATGATAATAGACCTTACACTAAAGAACTATAAGGTTTGAGATAAAAGGACTTAAAATAAAGTGATAAAAAAACCTTAAAATAAAGCAATATCAGGTTTCAGCTAAAAAACCTTAAACTAATGCGATATCAGGTCTAAAACAAAAAGACCTTAAACTAAATATATATAAGGTTTGAGCTAAAAGTCCTTAAACTAAATATTTATCAAGTTAGTGCTAAAGGAACATAAACTAAAGCAACATAAGGTCTGAGCTAAAAGACCTCAAACTAAAGAAGTTTCACTTCCAAGATAAAAAACCTTAAACTAAAGAGATATCAGGTCTGAGCTAAAATACCTTAAACTAAAGTGATATTAGGTCTAAGATAAAAGACCCTAAACTAAATCATGATAACAGTACAACCTATGGAATACTGTAAGGATCCTTATAAGGCCTTTGCAAAATCAAGCTACTGACTTCAGCAAGGATAGAGAACTCTCCATCTAGAGATTATATTATTCCCATTGATCCCTATGATAGTTTGAATATATTATTGACACCGAATCTTGTGCAGGTCACCATTAACGAGCATCTCTAAAAGCGATTTTTTTATAATTTAAACATTCGAATCCCTGAAGTCAAGTTCACTCAATATAAAGCATGGGATGGGTAGCATTGGGAATTATCAAAATATTGGAGAAAAAAAAATTCATGCACATCATCAAGGGAGAAAAATCAAATAGTATTATGTAATGTTTAGAATATTCATTTAATATTATGAAAAAGAGAGGAATCTACACATTTTAGAGTCTCTCCAAATCCTCATAAAAAATGGAGTGTATAACAGAGTTAAGTCATGAAAAAAGATGGTCAACAATGATGGAAAGATCTGTAAGAGTCCAGTAGGAGGTATCAATTAAGAATTGGAGTGGCTCTCTTCCCACTTATTCTGCTTCCACATCGGTGTGGAGAACTTCAACTAGATAAGTCAACTCTCCAACCCTCATATGAGAAGTGGCTAATGAGGTTTTCGATGCTTAATGGTTGGACCTTATATATGAAATCATCTACTCATGCCTCCATATTTTCATCATCCAAGAATCCATATATGGGCTTGTAGTTCAGATAACAACTAATGAACCTGCTCCAGTGCCTCCTCCACATACCTCATTTGTTTATAAAGTGAAGCCCCATTCATGAGAACATGCTGATCTATTTTCATTCATGGACAAGTCTATTCTAGTAAAGATGATCTGCTGCATAATCTCATACAGAGGTTTCCAATCAAAACCATCTACCACTAATTCATTAAATCACCAGAGAAGGTGCTCCCCCAGGTTGTAAAATTCTTCCAAGGAGGTCTCAGTAATCAAGATGAGAATGTTTCCCCATATAATATCTTGCTATGAATAAGCCTCATCATACAACATTGTGAGAATGGTGGGAGGGTTAACAACTAGTTGGATCATCATCGAAATAGGAGAAGTAGCCCCATATGCCTCTCTCATAATAGGTATATCATCTTTGGATTATATCATAGGACTAATATAATTGATAGATCATGGGATGATACCTGAATTACTATGTTTGGAGTGAGGTAACTTCATCGATGCATCACCTAGGTCCTCAATTAAACCCATTGATGATATGGATTGTGGGCTTGGTGACGCAAGAGGCTTTTCCACATGACAGAATAGCTGGTCTAACACACCATTATCATATGTTGTCACCCAAGCATGGGAATAATCCTTTGTTAGGGAAACAGGAGAATTAGTAGGTGGGAGTATGATATAAGCTCTGATGTTCTCACGAGATATTGTCTTCCAGAATTTGTGAATGACACTAATATTTCATTCCCCTAAAATGCTTACTAAAAGGATAAGAGAAACCCTCTAAACACATCCAAATTGTTAAGAGAATCGATACAGTGTGTTTGGTTTGTAGATAATTAACTCATCCACCCTGACTATGAGAACCCTATCTTGAAGGGAGATTATATACGACCTTTCACTAAGAGTGACACTTCCATTGTCTGTAATTGGACCACCTGGTGCACAAAAGGTAGCAAATTAAAAACTATCAGACTGACATAGAACACATTTGACCTCAGAAGGGATTATAGACATATCCCTAACTACAAAAATTTTCAGAAATCGAGGGTGAGATGTGGGGTCTAGGATCCTAGAGGCACTGTAGTAATCATAACAATAAAGTACTCCCCTATCCAACTAAACAAGAACTGGAGAGGACCAATGATCCTGTTGTGGGTGCTACCTTAATGGATATGACCCAATAGGTAGAGGTATGCATGGAATGAAATTACTATGTTAAGATTCCAACCCTCTGCAAGTCGATTTTCCATCACCAATGTGCTTACATGGATTCAAGAATACGCATCCCCAGTAGCGAAAATTGATCTATTCAGGAACATAACACGAAAATACGCCAACCAAGGATTTGAGGAGACCTTTGGGTTCACTCGATAACCTCATGAGGTGTAGTCCCCAGCTTCCAATATATCCCAATATGAGACAATATTTTTGTAGACTTGCTGGAAAGGGAATTAACAGGGGAGAATAACATTTTGTCAAACCCCACTTCCACACTGAAAAATATTGATACACTATGTGAAATAAATATGAAATCACACTATCATCTCCCATAAAAATTTCTTATTCCCAATGATTAGAATATCCTTAGATAGAACTAGAGTCTATAGCAGATCATGCCGGATTTTTGTTGTAGGGACAAATTCATCATACATCTCTCCAAGGGAAGGGATACTTCCCAATTGATGGATATCCCTTAAGTTGATACCCACATCACCATGAGGAAGATGGAATGTGTGGGTACTAGGACACCAATGAATAATCATTTCTTGGAGAAGGTTGGGATTATGGTAAATGATGAATTGAGAGATCTACATGGATTCATAGAGATGAACCCTATACAGATCATTAGAAAACTTCAAATAGATCTACCTCACCCAAAATGTCCATGCCCATTCATCGGAGAAATTGTTGCTTGAACATAGATCCCATTTAGAATACCATCCTCTATCAGAAGTGTCTATAGAAGAGGTGAATATTCTTGAATAACTATGAGAAATTGGCTATTGAGAAAGATCATGCCCATACAGACTCAGGGAAGAATTGTCCAACAGATAAGATAAGACTTGAGTTTGGGATGATTTCAACTGACCGTCCTGAGTAATTGTTTCTTGAACATAGTTGGGGGAGCCAGATACCTAGTTAAATGGAAGATTAAAATCTGGGGAGGTATAATAGCATCACCCAACAAACCAAACTGGTATAGTGGAAGTTGATTAGATAAGGGATAATTATGAATTCTAAATGAAAGGAAACTCTATAGGTACTCATTAACAGTACACACACAGTATCAGGGATTGACATTGTGATTCATGGAAATCATGGACCTATGGTTGGTCACAGTTTAAAAAATTCAATGTGAAATGGAAGCCATCTGAAAATAAGTAAGTGGCACATGTCAGACAAAGAGAACATATAATTTTTTCCAAAAAATAGAAGAAAAATGTGAGCCAGTAGCATCAACTGCATCACGTGATTTGAGAACCATGTAAATAGTTTGCAGATATCCTAATATCTAGAGGATGTGAGGGGATCATCTCCCCCACAAGGCATCATGTGAACCGCATGAACCCCCTCCATGAGGACTCATGATCACATGACCTCAACATGGTCACGCGAAGGGAAAATGGTCGAATGATCAAGACAACTGATCTAATGAAGTCTTAAAGACAAACATTTACCTCATAAACAAAGTCTGAAATGATATAAAAATCAAGTTCGTGGTTGAGGCAGATGAACTCCTGAACGGAAAGCAGCCTCGTGCAAGAGATTTAGCAGAATAGACTTGCGGTGAATGCTTGCTGATAGGATTCGAGACGTGGTATTGCGATGGGAGAGAAAACATGAGCTCTATAGAGAGTATGATACTCGTAGAATGAATCATCCTCTAACCCCAATATATAGGTAATTTTGAAGAGTACCAAATGCCACCTGGTAGACCAAACATCACCCGATGCACTGGTTGACGACACCATCAATGATTCTGGTGGGCATTAGTTTTTCTCAGAACTGAGTACTTGTCCCCTCATACATCGCTCATAGGGGGGGATTTGTTGATTCCTTCCATATAAGAATTAGAAAAATCACAAAGGAAGAAATACCTAAATATGGGTATTATTTTCTCCACAAAAGAAGTGGAAAAAGAGGATAGACAATACCCAAAGATCACATGAGTTTCTGAGGGACTCAGAATCTCATGACACTTCAAGGTCAAGTGAAGAATCCGTGCATAGCACACAACCTTCGATGAATCCCATGGAGATCCCTTTTGTGAGTCCTTCCTCCCATGAGAAGGCTCTCCAAACAACTAGTGGCTGCATGGTGATAGTTGAATAAGCGCCCCTAGGCCACATGGTTTTTCATTGGAATGTTCATAACAAACCCTCCAAAATCCTTTGAAAATAAAGAGAATGAAATTCCAAATATGGGGATCCCAAGTGGTCACAAGGATCATGTTACAAATCATCATTGGGAAGAATAAAAATAGTATGGGATATCTAGGAAAACTCGCATGACCTCTAAACCACTGTGGAATAAAAATGAAGGAGATAAAGAGGAGGAGGTGAGAGGTTTCTATGGTTTTTGAAGGAAATGTGACACGCTGTACAAGTCATCATGAGTCATCAGTGACCCACCTGTGTCACCTCATGGAATCCCTCTATATTTTTAGATTTACCGCACAGAAGTCCATAGGTATGTCCAGATACCCCCTTAGATGCTCGTAGGACATAAAAATATAATTGTCCACCACATTCTTACACACACTCCATATGGACCATATTGGTCAAGTGATACATCTTCTAAACATTGAGTAAAAATCCTATAGGTCACTCATAAAAACTCCCATAACCCATGACCTTTGTAAAATAAAACAAATAGGATAGAAATGGAGGTGGGAAGAAGGGTTCACATTCACTGAATTACATGTGGCATGCCATTGGTGATCTAAAAGACACCACAAGACCTTGGAGGCACATCCTCCTCATCTCACGAAATCCCCTTGGTTTTTCATCCTTATTGCATTGAAGTCTTCAAGTGTGTCCATGAAACATTGTGACACTTTGTAGATAGATGAATATATTTTTTCATGAAACACTCGGACACCCCCATAGGACCCATATTGGTCACACAAAGTATCATGAAAAAATAGAAGAAATATCCTCAACAACACTCTTGAAATACCACATGACTACAAATATTTGTATCATAAAACAAAGGGGTTTAAAATAGAGTATGTAAGAGGTATTCACAGTCTATTAAAGTCATGTGACACCCCCAACACACTCACGATGCAGTCCCATGAGACCCCAAGAGAATTAAACCAAGATCTCATGATTGTTTTCCAATAGGCACCTAGATTTTTCAAAGGTTCCTCCTCATGTCAACGCGACAACATATAAGTCCTTCGACACATACTCATGATCAAAAAAGTCTTCAACAATAATCAATAATCCTACAAAGGGAGAGTTGATGGAGAAAACTCACAATTTCTAAAAATTAGGTGAGACAACCTGAATGATCCACAAAAGAGACTTGAAAAACTGTATGGCACCAGACCCCTTCACTGAATCCAACCTAGACTCATGCCAGATATTCCGCACAAAACAGTGAGTTTCTGGGGTGGAAAGGCCTATAAATTACCCAAATATGCACAAAAAATGCACTGGCTACTATGTGAAGGGAACACTCAAGCAGAAAATTACCAATCATCAGAGCGGATTTATAGGGGAAAATGATCACGTGAACAGCTGGCCTTCCATCACGTAATACAATGATGGGATTCCAGAGTAATCATGAGTCAAGAATAAAAGACGTCACGTGATCATTCATAGATTACACAAGTTACTTTTATAAAGATGTGAAAATAACTTATTTTTTGTATTCCATGTCTCAAAAGACTCAGAGACACAGATACTGAATAAATAAAAGGCCCTCACAATACAAGGATTATAACTAAGACCAAAAGTGGAAGAATTAAGCAAAGGAAAAGCTCATGATAATAGCAGAACATGTCATCCAAATCATGAGACTCTCTTTCAACATGCCACCTGATATATGTGAAATACTCTAGATATGTCAGAACAAGTCACATGGTCCCCTAAAGACACCACTTTGATCTCATGAAACCCCTCAAGTCTATCATCCGAGACTCATAATGTCCTTTAGACACATTTCCTGACTCATATAACGAATTCTGCTCATATAAACTAAGTCTCGTGGTTGTATTTAAGCATGGCAACTAGGCTCTCACGATACCTTCCGAAGTAAGTCGGCTGAAACCTACAATGCTCTTTGGGAATATTATCCATGGATCATGATGCCTACTAGGGGTGTTCACCAAGATATGTGACGTCCCTTGAGTCTTGTCATACTGACTCTTTCAATGACCTATATATGTGTCAATATGACTCTCGTGAGTGACACTAAGGAATGTCATCTAGGACTTGTGATGGCATCTAGAGAAAACCATTTGAATCATGCGATGACTCCTAGTGTAGGCCATCTGGGTAGTACGACACCCCCAAACAAGTTACCTGTAATGCCCTGACCCCAGTTACCCAGAGCTAGTGCGTTATTACATAACATTGGCATGATTACAAGGAATCAAATCCCAAATGACCGACCATTTTAGCAGTCTTGGAAAATAGATTACATACATGAATGTTACATTACACATTCAAAAAAAAAATAAAAAATAAAAAATCTATTGATAACTCCATTATTACCCTATCTTAACCCAACATATCAAACATAATACACTTCTTGGAATCATAGGAAAACAAAACATAATAAAGGTTTGAGCTCAGATGCTTATTAAGGGTAAATAATTTAGCGGAAGCTATAAATTTTTAAGGAAAGATGTGTAATAAAAACAACATACTTTTAAACATAAACTTGAACATAATATGGAAAAAACAAATCAAATATTACCATATAAACAAGCACATAGATATTCTACTAGTCGAATAATCATAATTAATAACTAATTTCAGAACGAGGGAATGCATAATACCGGACATCATAACCACATAGTTAAGGCATTGTTCCAAGACTAAAAATAATTTTTTTTTCAAGGCCTTGTTCTAAGACACTAATTTGTCTCATGAGGCCTACCGACACATCGAGGGGCTATAGCGGGCCCCACCAATCACTTACTAAGTCTAATTCATTCCTCATATGAAATTGTTGAAACATAACATAAAAATTCATATTAAAACTAGCATACGAAATGTCAATACTTTAGCCATAAAGCATGAATGGTATAAAAATAGAACATCCACAGTAAAATATATCATAAATCATTCAATAAAATATGGAAGATAATAAATCAACTTCAATCAAGAATAATATCCAGTAAAGTATGTTGACATAGTTGAAAATGATCAGTAAAAATCTTTGAGAGAAATATCCATTTTTGTGAAATCATTTAATAGTCACACATTTATAAAGGAATTAATTTAAAATAGATTTTTGAATCAATGTGTCTCATACCACTTTGAAACTTTTTATAGGAATTAATGTTTTACAACATTCATGTCCATATAAATAAATCCTTAAAACAATTTTTAAAACATTGACATTAATGAGAATTATTTATAAGAATAAATATTTAAACCATTTAAAATGATGTTTTAGATAAAGAGTCCCTTAAAAAGAATCATTTTGAAAACTATTTTATGAAACATGGATATGGATAATAAATATGTCAAAGTAAATACTTACACGTAAACAATCTCGGATAATAATGAGATTGAGGAATTGACCCTTACATTGTACTTTCCTTGGGCTGAGGATACATTTAACCTCCTGTATAATGACCATAGTATGTTATTAAATTATAACAGAACCAGAACCATATTCATATTTATGATATCATACTTGATTCATTTATGGATTTATACTTCCCATTTAATAATAATTTCTATGTTAAAATAACATTTCGGGTAATAATCGCTATATTTATCGTATGTGTTTTAACGTGTTATTCTTGATTGTATCACATATATCATTATTTAATTGATTAAAAATATAAAACATTATTTATGAATCAAATATATTCAGAATATAAATATGTATAATAGATAGATATATGAAATGGAAAACACTGTTTATAGAGACGGTAGGTCATACGTACGCATAAACGTCATTTCCATTTTCATATCGTATTGAACGGAAGTAAGTGAATGCGATATATGTAAATACATACATACATACATACATACATAAATACATATATATATCCAGTAGAATTATTATGTCATATATTAATTAATTATTAATAATATATGTTTTTATAATCATCGTTGATTGGTGAACGTGGAAATGAATCTCATAGCGTTGTGGAGACGGTAAGCCGTACGTACGCACGAGCGACGATATCATTATATTGATGGTGAAATAGTATGTAATTAGATGTTATATTATATATATATATATATATAATCATGAACATGTTATATTTATTATTTACATAAATTATACTCATTATTATATCCATCCAAATAATGAAGTGTTGAATAACAAACTACACCACGACGTGGAGATGGTAAGCCGTACATACGCTCATATGGTGAATTTTTCATTCCTAGGATGGATAAAATAATGAATATGGTTGTAAAATATTTATAATAACATATCAGTATGTAGAAGGTACTGTAGTTATTATTTTGGTATTGAAAAAACAAAGAAAGAGGAAGTGGAGGAAGAAAAGAACTTTGAATGAGGTGATGAAATAATTACCTCATCTTCGGGTTCTTCCTTTTGATTTGAACAAAAGGGATCCTTACGTTGGATTTATGATGAAATTAAGACCTCTAGGTTTAAGTGAGGGGAGTTGGGATGAGATTTCAGAAGGGGTTGGCAGAGCCCAATGGCTTTGGAGGTGTGAGATTAAGAGAAGGTGAAGTGCCCTTTTATAAGAGAGGTGAGGGGCACTTTAGGAAAAACTTGAAATATTATTTTTTTATAAAATCCTTTTCAGTTTATAATATCTCCAAATGGATTTATTTATAGGATAATGTGTGTATGGGTATAAATCCTCTCAACCAATAGGTTTTATACAAGTTTAGGTTACCATATTAACCTTATCTTTTAGATTTAACCCTCAGTTAAATACTTTAACATTTACCATGAATCCTTGTATTTTTATATTATATGGTTAATAAACTTACTATAAAATTACAAGTGAGCCTAAAGTGGTTCATTAATGACATATCTAACATTATATAAGTCCTTTTGACTAATATTAGATTTTTAGGAATATTATATCATTTAATAATATAGTATTTGTTTTAAAAACTCATTTCTGTCAATTTCAACACTATTTAGTATTTGTTTTTTTAATTCATAAAAACTTGATTAATTCAAAACAAATACATTGAATCAACACTAACATGTCATATTAACCTATAAAATTTGTTCATGGCATCAAAATTTTCAATTTATATATATTTTAATATTTATAACATCAATTATTTTAATCTTTCATTGATAAGGTAATTACTGCATCATCATTGTTTCATAAATAAATTTAATTATTTAATTTCTAAAAATTATAAATAAAATTCCATGATGTATTAAATCCTCTAATATTTCTAATGAATATTTATATTCTAATTTATATTATGTGTAAACTTCTATTAAAAACGGTTTAGTTATTAAACTTTGAATTTGACACTTTTACCTCTTCTATAAATAAAATATTATAAATGTTATAACCTAACACAAATAGATCAAAAGGATTATATTTTTGTCCTAAGGTTGATTTAGGTCGAAAAGAACTTATCCAATAGAATTAGGACATGTGTTGGGGTTTTTTTAATATTATTTCTACCTCTAATTACCTTATTTACTTTTAACCGTGGTAAATAAAATTCAAAAGGTACAATTTACCAAAAATTATTTTCATCCTATTTAACCACATTTTACTTAATGATGTAAATATTTTCTCTTAGATTTTTGAAATTCAATTCATAGAAGTTGTAAATTTATGTTTTATACAAATTTGCAAATGTTCCTAAAAGGTGGGTAAAAGAGGTTAAAAAAGTTCAATAAAATTTTATATGTGTTATCTTATTATAAAATTATTCAAATGAATTAAATTGGACTAATATATATATTATGTATCTAATTTTACTTTATGATAAATTTTCAATTAAAAAAACTATTTAAATTAAAAAGTCAGTTTTTATCAACAACGTAGTGTTTTTCACTATTCATCAAAAATTGAATGTTTTTAGAAAAATAACAAAAATTAACCAAATGAAAATTTTGATATTCCAAATTAAAAAAGGATTTCAATTTTACCAAATTAAAAAAATATAATTTTCATTATTTAATTTATAATTAATTCCAGTTGTCAAAAACAGAGAGCAGGTTTTTAAGAAGTAAAAACTATCAAAAGATTGACTTGGGTTTATGTACAATTTAAATGTGAAATTACATCCAATGACCTAAATTATATTAAATGATAAAAATATAATCTAATTATACTTTAAAACTAAAGAAATATTTTATTTAACACTCTAAAATATTTCAATTAATTTTTTTAATTAAATTTTAGTATTTTTCACTATTCATCAAAATATGAAAGTTATTAGAAAAGTACCAAAAAATTATCCAGACTAAATTTTTATGTTAATATTCTAAAGAAGAATTTAATTTCATTAAATGTAATATATAAAAGTGTCAAATATTTGATTTAAAAAGGGTTTTCTATTAAAAGGTAGAAAAACTGCATTTTTTGAAAACTACTTCTTTTTTCTGAAAAATTGAATTTGCCCTTATATTATGTCTAAGAAACAAAAAAGATGATTCTTAAAATTATAAAGAATATATATAAAATTCAAAATGTGGTTAATACTATTCATAACCGTGTTTTAAATGACTAGTTTGATAGGTCGTGATGTACTTGAACTTGGTGTTGCATGTAGCGCAAGCTATTGAATTACATTAAAGAGATAATTTACTATGAAATATTGGGGGTGTTACATTCTCCCCTCCTTTAATAAATTGTGTCCTCACAATTTCAAATTATTTTTCAAAAATAAATGCTTGAAAATAGAAAATACCTTTGTGGAAAACTCACATCAGAAAGAGGGTTAATAAAATTTAGTCTTAGTAAGAGGGAAAAAGAAATGAAAAAGTCCCCACAAAATTAGGATTTCAAATAGGGGGACATTGGTGGAAATCAGAGACACATAATTGGAGGAAAAAGAAAAATATTTATAAAGAGTTATTGAGCTCATAAATCACAAACAAGTGAACAATAAATGGAAAATTGAGGGCCTCAAATCCATAAATCTATGATGATCATTTAAAATCTCATCAGTTCAAAAAAAACATAAGGTATAATGATAACTGATTTTTGGTTTTAAGATACTTTTCCTAAAGTTTAAGGGAAAAATGAATACTTGACAAGCATAGTTACATCCTTTAACTAATTTCTACTAAAAACTCATCTTTCACTTCAAAAGATAATAGAACTCAAAAATATTCTATTTAACCTAGTTGTATAGGGTCCAAAAAAATGAATTTATAAAGCATCTGTAATACCATTAAAAAAAACTATATTATACAAACCAAGGCATCACGTAGGCTAGTGGTAGGTGATGTACCCTTGTCACCCTTCTATTGGGGTTCAAGTCTCGCAGCCTTGCTGGTTCCGATGGGTTGTCGCCCGACCTCTGGGTTTTCATTTTTATAAAAATACAAAAATAATCTTAAGAAGTGTTTTAACTATATCATCCCGCCTTTTTATAACATAACTTTTCATTACATTTTACAAAACCGAGGATCTTTAAGGTTTAGTTTCTTGGAAACCAAGAACTTAATACATAAAACAAAAAACCTTCTTCTTAAACACTTGAACAACTTCTCCTTATATTCATCCTAGGTTCATTACTACATCTCATAGCCTGGGTACATACATCAAAAGAAAGGGTGAGCATAAGGCCCGGTAAGGGAAACTAGGGAAACATTTAACATGTGAACTTGAGATACATCAATAAAGTCATGAAAAGAACATTATGGCATGAGAAAGAAATCATGAGGCATATCTTAATAAAAATAACGTATTTTATAACTTGAAGATGTGGCTACAACATTTAATATTGACAATCATTTCTATTTCACCAAGGTCCATCCCCAAGGTGTCATTAAAAATTACCAAGGTTATTCACCAAGGCGTCATTAAAAAATAGTCATATCTAGAGATTAAGTCTTTACCCAATGCATTGGAGCGCTATCAGGGTGCACCCTTTAAATGTATTTATTGTCATGTGAGCCAAATATTTCATCATCAATAATTTCATAAACAAACCATATAGCATAAAAGGAATGGGTTTCATTTCATAATCATATCGTTTTAAAAACTGCTTTAAAGACATGATCTTTGTGTCACTTTAAACCCCACAGAAAAGGAAGGTGGGTCTCATGTATGTAAATCCCAGAATTTAAAATAGAACATTTTGGTATATATGTGAATACCCCTATAGAAGAGAGATCTTTGAGTATTCACTTAATAAAATAAAAGATCTTTAGAACAAGAGAGAGAGAGACATTTTGAGATAGAAATTCTGCAGCATAACGACTATGTTTCGGGGTTTTTTAAAACATTGAAAAGAGAGGGGACATGGGTCAAACATTCATAAATGACCCATAAAACAGTAGAGGGACATAATATTAAGGATATATGAACATGGTAATGAAATTTTAAATATATATCATATGAAATTAAGAACATGATAGGAAATCAAAAATAAGATTTCTCTTATAAAAATTCGGCAGCCTAACGTCGCCACTTAAAACTTCAAAATACTGAATTGAAGAGATCAAATAGGGTCTTTCATCATATGAAGATAAAAGATCAGTATGATATATATAGAGATCATACACCAAAAAAATAAAAAGGAACTTGAAATACTTGACATGAAAGTAGATCTTTGAAAAATGAGAAAGGTGAACGAATCCCTTAAAAATTCAGCAGCCTAATGACGCCACTTAAAATTTCAAAATACTGAATTGAAGAGATCAAATAGGGTCTCTCATCATATGAACATAAAATATCAGTATTATAGATATAAAGATCATACCCCAACATAATAAAAAAGAAATTGAAAGACGTGACATGAAAGTAGAACTTTGAAAAATGAGAAAGGTGAACGAATCCCTTAAACATTCGGCAGCCTAACAGCGCCACTTAAAACTTAAAAATACTGAATTGAAGAGATCAAATAGGTTCTCTCATAATATAAACATAAAATATCAGTACTATATATTTAGAGATCATAACCCAAATAAATAAAAAAGAACTTGAAATACTTGACATGAAAGTAGAACTTGAGAAGGGTGAAAGAATCCCTTAAAAATTCGGCAGCCTAACGGCACCACATTAACATTCTTAAAATGAAATGACGAGAGAAAGAGGGGGTATCTCATAATATTAACATGAAAAAGACAGTAGGATGAATATAAAAGAACATCCTACAACATAAGATCATGGAGCATAAAATAAATGACATAAAATTGATTATTTGAATAGAAAGAGGGAGGTAGGATCCCTTACCTTAAAACGCAACTCTTAAAACTCAAAGGTTGGGACCTTGAGGGCTTGGGGGAACCTTGGGAGGACTACTTGAGAGGTAATGAGACCAGAGATTCGTTGGGGGAGAGTTTTGAGTCAAATGGATGAGAGGGTGGCTTGGTATTTATAGTGAAAGTGACGGGACAAGGCATTAATGGCCAAGGGACACCTCATTGGTGGTTTTGAAAAAACCATGGGCTTGCCCATGGTATTTGCCCGTGGCATTAGCCACATGGGCCCCCATACAATAATTAATCACCTTCGGTTGTCCAACCCTTAAAATATCTCATGACATCATCATGACACAGTTATGATGTCATTAAACATACCGAAACCCTAAAACTGTATTTTTACTATTCACTGAAAATTCAACTTTCTTAGAAAAATCCCAAAATTTCACCTTAACCAAATATCGATGCTATTATTTCAAAAATGAACTCCATTTTATAAAAATAATTTTCTAAATATTTTAATTTAATTTTTAAATAAATACACTATTCACCGAAAATTCATTTTTCTCAAAAAAATCCCCAAAAATTACCTTAACATAATATCGATGCTCTGAGTTCAAAAGTGAAATCCATTTTATAAAAATAATTTTCTAAATATTTTTAATTTAATTTTTAATTAAAAAACACTATTCACCTGAAAAAAACTAATACTTGACTAATAATTTATGAAACCGTTATTTAACCATTTTATTGAATCACATTACTTAATCAAGGTGCCTAGATTATATTAATACTTTCTTTAAGTTAGATTACTAATCCATTTGGTCACATTACTAATCCTAAGCATAAAATCACTATTCATAATTTACTATTCATCAAAAATTAAGTTGATCTTATTAGACTCTAAATTTCGTATTGAACATAATTGTAGAAGACCATTTTTTGAAAATCATTACACATTTTTAATTATTTAAGGTTTACATAAACATTTTTAAAATATCCTTTCTCTAAAATTCATCAAAAATATGCATACTATATTTATTCGGACATTTGAAAATTCATAAACATCATCATAAGAAGAAATCAAATTTTTTTATTTAATATAAAGGATTACACAAGGTAGTTACGGTCTCCTTACATAGCCCCTTATCACACCAGCATATGACCTAAGTGTAAGGTGTGCTAAGGTGAGAGAATCTGAGGGAGGCTCGACCAACATCACACGAGTAGTAATTTCTATCAGTTTGAACTTCTCGCGAGGGCTATTCCGTTCTAGCTTCACACGATGAAGTTCAGCTTGGTTTTGGTCTATAGCAGAGCCCCGTGGTGCTACCTCCTTCCCAAGTTCCGTTAGATGGGCTACGATTGGCCCGAGACTACTGGATGAGGCCATTGAATCTTCTTTTTATATTAATTAACCACGGTCACTTGTATTTTGAGACAAAAGTCGCAACATTCAGTTTTCAACGGTCATATAATTGTCAAAACCCAACAGTCTCATTTTTATTATATTAAAGTTATCAAAAGAAACAGTTTTGTTGAGTATGAAAAATAAAATAACACACAAAATTAGGAAATAACATTTATTCAAAATTTTGGGTCGTTACAATCTTCCCCATTTAAGAAATTGCGTCCTCATAATTTTTAAAATTGGGTTTTGAAATTTCATTGAAAGTCCCACATCAGAAAAAGAGTCAGTAACACTATTACTTTAAAAGAAAGAAAAGGAAGTACAAAGGAAACCCGAGTTAACCCATACCAGGATTCCATGTAGGAAAACATGGATATGGAAGAAAAAAACAAAGGGTCAAGTTCTAAGGGAGAGTGATAGAAAACATGATTAGGAGAAAGTTAACCACAAGAAAATCACAAACTTATGATGTGTGTAAACGGTCTTTGATTACCCAGTAGGAAACTTAAACCAACAACATTTTTGTTTTATGTTCCTTTTAATAATTTTGAGGAATTCATTTACTACATAGAATAAAAACATAAGGAGATATACCTACCTTCCAGTAGAGTTTCATCTTTTAATAAGTTTCTACCAAAGCAAATATTTCTCCAAATGATGAGCATTCAAAACTACTTGGTCTCATCAAAGAAAAAGAATCATCTTATAGAGAATCACATAATCCACCAAATATTAACTATCTATTTTTTCTATCTTTAAACATTATCCCCAAAACAGAAAGGGTAAGATAAAACAACTCTTCCAAAATAAACAAACCTAGAGGAAGATAAACTACTTTAAATCTTCAAAGTTCCTCGGAACTACCCAAAGTTCATCATATACCATTCCATAAATAACTATCCTTAAAATTCCTCAAAATAAACCAAACTAAGATTGAAACCCAAAAACAAGAAGAATTTGATAACATAGTCTTCCAAGATAAATTTTATCGCTCATCTCCAAACAACATCAACCACTCCCAACATCTTATAACAAAAGTATCTAACCTAAACATATTTTACCCAAGATGGGTTAATCATTTCCATATGTAACCTAAATTACTATAAGTCTGCCTTAAATTCATCGATTATTCAAAATATAAGTCAACCTTTACTCCTCAAATAAAATACCATAGTAATCTCTTTTCCTCGATTAAATAAGGTTCCCAAAATAGTGAATGTTTTCCAAAATAATAATCATCTTTTAATCCCCAAATCATCTCTGTCATATTAATATATAAATCATCACATTTCCTATCACATTGGTTGTTGGGACATGTTCTTCCATTTCCCGCCATTAACTAAGAAAAGAAAGTACAATTAGGGGCTTAAATACTTAGCCAATAATCATAAAAAGGAACTTAAAGTATAGAAGGATAACTGGTAGAAGAAAAGTATACCCTAACTTGTGATCCCCTAGGTTACAATATAGGTTATCCATGATCATATATTATTATGTGAATCTTTATTTTATTTTATCTTTGTTCCTTTAATAATGGTCCATACTAAGCTTATGAATTTACCAAATCATATCCCCCGGGAGTGTTGTAACCAAGAGTGCAGAAAGGCCCATTGTCGTGTACCAGTTCTAATTCGAGTCTATCTCAAAGAAGTGTTTTTGGGTTTTACCCCTATGTAAATCTGTGCTAGATCCACCTCTACCTGCTCGTATCCAGACAGGGATGTATTTCCTTGGAAACCCCTTACTCAATACTCACCAAAATACCAGGAAGATTTCCTTTATTTAAACATTTCCATAGGGTTCTTCCTAATGTTTTCATATCCTAATTTCCACAAATAACTAAACCATCCTTTGATACCCACTATAGTATCCCGCCTATTTATAACATAACTTTTCATTACATTTTACAAAACCGGGGATCTTTAAGGTTTAGTGTCTTGGAAACCAGGAACTTAATACATGAAACAAAAAAAAAACATTATTCTTAAACACTTGAAAGGCTTATCCTTATTTTCATCCTAGGTTCATTACTAAATCTCATAATCTCGGTACATACATCAAAAGAAAGGGTGAGCAGAAGGCCCAGTAAGGGAAACAAGGGAAACATTTAACATGTGACCTTGAGATACATTAATAAAGTCATGAAAAGAACTTTAAGGCATGAGAATGAAATAATGGGGCATATCATAATAAAAATAACATATTTCATAACTTGAAGATGTGGCTACAACATTTAATATTGACAATCATTTCTGTTTCACCAAGGCCCATCCCCAAGGTGTCATTAAAAATTACCAAGGTTATTCACCAAGGTGTTGTTAAAAAATAGTCATCTCTAGAGATTAAGTCTTTACCCAATGAATTAGAGAGCTATCAGGGCACACCCTTGAAATGTATTTATTATCATGTGATACACATATATCATCATCAATAATTTCATAAACAACCCATATATCATAAAAGTAATGGGTTTCATTTCATAATCATAACGTTTTAAAAACTACTTTATAGACATGATCTTTGTGTCACTTTAAAACCCACAGAAAAGGAAGGTGGGTATCATGTATGTAAATCCCAGAATTTAAAATAGTAAATTTTGGTATATATTTTAATACCTCTATAGAAGAGAGAGATTTGAGTATTCACTTAATAAAATAAAAGAACGTTAGAACAAGAGAGAGAGACATTTTGAGATGGAAATTCTGCAGCATAACGACTATGTTTCGGGGTTTTAGAAAACATTGAAAAGAGAGGGGAAATGGGTAAAACATTCATAAATGACCCATAAAATAGTAGAGGGACAGAATATGAAGGATATATGAACATGGTAATGAAATTTGAAAGATATAACATATGAAATGAAGAACATGAAAGGAAGACAAAAATAAGATTTCTCTTATAAACATTCGACAACCTAACAGCGCCACTTAAAACTTCAAAATACCGAATTGAAGAGATCAAATAGGGTATCTCATAATATGAACATTAAAGATCAGTATGATAGATATAGAGATCATACCCCAACAAAATAAAAAGTAACTTGAAACAATTGACATGAAAGTAGAACTTTGAAAAATGAGAAAGGTGAACGAATCCCTTAAAAATTCAGCAGCCTAATCGCGCCACTTAAAACTTCAAAATACTGAATTAAAGAGATCAAATAGGGTCTCTCATCATATTAAAATAAAAGATAATTATGATAGATATAGAGATAATACCCCAACATAAAAAAAAGAACTTGAAAGACTTGACATGAAAGTAGAAATTTGAAAAATGAGAAAGGCGAACGAATCCCTTAAAAATTCGGCAGCCTAACGACGCCACTTAAAACATAAAAATACTGAATTGAAGTGATCAATTAGGGATTATCATAATATGAACATAAAATATTAGTATGATATATTTAGAGATCATACCCCCAAAAAAATAAAAAGGAAATTGAAATACTTGACATGAATGTAGTACTTGAGAAGGGTGAAACAATCCCTTAAAAATTCGCCAGCCTAACGGGGCCACTTTAACATTATTAAAATGAAATGATGAGAGAAAGTGGGGGTCTATCATAATATGAACATGAAAAATATAGTAGGATGAATATAAAAGAGCATCCTCAAACATAAGATCATGGAGAATAAAATAAATGACATAAAAGAGATTACTTGAAAAGAAAGAGAGAGGTAGGATCCCTTACCTTAAAATGTAAATCTTAAAACTCAATGGTTGGGACCTTGAGGGCTTGGGGGAACCTTGGGAGGACTCCTTGGGAGGTAATGAGACCATATCTTTGTTGGGGGAGAGTTGGGAGTCGAATGGATGAGAGGATGACATAGTATTTATAGAGAAAGTGAGGGGACAATGCATTAATGGCCAAGGGACACCTCATTGGTGGTTTTGGCAAAACCATGGGCTTTCCCATGGTATTTGCCCATGGTATTGGCCACATGGGTCCCCCCATAAAATAATCCATCAACTTTGGTCGTCCAACCCTTAAAATATCTCATGACATCATCGTGACACAGTTATGATGTAATTAAACATACCGAAACCCTAAAACTGTATTTTTACTATTCACTGAAAATTCAACTTTCTCAGAAAAATCCAAAAATTTCACCTTAACCAAATATCGATTCTCTTATTTCAAAAATGAACTCCATTTTATAAAAATAATTTTCTAAATATTTTAATTTAATTTTTAAATAAATACACTATTCACCAAAAATTCATTTTTCTCAGAAAAATCCCCAAAAATTACCTTAACATAATATCGATGCTCTGAGTTAAAAAGTGACATCCATTTTATAAAAATAATTTTCTAAATATTTTTAATTTAATTTTTAATTAAAAAACACTATTCACTCGAAAAAACTAATACTTGACTAATAATTTATGAAACCATTATTTAACTATTTTATTGAATCACATTACTTAATCAAGGTGCCTAGATTATATTAATACTTTATTTAAGTGAGATTACTAATCCATTTGGTCACATTACTAATCCTAAGCATAAAATCACTATTCATAAAAAATTAAGTTGATCTTATTAGACTCTAAATTTCGTACTGAACATAATTGTAGAAGACCATTTTTTGAAAATCATTACACATTTTTAATTATTTAAGGTTCACATTATCATTTTTAAAATATCATTTCTCTAAAATTCATCAAAAATATGCATACTATATTTATCCGGACATTTGAAAATTCATAAACTTAATCATAAGAAGAAATCAAAATTTTTATTTAAAACAAAGGATTACAAAAGGCAGTTACGGTCTCCTTACATAGCCCCTTATCACACCAGCATAGGACCTAAGTGTAAGGTGTGCTAAGGTGAGAGAATCCGAGGGAGGCTCGGCCAACATCGCACAAGTAGTAATTTCTATCAGTTTGAACTTCTCGGGAAGACGATTCCGTTCTAGATTCACATGATGAATTTCGGCTTTGGTTTGGTCCAGAGAAAATCCCAGTGTTGCTACCTCCTTCCCAAGTTCTGTTAGATGGGTTTCGATTGGCCCGAGACTACTGGATGAGGACATCGAATCTTCATTCTATATTAATTAACCATGGTCACTTGTATTTAGAGACAAAAGTCTCAACATTCAGTTTTCAATGGTCATACTGACTAACGATCATATAATAGTCAAAACCCAATAGTCTCATTTTTATTATACTCATGTTATCAAACAAAAGAGTTTTGTTGAGTATGAAGAATAAAATAACACACAAAATTAGGAAACAAGATTTACTCAAAATTTTGGGTCGTTACATTAACCTTAAGCAATAGTATCCAATGTCCAACTTAATCGATTTCAACCTTTAGACTTATCCAAAATACTTATGTCCAAACTCATAGTCCAAAATTAATAAGGAAGGTCACATAACTTACATGTGAATACCTTCATCGTGTATTATCATAAGACATGGTAATAAACTGAATTACCATAAAACCATATTTGAATAGGAATAAACTTCCTTATTCCTTTTGTAAAACATAGAATACTGAATATACTCCTTAAATACAAAAATGTTGTAATCTCCAACAATTATGGAATAAAAAAACCAATAATTAGTTCCAAGGTAGTCAATAATATCCAATATACATTATCTAACTCAATTATCTCTTATTCCAATATAATTAACTCAGCCTTATGACTATTTTAATGTTTATCTTTCTCTCAACCATATATTTTTCAAAAATATTAACCTACTATTGAGTCACTTTTCTTGGTACCACACAATCTCAAACCCTAAATGAAATAGTACTGCAGTACAATCCTTATTTATTTCCATAATTCATATAACTAGTACATCACTGATACAAAACTCAAATGACATAATTCTTCAATCTAGAAACACAAATACATTAATTATTACACGTCGACCGTAATAATAACTTATTCTTGTCCTTGATCCATTTGATTCTTCTAAGATATATTTCCTTGATGCTTAGGACATTTATTTGCATATTGGCCCATTTCACCACAGTTGAAACAATGAATATTAGTCTTTTCTTTATTCCCTTTGCATTATACGCTATCTCCACACTTATAACAAACACCCAGTCCTTTCAAGCACTTCCTATTGTGATTATTTCAACAGTTATCACATATGGAAAAATATTTCTTTCCCTTCTTCCCTTTATCCATCTTTCTCTCTATGATCCTCTTCTTTTTGGCTTCCCTTCAAAGCCATAGGACATAGATAATTCTTTACTTATCTTATTAACACATGATACTATTTCCTCATATGATGAGAATACATGGGAGGATATTTCCCAACAAAATGTTGGTGTAAGACTATGAAAGATATGATCCTTCTTAATGTTTGGGACATGCGTATTACTGGAGTTATCATTCCTTATACTGGGCGCCATTTCTAAATGACAACATACACTAGGTTAGATCATATCGTAATGTAGAATCCAAAAACTAGAAAAATTCTCAACATTAATTGAATATTTTCACACAACAAGTCTCATAATAATTAAAATGGATTCTTTACTATCATATTTACTCATACATCATTTATAATGGTTTTTATATAAAATATGAATTATCCTATGCATATCCTCTGGGAGTGTCGTTACCAAGAGTGCAACAAAGCCCATTGTCATGCACCAGTTCCCATTCAAGTCTAGCTCAAAGTGGTGTTTTGGGGTTTTAACCCTAGATACATCTTTGCCATATCCACCTCTAGCTGCTCATATCCAGACATGGATGTATTATTTGGAAAATTCACAAAATATTTACATTATCAAAATTCTAGGAAGTTATTCTATTCTAATCCTCAATGTATATCTTAGGGTAATGTTTCCTAATCAGAGTTTATCTAAATCTATTTACAAGTTTATTTCTAAATTTCCTTTGATACCAACTATAACGCCCTGCCCCCGGTTACCCAGAGCCTGTTCATTATTACATAACACTGGCATGATTACAAGGAATCAAGTCCTAAAGGACAGATCAATTTAGCAGTTTTGGAAAATAGATTACAGACATGAACATTACATTACAAATTCAAACATAAACCACAACATAAATAATCCATTGAGAACTCCATTATTCCCCTAACTTAACCCGACATATCAAACATAATACACTTTTGGAATCTTAGGAAAACAAAACATAAGAAAGCGGTGAGCTCAGATGCCCAGTAAGGGTAAATAATTTAGCGCAAGCTATAAACTTTTAAGGCAAGATATGTAATAAAAACAATAGAATTTTAAACATAAACATGAACATAATATGAAAAAATAAATTAAAAATTACCATATAAACACGTACATGGATATTCTACTAGTCTAATAATCACTTGTAATAACTAATTCCGTAATGAGGGAATGCATAATGATGGACATCATAACCACATGGTCAAGGAATCATGCCAAGACTACAAATAAAATTTTGTTAAGGCCTTTTTCTAAGAAACTAATTGTTCTCATGATACCTATTGATGTATCGAGGGTCTATAGTGGGACCAACCCATCTCTTACTAAGTCCAATGCATTCCTCATATGAAATTGTTGAAACATAACATAAACATTCGTATTAAAACTAGCATACAAAATTTAAATACTTTAACAATAAACCATGAATGGTATAAAAATAGAACATCCACAATAAAACATATCATAACTAATTCAATACAAGATAGAGGATAATAAATCAACCTCAATTAAGAATAATATCCAGTAAAGGATGTTGACATAGTTGAAAATGATCAGAAAACTCTTTGAAAGAAATATAACTTTTTGTGAAATCATCTAAAAGTCACACATTTATAAAGGAATTAAATTAAAAGATATTTTGGAATCAAATTTTCCCATACCAATTTGAAACTTTTTAAAGTAATTAATGTTTTAAAACATTCATGTCTATATAAATAAATCCTTAAAAACATTTTGAAAACATAGACATTAATGAGAATGATATATAAGAATAAATATTTAAACCATTTAAAATGATGATTTAGTTAAAGAGTACCTTAAAAGAATCCTTTTGAAAACTCTTTTATGAAACATGGACATGGATAATAAATATGTCCCTGTAAATACTTACACAGAAACAATCTCGGATAATAATTAGATTGAGGAATTAACCCTTACCTTTTACTTTCCTTTGGATAAGGGTAAGTTTAACCTCCAGTATAATGACCATATTATGTTATTAAATTATAAATGAACCATATTTTTATTTATTATACCATAATTTATTCATTTATGGCTTTATACTACCCATTTAATAATAATTTCTTTGTTAAAATAACATTTCGGGTAATAATCGTTTTCTTTATCGAATGTGTTTTAACTTGTTATTCTTGATCATATCACTTATATAATAATTTAACTGCTTCTGGAATATAAAAAATTATTGATGTAACATATATATTTGGAATATAAATATGTATAATAGATAGATATATTAAATGGAAAACACCGTTTATGAAGATGATATGCCGTACGTACGCATAAACATCGTTTCCATTTTCATATCATATTGAACGGAAGTAAGTGAATGAGATATATGTAAATACATACCTACAAATATATATATATATATATATATATATTCAGTATCATTATTATGTCATATATTACATACTTATTAATAATATATATTTTTATAATCATCGTTGATTGGTGAACGTGGAAATGAATCTCATCGTGTTGTGGAGACGGAAATCCATACATACGCACGAGCGACGATATCATTCTATTGATGGTGAAATAATATTTAGTTTAATGGAATAGTATATATAAAAAATAATTAACATGTTATATTTATTATTTACATCAATTATACTCATTATTATACCCATCCAAATAATGAAGTGTCAAATAACAAACTACACCATGACGTGGAGACGGTATGCCATATGTATGCCTGTATGGTGTCTTTGTCATTCATAGGATGGATAAAATAATGAATATGGTTATACCATATTTATAATAAAATCTCATTATGTATAAGGTACTGTAGTTATTATTTTTTTATGGAAACAACAAAGAAAGAGGAAGCGAAACAAGAAAAGAACTTTGAATGAGGTGATGGAAGAATTACCTCTTCTTCGTGTTCTTTATTTTGATTTGAACAAAAGCGATCCTTAGGTTGGTTTTCTGATCCAAGTAATACCTATAGATTGAAGTGAGGGTAGTTGGGAAGAGATTTGAGCTGGGGTTGGGTGATCCAAATGGCATTGGAGCTGTGAAATTAAGAGAAGGGGAAGTACCCTTTTATAAGAGAGGTGAGGGGAACATTATGAAAATCTTTAAATATTATTTTATTATAAAATAATTTTCAGTTGATAATAGATAAAAATGGATTTATTTAGATAATAAAGTGGGTATGGATTTAAATCCTCTAAACCAATTGGTTTTTGACAATTTTAGGTTACCATATTAACTTTATCTTTTAGATTTCACCCTGAGTTAAATAGTTTTACATTTACCATGTCTCCTTGTATTCATATTTTATATGGTTAATAAACTAACTATAAAATGAAATTTGAACCTAAATTTTTTCATTAATGACATATCTAACATTATATATGTCCTTTTACTGAATATTATATCATTTAATAATATAGTATTTGTTTTAAAAACCCATTTCTTCCAATAGTAACACAATTTAGTATTTGGTTTTTTTAAAAGTCATAAACACTTTATTACATAGAAAAAATACATTGAATGAACCCTAACATATCATATTTATATAAAAAATTAGTGTATGGAATAAAAATTTTCAATTTAAATTTATTTTAATATTCAAAAAATCAATTATTTTAATCATTCATTAATAAGGTAATTACTGCATCATCATTGTGTAATAAATAAATTTAATTATTTATTATCTAAAAATTATAAATAAAATATCATGATGTAGATAATACTTTTATATTTCTAATGAATTTTTATAGTCAAATTTATCTTATGTGTAACCCTATATTAAAAATGGTTTACTTATTAAACTTTGAATTTAATACTTTTAACTTTTCTTTAAATAAAATATAATAAATGTTCTAATCTACCCCAAATGGATCAAAAGGATCTTATTTTTGTCCTAAGGTATATTTTTGGCTGAAAAACAATTATTCAATAGGATTAGGACATGTGTTGGGGTAATTTTAATATTATTTTCACATTTAATTACCTTATTTACTTTTAACCGTGGTAAATAAAATTCAGAAGTTACTATTCACAAAATTATTTTTATCCTATTGAACCACATTTTACTTACTGATTTCAATATTGTCTTTCGGATTTTTGAAATTCAATTTAGAGAAGCGGTAATTTTTTTTATACAAATTTACAAATGTGCCTAGAAGGTGAGTAAAAGACGTTAACAAAGTTCAATAAAATTTTATATGTCTAATGTTATTATAAAATGACCCCAATGAATTACATTAGAATAATATATGTATTATGTATATATTTTTACTTTAAGATAAAATTTTAATTAAAAATAATTATTTAAATGAAAAATTTGGTTTTTATCTACAATGTAGTGTTTTTCACTATTTATCAAAAATTGAATGCTTTCTGAAAAATACTAAAATTTTACCAAAAGAAAATTTTAATATTCTAAATTCAAAAATGATTTCAATTTTGCCTAATTCAAAACATAAAAGTTGAATTAATTAATTTAAAATTAATTCTAGTTGTCAAAACCAGAAAGCGAGTTTTTAAGAAGTAAAAACTATCAAAAGATTGACATGTTTATGTACAATTTAAATGTGAAACTACATCCAATAGCATTGTAAGAACCCGATTCTTATTTTTGAGGTACGAGATTCTTCTTGTGTCTTTTCCTTAAGTGTTTTTGAGAAAATATGGAAAATGGGGAAAAATCCTAAATTTTGGAACTACACTCCATGTACTTTTCCACACGCCGTGTACTTTTGGTCGTGTGGGTTGGGTACACAGGGCGTGTATCCATGTCGGTGACGAGGGGTGTAGGAACTGACTACACACCGTGTAGTGGTCCTTTAAACGTCGTGTAGTCAGTCGGCATGCCTAAACAGTAAGGCGGTGGTGTAGCCGCCAGCTGGGCGACAATACACGCCGTGTACTCGGGAGTACATGCTGTGTACTCATGTCGACAGATGAACAATGTGGCAGTGCCGCCATAGGAACAGTTAAATGAAGGAAGTACACGCCGTGTACTTAGAAGTACATGTCGTGTAATTTGTTTTTTCAGTTTAGAACAGGCAGTAGCCTCCTCATTTGGAAGAGGAGGCAATTGAGCCGTTTTGGAGCCAAAGGAGGAGTCCGAGCCTTTGAAGATCCACCAGGTTTTCGTCTGGAATCGGTTTCCACCTCGGATGATCCCGTTGGAACCGCATGGGTAAGGGCTTCCATCTCATTGGATTCTTCTTACCAATTCTCCTCCCAACAGGAGTTATTTGGGTTTGAACAAGTTTATCTTCTTCGTCAGATCTACGTCGTTCTTGGGCGTTTCGGGAACCTTCGTTCATGTATAATGATCGTTGGTGTATAAGTTAGGTGGCTTGGTGTAAATTTCCAACTGTCGTGCGTTTTTGTGCGTTTTCATTCCACGAACCCATGTTGGGGTGTCGTGTGGCTGAGGCCGTTGCTATATTTAATGCCTAGAATTGCATAGGTGATTAAATTGTGATAATAAAATGCTTGTTGGGATCACTGCTTGGATCCGTAACCACCCCGTGGGTGTGTTCCACTATTTAGCTATTTGGTCAGGATACCCAAGGGTATGCCTGTAATGTAGTAATTGTAGAATTTCATTGAGAGGAATTTCTTGTTTACTGCATTTTGACATGTTGGGAATGGCCCGATTACCTGTTTAGCCTGAGGGCATTGTTGTGATTAGCCTGTGGGCACTGCACTATTTAGCCCGAGGGTTGTAGTTATTTCACCTGAGGGAAACCTTTAGTGCCTAAGGTCTTGACTTCTGTGCCTGAGGGAGACACTTCCTACGCCTGAGGGCAATTTCAAATATGCCTGAGGGCTATACCAGCGGGTTGGATTCTGCTTACCTGAGGGTAAGGTTTTTCTTGTCTGAGGACATGGACAATTTGATTAGAAATGCACTGTGGTGATTTCTAGAATTAAATGGATTAAATGGATAATAAAATGGTAATATAACTGGTAATTAGATACTTTTGAGTGCTTCTTACTTTATTGCATTTTACTACTGCATACTATTGTTGCATGTTTGCACACAGTTGGGCACAAGCCTTTGGTGGGTGCCTACTCAGATATATTTCTCACACCCTATTTGGGTCATGCTTTTCGGTCCAAACAGATTACATTTCTGTAGGTGTGGATAGGGTAAAGAGTCCCTACATAGGTACTTGACTATTACTGTGGAGTAGGAGGACATGGGAGCAAGCCTAGGCTCGCGATGCCATTGCTAGCTGTTTTGCTTTGTTTTGTTGTACTCTGATTTTTGCTGTACTGTATTGATGTATAACATGTTCTGGCTATTTTTTTAGAAATTGAGACATGTAGCATCATTATTTATACACTGTTGGTTATATCCACTGCTGTTGATTATTTCAGTTGTGTATGGTTTACTGCTTCCGCTGTTTGTTGTATGTTTTATTTCCATTCCGCTGTGCTAAACTTTGAAAAATTTGGGCATAGTTTCCCCACTATCAGACCTAGGCCATCGTTTCTAGTCGGCAGCCTTTAGCGTTTGGGGAAATGCGCTTGAGGTCACGTGGCGAATCGGGCTCGGGGCACCCGGACCCGGGACATTACAAAGTGGTATCAGAGGGGTTTCTTTTCATTGACTTACTATTTGGAGCTGTAGTCAGGGATAAGAGGAACGGTAGTTGGTAATAAGTTATGCCCGGGCGTAGCTAACCAGTGTACAGGGAAAAACCAGTCTACCTTATATTTTTTCAATTTTACTGATTTTTCAATTACAGTTTATTTTTTTTCACCGTTGGGTGACGCACTTGAGATTGTGTTGTTATATTTTATCTGGGGGTTCTATTTAGTTGCAACCTAATGAGATGAGGGTATTCCATCTCATGCATCATATAGGTAAATGCTAGAAATCACATGCCATGCATAGTTTCCATGCTATGTAGGTGCATTAGAAATTGCATGTTATTTTTATAGTTGTTATGATAATAAAGCATGATGTTGTGATAGCTACTTGATAAATATCTGCTTTGTGATATGGTATTTTTGTTTGAGACTGTTTATAGAATAGACGCCAAACTTCGGTTTTTAGGGAGTATGGGCCCCCATTGACTGGAATTTGGTGGATCATTGACTGCTTATTTATTATAACACAGATAAGGTGTCAAACTTTGATTCGTGGGGAGTATGGGCCCTCACGGATCGGAATTTGACACTTAGGTGTTGGTTTTTAGTATTTTCTGGGTTCCGGGGAAGTTTATGAGGCATACTGCCAGGAAACCCAGTATACACGCCGTGTAATATCTTTAAACACGCCGTGTATGACCTTCTGTTCGGGAAGAAAAATGAACTTTTTGAGTACATGCCATGTACCCGGAGTACACGCCGTGTAGTCTCTTCCCGTGTCACAAACTTTGTGGGTGGTGACACGGGGTAGGGAAAGGCTCGGGTAAACCACGCTATATACCGAATGTACATGCCGTGTAGTGTGACCCGGAGTCCGGCCGTGTAACTAACAACATGGGTCAGTGAACTCCTGTACAGAACACGCCGTGTCAATGATGAATACGTCGTGTAGTGTGACCTGGGGACTCATCCATGTAACTAACAACACGGGCTGGTGTCACCTCTCCTCGAACACGCCATGTACCTGTGGGACACGCCGTGTAGTCTTGTCCGAGGACAGACCATGTGGTGTTAGACGTGTGGATGGGAAACAGGGTGGTGTACATGCCGTGTGCGGGTGTAACATGCCATGTAGTTGTAAGCCGAGTAGTCGGACGTGTCACAGACGACACGGGCAGTTGGGAAATTTCACCATACACGCCGTGTAGATGTTATACATGCTGTGTAGTTTTTGTTTAACGCGAGCCATGTGGCTTCGCCGTGTAGAAGGACCCGGGCAGGGGAAGGGAAGTCAAGTACACGCCGTGTAGTCAGTATACACGCCATGTAGTCTTGATTTGAAAATTCTAAAATGCCTTCTTCCTCTTGTTCCTTTGTGGTTTCATTGTTTCAGTCTTAATAATATTTAATATGAGGCGTGCCTTTGACCATGTAGTGTCATGCCGCCTAGACAACTGCAAGTTGTTCTCTAGGAGAGCGGCGATGATTATACTCCATAGATGTGGGCCATGGGCTACCAGTTGATCCTCTAGCAGAGCCAGATACGGCGCCATCTGCTATACCGGACACAGGTGCGGAGGCGCAGTTCCGTGAAGGCTTTATGCGGTTCATGAAGACCTTTCAGGGAGCACCGCAGGCTGCCACATCTATGGCTGAGCTGACACGTATTTTCCAGTAGCAGAATCCACCTTCGTTTTCAGGGTATGGCAGAACACAGGCTGCGGAGTCTTGGCTAGGATCGATGAAAACTATTTTCAAGCATCTTGAGACTACTCCAGGGCGGATGGTCAAGCTCGCGACTTACATGATGTGTGATTCCTGCAAGAGGTGGTGGGATGTTACCACCCAGTCAAAGAATCGCAGATACATGGCGTGGGAAGATTTTCAGGCAATCTTCTATGAATTATTCTTTCCCGAGATGCTGAGGGAAGATAGAGCTCGAGAGTTCATGAATCTACAGTAGGGCGCTATGTCAGTGATGGACTATTATGTTCGCTTCACCGAGCTTCAGCATTTTTCACCCGTGCTGGTGGGTGATGAGATGCTGAGAGCCAGAAATTTTGAGGGTGGTCTTCGATATGACATCCGAGCACTGGTGAATGTTTTCAGGTTTCCTTCAGTACACACTATTGTGAACCAGGCGCTGATTACAGAGAGGAACCTGCGGGAATCTAGTAGTGTGGGCCAAGGCGGTTCAGCACCAGTTACTGGTACTATTTCTACTGGCAAGAGGAAGAGACAGATGTACTTATCTCAGGGTGGCAGTACCCACCAGGCAGCGTCTTCAAGGGGCCCGATCAAGTGCTGCCAGTGGGACAGAGAGGGGATCAAGAGACCGCAGTTTCCAAGAGACCCAGTGGAGTTCCGAGCTTGCGGCAAGATGGGTCATATGAAGCACTTTTGCAGGGCGTTTCCACCAGCGGGTAGTGAGAGGGGTTCTGTGTAGACTCCGTGTGCGGGAGTAGGACTAGTGGATTCTTACCAGCCAGGGAACTGGAATTCGTCAGGGCGTGCAAGCAGAGATGTTGGTCATGGCCATGGTAGCCAGACACCAGGATCTCAGAGGCATCAGGGCGGGACAACTCAGTTTAGCCAGGCTGTGTTGCAGGGCCGCAACACTGGGCAGGCTTATACAGTACAACAGACCCAGCACGAGCGGGATCCCGGACCTTCTACAGTCAGAGGTACTATTTTAGTAGCTTATGTCTTATCTTTAGTACTTTTTGATATGGGTGCTATGCATTGTTTCATATCTGTACCCGTTGTGGAGATCCTTGGGCTCTATGTTTCTTCTTCTTCTGATATCATGACGCTAGACACTCTGTTGGGGACTAGAACAACTGGTGTGCGTCAGTGAAAGGAGTTCCCCTTGAGGTTGGAGGGTGTCACTTTTTATGGGACCTCTATGTCTTAGAGATGACAGCTTATGACGTCATTCTTGGGATGGACTGGTTGGTTCCCTTTCGAGCCATTATAGACTGCTACCATCACAGGGTGTGTTTCACATCACTAGAGGGTGGAGAGTTTCTATACAAGGGCAAGTGGGATGTTCAGGCGAGTCAAGCTGGACCAGAGCATCATGGGCGAGGTGGAGTCACAACCCAGATTGTGAGCTTATATCTGGATGATCAGGGGACTTGTCAGACAGATTTCCCTCCTGTTGTTGATCGTTTTAGGGATGTCTTTCCGGATGACTTTTCAGGTCTACCTCCGGTGCGAGAGGAGTATTTCTCTATTGAGGTAGTTCTAGGGGCAGCACTGGTGTCCATTCCTCCTTATAAGATGTCTACACCTGAGCTGCATGAGCTCAAGGGGAAGTTAGAGGAGTTGCAGGCAAAGGGCTTTATCTGACCCGGTACTTCTCCTTGGGGTTCTCCCGTCCTTTTTGCGAAGAAGGCGGATGGTAGCCTCAGACTTTGTGTGGATTATCAGAAGCTGAACTAGTTGACGGTTAAGAACCGATATCCCTTGACGAGGATAGATGAACTTTTTGATTAGCTTCATGGAGCACGAGTGTTCTCTAAGATTGACATGAGATCTGAATATCATCAGTTGCACGTGAGACCATCAGATATATCGCTTACAGCTTTTCAGAGCAGATATGGTCTGTATGAGTATACGGTTATGCCGTTTGGACTGACGAATGCACCAGCAGTTTTCATGGATCTGATGAATCGTGTGTTCCATCCGTATCTTGATTCTTTTGTGGTAGTATTCGTGGACCACATCTTGGTGTACTCTCGCACTCCACATGACCATGCCACCCATCTTGAGATCGTATTGAGTACACTAAGATAGAATCATCTATATTCTAAGCTCTCGAAGTGCCACTTTTTGATGGACTAGATTCACTTCCTAGGTCATATCATCTCAGAGGCAGGAGTTGTAGTAGACCCAGAGAAGGTGAGAGCAGTTGTTTCCTGGGAGAAGCCTAAGAATGTGTTTGAGATTCGAAGTTTCTTGGGGATAGTTGGTTACTATAGACGCTTCATACAGGTCTTCTCCCACTTAGCAGCACCATTGATGTATCTGACTAAGAAGGGGGTGAAGTTCGTTTGGTCAGAAGCTTGTGAGACAACCATTCATGACCTGAAGGGAAGGTTGATATCAGCACCGATCCTGATACTCCCTGAGCAGGGAAAGAGCTATACAGTGTACTATGATGGATCAGGTATTGGGCTGGAAGCAGTTTTGATGCAGGGTGACCGAGTTGTTGCGTACGAGTCTTGGTAGTTGAGGCCACATGAGAAGAATTACCCGACACATGATCTCGAGTTGGCTGCAGTTGTGCATGTGTTGCGCTGTTGGAGACATTATCTATTGGGAGAGCATTATGTGGTTTTCACCGACCACAAAAGCATCAAGTACATCTTTACTCAGCGTGACCTGAATCTAAGGCAGATGAGGTGGGTCGAGTACCTACAGTCCTTCGATTTTGAGCTTGCCTACACACCTGGTAAAGGTAATGCAGTAGACGATGCACTGAGCAGGAAGACTCAGATAAAGGCGGTGTAGGAGGCTAGTGGTGAGTGGGAGCTCATGAACTTCATCTCTGAGATGCATCTAGAGGTGCACGACAGTCAGGGGAAGACTTATCTTTCATCTTTAGCTGTGACTTCTACCCTCCTGGACAGAGTGACGATGAGACAACTATCTGATTCAGAAGGCCTAGTTCTACGGGAGTCGGTGGAAAGTGGGGACCCTTCTCCTGGATGGACAATAGGCGATGATGAGGTCCTGCGCTTCAATGGACGTGTATGGGTTCCAGGGGATATACGCGAGGAGCTGATGCCGAAGTTTCATGCTTCAGCTTGGGCAGTTCATCCCGGGGTTACCAAGATGTACCATGACTTAAGGCGTCAGTACTGGTGGCCGGGTATGAAGAAAGAAATAGATGGTTTTGTTACGAGGTGTTCCACCTGTCAGCAGGTGAAGGTGGAGCACCAGAGGCCTGCTGGGCTATTAGAGCAGTTACCCATTCCAGAGTGGAAATGGGATGATGTCGCGATGGATTTCGTGACGGGATTTCCAAGGTCACCTCATTGCAATGATGCCGTGTGGGTTATTGTGGATAGACTCACGAAGGTAGCTCACTTATTTCCGATCAAGGAGACCTTCGGTGTTGACGATCTCGAAAGGCTGTATATTCGAGAGATTGTACGTCTTCATGGGGTCCCCCGTTCTATTGTTTCAGATAGTGACACCCACTTTATGTCTCGTTTCTGGCTGAGTTCTCAGAGGGCACTGGGTACATAGGTGCTTCTAAGCACAACATACCACCCTCAGACAGATGGCCAGTCAGAGAAGACGATGCAGGTGCTTGAGGACATGCTGCGTGCATGCGTCCTAGACTATGGGGGCTCTTGGGAGAAGCATATACCCTTAGTCAAGTTTTCCTATAAAAATAGTTTTCAGGCAACTATTGAGATGACACCGTACGAGGCTTTATATGGTAGGCCATGCTGATCACCATTGTGCTGGTTAGAGGCAGGTGAGGTAGCTTTACTGGGACCACAGCTCGTGCAGGAGACATCTGAGCAGGTCCAATTGATTCGGAAGCGAATGGATACCGTTCAGTCTTTACAGAAGTCATATGCTGATCGCCGCAAACGACCCTTAGAGTTCGTGGTCGGGGATCATGTTTTCTTGCGTGTTTCGCTGAGGCTGGGACGTAGGGGGATCAGGAGACAGGGTAAGCTTTCACCAAGGTATGTGGGGCCATTCGAAATTCTGGAGAGATTCGGGCTGGTTGCCTATCGGTTGCAGTTACCGCAGCGATATCGAGCCATGCACAACATCTTCCAAGTGTCTTAGTTGTGTCACTATCATTCAAACCCGTCTCACATTTTTCAGCCTACGGAGGTTGAGTTGGAGGAAGATGCATCCTTTAAGGATCATCCGATTCGTATCGTTGATAGGAGCACAAAGGTTCTCCGAGGCCGGTCAGTTCCTCTTGTACGGGTGCTATGACAGCATGGGAGAGTGCGGGACGAGACCTGGGAGCGGGAGGCTGACATACATGCTCAGTGGCCAGAGCTGTTCTGAGCTTTATCTTCGCCACCTTGGGAAGGGAAATTCGGGGTTGAATTTCTATAAGGGGTTAAGTTTGTAAGAACCCGGTTCTTATTTTTAAGGTACGAGCTTCTTCTTTTCCCTTTTCCTTAAGTTTTTTTGACAAAATATGGAAAATGGGGAAAAATTGTAAATTTTGGAACTACACGCCATGTACTTTTCCACACGCAGTGTACTTTTGGCCGTGTGGGATGGGTACACGGGGCGTGTAGCCATGTCAGCGACGAGGGGTGTAGGAACCTACTACACGCCGTGTAGTGGTACTTTACACGCTGTGTAGTCAATCGGCATGCCTAAATAGTAAGGCGGTGGTGTAACTGCCAGCTGGGCGACAGTACACACTGTGTACTCGGGAGTACATGCCGTGTACTCATGTCGACTGATGAACAGTGTGGCGGTTCCGCCAGAGGAACAGTTAAATGAAGGAAGTACACGCTGTGTACTTTGTTTTTTTGGCTTAAAACAGGCAGTAGCCTCCTCATTTCGCAGAATAGGTAATTGAGCTGTTTTGGAGCCAAAGGAGGAGGCTGAGCCTTTGAAGATCCGCCGGGTGTTCGACTGGAATCAGTTTCTGCCTCGAACGATCCCGTTGGAACCACACGGGAAGGGCTTCCATCTCCTTGGATGCTTCTTACCAATTCTACTCATAACAGTAGTTATTTAGGTTTTAACAAGTTTGTCTTCTTCATCAGATCTATGCCGTTCTTGGGAGTTTCGGGAACCGACGTTCATGTATAACGCTCGTTGGCATATAAGGAAGGTGCCTTGGTGTAAATTTCCAACTGTTGTACGTTTTTGTGCATTTTTATGCCACGAACCCATGTTGTGGTGTCGTGTGGCTAAGGCCGTTGCTATATTTAATGCCTAGAATTACATAAGTGATTAAATTGTGATAATAAAATGCTGGTTGGGATTGTTGCTTGGATCCGAAACCACCCCAGGGGTGTGTTCCACTATTTAGCCGTTTGGCCAAGATACCCGAGGGTATGCCTTTAATGTAGTAATTGTAGAATTTACTTGAGAGGAATTTCTTTTTTACTGCATTTTGACATGTTGGGCATGGCCCAGTTACTTGTTTAGCCTGAGGGATTTGTTGTGATTAGCCTGTGGGCACTGAACTATTTAGCCCGAGGGTTGTAGTTATTTCGCCTAAGGGAAACCTTTCATGCCTGAGGGATTGACTTTTGTGACTAAGGGCGACACTTCCTATGCCTGAGGGCAATTTCTGTTACACCTGGGGGCTATACCTGCGGGTTGGATTCTGCTTACCTGAGGGTAAGGTTTTGCTTGTCTGAGGACGCAGACTGTTTGCTTAGAAATGAACTGTGGTGATTTTTAGTATTAAATGGATTAAATGGATAATAAAATGGTAATATAACTGGTAATTAGATACTTTTGAGTGCTTCTTACTTTATTGCATTTTAATACAACACACTATTGTTGCATGTTTGCACGCAGTTGGGCACGGGCCTTTGGTGGGTGCCTACTGAGATATATTTCTCACACCCTGTTTGGGTCATGCTTTTCGGCCCAAATAGATTATGTTTCTGCTGGTGTGGATAGGAGAAAGAGTCCCTACACAGGTACTTGACTGTTTCTGTGGAGTAGGAGGGCATGGGACCGAGCCTAGGCTTGCGGTGCCGCTGCCAGCTGTTTTGCTTTGTTTTGCTGTAATCTGCTTTTTGCTGTACTGTATTGATGTATAGCATGTTCTAGCTATTTTCTTAGAACTTGAGACATGTAGCATCATTATTTATACACTGTTGGCTATATCCACTGTTGTTGATTATTTCAGTTGTGTATGGTTTACTGCTTTCACTGTTTGTTGTATGTTTTATTTCCATTCCGCTGCGCTAAAATTTGATAAATGAGGGAAAAGTTTCCCCACTATCAGACCTGGGCCCTCGCTGCTAGTCGACAGCCTCTGGCGTTTGGGGAAATGCGTTCGAGGTCATGTGGTGAATCGGGATCGGGGCACCCATTGAATGGCACCCGAACCCGGGACGTTACAAGCATACGTTATATTAAATTATAAAAATATAATCTAATGATACTTTAGAACCACTCAAATGTATAATTTAACACTATAAATTATTTTGATTAAAAAAGGTTTTTTTAATTAAAATTTAGTATTTTTCAGTATTTATCAAAGATATGAATGTTATTAGAAAACTACCAAAAATTTATCTAAACTAATTTTTTTATGTCCCTATTCAAAAAATAATTTAATTTCATTAAATTGAATATATAAAAGTGTCAAATATTTAATTTAAAAAGGGTTCTCTATTAAAATCCCGAAAAACTACATTTTTTGAAAAATACATTTCTTATATAAAAAATTGAATTTGTCCTTATATTATGTCTAATAAATAAAAAAGATGAATGTTAAAATTATAAAGGATATATATAAAATTCAAATTGTGGTTAATACTATTCATAACCATGTTTTAAACGGCTAGTTTGATAGGTCGTGATGTGCTTGAACTTAGTGCTTCATGTAGCGTAAGCTATTGAATTACTTTAAAGAGACAATGTACTATGAAATATTAGGGTGTTAAATCATATAGGTCATGCAATGTCTCTTAGTTAAATTCAACCGGGTCAAGTGATACCCTCCAAAGAATAAGTCCATATCAATAAGGTATCCCAGGGCTTGATGACATCATTTGTCCTCAGTGTGTACTCCCCAATCAACAGGGAAACCTCAGTGTGTAAGCCTCGATATAAAGGGAACTACAATAATTCTGATTCCTTCCATATTCAAGATTTGTAGGATACCTCTCCCCGAGGATCGACCTCCATTTTGATCATCCATTGAGGGACCAACACATGAGTCCCTTGTTTAAATAAATGATATTGATTACTTATTATCACATATTTCTCAAAATGTAGCATGGATCATATGGTATTAGGGAGTTGAAATGGTCATATCATCTACCCTGTAAACCCCCATAATGGAATATGGAAGTTTCATCATATAATCCTTGATCAAATGAACTATGAAAACTATGATTTATGCCATAATCAAGATACATAGGATGCCTTCCCAAGGCCTGAGCTACATACCAAACACCCCAAGTATTGTCCTAGTACATAAGTCCCAAACATATATTCCATGAGGCTGATAATATATTCCCTTTTTTTCTCACACTGAGAATAGATCATGTGGGCTTAGGTAGATGTGAATGAACACCTAATTAGGAATCATGAATGAATATCCCTCATATAATGGCATATACCATGAGGCCAGTCCCAAGATAATCAACTAATTATGTGGGTTTTGATTCCTGAAATATCTAGGATACATAGGATGCCTCATAATTGATCAATCCCCTCCTCAGATTATCAACTTCCTCCTAACATGGTAGCACATTCTGAAGCACTTGGTTATATGGTTACAATACATAAAGAAGTTATTATGTGATAGGTAAATGGATGGATAACCTTAGATACATATATATGGATCCGTTAATGACACTCCCTTTCCTCATATTTTGAGAGAATTAACTAAAAAAATGTATTTACCAGGGTAAAAAATACTGTATCGAGATTATGAAGAGATACAAGAACATATATTAAATCTATAATAGAGTCCAAGAGTAGGAAATAATCCCCACAAAAGGGTGTGATGTGCCCAACTTCCCTTCCTCTCGACCAATGTGAGTCCCCAAGAGTCACTAAGCCTAAAAACAAAGATGACTGCTAGCCTTTGGAAAGCAGGTCTATACACAGGCACAAATGTGGGAACCATTGGCAGTTTCTAGAAAAAAGTGACAATGATATCATGATAAGCATAACCATTTTACGCCAAAATATCCCAAGAAAACAACCACTTATTTCCATTGTGTGGTGTATATACTACCCATGAATGTATTTTAAGTTTATTATCCTTAAATTTATGGGTATTTATTTATCTATTTGAGTATATTTCATTCATGGGGTTTATGGTTTCAAAGTTACCAAAGCAGTAATGGATTCTTGTTTATATTTTCCTTATTTGAGACATTTGTTATGTTATAAACCAATATTAATTTATGAGATGTATATAATACTGCTTTGACATGTTATATTTGGAATATACTTATTCTCATGATACAATAAGTTTAATTTAATGTTACTACTTCATAGGGCTTATGAATCAAATATTTCAAAGTGGTATGGGACACTTTGGAATGATTAAATAATATTTTCCTCAAGAAATTTTCAGTGATCTCATTTAATGAATTTTCATCTTTGTAAACATCCTTTATTGAAATATTGTACATCAAAAAGTTTGATCTCTTATGATTACATCTTTTTTGAACATTGGAAATATATATTTCTTGTATCATGCATATGAATATTTCCTAATCCATATGCAAGTTTTACTTATGGTGATTACTTTGAAATTTATCTGGTTAACTGTGGAAATAATGTTGAATCCATATCTTTTACTCAATACAGATTTTTGTTGATAAGGATTATTGATTCAGAAATTAAATAGATAATTTTGATATATGAGGAATTTATTTTACTTAGTAAGTGATGGTCAGGGCCCACTATAGCCACTTGATGCATCAACTACAACAAAACTGGGTTTATCATGTGCTAGGGCTTTAACAATGCTATCTAAAAATGCTGTTAAAGACCCCTTTTATCAGTGCTAAGAAAGAGCATTGCTAAAGGGGGTATTTGAAAACACCTTTTTACAAGCGTTGATAAAAGTATATTTCAAAAAAATTATATTTCATTAAAAATAATATATTGATATATTGATATATTGATATATTTTTATTTATATAAATATAAAATATATTTTTTGAAATATGTTTTAGATATGGTAAATAGACATTTACACTTAATATATAAGATATTTAGTGAAAATGGCTTATAAAATAACTAAAAAAATATTTTTAATGAATAATTTTCTCATTATTACCGAGTAATAGTGATTTAATATAAATTTGAATAAAAAATTAAAAATATTAAACAAATATCTAAAATAAGTTGAAAACATAACTCTAACATGAAACATCCATAACATTTGATTTGGGTGTTTGTTTGGGCTCTACCACATATCAAATCGAAGCCTACGATGAGCTCTATGACGTCATGATGAGGGGGTTCCATTAACTATTTTTCAAGGCCAAAAAAGGCCCATAAGGCCTCCGAAACTGAGGTTTTAGTCAGGGTACCCCAATTTATTAACTTTATATGGATCTTAAGCCTTTTTTTAGTCCATTTTCCCTTTTTCAATGGGGACTAAATTTATTCCCAGGTCATACATTCATATTGATATTATGGAATTTAAATTTTATCATTTTTAGTAACATTATTTTATTTATAATCAAATATACAAAAACATATACATATTTTTTATATAATCACACATAAAAAATTTAATTTTATAAATAAATAGATAAACATATTTAATTATAAAATATATTTATTAATATATAAACATACATATAAATATATGGATAAAAATGTTGGACAGTATATATATATATATATATATATACAAAACATAAAATTTAAATCAAAATAGTATAGTGGAGTGGTAAAGGCACTGGTGAATATGTTGAAGGTCTAGGGTTTAAAACTCGTTGGAGGTAGGGGCGCACATGGGAGGCTGATATTATCTAAATCACTAATAAAATGGTGGGAGTGGGAAACACTGATAAAGATGGGTGGGTAGGAAGCGCTGATAAAAGGGGGTGGGTGGGGTGTAGAAATTGTTTTATATTCCCTTTATCAGCCATGCCTTTATCATTTCTTTTGTAGCACTGTTAAAGGCCCCCTTTATCAGTGCTAAGAAAAGTGATGATAAAGGGGCCCTTTAAAAGTGATAAAATAACACTATTAAAGGACCTGTTTAATAATATTTTTTAAGAGGTTAAAGGAGGCCTTTGACAGTACTTTTTTAGTGTTGCTAAACGTTTATATATTTTAACCACGCTTTGATTATCAACGATTTTTTTAGTTCTAATAAATTCATTTTATATCACTATTAAAGGCTTATTTTGTAGTAGTGATTGGTAGGTCTCCTGAGACAAACTAAAACTAGTTTTGTCTGAGTCCTAACTCATTTATGTATACTTCTTTGTTGAGGCCTTGGTGGCATGTTTTAGACATCTCGTATTATGATTTCCCTCATTATGAGATTAGTATTTGATTTCCATGTGATTATTCTATTAGTAAAATATCCATGGTTAATTTTTCTAGCTTATTTGATTATTTTATAGGGCATTATTTGATCATATTTTATTCAAGCCATATTATTCTCAAGTTATTTATTAATTGGAATGTGTATTAGTCATTCACATTTCCAGGATGATTATCCTTTATTTATTTATGATAGATTCTATTATACTTATCATTACTGAACATTTGATCTCACCACTTTCTTATGTTTTATTCTCCTTATGTTTCCAAGAAGTTTATTAAAATTGATATGTTGGGTTATGCTATAAGGATTAATGGTGTTCTAAAATAAAAAAAATATTTTTTATTTTATGTCCAAAATATAACTTGAATTTCAAATATGTATATAGTTTACCAATACTACTAAAATATTTGGTCCTTTGGGATGCAATTTCATGTATCTTATGAAAATATAATAAAGTAAGGAATCGTCTTCGTGCTACTGGGGTTGGGGTTGTCACAAACAATTTATTAACAGTATAATTCAACAAAAAATAATATTCCTATCATTCTTCCATATAAAAAATTATCAGTCAGCATAAACATCATTGACACATTTCCATAAATCCAAAAAAAAATTGTTTCACTTCCATATTTAAATTATAAAAATTTTATGAAATAAGATTAAATACATTTAATTTTCATCGTATAATATAAATAATTGAAATAAAAAATTACCCAACAACATTATAAAACAAAGAATCCAACAAAAGTAATATCATGCAATCACATAAAAATATGGGAAACACCCTTTGACCTTCCATTTATTGATTATAATTTATTATATTTATTAGGTTAAGACTTATAATACACACAAAGAAAATAAAGTATACAACTTATAAAATTTAAAAATAACTAAGAGTGGAATCTCAAATCCCCTAACTCAACCGAATCTTCAATTAACCTATAATAACAATGAAGGAGTTGATCACTAGGTTAATACAATTCCAGAGAATTCTCAAAAAACAACAATACAATAACACTTATAAACCATCCATCCCACCATAACTCAAACCAAACCAAAACAATAACACTACCCCATCATTCCTCGATTGAAAAATTAAGAGGATACTAAGAATAAAAGAAGAAAAACTTACCTCAAAACTAAAACAATTTATCTCTAAAAGATAATGATCAAAACCAATCTAAGGGTATCAAGGTTCTCTACAGACATGGATCAGGTCACATAATCCATATGGAAAAAAAATAAAACAAGTAGAATCTATAGGGATTCTTAATTTATAAAGGTTCTTGAAATTTTAGACGCCGTGGATTGATAAGAAATTCCCAAACCATGATGGTTCTATCTCAGGTGAATCCTAAATATCCAAGCTAGATATTCTATATCTCACCCTAATTTAAATTCTGGTTAATATTTTAATATGATACAATTGATTAAGGGTCCCACCTTGATCAATATAGTCACTCCACAATCATGATCCTTTGAAACCAACGACAGGGCAATAAAAACACCACACCATGCTGAAACCCAAAAATCCATAACCTTTAAAATCAACCTACATGTTTCCATAATATGATGAATATAATCTATACATGAATTCAATTCAAGGAAATAAAATAAAATCCCCAAACCCACTTCACGTTGTGACTAAAGGCATCGGGTTGTGGCCAGAAAATAGAAAATTAAATCATAACAGTAAAATAAACTATACACATGAGTCATTTAAGTGAAATGTAAGGTTTTATACTTATCTAAAACCTCCTTAAATCCTTCAAAATGTGATAGATATCTACCATATTATGTCTTCTCTTTCTCCTCAGAATAGCATAATTCCTAAATCTCATATTCAACACCTCATGTTGTAACACATGAACCACACAATAAACTACACCTTCATGACAGGGAACACCATGCCATAAAAATTTCTTCTCTTATAAATATCCCTTAAAACCACAAAAACTCCTGGACACACCATAAAACACTCTTACAAATGATATATCATCTCTTACTCAACCTATCTTTATCCAACCTTCTCTCAACACCTACAACACCAGAAACATGCAAAGTAATAGTTTGAGAAATTATAGGTTTTTAAAATGAATAATTTTATCCTTTAGTTTAAATATGTTTAATATACTTCATGAAAATATCTTAAATAAAGTTAAGGAGTTACATGATATAAATGATACTTTATTTAGTTTTATTTTTCCTTGAATTTAGATTATTCAAAGGTTATTAGCTTGAATTTAAAGGTTAGTTATAGTTTATACATATTAGGAGTTGGAATTATGATGCAATTGACGTCTATCTCGAGAAAAGAAAAATGGGTAGGGTACTTTTGGTCAAACTAATCACTTACTTATGATCTTAGGCATAATCTAGAAAATTGGGGGGTTGAATACCTTTTGCTCCATACTTACTCTTATAGAGATCTTTGATTTTATATTATTATAATACTTTACCTGAAAACATTTCCTATTCCATATGTTTTTAATGCATTTGGATGGGTATAGATATAGTTAGATTTTAATTTTGGTTATTAAAAAAAGTTATTAATTGTGTAAATAGTTACAAGACAATATGATTTGAACATATTGATTTATTGTATGGAATATGGATACAAAAATAATAAATCATTAGAATAATTTATACATGTAAATAGAATACATGAGATAAGTTTTTTTATATTTAAATATACTTAAAATATTAAGTTTGAGATTCATTTATATGAAAACACATGTACATACCTTAATAATCTAACTAATTAGGTTCATGATAAGGTGGGTTACCCATGGATTATCTTGTGTACATAAAGAAAATGGAAAACCTAACGAGTAAGGTAACCAAATCTCATTGTGATATTTGGGTCACATTTTACATGTAAAACCTATAATATAGACCACCAATGGAATAGATTTGAGTTTTTCCATATAATGGATTGGTAAAAAATTTGTCTGATAAAATATCAAAGCATGATATATGATATAATTAGTATGATGGTCTGTCTAAATAGCTAAGTGATGAGATGAAAACTTAAGTTGAAACATTACTTAGTGAAATATGGATCCTAGTCTACTAATGCATATGAGGTAATTTAAAATAGTTCATCATTTTACTAGGAACTCTTTTAAAATAATTTCTTTTTAAATGGATGAAAAAATACTACTATTATTATTAAAGACTCTGTTGTAGATAAAATGGAATCATCTCCATGAAACTTGAATTTTTGAAAAATTATATATAAGGATAATCTTAATGGAAAAAAAATTCTATAATGGTGTATAAAATTTTGAATTGTCCTTAAGAAAGGAGGAAAATTATATGTGTCCAAAAAAAACTTCTTGATTAATTGACTATAAAGGTTATTCAAAAAGTATATATTAATCCTTATAAGAATTATAAGAAGACTCACTTTAGTTTTAAAATGCATATTTAGATACAATACAACCAAATTAATATCCGCCTACACTCATGTACTCATTATGATAGTGCAATTTTATGCTTCATAGGGACTATAGATTTATTTTAAAACTATTACAAAAATTAATTATGGAAAAGGCCATGATAGTATAATTGAGTTCAATAATATTTCCATATTTAATTAAAGTTCTGAGGATTTATGAACATAACAAGTGTTTTATAGGCATTGATGTTGTGCCGAAAAAAAAAGATTTAATCAAAACTATGATTGGATAGTCCCATAATCAACCATGTTTATTAAAACCAAAAATAATTTTAAAAAAGAAACATCAATTTTTTAATATGATATAGAATTAAATAGAATACTTTTAGGGGTTTTATAAACTCTATAGAAATTCAATTTCATGTCTTAATGTTACAGAAATAAATTATTTTATTCTTAAGGGTATATGGTACTAAATATATATTTTACAAAAATTATAAATATGGAAGAGTTCAAAATGAAGGATATGTTTATAAAGTTTGTAAATTTAATTTAATTTATGAATAAAATAGTGGTAGAATCAAAGAATCTGTATTTAAATTAATAATTCAATCTTAAATGAATATATATAATGGATTAATGTTTTGATCTTATTCTCTATTATTTGAGAATAAAAGTTGTTTGTAAAAAAATAATTATTATGAAAAATATAATATGAAGGCTTTAATAATCATGGTTTATGATTAATTAAATTCTAATAAATATTTTAAAACAAGATAAGTGTTAAATAAGTTCGATACTAGAAAAAATTATTTATCTTTATTTGTTAAAATATGGGGAAATGAGTTCCCACCATCCATCAGTTTCATAGTTTAAAGAAAAAAATCATATTTTGAGAAATATAATACCATATTATATATGGGTGTTAATAGTTTATTTTTCAAATATTACCACTAAATTAAAAAAGTTTCATTTATTAGCACAAAGTTTTTTGTCTCTCTTAGACTGATATTTTAGAGAAAATATAGTTTCTAAGAGGCTACTGGGAGTATAATTGTACTTATAAAAGTTAAAAGTACGAATAATAGTATATTAAACTAGTAATGTTTAGAGTGAATTTAACTCTATATCATAAAATATTTTATGATGTTCTGGTAAAAAAATTAATGTAAAAGTTATATTTAGTTACAAAAAATGATCTCAAAGGAAAATTTTGAATAGAAATGTTCCATAATGATAATGATAAACTTATAAAGAGTTATAAGATTATAAAAAATGTTATTTACACTGTAACATATAATGTTTTGAAGTAAAGGGGTTTGGATATTATTTTGAAAGAGTTGAATAATAAAAATATGAGTCATAAGTCTCACCATTATTCAAACTTACATACTTCATAGATCTTACCTATTTAAAGAGTTTAATTAGAGGTTTTATCATATGGTCACTTAGAAATGCGATAGGAATCATATGAAGATATAATGAGATTACTGGACTCCTATAAGTGGATCAAATAGTAGTCATGTCTAGTGGTATATCATATGAGATATGATTTTATAGGTGCTTATATAGATTTCTATTAATATTCTTAAAAGAGTTTAAGAATATAAAATGTATCATTTTATACCAAATTAAATCTCCAATTTATCATCTTTACATGTTTTTTGTATATATTCATGAAGTGAAATGATAATTGGCCTCTTAATGTATGATTTTAAGTTATCTATAACTGTTTTTTTGTTATAGATTATTATAGTTTATAAGGAAATATTAATGTTAACAAGGGTTGGATTTTTTATAGAGATATAAAATATGCTCATGAGACACAAAATAAATATTTTCTACTAGATAACCCACCACTTATACTGTATGGAATTTCATACACTATGAATTTGGTATATTAGTGGTCCATGTTTCATTTTGAATCCTTATACCTAAGTTTGTCAAGATACCTATTATGAGAATCATCATACTTCGATAACATTCTTATTCTATCCTTAAGGATGAGATAATCATGGATTGTTTGATATGTCAATGATCAAGTTGTCAATGAAGGATCAACTAAAATGGTATTTTCCACTCATATGATGAGTATGAAATCTATTCCTTTGATTGAGATAGTACGAGTAAGTGCATGTACATATCTAGTTAAAGTACATGTGATGTTCTTATCTATTTGGATGAGGGGATTATGATGTGATAATCTATTTTAATGAATGACACGAGATGTGTCTATCCATATATTCAGTATATAATCAGAAAATAAAAATGTATGAGCGGGATATATAGGATAGAAATGATCTATATCCTAGGTTGAATCGATGTCTTGAATAATGTTACTGTATTATTATTCATACTTGTATAAGATAAAACTAGTGGACACCGGTAAGGAGATACATTTATTTGATATAGATCATTATAGATAACATTATAGCTTGATTAGTATTTATCCATTTATAAAGACCTCTCTTTTCCTATAATCATGGATTAGAGAATCCATAATTTCTATAAACACTAAAATTTCTCATGGGGTCACACTTTTTGGTTTAAAAAGTGTCTGTACAAAAAATTTTAGAGCTACCCAAAATGTGTTTTAGAGGATATCCAAATTATATTTTGGATGGATTTTCAAAAATGGTTTCATATGATATAACATTTAGTGAAAATGAATGATAGATTTTCGAAAAGGATTTTTGGAAGAAATTCAAAAGGATTTTTGGATCTGGTTTCACAATTTATTACATATGATGTGGCATGAGGTGAATATTGATAAATATATTAAAATTTTATTTTAAGTGAAATGTTGATAGAAATGTGCACTAAAAATAAAACCATAGAGTGGAGTATTAGACCATGTTGCAGTTTGGGTTGGGTTGGACTATGAAATAGTGAATGTCACCACATTATGGTATTGTGCATGGTGAAATACGTGTTATGAGATAATGCTTAATATGACCTCCTCCTGCTACAAGATATAATACTAGGTTAGAAAATCACGTGTTGATGATAAGATGAGTTTAAACATCCAAAATAATTATTTAAATGTTAAAAAATTGATTTTAATAATAATCCCTAAGTTATAAATAGTTGTAACTCATGGAAAATTCTAAAAGGTTTCAATTAAAATGGTTAAACATTTGGTTTACTTGGAATTTACTTTTATGGTCTATATAGGGTGGATCATAGTTTTTGGGGTGTGTTTTTTCATATAAATACTATAAAAAATGTTACATTAGCTATCATTTTCTTCAAGATTTTAAACAAGGTTCAAGAATAATGTGGCATGAAGTAGGAATTTCTCAGGAATTGGGAGATTCATACATAATATGGATATCCTTAGAGTAAGGATCCCATTCTTCATTTTTGGTTATCTTTATCAAGTTAATGAAGTAAATCATAGAAAAACTAGATCATCAAAGAGAAGGTATTCCATTTTCCATCTCATTTTATTTTATTTAAATGAATGGTAAATCATGTAGATTTATAGTTTTTTTTTATTTTTCCCACTATGTTTGTATAGGTGTTATCACATCAAAAACCCATATATTTATTAACACCATCATCCTTAATAAATCTGTCCACTCAACCAGTTTAATTTCTCAAAAATGTCCATTCCAATGTAAATAACCTTATATTAAAAATTACTCTTCTTTATTTGAGTAGGCATGTTATTTTTATTTCTAGTTCGTAATGTGACTTATAACACATATCACACACATTTTATGATATTTTTACAAATTTTAATTATTTTTATATACAGTAATGTCCAACCAGTCACAAACCTTTTTTCCACCATTAATTTTTCCTAAGATAATGAGTTATAATCAAGGATCAAAGGTAAGAGTATAATTACTATTGCTTATTCTATAACATATTATTTTGATTTATCAGATTCATAAAATTTAGTAACAAGAATCCCCCCAAGGATAATTTTAATAGTCAAGGCATGAATATCCTATCAATTTTTTCCTCTCAATAAATTTATTATTTTTTAAAATAATATATTTATTTTTATTTACACACACAATGAAAAATTTGAAATAAAATTTCATTAGAATGAACTCAAACCTTCCCATACTACTCCAAATAAATGTCTATATCAAGTTATAATGTTTATGGTGGATTTTTGAATGATATTACATGAAGAATAAATAAATTAGTTTAATTTTATTTCAAATATATCAGTTCATATAGAATGTGATAATATTTATTCTAATTTAACTTATCTTCAATAAAAAGATGAAAAATGATCATTTTTGTGTTCTTAACCAACTCCCACTCTCCCGCACTTATTTAAAGTTATATTAATTAAATTTAAAGTAAAAAATTTATATTAAATTTATTTCTCAGTGAATTCCTGGAGAGAAAAGTTTTTTAATAAATGGTAGAATACTCCCCTCTCTATTTATGAATAGCTATATGAATGATGGTGGGGGTTATCTTTCCATGTATTTCCAGTCCATCCAAGTAGTAATCTAGAAAATTTAGAAATATTATCAATTAGTTTGGGGATCCATTGGATCATAAAATAAAAATAAAATAAATAAAAAAAGTGGGGGGATTCCTAAACTTGGGATGCCTCTCAATAGTGATAAATTTGTTATCATCTTGTATACACTTACAAATTTATTTATCCATAGTTTTTATCTGTTATATTTTCTTGAGAATAATTCCTGTCGGTTCTTGAAAAACTAGCCACTTTATGGAGACTCTTAACATTCACAATCCTTCCACATCCTTCATAAAACATCTTTCTTAAAAGTTTTTATCAACCTTGAAATTTTGTTTCTCATACTCATTATTCTCCATGTTATCATCTTCACATAATAATAATTCTTAAAGAGATGCTACATCCACTATAGAAATTTTAGTATAGTTTATAATTTTAAACTTGAGAAATTTTTTAATGACATTTAGTTTTTAGATTCAATGAAAAACAATCAACTTATATTTGAAATACCCATATTAAAGTGTCAGTTTTCTATTAGGAAAATCAATCTATGATAATTTGATATCTAGAAATGAGTTTCCTTAATTAATGTTACCCTTCATCCAATTTTTATCTGTAATAGCACATATTTTTTGGGAAAGATCAATTTCCAAATTCTTATTAATACATATTCAATGGTTCTATGAAGGTATATAATTGCAATTTATACCTATTTTAGTGACACAAGGTTATTATTTAACCCCCTAATTTCTATATCCTTAAATAATAAAAGTGAAATATGAATAATACTCATTCTTAGATCAATAAGGAATGTGTATTACATTTTCCCTAAAACACATTTATTATCTTGAAACTTTCAATATCCATCATCATCTGAGAAAATTTTCATAGAGTGATTTCAATTAATTCATTAGTAAGAGCTATTGTGGAAAACATCACCGACCTCTTGCTTTTGGAAATGGCATTATTTATATATTTGGTCTATGATGAAACTCTTTCAAGGATTCATCAAATTTAATTATGATATATATCTTCTAAAAAATGTCATAAAAAATTTCTTGAAACTCTTATTTCCATCCTTATAAAACTCTAGGTCTCTTAGAGGATATAGAATTAATGGTATGCAATTTTTTAGTTTTAATTAAATGAATATGACCATTATTCTTCCCTTTCTTTAATTTACTTTTGGTATTTTATCTTTTACTTCTTTTTTATAGAATATTGTTTAACTTATGGTAATGTAATATCTTCTTTTACATTATATGGATTATTTTACTTTATGATTATTACATAAAAACACCTATAATCCTTATAGGAATGACCTTCACACATTATCTTACGATATGTTTAGGGGTAACTAAAATTATTATTTATAGAGTTATTTTTTTTTGCGGACTTCTCAACCAGAACTTTAAAATTTGGATATTGATGTGTTTTATGTGAAACTGAATCAATCCTTACATCAATTATTTAAAATTATTATTGAGGTATTTAAACAAAAAATATCAATTTTAATGGATTTTTCTCAACCGTTTATAAATTTTAAAAAATTATCTTAGTTCATTTATCAAGTTCAATTGAACTTGAGACATGTATCAAATAAGTACCTTGTTTTGAAATTCAGTAATTAACATGTTATTGTTATCCTGAAAATCCCTTTGGTTCAGATCAACTCAAATTACCTTATTTATACCCAGATAATATCATATGGATCTTCTAACCTAGGTTATTTGTAACAGAGAATGGGTTGTCCTTTACAAGTTATTTTCTTACATAATTAACCATATAAAGTATTTTATCCACTTTTAGTGAAGGAATAGATTTTTTTATATTAAAATTAATATTACCGATTGCGCTATGGTCAAATATCCCCTAATAAAATTATTTTTCCTTGTTTCATTTTTTAACAAAAACCCTTGAAACTACTTTTGAAAATCTATTTTTTTTAATTATCATCTTTAGTGACTATAATAACTTTCACCATAGCTTTCCTTTAACTTAGTTCACTCACCTATGAGTTCATGACTATTATAGAGAATATGTATTCCAACTCTTTTACTATAATATATCTATAATGACCTTTAGAATATGAATCATATAAATTTTATGCCACATAATTTGACCTATCATAAAATAATTTCATTCATAATGAAGGTAGAAACTTGTGGTGTAAACATTGTTGTTGAAATTCTCTAAATCTTTCTTACACCTCATGGAATGGTTTATGTTACTTTAAAAAAAGTGGATATTGTATTTATCAAGTACATTTTCCTTTGTGTGGAATAAAATATTCTAATAAATTCACTATAGATTTCATTCCAAGCATCAAATTAGTTCTCCTATTACTATAAAAACTAATTATTATCTTTTAACTTCATGTATTATTGGAAATATCTTGGTCTTAATTCGACATCTAAAATTGCACACAAGGGATTTTACTTCACATTTTCAAGAAATTTATTAATAAATGAAAATACATCCTCTGTAGGTATCCCATTAAATGTAGATAGATATTACATATGGTGATCTTTTGAGTCTTAATTCCTTACATCGGGGATCAATTTGATGTTTGAGGGAGTTCCCAAAACAATTATTACTTGAAAATATATTAATCATAAAGATGATTTCTAGGAATTTTTTAAAAATTCCATCTTCAAATTTTGTAATTACTAATTCTTTTTTACATATTAATTGAATTATAATCCTCCATGTATTCTGTAGTCATGGATAGACATCAGTGAAAATCCCTAATGGTCTCTAATATACATGTTAATAAATCCAGCCTTAGAGATATTTTTATGCTCATAAAATAATATTAGTGATAAGAATATTAAAAGTTAAAAATTATGAGTGTAAATCAATATAAATCTTTGAATAATATATGAATTTTTAATGTATTTTTTAGTTTAATAAATATTTTTAAAAATTAAAATAAGAGATTTAAAATGTTTCTTTCCACTATAATCATGCTAAACATTATTAGTATATTTTTCATTTACCTTACAAGTGCATAGGATCAGCTGTAACATCTTTATTGATGATATGTTGTTAAATTTCGATAGGGATAGGTCTTGTTTAATTCATTAAATTAATTATATGACATGAATTTAAAAAATGGGTGCGGGTGTTGTGAACTTCATATTCAAGAATTAATATGTTTTCATTATTATTGAATAAAATATTAAAAATATATAAATACAATGATAAATTATTGGTTGAGACTAAGAGTTTATAAATTCAATAAATGATGAATGGGGATTTTCATGTATCATATTATACTCTCAAACAACTTATTGATTTATTTTATATATGTTTTATTATAAATTTCACTTCTCCTCGAGTTGATTTGTCAAATTGACCAACAAAATTCTCTTGAGCCCAAAGGTCCCTATAGAGTTATAGGTAAGCCTCAAGAATAGTGATTAATTATATTAATCCTTAATTAATATTGTGAATAAATCATTAGTAACCATAACCCCTTATATTTGGATGTTCATTTATCTAATGTCTAGAATAAACTTCACCGATTAGTGCCACTCACCAACAAAGATAAATTAACTCGTGATTAATCAATTGACACATTAAGTGAATTACCTTGATATTTTGGTATAAATTTACCTTTAAAAAACTATGAAAAGTAGATTATATCATATAAAAAACTAAAAAAAATTAAATTTGAAATATTTTATAATTCAAGATAAAAATTAATATATTGTGATAATAAAATGTGAAATGTCATTATGAAAATTACAAGCATAGTAAAAACTAAAGTAAATTAAAAGACAGTCAAAATGATTTGTTACATATTATTATTAGTATTGTCATTTTAAAGAATAATTTATTATATTATAATTCAAATTAATTAAAAAATGAAATGGTTAAAAGGTAAATGTGTAATGGAAAGTGATAAAGACCATTTAGTGTTAAGAAATCAATTTTTAAAAGAATTTTATTTTTAAATATATTATTTTTTTTCTTAATAAAATAAATTGATCACTTTTGAATAACAAATTTAATGAAGATTCTTGATAATATATATATAATTAACAATCATTTAATATTTTTTACTTGGTAATTAATAATAATAAAATTACATTATGTTTAAAAAATACATTTTTCTAAAAATTATTTTTCTGTGTTATGTGTCAATATAGTAAAATTTTGTTTTATCAATTTTATAAATTGAATAAATTAAAATTAATTTCACATATAAAATTAAAATTTCTAAAGTAGGTAATAAGTTCAATTTTGTTTTTGGTCATAAAAATATGTCACCAAGGTAAAAATTAATCACCACGGTAAAGGTTAAAATAAGGTAAAATTATTAAATGAAGAGGTAAAGTATAAAAATATAAAAATAATCATTTTCAAATGGGAATATGATGGATTGATTGAGCATAAATTACATTTGTATCTATGATTATCAATTTTGGATCTAGTTTCCCCAAATAAAGCATGTCTTTTAATATTACCAAATTAATATTTACAAATTTCCACCCTTCTTGCCTCTAAAAGGAACCATTTATCACCCCAGTTTTCCTCAATCCTAAAGCATATTATATCAATAAAAATATACCAAAAACCCTCCCTAACCATATTTTCTGCATCCTATATGTTTTGGTCGCACCAAAAAACCAATATAAGAAGACTTAATGAGTGGTTTGAAGGAGGATATCCAAGGAACATGTAATAGTTTTAGTTGAATTATTTCATGTTTCTTCTTTATTACACCTCATAAAAATATATTATACTCATATTAATATAAACAGATGATTATAATTATTATATTAAAATGTTATTAGGTTGATCAAACAACCATTATTTATCTTCCCTCTATGAGTAAGAAAATGAAAATGTTACCTGTGTTATGGTCAGACTATCGCCTCTATGAACGATGTGTTTAATTTTTCATCACCACCATATATGGATGATTCTAAAAGTATATTTAATGAATAAGTATTACATATATAACATGATTAAGTTTATGGAAATATAAATTAGTAATTATATTAATTATAAATATTCAATGCAAATTTAACCGCTTTAAAATGAGCATACCAAGACACTTGTATTAATTTAAATCTATTTTTAATAACCTAAAATATATAAGTTTTGAACAAATTTAATGTTGAAGAAAATATATCTCTACAATTATAGAGATAATGAAAGTATTTTATTGCTCCTTTGACCATGGTCAACATATCAAAGTAGTTTTGGAGGACTTAATTGAACAACACCAAGTAGCCAATGAGAGAAAAGAATATAATATAAATGAATAAAATATGATAATAAATGGACACTGAAAAAGAAGTATGAATGAAAAAGGTTATGTTTCATGTATTTAATCAATTTAATTTGGTTATTTAGGAGGTTAGATGCATGAACCAAGGTATTCCAAACTTGATGTAAGTGTTTTTGTCACAATTTTAATTCCTTGAGACATGTTTCTTATTACCAAGAAATTTACTTTTATATTTCATAAATAACAACGTATTGAATTATTATTTATTAAATAACTTTTTATTATTGGGTGTTGCTATAACACCTCAATATTTTAAAATATATTTCTCTTTAATAAATCTGATGTGTTCGATAGATTGTGATGAACACAACACTAAACTAAAGAAAAATAATATCCTGTTATAATCAATTTGACATATATTATAATATTTTAAGTGAAAAATAACGAGTAAAATCATTTTTAAAGAGAACCACTTTAATTATTCATGGTTCAACAAATTTGTTTTGATCATAGTATTTATTGTATATTATATATATATATATATATGTATTATTTTCAAGAAGAATTTATAAATTTTAGAATTTTAGTTTGAAAATATTAAAATTATTTTTCAATTCATCATTTAAATATTATCTTAGTGTTATTTTATGGTGTTTTTCTAAAAAAATTGATTTTTGAATGAACAATGAAAAATAACAATTTTAAAAATACCATAACATTGACAATGTCATTATGATATATGAATGAATTAAAAAATATGTAAAATTTTTTGGATTGTCCAATTTAACATCGTGGCTCAAGTTCCACTAAACCCGTTTCCACAACTTGGTGTGCCACATGGCCTCAAGCACACCTCCTCATATACTAGAGGCTATCAAATGGTAGTGAGGGTCTATGGAGATACAATGGGGAGACTATACCAACTTATCAGAGTAAGACAATAAAGAAAATAATACAAATAGGTATAACAACCAGTAGAAATAGTAAATAGAACAATATACAAAAAGTGTCAATAATAAACCAAGTGAAACCTGACATAACAATGGGATGTCTACACTACATGTCAGGTAGTCATAAAATAAATACCCCAAATTCCAAAATAATAAATACCCTTGAAACGGTCCTAAATCCCTACCTAGTCTTGACAACTGATGATCCAACCAAAATCCCATGCATGGAAAAAAATTAGATCCTTTTCCTAATCTTGTACTTGAAAACAAGTAGCATCTACTTAGATACCCATGTTCTATGGAGGTCCGAGAAGGATGTGAGTAAAACTCAGTAGGCCACCAATAATAGTTTGTAAAGAAATAACCTGTCTAAACACCAATTTATGAAGAAGTATATTAAACAATAGACAATGATTAGATATACCATGTTTCATTATTTAAAAATATTTAAATTAAACACTTTTGTTCTCTATTCTACCTGATACCAGTACCCATAAAACTTTCTTCTTCCTATATCGGCCTTCTAGACCATATATTATAGTGGTAATAAGTAAAAAAACAATAATCATTAGTTCAAGTATCCAGCCGGGATTCTAAACTCCATGTATGAACATCCCAACCATATATTATAGGGGACATATGTCAGAAAACAAAGAGCATTAATCCATGTATCCAACTGAGATTCAGAATTCCATGTCTAACCATCCCAAACATATATTATTGGGGTCACTGGTTGAAAAAAAAGAGAATCATTCCAAGTAACAAACCATTATTTATAAATCCATGTCTAACTATCCCAACCATATATTATAGGGGTTATAGGTTCTAAAATAGGTTGTATTGATCCAAGTATCCGACTGGGATTCAGAACTCCATGCTCAACTATCCCAACCATGATATGAAAACTCCATGTACATACCCTTAGAGTAAGGCGTATTAGTGAATCTTATAAAAACTATGGTGAACCAAGGAACCATGAGAATTCGTGTGTCCCACCCAAGGGAGATGAGCATCAGGACAACATCCCACCAGCCATATATAATATCAGTGGTTCCTAGAGTGTCATTCCAACACCTAAAACTTGGATGAGGAACTCCATTTCCAATATCCTAAAACATTAAATTATTAATCAATTAAATTATTCATTGTTTAACATACTTAGCCATTTTAAGATATTAACATCAATGGTGAACTTCCATTCATTTATCAATAATCAAAACCCTTAATAATTCATCATTTACCAAGGTCCCAACGGGCCTTAAAAACCAAAACATTCCCCAACAAAGCCCAATCCCTTTCACATATCATAAAGATAAAAAAACCAAACATCCTCATCAAACCATTTTGAAACCACCCTTTAAAATATCTTTACATTAAACAAACTAGGTCTGAGACCTGTATTTTCCATCAAAACCATCAATAGACCCATTAAGACATTTTAATCAAAAAGGAGCCACACCTTTATTTCAAACTAACATTAGAATCCCATTTTAAAAAAACTGTAAAATCAATTTAAGGTAAAAACATAATTTTAGAACATAATCCACTACATAACATCATTTCCATTTATTCAAAACCCCAATAGGATCAAAATTTAAATCCCACCATTTAAACCTTTTTTAAAATACTCTTTAGAATATCACAAAATATTAACAAATAAAACATTTCAATTAATCCTCTTCATTTTATAAACACTTATTACCATACTATGTCAATTAATCCTATTTACACATACTAACATAAAAATTATAATAACAACCCATTCACCCATATAATTTCTCTATCTGAGGATTTAAAATTTCATTACATCACTTTCAAGGGTTTGGCATAGCCCATGTGTAGCGCTAGGACCAAACTTAAATCATCAATAGACACTATGATATCTATGAAGGGTCACACACATCAAATTAATTAAAAATTTAATTTTTTAATCAAATATGTGAAATGATGAAAATTATCACATAGGCATAACCACATACATAAGAACAAGATTAAGACTATAGGAATAAACTTATAGACCATCCACCTCATGATCATAGACAACCACTCATCTAACCATGACCCTTGATTAGTACATAAATGTTATAAATCACCAAGATATAGAATTACCTTGAAAAATGGTTTATGAGATTCAAGGAGATAAGAAACAACACACCATGGTTCTTTAAACAAATTGGAGGAATGGGTGTCAAGGACTTACCCAGATCTTCGATTCTCACTAAATGACACTCTAAATGACACAAGACTAAAGAAGAATCATCCATGGAGAAGGTGGAAGCTCTTGGTTCACACCCTATGATGTTGGTGGTTAAACGAGGATGAAAATAAAGTATGAAAAAATAATATAGGGAGGGAAAATGGGAAATTCTCTCTTTTTAATGGGGCGTACAGTTTGGTTGCACGGTTGGCCAAACTATGCACCAACCATGTGGTTACCTCTATCCAATAGGGGATCAGGATACATAGTTTAGAGAAGGCACCCACATGGTTTGAAAAATTTTGTGGTTCCAATGTTCCGACCTCCATCCAAGGGAATCTAGGATGTACAGTTTCATGGGCCATGGTGCACGGTTGTCACTAATCGTGTGCCAACCATGCTATATGCACTTGATGGACTATTTTCCTCTTAGTTCATGCCATGAACCCCCAGAACACCCCTGAGACCTATTTTACTCTCAAAAATAATTCCATTAACTGATTTATAAAGTATTTTAACCAAAATTAAATTAAGGAATACCTCATCATAGGTTTGGGATCATACAACCTCCCCACCATATAATAACTCATCAGCGAGTTACACACCAAGGATTTACTGGGCCTCAAAGTAAAAAGGGTCAGGCCACTGAGGCCACATATCAACTTCCCTTTGCAAATTTTCATCTTGAAAATGGACATCCCATCAAAAAATTCATAGCAAAGGAATGTTCTTACCCTAAAAATATTTCCCACTAAGATACAAAACATGAATATGATGCTCTTAAAAGGATGCATCAACCTTAAACTCAACATCACCAAACTAAACCATGTGAGAAGGTCAAGGTGATACTACTAAAATCATATAATAATAAAACATCATTCATAATATCATACTTCTATGAATGATACAAATTAATTGTCACTAACATGTTTCTCTCTTCAATTCCAAATAGCCTGAAATACATGGGCATTAAATTTCCCTATTTCTAAATCCAATAGTGACCCCAATTCAGAGATACCCAAAGGAAACACAGTCACCCAACCATATACCCCAAACTAAATTGGTCTATGATTTAAATCCCAATAACATCATTCCATTCTGAACATTTGTAGAATAACCTTCAACTCAAAGTGATCGACAAGACAAAAAATTGAGCCAACATCCAATGTGAAAACTAAAACACCAATATGTTGCTTACTTGATCCCTTCCAACCTGACACTAAAGGTGTTGTTGTTTGGATTCATTCTAGGCATATGGTTCTCCCCACCATAAGATTTAGAATACAACCACACACTTCCAATTTGTAGACTTATACCACTAGATAGATCACTAGAACCGTGAACCCATTCTCCCAAGACACACCTGATGCAGTTCCCATTTAAAAAATTCAAAAAACCATGAGAATTAAATTCAACATTGGTAACTATACATATTAATGAGAACCCAATGAATTTGACACACACCCTCCATCTAGGCACAAACTGAGAATAGATCTGAATTTTCTTCAAAAGTTCTGTTTCAAACCTGAAGGACACTAGTATCTTCGAAGGTGACATGTCAGTTTTGGTTTGAAGCTTACCAAATCCATTCCGTATACTCTCCCATGTCAGACTATCCCCCATTTGACTCAGTAAAAAATGCTTGGTTCCCACTTTCAATGAATTTTAATATTACCTGATCATGATGGTTTCTCACCCAAAAGAATTATATATCCACCCAAACCATCCCATTGGAGTCCAAACACAACTATTGATTGGATTTCACGGTAAAAACCTCCACTTTACAAAAACCTTCTTTGTGATCTACCACCCCCATAGATGCACCTCTGCCACAAACACCTTGGATTTCTTTTAGAACTCCCTCAATAACATACCCAATACTCATCTTGGGAATTAATTACTCATGCTTCCCTATTAGAATTCCCTATGGAATTAAAGCATGAACCTCTTCATTTCCATAAAACAGTCTCAGTGCCACATTAACCAGTCCAATACTATCCCCACACTTCCGTAACCCATAAAACATGAGGGTCAAATACTTGAAACTGAAACCTCACTTAGCACATCAAAAGTTTTATTTCCACAACCTAACTCAATCAAATCCAACCACCATAGACCATGATTTCTTCCCCTTTGAACATTAGAAGTGGACGTGGCTATCTCACTGTAACACCCCAAGATTTTATGAGATATACTATTTTTAATTTCTTTGATGTATTCTATTATACACTACACCAAGATTAGATTGTACTATACGCAACACCATATTATCTTGCAGTATACGCAACACTATTCTTGGCTCGTGTTACACATAGTTTCAAGTCCGTTTTGTGGAAACTATTCTACGCAACATTAAGTATAGATTTTGATTAATGTATAAATGAAATAAGTTTTGATTATGTTATACACAACACCAAATGGATCCTTCACTACACACATCCCTGCCATGGCTTGCATTACATATAATCAAGACCTTCCTCGATAGCGTGTATAGTACACAATACCGAGTTTCACTAAACGAGATATTATTATAATATTATTATGAACTAGCCGTTATGAATAGTAATACCCACTTTTTGAAATTTTATAAATTTTATCTTTAAAAATGGACGTCATTTTTGGATTTGGAATATCGAAATTATCCTAGGGTGAATTTTTGATATTTTTCTGAAAACTTTCAATTTTTGATGAATAGTGAAAACACTGGGTTACTATTTAAAAACCGAATTTTTATTTAAATAATTATTTGTTTTATTTAAATTTATTTTAGGTAAAAATTGATACATAATACCTATATAATTTCAATGTAATTAATTGGATTCATTTTATAATAATTTTAGATATATAAAAATTTTATTGAACTTTTCACCGTCTTTTACCCACCTCCTAGAAGAATTTGAAAATTTACATAAAACATAATTTTACAGCTTCTGTGGGTGGAATTTAGAAAATCCAAGAGACACGATTAATATCAAGGAGTAAAATTTGGTTCAATAAGATAAAAATAATTTTGGGTTAATAGTAACGTTTTACTTTTTTTACCACGGTTAAAAGTAAATAGGGTAATTAAGGGTAAACATGATATTATTATTACCCTAACACATGTCCTAATTCTATTGGATAAGTATAATTCGACCAAAAACAACCTTAGGAATATAATATTATCTTTTAGGTCAACTTTTATTAGATTAGGAAATTTATTATTATTTAATTTAAAGAAGAGTTAAAATAGTTAAAATCAAAGTTTAATAACTAAAACATTTTTAATATAGAGTTATACATAAGATCAATTCGACTATAAATATCAATTAGAAAGCTAAAACGATTTCCTACATAATGTTATTTTATTTATAATTTTAATACATTGAATAAGTTAATTTATATATGACACAATGATGATGTAGTAAGTACCTTATTAAATAAATATTAACATAATTGATGTTATAAATACCCAAATAAAATGTAATTTTAGACTTTTTATCAATTAAACTAATTTTATGGTTAATATGACATGTTATTACTGATTTAATTAACTTTTTTAGAACTAGTCATGCTGTTATGAGTTTCAAAAAAATCCATTACCAAATAGTATCAAAATTGACATAAAATGATTTTTAAAATAAATATTATATTATTAATTGTTATTATATTCCTAAAAATCTATGGTTCGGCTATATGACTTAGATAAGGTTATATATATTAATAATGAACCACTTTTGGTTCTTTTTTCTGGTTATAGTATGTTTATTAACCATATAGTGTAATAAAACAAGAAGACACGGAATAAGTTAAATTATTTAACTTAGAGTTAAATCTAAAATATAAGGTAAAAATAGTAACCTAAACTTGTATAAAACCTATTGGTTGAGATTATTTTGACCCATAATCACTTTATCTTCGAAATAAATCAAATTGGATCTATTATAAACCGAATATGACTTTATTATAAAATAATATTTTAAGTTTTTCCAAAGGTGCCCCTCTCATCCCTTATAAAAAGGTCACCCCTTCCCTCTTCTCTTCACACCCTTTTGAGCCTTGAATCTCGACCAACCCCTGTCCATTTATCTTATACACTTCCCTAGAAATATTCTGGAGGTTCTGGCCGTCTCAAAAGACCAACTATACTTCCTTAAGGGAAGCTTAAAAGAGGTGCGTCGAAGAAGAGGTAATCTCTTCTACCGATTCTTTCATGTTTCTTTCTTCTTCATCTTCTTCTTCTTCAGTTTTTTCATTATAAAGTAATAACATCAGTATCAATAATATACTGACATGTTATTATAAATATGAAACAACCCCATTTCACCTTCTATACATCCTACAGAAAACGAAATCACCGCGCGTGCCTACGTACAAAATACCGTCTCCACGCCGTGGTGTAATCCGTTTTTACACCACCACCTTACTTGGATGGGTATAATGGTGTAAAGAAAAACTATATATGGTTATTATAAAATAATAATGATTCTGAGACATTGTATCATCCCCTCCAATTCAATAAAATAGTTATGCGAACGATATCATCGCTCATGCGTATGTACGGATTACCGTCTCCACGACACGATGAGATTCAATCTCCATGTTAACCACTCAAGAATGATTATAAAGTATGTATAATGAATAAAAATGAAATATATGACATGTTCAAGGTACTAGATGTATGTATGTATATATATATATATATTTCATCTCTTTACTTCCATTCAAGTCAATAAGGAAAGGAAAACAACGTTCATGCGTACGTACGGCCTACCGTCTCCATGAACGGTGTATTTCATTTCATTTATCTATCTATTATATATATATACTTAATATATATGATATATAAATAATTATTTAAATTCTGGAAGGAAGTAAATCATGATATAAGTAACACTAATATCAATAACAACAAGTCCAAACATGTATAATAAATGAAATAATTTTACCCAAAACATTGCTTTAACATGAAAATTATAAAAGAACGTGTAATATAGGTCATAAGTGAACCATATATGATATCATAACAAAGAATTGGATTCTGTAATAAGTCAATGACATTATTTAAAGCATTATACAAGAGGTTTGGATATGTACTAAGGATATCAAACCTAAGGTAAGGGATAATTTTTCAATCTTATTTTTATCCGAGATTGCTTATACGTAAGTATTTACTGGGGTTATATTTTTAATCCATGTCCATAAAAATGTTTTCATAATGTGTTTAATATTCATCCATGTATGTTTAAATTCATGTTAACCCTTATTTTACTTTTACTTTGTGTTATGAATGGAATCTTTCTTTTGTTTACCATATGTGGCACTTTTTGACTTTTCTGTTAAAAGTACGAGGAGAATGTTTTTTTTAACTTATACGGCATGAACAGATTTTTACGGTTTTATAACACCTTATTTTCAGGAAGATTACTCTACAAGATTTCATGACTATTTTCAAAAAAATCCTTTTCTTTTAAAATTTCAAGGCATTTTGTGAAAAGAAAATGATTTTGAATAAGAAAGGATATTTTCCTCAAGAATTTATTTCAAGTGCTTTATCAAAAACATTTTTCCATCTAAGATGACATTATTTCATATGTGTATGTTTCAAGTATAATGTCTCTATGATTTACATGATTTCACTTCTCTTATGATGAAATGATATCCATTTTTTATATGGATTATGTTATGATGGGATGATGTTTATGAAACCCATTTTTTGCTTTGGGTTATGATGAATGATTTATGTTTATGTTATGGAACACGTAAGAAATATTTCATTATGAGATTGGTGGGACCTATATCTCCCTCCAATGCATTGGGTAAATATTTATATCTCATGAGATAGACATGTATGGAACGATAATTAAATCTGGTTCAGTAATATAGGGCCGGAATGGCAAGTTAACCCAGTTCAGTAAGGGACTTTGTCCACTAAGATGGTCTTGGAAGCAATGCCTTGGCTACTATGAAAATCATATCCTGTGTTTAATGTTTTTCCATAATTAAAAGTTTTATTCCCATGCAATTTTATGATGATTAATGTTTCTTTAGGATCTATGCCTTATGTACTGACATGTTTTATGTCATTGCTCAAGATTTTGATGTTTAAACATTATGTTCATGTTTAAGTTCAAATATATATGATTTGTTTTATTTTCTCCCTGCTTACCCTTACTGAGAATTTGAGCTCACCCTTTATATGTTTTCTTTTCCCCAGGATATAAAGAAAGGTTTTAGGTAAGAAAACAAAAAGGGGAAGATCTTTATGGGAGATGTTGAAGATTTTTCACCATGACTAGAAGATTATGTTCCGAGTTTCTAAAGACACTAAACTATTAGGATCCTTGGGTTTTGGTTTTTGTTATGTATTAAGTATTCCACAAAAGTAATGTATTGTCTATGTATGTCAAGATTTGGGCCTCTACAGTTGGTATCAGAGGAAAGGTTTAGTTAACCTTTGGAAACTAGGATACGAGAACTTTAGTGAGATCCCTAGAGATATTTCTAAGGTATGTATAGGGATGTCTCTAAGGTTAAGTATAGGTATAGGTTATAGTCCTAGAATTACGGTAATGATATTAGAATTAAACCTAAGGTGTTATCTATTGAAGGTACTCCCCCTTTATTATGCTATTTTCCTAGCATGATTTTTTTCCACTCACACCATTATTTTTGGCTTATAGAAAATGGCTGGAAACATGAAGATTCACGATAATGGAGGATATGATGAACAATGGAATGATATTCATCATGAGCAACCAAATGAAATTGGATCAGGAATTCCAAACATCGTTATTATGCCTAATCAGCAATCTCATAATATGATCAATAATCTCAAATTTGGTAAGTATCCGGACTTAGTAAATAAGAGAAAGATGGAGTTTCATGATGATCATAGAGGAAAGAAAGTTCAATTCCCCTCATGTAAATCTTGTGGTAAGAGGCATCAGGGAGAATGTTTCAAAGGAACCGGAAGATGCTTTTGGTGTGGAAAATAAGGATACAAATCCAGTAATTGTAAAGGAAAAGGTTCAGTTAACACCACGGATAAGGATAATGGTATTTCTAAGACATCAACAATGGTTAAATGTTTTAAATGTGAAATGTATGGGCATTATGCAAACCAATTCCCTAAGGGAAAATCTTATGAATAGAACCATCATGGTCATATGGGTAGTATTTTTGTTGATGATAATGAAGAGACTACAAATGATATATGAGATGAAAGAAATGATGAAGCTCAGTCAGTGGTTTAAGAAGGTAATGGAATGATTGTATTTTTATCAAGAGTTATGTTGTATAGGTAATTTAATGGTACTATAGAATAAAGACACATATAAGGATTGTTACACTATTTGTTTTCCTAAAGTATTTGAAAGTATATGTTGAATGGTACCGGTAACCATGAAAGGTTAATTCATATAGTTTTGGAAAGTAGATGATATGCGCATAATGAAGGGATTAGGATATAATGAGATGATTTATAGTATTGATGATCTCATGGATGATATAAGGACAATGTGATATCATGGTTTGAGTATATAAAAAATTTGGGATTTTGGTATGTGGAAAGTGTTAACTTTTGACAGCATTCATGCTTTTACTAAGGTTCAATGGGTATTCATTTTTCAAGAGAATACATGATTAAGGTATTCACATGTTTGGAATGTAACCAAAAAGATATATCTTATATGGGGGATAAATGATGGTATACACATGCTTGGTTGATGACATTTCTAGTAATCGTTTTCTTTATACTATAAGATTGGACATAATTATTTTCGATAAGCTTAAAGGTTGGAATGGATTAAGTTGGACATCAGATATAATTGTTTAAGGCTAGAACTTTTTTATATATTATTTATGGAATGATATAATAATGTAGTTTTAGAAAAAGGAAAACCTACAGGACGGGGGACAACCTGTCGCGTCAGACAAGGCTGTGGGAATCGAACCCACAACCGAAGTGTGACAGGCCTTTATCGCCTACGAATGGACTACATGAAGTCCCTGGTTAGTAGAAACTAGTTTTATTTTATTAAAAGGTATGATATATAAAGTATAAGTCCATTATAGGAACCATATACGATTAATCTCAGCATAGATGGACTTATGTATATTTAATAACTTGTGATAAGAGGCAGATGGAATGGACTATGTTTCTATCGCATGATCTGCTAACACTTCGAGAATGAAAAATTCAACTTCATTTCTTTAAATAATAGATGAAGTATAAATTTTTCATAGGATGACCAACAATGATATTACATTGAAATCAAGTAAGTATTTCTTCTAATTCAAATTCTTCAACTTTAGGGAAATGATCTTGAAAACCAAAAATGTTGTCCTAGAGCCCTTATATCCGATGAATCAGATGGTACCTTAGATCATCAAAAATTTATGGCTTTGTGATTATTGGATTTTTCATAGACATGTTCTCTACCACTCTCCGTCAGAACTTGATGGTTAGATTTCTCTTCTATATCCATATTTTCACCGATGTTATCCAATGTGGAAACCCAGTGATGAGTTAATTTGGGTAACTGTTACGTCTCTTACTTTAGTTTTTAAAATTAAGTTTTGGTATTCCTTTTTATAATGTGGGTTTATATGAAATAAAATTACAAGTGGTAAATGATTTATAACCCGAACGTATTTCGAGGGCGAAATTCATTTTAAGGGGGGTAGAATGTAACACCCCGAGATTTTATGAGATATATTATTTTTAGTTTCTTTGATGTATTCTATTATACACTACACCAAGATTATCTTATACTATACACAACACCATATTATCTTGAAGTATACACAACACTAATCTTGGCCCGTGTTATACACAATTTCAAGTTCGTTTTGTGGAAACTATTCTACGCAACATTAAGTATAGATTTTGTTTAGTGTATAAATGAAATAAATTCTGATTATGTTATACACAACACCAGACGGAGCCTTCACTACATGCAGCCCTGACTTGGATTGCATTACACGCAATCAAGACCTTCCTCGATAGCGTGTGTAGTACACAATATCAAGTTTCACTAAACGAGATATTATTATAATATTATTATGAACTAGCCGTTATGAATAGTAATACCCACTTTTTGAAATTTTATAAATTTTATCTTTGAAAATAGACTTCATTTTTGGATTCTGAATATCAAAATTATCCTAGGGTGAATTTTTGGTATTTTTATGAAAACTTTCAATTTTTGATGAATAGTGAAAACAATGGGTTACTATTTAAAAACCGACTTTTTATTTAAATATTTATTTATTTTATTTAAATTTATTTTATGTCAAAATTGATACATAATACCTATATAAGTTCAATGTAATTCATTAGAGTCATTTTATAATAATTTTAGATATATAGAAATTTTATTGAACTTTTCACCGTCTTTTACCCACCTCCTAGAAGAATTTGAAAATTTACATAAAACATAATTTTACCGCTTCTGTGAGTGGAATTTAGAAAATCTGAGAGAAATAGTTAATATCAAGGAGTAGAATGTGGTTTAATAAGATAAAAATAATTTTTTGTGAATAGTAACTTTTTACTTTTTTTTACCACGGTTAAAAGTAAATAGGGTAATTAAGGGTAAAAATGATATTATTATTACCCTAAAACATGTACTAATTCTATTAGATAAGTATAATTCGACCAAAAACAACCTTAGGAATATAATATTATCATTTAGGTCCACTTGTATTAGATTAGGACATTTATTATTATTTAATTTAAAGAAGAGTTAAAATAGTTAAAATTAAAGTTTAATAACTGAAATTTTTTAAATATAGAGTTATACATAAGATCAATTCGAATATAAATATTCATTAAAAATATAAAAAGATTTCCTACATAATGGTATTTTATTTATAATTTTTAGACATTGAATAAGTTAATTTATATATGACACAATGATGATGTAGTAAGTACCTTATTAATGAAATATTAACATAATTGATATTATAAATACCTAAATAAAATGTAATTTTAGACTTTTTATGAATTAAACTAATTTTATAGGTTAATATGACATGTTAGTATTTATTTAATTAACTTTTTTAGAACTAATAATTCTTTTATGATTTTCAAAAATATCAATTACCAAATAGTATCAAAATTGACATAAAATAGTTTTTCAAAAAAATATTATATTATTAATTGTTATTATATTCCTAAAAATCTAAGGTTCAGCCACATGACTTATATAAGGTTATATATATTAATAAAGAACCAGTTTTGGTTCTTTTGTCTGGTTATAGTAAGTTTATTAACCATATAGTGTAAGAAAACAAGAAGACACGATAAAAGTTAAATTATTTGACTTAGAGTTAAATCTAAAGTATAAGGTTAAAATATTAACCTAAACTTGTATAAAACCTATTGGTTGAGATTATTTCGACCCATACTCACTTTATCTTCGAAATAAATCAATTTGGATCTATTATAAACCTAATATGACTTTATTATAAAATAATATTTTAAGTTTTTCCAAAGGTGCCCCTCTCCTCCCATATAAAAAGGGAACCCATTCCCTCTTCTCTTAACACCCTTTTGAGCCTTTAATCTCGTCCAAACCATGCCCATTTATCTTCTAAACTTCCCTAGAAACATTATTGAGGTTCTTTTCTTCTCAAAAGACAAACTATACTTCTTTAAGGGAAGCTTAAAAGAGGTGCGTCGAAGAAGAGGTAATCTCTTCTACCGATTCATTCAAGTTTCTTTCTTCTTCATCTTCTTATTATTCAGCTGTTTCAATATAAAGTAATAACATCAGTATCAATAATACACTGATATGTTATTATAATATGAAACAACACCATTTCACCTTCTATACATCCTACGGAAAATGAAATCACCGCGCGTGCGTACGTACGGAATACCGTCTCCACGACGTGGTGTAATCTGTTTTCCACCACCACCTTACTTGGATGGGTACATTGGTGTAAAGAAAAACTATATATGATTATTATAACATCATAATGATTCTGATACATTGTATCATCCACTCAAATTCAATTCAATAATTATGAGAATGATATCATCGCTCATGCATACGTACGGATTACCGTCTCCACGACGCGATGAGATTCATTCTCCATGTTAAGCACTCAAGAATGATTATAAAGTATGTATAATGAATAATAATGAAATATATGACATGGTAAAGCTACTATATATATATATATTTCATCTACTTACTTCTATTCAAGTCAATAAGGAAAGGAAAACAGCATTAATGCGTACGTACGGCCTACCATCTCCATGAACGGTGTATTTCGTTTCATTTATCTATCTATTATATATATATATATATATACTGAATATATATGATATATAAATAATTATTTACATTCTGGAAGTAAGTAAATTATGATATAAGTAATAATAATATCAAGAACAACAAGTCCAAACACGTATGATAAATGAAATGATTTTACCCAAAACATTGCTTCAACATGAAATTTATAAAAGAACGGGTAATATAGGTCATAAGTGAACCATATATGATATCATAACAAAGGATATGATTCATTAATAAGTTAGTGACATTATTTAAATCATTATAAAAGAGTTTCGGATACGTACGAAGCATATCATACCTATGGTAAGGGATAATTTTGCAATCTCATTTTTATCTGAGATTGCTTATACGTAAGTATTTACTGGGGTTATATTTTCATCCAAGTCCACAAAAATGTATTCATAATGTGTTAAATATTCTTCCATGTATGTTTAAAGTCATTTTTACCCTTATTTTACTTTTACTTTGTGTTATGTATGGAATCTTTCTTTTGTTTACCATACGTGGTACTTTTTGACTTTTTCGTTAAAAGTACGAGGAATTTTTTTAACTTATACAGCATGAATGGATTTTTATGGTTTCATAAAACCTTATTTTAATGAAGCTTACTCTACAAGATTTCATGACTATTTTCAACAAAATCATTTTCTTTTAAACTTGTAAGGCATTTGGTGAAAAGAAAATGATTTTGAATAAGAAAGGATATTTTCCTCAAGAATTTATTTCAAGTGCTTTATCAAAACCATTTTTCCATCTAAGATGAAATTATTTCATATGCGTATGTTTCATGTATAATTTCTCTATGATTTACATGGTTTCACTTCTCTTATGATGAAATGATATCCATTTGTTTTATATTTATTATGTTATGATGGGATGATGTTTATGAAACCCATTTTATTCTTTGGGTTATGATGAATGATTTATGTTTATGTTGTGGCACACGTAAGAAAGATTTCATTATGAGATGGGTGGGACCTATATCTCCATCCAATGCATTGCGTAAATATTTATATCTCATGAGATAGACATGGATGGAACGGTACGTAAATTCGGTTTAGTAATACAGGGCTGGAACAACAAGTTAAACCGGTTCAGTAAGGGACTTTGTCCACTAAGATGGGCTTGGCAGCAATGCCTTGGCTACTATGGAAATCATATCATGTGCTTAATTTTTTTCCACAACTACAAGTTTTATTCCCATGCTATTTAATTATTATTAATGTTTCTTTATGATCTATGAATTACGTACTGCCATGTTTTATGTCATTTTTCAATATTTTGATGTTTAAACATTATGTTCATGTTTAAGTTCTAATGTATATGATTTGTTTTATTTTCTCCATGAATACCCTTACTGAGCATTTGAGCTCACCCTTTATATGTTTTATTTTCCCCAGGATATAAAGAAAGGTTTTAGGTAAGAAAACAAAAATGGGAATATCTTTATGGGAGATGTGGAAGATCTTTCACCTTGATTAGAAGATTATGTTCCGAGTTTCCAAAGACAATAAAATATTACGATCCTTGAGTTCTGGTTTTTTTATGTATTAAGTATTCTGAAAAAGTAATGTACTATCCGTGTACGTCAATCTTCAGGTCTCTACACTAACTCTCACATGAGTGGCCAAACAAAACATTAACTTTCACCCATTACTTTCTTCTGAGAATAATTTTCATGGAATTTTTTGACATCCAGTCTATGCCAATGACCTTATTTATAGACAATTGATGGTTAAATTCCCACCAAAAGGATTCACATACACCGCTCCATGAGCACAACTCTGAGGAGGCCCTTTTATCAAACCATAATCTTAATTCTTATAGCTTGGCACATATCCTATGCTATCTTAGCATACTCAAGATGATGTGAAGATATTGGGCCTGATCATCTCTAGACTGGGAGTACACTAAGATGACATCGATAAATAACACCACAAATATATCCATTACCAATGTAACATATTTCTTTAGGAACATGTAAAAATAATTCAAAGGCCTCAAGCCTCACTGCCCACAATAATAGGATCAAATACTAGTCACCATGATTCACGGGAACATGAAAACTAAAAATCATCATTACCCAATGCCTCTATGCCAAGAATCCATGATCTAACGTCCTCTATGGAACCACCACCACCACATCACTCAAGTTATCCCACCATAAACCGATCAATTCTTGGAGAAAACACAAACAATCCCTCACACCAATCCAAAACTATACAATCCTATGAACATTCGGTTTGAATAACCTTAATTAAACAAAAAAAAGGAACTTACTTATGATTCAAATGTTCATGTATCCCAAATAGCATCATGCACCTCCCGCACATGCCTACCACACATACCTTACTAGAAAACCTATTTTGGACACCTTCCTTCACTGTTTATTAAATCGGACTCATGATCTAATGATTCATACATTACTATAACTTGGATCAAACTACAACTCAGGAAACCAACCACACCTTCTAGTATATTAGACTTATCAGTCTCAAGGAATATTCAAAGTTTCCATCCAACAACTCAACCTTTTCGTAAGTCATGACCAACCACATGACCAACCATAACCCTAGACATCATTCATAGATAAGATTACCTATCCATTTTCTATCCACCATGTCTCATCCATCCAAAGGCAACATCGATCATCATGTCAAACATTTCCAAAATACTAGGTTTAGGCATATGAATGATCCTGTTCTTTGAAACTGACCTTAAAGACAACCAAAAGCACGCAAGGTACTTCTCTTAGAATAGAAATCTAGGAATCACCATGACTTTAACTAAAAATCAACGGCACATTCCTTCCATTAGTTACACCTCTGAAACATCCATCGTACTCTACATTCCAAAAAATTTGGAACATGGGGCTAACCTTCCTCATGGTTACCCTTGCTTTCCCAAACCATTAATTCATGATAAAAACCGAAGTCATAATCCAAAAACACTAGCTTTCCCACCAATCCCCCCAGGCTATATCCCACACAAAGAAACACCCTCTATGTTCCTCTATCAAAATCCCAAAACAACATGTGACTCACATACCAAAAGACTCACAACATGATTGACTCCTCTCATGACTCACCCTTGAAAGAAGGCACAAAATACCTAAACTGGAGTCAGATAAAGAATGTAACTAGGCTCTCCCACTATAACATACACATTGTACCTCACAAAAGTCACAGCTCACAAGCAACACTCTTGTATCCATTCCAAAAATACGTGATGTCTAACACATCAGTGAAACCACTTACCATAACAACAGAACCATAAACCAATACACCCATTTCAAGGTCAAACATACAACCACATGATCATAATACACAAGGTTTACCACATCGGCATTATCAACCTACACCTCACAACCTCACAAACATAGCCTAATTGAAGGCACAATAGGAAACATCCCTCTAACTAGAACAACTAAACTCATAAATACCTAAAAAACCATGACCATAGGTCTCAAAAATAGGGCACTCTCTGATCATAAACCACCCATACACAAGTTTAGATAAAAATATAAGGAATATCCATCGACAATTTCCCTAATGTTTTTATCATAACACATTTCTATTTAGTTAAACATTACTAAGTTTAAAACTCAAGGTTTTACATTTCAAAACCTTTCAGAAACCAAAATTTCAATGAAATCCCCATATTTATTCAATTTCAAAACTCATGGTTTTTGCTAGATAGAATTTAATTCACAAGTTATAATGGAAAACACATAATAATTTTCTTATTGAAACTTTATTTAAACACAACCATCACCATGAAAGTCATTTATACTAGCCCATTACCCAGAAGTCACATGAGGAATTGTTCAAGTAGAGTGCCACCATAAATTTATATCTAAATAATACAAATTATTATGGATAATTTAAATACCAACCCTAATAAATCATTTAAAACTATAAGAATATATGAATGAACAATAAACATAAACCATAGAAAAAAATACCATACCATCATAATGAATTGTATGGAATGATCAGTCACAAGCAACATACAGATGACCTATGTGTCTATCATGATGCATGAACAAACACCATCTATTGATATAATGATCCAAGAAATAAAAACCTCATAAATTAGTAACAGCAAACCCAATTGAACCACTCACAATCGAAATTCAATCAACAGTAACAATGCAAAGCAAAAAATCAATTTCCCACACCTAGAAACTTGGGCTTTACCCTGTATGTGGGGATGTAGGTACCTAGGTATGAGATAATTACCATGATCTAGAAAGATCCTAGTCTCATGTATACCATTAAAAAATATTATGACAAAGTACACCCCCATCTGATACCACTTTGTAACATCTCACCCTAGGTACCACTAAAACTGGTGCCCTGAGCCGGTGCACCACATGACCTCAGGTGTGCCTCCCCATACGCCAAAGGCTGCTAACTAAAAGCATAAGTCTATAGAGATATGATGAGGATACTATAACAAATTATAATATTTAGAAAACAATGAAAACAGTGTAAATATATATAACAACCAGTATAAATAGTAAATGGAATAACATATAACAAGTTTCAATAATCAACCAAGTGAAAAATGATATAACATTGGGACGTCTACACTATATGTCTTGTAGTCATAAAATAAAAACCTCAAATTATGAAAAAATTAAAACCCATGACACGTTATCAAATCCCATCCTGATCTTGAAATCACATGCTCTAGTCAACATCCCATGCATGAACAAAAATCCAGGTCCCTATCCCAAACTTATACCTAAAAACAAGTATTACTTGCTCGAGTACCCAAGTACCATGGAGACCTGAGTAGGGTGTCAATACAACTCAGTAGACCACCACCAAAAATGTATAAATAAATAAACAATATAAACAAAAATGTACTCAAAAGTATATTAAAAAATAGACAAGTAGTAGATAAACCAAGTTTCATTATTTAACAATATTTAAATTAAACACTTTTGTTCTCATTTTCAGGTGATACTCATACACATAATAATTTCATTGTCCTATTTGGATCATATAAACCATATATCATAGAGGTAACTGGTTAAAAAACATAGATAATCAGTGAAATTATCCAACTAGGATTTATAATTACATGTTTAACCATTCTAATCATATATCACAGGGTCACGTATTAGAAAACAAGGAGTATAAGTCCAAGTATCCAACCAAGATTCACAAAACCATGTAAAACTATCCCAACCATATATTATATAGGCCATAGGTTAGAAAAGAGAAAGAATCTGTCCAAGTATCCAACTAGGATTCAAAACACCATGTTCAACCATCTCAAACATTCATTATAGGGTTATAGGTAGGAAAACAGGGAGCATCAGTCAAAGTATGCAACTGGGATTTGGAACTCCATATCCAAACATCACAACCACGATATAGAACTCCATGTCTATACTTTTAGATTTAGGATAATTAGCCCATCCTTCAAAAAATATGGTGCACCAAGGAATCTGGAGCATTAGTCTGGCCCGCCTAAGAAAGCGGAGCATCAGTCCAACATCCCACCGACCATATATAATATCAACAATGTCTAGAGCATCAATATAACAACTAAACCTTTGATTAGGAATCCCACGTCAAATATTATAATCCATTATTTTATTAATAAATTAAACTATTCATGGTTGAAAATAATTATCCCTTATAACATATTAACATAAATGGTGAACCATAAAATTTTTTCAATATTAAAAACCATCAACCAATTCATCATTTACCTGGGTCCCAATGGGCCTTCAAAACCAAAACATGCCTAAAAAAAGACTAACCCCTTTCACTTGTCAAAAAAATACTAAAACCAAAAATCATCATCAAACATTTTTGAATCCACCATTTAAAACCTGGGTCTTTATCTTTAAAATAAACCAAAAAAGTATGATACCATCATTTTGCATCAAAAATATTAAAATATACATTAATCCATTTTCATTTGAAAGGATCCTCAACTTCATTTCAAACAAAAATTTGAAATCCATTTGAAAAACCCTTTAATATCACCTTGTGGTAAATACCTTATGTTATAACATAGTTCACTTTAAAATATCATTTCTATCCATTAAAAAAGATAACTAGATCCAAATTAAAAGCACACAATTTATACCATTTAAAATACTCTTTGTCATATCACAAAATATATAAAATAAAACATTTCAATTCAACCACTTCATGTCATAAACACTTCTTCTTATTTTATTCCAATTAATACTCTTTACCGATACTCACATAATAATAATAATTACAACCCATTCACCCTTATATATTTTCTATATCATGATTTACAATTTCATTACATCAGTGTAAAGGGTTTGGCACAGGCTCGGTCCCAAATCATCAATGGACCTAGTGGGGTCTGAGAATGGTCAAACACATCAAATTAATTCCCAATTTAATTTTATTAAACAAAGATAAGAAATCAAGAAAATAAGTACATAAACACAACCAAACAAACAAGATTAATACCAAGAATTTGAGCATAATCTTGTAGACCACCTACCTCATGCTTTTAGACAACCACTCATCTAACCACAACCCTTGATTTGAACTTAAATGACCTCAATCACCAAGATTATGAACACCTATAGTATAAAATTTTATGAGATTTAGAAGGAGAATAAATAAAAAACCAAGGTTCTTCAAGAAAAAACGAGAAATAAGAGGAAGGGATTTCCCAAAGATTTGATTCACATTAAAAAACACTCCAAATGACCCAATAATGATGGAGAATTATTCATGGTGGATGTGAGAGATCATGATTCTAAGGCTAATCTATTGGGGATCGAATGTGGATAAAAATATGGTAAGTAAGAAATAAAATTAGGAGGGAAAATGGTAAATTACCCATTTTTAAATAGGTTTATTATTTGGCTGCATGGTTGTCTAAACCATGAGCCAACCATGCAATTCCCTCTGTCCAAGAGGGGAATGGGCCACACATTTTGGGGAAGGCACCAACATGGTTTGAAAAACTGTGCGGTGATCATGGGATGACCACTGAACAAGGATTAAAGGTTGAAAGGTTTCCTGGGCCATGACACATAGTTATCAATAAGTTTTTTTCAGCCATTAAATAAACACTGGATGGCTTATATTCCTCTTATTTCTTGTCTCAAACCCCTGGGGATAGACTCGATAACTGTTATAGTTTTGGGAAGCATTCAATTAACTGATTTTAAAAGAGTTTAACCAAAATTCAAATCAGGATGTACCTCATCATAGGATAAATATATTAAAACCAAATATATTTTTATGGAGTAAAATAAATCATTTAAAACTATTATATTGAATATGGAAACTGAATCTTGACTCTTTCAATCTAATGTTATTTTTTATTCAGATAAAAAAATATTTTTGATTATTTACCTTTGATGAGGTGATTTAATGCGTCCATTAGGTTTCAAAATGGTTTTAATTTCAGATAACCTTAAATTATTCAATAATAATCAAATAAATTCATGGGAACAACACTACTGAAGAATATTTAGCCTAAATAAATAAAAATTCATAAAAATTCATTTTTCTTAAAAAATAGTTTTTATGTGTTTTGTGAGATTATATTAGAATTAATTTTTGAAACCTATAGAAATTGAATATTTTGAAACGTATTTCATTTTTCAAATAATCATAATTTATATAATTTAATAAGGAAAATTTAATTTTTATCCATAATAAATATTTATCACGGTAAAAATATTGCTACAAATTTTTCACCCAATTCACTTTTAAAAGGAAACATCCCCTTCTCAATTATCCACACCACTTTAGAACTATAATTCATCTAATAATAGACCAAATCCCTTAAAAACATCCCCACCAAATAATAGAGGTTATAGTCTTACCAAAATGTCATTTCAAGAAGCCTTGAGTTGTAATCTAAATGAAGATACCCAAAGAAGAGGTAATTATCTTTACCGATCAATTTCAATTTTAATTATTCCTTAGACTCCTATGAATCTTCTATAACCATATCAACATGATTAATTAAATATATTTACTATACTATTTTTTTTATTTTAATGGTACAACCATGTTATAAATCCTTTATATCTAATGTAAAATAAATACATTGTTAATGGGTACATATGAACTACTATCTCCACAAAGCGATATATATTATTTTACATAACTGTCACTCATGGATAATTATATAGATGGATTTAATGGATTTATATTATTAATATAAGATAATTATTGTTCTAAAAAGATAAAATATTATCTACCTTATTTACCTCTTATCGACTGAAAAATGATAACGTCGCTCATGCATAGGTGCAAACTTCCATCTCAAAGAAGTGATGGAATTTTTTATCATTTATGATTAACATGGATACTAAAAGGGGTTGATTTTATGATTATATATGATATTTATGATATTATTACAATTATATAAAGATATATTATTATTTAAATTTCTTTCCTTATATTTTTTGGAAAATAATAATATCACTCGTGCTTACATAAAGGATTCCATCTATACGAAGTGTTGTAAATAATTTTTAAAACTGAAACTTGCATGAGAAACAGAACAACTAACACCCTGAATATTGATTTTAATGATGATTTGTTAATAAATGGGTAATTAAAAAAATATGATGAGATGATATATTTTAAGATAAGTGTGATTTTTTTAAATATATATTTATAATAAATATAAATTTTTTATATAGGAGCTTAAGGTCATGTATTAAGTAATGACATGAGGTAAGGGTTTATGTTGCAATCTCATTTTTAATTGGGATAATTTATGCTGGAATATAATTTGGGGGAATTATATGATATTTATCTCCCAAACCAAATACATTATATTATAATATGGTTAGTTTTAGGTTTTTAAAGTATTAATTCAATTTTCCCACTCTTTGGCACTAAAAAATAATAAAATAATGTTTTTAGTAAAAACCAAATTTATTTATTCTTTTTGGTCAGGAATCTTTTTATTCTATATCCATATTATTTAACATGTTTGTGGAATATTAATTTATATTATTCAATGATTGTTTAAATTCATTTTAAACCATATTTTAATTTGTTTTCAAAGGTTTACAATTTTATTTTTATAATGTTTTTCATATAGAATATGTTTTATTTTTTTACAAAAGTGTGAAAATAATATTTTTTTCTTGTGTACAAAATAAAACGATTTTCCATCGCCATTTGTTTCTAATATTACATTAAAATTTTCAAAACATTCACAAATAAAATCATATTCCCATTTTTCTGGGAATTTTAGTTTAAAAAATTACCAAAATGGATGCTTTCTTTGGATTTTCAAAGTGTATTCTAAAATTCTTTTTAAAATAGATTTTTCATCTCTGTTAAAAACCATTAAGGTTTGGGATGATTAATTGTGTATATTCTCATATTACACCATAAACATTTTTTATTTGGATATCTTTTGATGATAAAGTTTTAAGGATAATTTCATCAAACTCATTTATTTGACATAGGTTAATTATTCTATAATGAATTGATGAATGTTTTTATGATCTTGTAGAACACATATGTATAGTTTTCATTATGTGATATGTGGGACAAGAATTATGTGTCCCTCAATGAATTGGGTAAAGATTTATGTCTCATGAGTTAATATTAAATGAAATGTGGAGTTTACCCAATCCATTAGCGGGCTCTATCAACTATGATATTCTTGGAAAAGAGCCTTCATTTAGGAAATGATGGGAATGAGGATTGAAATCAATATACTATGAGACTCTTTACACAACGATAGTCTTTGGAAATTAGTCTTGACAAAGGAAATGATTTTCTATGATTATTTTTATGCCAAAAAATTATATCTTATGATTATGAAATGATCTTATGGCCCATGATTTATTATTGGTAATTCTGCACTCTTATGACTAATGTATTTTGTTATGAAAAATCCTCATGACATCACTCATGATTTATGGTCTATGACATGTTGGGTTTTTTTAAATGTTATCATCATGTTATAATACCCTTATTCTTAACTTATGATAACTTATTATCATTAATTGATATCTCTCATGATAACCCTTACAGATAATATAATCTTACCCTTTCTTATGTTTCATTTTTCCTAGGTTATAAAGAAACATATTAAGTAGGGTATACCAAATAAGGGTACTATGTCAAAAGAAATTTCTAGGATATGTTTAAGATATTTCATGAAATATATTTATTATGTATCAATTCTTTAAATAAACTAACATTTTATGGTTCTAGGGCATATATTATTTTGAGATATATTGAATATTAATCTAAAATAATGATTTTTTGTATGTAATTATTAGGTCACATCATTTAGTTTTAGAGTAGGGTTTTTTTATTTTCAAAAAAAAATTCATGATAAAAATGTTGATATAACCTAATATAACCTATTATGAAATGAAAGTGATATACGATGAACCTAAAATTTCAATGCATGATAAGAATGTGTCATAATTTAGGATATCTATTGAATGATTTTTATTATTATGTGATTTATCACTCTGATTAATGAAGATTTATTCTAATAATTTACTTTTTAGTTTTAAAAAATGGATTATACAGCGATAAATCATGTTAAAAATGAATATAAAGGAAAATGTAATGATTTTCCTCATGAAAAAATGTATCGAATGTGACATGAAATATAAAATATTGTTGTTATGCTCACACAAATCTCTCAAGATATAAATCATGATAGTCTTCCAAATGACCAAAGGAAAGAGAAATGCATCATTGAGTATTTTATGAGGTAATTTCCACCAACCTTCAATGTGTCATATTATCCACTAATTTACAATCAATTTATTAGTACCACTGAAAATATGTTTAGCATTCTCAAGAGATCAGAGCATGGAAAAGTTGTCTTGGTTGTTTATCATTTTTGAAGGTGGATTTAATTAGTTGTGAACTCTTATTAAGAATAAAAGGCAAGAGGAATAAATTGAAACCATGACATGGGAGGAGTTTAAGAGTATATTTTCTAATAATTACATTCCCAAAAATATTCACATAAGAATGAAAAGTGAATTCCCTGAGATTAATAAAAATAATGATTAATCTATCAATACCTATAAGGAAAATTTCAACAAAATTTAAAGGTATAATTCTAGTTTTATCAACGACCCAAAAAAGAAAAGTTAATTGATTATTTAGCGGTTTAAAACCTAGTCTCTAAATTTAATTATTCATAAGGTAATTTATTAGTTTTGAAGAAATAATTTTATATGATCTTAAGGTAAAAATGGATAATGGAGAATACCATTATTCTCATGATTTTTTGGACAATAAATCAAAGATGGATCTTCAAGGAGATTCATATAATACAACCCACTAAAGAAATAAAATTAATATTTCTTTGTATTGAATGTGTGTAAAGAATCATTGGGTAAAATTCCTTAGGGAAACTTGTAAAATTTTTAAGTGTGGACAAAAAGCTCATTGGTAAAATTAATATTGATGTAACATAAATTGGTCAACTAATGAAATTAAAAGAGGTAAATGTCAACTTAATTTACCACTCACACTATAATGCTATAATTACAAGGTGTATGTAAATTATACCATTCAGTGAATGAATCCAAGTGTTAATAATGAAAATTGATGTCAAAAACCTCTTAATCCAAGAGAAAAAGCGAAAAAGATTATGTGATCAAAACTACTGAAGTGAGTCACAAGAATTAAGTCATGAAAGGTACACATACCGCCCAATTTAAAATATAAAATATAAAATTTGATTATGTTTATTCCAAATATTTTAAATTTTAAGAATTTTTTAAGTGCATCACCTCAAAACCTCAGTGATTAGACATTTAATTATTAGTGAAACACCTAATGATATGATGATTTCATCTCAAGTCTATAGCTCATCTATGATAGAATTTCATGGGAATATGCTTCCTTAAATCATTTTTAATATCTATACATTTGTATTTGTTGGATATTTGGAATGTGTTGGATATATTTATATAGAACACATATCAATTTTAGAGGAAAAGAAGTCACATTTGATATTCCAAATCAACCTATGATCATCTATAGGCTGAGTATGAACATGAAATTACAATTGAAATTACATCCATTATATGGGTATCACTACCAATTCATGAGGGTTATTTATCTAAAATGGCGGGGGTAGAAACTCAACATTGAAGATATACCAATTTTTCAAGAATATGTTAGTTTATTTCTGAAGAACCTTTATGATGATTTTTTTAATAAAGTTTTATATTTTTTGAAAATTAACCTTTTTATAAAAGAATGTTTTTGTTATTTGGGATCATACCAAGTCCATCAAAATAAGTTTTTGTAATAAATTTGAAGGTTGTTGTTTGTTCAAACTCAAACATATAAGGGGATAAGGATTTTTGTCATTGAGAAAGATGTTTTTTGGACACAAGTTTCTAGAAATAGGTTTTTTGTACTGACTAGTACCAAAAATAGAAGGTGTATAGAAGATGGAAGCTAAATTATAGAAGTTCTATAAAGTTGTTGATCAGGCGCTCCATCGGTCTTAGGTGTATTAGTGTGAAGAAACATTAGATGTCAAAGATATTGGTTCTTAGTCAGTCTGATAATTTTAATATATAAATCATCAAATACAAAAGAATCAGATAAATAAATTTTTTATTAATGGAATCTTTCCTTTACCGTAATTAGATAAGGAAAGAAGTTGCTGAGTTAGAGAGTTAGAATGTTTCTGAATAGGTTGAATGGAGACAATAATGTTAGGAGTTAGAAAGATCTTAAACTTTATAACATCTACTCAGAAAATGTTTTGATGGTTATGGAGTTATCATAAATCATTAAACATTCTCATGATAAAATATTTTGATGAAAATGGGAATTCGTAAAGATTTTATTGGTTCTGGATATTAATACAATGTTTTTATCAGATCCATAAGTACCAGACATAAATGATTTTAGAAGTCTGGATGAGTTTAGATGATGAGTTTTGAAGAATTTCAATGTTGTAGAGTTGATTTTCCATTCTAATGAGAATTCCATCATTATGAGGATTCCATTAGACTGACTTTGAGAATGAAAGTTAACCAAACTGACTCTGAGAAGGAAGATCTATTATACCTACCAAAGAGGCCTATTAATAGGATCGGGAATAGGAATTGATTCATCAAATTAACGCCTCACATAGACAACATATCAGATTTAGAACATCAACGTTATCATAGTTTCCATTGTCGGTTCATCAAAGGGAGATAAGTTATGAAACATAGTAAATATTCTAAAATTCTTTTGTTTACTTGAGGAGAAACAAAGTGAGAGTTCAAATTTTCAATTGGATGAGTTGTGATACTGATAATTATTCTTCTGAGTGAGTTCATCATAGTGAGAATATGAAGATAGTCCGATTGTAATGAGTAGGGAAAGATAGTAAAATTGTAATGAGAAGAGGGATTCGAATAAGAGGAAGTTACATCAGACTGTATATGAGTATGTTATATCAAACTAAAGAAATGTTAGTTTTTTTTAGAATACTAATATCAGAGAAATAATGAGAAGGCTTGAAGAAGTAAAATTTAATGTTTAAATGTGATTGATTTTAAGAGTTTTGAAATTTTAGTAAGGGGGAAATGTTTCTCAATTTCCCTCCTTTGATATTCAGAGTCACCTATAAATACAAGCACAATACATTCATACTTTTCAACTTTTCACAAGTGTGGAAAAGGTGGAGCACCGCATAATTATTTTAAATTTTTTTCTAGAATGATATCTCAGCTAAATTTAAAACGCCTGAAAGTTTTGTTTACTAGAATAAGGAAGATCAGATTGATTTTTTGAGAAGATTTTTAGTTTAAAATATTGAGTATTGGTTCATCATACTAAGTCTATCTGATTGAATCTATCAGACTGAGGAAGTTCTGATTGGGTTTTGAGAAATTTTTGAGAAGCATAAGTTTTGTTATCCATATAAAACTAGAAGTATCTTAAGGCATAGAATGAAAAGGGGAGCATCATATTCAATCAATCAGAATGAGTTAATTTTACTGATTTCATCAAACTGTAGGCCATTAGAATAAGATTCATTAGACCTTGGATCTTTTGTGGGGGAGATGTAACAAAGTATTTCTTTTTCGTTTTTGGATTAATTGTTTAATAAGAAACTTTTTAAAATAATGAGAGCCAGTATAATGATTCCTATTGAAATATTTAAGGTTTCTAATTGGAGTTAGAATAAGTTGTATTCATTACTTCATAATAGTGAATTTATATAGACCCATGGTAGTGGCTATAGAAAGGATTTAGGTTCTCACACGGAGGTTAAACCTTGTAAATATAGTGTGATTTAATTTCTTTACAAATTTTCATGCATGATTATTTATTGAAAGATGACAAGGTTATAAAATTTAATAGGTTTTAGGTATTAAGTTTTAAAATTATTGAAACTTACAGAAAGTGAAAAACTAATTCAACCCCCACCCCTTCTCAGTTTCTATTAGATCCTTTAGAACTTCAAATGGTATTAGAGGGAAGGTTCCCTTGTTGAATCCTTATCATAGATAATATCAATTCTATGAACAGTAGATAAATTCCTTCATTTTATAGAAAATATTATTTTGTATGAAAAAATGGGATGATTCTTTATCTTCTATATCATGGCCCAGAAATTATTGATGATGCTGTACTAGGGTTGTCACCTATTGAGAATGATGAACCGATGACCTTTGTTGATAAGAGAAATATCAATTTTGATGAAAAATCTATAAATGATATCCTTATTTCCTTATAAGAAAATGTTTATATGAAGTTAATGGGTCTAAAAACATCAAAGAGTATGTGGTAAGATCTAGAAAGTATTTTCAAAGGGAATACTAAAGTTAAGGAATAAAAGTTACAAATCTGGCTTAGTAAGTTTGGAGACATCAGAATGAGAGATAAATAAACTATTGAAAAATAACTCACTAGAGTAAATTAAATTTTTTACCAAATTAGAGGATTTAGAGATGTCTGGGAAGATTCTAAAATTGTGAAGAAATTTATGAGAAAATTTTCAGATAGGTTTGATTCTAAAATTTATTCTTTAGAATGTAAAGATGATTTATCTCTTGATTAGTTGAAAAACATTCTTAATTCTTATAAAATTAGAAAAACTCCAATTTTTAAAAACTAGATGAAAGATTAAATGGATTTTTAAGCCATTGAAAAATGAAAATACAAGATAATAAATGTGTGTATCCTTGTGACCTCGAATATAAACAGGATTATGAGTTGAATGAAAAGCAATAATGTCTTTGATATTCAAGAATTATCTAATAAGAATATATACAGAGGTAAACATCCTCTCAAATGCTTTTAGTGTGGTGGAATAAGAAAGTTTTCTATTAGTTTCAAAAATAATAATGTTGGTTAATATCGAGATGATTCTAATGAAAAACCTGGATGGAAGAAGTGAAAAAAAAAACGATAAAGAATAAAATTCAAGTAATTAATACAATAATAAAATTTACTGGGAGTAAGGGAAGTATGTTGATTAAGAAATCTGAATCAGACTCAACTAGAAAAAATTCTTCAGAATATGAAAGTTCAGAAAAGGTTAGAACATTCATTGAAAATGTTGATAAAATAGAATACTCCATAAATAGTGAAGATAAAGAAGTTGAATAATCTTATAGAGAGTATCACCTCATAACAAAACATCTTGTATGTCTTGAAAAAAACAATTCTCTTAAGAAATAAGTAAAAATTACAAATAAAGACATTGGAAAAGTTACTAAAGATGAAAAAGACGTTGTCATGAAGGAAGAAGAATACATCCATGGGTCTTAAGTTACAAACTAAGAATTTATAAATAGTGAAATATGGTTGAAGATTTCAGTAAGAAGATGAAATATAAGGAATAAGAATTTAAAAATTTTCAATAAAAAATTCTTGACTTGGAAATGAGATTGAGGAAGATGAATGAAAACTTCAACAAAGATTCAGAAGTAAAATCTGAGACTTATAAAGTTGCTGAGAGAGCTCAAATCAAGAATCAGGTGAAATCATCACCCAAAAAAATAATGTTTCATTTGATTTCTCTAAAATTCCAGGTTCTAGAAAAATTGTTAGGAAATATTGGGTTGAAAAAGGGTATGATAATCTTATTTCATGTACCAAATATGAAAACTCACAAAGGTGGAATGATAGTCCACACCCATAGATTGTTAGAGAAAGAATAAGTTATCAATATCAACAAAGTTTCTATAGATAAATATCTCAATTCAATAGAAAAAAAGATTTTATGGCTATTACTAGTTTTGTGGAATATATGGGAATATGGATTATAACTATTGGTATAAATTTTATTTTCCCAAAAGAATGTTTGAACAAAGTGAAAGTAATAGTGGAAGAAGGATGAGTTACTTTCATAACCCCTAGGAAGTTAGAAAAGAAAAATCTCAAGATGTTAGAAAATTTCTAACAAAAAATAAATTTCAATGCCCAGAAGAAGTTTGTGGAAGATGTGATCATCATGTCATCATGCCGAAAGATGTATGAATCTCCTTTTGTAACATGTTTCTTATTGTATAAAATAAAAGGAAAATGGAAATAATAAATTTGATGAAAGAGATTTTGTTGTTGAGAAAACCTTGAAAGAAAGTAAAAGGAACAAACCATAGATACTTGATTATGGTTTTTATTCACATATGAATGATGATATAAACATATTGAAACATGTTGAAAGTCATGATGAAGTAGAAGTTACCTTAAGTAATGATATTTTCTTTAAAATTAGAGGAATTATAACATTTGAGATTGAAGCAGAAACATTGAAATCTAAGGAAGTTTTATTTTTTATGGTCTAAAACGTAACATACATAGTGTAAGTCAAATTTGTGATGATGTAAAAGAATTGATTTTTAGAAAAGTTTTTCGTATCATCAGAAGTATGAAATACGAAAAAGTTATCACAAAAGAAGTAAGAACTAGTTGTAATCTATTTTAACTTAGAGAGTTTAATAACTCTTATTACTTGAATACTATAGATGAAAAAGATTGTGGAACCAAAGACATCAAAACCTTGGGTAGAAAACCATGAACAAACATTCTAAATTTGACATTGTCTATTATTTTCCAAAATTGAAAAGAATATATGAAGATGTTTATATTACTTATCAAATAGGGAATATGACTAAAAAAATTCATAAGAGAGTCAAGATTCAATCTACCAAACCTCTTGAACAAATTCATTCCGATTTATGTGGGATGATCAGACACCAATCAACAAAAGTAGATTTATACTTTATCACTTTTATTGATGATTTGACACAGATAAAAACATCATGTTTATGAAACATAAGTCAGAGGCTGTGGAAATGTCCAGGATTTTCAGAGAAGAAGTTGATAAAGAAATGGGGCATTATTTAAATAACATTAGAATAGATAATGGTATCAAATTCATAAGAAATAATTTTGAAACTTATATGATGGAGAATGGTATCAAACATCATTATAGAGATCCTTATAATCCACAAGAAAACGGAGTAGAAGAAAGATAGAATATAAGTTTGGTGGAATTGGGAAGAAGCATGTTATCAAAATATAAAGATTCAATGTTCTATTAGAGAGAAGCTATTAGTAATGTTGTACATGTTGAAAATAGATTCTTGTTGAGACCAGAAACCAACATGACTTCTTATGATATGTAGTACAAAAAAAACATTCATTGAATTAATTCCACGTTTTTGGAAGTCCATATTGACTTAAAATAAAAAATAAATAAATGGTAAATATTGATGAGATAGTTGAGGATGGATATTTATTGGGTTATTCATCAAATAGAAGAAGTTACACATGTTGTATTTTTTTTATAAAACTTTGGTTGACTGATATGATGTGAAAGTTATTTAAAATCAAAATTCCTTACCAAAAGTTGTTGAGAATATTGAGGAGGTTAAACTGAAGGTTTCCAATGAAAGTAATAATGATACAAAACAAACTTATCAAGATTCCAAATAATCATGTGATTAGTAAAGTGTATATTGGAAGAAAACTTTGAAATTTCATATCTTACAAAATCATGTTGAGTCTGAAGAAATTATTGGAAATAATAAGGCTCTAATTTAGACCAGAAGAAAGTTTATATTAGAAAATCAGACTTCACTTATCTACAAAGTTGATCCAGATTTAGTTTTAGAAGCTCTTAAACACAAAGAATGGGTGGATTCTATGAGTGAAGAGTGGGATCATATTGAGAAAAATGAAACATGGGAACTTGTTCCATGGACAGAAAATAAAAAATTTATTAGAAAAAATTGGGTACACATAAAAGAATTGAATGAGCATGGAGAAGTTTAAAGAAAAAAATAAAGGATTTTTTGTAAAGGATATGCATAGGTGGAAGGTGTGGATTTTGAAAAAATGTTTTCCACATTTTTAAGATTGGAAACTATTAGAATGTTTCTATCTGTTGATGCACATTGAAATTACAAAGTTTATCAAATGGATGTAAAGTTATCTTTATTAAATGGTAAAAAAGAAGAAGAAGTTTATATTGAACAAACTTGCAGTTTTCAAATTGATAATAATAAAAAAAGGTTTATATATTCAAGAAAAACTTTTATGGGTTCAAATAAGATCCACATTCCTTGTATTCAATGATTCAATGTTCTTTGAGAATGATGAATTTTTCTAAAGAAAAATCTGATAGAAACATATATGTGAAAGATGTTCTCTGTTGAACTCTAATTGTAATTTTTTGTATGGATGATATAATTTTTTATAGAGAGAAAAGAAAGTTTGTAAAGAGTTTTATAAGGAAATGAAGAAGAATTTTGAAATTTTAATTGTGGGAGAATTAAATTTCTTCCTTGGTTTACAATTTCATCATAAAATAAAGTACATTTTCTTTACTCAATAAAAGTATGTGAGGATTTTTTTTAAAAATTTTTTGATGGAATAATTAAATTAACTTTTAATCATATATATTTGACCACAAAGTCAAGTAACGATGATTATAGAAAAACTGTGAACTATAAAGACTTTCAGAAGATGATAGGAAGTCTACTTTACCTTAGAGTCTCAAGGCTTGATATTGTGTATGCAATGACTTTTTGTTCCAGTTATCAATGTAATCTGAAATAATCAAATATGTTGATAGAAAAAATAATTCTGAGATATGTTAAAGGAACAACTTCACATGGGTTGTTATACAAAATAAGTTGTGATATGAAGTTTCACGATCATACTGATGCCGATTGGGATGTAGATTGTAATTATAGAAAATAAACAACATAAGGAAAATTTTTATTGGGTGAATATTTTGTGTGTTGTTATAGTAAAAAACAATGTTTGGTATGTTTTAATACATATGAATACAAATATATTGCAGCTACTCAGGATTGTACTCAGATGTTATGGATGAAAATTCAGATGGAAGATATGAAAGTAAAATTTTCTAAACTATTGAAGATACACTGTGATAATCAGAGTGGAATTGATATTTCTAAAAATATTTTCCAACATTCAAGATCAAAACAAATTGATATAAAGTTTCACTTTATAATAGTGAAATTTTCCTCTAGAGATGTTTTTTAGAATATATCACAAATAAGTATCAAATTTTCAATATCTTTACAACGATAATGCTAAAATAAAGGCTTGTTGATTTGAGGTTGAAACGTCATGTTAATCCTCCTTTAATTACTTTATAAATCTCATAAGGAAGTCCTCCACCGTGATTTAAATTATGTTGAAAATGGAGAGATAAAGTAACAAATTTCTTAATGTTTTTACCTATCTTTGTTTTTTGAATCTGAATATGTGGTTATCATACAATGGGGAGAGAAAAATATATGCAAGAGAATAAAGAAAAGTGAGGAACGTTTATATTAACATGGCTACATAATTTTCTTTCCACCATGGGATATAATTCATTCAAAAACAATATTTTATTATGTAGTGAAGTGTCAAGACATTCTCCTTTAAAAAAGTTTGTATTTTGGTTAAAATCCAAAACTTGATTTGTTTTCAAAAGTTGAGTTGTGAAATTTTTTGAGATTTGAAAAAGTTGTTAATGAGTGTTGTAAAAAAATCCAAAGAAGGATATTTAAGAACCTTTGTGGTAAGTTTTTTAACAAATTTTATTTTTAAAATAATAATTTTTATTAAATAATGTTTTTTTCTTCAGGATCATACCTAGTCCATCTGAATGAGTTTTTGTAAGAAATTTAGAAGTTTTTTTTGTTTGAACCCAAACATAAACAGGAAGAAATATTTTTTTCTTCGAGATAGTTATTTTCCAAACACAAGTTTTTGGACATAGGTTTTCATAATGAGTTATACCGAATGAAGAAGGTTTATGGAAGATGGAAGATCTATAATGTTGTTGATCAGATGAACCATAAGTATTAGGTGTATCAGTGTGAAGAAACATGAGAATTCAAAGATATTGGTTTTTAGTGAAACTGATAATTCAAAAATATAGATCACCAGATAAAAAAGAATTGGAGTAAAAAATTATTGATTATTGGAAGTTTTCCTTTACTATAATCAGATAAAGAAAGAAGAGAGTTAGAATGTTGCTGAAGAGGTTGAATGAAGGAAGTGATGTTAGGAGTTAGAATGTTATTAAACTTTCTAACCTCAAGTGAGATGATGATTTACTGGTCATAGAGTTCTTATAAATCATGAAACATTCTCATGATAAAATATTTTTAATAGATGGGGTAATTGTAAATATTTTATCTATTATAGAGACTAACAGAAAATTTGAATTGGATCTAGAAGTACGAAAAAGAAGTTTCCAGAAGTCTGAATGAGTTATAGATTATGATGTTTAAAACTTTCAAAGTTATAGAGTGGAGTTTCCATTATAATGATAATTACATCATAATGATAATTCCATAATTATGAGGATTACATTAGATAGACTCATAGAATGAAAGTTAACCAAAATGACTTTGAGAAGGATAGTTTATCAGTCTGGGAGTAGATGCCTATCCATTAGATCTAGAATAGATACTGATTCATTAAATGAATTCCTAACACCAATAAGACATTGTATGCAGAACATTGTAGTAATCAAAGTGGATGATGCCGATCTAACAAAGGGATATCAGTTATGAAAATAAGTAATGATTATAAAATAGTTGTGTATTATTTAGGATAACCAAAGGGAAAGTTCAAGTCTTCAATTAGATGAGTTTTGAAATTGACAAGTCATATACTAAGGAAGTTCATATAAATGAGTTGAGGAAGATAGTCAGATCATAATGAGTAGAGGAAGCTGAAGCTAAAGAAGTTACACTAGGATAATCTTGAGGAAGTTATATCAAACTAAATAAATGTCAGTTTGATTGAGGGGACCGATCTCAGAGAAATATTGGGACTGTTTTAAGAAGTTTAAGTTTAAGTTTAAATTTGAGTAACTTTCATAGTTTTGAAATTTGAGTAAGCGGGAAAAGATTTTCGGTTTCCCACCTTTGATATTCTAAATCACCTATAAATTAAAGCACAATACATTCATACATTACAACTTTTAACAAGTGCATAAAAGGTGCATAATTGCGTAATTATTATCAGGTTTTCTTTTCACAATGAGATTTCATAAGAAGGTAAGACACATGATTTTTTTACCAGACTAAGGAAGATTAGACTAAGCGTTTGAGAAGAGTTTTAGTTCTGAGAATTGAGAACGAGTTCATCATACTGTGTCCATCAAACTGAATCCATTGGAATGATAATGTTCTGATTGAGTTTTGAGTAGTTTTTGTGAAGGATAAGTTTTGTTATCTAGATTGATTATAATGTCTCTTCAGGTGAAAAATGATAAAGGGAGCATCATATTGAGTCAATAAAACTAAGTCAATTGTACTTAGTTCATCAGACTATAGAACATAAGAATTAGGGTCATCATACCCACAAACCTTTGGGTATCAGGTTGAACAAAGTTTTTATTATTTTTTCTCAGCTCAATTATTTTTTTAAAAACTTTTTAAACTCAGTGGATTCAGTTTAATCATTATTATTGAGAGACAATGGTTTCTAATAGGGTTTGGAACAAGTTACATTCACATCTTCATAATAGTGAATTTTGAAAAACCCATGGGAGTGGCTTTGAAAATGATGTATGTTCTCACATTAAGGCAATTTCTTTAATATCACGTGATTTACATTGTTTCCTAGTTTTAAATGCATGAGTATTTACTAAAAGACGATATGGATATAAAATTTAACAGGATTTGAGGTTTTATTTTTAAAATAATTGAAACTTATAAAAAGTGAACAAATTATTCAACCCCTTACCCCTTTTTATTTTTTATTTGATCATTTGGAACTTTAATTTCCTAAAAAGATTCATAGTTTTCCTCTGAATTTTCATTTTTAAATTTTAATAGAACTCTCACCCAATGTTATACCAATTTTAAAGACTCCTTACAGAATGAACCCAATTGATTTGGTGGAATTAAAGAATCAAAACCATAAGCATATAGAAAAGGGATTCATATGATCAAGTGTGTTACAATGGCATGCACCTATTCTGGGTTTTAAGAGGAAATACGATTCATTGTGTCTTTTCATTGATTATCGAGAACATAAAAAGATAACTGTTAAGAAGAAGTATCTTATACCTTATATTGATGGATTGTTTTATCAACTTCCCAAAGATGAATATTTTTCCAAGATTTTCCTTCATTTTGGATATTTCAATTGAGGTTTAATAAGGAGGATTTACCTAAGATTTTCTTTCATGTGATATGGTCATTATGAATTTATGTGATTTTATTTAAACATGATAATGACCCCGCTATCTTTTTGGATCTAATGAATAAAATCTTCAGAGATTACCTTGATCAATTTATGAAAATATTTATAGATAATATTATTATATATTAGAAGATTAACGAAGTGCATGAAGATCATTTTAGGATTGTTTTTAAGACATTGAGGAAGGATAAATCATATGATAAATTTAGAAAATGTTAATTTTATCTATATAAAGTGTTATTCTTGAGTCATGTGATCATAAGTGAGGGTATATCTATGGACCCCTCTAAGGTGGAAGTTATTTAAAAATCACCTAGGCCTACCACAATGATCGAAATATATACTTTTATTAGGTTGGATAGATATTACGGATTCCACAAGAGAATTTTTTTGTGGATATCAAATGAAAAAACAAAGTTGACCTATTTGGGAGCCAAGTTCCTTTGAAAAAATGAACATTAATAAAATATTAAGGAACTAAAGAGAAGGTTATTCAGTACACCTATTCTTACACTACCCTATATAGGAGAATTTTATCTGATATACAGTGATGCATCGAAGAAGGTATCATGATATTTTCTTATGCATAATGGCATAGTAGTAGCTTATGCCTCACAAAAATTAAAGGTTCATGAGAAAAGTTACCTGAATCTTGTTTTTGAGCTGGAAGTGGTAATACATGCATTGAAAATATGGAGGTGTTTTCTTTATGGTGAATGGTGCGAAATATATAAAATTATAAAATAGTACATTATATATTCACATAGAAAGAGTTGAATATGCATCAAATGATATTGTTATAGTTGATTAAAAATTATGATTGCTCAGTACATTACCACCTCGGGAAGGTGAAGAAGGTGGATGGTGCTCTGAGTCAAAATGATCATTTTATATTATCCATGATTATTACTGAAATATATACAATATGTATGGATTTATAGAGGATGAATATAGAAATCATATGGAAAGGAGAAAGATCCTATATTTTTCAGAAGAATGTTCGACCTTCCATCAATGTGATGATTAAAGAGGTGCGGTAGGAAGATGTGGAGCTGGAAAAAGGTAAGGATTTTTCTAGAGATCAAAGTTGACCATGATAGAATGATAAGAATTAGGAACTTGGTATGTGTCATAGTAATAGAATAATTAAAGTAGGGGCTATTTAATGAAGCACATATGTCATCATTATCTATTCATTATGAAAGCAGAAAGATGTATAGAGTTATCAGAGAGTATTATTTTGGGGACTAGTATGAAAAATGATATTTCAAAGTATGTATCTTGATTCCTGGTATATCAACAACTCAAAAATGGATTAAATAAATCTAAGGGTATGTTTGTTTTCAGGGAAAGGATAAATACCCTCCATGAGATAGGAACAAAATGGTCCGACGAGAACTTGGTAGTCTTCCTTTTTTATTTCTTGAAGGATATGTCATGGTTAAAGTATATCACATTAGGTTCCCCACTTCTGTTTTGTCGAGAATATGTGGTTGTTTTGGCCTGATAAATTGATTGTGTAAGGGGGGGATAAATCCTTTTACAATCATTTGAGCTAGGCATATCATTTTTTTCTCTAATGGAAACTCCCAATGTCTCCCACATCTATAACTAGGTATATAACTTCTTTCTAAAGAAATTTGGTTTTTTGGGGTTTCAAAGCTAATGAAGTTTAGGATCTCACATTGGATGATAGGATATGATTTTGGGATCATCACACCCTTTTGGAGGATTTTTCCCACTCCATGAATCTCTTATAGATTTAAGATATGTCTGAGAATCTCTTCCTAACACCGATATAGGACCGGTTACCCTAATAAAATTATCATTAGTTAAATACATTTATATGGAAAGGGGAATAATTTAGTGAATAAATTTTTATGTAACTGAGGTTCTTCATCCATTTCCTTTAATGGATAGTTACTTATATATTGAAGTTGTATAACCAGACACTTCAGCATTTTCTACCATGTAGAAAGGCTATTAATATGTCGAGGATGGGAATGAGCCATTATGAGGTGTCCTACATATCATATTTTATAGAATGAATGAAAACCATTGTAGTTCATTAAACTCTTGCAGTTTAACATCATGTTGAAAGGACAAACATGTGTGCACATCGGCACCAGGTAGTTGAGCTCGAGCCTTGGGGATGCATCATGAATATCCTGGATATTTCAAGAATCTGAGTTATCATAGTTTAGTAATTACCTTAAGTTATACCCCGAGTTGTATATTAATATATGGGAGTAGTTATGTCATTCCACTGATTGGGGCTTACACAGTAATGTTTCCATAGAGGGTGGAGATTTATGATGTGAATGATATGACCATTACAACTCCCTAAACCCATGTGAGACATGATCTTCATAAGAAATAAGGGATACAAATTAAATAGTCTCACCATATATGGATGAATGACTTATGTACTGGGACAACCAATTTTACATTTAATATGGTGATCGATCCTCAGGAAGGCATCCTACGTATCCTAGTTATTGCACAAATTAGAGTTCCTATAGTTCAGTTGACTTCTCAATATTCTAATGGATGAGGAAGAATGATTATCCCATGAGAATTATTAGGACGCAATAGTTGAAATTTTGGATACATGGTTGTCACAACCCATCCCCTAGGGCCCGTTCCATGACTACGCTAATCCCGCCTTCCATAGGCCAGGGGTTGGAAACTAGCACCAAAAAGGTGTATCTCTAAAATGGGAAGGCATTTACTCTAAAACTATACAAAAACACAATCCAAGAATAGAACAAGATGCAACCATGATGTTAAAATGTAGTAGTAAAAGTGTGTACTAAAACTAAAGGGGCTGGAATACAAGCCCAACTGGAAAGATACAACAAAAATAGAAAACAAAAAGAGAAAACAACTCCTAAAAACGTCCCCCAAGGATCCTACTGGACAGGTAGGTTCAACTCATCTCCATAGCTCTCCATGTAAACCATCACCGCCATCCACCATCAGGTCCTAGATCCCCGAGTCTCTGTCAAGGCTGCCCGTTGTCTGCATAAGAAACAACAAGGTGCAAGCAGAGACCATACAGGGGTGAGTATAACAGTACCTTGTAGGGACCGTAATACCCTCAAAGGTCTCTCAGAATTCTACAAGGAAAACCACAAAATATGATCTCAATCACAAATCACAATGCAAAGACTGAGCTCAAACCATGTATAACTTAAGTACATAAGAAAAGATGATTAGTCTTAAAGCTAGATCATCTTATTCTATTAAGAGGCACTACTACTGACTCTCAGAGGATTGATAGGTAATAACCCCTGCTGAACCACACAGGATCCAACCCTCCCATGATCGATAGATACTAACCCCCTCAGACCCACACATGATCTGATCTATATAGGATCGATTTACGCTAACCCACACAGGATCACTAAGCGATGACCCACACAGGATATGACCTACATAAGATTGGTACTGATCCACACAGGATCTCTTAGTGTTAATCCACATAGGATGGATAGGTGCTGATCCACAAAGAATCACTAGGGGCTGATCCACATAGGATCTAACCCACATAGGATTAGTGCTAATCCACATTGGATGACTAGGTGCTGATCGACACAAGATGGCTAGGTGATGATCCACATCGGATCACTAGGAGTTGGTCCACACAGGATTTCTAGGTTCTGATCAACACAAGATCTCTAGGTGGTGATCCATAGAGGATCTCTAGGTGGTGATCCACACAGGATCGCTAGGTGGTGATCCGCACAGGATCACTAGGTGTTGATCCCCATAGGATCACTATTCAGTTGACAGCCGATCACATTATTCTCCACACCCGGTGCACTTGAGTTCCATAGTATCTGCTCCTCAAGATATCATTCGTGCCTCAACTCCCACGAAGTCCCTTGAAAAAGTAACCCAATGATCCATCATGTCATAAGGGTTCCAATGCAAAAGATGGTACATTAATTGGATGACCGTTCCGAGAGTTATAGGAATTTTAGTGCCGAGGGACCTGTTGGATTGGGGTACGATCCATCCCAACCATACTCCAAATTTCTCCAAAACTCAGGTGGAGTATCTCAAAAGGTCCATCTCACAGTAAGGATTCCAGCACCGTAGACAGTTTTTCAAACAAACATCTGGTTTGTGAGATACAACTTTTTAAGAGTATCTCGGCCGAAGTGGGTCTGGGTCTGGTCTAACCCGACCCTCCCCGACCTGGGCCGACATGACCCGACCTGGCCCGACCGGCTGGGCCGACCCAAGTGGGATGGGCTGCAGGTTCGGCCTGTTGGGATGCAGACCAGCCTGACCCACTTTAGTTGGGTGCGGCCCACCGAGCGGCCTGGCCCGAAGGCTAGCACGATCCGCTAGCTGGGCGACCCGCACGGAGGTGGTCACTCACCCTTTCCAATTGGCATAAAATCTATTCAGATTTTATGTAACTGGTGGGTCCATGTGGCGCCGCCTTGGCTAGAAGCAGGACTCGCGGGGCATGGGTCCCCTTCACCATGACATTGAAGTTGTGACCAGCTCCTACAGTGTGCAACGACACACCGTTCTCCACCAATGCGGCCAGATGAGGGTCGGCTGCCCGTCTGGTCCACTGTGGCGCCGACACTAACGCTTCTTCCACGTGGCTCTAGAGATGCTCCGGAGCTCCATTTCCACTCCCGTCTGTGCCTACGAGCTTCCAGAGATACTGCCATTGCTGCGTGACCATCTGATTTGCATTTCCATAAAATTCAAAATTATCTTGCGAAGAACGCAATGATAAAACAAGTAGCAGAGGGTCCCAGCCTTGTTCATTTGGCCCGTTCCCTCCATGTTAGCATCATAGCAGAGATTATCAAATAAAAACACCACATAGATATTGATTAAGCCCCATTCAAATCTCTCACAATAAACACCCCAAAATTTTGGGATGAGGAAAAGAAAAAGATAGTTTCTTGAATTTAATAACAACCCCTAACTCTTGAATCATTGGAGGTGTCGCGGTTGTGGCAGAAGAAGAGTCCTTGTTAGATGAAGTCGTCGACATTCGTTAATCTGGGATTGTTTCTTCCCAAGTTTCCATCCTCCATCGATGGAAGATTCCATGGTACTTTTCCAGAGGTTTTTCTATTGATGAATTTGTGTCAAAACCCCAAACCTGAGATCCATTAAAAAAGTAGGGGATGGTGAGTAATGCATTGAAAGGGTTAATGAGGTTCAATAATTAATGAACCTCATAATTCCCAATCGTGTGGTTATGTAACTGAATTGTGAAGCCATTAAATGGATTGAAAACCCTTCGGTCCCACCACCATCGATCAACAGGAGGTAGGAAAATAAATTAACAATTTTTATGTTATTTTATTATTTATTTAAAAGTTTCAAAAACTAAAATTTTCACCCATACAACTGCGGTCGATGTTAATCCTCCCTTAAGAGAATCCTGGTGCTGCGGATTCAATGGTGACCTTGGATTTTTAATTCGAGCACCAGTTCAAAATATAGAAAACACCGCCCACGTTTTTACTGAACGTACCTTAAAAAAAGTTTAGTAAACCATTTTGGGCACACCGGGCCTCAGAATCAAGCTCCGTCTATTTTCAGAGACTCGTAATAATCCCAAATAATTTTTAAAAAAATTATATTGAATTTATGTGTCTTTAAATTCTCCCCACCTTAGATATTTTCATCCATAAAATCTATATCAAAACTAGGGGATCAGATGGGGGTAATGAGAACTTATCTGAGCCTCTCACTCCCATGTTCTCTTCTGGAGGTTCCCGTGATGCCAAAGAACTCGCACAAGAGTAATTGACTACCCAAGAGGGAAATTATTTTGGAGATCCTCTATCTCCACCAGGAACTCCCCAAAAGTCGCACCATCGTCGATATCCATCTCTCCCCAGTCAATAACGTGTGATGGATCATTGACATACCTCCTCAGCTGTGACACATTGAAAACATTATGCACCCGGTGCCTCTGTGAGGTAAGAGCTAGATGATAAGCCACCTTGAATACTTTTCTAAGGATTTGGAAGGGTCTGATGAACCTCAAAGATAGATTGTTGCACCGTCCAAACCAATGTAATCCTCATCGGGGTGAGACCCGTAGGAAGATATGGTCTCCCTCCTCAAACTCCAAGTGTGTCTGTTTCCTGTCGTCATAAGACTTATGTCATCTCTGTGCAGTCTCCATCCTCTCCTAGATGATCTGCACCTTCTCAGTAGTAGCCCGTACCAACTTTGGACCCATAAGTGCCGACTCCCCTAAGTCTGTCCAGTATAGAGTTGATCTTCATGGTCGCCCGTATAGGGCCTTAAACGGATCCGTGGAGATAGTGGAGTGATAACTATTATTGTAATAAAATTCCACTAGTGGAAGGTGGTCCTGCTAACTATGACCAAAATCAAGAACACAATCACAGTTCATGTCCTCGAGTGTCTGTATGGTCCACTCCATTTGAACATATTTCTGAGGATGGATAGAGGTGCTCAAGCGTATTTGAGTCCAGAATGCCTCCTGTAATCCCTTCCACAAGTGGGATGTAAAAAGGGCATCGTTATTTGAGAATATTGTCAATGGAACCCCATGAAGGCGTACAATCTCTTATACAGAGAGTCATCCCAAGCTCTCTACCCATCCCTTCTCTCGGATGGGTAGGAAGTAGGATGACTTGGTGAGTTAGCTGACAATCACCCAAATGGAATCATTGCCCCTAGACGTATTTGGTATCCCCATCACGAAGTCTATGGATATACCATCCCACTTATACTCTGATACCTCCAGTGGATGAGCTAAGCGAGATGGTACCTGATGCTCGACCTTCATTTACTGATAAGTGAGGCATCATTAAATGAACTCCACCACTTCTTTCTTCATCCTTGGACACTAATACTGACACTGGAGGTCCTAGTACATCTTCGCCACTCCATGATGTACTGACAAAGGGGATGTATGGAACTCCCTCAACACCTCCTCCTGTAGAGTCCCCGGGACCATAGTGCATCCTCTTAAGAGGATGACATGCTCCGCACCTTCAGAAAATCCATCAGAAGCCTATCCTAAGGATATCTGAGCACCTCTGTACTCCCGGTATATGTCACCAATCTATGCCTCCCTAACTAGCTGAAGGAGTGGGGGAGTAACTGTCATAGACTGGAGGTAAAATGCTCCATAAATATCCATGAAGGATAACTGCAATGTCGTTAGCAACTCTGTAGCCTCACTCAGAAACTTCAGACCATACCTTCTGCTGAGTGCATCTACTACTACATTCCCCTTCCTAAGAGTGTTGACTATCTCAAAGTCATATTTCTGGAAGAACTCCGTCCATGACCATTATCTCAGATTCAGGTCCTTCTGTGAGAAGATATACCTGAGACTCTTGTGATCAGAGTAAATAATACACCATTCACCCATAAAGTAGTTCCTCCACATCTTTAGCACAAAGACCTCTACTGATAACTGCAGGTCATGGGTAGTGTAGTTCAGCTCATGTTGTCTCACCTTTTGTGATCCGTAGGTGATCACTGATATCTATTGCATCAGGACCCAACCTATTCCGGCCCCCGATGCGTCATAGTACACTACATACCCAAAACCCTCTTCTGGTAGCCTCAAGATGGGGCACTCATCAACATCTTCCTTAGTCCCTGAAAACCTTATAGGAATCTCTCCATGCACGTAAAGGGATGTCCCTTGTTTTTCAAAGCTATCAAAGGTGCCGCAACTCCAGAAAGGTTGGGTAAAAATATCCTATAGTACCCATAAAATCATAGGAAACTCCGAACCTCAGTCACACTCCTGGGTGGCTCCCAAGAAATCACTACCTCTATCTTTACTGGATCCACTACAACTCCATCCTATGAGATAATGTGCCTGAGGAAATGAACTTCCCGTATCTAGAACTGGCACTTCGAGAGCTTTCTATAATGATGGTTCTCTCAGAGTGTATCTAGAACTATCTGCAGGTGTGTGGCGTGCTCATCCTCTGACACCGAGTATATCTTGACGTCATCAATGAAAAACACCATCAAGTGATTGAGTTAAGGCTGGAAGATCTTGTTCATGATCCCCATGAACACTGTCGGAGTGTTGGTCATACTGAAGGTAATTACCATGAAATCATAATGGGCATAACACCATATGAAGGATGTCTTCGGTACATCCTCATCCCAAACCCTGAGCTGGTGATTGCTTGATTTGAGGTCTATCTTAAAAAACCACCACGATCCATTTAGTTGGTCTAAGAGACCATCAATCCTCAGGAGTGAATACTAGTTCTTCATGGTCACCTAGTTCAGACATCGATAGTCCACAAAAAGCCTAAGATTCCCATCTTCCTTCTTGGTGAACATGATCGGTGAATCCCATGGAGAAACACTGGGCCTTATGAAACCATTCCTCTACAAGTCCTCTAATTGTACTCACGACTCACAAATCTCTACAGGATCCATCTGACATGCCGGTGTAGATATCAGTGTCATCATAGGGCATAGGTCGATGTAGAATTATACCTCTCTATGAGGTGGTAGTCCCAGAACATCATCAAGAAATACATCTGCATACTGGTCCACCACTATAGGATAACTCGGACTCCTCATGTCAACTGCTCCAAGGGTAAGGCTGGCCAACTGATGAGTGATCGGCTACACCCTCATCTAAGCAATTCCATCATGTACTATAAAGGTTCCCTTCTTGCAGACACATCTCACTTTGTGCCTAAAATAGTTAATATAAGTATGGACTGTGGATAACTTGTCCATACCCAAGATTACATCGTAAGGCATAAATGGTGCTACTAAGAGATACCATCCAAATCTCTTGCCTCCTAGAGTGATATCACACTGTCTGCACCAGTGTATAATCATCGAATCTTCTCCCGTAGGAGTCTATAATTGTAGGGATTGAGCCAAAAACTTCTTCATAATCTTCGAGCTCCGAACGAGTGTCATGGCAATAAAAGAGTGACTTACACCTATGTCTATAAGAACTACAGCTAGGGTGGAAAAGACACAGATCATACCCCTAATCTTCTATGGAGCACCGTGGTCATAGGCCTCTACCATCTGAATTTAAGCTCACCCTTGTCCACCAGCTCCCTATTGTCGGGATGGACCACATGGGGGTTGTGGTGGTGGAACCTCAAACCATAATCTACCACTTACTGCATGACCAGCTCCTCTGCCACATCTGCCACCATGCAGACCCTCTCGCTCAAACCTTGTCTGCTTCCTCAGCGGTCTCTCGGTTATCTTATGATCATCTATGCAGGTAGATGGATAGTCGCGAGCCATGCTTCCCTATCATCAACAAGTGTAATAGACTTTATTACTCAGAATAACACCTTTGCCTCACGAGCTCTGCACCTCCAACCCTACATCTTTAGGTTGTCCACCAGAAGGTCTAGCCCACTTAGACCTCTCCGTCATCTGCCTACTGCCTGCTACAGATAACTCAGCTACCTGTTTTCTGGTGGTGGCTCTCACTGTCAGTTCATGCTCATCTAAGAATCTCTCCTCAAATAATGCTCGCTCGAGCACTCCACCTTGCATTGGGAAATTGAGTGATATCATCGACGCTCTGATATCATGTCGGAGACCCTTCTCAAGGGTCTGTGCCCTGAAGAATGGGTCCCCTACCATGTCGGTGGTGTAGCATGAGAGTTCAGTGAATCTTGCCAAGTACTGGGCCACTGATAGGTTTCCCTTCTATAAGTGTAGAAGCTCCTAGATACGCACTGAGTGTAAAGTCGCTGGTACGAATTTCTCCCTGAAGAGGGTCTCGAAGTCCAACCAGGAGAGTGTCTCCTCCTCATGCATCTGGAGCGTTAGACTCCACCATCTCCCTATTGTTCCTTGGAAGAGGCAAGTAGTTAGTATCACCACCTAATCAGCTGGCGTCTCAACTAAGCGAGACACATATGCCACAACCTCTAGCCAGTTCTCAGCTGCCTGGGGATTTGACTCACCTAAAATCCTCAGAGGTGTATATACCAGGAACTCTTAAAACACGCTTAGTCAGCATGCATGGTCTTCTAGTGGGGCTGGTGGAAACTGCTACCCTCCGAGTGGTGGTGCTGCTGGTAAAACACCCGAAGGTTCCAATAAAGTAAGAGATCCCTACACCAAAGCCTCGCTGCTCGGTGGGCCATCATCGTTTATCTCTTAGGAATCCTAACTGGTTTTCTACACGGCGGCATCCTAAAAAGAAACATATGCTCCATGGTCAATAAGTTATACATGGAGAGATGACCCAAAAGAGATAAAAAGTAAAACATTTCTAAAACACATGCAATCAGTTTTTTCGTGTACCAAGTCAAAAATCAAAATTCATGGTCCTGGTGTATGGATACATCGGCCACCACACCAACACTACACTCATCAAACTAAAAACCACACTCAAAAAACATATCACTATTGATAAATTGGAAATATCATAGTCCTTTTTCTTAGGTAAGACAAAATCATCTGATACCACTTTGTCACGACCTGTCCCCCAGGTCCCATTCATGACTATGCCTAGCCTGCCTTCCATAGGACAAGGGTTTGCGACTATCACCTGAAAGGCATATCACAAAAAACGGGAAGGCATTTCCTTTAAACTTGTACAAAAACACAGTCCATGAACAGAACAAGATGCAACCATGAAGTAAAACTGTAGTAGTAAAAGTGTGTACTGAATGTAAAGGGGCACAAGCCCAACTTGAAAGATACAGCTATAACAGAAAACAGAAAATAGAAAATAGCTTCTGAGATCCTCCAAAAAGGATCCCACCTGAAGGGTAGGTACATATCATCTCCACAGCTCTCCACGTCAACTATCACCACTATCCACCATCCGGTCCTAGATCCATGAGTCTCAATCAAGACCGCCCGTCGTCTACACAAGACACAAAAAATTGTGGGTGGAGACCATGTAGGGGTTAGTATAACAATACCCAGTAGAGACCTTGAGACCCCCAAATGTCTCTCAGAATTCTATAAGGAAAACCACAAAACATGATCTCAATCACAAAACACAAATCAAAGACTCAACGTAAACTAGGTATAACTTAGGTAAAGTACAAATGATTATTCATAAAGCTAGATAATATTTTTCTATTAATAGGATCTATTTATGAACCACATAGAATCAATAGGTACTAAACCCCACTGACCCACAAAGGATCTGGCCTGCCGAGGATTGGTAGGTACTAACCCCTGCTGACCCACAGAGGATCAGAATGCGCTGACCCAGACATGATTGCTGAGTGCTGACACAAATAGGATCTGACCCACACAAAATTAGTGATGATACACATAGGATCACGAGGTGTTGATCCACATAGGATCTCCAGGTGATGATCCGCATAGGATCTCTAGGTGCTGATCCACACAAGATCGCTTGGTTCTCATCCACACAAGAATTTTATTCAGTTAAAAACCAGTCATAGGATTCTCCACACCTAGTTAACTTGAGTTCTGTAGTATCTGTTCCTCAAGATATCAGTCATACCTCAATATCCATGAAGTCCCACAAAGATTTAACCAAATGATCCATCATGTTATAAGGGTTCCAACGCAATAGATGACACATCAATTGGACACCCGGTCTGAGAGTTATAGGCATTTTAATGCCAAGGGCCCAGTTGGATTCAGGTATGATCCAACCTTACCATACTCAAACTATCTCCAAAACATAGATGGGTTATGTCAAAAGTAATGTCTCATTCGATGGATTCCATCACCGTAGACAGTTCGTCAAATAGTCATCTTGTTTGCGAGATACGACCTTTTAAGCGTATTTGGGCCGCAGTGGGTCTGGGTCCGGTCTGAATTGGTCAGACTAACTCATCCCACCCCAACCTGGGCTAACACAACTTGGTTCAGGTCCGACCCGGCCCGTCCCAAATTGGATGGACCGGCCCAAGTGGGCTGGGCTGCGGGTTCGGCCTAGTGAGCTATGGACTGCTCCTACCCACTTCGGCTGGGCGTGGCACATCGGGTGGCCCAACATGAAGACTGGCGCGGTCCACCATCCATGTGACCCACATGAAGGGGGTTTCCCCCCCTTCCCAAATGGAATAAAATCCGTTCAACGTTTATGTAATAGGTGATGCCACATGGCCCCACCTCAGCCGGCAGCAGGACCCGTGGGGTGAGGGTCCCCATCTTTGTGGCTTCGAAGTCACGAGAACCTCCCCGACATGCGATGATGCGCCATTCTCCACCAATGTGGTCGGTCGAGGGACAACCATCCATCTGGTCTTCCGCTGCGCAGAGTAGCACCACCTCCTTCTACAGCCGGCGAGCGCTGGCCCCACCTTCACCTACCTGCGCCGGTCGCCGGTGCCGCCGTGCTTGTGCCACACCGATGTTTCTTCCACGGGGCTCTGAAGATGCTCCGGAGCTCCGTTTCCACTCCATTCTGTACCTAGGGGCCTCCTGGGATGCCACCATCACTGCCTGACCCTCTGATTTGCATTGCCTTCAAATTATGTTTTCGCCCGTGAAGAACACAACGATTAAACAAGAGATGGTGGGTCTGGTCCTTGTTCATTTGGATTGCACCCTCTATATTAGGATCATAACAAGAGGGTATCAATTAAAAACCTCACATAGATATTAATTAAGCCCCGTTCAAATCTCCTACAAAAAACACCACCAAATTAAGGAATGAAGAAAAGAAAAATAAAGTTTCTTGAATTTAATAACAACCCCTACCTCGTGAATTGTTGGAGGTGTATCGATTGTGGCAGAAGAAGAGTCCTTGTCAGATGAAAACATCAGCGTTCATCAATCCCGGATCATTTCCACCCAAGCTTCTATCCTCTATCAGGTGGAAGATACTATGGTACTTTTCTAGAGGTTCCTCTCATGATGAAGTCGTGTCAAAAACCCCAACCCAAGATCCATTTAAAAAGAGGGGGAGGGTGAGAAACGCATTGAAAGAACTAATGAGGTCCATTAATTAATAAAACACTTTATTCTCAATGGTGTGGTTACACAACTGAAGAGTGAAGCCATTAAATGGCTTGAAAACCCATCGGTCCCACCACAACCACTCAAGAGAAGGCAAGAAAATAAAATAACAATTTTTATGTTATTTTATTATTTCTTTAAATGTCGTAAAAACTAATTTTTTCACCCGACCAACTATGGTCAGAGTGAATCCTTCTTTAAGAAAATCTTGACACTACAGATTCAATGGGGCCCTCCGATTTTTAATCTGAGCACCGGTTCAAAAGATAGAAAACGCCGCCCACACATTTACTGAATGTACCTTAAAAAAAAGTTGAAAAACCCATTCCAGGAACATCAGGACTCGAAATCAAGCGTTGTCAATTTTTTAGACTTGTAATAATCCCAAATAATTTTAAAAAGAAATTATATAGAACTTCCGGGTCATTACAATGGGTGGAATTTCAATGAAGTGGATTCCCATTTAATCTTGGGTCTTAGAATCCTATTTGTCATGGTTATGGTAGGAATCAGAGTCATTGTAGTTTAGTTTGATTTCTCAATCCAATGGTAGATGAGGAATGGTGATCAACACATGGAAGAGATTGGGTTCTGATGGTTGAAATGTGAGACATGAGAGGACTTATGATAAAGTGGATTCCCATTTGAGCTCAGGCATTAGGATGGAGTCTTATATATCTTAGTTATGGAAGGATTCAGATTTATTGTAGTTCAGTTTAACTTCTCAATCTATTAGTGGACGAGCAAGGATGATCCACCCATTAGAGCGATTGGGTCCTGATGGTTGAAATGTTGGAGACGTGGGGGGACTTACACTAAAGTGGATTCCCATTTCATCTTGGTCCTTAGAAAGGCATCATATGTATCCAAGTTATCATATGAATCAGAGTCATCATAGTTGGGTTTGATCATGGCTTATACTCTAAGGTTTAACTAATATGGGGGCTGTCATATCATGCCATTGATTAGGGATTACACACTGAGTCTACTCTAATATAGAGTTTGGAAAATATTATCATGTCTAGGGACCCCTACATGATTTCCCTAGTTGTCTATCTGACTTACTTGATTGTCTACCTGACATGCCTTGATTGTCTTCCTAACAAGTCGATGGATGCCATGCCATATCTTGCTATATTTTAAACATGTACAAGGACAATATCATGAACCTGTTTTCTTTTTCAATTAATGTTTCAGTATATGAATGCAATGTCTAAAGACCATCACATGACCAAGGATGGATTTTATTGAGGACATCATGAGACCTGACCGACTTATCCTAGAGGCCTTCACATGATCTTGACTAACACACTCAAGTGGTGTCACATTATATGGGTGAATTTTTTTGGTGTCATCGTGAAAGCTGACTGACATGTACGGAGGATGTCATGAGAGCCAGTTGACATGTATGGAGGGTGCCACATTACATCACTGACTTTTTTGGAGGATGTTATAAGAGCTAGTTTTTAATTCCCTTGTGTCTTCATAAGACCTAACTGGCATGTAATGGTGCCGCTGTATTATTTGGGTGACATGTCTAGAGGACATCACATAGTCTATATGGCGAGCCTGGAGGGTTTCCTGAGACATTGGTGGCATGCCTAAGGGGCACTTTGGTACTTTCTTCAACATTTCCTCAGGACATCACATGATTCAAATGTTATGTCTAGGGTGCATCGCATGATCTGGGTGACATGTCCTGGTGTTGTTTCATAACCTAAGTGGTTCATCTGAAGTGCATGAGGATCAATGTATATGTTCTTCACATAAGTCTCCCATTATTTTTATCCTTTTTTATATCCTTTTATTGTATATGTGGTTTAAATTTCATTAGTGTTAGCTTGTTTAGACCTTATGTGACTCGATATATATGTGGGATGCCTATTGAAAAATATATTAAAGGTTCTTCTAATGATTTTAAGTGATCACACAAAGTGACTATGCATGCCTCACGATCCTCATGTTGTTCCCCATATTTTACATGATGAAAAAAATTTCAATCTCAAGATCAGGTGCTTCGAGAAGACCACTTTGATTCCTTCACTACTACAAAACTTGCCTTCAACAACATCGAAATATAGAAACGCCAGAAAAATATGCTAAGAATTCCATCTTTATCAGTGCTAAATGAAAGCACTCACAATGGAAACCCTTTATCAATGCCAATTTTTTGCACTGATAAAAGGTCTACTATACCAACACTTTATTTTAGCACTGATAAAGGTTATCCTTTATTAGAAATTTTTCTTTAGAACTGATAAAGGTTATCCTTTTTAATCGCTTTTTATTTATTGCTGATAAAGATACTTTTATCAGTAGTTTTGGATCACGGAAAATATCGAGATATATCAATCTTAATCCATATCTGTTGAGGGATTAAAAGACATTTTAGACAATTTACTTACTTGGTTAAAACCCTTATTAGCATAATTTATTAAGGCCTCCTCTGAGTTTACTTAGTTCCCAATAACTAACTAACATTTTACATTTGATCACATTAATATTAATAAATATTTTATAACATTATGAGTGTTATTATTTATAACATTAATGTTATAATGTCTTTAGAGTATCTTTAACATAGAAATGTTATATGAGTTACCCAATATAAAGTGATCCATGAAATTTAATAAAAATATTCTTAAACATATATCCAGTGATCTAGATTTCATTTTTATTATAGAAAAAAATGATGTTTGACTATTAGGTGTTGGATGCTCATAGGTACAAGACAATTATTCTCAAGATTTTTAAACTTTGTAATCCTCAAGAAGGGGGTTATGAGGTCTGAACATAAAATAAGAATTCCTCTTATTATATGAGACATTATGTATTTAGGACTATATATGTGTGTATTTAAATATATATAGTATTTTATTAATGATGTATATTATAATCATCATAAATAGACATTTTCATGTAAACAATGGAAACATATTTTCCGGGAATATTTTGATATATTGGGTTTTTTCATTATTTATATGACATTAATTGACTAATTCATTATTTTTTTTAATGTTATGGAAAATGAAATCTCCACCATTTTTTTGAAATGGAACTATCTGATTAGATAAATAACCCCTGTAGTTCATTGATGATTTCTATAGAATCCCGTCTTTTTATAACATAAACTTTCATTACATTACACAAAACTGAGGATCATTAAGGTTTAGTGTCTTGGAAACAAGGAACATAATACATGAAAACAACATAAAGCATTCTTCTTAAACACTTGAAAGGATTCTCCTTAAGTTCATCCTAGGTTCATTACTGCATCTCATAACCTGGGGACATACATCAAAAGAAAGGGTGAGCAGAAGGCCCAATAAGGGAAACAAGGGAAACATTTAACATGTGAACTTGAGATACTTCAATAAGGAAATGAAAAGAACTTTAAGGCATGAGAAAGAAATCATGAGATACATAATAATAAAAATAAAATTTTTCATAACTTGAAGATGTGGCTGAAAAATTCAATACTGACAATCATTTCATTTCACCAAGGTCCATCCCCAAGGTGTCATTAAAATTTACCAAGGTTATTCACCAAGGTATCAGTCTAAAAAGTCATCTCTAGAGATTAAGTCTTTACCCAATGCATTGGAGCGCTATCTGGGCGCACCTTTGACATGTATTTATTATCATGTGAGCCACATATATAATCAATAATTTCATAAACAACCCATATAGCATAAAAAATTGGTTTCATTTCATAATCATAACGTTTTAAAAACTGCTTTAAAGACATGATCTTTATGTCAATTTAAACCCACGAAAAGGGGAAGCGGGTTTCATGTATGTAATTAACAGAACTTAAAATAGAAAATTTTGATATATATGTGAATAACCTTGTAGAAATAAGAGATTTGAGTATTCACTTTATAACATAAAATAATTTTGAGAAAAGAGAGAGGCATTTTGAGACGAAAATTCTGCAGCATAACAGCTATGTCCCAAGGTTTTATAAAACATTGAAAAGAGAGGGAACATGGGTCAACCACTCATAAATGATCCATAAAACAGTAGGGGGACATAATATAAGGGATTTAAGAACATGGTAATGAAATTTGAAAGATATACCATATGAAATGAAAAACATGGAAGTGAGACAAAAATAAGATTTCTCTTATGAAAATTCGACAGCCTAACGACGTCACTTAAACGTCAATAAAAAAAGATTTGACAAGATCAAATAGGGTATCTCATAATATGATCATAAGAGATCAGTATGATAGATATAGAGATCATACACCAACATAATAAAAAGGAACTTGAAAGACTTGACATGAAAATCGAACTTCAAAAATGAGAAGGGTGAAAGAACCCCTTAGAAATTCGGTAGCCTAACGGTGCCACTTAAACTTCAGCAAAAAAGAATTGATGAGATCAAATGGGGTCTCTCATCATATGAACATAAAATATCAGTATGATAGATATAGATATCATACCCCAACATAATAAAAAGGATCTTGAAATACTTGACATGAAAGTAGATCATGAAAACGAGAAGGGTGAAAAAACCCCTTAGAAATTCAGCAGCCTAACGACGCCACTTAAACTTCAACAAAAATTGAATTGATGAGATCAAATAGGGTCTCTAATCATATGAACATAAAATTTCAGTATTATATATTTAGATATCATACCCCAAAATAATAAAAAGTAACTTTAAAGACTTGACATGAAATTAGAACTTGGAAAAAGGAGAAAGGTGAAAGAACCACTTAAAAATTCGGCAGCCTAACGGCGCCACTTAAAACATCAAAATACTGAATTGAAGAGATCAAATGGGGTCTCTCATCACATGATCATAAAATATCAGTATGATAAATTTAGATATCATACCCCAACATAATAAAAAGGAACTTGAAATACTTTACATGAAAATAGATCTTGAAAAATGAGAAGGGAGAAAGAATTCGTTACAAAAATTTCGGCAGCCTAACGACGCCAATTAAAACATCATAAAACGAAATAATGAGAGTAAGAGGGGATCTATAATTATATGAACATGAAAAGGGAAGTAATAGGAGTATAAAATAACGTCCTTTAACATAAGAACATGGAGCAAAAAATAAATTACATAAAAGAGATTTCTTGAAAAAAAAGAGAGAGGTCGGATCCCTTACCTTAAAACGTAACTCTTAAAACTCAAAGGTTTGGACCTTGAGGGATTGGGGGCACCTTGGGAGGACTTTTTGGGAGGTAATTAGACCAGAAATTCGTTGAGGATGGTTTTTGAGTCGAAAAGATGAGTGGAGGGCTTGGTATTTATAGGGAAAGTGAGGGGATAAGGCATTAATGGCCAATGGACACCTCAAAAGTGGTTTTCTCAAAAGCATGGGCCATCCCATGGTACTTCCCATAGATTTAGGCCACATGGGGACCCCCACACAATAATTCATCCTCTTTATTCGACCATCCCTTAAAATATCTCAAGACATCATCATGACACATTTATGATGTCATTAAACATACCGAAACCCTAAAATTGTATTTTTACTATTCACAGAAAATTCAACTTTCTCAGAAAAAACCCAAAATTTTACATTAACCAAATATCAATGCTCTGATTTGAAAAATGAACTCTATTTTAAAAAAAAATTTCTAAATATTTTTGATTCATTTTTTAAATAAACACACTATTCACTGAAAATTCATTTTTTCAGAAAAATCCCCAAAAATTACCTTAACATAATATCGATGCTCTGAGTTCAAAAATGAAATCCATTTTCTAAAAATAATTTTCTAAATATTTTTAATTTAATTTTTAAATAAAAAAACACTATTCACCCGAAAAAAACTAATACTTGAATAATGATTTATGAAACTGTTATTTACCCATTTAATTGAATCTCATTACTTAATCTAGGTGTCTAAATTATATTAAAACTTTCTTTGAGTGAATTTACTAATCCATTTGGTCACATTACTAATCTTAAGCATAAAATCACTATTCATAATTTACTATTCATAAAAAATCAAGTAGATCTTATTAGACTCGAAATTTCGTACTGAACATAATTGTAGAAGACCATTTTTTGAAAATCATTACACATTTTTATTTATTTAAGGTTTACATAAACATTTTTAAAATATCCTTTCTCTAAAATTCATCAAAAATATGCATACTATATTTATCCGTACATTTGAAAATTCATAAATTTCATCATAAGAAGATATCCAAATTTTTATTTAAAACAAAGGATTACACAAGGTAGTTACGGTCTCCTTACACAGCCCCTTATCACACCAGCATATGACCTAAGTGTAAGGTGTGCTAAGGTGAGAGAATACGAGGGAGGCTCGGCCAACATCGCACGAGTAGTAATTTCTATCAGTTTGAACTTCTCGCGAAGGAGATCCCTTTCTATCTTCACACAATGAAGTTCAGCTTGGGTTTGGTCCAGAGCAAAGCCCAGGGGTGCTACCTCCTTCCCAAGTTCTGTTAGATGGGCTTCGATCAGTCCAAAACTACTGGGTGAGGCCATCGAATCTTCTTTCTATATTAATTAACCAAGATTGCTTGTATTTAGAGACAATGGTCAAAATGTTTAGTTTCCAGTGGTCATATTGACCAATGGTCAAATAATAGTCAAAACCCAACAGTCTCATTTTAATTATACTCATGTTATCAAGTGAAACATTTTTTTTTGATTATAAAAATAAAAGAAAATAACACATAAAATTAAGAAACAATATTTATTTAAAATTTTGGGTCGTTACAATCTCCCCCCCTTATGAAATTGCGTCCTCGAAATTTTTAAAATTGGGTTTTGAAATTTCATTGAAAGCCCCACATCGAAAAAGGAGTCAGTAAAACTATTACTTTAAAGGAAATAAATGGAAGTACAAAGGTCACCCGAGTTAACCCACACTAGGATTCCATGTAGGAAAAATGGACATGGAGGAGAAAACAAAGGGTCAAGTTTTGAGGGAGAGTGATAGAGAACATGATTAGGAGAAAGTTAACCATAAGAAAATCCCAAACTTATGATGTGTTTAACGGTCTTTGATTACCTAGTAGGAAATGTAAACCAACAACATTTTTGTTTTACGTTTCTTTTCATAATTTTGAGGAATTCATTTACTACATAGAATAAAAACATAAGAAAATATACCTACCTTCAAGTAGAGTTTCATCCTTTAATAAGTCCCTACCAACAAAAATATTTTCTCCAAATGATGAGAATTTAAAAACACTAGGTCTCATAAAAAGCACAAGAATCATCTTCTAGAGAATCACATAATCTAGAAAAGATTAACTACCTATTTCTTCTATCTTTAAACATTATCCCAAAAACAGAAAGGTTAAGGTAAAACAACTCTTCAAAAAGAAATAATCCCATAGGAACGCAAACTACTTTTAAATCTTTAAAGTTCCATGGTACTACCCAAAGTTCATCATAGACCTTTCCATAAATAACGGTCCTTAAAATTCCTCAAAATAAACCAAACTAAGATTGAAACCCAAATACAAGAAGGATTTGATAACATAGTCTTCAAAAATAAACTTCATTGTTCATCTCCAAACAACATCAACCACTCCTAACATCTTATAACAAAAGTAGATAACCTAAACATATTTTACTCAAGATAGGTTAATCATTCCCATAAGTAACCTAAATTAATATAAGTCCACCTTAAATTCATCGATTCTTTAAAATATAAGTCAACCTTACTCCTCAATGAAAATACCGTAGTAATCTATTTACCTCGATCATATAGGGTCCCTAAAATAGTGAACGTATTCCAAAATAATAATCATCTTTTAATACCCTAATCATCCCTATCGTATTAATACGATAATCGTCACATTTACTATCACATTGGTTGTTGGGACATGTTCTTCCATTTCCCACCATTAACTAAGAAGAGAAAGCATATTTTGGGGCTTAAGTACTTAGCCAATAATCATAAAAAGGAACTGAAAGCATATAAGGATAACTTGTAGAAGAAAATTATACCCTAACTTGTGATCCCCTAGGTTCCCATCTAGGTTATCCATGATCATATATTATTATGTGAATATTTATTTTATTTTATCTTTGTTCCTTTAACAATGGTTCATACTAAGCTTATGAATTTACCAAAGCATATCCCCTGGGAGTGTCGTAACCAAGAGTGCAGCGAGGCCCGTTGTCCTGTACCAGTTCCCGTTTGAGTCTAGCTCAAAGCAGTGTTTTCGGGTTTTACCCCTATGTACATCTGTGCCAGAGCCACCTCTACCTGCTCGTATCCAGACAGGGATGTATTTGCTTGGCAACCCCTTACTCAATACTCACCAAAATACCAGGAAGATTTCCTATATTTAAACTTTTCTATAGGGTTCTTCATAGAGTTTTCATATCCTAATTTACACAAATAAATAAACCATCCATTGATACCAACTATAGCATCCCGTCTTTTTATAACATAAACTTTCATTACATTACCCAAAACTGAGGATCTTTTAGGTTTAGTGTCTTGGAAACAAGGAACATAATACATGAAAACAACATATGGAATTCTTCTTAAACACTTTAAAGGCTTCTCCTTAAGTTCATCCTAGGTTCATTTCTGCATCTCATAACCTGGGGACATACATCAAAAGAAAGGGTGAGCAGAAGGCCCAGTAAGGGATACAAGGGAAACATTTAACATGTGAACCTGAGATACTTTAATAAGGACATGAAAAGAACTTTAAGGCATGATAAAGAAATAATGAGATACACCATAATAAAAATAAATTTTTTCATAACATGAATATGTTGCTGAAAAATTCAATATTTACAATCATTTCATTTCACCAAGGTCCATCCACAAGGTGTCATTAAAAATTACCAACGTTATTCACCAAGGTATCAGTCTAAAAAGTCATCTCTAGAGATTAAGTCTTTACCCAATGCATTGGAGCGCTATCTGGGAGCACCTTTGACATGTATTTATTATCATGTGAGCCACATATATCATCAATCATTTCATAAACAACCCATATAGAATAAATGAAATGGGTTTCATTTCATAATCATAACGTTTTAAAAACTGCTTTAAAGACATGATCTTTATGTCACTTTAAACCCACGGAAAGGGGAAGCGGGTTTCATGTATGTAATTACCAGAATTTAAAATAGAAAATTTTGATATATATGTGAATACCCTTGTATAAATAAGAGCTTTGAGTATTCACTTTATAACATAAAATAATTTTGAGAAAAGAGAGAGGCATTTTGAGACGAAAATTCTGCAGCATAACGGCTATGTCACGAGGTTTTAGAAAACATTGAAAAGAGAGGGAACATGGGTAACCCACTCATAAATGATCCATAAAAAAGTAGGGGGACATAATATATGGGATTTAAGAACATGGTAATGAAATTTTAAAGATATACCATATGAAATGAAAAACATGGAAGTGAGACAAAAATAAGATTTCTCTTATGAAAATTCGGCAGCCTAACAACATCACTTAAACTTCAATAAAAAAAAGATTTGGAAAGATAAAATAGGGTCTCTCATCATATGATCATAAGAGATCAGTATGATAGATATAGAGATCATACCCCAACATAATAAAAAGGAACTTGAAAGACTTGACATGAAAATCGAACTTGAAAAATGAGAAGGGTGAAAGAACCCCTTAGAAATTCGGCAGCCTAACGACGCCACTTAAACTTCAACAAAAATGAATTGATGAGATCAAATGGGGTCTCTCATCATATGAACATAAAATATCAGTATTATAGATATATATATCATACCCCAACATAATAAAAATGAACTTTAAAGACTTGACATGAAAGTAGATCATCAAAACGAGAAGGGTGAAAGAACCCCTTAGAAATTCGGCAGCCTAACGGCGCCACTTAAACTTCAACAACAAATGAATTGATGAGATCAAATAAGGTCTCTCATCATATGAACATAAAATATCAGTATGATAGATTTAGATATCATACCCCAACATAATATAAAGGAACTTGAAAGAATTGACATGAAATTAGAACTTTGAAAAAGGAGAAAGGTTAAAGAACCACTTAAAAATTCGGCAGCCTAACGACGCCACTTAAAACTTCAAAATACTGAATTGAAGAGATCAAATGGGGTCTCTCATGAAATGATCATAAAATATCAGTATGATAAATTTAGAGATCATACCCCAACATAATAAAAAGGAACTTGAAATACTTTACATGAAAATAGATCTTGAAAAATGAGAAGGGAGAAAGAATTCGTTACAAAAATTTCGGCAGCCTAACAGGGCCACTTAAAACTTCATAAAACGAAATAATGAGAGTAAGAGGGGATCAATAATTATATGAACATAAAAATGGCAGTAAGAGGAGTATAAAAGAACATACTTTAACATAAGAACATGGAGCAAAAAAGAAATTACATAAAACAGATTTCTTGAAAAGAAAGAGAGAGGTCAGATCCCTTACCTTAAAACGTAACTCTTAAAACTCAAAGGTTTGGACCTTGAGGGGTTGGGGGCACCTTGAGAGGACTAATTGGGAGGTAAGGATACCATAACTTCGTTGAGGATGGGTTTTGAGTCGAAAAGATGAGAGGAGGGCTTGGTATTTATAGGGAAAGTGAGGGGACGAGGCATTAATGGCCAATGGACACCTCAAAAGTGGTTTTCTCAAAAGCATGAGCCCTCCCATTGTACTTCCCATAGAGTTAGGACACATGGAGACCCCCACACAATAATTCATCCTCTTTAGTCGACCATCAATTAAAATATCTCATGACATCATCATGACACAGTTATGATGTCATTAACCATACCGAAACCCTAAAACTGTATTTTTACTATTCACTGAAAATTCAACTTTCTCAGAAAAATCCCAAAATTTTACATTAACCAAATATCAATGCTTTGATTTCACAAATGAACTCTATTTTATAAAAAAAATTTGTAAATATTTTTAATTCATTTTTTAAATAAACACACTATTCACCAAAAATTCATTTTTTTCAGAAAAATCCCCAAAAATTACCTTAACATAATATCGATGCTCTGAGTTCAAAAAATGAAATCCATTTTATAGAAATAATTTTCTAAATATTTTTAATTTAATTTTTAATTAAAAAAACACTATTCACCGAAAAAAACTAATACTTGAATAATAATTTATGAAACTGTTATTTAACCATTTTATTGAATCTCATTACTTAATCTAGGTGTCTAAATTATATTAAAACTTTATTTGAGTGAATTTACTAATCCATTTCGTCACATTACTAATACTAAGCGTAAAATCACTATTCATAATTTACTATTCATCAAAAATCAAGTTGATCTTATTAGACTCGAAATTTCGTACTGAACATAATTGTAGAAGAACATTTTTTGAAAATCATTACACGTTTTTATTTATTTATGGTTTACATAAACATTTTTAAAATATCCTTTCTCTAAAATTCATCAAAAATATGCATACTATATTTATCCGGACATTTGAAAATTCATAAACTTCATCATAAGAATAAATCCCAATTTTTATTTAAAACAAAGGATTACATAAGGCAGTTAAGGTCTCCTTACATAGCCCCTTATCACACCAGCATAGGACCTAAGTGTAAGGTGTGATAAGGTGAGAGAATCTGAGGGAGGCTCGGCCAACATCGCACGAGTAGTAATTGCTATCAGTTTGAACTTCTCTCAAAGGTGACCCCGTTATATCTTCACACAATGAAGTTCATCTTGGGTTTGGTCCAGAGCAAAGCCTAGTGGTGCTACCTCCTTCCCAAATTCTATTAGATGGGCTTCGATCGGTCCAAGACTACTGGGTGGGGCCATCGAATCTTCTTTCTATATTATTTAACCAAGATTGCTTGTATTTAGAGAGAATAGTCAAAACGTTTAGTTTCCAGCAGTCATGTTGACCAATGGTCAAATAACAGTCAAAACCCAACAGTCTCATTTTAATTATACTCATGTTATCAAGTGAAACATTTTTGTTGAGTATAAAAATAAAATAAAATAACACATAAAATTAGGAAACAAGATTTATTTAAAATTTCGGGTCGTTACAATTTCATTTCAGAAATTCAAATAAAGATAAATCAATAATATAAGTTAATAAAAAAATTATGCAACATTTATTACGATATGTAATTATATAGGAATTTAATTAAATAATAAGATTTTATATGAGCTGTTTATCATTACGACATTATCTTATTTCTCTATGGAGTCTTAATGTATTTCTAGATTTCAATCATATAATTTTTCCTATTTCTACTAATCAAACTGATAAATTTTTCTATAAGGTCACACAATAAATCTATCCTTAATATGAGAAAAATTTATTTTAAATTTAATATTAAGAATAAATATTATTCTTTATTTTGATATAAAAATCATAAAACAGAATTACGAAAAAAGAACATAGATTGAATGAAATAAAACCATAAATCTAGAATTTAAAAACTAATTCTTAGGATGTTCATAGATCTTGATGACTTGGATAAAAAAATTTAGTCCTGTAGCCTCATGTGCAATCCTCATCATTGGTTTAAATTTATTTTGGCTTGTGATCCAACTATTTTGGCCAGAGATGTTACTTTTGGTTGTGTTTCATATTGATTCTGAACATGATTTTATGAATTTTGTGTTATTTAGAATATTCCACCTAGAACGGTTCCTAATGCTTATTGGGGGTCTTTCCTTGTTTCTGGATCTCCTCGGCTTCTACCCATTTTATGTGGAAATAAAGGTTCATTAGAGTCGGTGATGTGGCTTGAGAAAGTTGAGCATGTCTTCAGATTATTTTGAACTCCCAAATCTGTTAGATTTAGTGCTATTCTGGGTCTACTTGGGGGTCCATATTTGGAAGAATGAGAGTTTTTTCCCCACCAAATATGCAAGTTGGGATGATGTGGGAAGATTTTAAGTCCCTCTTTGTCTGATGGTTTATACCCAAGGAGGTGAAGATGATGAAAAGGGAAATGACCATGAGTGTCCAACAAGGTTAGTAGGCAGTCAAGGATTATGTTGAACACTTCAAAAACCTAGTTTCCTTTTCTATGGAGGTGGTGTCAGAGGATCTGTTAAAATATTTTCTTTTCATTGGGGGTCTTGATCCAAATATCAAAGAGAGAGTCCAATTATCCAAGAATATACATTTTTAGAAGTTTGTGGAGGAAGTTCTTTTGGATGAGTTGTTGTGAAAGAAGCATAAACACACAAGCTTAGTTTTTTTCTCCCATGTTGGGGTGCTCTTTTCTAAAATTTGGATTGGTTTTGAATGTATGTAAAAAATTTTATTTATATAATCTTATAAAATAATGTTTCAAATTTTTATAATATATTATTTTTTCTGGTTTTGTGTTTAAAATTTTATTTCATTTAAATTTTGTATTGTGGCTTGTTTTTATTGATATTTGGTGTGTTTTTAGTGTGTTTCTTGTGTGTTCTAGTGTTGTACTGCAGTGTGTTGTAACAGTACACTATATCGGCACTTCTAATAGCATGGATAGAGGTCCTATTTATCATTTATTTCATTAGTGATGATAAATTTACCCTTTATCAGTGCCATTTGAGAACCTATAAAAGTCCAATGCTTATAACATCACTCATGTAGTCAAAAATTTTCTTTCATTGATAAAGGCCATTTCTAGCACTGTTAAAGGCCTGTTTTAGTAGTGCATGGTGTTCAGTTCATGGATCCAAAGGAATCTAGTTTAATTTTTTCATACTGATGGGGAGGAATTTATAGGACTCACCATCCTAGCTATATGTGTTCTTATGCGGTGACTATATTTTATATTCGTGGTAGAGTTAGTGGAGGTATATGATATTGTGTGCCTCGTGCGATCCAGTCATAGGTGTAACATGATTTTCAGTGACCACAATACCATTCCATCAATAACTCATTCATTAGATTCTGACCAATTGAAGTAGTCTTTCATTATTGTGTGGACATTATGAGAGTCTTATATAGGGTTTAGATGACATGTCTAAGGGATTTTTCAAAATCAGGATGCCTGTTGAATGGATTTCGTGTGATTTGAAGTGACTTTTTAGGGGTATTTTAGAAGAAAAAGGTGGCTTGATAGGGGGCCTTCATGAGATCAAGTTTTTATACTGAGGGGTCATGTGATACCATGATGGGTTTTCAAGGGGGTTTTGCACGATCAGTCTGAAATTCCAAGGGATCTATAACTTTGTACTCATAATAGCAACGTATCCTTCCCTCACAAGAAGCTATGGTCATTTCCCCTTTTTATGTCCTTGTTTATTTTACAAGGGGTATGAATCTCATGTCTTTTCACAAGCACTTTCAAAGATAATCACTCTCCCCATCAGTGATTCATCACATAACCAACAACGATTGTTGTGGTGATTCATGAGAATTATCATGGAAAACCCTTCTATTTGTATTTGGAGCTGAAGGGGAATGAAAGAAAACATGGATATGTTAAAAAAACCTTCACATGAGGGGGGTGAAATGCCAATGGTATCTCACATTATAAGGAATACATGTCACCAGGGATTCTGTGGTGTCTTACGAACCACATGGGTGTATCATAATATATTTATGACCGTGAAAGGCTTCCACCTTTTAAATATTTTCTTCTTATTTTACAATGAATTTTGGATGGATCATTAGGCACACATATGGTGACAAGCTATGTGACTCAGGGGAGGTCATCTGGTAGCCTCCACATGATCATAGTGTGTTTGGGATTCCTTTACAAGAACCAAGTAGATTTTTCAGAGAGGATTTGTGTGATCTTCCAATAGTTTATTCTCTACAAATTACCATTCACATGAACATCCAAAGGTGATGTGATCACATGTACTTTGGAGGGTTAAATGATATTTGTGTCTTATATGCCTTCTTATTTCTTTTCTTTATTGGGAATATAATACCCATATTTTGGGAAATTCTTCCCTTGTGGATTTACTAATTTTTATTTGGAGGGCATCAAAAAATTACCCCCTCATGAGAGACAACCATGACGAGAAGGGATGTGTTCTGAGGAAAGTGAATTTATATCTAATGCATTGGTGCTATCATCAATTAGTGTCTTTTGGGGATGCTGGTCTCCCTAGAGACATTTTTTATTCCATGAAAGACCCTATAAATAGGGGAATAGATTGTGTATAATTCACTGGCTACCAAACTCTTTGATATCTTGTGATCTACCTTCATTGCATGACCCATTTTCAAGACCATATATAATAACCGATCCCAAGATCCGTTCATGAGACCTTTTCATGAGAATATCTTTTCAATAATTTCTTTTCCCATCAGTCATTCGAACTAACAACAAATACATATTTGGTAATTGGTTGAACCATGGATATACGACTGCATAATTGTCTTTAAAGGTTTCAAAAGATCTTCTGACTCAGTTTCATAACCACTCGACTATTATTCAGAATTGTGACCATGTGAGGGTCATGAAATCATGACTATTTGAGAGATCACTTGATGTTCTATGGGTCTATGTGGTTTGATATATCTTCATAAGCTAGGTGATTCACGAGTCCTTTATGTGATTTCAAATCCCCTGATGATTCATACAATTCACATGAGGTTTCCATAATTAGGAATTTATTTTGACATTATTTCACTTATACGACATGCAACTTGATTCTATGAAGATGGATTCCAGCTCTCATCATAGTTCTTTCGTCATGGATAACCATAGGTCCATGATTTCTAGTAATCATAATGTTGACCCTTGATACCTTGTGTGCTCTAAATATGAGGTTCTGAAAGGGATTATATCATTAAAACTCCTAATCTATCTTTTATCACATCAACTTACTCCATATGGGGTTGGATTACTAGACAAAGTCTCAATCCCTTATCCATGCTTTAACCTACCATCTTGTTGGGTATCAAATTCTCTTGATTGTATTCAGATGAAAGTTTTTGAGTATGGAAAACTGGTTGTAGCATTGTCCTAGAGGTTGTCTAATATGCTGGTGAACTCCCATATGGTCCAATATAGCTAGAATTTATCCCACCATTCCATCGCTTAAAGCAGCTCTAGTATATTTTTCTTTTCTCTAAACAAATCGAGCGTCAGCTAGAGATCAAAATGGGATCCTTGTCCTAGTGGAAACTTCTCTGACAAATGGGCGTGACCATTATGGGTCAAGGAAAGCATATTATAATTTTCCAAACTGTTACATGCTATAAATATTTAAAAATCTATATGGATTTCTCAATTCATCGTTTATCATCAGTATGATCTTCTTTGAGAACTGGTTAGTCATTGGTGCCCTGACACAAATTCATTCCATCAATCCCACGAATAAGTAGTAATCAACCTCGGTAATATTTATCAATTAGGAGAGGTATACCCCTTCACGAAATGTATAATTAATTCCATCTTACTGTGGATGTATGGGATGAACCTATAAAAACCCTATTTTTGGAAAGGGAAATGATCAACATCATGAAAGATAAGTAATGGAAGTAGCTGAATATGCAATCACTCATGTCTTTTTAGGATTAGATCAATGATTTCCTCTATCAAAGGGTAGCTTATCCAACCACTATACACCCTTGTCGGTGTCTATCCCAATAGGTTCATGATAGTACTGGTTTGTATTGGGACATATTAGAAGTTAGGGATCATGCCTCATGGGGATACCATGTGAAGCTGAAGATATCACTGAGCCTTATGTTAGAGGGCTTCATGGAAATGTTGCTAAACGAGTGTCTCTTCCCATATGGAGACACGTTCTGAGGAATCTAGGTCGTTATGATACTGATGGCTACATGGATAGTAGAGGAATGACCCCTAAATCTAGTGGTACCAACTCTTACAAATCATTACTCGCTCTTGGGCCACATTTAGTAGCAAGGCATCCCTTGTAGGATTGATGGTCCTTTAAAATTTCTATTTGACTAGATATGGGAGAATTTACATTCTACAGATACCAAAATACCACTAAGATACCCAATTTCATATCTTGCCCAATGTTTCTAGACATATCTAGGCTTGTGTCACTGGAATATGCCAATGGGCTTTATGCATGGGAGTAGGGATATGCTAATCCCCCAGTACTACTGTAAGAATATGCCTATAGACTTGTTCCGAGTGAGATGGGATATGAGTCTTCTCACAGGTTACTATCAGGATATACTAGTTGTCATCCTTAGTGGGAGTGGGGAAATGATCTCATCCATGATTATTTGGAGCCTTATGCGTTCTATGTGTCTTAATTGTTGCCCAAGAATGGGTATTAGAGGATGAAGTGTGTCGGTTAGTACCCTCATTAGGTGACTGAAGGGAACTGGTGGGATGACATTGGTGATGGTGGTTAACATGATCCTTCCTTGGTGGCCTCTAAACTGGAAGGGAGACATAGTTGACACCTTGTACCACCTTCATCAAATAATTAATGTTGTTATTGTCATGCTCTATTGATGAGATCTCGAAGTGGTTGATGATGGTGAGAAGTGTCACTGGATTTACTATAACATTATTTAGATGATGTGGAATCGTTAGCTTCAGTACTTGAAGAAACACATGGGAAACCTTATTTCTCCTTTGAGGTAGCATGTTTAGGTGACAATGAAATGGTCCGATGAGAATTATCACCTACATATCTTTCCAGATATGGTTTCTTGTTAAATTCACCATTTTTTTCAACCCATTCTACATAATTATCCTTTAAAGGAAGGTTGTATTAACCCTGAGAGGACTGGGTAATTCACCCCTTTCATATTGCGAAAGATATTCCACAGTCATATGATCCCAATGGGCGATTTCACAGGGTCAAGTACTTGTGAAATCGGTCCTCCTCAGATATAACTTTCTTGGATGATCTCCAATGATTTTATTTGTAGAGCCATAAACACCCAACAACCCTGGTATCCATGATTTATGGACCTTCTTTCCAAAGGTAGGCACTAATTGGTTGATGATTGAGCCAATGACACTTAAGGACTCTATTGGACAAGAGGATGGGATGTCGGGCTCACCACACCCTTTTGGGGGAGGATTATTGCCTATTTTGGGACTCTCTTATTGATTTAAGTCATGTTCATATGTTCGTGAATCCTTAGTTCATTCCCGAAGAGTGTATCCACAGGATACCCATGGTTTAGAGGATCATCATAAGCATATATGTATTTGATGTTATGGAGGTAATGCTGACTTGAGTCGTACAATAAGGTTCTCTGGAGTTTATCATCATCTAGGGGGGACAGAAGGTGACTTGATGTTGAAATTGAGCCCATAAGATGTGTTTCCTACATATCCTCGAGGGAGTAATTAGAACCCACGTATTTCAGAATAGATTGGGCATATGCATGGACACTGTCCATTTAGGGGGACATGATTAGTGGACCCTTTTATATGGGCACACTTTTTGAGATCGGGCCATCAGGTAGGCCTCCTACATATCCTGGTTTAATCAGAATTCAGAGTTCTCATAGTTCATAATTTTTGGGGCCTATGCATAGAAGCTACCCATTTGGGGGATCATGAGGTGGATATCGACTCCTGATGATTTGAAGGTTTTGTTAGGGCTTACACCTAAGAGGATGCCCATTTGTTGGGATTATGCATATTTCATGATCACCACCAAACTCTAATCCCATGTGAGTCATGTTCAGTGTGAGAAACAAGAGAAAGAAATAGATCTAAAGACTGCATGTTCGATATCATCTACAAGTAGATGGAACTAAATCCAGGAGAGTGGGAGAGAATTTGAGCATGCCCCCTCACCCATATTGATATCTAGGATAGTCAAATCTTGGTGATCTGTCCATACACATCCAGAGATGAAGGGAAGAGGGTCAAGAGTGATACCTCTGAAAAAATTCTAGGGGCTTACCTTAGGAGGAGTTCCCATGAGGGGGATGGAATGTGTACACCATGATTATAGAAGATCTATGATCAGGTGGAATGATATGAGGCATGAAAGAATTTGAGGTGAATAGAGGTAGGATAGGCCTCTCCTAAGGAATAATTTATCTCTTGTTGAAAGGCCTTTTTTGAGGGCAACATATGCAGAGCCGTCCAGGGTATGATGTCCATATTCAAGAAAAGGTGTACTCAATACATTGAACATCCATTTATGATGGCTGAGGATGTTTTTGAAGATATGAAATCACCCAATATACTATATTTTAAAGTCATATAGCTTGGATGATGGCATCACAGTTTAATTTCGTGTTGCATTGAATAGTTCCATACAATTTAACGACATGTGGATAAGACATTTACTCATAGATTAGGGTAATAAATTTTGAACCATGGTGGAAGGAACTATGATTAAATATAGGATAATCGGGCTTGGATATTCTGACATGCCTCGAACATGAGAAAGAAGGAACGTGTAAACCATGATTTTGGAGGATTAGAGATTAGGGGAAACAATATGAGGCAAGTAATCCATTAAGGCATACATGGGTAAGAAAGGACTCTCTTGAGAACGAATTTTTCTTTGGTTGATGGTTGTTTTATAAGAAACATATGTAGATCCACTGGGGCATGATGTGCATAGTCAGACAAAGATGTTCACATGACACTGGCCTTCTACTTCTGATGTCCATGGAGGTTTATGAGGATCCACGATCACTAGAGTCACAAAGTTTGATGGATGGGAAGGATATGTCCAGGCATTTATGAAAAATTCAGGTAGTGATTTTCCATGGAGTTGGGTAAAACTGGCATAAGAGGCAAAAGATAGGGTTTTATGGAGGTGCATGAGGAATGTCCCATCTCATGGTATTCATGGGACAAATTTTTGAGAGGCATAAGGGTGAAAAATAAAATATTGTCAAGTTGACCTGAAAAGTCCATGGTGGGACACTGCATTTTTCATGGGGGTCAGTGACATTAGTGAAGGGACTAGATCGGAGGGCTGGGACCATAGCTAGACACTAAACCCGAGCGAGGGTGTGAGGGATGCACCCTCACAGTATGGACCAGTGGGTGCAAAAAGTTTTCTACATAAGGTTGTTTGAGTAGAAGATGGCTGCGTAGGATGGTACACAGGAGAGCTGGCCACGTAGGATGGTACGCGAAAGAGCTAGCCATCAAGGATGGTACATGGAAGAGTTGGCCACCAAGGACCATCAGTGTGATGGGTTCCACATATGGGAGTCTTCTTACTATCTTTCGCATATGGGAATCCGCGAACCATTTTTATTATAAATTTTTATTGGATTGCTTATTGGATGTGGAGGGTCTTCCAAATACAGTTTGCAGGGGGACTTTTGTGAACTACACTCTTCATATGGTTCACAGGATGGATTCTATGAACTGCTTATTCTTCGTGGATGGAATATGTGAACTGATTTGTATACGGGATGGAGTCTCAAAAACTACTTTGGGTGTGATAGAAATTTGTCTCGCACCCTCTATGTTCTTCTTCCTTTTTTTTATCATCCTAGAGTTCTCTCTCCATCTTCTTTACCCTTTTTTTAGTTCTCATGTTGGTCCTTTTATAGAGTGTTGGGAAATCTATATATGTGGTTGATGTGGCACATTATGCGGAAGCACATGGAGAGATATCTAGATCCATAGAAGACCCATTCAACCACAATTTATGATAGTTTAGAATATCCCTGGATTCTCCTCATCCACGAACCATATCATTCGTGGGGATGGTGTGTGAGGCGTTTCTATGGTAGATTCTCTCCAATGAAAATGGTTCATGGTGGCTTCGGTTCACTGGTTAAAATTCAATGCGAACTGCTTTTTTCACTGGCCAATGCCTCACGGGCCAGTGCATCATTGGCCATCCTCATAAAAATGGTTCATGGTTTATGACTTCTACAAACCCTTCCTGGTGATGGTACATGTCTAGGTTTTATTCCTTTGAAAAAATTTATTTCTTCAAATTTCTTATCAAATTTTCACTCCAATTTTTATTTCTTTTCTTATCCTAACATGAAAGAGTATTTTCCTTCCATTTGATTGATTTTAGGGACCCTACAAACATTAAGGGTCAAGAGGATACCATGTCTATGGTATTCCCACACCATTGCATTCACCACCCTATGTTGAAGATGTTGAGTGGGTGAGGTCATTCTGAGGCCCACATGGGTTGTAGTTTTAGCTAATTTTACAGAATAGTCATTGGATGATGACATGGAGGATCAGGGTGTTGTTTGCAAGAGAAATATCTAAAGTCATGCAAAAAACAAGGAACAAGTTAATTGATTAATTCATCATTGTAGAGATGATATTTTCTCAATAAGATACACTTGGGTAACACCATTTCCCTTTTATTCCTGATCTGTCCATTCTACTCATGTGGGCTTGTCAATGCGAGTATGAACTTATTTAATGGGAACCCCAGCTACAGAGGATAAACCATAAGATTTATGTCAAGTTTTTCAGTTTTGTTTGTGATGGAGGAGAAAACAAAATGGATTGACACATGGTAAATTGATCTTTATTATATTTGAGAGATTCACATCAGGTTCATGATTTTTGTTTATGGGGGAAATGATAAGGATTGCATGTGTAATAGGAAAAAAATGGTCTGATGGGAACTGGATAGTTTATTCTTTTTATCTTGTAAATAAGATTTTGTGATTAAATGGTTTCATGTTAGGTTATTAACTTTTGTTTTTTAGGAATTTGTGGTTTTTTTGGCCTGCTAATTTTATTTTGGGTGGGGGGAGGGGTCAATGTCTTGCATAATCATTAAATTTGGGTTTACCATTTTTATCTCTAATAGAAACCCCCAATGACTCCCACGTCCATAACTGGGTACTGACCTACTTTCCAAAGGCAGGTGGTCCTTTGGGGTTTCAAACCCAATAATTATTAGGAAGTCACATTGGTTGAGCGGATGGGAGGCCAGGCTCATCAATCCCTTTTGGGGGGAATTGTTTCATAATCTGGGACTCTCTTATTGATTTAATATATGTTCAAGAATATCTTCCTAATCCTAATATGAGATTGGTTACCCTAACAAAATAACCATATGTTAAACCCTTTTAAATGGTAAGGGGGTCTTTTAGTGAATCCATATGTGCATATCCAAGGCTCTTCATCATTTTCCCCTAATGGGTAGATTCTTATATGTTGAAAACATATCACCAAAAATGTTAGAATTTACTTCCATGCAGGGAAGAGATTAATATGTCAAGGAAGATATTGATCCATTATGAGGTGTCCTGTGTATGCTATTTTACAACAGGAATCAAAACCCACATAGTCTGTTAAACCCATGCAGTTCAATATCATGCGGAATAGACATACATGTGGGCAATTAGGAGCCATGTATTTGAGATCATGCCATGGTGAGGTGTCCTATATATCTGGGTTATAAAATAAATCATATTTATCATAGTTTATTCATTCCCCTTAGGACTTACCATGAGGTGGATACCACTATATTAGAGTAGTTATCTCATGCCACTGATCAAGGCTTACACATCGAGGTTCCACCAGCAAGTGGAGATTCATGATGCGAATGATATGACCATTGAAACTCTGTAATCCCAAATGATCCATGATTGTTGTTAAAAATAAGGGATAGAAAGTAATCAGTCTCACTACATATGTATGCAAGACTTATATACTTTGACAAACATTTTGATATGTAATATGGATCTCAGGCCTTAGTAATGTATCCTACGTATCCTGACTGTTACAAGAATCATAGTTCTCATTGTTCAATTCACCTATTAGTCGGTTGATGTATGAGGCAAAATGATCAACCCATGGGAATAATTTTTTCTTAATGGTTGAAATGCAGGAGACATGGAGGGGCTTTCATTGAATTGGATGAATATTTGATCCTCAGCCTTTAGAAGCAATACTACGTATCTTGGTTTTGATATGAATCAGAGTCATAAAAGTTGAGTTTGAATTTTCAATCTGCTGGTGGATGAAGAAGGGTGATATCCCATGAGATAGATTGGGTCGTGATAGTTGAAATATCAGAGAAATGAGTTGACTAATGTTGAAGTGGATTTTCATTTGAGCTCGGGCCTTCAGAAGGTGTCTTCCATATCCTGGTTATGGCAGGGATCATAGTCACTGTAGTTCAGTTTTATTTCTCAATCCTCTTGTAGATGAGGAAGGATGATCACACCAAGGGAGAGATTAGGTCGCGATGGTTTAAATGTCAGAGACATGAAAAAATTACACTAAAGTGGATTCTTATTTGTGATTAGGACTTAGGAAGGAATTATATGTATCCTAGATATGGTAAAAATCAGAGTTATCTTAGTTCAGTTTGATAGAGGCTTAAACTCTATGGTTACCCTAATATGGAGACAATCACATCTTGTCATTGATCGGGGCTTACAAATTGAGGTTACCTAATATAGATTTTGGAAAAGATTATCACGTTTGAAGAACCCTGCTTGACCTAACCCCATTTTCTGTCTAACTTGATTGATTATCTTCTTGAATTGCCTTGATTTTCTGAAACCTTCTAGGGAAATATAATAGTTATCACCCTGAATTTTTATTTTGATAAAGAATTATTAATAAATGGGTAATTGAAAATTATCAAGGAATGAAAAGTTGAAATATAATTATGAATATGGTATTGGTATAGATGTATAATAAATCAAAATTTATTAAATAGGATATTTAGAGTGCGTACAAAGAAAGTCATGACCTTTGGTAATGGTTTATATTGCAATATCATTTTTAATCAGGATTGTTTATGCTTGTATCTCTTTTGGGGGAATTATATGATTTTTATATATTAAACCTCATCCATTTTCTTATAACCCAATTATTTATAACATTTTCATGTGTTCTTTCTATTTTACCTCAATTTGGTGCTCAAAAAGGAAAAAATAATGTTTTTAAGAAAAATCATCCTTATTTATCATTTTTGGTTAGAAATATTTTTCTTCCATGTCTCTATTCATTTAAATAAATCAATATTTTTCTTTTATATTCTTCAATAACTGGTTTAATTCATTTAAAAACATATTTGAATTTATTTTAAAAATATTATTGAGGTATTTTTATAATGTTTTCCATGCGATATATATTTGATTTTTTTATAAAAGTGAGAAAAAAATCAATTTTTTAACACTTACCGATTGAATGGTATTCCTGTCATCATATTTTAATCTTGATTTAGAAGTTTCAATAGTTTTATAAAGAAAATAATATTCCCATTTTATTATTAATTTTAGTTTTTGTAAGGAACTAAAATAAAAAGGATGTTTTCTCTTGATTCTAAAAGAGTATTTTAAATTATTTTATAAAATATATTTTTCATCCTTTTCAACATCCTTTAAATATTGTTATACTTCCCTGAAGTTATTTTCTCATGGTACCATCCACCTACTTTATCTTGATGCCTTATAATGATGATATTTTAAATATGATTTCATGAAACTAGTTTCTTTCTCAGGGGTTAATTATGATATGATGAATGTTTCTATGATCTTGTGTCACACTTATCTATGATTTTAATTATGTAATGGGTGGTTCAATAATTATATATACTTTTAATTTAATGTGTAAGGATTTATGTCTCATGAGATAATATGAATTGGAATGAGGAGTTATATCTGTCAAGTAAGAGAATTTTTCCACTATGATAGTCTTAGAAGTGAGTATTGTCTAAGTAAATGATAGGAATGGGGAGTGAACTAAATTTAATATGGGACTATTTCCACTATGATAGGCTTGGAAGTGATCCTTGACTAAGGAAATGATTTTATATTCTTATGTTTATTCCATAAAATAATGTCTTATGCATATGATATTCTTTAATGGATCACAATTGATTATTTATGATTTCATATTTTTTGAATCATGGATTTTTATGAAAAAAACTTATTCCTTGAGTCATGATTTATGGTCAATGACATATTGGGAATTTTTTCAAAAGTTTTCACCATGGTCTTAAACCCTTATTTTTATTTTATGCTCACTTAAGATCATCAATTGATATCTCTCATATCTAATTTCACTAATAATATGAGCTCACCCTTTCTTATATTTATTTTTCAATAGGTTACAGATAAATTAATTAAGTAGGGTATATTAGAGAATGCTACTATGTCAGAATAAATTTATATTACATAGTGAAGATCCTTCATGAAATAATCTGATTATGTATCTAATATTTATAAATACCAATCCTTTACTATTTTAGGTAATGTATTATTGTAGGGTGTATTAAACAGTCTTCTAAAATGATGTGATATTTATGTATTTAATTATTGGGTCACCTCAATTTCACTACTATTTAAGATTTAATTATTCCTTGTTATTTGATTCATTGCATAAGTCATAGGGGTTGTTGTAAAATTGACTAACTTTAATTAAATTATAAAATTTATAGTAAACTTCATCTTTATGAGTTTTTATTCGACCCTACGACTATATTATATTGTATTCCCTATTTCTTTTCTAGGGTCTATAAATCTTATTTTCATTTCACCTCCCTTTGGTTCGTGATTCAACCAAACTGTTTGTTGTATGTGGACTCAACCTTATCACTTCTTTACAGTTCAGAATATTTTCCCACTATGTTAGTGTTCTTTATATTTTTTCAAGAATGTTCTTTGATACACTCCCAATATTTATTAAGGTAATTATATAAAATACTATAAATTCTATATAAATGTTTTGAAAAAACCTTTTTTAACAATTTCTATACGAGTCATTTTTTACTTTCATTACAAAAGTATAAAATGAATATCATTTTTATTGTTTACTGCATTATATCTTGTCCTATGTTTTATAATTATTTTCTTAATAAATATTCCTATTCGTGTTTCCATATTTTTTCAAAAAAACCTTATTTTTATTTTTTGATGAATTTTTTAATTTAAAAATAATGGTTTGTTTTTTAGAAGAATAAATAAAGATGTTTCATTTCACTTATGTATATTTTCATATTCCACTCCAAATTTCTTATTTTCTTTGGTATTTATTTTTAAGATTTAAATATTTTGAATTGTAATTAAATAAATTCCTTAAATTTCATCTTTTCACCCCTTGAATTTGATTTTTAAAGCTGACATAAAAGTTTATTTTCTCCATCATATTAAAAAACTTTATGAAAATTCTTTTTTTGATTTTAATTCCATTTTATTACCAAAATATAAAATATTTATCTATTTTGGAGTTATGTTTCATGTATAAATGCTATTATGAATTTATATTCCAATCCTCACTTTATTTATGAGGGCTATGTTCTATTTCATTATTAATCTCTTTCTACTTTATTTTTCCCCTTTAGGTCCATATTCATTAATTTCATTAAAATAATCTATATCACTTATATTATTTTTATATTGTGTATTCTAGTAATGAATTAACCATATACCCAATTCTATATATAGTTTCATCTTGAAGGTTTCTTACTAAAAATGTTATTCCATTGATTAACTGGGGATATATTAACACTCTATATACTTTTTATTTCAATAAGGATGTTTATTTATTACTAAGGAATGTTAGTTATTGTATTGTTTATTAATTACTGCATGTGATATATTTATTGGACTTAATTAGCGATGGGTGGGTCCAAGAATTATATTTCCCCTCGATTCATTGGTAAGTATCGTGATACAATCTAATTATTTTATTTCATGAAAACCTTACCCAATTATGTATACTGTCTTTGTGTGAGGATTTAATGATATGTTTATGATACTCGCCATTATGCATTTTATCACTATGAAATCAGTTTTTTTCTAATTGATTATTTACATTGTTATGTTATCCAGGTATATATCACATGACCATATTATTATTTATATGTAATTACATAATTAATATTCATTCATATCATATTATTCATTTCTTGTTTATTCTATGATATTTTTTGTTATAGGATACCCCTTACTGAGTGTTTGAGATCACCCTTTTTATGTTTCCACTTCCCTGGGTTATAAAGAAAAGGATTACGTATGAAATGTCTAGATTAGTGTCATATGTCAAGAATTTTGTGAGGTATTTTGAAGAGTTATTTTTAAATAAATAGTCCATGGTTTATTGAGAAAGAATACACATTTGAGGGAAAAGATATGAGTTTTTTATTTAAAGGATTTCCTTAATTCTCTAAAACAGTTAACCAGAATTTTTTTTGGTGTTTAAGTGACTCAATATTTTTTATTAATTATGTAATTATAGATGGTTAAGGTTGTTCCAATTAAATTAGTACCATAACTAGTTTATAAATAATATGTTTTTAGCACCATTTCGAGGTTGAGTTTTATATGTCATGGTTGGTATTAAATTAGGGTTTATATAACTTTAGAGGTTGAGATGTTATCAGTTGAGGATGATTTTAAGAGTTGTAGATACCATCATGGGTTAATATGTTTAAGTTTGATCACGAGTTTAAAGGTATAAATACCCTTTTTTATGTCTTTTATGATTGGATTTTATGTTGATTGGTGATATTTTATCAATTTTTATTCGGTATTAGAACGAATACATGATCAAGGTATATGTATACCTTAGGGTTGATATGTAATTTGACTTCCTGGAAATTATTATTATTTTTGAAAATGACTAATAACTTTTTGAGATTATATATGATTAAGGTATATATTGATTGGTATGAAATTAATATTGTTTTGGGATAAAAGATAAGATTGGATTCCAGGAGCATAGGTTTCCACAAATTTTGGTTTTAGAATGTAGTAAGAAAGATCAAGGTTTAATTATTTTTGAAAATTAGGACTATAATACATTAGTGTAAACCCTAAGAATAAATCTACATATAGAAAAGTATTCTAAATTTTTTGTGAAGTAAAAAGTGATGTGGTTTCCTAGCAATGAAATCCATTTCTCTGTACTACAAGTCATTTCAAACTCTGGATCCGATGCACCTTGATGCAATAACTCGTAAAAAGGTGGTTGAGTATTAACTCATTCTTCACTTAGTGCATGATGAAAGAGCCAAACAACACAATTGGTTTGACATTGCTAAGGATATGATTTGTATGATTCAAAATATATTTGTGAACTATTAGGAAAGATTTGAATACATTCTTATATCACGAATCATGAATATATTAAGAATAACCTACTCTATTTTCATTGGTAAGAGAAATTAAAATTATTATGACATAATATATCTTAGAGGGTAGAATTTAATTCCCCAAGATTTTAGTATAAATTTACATTTTAATAAATACTATGTTGAATTTCATATATCATAAGAACCACCGAACTAAAATTAACCGTGATATATTTTAAAATACAATATCTATTGAAAACAATTCTAGGAACAATGAAGTGATGAACGATTCATAGAAGAGTCAAAGGGAAAATCAAAAGAATGAGAATAAAATCTTGAGATATAGATATTATCTGGTTCAATATTAATATCTACTTACATGGAGAGGTAGAAACAAAACTATGATTCTGGAGCCCAAATTCCAGGGAGTACCTCATATTTTCCATCACAAAGAAACCCTTTCCTAAAATGGGCTAATAAAGAAGTTGATGTACTATTACACTAACTGCACAAAACGTTCATTGTTCTATAGTGAAAGGTAGATGGAAGTCCACATTGCTAGAGTTCCGCGACCACCGAAGTCGAAGCTACTATAGTGGATAGGGATGGAAGTCCGCATAGCTAAAATACCACCATATCAAAAGTCTGTACTGCTATAGTGACCTATTGGTGTCATCTGATTATCTCTACTATAGTTGGTCATAGTTGTTACAGTGCCCTAAAAACTTGTATTGGTGGCCTTCGACCCCTAAAGCAGGGATACATTCCCCTAAAACCCCCAACGAGGTCACTGCGGAGCTTGAACCTTAGAGTTGCAGTTTAGTGCACATTATGGGAAGAAAACATTCAGCTCAGCATCATCCAAAATGGACCAGGCTACACAAATCCAATAATATAAACACTAATACATTATGCGAAAAAAATTTGAAATATCATTATGAAAATTACAAAAAAATAAGAATCTCATGTAAATGAAAAAACAGTCCAAAATTTTTATTTTACATTTTTTATTATTTATTTATAGAAATTTTTTTGTTCTAATACCAATGAATTAAATAAATTTAATAATTAAATAAAAAATAATTAAGGGTTTTTTTTATTAAAATAATTTAGTGTTAAAAAGCCTATTGTAGAACACTTTTATTTTTCAATATATTATATCTTTTTAACTTAATAAATTAAATTTATTGGTTTTTAATAAATAATTTGAAAAGCGTTATTTATAATATATATATAACATATTAACACTCATTTACTGATTTTTACTTGGAAATTAGTAAGAATAAACTCACTTTATGGTTAAAAATAATTTTTTCTAAAAACTGTTTGTTCGTGTTTTGCGTTACAATATTAAAATTAAATTTTATTACTTTAAGAAATAGAATAAATTAAAATAGAATTTTAATTGTGAATTTTAATTTCCATATTAGCTAATATGTTCAACTTTAATTTTTACATAAAAATAAGTTACTAGGTTAAAAATTAGTCACCACGAGAAAGGTTTAAATGAGGTAAAAGCTTAAAATAAAGTCTCAAAATATTACAAAACTTCATATCTAAATGGTTGGGTGAGAAATTTATTTACAATAATTTATAATTTCATATCTAATTATCAATGTTTTAGTCACTTACCTTGAATAGTGCATCTATTTTTATATTAAGATATTAATATTTACAAAAATGTCACCCTCTCACGTACACGAGGACTCATTCACTACCTCACTTCTCCTCACACCTAAATTTGCTTACCTCAACCAAAATCTATCAAAAAACTTATCCAAAACTATTTCTCATGTCCTATAGGTTGTTTTATCAATAAAAAAATCTAAGAATTCATAAGGAGTGGTCTAAAGGATGATATCAAATGATGATGTAATAGTTTTAACCAAGTTATTTCAAGTTTATTTCTTCTTCAACCTATTACAAATCTATTATACTTATACAAATATAATGAAATCAATATAATTATTATATTTAAATGTTATTATGTTGATAAAATAACCATAATCCAATTTCCTCTCATCCATTAAAAAATATAAATGGCGCATGTATAATGGACGGACTACCCCCTCCATGAATAATGTATTTCATTTTTATTAACCACCTTAAATGGATGGTTATACCACTAGATTTAATGAATAAATATGATATTTATGATGTGATTAAAATTATGAAAAAAATTAAGAATTATATTTATAATATTAAAAATAAAATTTCAATGTAAATTTAACCACTTAAAACGAAAGAACTCATTCACTACCTCACTTCTCCTCACACCTAAATCTACTTATCTCAACCAAAATCTATCAAAAAACTTCTCAAAAAGTATTTCTCATGTCCTATACATTCTTTTATCAATAAAAATAATCTAATAATGCATAAGTAGTGGTCTAAAGGATGATATCAAATGAAGATGTAATAGTTTTAACCAAGTTCTTTCATGTTTCTTTCTTCCTCAACCAATTCCAAATATAATATTCTCATGATAATATAATGAAATCAATATAATTAGTATATTGAAATGTTATTTTGTTGATAAAATAACCATTATCTAATTTCCTCTCATCTATTAAAAAATATAAATGGCACATGTATAATGGACGAACTACTCCCTCCATAAACAATTTAGTTCATTTTTATTTACCACCATAAATGGATGGTTATAAAATTAGACTTAATGTATAAATATTATATTTATGAAGTGATTAATATTATAAAAATAATTATGAATTATATTTATAATATTAAAAAAATCAATGTAAATTTAACCACATAAAACGAGTTTACTAAAACACTTTTCTTAATTTGAATATATTTTGGAAAACCTATTGATCTGTATAAATTTTGTGAAATTAAAATGAAAAGGAACATATATATCTACAATTATGGAGATGATGATACAATTTTTTAAATAATTTGACCATGATCCATGTACCAAAGTCTTTTTTAGGAATTGAACAAACAACCTTAAGTGGCTGATGACAGAAAAAATTATACCATAAATGAATGACAAGTGATAATAAATGCACCATAAAAATGGAATATGCTTGAAAAAGGTTATGAATAAACTATTTTATCAATATAATTTTATTATTAAAGAGGTTAGATGTATGTACCAAGTGATTCAGGACTTGAGGTAAGATTTATTTATCTCAATTTCAATTCCATGATACATGTTTCTTATTAGGAGCCAATTTACTTTGACATGGATTCAATACTTCGCTACCGACTTCTTGAATTTTAAAAAACTTGTTATTTCTGATATTTTCATTTTGATTTAAGAAATATATATTCTTTGTCATTTTATTCGTTATATAAGTCATAAGGGTTATTGTTAACTTAATCTATTTTCATTAAGTTAAAACCATTAATGTTAAACTTTATCGTTCTATGTTTTGTTTGTTACACCCTATAATTTTATTATATTTTATCATATATTTTTTTCAGGGGTTTATTATACTTCTTGACATTTCACCAGCCTTTGGATCACAATTTAACCAAATAATTGATTGCATGTAGACCCAAACTTATCTTTTTTATGATCAATAATTATTATCCTCTATGCCTATATTTTTTATATTTTTTCAAGATTTTTCATATCTATACATAAATATTTTGAAGGTTATTTTATACTATCTTTGACTTTATTTAATTTTTTAAAAGGAATATTTTTAACATTTTATGCACGAGTTATTTTTTACTTTCTTTACAAAAGTGCGAAAAGAATATCATATTTAATGTTTCCTGCATGAGTGTCATTTCCCACTTTTATAACCATTTTTTCTTAACAAATATTACAATCAAAATTTCATGGGTTTTAAAAGAAAATATAATTTTAATTTTTCTATGAATTTGTCATTTTAAAAATAAGTTAATTATTTAGAAGGATAAATAAAAAAATTTCATTCCACTTATTTATATTTGTATCTTCCATGCCATAATTCCAATTTTTGTCTTCATTTATTTTCAAAGTTTCAATATTTGGAATTCCTTTTTAAATAAAATTTGTCATTATATTATTTTCACCCATTGAAATTGATTTTTGAAAGTGACTTATAAGTGCGTTTTTAAAACAATAATACAAATGATTTATGAAATTATTTTTATTTTTTAAATTTCATTTTCTTCTTAAAATATAATAGATCTATCCCTTTTTTAATTATGTTTCATGTATTCCCTTATAAATTCTCTTACAAATTTACAGTTCATACCTCATCTTGTTCATAACAGTTATCTTCTCTTTCACTATTCATCTATCTTTTGACTTTATTTTTCTCTTTTATGTCTATATTCTTTAATTTCATGAATATAATCTATACCTCTTTCACCATTTCTATATTGTGGTTCATATTAAATAATTAATTATATTCCTAATACTATATATGATTTTAGTTTCAAGAGTGGTAACTAAGAATGTTATTGCATTTATTTGATGAGTAAATATTGACACCCTATATACTTACTATTTAAACATAAATGATTATTAATTTCTTAGGAATGTTGGTTATGTATTGTATTGTTTATTCATTCCTTAATTGATGAATGCATTTGACTTAATTAGTGATGGCTCGATCGCAAAATTATATATCCCCTCGATGCATTGATAGGTCTCGTGAGGAAAAGTAACTTGGATATTTAGTGTAAACCTTTCCTTATTATGTATGATGTGTTGACCAGATGTTTCGACGATATGTTTATGCTGTCAGGTATTCTACATTCCATCATTGTGAAATCAGTCATTGTTGTCCATATGATTATTTTAATTTTTATGTTATCAATGGATATATCACATTCTCATATTATCAGTTATATGAAATTATTTTATTATTATTCATTCCTAACATATTTTTCATGTACATTTACTCTATGATTTCTTATGTTGTATGTTATCCCTTACTGAATATTTGAGCTCATCCTTATTATGTTTTCATTTCTTCGGGTTTTGAAGAAGAATATTGCATATAAATTGTATATATTAGTGTCATGTGTGGAAATATTTTTGAGAGATATTTAAGACTTACTGTTAAATAAGGATTCCTTGGTTTATTGGAAAAAATTATCATCTTATGGGAAAGATAATAGTTTTGTTAGTTAAAGGGTTTTCAGTACATGAAAAATTCATTTTTGCGATGGGATATTTACGATGAGTCCATCAATCAATGAAAAAAGTCATTTTGAAGGGAATATTTTGAACATGATTTGTTTCCCATCACAAATAACCCTAAATAAATAGAAATTTTTGATAGTAAAGGTTTCCTATTGCAAATAACTTTGACGTGCATGCATTGAAAATTAAGGGAAACATTATTTTCAAAAATTATTTTCTCCTATCACAAATACTATTAGTCATAATAGTTATTAGCGATATGAATTTTTAAGCCGTTGAAAATAACGTGGGTACAAATTGCGATGGGAATCCCATCACAAATAGTCTCGTTGCTACTAATCTAAATTTTATATATGCCCCCCTCCACTCAATTTTTCCCTCTCATTACTATTATGGGATATCCCTTAATCATATCTACTCTGATCTCCTCCCCTCTCAATTTCATCATTAAAAAGTTTAAATTTTTATAGAGAAACAATCTTTTAAATTTTCATCTGATAAAAGCTTCAATTTTGAGGTATTTTTTTAATGTTTTATTATTTTTAATTTATTTATTTTATAATATATTAGAAATTAGTATTATTAATTGGTATTACTTAGTTTTAATTATAAGTCATTATTTTTATTAGCATTATTTATTTTTAAGTAGCAAAAATTATTTTTAATTAGATGTATTCAGTTTTAATTTTTAGTAATTAATTTTAATTAGTTTTAATTAGAAATAATTATTTTTAATTATTTTTATGTAATTGTGATCAATAGTAACTACTTATAATTTATAGATAAATGATACTAATTAACATAACTTAGTAATAATTCATAGATCTTAGTAATAATTAATAATATTTTATAATAATTTCTAATAATTAATAGTAATTAGTAATTAATAGTTATTGACACTAATTTTTAGTAATTAATGGTAAATACTAATAAATTAAGAAAAACTATGAAAAATAGTGCTAATTAGTACAGATTAGCGGTAATCATTAAAACATAGCAATAATTATATAAAATAGCCAGTAATTACTAGAAATGATCGATAATTAGTAGAAAATAAGGTTAATTCATAAAAATAAGAGGTAATGATCGAGAATTAGTAAAAATTATTGAAAATGAGTAGGAAGTTGTAAAAATTAGTGAAAATGAGCAGGAATAAGTAAAAATTAGTAGAAACTAGTTGTAATTAGTAAATATTCGTGGAAATGATCGTTAGTTAAAATTAGTAGAAATGGTCATTAATTAGTTAAAATTACAGGAAACAAGCTTTAAGAACTTAAAATTTACAGAAATGAGTGTTAATTAGTTAAAATTAGTAGAAATGAGTGGTAATCAATACAAATTAGCAGAAATGAGCAGTATTTAGTATAAATTAGTATAAATGAGCAGGTATTAGTAAACATTTACAGTAATGAGTGGAAATTATTAACAATTAGTTATAATCAGTAAAAAGCAGTGGTAATAAAAGTTCATTAGAAAAAATTACTGAAAAGGAAAATTATTTAGTAAAAATTATAGTAAAAGAGTGTTATTTAGTAAAAATGAGTGCTAATTAGTAAATATTAGCAGAAGTGAGCTGTAATATGTAAAAAAATTGGTAATTAAAAAAAATACCAGTAATGATTGGTAATTAGTGAAAAATACTGGTAAGGTGTGGTAATTAGTAAAAATTACCTATAATGACCAGTAATCAGGAAAAATTACTAGTAATGGGTGCTAATTAGTAAAAATTGCCAGTAATGAGTGGTAATTAGTAAAAAATATCGATAATGTGTTGTAATTGGTAAAAAATACCTATAATGAGTGGTAATTAGTAAAAAATATAGGTAATGAGCGGTAATTAGTAAAAAAATCGGTAATAAGAATTAATTAGTAAAAATCAGCAGTAATGAGTGTAGCTTAGTAAAAATAAATTGTAATGATCGGTAATTGGTAAAAGTTACTAGAAACTACAAGTAATTAGTAAAAATTGCCGGGAAAAAGTAGTAATTAGTGAAAAATACTAGTAAGTAGTGGTAATTAGTAAACATTAGAGGCAATGGGTGCTAATTAATGAAAATTAGTGGGAATAAGTAGCAATTAAATAAAATTATCAATAATGAGTGATAATTAGTAAAAATTAGTGATAATTAGTGATATTTAGTAAAATTTACCTGTAATGAGTGGTAATTAGAAAACATTACCAATAATGAGTAGTAATTAGTAAAAATTACCAATAATGATCTGTGATAAGTAAAAATTACTAGTAATGGGTGGTAATTAGTAAAAATTAACAGTAATGAGCATTAATTAATAAAAAATATCACTAATGAGTTATAATTAGTAGAAATTAGTGTTTAATGGAAAAAATTAGAAGTAATTAATAAAAATTAGTGTAATTGAGTGTTAATTAGTAATAATTATTGGTAACGAGTAGAAATTAGTAAAAAATAATGATAATGGGTGGGAATTAGTAAAAAATACCGGTAAATAACATGAACTAGTAAAAATTATCAGTAATAAGTAGAAATTAGTAAACATTTCTGTTAATGAAAGGTAATTTTCATAATTAACCATTATTATATATAGAAGGTTGACCAAGGGGCATGAACAAAGCACAAAGCGAAGGGTATGGAATGATGAAAGAGTGAAATAATTCTGATTCCCTTAAGTTTAGACCATTTGGATAAGAGACAGTCATGAATATACATACTTCCTCTTCCATCACTCCCTAGTTTATCCATGAATGTACCTTCTCTAATCGGTCTGAACCCAATGATGTTTGAATTATTTCCCTCTACGGTTTCCTCTACACCATCTTCTCCCTTCTTCCCTCAAGGGAACCATGGATCAGAGGGGATTCATCGATGTCTAAGTAAAATAATTCCAATTCCCCTATGCTTAGACTATTTGGAGGAGAGGCAGTCATAGTACTTTACCCATGATGACCTCTCCTTCAAATGGTCTAAAAGATGGGGCACTGAAGATATTTCAATCCATCATCACCTTTATCCCCTTCACTTCATGCTTCCCTCACACCCTTAGGCCAAAAATGTATTTCCCTTAATGGTAATTATTAGTAATTAGAAATAATTAGCAGTAATTGGCATAAATAGAAAAAATTAAATATAATTAGACAGAATTGATAATATTTACAAGTAATTTGTAATTTTTTATTTTCAATTTTTTTGATATTCAATTCTTATATCAGATTAGTCATAATAACTATTTTTATTTTCTATTTTTTATAAAAATATGGAATAAGAAAGTTGAAAATAATCTTTATTAAAAGATCACGATTAGAAAAATCATCACAAGAATCAAAAATAGTACTTCTATAAATCATATATATATTAAGGGTGTTGAATATTTTTTATGATTTTCATAATATAAACCGGAAATTATTTCATAAGAGATAATTAAGTTTCCATGGAAGAAATGTGGTCTAAGGAGATTTGAAATATTTGAAAAGGATGGGGGTCATCTATTGCATTTCAGTTTTTGTAAAGATTAAGTTTTTCGGTATCAACATGATGAACACAGTTCCATAGAATATACTAAAACTTTGGTTCCATATCTATCACAATACTAGATTGGTGTAGCCCGATTAGTTTTTAGATGATGTTGGGCTGAATGATTACGGATCATGCTATGTACCATGCTGAAACTCTTCGAGTCAAGCATTGTAGTGAGCTCATTGGGGGGTTGTAGGGGGAAACATGCCCCAACTTTGGGGGTCCATGTGACAAAGGTCATCGACCTAAACTTTGGGGAACTCTAGCAACTCTGACCGACTATTGTAGTTCTGACTGGCCAACACCGATAGGGAACTATAACAATGCATACATTATCACGACTACTATAGTAGTGTGGAATTTGGAGACATCATTATTATATCTCCACAGAATTATAGCCACTATCCACTATATAATCTTGGAGTTGGGAGGTCGCAGCACTGTAGCGATGCAAAATTTTAGCCAACTTTTACTATAGCACAATGGAATTTTTTATGGGTTTGGTAGAAAAATGTTTCTTCCTCCTTATTAGGACATTTTAGACTAGGGTTTATATGTAATTTAGAACCCTAAAACTCCCTATAATTCTGTGCTTCCCACTATAGTGATATTTCTACCTCTCCATGGATGTAGGGATCATTTCCTGAACCACATAAATATTTGTTTACTATGTGTTTATTTATTCCATATTTTTTTCATATGTAAACCTATTATAACATTTCAAATCCCAACATTTTCGAAAAACACAGTTTAAAACTTTAATACATGAGTTTGTTCATCCCTCTTTCCAACAAACAGAAACTCAGAATGATATTTATTTAACTCATGAGTTAGAACCACCTCAATTTTATGAGTTGTTGAAGTATGTTGAAGATTCCTTATATTCTTATTGAAAGCTAAGAAAATTGGATGTGGTCACAAAATTTATGGCAATTAAACCAGATAATCGATTGTCAAATAGCTATTTTAATCAGATATTATCTTTGGTTAAGTCACTATTACCTAGAGGGAATGTGTTGTCTACCAATTTCTATGAGATAAAGAGACCAGTTTATATTTTGGGTCTTGGTTATCAGAATATTCACGCATGTTAAATTGATTTCAACTTATATTATGGTGAAAACGAGTTGTTAGTTAGTTGCCCTACATGTGGACAATTGACGTACAAGGAGGCTCAACAAGGGAAGTTGCATATTCAAGAGATGGAGGAAATGAGAAGAGATTCATATGAGAACTCCCTGATTTATAAGGACCAAACCAAGGCAACCCATGATCGCCTCATTCTTTATCGTCAATTACACATTGTTCAGAAGGTCTTCTGTTATAATGAAAGTCTAAATGTCCATCTGGGAAAGCTTCATTTCTAATGGTTTGGGTCGTACACTTTCACTAAGGTTTTTCTATTTGGTTTTTTTCATGTTTAAAATGAATAAACAAAACAAATATTAACTGTGAATGTGTAGAAGATAAAGCACTTTCATGAATCCATTTATTAGTCCGCAAAGGAGGAACAAAAAGTTCAAGAATCATCCTAAAAATGACACCCACTAGGTTTTATCCTTTCTTACCACATTCTCTATTATTTTAGTGAGGACACTGCATGCTCTAGGTGTGGGGGGATGGGTACATTCTTGAGTTTGTTAGAAACTTTCATTATATTCTTCCTTTTTATATATTTGGATAGATGGATTGTATTGTCACAAGAGTCATTATTTTTCCCCTCACTTTGGTTCCATAATGTTATTTTTCAGATGCCCAATTTATCTTGGAAAATGATGCCCACTTAATTATAGAAGTTATTGAGAATTCATGGGGAATTTACCTATTTCATATTGTTTTAAAATTTAACAAATTGTTTCAATGATGAAATGTATGTTTCAGTATGAATTTGACATTAAGGTGTGACTTTTTCTTTAAAATTGGTTTTTTTCCAATGATATGAATTGTTGTATCTCTTTGAAATCATTGAGAATAATGGTACCATTTTGGTGAGTTATTTAAGGGAAAATTATGCCCCTTAATTTCTCTATAAATATTTTCACCAAACCATAAAGTGTGAATATTTATTACTTAATAGAAGGAAAATATTTGTTATATTAATATTTTTCTGCTTTGAAAAATGATTTTTCCACACGTTCATTCCTTATAAGATATTTTTCATTACAATACCAAATTAACCAATGTATGTGTACTTATTATAAAACTATAGTATTCCCTACAAAAATTAAAAAAATGAGGGTTGAGTTTTGTGAAGGTCAAAAACCACTCTTCCTCTACCTTTTATCTTGTTAAAAAAAATTAAAATTAATGTTTTGAGGAGATCAAACAAGGGTTGAGTGATCAGTGTGAGATTTGTACCAATTTTAACTTTTGAAAAAAAAATAATAATAAATGAGGGCTGTGAGGAAATGTAATACATATGAGGATATCTAGGTTAAGTGATTAAGGTTGTAATTTCTATAATAATTTAGTGAGTGGGTCTTGAAATTTTATTTCAAATGATGTAGCATAGGTTTGGTGGACAAAATCATTTAAGAATATTTTTTAAAAATATAAATTATATATACTAGATAGAAAGTGGGATGAATATAATGAAATAGTTTTCAAAAACATACATTGAGAATTAGTGACATGGTTAACTTATAAATTAATTTCTCAGATTGGTATCATACATCTCTTAGAATTTCTTTCTGATACAATCTATGAGACATCTTTTTCCATGATCACTGAAAATAACTCATTGGGGTGATTTTTTCTTTGATCAGATTTCTATCATTGATTAAATTTTTTTTAATGTTAAATCTTCATGAATTTGAGAATATATCAATGAATATTATTTAAAAATGTTACTTTTCCAAGGAGTGAAATTTTTTAGGTGTGAGGGTGTTATCACATAATGATTCACTATTCTCTTCCACCCTTAATACCACTATGTTAAACTAATTTTTTTATCATAAATTATTAATTTAATAAAAAATTTAACTTCACATTTTATTTTAATTTTTTTTAATCACTATTAAAAAAAGGAAATTTCACTTGTTTATATGATTTCATTATAGTTAGAGGTGATTTGTAGAGCCCAAACAAAGTTGAAGAAAAATGAGTCACATTACACAGAAATCCAAGAACACTAGTGGAATCAACTGCACACTGTTATTAATCCATGAAACTAATTTGGATGAGAGTTTTTGGGATGATCCAAAATTCCATGGGATAAAACTCTTATAAATACATCCAATCTCAATTTATCTATTAAATCACCCAACCGAACTGATCTTTCCAAGCCACCGAATATGCACAACGTCAAAGGTGGTGTGTTTGTTTTGACCATATCTCAAACTTACGACCTTGAAATGGTTCTAAATTTTAGGTGGAGATATCCAATAGGTGGAGATAAATTTTTTTAATTTTTTAAAAATCAATATTAGACTTTTGTTATGTAGAAAACTGTGTTCTAAATGGTTTTAAAAAATCTGTGTGCTCAAACCCACTATCTAATTTTCCTATAAAATGATACATTGGGATCCCCATTTGTATGTTTGACAAAGGAGTTAAGTGATACAAATATTGATTTCTAAAGGAGTCATATCTTCATACTAGAAGCTATGGAGGCCCCTATACTCATTGGGTGATTGATGATGATGAAGTAGATCAACCCGACTTTTCTCCACTCAATGTTCAGATAAATGGTGGGCGTTTGTTGTGAGGGAGCTTCACACATGTAAAGGGGGATTTTGATGATTTTATTAGATATTATTTTGGATTAATTAGGGTTTTAATTTTTTTCCATTTATATTACATTATTTCATATTTGAATTCTTGTTTTGATGCATGCGATGGATTTTCTCTTAATTTATAACCAATCGGTGTAGGTTTTGAGTGTGTGAATTTTTTTGTTCGGAATATAAAACAAAAGAATCCATTTATTACCCACTTTCATGATATTTCCATATGATTTTTAATCTATTATTCCATGAATAATTTCATTACCTTGATAAGATGATTTTTATTTCAAGGTTTGGTTATTCAAACATTGAAATAAAATATTTGGAATTAATTAGGAGTCCAATTAATTTCAACCAATGAATTACTTCAAACCTGAATGAATCTCTAATAATAATGAACTTGAAATGTGAAGAGTGAAATAAAAATGACAGATTTATCTCAATTTTTTCAAAATACAATTGGTTTCTCATCTATTAATCTATTTAAATAAATTTATCTTCTTAAAAATATCTTTAAAACTACCCCCTCTTTAATACATATTATTTGAATTACGCACTAAAAACATATCAACACCCCTTGAGATACGACATTGGGTTTTCCCTAGAATATAAATTCACCTTTAAATCCTAATTAATTACATGTGTTATGAAAACATGTTCATATATTCTTATAGTGGATATCTGAATGACGTGATATATATACATCATGGTATGTCATCCATCATGGAGTGCTTGATGAGTCCTTATAAAATTCAAATTGTTATCAAAGGAATATGCTCAGAGTTTATGTTAAATAATAATAACCAATATGTATAATGATAAAGTTCATACCTTGAGGGGGAGATAAAAAATATAATCATCCAAATGGGGTTATTTCATGAGAAAAACTAAAATTGTTGGCAACAGTAATGTTTGAGGTACAACGGTCACTTTACCATATAAGTTTTAGATTATATCAATAATAATTATTAATGGAGAGTGCCTATTAAAATTGATGGTGGAGATACATTATTTAACTTGAATGTTTTTAATGTCAATGTTGAATATTAGATTAGGTGTTTATTTATAAATCTATTTGAACACCCCTAGAAAATGGAATATGAGTTGTTATCACATGATGGATAGTTTTATGGAAAATTTTGATGTATAATTTAATCACTCATGTTTTCTACATCAAGATAGCTCAAGTATACTAAGAGTTAATTAATTTATGAGTCATTGATAATTGAAGTTAGATTCTATTATTCACTATATTATTTAATCAAATTGTTCCATTCAATAAGGGATGAAAATAAAAATTTAAAAATCATGGATGAATAATGGAATAAGGAGGATTTTACCTTACACTTTTAAATTTACATTTTTTTAATTAAGGGGGAGCATATTATTTACTTCATAAATGAAATTTGAATTGACAAAAAATCAAGGGGGGATTGAAGACCCTAATTGGATTATGATGTTGAGAGATGCACTGGTTGTATTTATTTTCAATACATCAATGATGAGTAAAGTCAATATATGTTAAATTTTGGTGATGAATGAAGATCCTAATGAATGTATAAGTGAGATAAATCTTGTATGTTACTATAGAGAACATGAGTATAAGCTGACTGTAATTTTATCATGAGGATTCATCAATATAATGGAAAAGGAATCGAAGATACTACCCTTGAAATTAGGAAAAGGCTATTGTTGTTGCTTGAAATTCCAATATTAACATATTCAGTATAGAAACACATAAAAATATGATTTTTATTCAGAATTATTATAAAGGATCATATAAAAATATTGTTGGATGAAGGAAGCACTGTTTACATTAGGTTTTAAATGGGTTTGAAGAGCTTGATCCTAGAGAAGTTTAGTGAAGATGGCTTTGTTAGTTGCTTAAGGGGCTATTATTGAGGCAATACAAAGGTTTTCTAGGAAATTGTAAAACCATCATTGAATGATCAATAATTATGGTTTCTATAATTAATAAATGATATCTCTTAGATGTTGAACCGAATAAGGGTAATAATAAAAGTTGGTTGGTGTTTTTGATTAATATCTATCCTTGTGAGTATTATTATTATTATAGACTACTATTTGTATGAAAATAAAATTGGATAAATTTTTCAAAATTTATTCGAAGATAAAATATATGTTTTTATGATTTATAATTATTATAATGTTGATTAAAGTTATTTTGAAGGTATTCTAAAGTAGTTTAAATAATTTGGAGAAATCAGGAATCAATTCATAATACACATGAGATTTCAAAAAATTGAAAATGGAATAATTTTCCTAAGACACATAATATATTCTTTGGATAGAGATTTAGAAAATACCTAAATGTACCCCAGGAAGAATAATTTATTTAACATTTTATATAAGATATTATGATCTTAGATAAGTATATACTAGTAATGGGAAAAAATATATGGTCATATAAATCAATTTTTAGTTAATCACAAGAGGATATGTAATATTCCACTGACTGAAATGTATTTGGAAAATGAGAAAATCCCATAGTGATATGTGACATTTTTTATATTTTTATGCGTTTTATTGGATATTATGCAGATAGTTTCCAAGAAGAAAACAATAAAAAATATATAATAATTTCAAAATCATATTTATGGCCCATCAGTTAGTAAAAATGAGATTTTTCTTGAGACATTCTGAAAGATACTTCTGGAAGTTAACCTAATTGGTCGTTAATACTAACTACATTATATTAAATATCATAATCACATAAAAGGACTGTGATTCAAGCTAAGAATAAGACTACACAATGATTAAGTCTAAGGATAAGATACAATTTGAAGCTCATTTTGGGAATTTAGATGTAGTCACATCATTGAGAAGAATACCACACCTTGAATAAGCATGGGGATGAGATACTGGTTAAAGATAGCTCTGTGAATTGAGTCATAGCCACACCATGAGGAGTATTCGACACCACAATGAGCTTTAGAAAAATAATCATGGGTTATTTCCACAATATGATGTAAGATGACACATTATAACCATTTTAATTAGGAGGAAAGTGAGAAGTCACTCACATTGTAAAGTATGTGTTACACCAAAAAGATTCATTTCATGCGGTCAGAAAATCTTGATGATTTTTTTGTAAAAGTTTTGAATAAGTATGATTCTAAGACTCTTAGAAGATTAAATAGAGATATATTTGATCAAGGATAAATGATAATAAAAAACTAGAGATACAACTTACCGACTTTAATGTGAATATCACGCTTCCACAATTCATGGAGTTTTTCGATATTTGAATTATGGAAAATAATTTTCATGTGATTGGATTAAAATAAATAGAGGTGGAGGAGGAAAAGGAGAGTGGATATAACTGAGAACCCAATTATATATTCATATGTATATATATTTATTTAAGAAAGTGTGAAGAAACTAATACTCTAATTTGAAGAGGGATAACCCAATGACATTCAGGAAGAGAAGAACTTGTGTGTTGGAGAAGAAGAAGTCATGTGATGTATTTATATCATTAGATGAAGAAGTTAGAATAATATCGATGTGCATGTAGAACTTTATATCATTTAGTGCATGTTAATTTCCTTGAAGATAGAGTTTTATAAAAAGGATCATGTTCATGATACCATTTTAGAATATATACAAGTAGTGGAATACCTATTTGTGATGAATAAGATTTGTTCATTTGATGTAGTGACATCTAGAGAAGGTTAAAGATATTGTCCATTAAGGATTAGAAGGACCTATTGTACATAAGAGGAAGCTGGTATAAATAACACAATCAAGCAATTGTATAACCTTTCAGGAGATATAATAGGATTTTAATGAGATGTCCTATTTTATCCCCTTGTTTAATATTGTGAATGTAACCACCTAGAATCTAGTACAATAGTTAATTGTTATTTTATTAAAATGGTATAGATACATATATAAGAATAAATAGGATCCAATGGATTAGTATTCTCAGGAAAATAGATATATAAATGAGCATTACATTACATTAAATATTTATGATACATCAATTGAATAAATAAAAATTTATTATTTCTCATTAAAAAACCATATTCCACAGATTGAAATATTCATGATTCTCTGGGGGGAATGGGAGATAATATAAAGGGGTTATCCCAAACAATCAATAAGAGGTATCATACAATGGAAGGTATCACATATAATCATAGAATTAACAATATTACAAGAATAAATAGGTTCCATAACAAATGAAGCTATAAAAATAATATATCCATGTATTAAATAAAAATAAATAAATTCATGGATAAGAATAACTGATCTCGTAGTGATTGAATGCATAATTCAATACATAATAATAATATTTCCAAGTTCTTATACCAAATAATCATACATAAATAGGTATAGATTACATCAACTACACAATAAGTTTGTCTCATTAGACATATCGATGCATCGATGGAAAACGTAATTTTAGGCCCAAACCGTCACATAATACATCCATCATATGAAGATAATTGATAAAAAACATATAATAATATTTGATATGCATCTTTCTATATAGTTGTGGCTATGTAGTCAATAGTTTTCCACATACAAATAATGCATACATGAAATATCGATATTTTCCTTATTCAATGGAATAATATTGCAATCTAGGTGAATATACCAAAACCAAATTAGAAACTTTAGGATATCCACAATGTAATGGAATGCATCATAATCAATGGAATGATAATAAGGTAGTAGTAAAGGATAATTTCATAGTATTGGGATATCAACAGGAAATAGTCATTGAGTTCAACAGTTTGAAATGGTAGGAGATAAAATTAATAAGATAAAAATCACCCCCAAATCCATAATTCTAGATCTAGTTCAATACATACATATATTAGATATATAAATTGAAAATTTATTTCAGTATATAATAATATTTTAAAATCCTTCATTATTTTTCATAGAGAGCATGCAAATCATCCAATACATATCCCTCACGAGCATCAAACTTGGTGTGTAGTTTGACCAATTTATTATGCATTGAGGGAAGATCGAGTTAATACCCAAATGTAAATTTTCATGGTTATTAACATTAGGTGAATATATTAACGATCCTAAATCCACTTATAGTATCTATACATGGATTCCATTCCTAGGACACCACAAATTGTTTACTTTTTTGAAATTTTAGGATGTTTTCCTATAGTTCGATTTATCCCTTAGGTGTCCATTAATGTATGACCATTATAACTACATATAAAGGTAGTATAATTAAAGGGAATGATGATTTCTAATTTATAATATGATTATAAATTTATAACAATAAATCATAATAACATTTAATATTGAAATGAAAATGAATTGGAGGGGATTATATAAAAAACGATATAGAGGGGTTATATACCCTTACATAGACATAATAATGGGAAATGAAAAGTATATAATGAAATAGAACAAGTAATCCATCCATAAAAATATATCAAATGGATGATAATACTATGTAATTCATAGAATTTAGTAAATGAAAAATAATTTGAAATGATATTATAACAAAATTATTGCAATTGAAAATTAAAGAGGAGGATTGGGAACCCTTACATTGAAAGGTAGCTTCTTAAAGTATGAGAAGAGAACATTAGAAGATTAGAAAATATATAGAGAGAGTATTGAGACAAAAAATGAGAGAATAAAAATGATCAATACTTTCTTAGTTAAGAGGAATGAATGTATGGGTGGTTATTTATAGTAATTGAGGGGGATTTTTTTTATTAATTTCAAAACATAAGACTTTTAATATAGGTTAATAAAAAATAAAACTATTGGACATCCCATGGTTTTAGACCATGGTATTTGATGTGTAGGTCCTGTTTATTTTATTTTAAATGTTTATTAATTTAAATCCATTCAAATATATTATTTTTGAAGTGGACAAGATTCTTATTCAAAAAAAATATTTTTTGATATATAAAATTCCACTTTTGTATTTGAAAGATTCTTTATATTGTTTAGAAAATTAATTTTATTAATTTTTAAAATTATTATTTAAATTAATAAACAAAATTTTAGTCAATAATTCTATTACGTTACTTACTACATCATATTAATTCCTTAGAATATCATAACACTTACCAAATTTTACATTTTACCCAAAAATTTGATCATCTTAGAAGATTATGAAAATTTAATTGTTGGATAATTTCAACATGTTGATTCTAAATTAAAATTCAATTTTATGAAAATTATTATCTATAAATTGGAAATTTAATTATTAAATAAATATATTTGTGTATTTTCAAATCACCCATTTGGTGCCTAAAATTTGAAAAAAGTTATTATATTTATTCTTAGATGAACATGTGTAATGTTATTATTATTCATAGTTATACATATTTATATTATTATTAATTATTAATTATTTTATTACCAATGGTTTTTATTGTAACTTTTTTATATTTATTATAAATTTAATTTCATAGTTTTCTATTGTATTATATTGTATTGTACTATTGTGATGAAATAATATAATTTGAATTATGACATAGGTTTTTTGATAAAATGTTTATTTAATATAGTAGAGCCTCATGTATTAAATATTACCCCCTTAAATAATTTTATCCTAGAAATTTTTGTGTACATCAATCCTATAATAAATGAGGGAAATTATTCCTCATTTCTTCATTGGTATCCCATATTGCTTCTTTCAATTTGTATTTCCTCCTAAGAACATTCACCAATTGTGTTGTCCAATTTTATAACGATTTCTCTCTTATGTAAAGAATCTAGATAGTCTATTAATTATATGAAATGTAAGGATACAAATCTATTTCATTAGGTTTTGTAATGTATTTAATTAACAATAAGACATGAAATACTCTATGTACTTTAGTGATGTTGGTTGGAAAATCAAAATGAAAATCCAAAACTCAAATTATCTCTAAAATTTCAACAGTTTTAATTCACCTAAAACATATATTACTTTTCTTACAATAACTTATATCTCCCTTACATGGTGATACAATCAAGAAGACATGATCTAATACTAGGAATTAAATTTCCATAATTTTATTATCAACATAACTTTTCTATCTGCTCTGAGATAACTTGATTTGATTCTGGATACCTTGCACCTTCTCAATTGTTTCCACAATGAGTTTAGGACTAATTGGCCTCCTTTTCCCAACATAATCCCAGTCGGTTGGTGTATATAACATTTTTCTACATAGGACCTTGTACTTTTCTATTTTAATGTTTTAATTAAATCTATTATCGAATGAATATTACACTAGAATTATGTTGATAAGTCGAGTTCATATCTATATTTTGGTTTCTTTTCTTTAATGTTCAATCATGATTCATTAGATAATACACAAAGTTTTTATTTATTTTCATAGGAATTAGAAATTTAATATTCAAAGTATGACATGCTAGAAACCAACTAAATTCATAATTATGTGTCATGAATCTAACGTACATGATGTGTACTCCTCATATAGACAACCTAAAGGCTGTTTTTAGGCCGTGAATACCATGTAAAAGATGTAAACCAAGTAAATAATGTGAATACAGATTAAAAATTATGAAATAATTAAATTTAAATCATGTTGAGATACACAACATGAGCTCAGTACATGATGTGAAAAGTTTGAACTGTGAATCCTGTTAAAGATATAGTCTGTGAAATCTGCGAGATCCATGATATTTGAAGAATATTGTTGTTCTAAAGTACATGGTATGAAATAAAAATACATGTTGTGAAATCCTCAATGTAGAAACCAATTAAATCAAACACAATACATGAACCATTTACATGTCACATAACTTTAAAATTCTATATATATAGTGACCCTAACACACATTGAGTATTGAATGCATGCACTTCTTTCATATGTTCTTCTTCGTTTCTTTGTCGTTTTCTTTCTAATGTTTTTATATTTGTTTATCTTATTTTTTAAGTATTCAATTATTATTACATTCCATTTCATGACTCGTTCCTTGTGTGTTTCCATTTAAACATCCAATTTCAATACCAATTTTCATTTAATGTCAACTGACACTACTTTCCTCATTGTTTCTTCATTCAGGTTAGTATTTAATTGTTTTTTAATTGTTTCAATTATGGATTGAATTGATTTATGTTGTTTTTTTATCATGTAAAACATATTTTTATATATTTCCCTTCTTTCCTTTAATATGATCATACAAAACTAATCCAATTTGGTTTATGGGTTGAGAGTAAGGGTGTATTTGAACCTAATAAATATCTTTTTTAAAACTTGGTAACACTATCCCTAGAAATTATGTAAAAAAATTGTTAATATCATTATTTTTCATCTACCATGAACATCAGAGATGAAATAGAATGACCCTGACCAAGTTGGAGTTAATAAATCTAGGACTAATAATTAATGGTTCTTTGTTCCTAGAATCTATGCATCATGTACTTAGGTTATTGACTATCTTTTGACCAAGGTTTATTGTCCTTCTTAGATAGATCCAAATTGTTAGAAAAAGATCAATTGGTGACCCTTTCATTTCTTTATAGCCTAATCCATATGTCTACCCCTAGTTAGATATAGGATTACCCTTTTGACTAAAACCTAAAATTAACCCTTAATTCTTCCTTTCTTCTAAATGAAAACCCAAGAAATGCAGTTCTTTGAAAACACAAACCATAAGAGGGATCTTGAGGACTCCTACCAAAAGGTTCTTACCGATAGGTTTCCTACCTACAAGATGTCCCTATGGGTTCAAACATATACTGAAACTATTAAATATATTTTTAGTCTAGTTTATTTTAGTAAATATAAATTCTAATTTGATCAATTCCTATATATAATCAAGGATTACATGAGGGATGATCAAAATTTGGAACCGTTTCTCCAAACAGTTGTGCCTTGGCATAGTGACCTTCAGTATGAACATTGAATTTACTCACCCCATTTCCTTTTACCTTTACATTTTATAATTTTTTCATTGACTAGGACCTTTTTCTGCTTTCATATTCATCCTAGTGCATGCATCATGGCACTATGACTTGTTAGAGGAGTCTTGATTCTCAAGAACCACTCGCTTTTGATCCTGAGATTGAATGATACATTTTTGCATGTCGATGTTCAGCAATAGAAGAATGAAACAATATTGAATTGAAAAAGCTTTAATATACAACACCTAAACATTAGTAAGGGTGGACAATGCTGAAGTAGTGCACGATCATGGATCATAACTTGTCATCCATTAGTGGTACCTCAGACAACATTGTGAATCCTCCTATTCAGGAACACTCATTCAATATAATATCGGGGCTCATTAATATGATCTATAACATGGGGTACTTTAGAGGAATATAATGATAATACCACCCATGAGAACATTTCAAACTTTTTATAAGCTTGTGACACCTTTCGCATCTAAGGTGTATCATTTGATGCCATAAAATTATGAGAATTCTCTATCTCCTTATGTGAGAGTGGTAAGGATTGGATGAAAATTCAAGCCCCCCCCTGAGTCCATTAAAACATGGGATGAATTAGAAAAGAAATTCTTAGATGGATATTTTCCATTGATACTAACCTAAAAGATCATATTTTAGATTCAAAATTTCAACTAGGTAGACAAGAATCAGCTTGGGAGTCTTGAGACCTTTTCAAATAACTAACCCATAAGTGATCACATCATAAAATTGATTTTTTTGAAACTTTAAACCGACTAATGAGGACTCCAACTGGATGAATACCATATTCTGGCCATTAGTGCTGAATATAGGGTTATTATCAATACACCTAAAGTCAGAAAAGCATTGTTAGATGATATATCACATAATTCTAGTCTGTGGTAGAGTGATCAAGGACCACCCTAGTGTGGAATCCATCAAGTGGAAGAGAACACCTGAAAAGTAACCCAAGTTGAATCCCTTAATAAAAATCTATAATCATTTCAGCTAAATACTCAACCACCACCCCTCTATCCCCTGGTATAGTGATACAATCATGTTAAATGTGCATAGGCCCACACCCATACTAGGACGGTTGAGCGGGAATGTAAAATCCATAATGTCAAAATTATAATTATGTTAATTGAAATAAAAAAATCTACATTTTTAGCATTACTAATAGTAATAGCAACAGTACTATCCAAAAAGGTTGTCTCACTAACCACATTAGCCAAATCAAGGTTAATAGAAATAGAGGACTACTCAATAACCACCAAGGAATCAAGGATCACCTAGGAACCCCCCATAGAATCCCACTTCCCGACCACAATAAATATTTCACCAACAACCATTACAACAAAATACCAACAACAATTCAAGAAAACTACACAAAGACCACCTTAATAGGATCCACCTTTACAACCTAATCTATAGAAATTTCTCACTGATTTTTTTTTAAAAAGTGGATCAGAGGATGAAAACCCAAGAAACCAAAATTGAAAACCAAAGTGCTTCCTGAAAAAACATTGAGCAACAATTTTGGAAAATTTATAAGCCCCTATCATATCTATTACTGGGTACGTTACCTAATGACACTAAAATTAATCTATGTGTGAAAAAAAGGTTTTCATTATTATAAGTGAAAAAATGATGGATTTTCAATATCCATTTAGAGGTGAGAAAAATCATAGAAAAGCCAATACTAATTTTGATTCAATAATCAACAAAGATAATGATGACAACACAAATAAATCTAGTTAGGAAAGAAATATGGAATTTGAACCTACTGGAAAAGCACCATTTTAAGAGAAGTCTAAAACGAATTATGTCTATGTGGCACTACCACCATAAAACCCCCTCCCCACATTCTAGGGACAATGAGACAAGCTAAAAGAGATAGAAATTTAGAAAAAATAGATGTTTAAAATATTTCACATCAACTTTCCCTTTAGAGAATAGATTTATCAAAATATTGTGTATTCCATGTTTTTGAAAGACTTGATCTCATGTAAGAAGAAAATGGAACACCCAGTAGTCATCTCCTTAAATGAACAATTCTTCACAACTATTTAGAAAAATCAACCTAGAAGTTTCTCAATTACATATACTATAGGGACATGCAATTTTGAAATAGATTTATAAGATCTAGAAAAATGTATTAGTCTCATTCCTATGAGTGTTTTCAAAAAGTTTTGTCTTGGAGAATTGAAACCTCACAAACCCTTAAAGACTTCTTGAGTAAAACCTAGTCAAAGTTGGTAAATTCATCTTTACCACTAATTTTACTTTTCCTAGATATGGGAAAAAATATGTGATGCACCCATAATTCTATGGAAACCATTCCCTTCCATTAGGAAGACATTAATTGATATCAATCAAGGATGGTTGATATTCAGAGTTGGTGAAGAACAAGTTGATTTCAATTTAGTGAAATCCTTTAAGAAAAGTAGAGAGTCATTGGATTTTAAGGTCTTATTTATTATTGAAGAGAAAGACGATTATATGAATAATAAGGATAATAGAGAGAAAATATCTACTAATGTCAATGGATACATTGATCACAAGGATGTGAATTACACTGCTCCTTTGATGTGAGATGTCGTTCCACCATTCATACCCTATATTATCAGGAACCATTCCATAAGGGGTCTATCTTTACTTTTAAATTCATCTGAATGGAATAATGTCTAGATCTCAATAATAAACAATGAAATGACTAGGAGGAAACCCAATATAGGTTATATGAGATTTTCAGAAGGTGTAGTACCACTAGAGATGGTTTAGGGGTTTTTTCTTCCAAAATAGGTCAAATTTAAACTTTAAAATTTATAAAATATATAAAAAAGTTCATATTGTGTAAAAAAATACATGATGTGAAAATGTCGGGGATAAAAAAATTAAAAATCAGCATTTTTATGTCATGTATTATTTACATGATATGAAAATCGAGGGTAGGATGTAAAAGAAACAAACCCTAGGTTTATGGAACTGACACCCTTCCTCTTATTCCATGTGACCCCTGACCAATTATTCCTCTTCCTCTCTCCCTTACCATAGATCCCTCATCCCCAACCTTCCTCTAATATCAGCTACTGATCCATCTCCCCATACTCTTTTCCTTCCATCACATCCCGAACAAAAATTGTAAAATAGAGGCACATGGAAATGATCCTCCACCACCAAGACAATCTAACATTACACCGCAACCACCTCATGTAGATCTCACCCCTTCACAATTCACATCAACTTCTATCACCCCCTCATCTTATGAGGAGTTGAAGTCCTCATATATTCATTTTGAAGGTGCTACCCCTCACATATTCTTACCCATATTCCTTCATTTCTCTACCTCCAAACATCATATTTTCTTGGACCATCTCTAGGACAAGGTGATGATGTCTAATAAGACCCTAGACCTGGCCATTCTCGAGTAAATTCACATGCATGAGCAAGTCCTTGATCTTCTATCCCAAATGAACCTTTCTACCATCATTGAGGTTCATGAGGAGACAAACTGGTACCTTTTATTAGAGTTATTGTCCACGTTAGAGTTATACGTGGTGCATGTCACATTATGACTTTTAAAGAGGACTTGGGAGATGATCTGGGAGTATTTAATAGCCAGACTCGATATCTACACTTAGGATTACATCATTTCCCCATCCCATACTACTATTACACTAGATTATCACATGACAGATGCAGTGAGAACTAGGGAATTAATTACCATTTTCCCACATATCATCCATGATCTACATACCAAAAAGAGCACCCAACTATTGGATTCCACTTTATGGATTATTCATCGAGCTATAGCTCACACATGGTTTTCTAGAGGTGATTCTCATAGAATAATTAGTCAGATTGAGGTTCTAATCCTTGATTCTACCGTGGGAGGCCCTGCTGTTAAAATGGAATTCCTATTCACACTTTATTATGAGACCTATGTGCAGAGGGATCATGGTACTTTGATGGGTGGAAACTTTATTACTCACCTCTGAAATTATCTTGATGTATTTGATACCGCCCATACTCTTTACTGTATTGGGAAGATGTAGTCAATGGACATCATCATGCTCTATAATATGAGGATCTTGAGGAAGGTCAAGAGATGCTACTAGTGGGCCCTTGAGTATGTCGATGATCCTGTTGTGTCTCTAGATCACCCTGCCACAACCCCAACTGACACAAAACTCACTCCTACTTCCACCTCTCCACCACCTACCACATATTCATCCACAAAAACCGTACCATATGAAAATATATCTATGATCTAGTTCATTCTGGAGAACCATAGATTTATTTTACTTCACCTCAGTATCCGTTTTACCGACCCATCACACTTCACTACCTCATCCCACCACCATCCCCTACTTTTACCCACTAAATACTCACAACAGACTATGCCTCCACCTCAATCCTTACCCCAACTACCACCTATATCATCCTACTTACAGATCTCATATACCCTTCTTCCCAACAAGATTATCTTACAAAGAAGGCATTATAGGGGAAATATACGTTCGTACCATCTTCCATCATGGTGCCTCATATCGATCCAGCTTCCAAACATACGACCTCAGTACGAATCACCACCCACCCCCTCGATCATTGACTAAGCCTAATTCTGGAACAATCTAGCCTCCTACAGTAGTTAATCTATAAGTCCTCACCTCCATATCTAAGATATATAGGTCATGGAAGATCCAGTGACCCGCTGTTCAGGAGGGGACATTGGATACATAGACTAGCTTGTATACCCCTACTATTTAGTTATGTCTATGTACCCCTAACTTATTGTATGTTGTTTCTAGGTGTCTGTTTTTATATTATCATTATATTACATATTCCCTAATGTACCATTTATTTTATAAAAGGATGAGACACATTTTTTTGTTACATGTATTTCTATTTTTTATTTTTTATTTCTGCATTACATTATCTATGTATATCTCTACTTCATCCTCTATGGTCATTGAAAAGATAGTTAGGCCACCATCTAGCCTTTTACATGACATGTATCCGTTTCTAGATGAAATATATGGACATATTTAGGAGATCAATCTCGGGATACATACTCACTGAGAGCCTTATCCCTGATTTTTAGGGAATTTACCACTTCCACATGATCATTTTGGGCTCCATTAACCATGATAAGAACCTCTGTGAGCTCGATGACACTACAACCAGTTCTTGTAGGAGGTAGAGAACATTTGAGTTGATGGATGACACTGACTGATTCTTTTATCCATCTATCTAGATGATGAAATCATAGTTAGTGATTTATGGTAGGAAACCCATATTTTTTTTTTATATATTTTCATTATGTGTTTGGACCTTTGTTTCATTTCTTGATCTTTTTGTTCATCAACAATCCAAAGATTATTTATAGGAAATTTTTGCATTTATCTAACCTATTTATTATAATTATGACCCTATGAAGCTACTAAATTTTCTTCTTACATATTGATTATCTCATATGCAGTAATGTTTTATCTAGTGTAGGTATTTTTTTTCTGACAACTTTTTCATGTAGAAAAGATTCCCATCACCATACAAAAATTACCCCAATGGCATGATTTTCATTACATGGATCTATCAATTTCAAATTTTAAATTTATAATTTTCATTTCAATATTTCTATGCTTCTAGTGTAATCTATCCCACATTTCTTTTCCAGAAAAGTGCAGACACTATATAATTTGAAGTGTGGGAGAGTCTTTATTGAGATTTATTATCTATAAACATGGATTAATTCTTGTTTTAATTATTCCAGTAGACATTTTTCATTAAAATAATTCTTTAACTTGCAATATGATTGCACACATTTAAATAAAAGACAATGTTTGGATAAATATTATTGAAATCCATTTTGTTTATATTTATATTTTTATCATGATTTTTGAGTTGAGTAGTTTATTTTTAATTCTAGACTCCTGGAATTTATTTTGAATGGATTATTAATAGATACTATTCCTTGAGTGATTTCATTTTATTTTATATATTCTCTTTCCCAAGAGGATTCTAGACCTATATTTGAATATTATTTTTTGATTATATTTCTTTAGAAATACTTGTGGAATGTAAACCCTTCATAACTTGCATTATAATAATATTGAGGCTATGATTGAACAAATACACTGTTAGAATGATTGATTCAATCTTTCCTAAGTCAGTTATCATGAGAACAACCAAAACATCTATCCATATTTATACCAAAATAGCCATGAATAACCTTGTTTGGATAGAATGGTTTCAATACTATTATCACTTCCAACACTAATCATGGTACTATTCATGATTTTTTGAACACATATGTGGTATTTTTCATTTATTTCATACACGGGATGTTGATACTAATGAGACTTATGATGTCTTTTTAAATAGATTATTCTGACATGGTTCTTGATTACCTTCATCATTTTCTATGCATACCCTATTACTTTGAAATATATATATATATATATACATATATATATATATAGATACATATATATATAGAAAGGGGTTTTATTAGGATGGTCAAAAATCACCATTACCAGCCTGATGAATCATATGATGGATCATATGTGGTTAGGTGATGGATGTGAAATCTGGACTAGACATGATTTTTGAAAAATAAATAAAATGAAAAAGGAACAAAGAGCATTATTTATGATTTCATGACATATTCATGGACCCTATTTGAACTATTGGGATCACAAATAAATTTTTTTAGGAGGAGTTATTTCATTCTGTTATTTTTTATTATCATTTATTATACTTGAGAGTTAACCCCCCTTTTTGATATTTATTTTACTATCTTCCTACCTTACCCTATCTTGAGAGTCATTTGAACCTTATTTCTGAATCCCTTATGATTAATTTTATATTTTTCTTTATGAAGTGGAGATGTTAGAACGAATGAAATCCTATGGTTAAGAACACATATTAGAGGTATGATCATAACTTATGTTTTATTTTACCTTGAGGGATGAGAGAAATATTTTATGAGGTAAATTGAAAAATGGGTGTTGATTTTAAGTAATAGTAAAAAATTTATAATTAAAAAAAATAAATAAATAATCTAAATAAACAACTTAACTATGAGGAATGACAGATTTTATCTACAAAATTGATTTTAGAAACATTTCTTTTTCCAGTTGAACTTAGGTTTATTTTCCTGGTTGTAATGAATGTTTCCTATTTAACAATAGTTTGATTTGGAATTTTGATTGAGATTATTTTTTATTGACAACAGTAAATTATTCAAGTGAGGGGGAATTTGATAATATGAATTCATATCTATATTTTGGATTCTTTTATTTAATTTTTAATCATGTTGTATTTGATAATACCTTGGGTTTTGATGAGTTTTCACATGAAGTAAGAAATCATGAATCAAGTGAGGACATGCTGGAAAAAAACTAAATTGATCATTACACATCGTGAATCTGAATTAAATGACATGTACTCCTCAAGTAGACCACCATCCATCCATTTTCAAGCAGTGAATCCCATGTACTAGATCTGAACCATGTACATGAAATCAATCTAGATTACTTGTTGTGGAAGACACAAATTTCAAACCTAATAATATAAATGACATGAGCTCAGTACACTATGTGAAAAGTTTTAATTATGAATCATGTTAAAGATATTGGCCATGAAATCGATGATATCCAATATATTTATATATTATTTCAGATTTTAAGTACACGACATGAAATTTTTTTCATAATATTAAATACTCAATGTAGAAACTAATTAAATCACTTACACGACATGAACCATTTCCAAATCATGTAACTTTAAAAGTCTATATATATGAAATTAGTTTGAATAACTAATAGATTTGAATTTCGAAACTTCTTTCCTCTATTATTATTCATTTATTTCTTATTTTAATTATAGTTTTTTACTATTAATTTATTTTATTATTTTAATAATTTTTTTGTTACCACTTTCCAAATCAAGACTCGTTCCTTGCATGTTTCCATTTAAACATCTAATTTCTATACCAATTGATGTTCAAGGTCAATTTTCACTGTTTTCTACATTGTTTCTTCATTTAAGTTACTATTTAATTTATTTTTCATTGTTCCAATTATCGATTTATTTAATTAAATTTGTTTATTTATCATTTGAAGAATGTTGTTGTCAATTTCCCAGATTTAATTTAATATGGTAATGTCAGGATAATCTACATTGGGTTGGGGGTTAATAGTAAGGGTGTATTTGAACCTAGTGAATATATAAATAATAACTTGGTAACCCTATGGATAGTAATTAGGTTATAAAAAATTATTAATCTCATTATTTTTTACCTACTATGACCATCATAGATGTAATCGAATGACACTGTCCTAGTTGGAGTTGAGAAATCTTGGACTAATAGATTGCGATTCCATAAACCTAGAAGATAATCTTACTACACGCAGGTTTTCAACTATCTCTGGAATAAGGATTAGTTGCAAGTTTTTTTATATCCAATTGGTTAGACTAAGACCAATTGATGACCTTTGAATATATTTATAGCCTAATCTATAGGTTTCTCACAAGTTATAATTTGGATTACCATTTTTACTAAACCATGAAATTAAACCTTATCCCTTCATTTATTTTTAATTAAAACCCAATCTATGTATTTCATAGAAAACCTGAACCGTAAGAGATATCATGAGGAATTATAACAAAAGGTTCTTATTAACATGATTCCTTCCTCCATGTTTTACCCATGGGTTCAATAATACACTACCACTATGTTAAACCTTTTTATATAAGTGTAGTTTAGGAAATATAAATTTTAATATGATCAAATACCATTCATAATCAATGAAATAGTTTAGGGAGGTCATATGTATTAGTACCATGTTCCATGGAATTCAAGTGAGCATAAACCCAATATGTCCTATAAGGTTTGGATGGTCCTTTCAGACCACCCATTGGTTTGAGGATGATAGGTAGTGTTTAAATATATTTCAGTATCCAAATCATTTTAAATATTCCCCCAAAATTTTTATATGTATTAAGGAACATGATTAGATAATTTTTTTAATATTTCACCATGAACTCTGGAAAATTATTTGATATATATCCATAAAAAAAGATCAATGGGTAAATCCTCCCTTATTTCTAGGAAATTTTTAGACTTAATAAGTTGATCCATAATGAGACGTATAGAATCATTATTCTTAGATGTATTAGTTAGTTTAGAATAAAATTCTATTATGATATTATCCCACTTTCAAATTAGTATACAGATAGGTTTCATGACACCCATTGGGATTTTTATATCAATATTGATTTTTTTTTCATACAATACATTTTAACACATAGTTATGAATTACCCTCTACATTTTTTCTCAATAGATGTGTCCTTTTGGTTCCTTATACATCTTGGTACAACATGGTTATATAGAGAAGTTGGATCTACTATATTAATCTTGTAATTCCCTTTTTAGTTATTATACTAATGGTACACATATCCTATTTTTAAACATCAGAACACTCTCTTCATAATTGAAGTTTGTCAATTTCCCCTCTTTCATGGTTTTATTTTTCTTTTGTAAACCCTTACCATTTTATTAAGGTATATTTATCTTCTCTAGTAAATATGATTCCTAAATTAACTGTAAAATGAATAATGCATCCATTTCCTTAATAATTTCCATAATCAAAATATTTAAATCCATGAATATAGGATTCTTTTCTATCCTCATCATGAATAAAGCTCTATGATGCTTCTTAATAAATGAATCTTTCACTATTTTTTCTTTACCAAGGTGGTAGTGTATTTCATATTCATAGTGCTTGAGTAGTTCTAACCGTATCCTTGAAATAAAAGAACTATAAATTGGTGTATTCTCTTTTATCTTTTCATTCATTATCTTAAAGACCTTTATCTCTATACATATAAAAAACTACAATTCCATCCAATCAACCGCTGAGGTGTTTCTTCCAACAGTCATTACATGTTTGGAATTCCACCTTTCATTTTATTTCTTTCCTAAAATTTCTCTCTATATCGAAGTCACTTGTATTATTCTTCTATTTAATCCCTTTAAAAATAAATGACATGGATAATTATTTCCTGATCATGATGGAACATTTCATTTTCTCTTCATATAAGAAAAATGTTTCAGATACTGATGACCTTACAAGGATTTGATTCAACCAATAAAAAAGATTTTAATATTGATTTATATATTATATATGTAGTCTATATAATATCCTTATAACCTTGTAAAGTTATCCTCACACTCAAAAAAAAACTTCCTCTTCCTTTTTTAAAAAATTTAGTAATTTCTTTTTCATGTCTTCTCTTTGTTCATGTGGAAATTACTTTTAAAACAAATCACTTTAAAATACTTACATTACATATTCTATATCTTCACTTAATTCATAAGGTTTTGAATCAATAACCAGTATTGGTAAACATCTCCCTTTATATGATATATTTTCATGATAACCTTCTTCTTTTCTCTATATCCCATGGAAAGGAATACCTTATCTAGGGAATTGATCCATTTATTAGCTATAGATAAATTCATGGTTTTAAAAAAGGATGGAGGTTACAACATCATAAATCTATCCAAAATTTTTATAACATGCTATGAAGTAACATGTTGTTCCTTACGAGAATGATTATTGGTCATAAGCTAAGTTAACTATCCTATTATCTTATCCAACACCGATCACATTGAATTAATCTATAATAAAATCCCTACATTGGTTACAGGTGTTGACACAAATTTCATTCCATCTATTAGAAACCATTTACATAAAATGAAATTTATTTAATTATTAAATGAAAAAACTATGAATTATAAATCATATTATATAATTCCATTTCATTTATTACAAATTAATAATCTAGAAAGACTTCTTGAAAATAATAGGGGGGTTTTACTAGGTTATGTTGTATATCAATGTTCTTCTAAATCTAGTTCCTAAGGTTTCTACACAACTTTCTCAAATACCATTCATAATAACCTAAAATATAGTGCCATGGAGTTGGTGATTATTTTATTACAATTTTATATATACATAGATCAAAATACATAAGATCAATAATTTAATAGTCCTATTAAATTAAATACATAAATGAGCATTACATTACATTGAAAATTTAATATATGTAAGCTTAATACATGAAAATTTATAATTTATTCATGAAAATTCCTAATTCACACATCTTAATCTTCATGGTTTCCTAGGGATATGGGATAGAATATAAAGGGGTGAGTTCAGATGCACAATAAGGGGTAGTGTGTAGTGTAACATATCATAAAAATCATGGAATCAATAATATGACAGAAATAAATAAATTCCATAATAAATGGAGTTGTGAGAATATATATCCATAGGTTACATAATAATAAATAAATTCATGTATAAGAATAAACAATATCATAGTGATGGAATTCATATTACCAAATGTCATAAACTTGAAATCAAGGACCTTTACCATGACATCTTACATAAACAAGTAAGTATTACACCAAATACCCAACTATTTTGTCTCATGAGGCCTATAAATGCATTGAGGGGCTATATAATTTTGGTCCCATCAATTATATAATAAGTCAATTGCATCTATCAAATTAAGAGAATGACTAAAAAATACGTATCATAATATTCCCTAAGGAACCTCAAACTTAGTATGGATTTGTAATTAACAGTTTTTCATATATTAATATTAGATATATTTAATATCAATATTTCATAGTCCAATTGAACAATATTTATATCTAGATGAATATCCCAAAATCAGCCTAGAAAATATATGTTATTCATAACGTAATAGAAAGTACCCTTACCAAAGGAATGATGATAAAGTGGTAGCAGTGAATGGTACATTCATGGTATAGGGAAATCAATATTAAATAATCATTGAGTTCAATAGTTTTTAATTTTTAGTTAACTAAGTAATGATTAAAAAATCTCCCCCATATCCATACTTTCAGATTGCGGTGAAACACTTATATAAGATACATAAATCGATTTTTTTCAACATATTAACAATATTTTAAAATCCTTCAATATTATTCATAAAGAGATTACAAATCATCCAAATCATATCACATGATAGTATCAAACTTGGTGTTAATTTAGTCCCATTTTTTATGCACTGAGTGAAGACTTAGTTAATATCCAACTAACTTTTATCGGGGTTATTACCCCTGGGTGTATCTTGTTGGAGTTGGTGCCTTAAAACCAACTTATAACTACTTTGGGATTACATGCATTCATTTTATTTAATATTAATTAAGTTTCTTATCACATCATCATTATTCCTATATATGACATAGTATGTGATAATGTTCTAAGGATACATTCCACATTGAAAGTACATAGTAGTTCCCTGCTATGATGAAATAATTTAGATGCTATGAAAGTATTCCGTAAAACCCATGTTCTATGGAAAAATGATATTATTTGATGGGATATATATGATACATGATATCAAATCTAGGAGACCCATAAGACATTAATTCACCTTCTCATGGTGGTTTCCCTTGGTAATCTGCAAGAAAAGAGATTATGAGAATGAACCCACCAATAGGAAATCCACATTATATATGTCATTGTATGTTCTTATTTATAGACTTATTTATTGACCCTCATACTTTAATATTATCATTAATTAATACCATAAGTCACACAATTTGATTTATTGATGAAAACCATGATGACAAAAGTTTTTGGATAAGTATGACATGTTGGGTGCATCACGAGTGATATTTCATTAATGGATAATGTGATAATGGATTTATCCATTTGTCTCATGACATATATTGATATCTCAGGCCATTTTATGGGAATGAAACTGACTAAATAAATCCATGAACATGGTGTTTTGTGGGAGATTTCATTTCTAGAAATGAAAATAAGGATACAACAAGAACATAGGTTGATGACACCAGTATAAAACCTTCTTGATTAGAGAAATTATGATAAAGAGATTATATTACAAAGTAAGTGTTCATGAGAGGTTATATGTTGTTGTTACATTAACTTCTTTCTCTATGGATTTCATAGCATGTTTTTATCTACTAACCCTGGAATTTAAGGGTCGCTATATTTTTACACTAAAAAAGTCCAAGAGAATCACACACTAAGTGTATCTATAATATCGATTAGATTCAACGAAAAAGTTAATAATTTATAAAAATATTATTCCAGCTGGGTGGTTTGACAATAATAAAGATTGTTTGATCACTGAGATTTAATCAATATTTATTCGAAATAATAATATAGTTAAATAATAATAATTATTATTTATTTAAATGGTTTTAAAAATCTAATATTTATTATATTTATCAGATACTAATGGATTTATATTATTTTTTAAGTAAATAGTCATTATCCAGGGTTTTACATATATTTAGGAAGATAACAAAATTGGGTTTATTTATAAAATTAGAATCAATATAAATGATATTTATTTATTATTAGGTGATTCACAGATCAAGTGAATAATAATTATATTATTATTAAAAAATTATGTTCACTAAGAATTATGTAAGTGGAAAGGGGATTGTGGGAATGTTCCCAGCCCTAAACATTCCATAATAAATATATAATTATATCACTTTCCAAAACACACATGTTGTGCATAAAAAATAAAGAGAATATCTCTCAAGACCTAGTGGGAGTTATAGAGATATAAAGTGTGTTCTCTCTCCTATTTTTCTCTCAAGCCATCAAGAGATTATCAATAGTTCTTTGTCCTCATAGATTAATTCTTCTATGCTCAACCATGAATGATGCATGCAATTGAGATAAAAAATGCTAGTACTCAATGATTCTGTGATGATGTTAAGAGATTCTGGTGCACATGTGGATCACTAATAGAGAGATCATGCACTTGGATTCTATATTGAAATGATGGTATGATGTGATTGAATCAAACAAATTATCAATCAAATAAAGAATTACATGTTTATTTATTATAGATCTTCTCATAAATTTATCATAAATTATAGGAGAAGATCATCCTATTTTGGTTCAAACATTTAATCATGTCTAGTAGTACATTAATTTAATTTTTAAAGACATAATTTATTATGTATAGAAAAAAATATTCATAAATTAAGTCTAAAAATCTAAGTTGTCCATTCTATCTAGGTGATTTCACTGTACCCGGAACCTACAAGTGGTATTAGAACAATCACATGGTTAATTTATAAATATTTATTAATAGTTGATTGAATGATATGGGATTTTAGTTTCTTTTACTTCATATATATTGTTTCTTGATATCTCAACGTCATTTTCTCTTACCTTTATTTATTCTCACTCATATAACCAATAAATAGTTTAATATAAAACAAAGAGACATTTGAAAATTCTATATGAAGATACCAAAGGTTCAGTCCCAGTAACACAAGTTCACACAATGTGTAAGCCTATATACACTTCATGTACTAATGTATATTTCATTTATATTGTGATTATATCAGGTTATAATGATGAAATTGGATCATAGATTTGATAAAATAAGATCAGTGCATAGATTCAGATAGAATGGGATATTATTTTCATAATAACACATCGTGTAATGTATGTAGATGACATGTAGTACCCAGGTATTCATAATGGAGATCACAAGGGTCTAATCATGTCATTCATATACTACAAGATACAATAAATAAAAAACTATGAATATTTACGTATACAAACTATATAATAAGGTTACACATCATGTACCTCATACCTGTATTTGGTAAGAAAAATGCTCAATCCATAGGTATGTGTCACCGACACATGAAAAATAGATTACATGTGTATGATATGAACCTTTTAGCGAGGTATAAATACTTTCAAATTATGTATAAATATCTTGTTATAACATCATTGGAATAAACAAGGAAATGATAAAGTGTTCAGAAGAATAAGGTGCTTTTTTAGAGCCTGGGGATCTAGTTTTTGGAGAAATAGTTTGAGGCACATGGATGACATATGGTTAGTATTAACTGTGCATCTCAACCCTATGGCTTAATAATGAAGGTTCATGGTTAGTTTAACCATGTGAGAGAAGACACATGACCATGAAAACCATACAATAAATTTTAGGTATATTGAGATTGGTTGGCACATGGTTTGGTTAATTGTGAACCTTACCATGTGAAGAGATAGAGGATTTAGACAGCAAGCACACATAGATTGTGTATGGTTTGGAAAACAATGTTCCTAGACATGCAAGGTGGTGTTACACTTAGACAATGGTGGTTCATGGTTGGTGCACCATTTGGCCAACCATTCAGGTAAACCATGCACCCATTTAAAGTGGGTGAAATTACCTTTTCCTATTGGATATTTAACCTTAAATCGTCATTTTCTCTCTCCAAATCACAGACAACACCTCCTCCATCCTTGGGAGCTCCCCCTTTTACCTCAAGAAAGGCATTGAGTCTCCTCCCATATACGATGTCTGATTCAATAACTGCTTATTTCATTGTATAGCTAATGGTAAGACTATAATTTCTCTTACATTTTTTCTTTTTTCCTTAAAATTTGGAATTTAATTCCAATATGAGATAATATGACCTATTATCCAGATTTTTGTTTGTTTCTTCAGTTAATCCCATTCTATGAAAAATTAAAGGTCAATACTATATGGGGATTCTTATACACATTTAATGTAGGTGGTATATACCTTTTCCTTAACAGTTTAGGTATTTATAAATTTTTTTCCATAGTGTCACATTAAAGTACTTTTGTTAATTGATAGTAAATTATGAAATATCTTAAATTGAACACTAAGACCAGAAAATTTAAATATTATGAGACATTGATAATTGGTTGGAGGTTGGAAACCTTAACTCAAACCATCCACTTGGGTGGGTTAAACTATATGACTTAATGACTTATGTTCCCATTATGAACAAAAAACCACTAAGGTATGCTTGGCTTGGCGTTGGCTAATGAAATGTTATAAATGAAGTTAATAAAATGAGATGTGGTATGAACTTACCCAAAGGCAACTTGATTACTTATAAATAAATCAATTTATAAGGTGGATTTCAAGACTATGTCACTTAACCCTTTATAATTGATATATTGGAAAGTATATTACACCTATACCCCTGTATTACACTTTAGTGATATGACTTATATGATTAAAGGAATTGATAAATGGAATAGAAATTAACACGACCATAAAGTAACTTTAATTTATTATTACCTTTTATAGTGGACATGGAGTTCTATTTTGCTAGTTTAGAATTAATGTAAATGATGTTCCAATTTACTTACTCCAAAAGAAGGACACAACATTCCACATCAATGAATTTTAATTAGTCAACATGACCCTCCTTATTAATGATATGGGATAAATAGACACGATGTTCTATAATGTTTACTCAGAATTAAAGAACATGAAATTCATTACCATCCAGTTGGGATTTATGGACATGAAATTTCTTACAATCTATTAAAATTAAATGGCATGATTTTCCTTATTGATTACTGTGATAAAAAATTTCTTGAGATAAATCAAACATATCCAAAGAAGGTAGTATCATAAAAGTGTCCTATAAGGAAGCTAAGATTACATGGATTTGTTTAGTATATTCATGAACTTGATATTATTACCTCAACACTATTTCATTATATACTCATATATTTGATTTGATATAGGAACCATTTATGGTGGACTAATGAGTTTTACTCACACCCTGTATGGGATGCTTATTAGTAATCAAAAAGATTTCATAGATAGAGGTTGGGATAATGGAAAGTTCCATACCATAGATGCTTGACCTTATATTATAGTATAGATTATGGTATTAATGGACCAATATTGTTCTCATGATGGTATTGGAGATATATTTTTACATTTTTTTAATTTTTTATAGCATGTACTCTTATATTCTTTCAACCTATTCTCCTCACTCCTCATTTTTTATAGCATTAGGACATCAACTTGTATATGACATAAAGTACGATTTATGTCAGTTTCTTTTTTCTGGATATTTACTTCCATTATTTACCTTATTAAATTGCTTGCAATAATTTAAATTTATATTTCACTACTTAACACTACTCTGATAAAGAGGTTATAGTATTCCCACCATACCATCATAGAACCTCACTACTAGTTAGTAACCTCCAGTGTGTAGGGAGGTGCACTTGAGGACATATGGCCAAATGAGTTTAGTTACTCATGAGTTAACTACTTTTGGGATGTTACAAGTTGTATCATACATTATTTTTACTTTTTTCCTATTCATTTGGGTTTGTTTTCAGGAGACTAAGAAAGTGTCAAAAAAATTTAACGAGCTTGTGCTTTGGAGTATCTAACCCACATACAAGAAAAAATCCAAGTTCCCTAGGATGGGAGTTTCTATTCTAGATTTCATATATGACTGTTTTATTTATTTCACCATTATGTGAATCACATGGTTTGTATCGTTTATGATTATTATGGATTTTAACCTTGGACTAATATGGAAGGGAAGTATTTGTTCTTTCCTCATTATAGGAACCTAAGTATTTTTATGTCATGCATATGTCATGCCATGTTTTCTTAATGCGTTCATTTATTACAACATGTTGTAGTGCTTTCATAGTTATACCTATTATTTGAATAATGTTTCTATAGGATGAATGAGACAAATAATTGGTAAATTAAAGTTTCTGTAACAACCTAAATTTTTTTCCCACATATCTTGATGGTGGAACCTTAACTAGCAAATTGTGGTATGTTTAAGCCATGGAGCCTTGGTTTCATGGGATAAAAAATTATTGTTTGAAATTAAATAGATTAAAATCACCATTTATAAGGTTTGTGGGCCTTAATTAATTTGGAATGGTGATCTGTATAATTAAATAATTATAATAATTTATTCATAGTTACATGAGATATTAATTTTAACTTATAATGTAAAAGAATTTATAACATGGAAATGGTAGATGTATTTAACTGAACCATGATATATATATATATATATATATATATATAATTAATAAAATCTAATTCTTAAATGAAATTATTACTGCTATTTGGGGATTCCAATTTAAAATTAAAGAGTTTTTTCCTCTATAACATGTAATTAACACTCCATATATTAAAACCTCTATTATAATATATGAGACCTTGACTGAGAATAAACCTTAGTATTGATTGTTGGAGTGTCTCTTGTGACCCTTTATGATTTTATATGTACATATACCTAGAATTAAAATTGGGAATATGTGTATTGAATTTTATATGGGAAGTATTATAACTTTCGTATCATTTTTCCTCATATCATTCTATTATCAAAACTCGTATTGAGGTGTGCATTTGAAATTATAGATATATGCCTCCACTATGGCCTTAGGGTGAATTCTAACAAGGTGGTGATGGACATGATTCAGAGGTGGTGAGAACTTCACCACTAATATTACCTCATGTAGTGCCACATATAGTACCTCATGTTATATAGGATCTATGGACCAACATTCAGTTTAGATAGGGTTTCCTTTGTCTCATAAAAACCATGTAGGGATCCCCTTGACCAAACCCTACTATGGAAGACTTGACATCAGATTTTGAATAGCAGTATCCACCTATATTCTCTGGGGATGGTAGAACTCCATGTTTATGAGTTATGGATAGAGTACACATTATCTATATTCAGTCATCTAGTGATTCCTCCTAAAATAGGGTCAAGATTACAGTTTAAATGCCATGTGGATCAACCAAGTTCTAGTTGTATGTCCTAAATCAGGTAAATTAGCCTCAAAATATAAACTGGAGGGATTTTCATCGACCCTTGATAGTGATGAGTTGACTAGAGTAAGGTGGCATGAGGAGGGGCTTAGGTAGGCCAACTGTTCTCAGGTGAATGTTTTTCATTTGGCGACCATTTCTAAAATAATGAACTAGAAACTTATCTTTGAGTATGAATTTAGCGATGATATGGATGTGGGGAATGGTAGTTTAGTGCCTTGATAGGGTGGATGCTCATACTGTGGTAAACAATATCATTTTTGAGTTTTCTTGTGGAGACATCAGTAGCTAGAGTGTATATCTAGGAAGCCAAGTGACATGTCATCAGTGTGAGGAGGCAGGACACACGAATCCCTAGTATAGAAAGGATATAGTGGAGTTTCGAGCTTGCAATAAGTTGAGTTATATTAAGTAGTTTTTTAAATACCATTCCTCCAGTGGTTAAAGATATATGGTATACACCGACTCCACGTTCTGAATCAAAATAGGCAACTCTATGATAGGTAGGGAGATAGAGTACTACAAGCTGTTCAGGATTAGGGATTGGTCTTAGTCATGGTAGTGAAACTTTTGATATGCAGTTTCAGTTGAGTAGACTTGGTGATGTTAGTAAACTAGTAGCTTAGGGGCACAGATCAGTCCAAATATGTATAGTACAACCAATACATGTTGAGTAGAGTATTAGTCCTTCTATATTTCTGGTACAATTTTGATATCATCTACTTTATCATCTTACTTATTTGACACAAGAAAACAAATCTCCATTATATCTATTTCTGTCTTGGAATGTCTTGGCCTTGAAATTCAATATTTCTATGTATTAATGACTCTTGATACTCTGTTGGGAGTGCAGTCAGAGAGTGTACCCTAATTCAAGGAATTTCCACTTGATTTTGGTAGTTATCATTTCTTATATAACCTTTTTATCCTTGAGATGATGGGATTCTATATTATAATCGAGATAGATTGGCTGGTTCCCTATCAAGTCCTACTTATTGTTATCATTGGAGAGTGCATTTTATATCCTTAGATGGTGATATGTCTATTCATAAAGGAGAATGAGATGTCTAGGCCAGTCGATATATACTTGAGAATCAGTGGTTGGGTAGAGTATTAGTCTCGATTATTAGGATTTTTATGAGTGACCAAGGAGCACATCAGACATAATTCCCACCTATAATGGATTGTTTCAAGTACATTTCCCCGATTAATAATCTAGATTACCACCTAAGAGAGAGGAAGAGTTTACTATTTAGCTACTTCTAAGAGTAAAACTAGTGTCTATTACTCTATACTAGATGGCTATTACTATTATTCAAGAACTCAAAAGATATATATAGAACCTAGAATCCAAAGCGTTTATTCGACCCTGTAATTCCCCATGGGGTTCACTTGCACTATTCACTAAGAAGGCAGATGGAACCCTTAGTATTTACATAGATTACTGATTGTTGAATCAGCTTAAAGTTAGTAATTTGTACCCACTACCTCATATAGATGAAATTTTTGATTAGATCTAGGGAGACCATGTATTCTAATAGGTAGACTTGTGGTCAATCTATCATCAGGTGCAAGTTAGGCCTTCATATACACTGCATACTTCTTTCTAAAGTAGGCATGGCCTTTATGAGTATTTGGTAATGTTTTTCAATCTCATTAATGTTACAACTATTTTTTAGCCTTGATTAATTGGGTTTTCCACCTGTACTTATATTCCTTTTTAGTGATTTTTAGGGATGATATCTTGGAGTATTCTTAAATATGAAATGATCATGCCAATCACCTTGACATCATATTGAGTACACTAGGAAAGCATTGGTTGTATGATATGATTATAAAATTATAATTTTTTATTGATATGGCTCACTTCTTGGGTCACATTATATCAGAATAAGGGGTATCTATGGATCTATATAAGGTTAGAGCCATAATCTCTTGGAAAAAAAACCAAGAACATCATTTGAATATGGAGCTTCTTGGGGATTCCTTGTTAGGATACACACTTTATTCAGGACATTTCATGCCTAATAAAACCTCTTACCGGAGTTACTAAGAAGGTTATTAAATTTACTTGTTCATATTCTAATGATAAATCCTTTCAAGAGTTAAAAGGAAGTCTGAAATTAGCGTGGATCCCAATTCTTACTGATCTATCCAGAATATATACAATTTATTGTGATAAATCAGGAATTATTTTGGGTGTTGTTATGATACAGGATGATCAATTTTTTGGTGTAAAATTATCTTCAGTTGGGGACACATGTGCATAATTACCTGACATATGACCTAGATTTAGTAGCAGTTATCCATGATTCATGATTGCATAGACATTATTTACTAGATGAGTGGTTCATTTTATACAAAAACCACCAATGTTTCAAATATATATTCATCCAAAATGACATGAATATGAGAAAATTTATTTTTTTTGAATATCAGTAGTTCTCTAGTTTTTATATTGCCTATATTCATATAAAAGGAAATGTTGTGGAAGATGATCTAAGCCGGAAGAGTCATGCATTAGTTTTTCATGAAGCTAGTATGAAGTTACAGTTGATGGATATATTTTCTGAGATGTATATCAGGATTCATGAGTGTCATGGGAAACCTTTTTTTATAGACTTGGTAGCAACCTCATCACATCTGGATTGGGTGAGGTTGAGACATATTTCTAATCCTGAAGGCTTATTCCTAAGAGAGAGAGTTTTATGTGAGGACCACTTCCTATGGGTCATTGATGAGGATGAGATATTCTACATTCATGGGCATTTTTGGGCTTCAAAACATATATGAGTGGAGTTGATGTGAGAATATCGTGCTTCTAAATAGGCAGTATATCCTAAACTCATGAATATGTACAATGATTTTGGTCACCAATATTGGTGGACTAGTTTGAAAAGAGATATTTTAGGCTTTATTACTATGTGTTCCACCTGTCAGTAGGTGAAGGTAGAAAAGCAATGACCTAATATTATTTTACAATGGTTACCCATTATAGTGTAGATATGGGATGATTTCATGAGGGTTGTTTTGATAGTATTAGCTAGATCCCCTTAAGAAAGTGATGTAGTATTGGTGAACATTGATGGATTGAAAAAGGTCACCCACTTCTTGCCTATCCGGAAGACCTTTTGAGTGGAATATCTTTAAAGGATATATGTCTGTGAGATCATACACATTCATGGAGTTCCAAAAAACATATTTTAAAATAAGGATTCTCATTTTACATTACGATTATGTTAGGGACTTTAAAAGGATCTTGGTTTACAGGTGCTTCTGAGAATATCCTACCACCCTCAGACTAACAGTCAGTCCAAGGGGGCTATATAGGTGTTGGTGGACAAGTGTAGGGAATGAACCCTTGATTTTGGAGGTTATTTGGATAAAAATACACTTTTCTAATATATTTTATAATAACAGATTCCAAGTGACTATACAGATGGAACCTTATGAGGCTTTATACGATAGGCCATTCCATTCAACCCTATGCTAGTTAGAGGTAGGAGAGGTAGTGCTATTGGGAACTTGTATCCTTTAGGATACTTCAGAGTAGGTATAATTGACCTGGAGGTGTATGGATGCAACTCAGTCTAGGAAGAAATCTTATACTTATGACTATCTATGACCTCTAGAGTTCGAGGTTGGGGATCCAGTATTCTTGTGTGTTTTGAATAGATTGGGGATCAATGACTTATGAGACAAGGTAAACAATTTCATCCCTTTTTCATACCTTTTGAGGTTTTTTAGAGGGTTAAACTAATAGATTATCAAATAGTGCACATTCAAAGACACTGATCAATAAATGACATTTTTCATTTTTCTCAGTTAAGCTGTAATCACTTAGCATTGTCTCATATCCTTCAACCTAGTGAGGTTGAGTTAGATGTTGATGCTTCTTTTGAGGAGTACCCAGTTCTATTTATTGATCATAACATGAATTCTTTTTGTGGTAGGTTAGTTACTCTAGTTCTGGTGCTATGTAAACACAATTATGTATAATATTAGACTTTTTATAAATAGGTCGAAATACATGCTTAGTGGATGGAGTTGTTCTCAAATAATGATCAAGAACCCTGAGAAGGGTAACTTAGGGATGAGTTATTTTTAGTTGGGGAGGTTAAACAATCCTGAATTTTCATATATGTAAATATACTTTTAAATTATATCCAAATATTTTGTTTCTCCCCTCACAGGAATACCTAAGGAACTATGGAAGGGTTTGGGAGCATCTAGGGATTGTATAAAGACCGGTGCTCTAGTTTTTGGGAGAAATAGTTTGAGGCTCACAGTTGGAACACAATTAGTAGTAACCATGTAGTTCAACCTTACAACATAGTAATGAAGGTGTATAGTTAGTTTTACCATGATAGGGGGACACATGCCCATGAAAAACTTGTAATAAATTATAGGTATATTGAAAACGGTTGGAACACAGTTTGTTTAACCATGCACCTAACCATGAAAAGTGGCGGGGAGTTTATAAAGTAAGCACATATGAAGTTGTGAAAGGTGGCATGACACTTAGAGATTGGTGGTGCATTATTGAAACATGGTTTGGAAAACCATGTATCCAGAACATGAAATTATTAAAAGTGGGTGAAGTTACCTTTTTACCCTTGGGTATTTGACCTTGATTCCTTTTTTCCTCCCCTATTCATGAATAACACCTCCTCTAATAGTGGGATCTCCCCCTTCCCCCTCAATCTTGGATTTGAGCCTCATAACTCATAGGATGTATGATTCAAGTACCATTTTACACATTGGATATATAATAGTAAGACTATGAGTCCTCTTAATTCATTTCTTTATTTTCCTCACCATTTTGAATGTTATTTCCATGCTATCTAATATGCCCTATTTTCAGAGTGGTTGTTTATTTCTCCGATTTCTCCCATTAAAACCCAAATTAAAGGCCTATACTTGATTATGAGACTTCTACCTATCTAAGGTAGGAGGTATATTCCTTTTCTCTAAAATTTTATGTTTTTATATATCTTCACCATTGTGCCAAATTCTAGACCTTCCAAGCATTGCTCTTAAATTATTAAATACATTAAATTGAAAACCTACACACAAAATTTGAAATGTCATAAGACATTTATTACTATTTTGAGATTGAAAACCCCAACTCAAACCAACCCCTTAGCTAGGTTTGATTGCATTCCTTAATGACTTATGATTCCTTTACGACCAAACCACCACTAATGTGTTTTTGGCTCGGTTTTGTCTAATGAGATGATATAAATAAATTTAATAAAATGATATGTGTTATGGTCCCACTGGTGGAATAATTTATTAATTATAAATGAATAAATTTATAAGGTGGATGGTGAGACCATGTCACTTAACCCTTGATAAATGATGTAGTTGAAATTAGATTACACTTAGCCCCTTTTATTAAACTTTAGTCATATGAATTAAATGATAAAATAATTTGATAATGGTAATGGAAATTTATAGATCCCAAGAGTACCTTTATTTAATTCCTATCTACTATAATGTAAATGAAATTCTATATTTCTTTTTTAGAATTTATGGCGATGAAATTCCATACTACTTTCTCAAAACCAATGGAAAGAACAATCTATATTGCTTACTTATAATTTATATAAAAAACATTCGTTATTGTTGATTTAGGATAAATGAAAATGATGTTCCTTAATGTATACTCAGAATCAAAGGATATGAAATTCCTTATTATCCATTCAGAATTTAGAGACATGATATTCAATAATAATTATTTGAATTTAAGGACTCAATTATCTTTATTGATTACTATGATAATAAACTGTTAGATATAAATCTGGAATATTCTGAAGCAGGTAGTATCAGACGGGCATCCTATGAGGAACCCAAGATGAAGTGGATTTTTTAGTTTATTCGTGACCTTGTGATTAGTAACTATAAAATATTTTATTATACACTCACAGACTAGATTAGTTATATACAATGTTGATGGGGGCCTATTTAGGTTTACCAACACCCAGTTTGGGTAGCCGATTAGTACCCAGAAATATTTCATCAATATAGGTTGGGATAAAAGAAAGTACCATACCATATATTCTTGACCTTCTATACTAGTATGGAGTATAATAACAAATGTCCAAGATTATGCACATGATTCTATTAGAGATAACATTAGGTATTTTTTTATTTTGTATATCATTTACTTTTTAATGCATGTTTCATGTTTTCCTTACTCTCTATTTTTTATAGAATCATGACATCACTTTGTATATGACACTAAGTGATATTTTTATTTGTTACTTTTTTCTAGATGTTTAATTTCATTTTTTCTATTATTACATTTATTTCATTATTTTATACATATATTTTACTTCTGAAATCCTTTTTAATAAAGTGGGTATAGTCTCCCCACCATACTATCATAGACCCTTACTTCTAGTAAGAAACCATTGATATATGGGGAGATGTGCTTGGGGCTATGTGGAAAACTATGTTCAGTTAATTATGCATGAACCTAGTCTGAGATGTTACAACATGACATGTAAATTAGCACACATCAACCATTCTTTTATAAATATAGTTTTTAATTTGACATTTAGTAAATAATTAATTATATAATTAAACCTATTCACATGTGTTTCGTGTTTCATTTATTTGATAATAATTACAATGTCATATGATTTTTAATTATATATTAAAATAATTTCTGTTTAAAATTATAAAACTACAAGTTTTTTAAGGCCTTCCCTTATATATTTCTCTATGAACATTAATATAATCTCATATAGTGTAATTCACATGTGATACATGTGTCATTTGTTTGACTATATAGTCTGTGTAACTACCTATCATGGAATTTGTGTTGGATATTAAGGGAATGAATAATCACAAGGATCATTTCAGGATGTTTAGGCAAGTACATGTCGTTACCTCCTAGTAAACTTGTGTACTCTATAAATTGTAAATAAAATTACTTTGTTTTAACTTTTTTCAAAATTATATATGATGGGATTTTTAGGATTATTGGATGGTATTAAGAAAAATTGAATTAATTGGATTATTTATTGTTGCATTATCTTAATTGAAGAAACAATTTAATTAATTGATGGATAAATTTCAAAGGTATGTTAATTACATTCTATGTGGATGATCCTGAGATTTGACCAGACCTGTGTATGTGATTGGATTTGTTTTAATTGATTATTATTAAATTAAAATGATATGTTTTGATTCATCTCATCCTAGTTATCCTGTAAGGTCTTATGTGCCCATAGTTTATTTTATGTCAATCCCCTTATCCAATGCATTGGATCTCATCACATGTTCTTTAGTAAAATATTATATAAGGATATAGATCCCAAGTATGAGGAGGTATTCTAAGTCTAAAATCCAAGGTAAAACCCTTAAAAGTGAAACATAAGAGGTGAGGTAGAATACTTCAACATGAAAAAATCTATGGTTCAAGGTGTTTTCCTTATGGTTGAGGGTTAGTTTATCATCCACTAAATAAACTAATCATTAAGGAATCTCATGATCTTTCCACTTATCTTTTATTTCTGTCAATTGCTTGTTTGATTATTTCTATCTGTAGATGATTTAAGATCACTTAGTTAACAAAATTATGAGTGTGAAATATGGAATAAAATAAAAATATAATATTCCAAAATTCTATCAGACAATTCTAATAAATTATGAAAAATCCACTTAATATTAACAAGGCATGTGATAAGATAAAACTGGATTTTTATGCATAAGGATAAAAATAAGTCAAAATAAAATATTAATTTAGTATATCCATACATTACTTAAATTAGATTTGAACCTATTGTTTAAAGTGATTTAATAACCTAATTCAGTGCAATTTCAAGTATCAAGTAACTTTAGCTTGAAATTTTGGGTTAACTTAGCTTGGTTCATATCATGGTTTGACTGGATAATAATAAATTAGTTTAACTGATATTAAAGTGTTGAGTAAATATTTATTAAAAATTTTAGGATTGTGGATTCCACTAAAATGATCAAGGAAATGCGAGTTAATGAAGTTTAAAAGGCACGCTTACCAAAAACCTTTCAAATAACTTGTCAGGACCAAGTTTGTTTTATGTGATAAGGAATATGAGTCATTTATACAAGAGTATCTATGCAACAAGATATTCAAAAACTAAGGGTTAGGGATATTAGGTTTTAAAAAAATAGTGGGATATTAATAAAATAAAATATTAATTTATTTATCTATTTTTTATCCAATGATGTACTAATAATCTTCTTTTTGTAGAAATGGAATACCGGACAACTATAAAAATATTACATTGATCCATATTAGAGAATGATAAAATTATTAGTGGAAGGAATTTCCAGAAAATTTATAGGTACTTATACATTATACCACACCATAAAGAGATACTATACATAGTAGAAACCCCACTTCCCGAGTTTCTTGAAAAAAGTATATAGCGAGGAAGAAGTATGTCCCTACCTAAAACATGTCGATGACATAATGGAAGTACAATATTTAATGCTATCATCAATGTATTATGATATTCAAAACTAATATTAGGATATAGATGGATATAAAATCATATCTCACCTTCATGATATTTATCTAGATAAGGAAAGACAAGAGAGATATGAGATCTCCAATTCACTATTCACATGAAAGCTTAGAGACTCAACACCCACTAGGCCTCATGTAGTGAAGATGATTGAAAATATAAAATTATTAGAAATATTGGGTTTTAATATCCATGATGAGTTTCACATAGTTCTCATTCTGTATTCACTACCTAAAACCTTCTCTAATTTTATTTTGAATTATAAACTAAAAAATAGTGAGAAAACTCTTTTATAACTTCTTACTCTTATTTTATAAGTTGATAAAGAAATAGATTGTGAAAAAACCATGGTCTTTATGGTGAATAAGAAAAATAAGAATAAAGAAAAGTGTTTGAAAAATATTTATAAGTCTTTGTTTCTATATCATTATCCTTCCAATAAGAAGAATATCTAGTGGAAAGCAAAGGAAAATAAAGTAGTATATTTTTCTTATGAAAAGAAAGGCTACTGGAAGAGGAAGTAAACCGAGTTAAATAATCAAGGGGAAGCTTTAGGTGTATTTATTATAAATTGTATTCTTTATATATATATAATCGGGGTATTAGATACTACATGTGGTGCCCATATTTTTTTCCAAATACATGAACCAAGTATATTTTTAAAGGATTATTGAGGCAATGTGGATCTATAGACTACCAATGGAGTGATTCTGGCTGCTCCATCCCTTGAAGACTACTATCTCACAATGACAATAGAAATTATTTTTTGTTTTAATGAACTCTTTTTATATTCATAGTGTTAATAATAACATCATTTCTATTTTTTGTCTATATATGGATGGATTTTTTTTGTTCATATTTGAAAATAAGAGTTTATATTTTTATAAATATAACACATTTTATCGTATGACATAACAAAATAGTAGTGGTTATGTATTAAGTTATGAAAACCAAATATTATTAATTGATAATAAATCAAATTCATGTGAATCATTTCACACCCAGTTGTGGCATCACTATCTTGGTCACATAAATTAAAATCATTTGATGAAAATATATCAATATCTTTACTTAAAATATTTTGATCTTAAACCACTTGAAAGATGTCATTATTTTTTTTCACGGAATGATGAACAAACCACCATGTGGTGGTGGTTAAGGTAAAAGGTCCATAAATATTTTAGAATAGGTTCACACTGTTGGGTGCAGACCTTTTATTATAGAAGCTATAGGTGGATTCTCTTAATTTATTACTTTTATAGATGACTTTAGTAGGTATGATTATATCTACTTAATGAGTTATAATTCTAAATCCTTTGAGAATTACAATTAGCTAATTAAAGAAGTTAAGAATTAGATTGGTATGAAGATAAAGAAACTACAATTAGATTGTGGTGGTGAATACCTTATCCAAGTGTTTATTGAATTTATATGGGATTATGGGATTTTATCTCATCTCACATCTCCTTATACACCAAAGTTTAATGTATTAACTGAAAGGAGAAATCGTAACTTGATTTACATGGTAAATTGATGATGAGTCACACAAGTCTTCTATTATGTTTTATTGGATATGAATTACACACAATAATACACATACTAAACCAAGTACCGACCATAGAAAAAAGAGTATTCCCATTTGAGTTATGGAGTGTAAAGAAACTCATTGCATCTCATGTTCATTAAAATAGGTGGGAAGTGTTTTTAAGGCTGGATCAAGAAAAAAATATCACCCTAGTGTACAAAGTGTATCTTTATTGGTTACCCCAAGTAAACTTGGGGATAATACCTATATTATCCATGAGATAAAAAGGGTTATATTTTCTAGGAAAACTATATTCCATGAGATGTAACACATCCTCAAGGAGGATAGTGGAGGAAAGATTTAATTTGACGATGTTTATAATCAAGATTAACAAGAGTTGGTACATGAAGAGATTCCATAGGGCCCCATGGAATAATTTTTTACTCAAACCCATGTACTATGTGGGAGCACAATATATGTTAGATAATAAAAGATATATGATTTTTGATTCACAAAATAGGGTGATGCATTATTTGTTGAAAATAACGACCCACTATACTACAAGAAGGTAGTAAAGAACTCGAATTATTTAAGATGATTAGATTCCATGAATTCTAAGATGGATTCCATGTATCAAAACAAACTTTGGGTTCTGATCAGTCCACCGATTGATATAAATCTTGTTGGGTGAAAATGGGGGGTTTAATAGATGATCGACATGGAAGGTCAATTTAGTACATATAAAATATAAATATTGGCTAAAGGGTTTAGATAATGTCAATTCATTGATTATGATGAAATATTTTCACCAGTTTCCATGTATAAATCCATCAGAATTCTACTTTCAAGAGAAAATTTCCATGAATATGAGATTTGGAAGATGGAGTTAAAAACTAATTTACATTATGGGAACCTTCATGAATATGTTTATATGACACAAACATAAGGGTATTTGATTCTAGTAAATTCCAAAAAGGTTTAAAGTTGTATATATTGATTTATGGGTTAAAGAAAGAATCTAGGAAAAAGAAAATTTGGTTTAGTGAAGCTAAAAAATAATTTGGTTCCACTAGGAATGAATTTTATCCATGTGTTTAGAAGATATTTTGTGGGAGTATTGTTGTTTTAATAGTTTGTATATGTTGATGAAATATTAATAATTTAAAAAACGATTCCAGCCTTTTAAGAGGTTAAGTAATGGTTTAGAAAGTTCTTATCCATGAATGAATTGGGTAAAGTATTCTACATTTATTGGATCATGATATTTCATGATATATTAAAGAGGATACTTGGATTAAGTCAAAATAAATACATTGACTATGTACTAAAGAGGTTCAGTGTAGAATAATCCAATAGGGGAATGGTTCTAGTGTCACATGGTATATATCATTCCAAGAAGATGTGTCCTCATACACAATAGGAAAGATATATAATGAGTAAGATCACATACTCTTCTATGATGGGATCTATCATGTATGAAATATTATGCACAAGGATTGATGTTACCTATGATTTTATAATAGTAAGTAGATATCATGTTGATACAGGTGAACAATATTGGATTGTTTTTGAGGACATCCATAAGTATCTGAGGAAAACTAATGATATATTCCTAGTGTATGGAGAAGATAAAGATCTAGTGATTAGCAGTTATATAGATTAGAGATTTCAAAAATAATATAATGATATGACGTCATAGACAGGATTCCGAGGCATCAAAGTAAGTAGTTTGGATTCAAAAAGTTGTCTAATATATTTATATGGTCCCTAATTGTCAATTACCTAGAAAATTTTAATTTCATAATACTATTGTGGTGCCTTTTTATAAGTATCAAAGGACACATCAAAAGAAAAACATATACTTTCAAAGTTTCATCTCTTGAGGGATTATTCTCAATGAGGTTAAGTTCTTGTGAGAAAAGTATCCAATTAAGAAAATGTGGAAGACCCCTTTAGAAAGGTTCTATATCAGAAAAGACATGGGAATCACGTGAGATTTATTGGACTGAAGGATGTTAGTATTTGACTTTTGTGTAAGTATAATTTAATTGGAGTTGGTGTTTTAGAATCAATTTAAAATTACTTTATAGTTACATGTATTATTTTTCTTGAATATCAGTGATGTTTATTATCACATATTGATTATTAATTTACATGAAAGAGCATGTGATAATGTCTTAAAGATACATGCCTTGTCAAATGTATATATTAGTTCCTTTCTATGACGAGGTACATTAAATGCTATGAAATTATTCTTTAAAACCCATGTGATATGACCCGATGATATTGTATGATGAAACACCAATGATTTAAGATATAAGTGGTAGGAGGATCATAATATATTGAGACACCTTTTATGGTATTCCACCTTGAGAATCCTCAAGAAGGAAGGTCCAGAGAAAGGCTCCCATTAGGAAATCCACATTTTATTGTTAATTAGATATCCATATCTCTGAACATTTTTATTGATTTTTAGACTTTAATATTATCATTAATAACAAAATAAGTCCCATACTTTGATGTACTGATGAAAATCATGGTGGAATATTTTTATGGAAAGGTTGGAAATGTTGGGTGTATCATTTGTGATATTTCATTAATGGATAATGCAAGAAAGAATTTATCCTTTTTGTCACTTAAAAGAATATGATATCTTAGGCCCATTTATGGGAATGAAACTACATGGATAAATCCACGGTCATAGAGTTTTATTGGAATGTTCAATTTCTGTAATGTTAAATAAAGATACATCAATCACATAGGATTATGACACCTTTATAAAACCTACTTGATTAGAGATATCATGATAAATAGATTATATTACACAGTAATAATTTATAGGAGGTTACTTGTCATTGTGACATTAAATTATTTCTCTATGGGTTCCTTGGCATGATGTTAGATGATAACCTTGGAATTTATGGGTATCTACATATTTCTACTAATAAAGATTCCTAGAGGGTCACACACTAAATATATCTTAAATATTGATTAAATTAAATATTTAATTGAAAAATTATAATAAATATTATTAGTTATTTATGGTTTAAAAATTATTTAGGTTTTTTTCATCAACATCATTTAATCACAAGTTATTCATAAAAATAACTGAGTTAAATAATAATACCTATAAATATTTATTTTCAAGGTTTGGTAAATATAATATTTATCATATTTATTGATAAATAACAAAGAGATATTTATTTATCCAAGAAATATTCATTATTAAATATTTTGTAAATTTTTAAGAGGTTAAGCAGAAAACGTTTCACGATGTATTTGGAAATAATATAAATGATATTTATTTATTCTTAGGTGATGCACATTTCAAGTGAATAATAAGTATATTATTAATAAGAGATGGGGTTCACTATGAATTAAGTATTTGGAATGTGGATTTTGTGAAAGTTCCCCACCCTAAGCCCGCCATAATAAATATTTAATTATATCACTTTCCAAAACACAATTTTTGTGAACTAAAGATAGAGGAAGATTTCTCGAGCCCTATAGAGAGTTTTAGAGATCTAAAGTGTGTGATATCTCCTCCTCTTATATCAATCCATTAAGAGATCAGAAATAGTTCTTTATCCTCATAAAACAATTCTATTGTGATCATCCATAAATGATGCAAGTGATTGGGATCAACCATTCTAGCACCTGATGTTTCCATGAAAATTTGTAGAGATTGTGGTGGAGATGTGGATCATCTCTAGAAGGATTTTTTACTTGGATCCAATAAAATAATGATGGTTCAATAAGATTAGTCAACTATATCATCAATAAATAAATAATTACAAGTTTAGGTAATTCTAGACGTGATTATAAATTAATAATAAATTACATGTGAATATCCTCCCATTTAGGTTCTAACATTTTATCAGGTCAAGTAATAAAAAAAATTAATTGGTGATGACATCATTCATGGGAAAAACAATGATTATTCAGAAATTAAAAATAAAAAAAAGAGCTGGTAATACCATCTTGGTGCTTCCACCTCACCTGTAACCTACAAATCCAAGGTAGAGGCTATGTCCACTTGAACTATCCAGAGAGGGATTTCATTTCTATGTAACCACAAACTCTTTATGTTAAAACATTTAAGGTTGTTTTCTGATATTTAGATTTATACATTGGTTTTTCAGTAATGTCGGATCATTATAAAAAAAATTAAGGTTGTATAATGAGAGGTAATGGTGATAAATCATTTATAATATGATAATGAATTTATAATAGTGATGAAAAATAATATTTCACATTAATATGAAAATTAATTGGATAGGATTAGAAAAAATAAAGGAAAATAAAGGATTATGGACCCTTACATCAGCATAATAACAACTTCTAAAAATTATATAATTAGAGAGAATAATTAATAACTAATTCAAAATATATCAAATAGATTCTAATACATTGCAATTAAATTTGTATGATTTTATAACAAAAGGATTTCAATTGAAAATAAAATATAAGGATTGTGAACCCTTACCTTAAAAGGAAGATTCATAAATATTCATAAGAGATCCTTATAACCTTATAAAATCCTTGTAGAGACACTTAAAAAAATATCAGAGAAGATGCATGCTCAATAATTTTGAATTGAATAGGAATGAGAGGATGGGTGGGTGTTTATAGTAAATGAAAGGATTTATTTATAAATATGAAAACGTATTCCTTGGAATATAGGTTAACAAAAAAAGAAAACCATTCTATTTACTATAGTTTTAGAGCTTAGTATTTCAATTTTATGGGATTTTTTTAGATTTTAAATGTTTATGAAATGAAACCCTTTAAAATATAGAATTTTTAATGTGGAAAACATTTTTATTCATAAATATATATTTTTTAAATCATAAAATATACTTCAGGTTTTGGAAGATTCTTTACAGTTTTGGAGAATTATTTTTATTGCTTCAAAATACACAATTTTAATTAATAATACATTTTTTTGTAAATCATTTATTTTACATATTATATAATTTTTAATACATTATGATGTCCTAATAATTAACGTATATTCATCTAGAATTTTAATTTTTACCCAAAAATTCACTTGTCTCTAAAAATTATAAAAAAATAATTACTAGATAATTTAAATGTAATGGTTACAAATTTAAATTAATTTTTATTGAAATAGTTATCTATATATTTATAATTTAATTATCAAATAAAATAACTTCTTTATTTCATAATTATGCATCTGGAAACTAAAATTTGAAAACTCTTTTGATTTTATCTCTAAGACACACATGTGTATTTATATTATCATTCATCTATATTTAAATTGTTGATTATTATTTATATTATTATAAAACAGTTATGGAATTTTTTAGATATTATTATAAATTTAATTTTCTAGTGTTTTGGTGTATTATATTGTACTGTACTATTATTATGAAATAAAATAATTTTCATTACGTTGGAGTCTTTTTGATGAAATGTTTATTTAATAAAACATGATATCAAGTATTAAAATGACTATCTGTATATTCAACCTGTCTAAAATTCATCAAGGTTTATGTACCCACATTGATACCAATACTTGTAAAAACCTTGTGTTCCTTGAAGTTATTTTATGAAGCTGTATATGGGTGAATTTTAAATCAAGAACATGAAATTAAAGGAATGAAACACAAAAACAAAACATAAAAAATTCCATCTGAAATAAATAAATGAATCCACTTAAACACAATAAAATAAAGGATTTAATCAACTATACCTAGTGGATATAATCCAATACACACCCCCTGAAAACCATAAAAACCAAGAATAATTTTTTCTAAGGAACTTATCAAATCCAAAATTTTTGGATACAGAATCTCCACCAAAAGTGATAACCATTGAAAAACTATGCTGAAATGATAATTCCTTAAATTTGGTACTATTAAAAATTAAATGAATTCAAAAGTTTCATAAGGAAAATCTATAGTATAGTGATAAATAATATAAATTCAATGGTATCAATCTATTAACCAATATAAATACCATCATAGTCAAGATTCTTTACAACAACTAGGTACTATCTAACATAATGAGAGAGACCCAGTAGAACTAGCATGCGGTGTAGTCTTCTATGATCCTATTAAAATTTCATTTACATTCTAAACTATCCATTAAAAATCACTAACTCACTATAGGTAATAAATTAGAGACAAAAGCATTAGAGGAAAAAATAGAGGGTAAAAGTAAGATGAAATGTAACCTCAATTATTGTAGAATTTGTTTAAAATTTAGAGATAAAAAAACATTCCTAAATAAATCCTATGAAAACCTTATATTTCTAATAAATATACTCACCCTGGACAACCTCACACTGATCCCTCCTACCCCATAACCCAAGATACCCAATAGGTATCAACTAATTAAAACAAGGATTTATCGAAGAAAATATATAAATAAATATATTGAGAGGAAAAAAATCAAACTATAGAAAAATATTAAATGACCTTATTGAAAAAATGGATCAAACCATGTTGTAACATATTAAGACACAAAAAAATTATTTAAGTGTATGAATTTTTAGTTTCCAATTTTTTTATACAAAATTTATCTTAAGTTATCTTTGATATGAATAGTGTGGGCGACAATGTAAGGAAGTCTTCATTCAATGACCAAAATCCTTTGGGTATAATTTTGGTTTCAAAAAATCCAAAATATGTAATCTAAATATATAATTTATTATCCTTGTTTCAAGATACATTAAACCAATAAATAAATAAAATTTTGATATTTTAATTTTAGAATTAATGAATTACAATAAGATTTAACAATAGTGGATAAATTTACATGTGAATAGAATTAATATATAATATAAGATACGATAAAATAATTATTTCGTTATATTCTTGTAAAAAGAAGTATAAATTTTTATATAATCATTAATAAAACGTATAATCAAGAACATGAGAATTAAATTTGTAATATTAACATATTTACACAATTCTAGAAGTTATAAAAAAATTCTTGCATATAAATAATATATATAGAAAGATTGGAAGAGTTAGCTAAAAAAATTATTTACATGAGCATAATAGAATATTTTTTGAAATATTTAAAAAAAATGAAGAATAACTACTTTAAAAATATGATCAAAATTAAAAAAATAATTGAATAATAATTTTGATATAAGAATTTAACTCAAATTAAAAGAGAATTAAACAAAAACAGTCAGAGTAGAATCATTCTATGAATACCAGGAAAAACAATGAAAAAATGGGAAGAAGTAGAGGAGGAACCAAGGATTTATATGATTTGGTAAACTAACCTACATGCCCAAGGAAGGATCATTTAAAGATTCATTATTCATTGAGAAATAAATTCAATAGGTGGAGAAATATGTGCAAAGAGACCAAAAAAATAACAAAGAATAAGGATCCCACAGTCCTAGAGACTCATAATCAAGTTAATCCCACGGAAGCTATGTATTACAACTATTTAGAAGAACACACATGAAACATTTTATATAGAAACAATGAACTCATATGTACATGAAAAAAACTAGTAAATAAATATAATATCAAACTGAGACACCCTTACCGGGGGATAAATATCACCTTCATCAAAGGCTTAATGTTCTTTTTTTGTCTATAATATCCATTATAAATATCCATGATCTTTTATGGTCATCATCCTCATATCCAATGGATCATAACAACTACATGGGCTCTTGGAGAGCTCTGGGAACCAATTCTACCTCTCTATGTCTTATATTTTACTCTCAAGAGCCCAAAAGAATACCACTAATACTATCTCTCTCTCTATCTCTTCGTTTATTATCCCATGAATTATTAAGAAGGCCACCAACACACTTACTATATCGAGGATAAGGGAGATCCAAACCGTATGGATGAAAACCCTCTTATAGGAGCATCAAGCTAACATCATTATGAACTAAAGAGATCCACGTGTAATAATAATGGAGTAGATAGATACTGGGCCTAAGGACCACATGGGCGACCATAGATAGAGTGGCGAAAAAAAATCATATATTAAATAGACATAATAAGGGATAAAAATGGATAATAGTAGGGTTATGAGGATTTTTTTAAATTTACTTATAGAGAAGTCATAAAAAGAAACACAATATGGGGAAAAATTAACTTCCTACTCAATGGCATTGAATGTTCAAATAAACTAAGTAATAAGAATTGATCAATAAAAAACAAAAAAAAAATCCCGATATAAAGGCCAAAAACTACAACTAGCCAGTGTAGGCCTAATGTACGAGACCATACACAACTAAAACCCAAAACAAATAAGTATATTATATAAATTAAATATATCAAATAAATATAAAATATACCAACTATAGAACAATTATATTAAAAAATAAATTTAATTAATAATTAATGTAAATACCAAATTGTAAGTAGATGAGTCAGTAGTGCATCGTTCATGGTGGCTTGTAGATCTGGATACATGTATCTTAAGTCATATTATAATTCGTTTAGTATTCCTTTTTGAATTTTTAATTTTTAAGTCATTTATTTAATATTGGATTTTGTTTTGGATTGTTATATGTGGTGTAAGCTTGTTTTAGTTCCCATTCATCCCTAACCTTATAAGAAAATTAATATAAAATAAATAAATAGATTAGGTTAGTTATTCTATTAAACAATAATTAAATTTAATGATGAAATATATGAAATAATATGGGCTTGAGAGGTTTTCTTATTATGGTGGTCTCTCTATGGAATAAAAATTCTTATAAAAAACTTGTGGTGTTCCCCATAAAACACTATAATTCAAATAAGAATTATAAAAATACAATCAAAATTTCATTACTAATTTCACTATAAACCTTATCTACTACCTTTTCACACACACGCACACACACACACACATACTTTTTCAAACATTACCAAAAAATAATACCTAGAAGAAACCTTGGATTATTTTAAATTAGGTCAAAACTAGCAGGAAAACCTTGTGAATATAAATAATATTCACACATATTCCACTATCATCTCATTCAAACTAAAATACTACTCAATATATTCAATTAATCACAGGAATGATCCATTTTTAATTTCATGTACAGGGATATGAGGCTCTCATAAGCCACGTGATTATCAAATCCTAAGGATTCCATTCTCTTAAAAATTTTAATGGAATTACCACTATATTTATCTTATAATCGTAGTCTAATAATGATAAGAAGGTGAATTTTTTTAGTTTTATATATCTAGAAGACAATTGAATTAATTCTCAAATGCAATGATTCCACAATTTTTTAATATAATTTCATGGTTTATTACATAATCAAATGAGAAATTGGAAATCATTCCATTTTAAATATATCATTTTATATCATGAAAATGTTAGACTATATTGTATATTTGAAAATACATAAAGAATATAATTTGATCATACTTCATTATTTTCTCCTTATCACTAATGTTCTTTCAAAATTCCTATAATTGATTTCATTTTAGGGCCACAATGGATTGAAAAGTTTTCTTTTCTACTTGGATTGAATTGTGGAATACATTTTCATTCCATAAAGAGAGTATATTTTGCATTTACTATTGATTTCCTTGTTAAAGAACTATATTTATAGGTGTTATCCAGTATAATCAATATAAGGATCATTATTCCATGAAAATAAAAAACACTTTTCAATCTTTTCAAAATTTTATTACATATTTATACTCCAATATTTTATCTCTTATAGGTATCCATATTCAACACACTATAGTTTTTTTCATTCTATAAATATCAAATATGGTAAATTGGGCATGTTATAGTTTTAAATACCCCTTTATCATTATAGTTATTCTCATTATCTTTTTGAAAGCTTATATCATTAATTTTCAAAATTTCCATGGTATCATGTAATATATTTTTAATATGGAATCTTCATTTTCAATGAAACAATTACTTTGAAATAATTTTTTACACCATATAACACATCAAATTTTTATACTATGTGTCATCATTACATTATCATTTTTCTTGTGTTTTTTGAAAATATACAGGCTCTTAATTTTCCTATGATGTGATGAATTAAAAAAATTATAACTTCTATTCCGAGATAAATGTGAAAGCTAAAATTAAATTTTATACTTATATTTGTTAATTTAAATTTACTAATTAATATATAAAAAATTTATTTATATTTTTTACATTTTTATTTTATTTATTCTATCATAAAATATTATTTAAGCCTCCATTTATAAAAATATGAATATAAAAATGTTATATATAAAATAAAAAATCATTAATTATTATTTTGTCAAATAAAAACTTAGATTTTTTAAATGGAAATTATTAAAATATAAATTTTTAATTTTTAATTCCATAAAGAAGTTTAGCGAGACATACATCAAGGGGGGGGGGTGATGAATCTAAACATGAAACCCATTCTAATTTAATCACTTTCTCCTTAAACTATCACTTCTCTAATAGATCCTAACTTGAAAATTAATATGGTCACCCTTTAGTTCTTCTACAGATAAAGATCCAATGGTTATCCTTTTTATACATGCATTTACCAGATATAATAAATGATTATATTAACACATAACCACTAATTTATATCATACATAATATAAAAATAATAATTTAAATAGGACAAAAGGACTTTTACTTAGTTTAATAACATTAAGCTAATATAAGGATCATAAAATCAATAACTCATCAATACACCACAATCCACTAAACTCGAATTTTGGTGGTTGGTTTTGTATAGGCCACTCTCATTCCAGGGGTCCCTCCCCTTATAAGGTTTCCAAATATCTCACTCTAAGGATTATCCCATTCACTCACTCTCTATTTTATTAGAAACTTGAATAGGAAACAAACATTGAAATATAAGAAAATTTAAAAAATCACAATTATTATTAGTGTATCTAGTGTATATGGTCCTCCTTGATCTCCATATTTCTTCTTTATGGGCTATCTATGATTTCCATTAAAAACAATAACATTATATTTTCATGACTATTCATGGAAACTCCTCGTTCTTATTCTTTTTAAGGATCCTTAATGAATGTTAAGATTCATTCTTTTCTCTATTATTCTTTTATAGATAGTTTCTCTCATAATATCAAATATGTCAATAATGTTTATCTTTTCTGCATAATAACAATATATATAATTGATAAAGATAAATATCTCTAAAATTATGTCCTACCATTAATCCATTCTCGTTAAATTAATTGATATTCACCATGTTTCCCTCATTAAAGTTCATAAATTCAACTTCAATAAGTAGGAAAAAATATATCCAATTAATTTATTTAAAATTGAATCAATATCACCCAATAAATTCCCATAATTCCCTCATGAAATTAGGGAATGTATGTTGGACATTATATTGATTTAATTTTTTCACTGTGAAACTATCAGCATCACAGTACGACTTTCAACTCCTTTTGGAATTTCAAGACTAAACTTCTACACTACCATGACATGAAAATAACCATTCATTATGTGTAATTATGAATCTCTAAATATGATGGATCACACCAATAAAACACATCATGATGAAAAAATACGAATTATCTTTTGACCCATATACCACGGCATTACCTTCTTCAATATTGAGTTTCCACATATAGTATCAGAATAACAATTCTATATATCAATTATTCATGTTGTGATCCTTTAGTCCATAATGTGAATATATCTTATGTATCAAAGGATTTTTTTTTTACATTTTTATGTATACTCATATAGAAACACCACCTACCATAGTGTGAGTGACACATTAACTTCAAAATAGTCCGAACGCTAATATTAAATGTTTCACTTTCATTGATTCATAGGTTTTCATCTTCAACGTGAAATCCTAACAAAGACATGGATAAAACCACTAAACTTTTCCGACCACTCATCACGACATGACTAGAATCCCTATAACCAGAATGAATATTATTCTTTCCCTTCATGATTTGACCATCGTCACCATAGTATGATCAAATCCTATGAATGAAACATTACAGTCACTATAATATCCCTAAACATCACTCATGGTTGGGAAAAAATCTTTTTGATTTGACCTTATTTTCATCTAAAATTGTAAAGGATAATTCCTTAGGTAATTTTGTATTCTTGGTTTAGTGTCTCTTATGTACAATAGTGTTTTCCATTAATTTTACATTTGCTAATATACCATTCATTGTGTAACCATTCATCTCACCCCCTAACCTATTAAGATTCCAAAATTGGTTATTTTCCTTTTATAAAAATCCTACATAACCCCTAGAGGATATTAAATATCCTTTATATTGTTTTACAGTTATATTTTCTACATTAATTAAAATAATATATAAAATTTAAAACCACAACCATTAAACTTTACTATTTTCAAAAACTCTATTCCTTATAGTGTGAAACCATTACACATACTGAGATTTCCCCCTACAACGAATAAAATAAACCCCATTAACTCTAAAATCACTACAAAAAAATATTCTTATAAAATATACACATCTAAAATATAACTCAAATATTTTATCTATGAACTAAATAAACCCAGCTAAGTTATTTCTCTTCCATCATTAAGAACCTTCCCATGTTGAAAATAAATGAAACACACCAAATCTTTCACCATGGGATGAAAAAAATCAATCATAAGTACTATTACTCAATTGGATAATAATATCCCCATTTGAATTTTTGAACAACATAATTTTGAATAAAAAAATTGTTCATATAATATAAAAATTATGCCTCCAACTCCCCTTTGAGAATTAGGATGATTCATGGATTCATGATTCTTTATTCTCCACCTTTAATATCAAATCAGAAGCAATATCACCTTTACAAGTAATATATGCATAATACATGAAAAACCTCACTATGTGGATCAAGGTAAATTCCACTTTTATATCACACTCCCCATGAATTATCGATGCCAAATAACATAATATCACAATCTAATTTCACTTGTAATATTCTCTAAGGAAACTAAATGCGACAATTTATTATGATGACACATGTCAGAATGCATCATTAGACTAATAATCAACATATCTCTTTCCCCTATGTCAATTTAGTCCTTGAATTATATTAATAGAGACTAGGACCCCCTTTTTTAGTGAACTTTAGTACTCCTATAATTTATAATGGTTCAGAGGGCATAGTATAAACAGTTGTGCCTATGCCCAATAATATTTTCCACGGCTCTTTGGATAAATATTTAGAACTAGATGAATGTGTTTGAATGGTGTATGTAGATCCATTTTATGATTTTGGTCCAAAAACTAATGGATATTACTATACAACTGGCCACAAATCTCATGAAGTTGATTGGTGACACTGACATTGGTACTGTAGTAGTGTGGACTTTGACATTGTTACTATTATAGAGCTGAATGGAGACACATATAGGGTACTATATCTCTACATACTTACTTTCATCAGTACTACAACACATTGTACTTTGTATATAAACTTTTTACTATAGAAATGGGGTTTAGTTTAACACTAATTTATATCATGAGATCATTTTGAGCTAGGGAACCTATAATTTATGATTTTCCCCTGTAATCATGACCCCGATATAGTGAATTTCTTATACCTCTCTAGGGATTTAGAGATTTTCCCCATATAATGTAAATATTTTGTCCTGAGATATTCTTATTATCCTTTTGTTTTTTATAACTTTTAATATTTTTATAAAATCAATTGATTTTGTTTCTCCAATAATTTTTTATAACAAAACGCAACCATAATGTGTTCAAGGAGTAGATTCATTCACCCCTAATTTATAATTAATTTATATTAAGATTTAATTTTTTTAAAATTATTTATTCATAAATAAATTTGGTTAATCTTATTATCATAACATTGTTTCAATGAAGAATACAATATTGAATTCATCTATAAGTATCCACATGTGCTCCATGAATCTTATAATATCATCAATGGAACTTCGGGTGCCAGCATAGGGGTAACAATCATCATGTATTTTTATTCATTGATAAAAAATGAATACTTTTGGTCTTTAATGATTATTCCTATTTTTATCAGTCTTGAGAGGTCGAAGGAGGGTGATGGGATCTTCTTATTGAGTGCATTATTTATAGAATTTTCATTAATCTTGATAGAGTTATCTTTATTGAATATGTTGAGCGCAATAAGTCACCAACCCTATAAATAATATATACTAGATAATATACATAGGGTTAGAGAATTAGTTATTGAAAAAAGTACACTAACTAATTTATTTAATCCAAGTAAACCCCATGTCTAATAATAAAAATAAAAAGATTATTATTATTATATTTTATGTTGTTCACAAACTCAATGATATTTAAATACCATTTATTAATAAAATAAATCAATATATACTTATATGATACTAAATAAAATATATTATCTTTATAAAACCTTTAACTCGGGCCATAAATCATCCTTAGTATTTATCAAAAATCAAATAATAATTTTTTGTTAAAATAATTAGAAATCATTATATTATTCATTCATTCATTAAATAAATATTATATTCATTAACTTGAAAATAAATATATTTTTTGTGTTAAACTCAAATATATCCTAAATTGAAATAACTGGTGATTGAATTTATGTGATCAGAATAACCAATATAATTATATTACCTTGATAATAATAATAATAATAATACATATTATCATATTAAATTTTAGTAAAATTTAACTAAGATTACAGACACACTTAGTGTGTGACACACTAGGTATTTTTCTTAGGCAATGGGTCTAAAACATTCTATTTCATAAAAAATATACTTACTACAACCTCGATGATTTGAGAGAAATCCCAATAGTGGTGATACTTCCAAAGTGTATTCATCAGCAACTGATGTTTCGTTGGCTCCTTATCTAGGACCACCACTATAATATTATCATAATATAGTGTGATAAAAACACTATATATTGGAAATACATTAAACTTCTATAAAAAATTGTGTATACATACTGATTCTTTAGCTATATTAGAAGTTTTAATATACTCATACATTACAGTAGATTCAGAGGCTACTACATGGATTGAGATATTTTTACTCACAACTCCTACATTATGGCATAATATATATCTTAACTCTGATTTTATATCATTCTGATCTATCTATAAACTAGAATATCTATATCCCGTAATTTCTAGTTCTTCATCTCATCAATAAAATAATAATATATCTTTAGTGTACTTAAAATACATTAGGATATTCTTTATATTCATCCAATGAAACTCTTCTTGGTATATTTGATATTTGTCTACCATTTTGAATGAGTAGGAAATATTTACCCTGGTACATAACATGACATACATGATAAATTCACAAGAAGTCATTCTCACCCTCTATATCACCCATTGTGTCTGATTATATTTTTTTTTGGAATGATGTATTCCATGTGACACTAGAAAAAAAATCCCCAATTGGATTGTTCCATGATTAATCTCTTTAGTACCTTGTCAATATATGAACCCTAACTTAGTCCAAGTATCCTATTACATCTATCATAATGGATCATAATTCTTATAATTTAGGCCACCTCACTTATATATATTATGGATAATAAGTTTATTAAATATGTCTTAGTAGAGTCCATGACTGTTATCTCATTTCCCATCAGTAATATTTCATTAACATTGTTGACACCTCCTTCCATCAAAGAGTCTAAATAAATTATAAAGGGAATCCATTAGAAAGAAAAAGGGGGAAAATACATAATGAAATGTCACGATTTTAAAAGGCAAGAGTTTTTGGCTACCTTAGTCTAGCCAAAACTTTGTTGGCATGCAACCAAATTGCGCGCCTCCAAAATGTCGCGCAGCCCACTTGTACGCCCCCATATATCGTTCAACCTACTTGTACGACCACTCCCTTTGTCACCCAGAGTCCAATATTTTCCTATAAATAGACCCTTGGGGCCCTTATTTGTATGGATGAATTTTCCCAAAGCTAAATTACTGCTCTGGTCTCCCAAGTACTTCACCCCAGTCTTCTGAAACTTTCAAGGTAGTTTTTAAACACTTTGAGAGGAGGATTTAAGGGAGGATCATTGGACTTAAGTCCTTTTAGTTTTTGAAAACCAAAACACTTATGCTCCTAAAGTTCCCAACCTGCTCAAATCAGAAATATTTGCATGCCACCCATTCCTCTTACACAAACCTGAGAACCCCACTTCTGGGATCACCTGTGAATAATCATGAAGGCTTGAGCAAGGTATCACCCAACTATTACCATACCGGTTGTTCGTCACTTAAGTGAACATCAGGTCACCCAAGACTACTTGCATGCCCATACTTGCGCACCCTTACCTACTTGGGCGCACCTCTTTGATTCAATTTCTCTCTTCAGTCTATAAGCCATCAATCCTTCTTCCAAGACATTCATGGAAAGGCTTCTTCTTCCTTTGCTCCCTTGTTTTAAATTGATTTTGTTGAGACCTTTACCAAATCTTCCTAACTTATCAAACCTTTTGGAAAGTCACATCAGCATGTATCCTATTTGGGCATGTATTTCCATAGTTAGAGGTTTCCCACATTTTTTTTACAACGGGGTTAGGTTTCATGGAATGTCTGTGGGTTTGTATATGCACAATCACATGGAATTTTCTCCTAGGAATTGTTCTGGGAAGTTCCTAGTTTGGTGGAGGGTTGGGTCCTGACCCCTCCCTTCTCAATGAGACGGCCTGAAACATTATGTATCTTCTAGGGAAGGTACGGTTCACCTTTTCTTTTCTATTCAAGCATAAAAGAAGTCTCACTCTCCTACAAGGATCAATTTTAGGGCAACCAGCTTGGCGTAATGTAACACCCCAGGTAAATAAAGAATATGAAATCTTTATATTTATCCCTTTTTGTGAATAAAATATTAATATTAATTTAAAGGAAACACTATGCTTGATGTCTTACCCAACATGCAACAATGAGTTCCTTTGAAATCTTACGTTGCACTATAATAATAAAATAATATTATTTTAAATGGAAGTTAACAACCGGCCGTTGTAATGGAGGGAATGAACAGAACTAACTAAAAAATTATTATATATTTTTTTCAAATATTTTTACTTTTTACAATAAATGTTAGAGGATTAAAAATGTGAATAAATTCAATTTTTAAGCGTAAACATTATAATGTTCTTTAGAAGGTTGATTAACCACATTTTGATGGAGAACCTCTTTTAAATCCACTTTTTGACAATTTTATGTGTTATATTTGACAAAATAAAATTCTTCTTTAGAATAGAGACATCAAAATTTACTTTGTGTAAATTTTTGGTATCTTTCCGATAAAGTTCATTTTTTAATGAATAGTGAAAAATGTTGTATTTTAATTCAAAACCTATTTTTAATCTAATTTATTTATATGATTATATTATCTTTTGAATTGTTTATAAAGTAAAATTATAATATATTTTTACCATTTAATCCAATAGTGGTCAGTGGAATTAATTTCACTTTGAAATTGGACTTAAACTAGTGTCAGTCTTTCCATAGATATTGTTTCTTAAAAACATGATATTTGTTTTGACAGTGGGAATTAATTATTAAATTAATTAATGAAACTTATATGTTTTGAATTTTATAAAATAGACATCATTTTTGAGTTCGGAATATCAAATATAGCTCAGGGTGAATTTTCGGTATTTTTCTGAAAAACTTCAATTTTTGATGAATAGTGAAACCACTTAGTGGCAGTTAAAGAAACTGATTTTTCATTTAAATGAAACTTTTCCACCTCTGTGTTTTGAATTTCAAAAATCTGACATACATGGTTTTCATGAGGGAGTAAAATTTGGTTCAATGGGATTAAAATAATTTTTTAGTGAATAGTAACTTTTATGTTCTTAATCGCGTAATTAGTGTAATTTAAGGTAAAAATAATGTTTTAATAATATGAAATGACCTAGACACCTATCCTAACCTCATTTTATGTTTCATGGCCGACCACAACAATAAATGGGTCAACTTAGGGACCCCATGGAGCCACTTTGGTTGGAAAATGACATAAATAACTTTTTATTTAAAGTTAAAATAAAAATGTCACAAGCATGAGATGTTTCACTAAAACAATTTTTAAATGGGGTTATACAAGTCATATATTTGAATATAAATATTCATTAGAAATATAAAAATATTTCCTATATCATGATATTTTTTTATAATTTTTAGACATTAAATAAATTATATTATTTATGACATCATGATGATGCAGCAATTACATCATTAATAAAGGATTTAAATAAAATGAAAATATAATGTTAAAACTATAATGTAAACTTTTCAAAAACCTATTGGATGAGTATATTTTGAAACCTTATCACCTTATCCTCGAAATAAATCAATTTGGGACCTTTAAAATCCGAAACTCATTTGAAAATAAAGTAACATTTTGTAACTTTACAAGAGTGCCCCTCCTCTCCTCTTATAAAAGTCTCCCACCTCTACCACCTTACCCACACCTCTCAAGCCTTTTTCTCGGCCAAACCCTGCTCCTTTTGCCTCTCCACATACCTCTATTACTCCTAGAAGCCTCACTTTGGGAATAAGTCTTCCCAAGGAAGCCTTTGTGCTCAAATCAAAGAGAGTTACCCGATTTTAAGGTAATGTCTTCACTTGTGTTCTTTTGTTTTATTTTGCTTCTCCAACCCCATAAACTCTTCTTATCCATTTATTTTGTAACAAATCCAGTATCTTCAATATTCTAGGATGTTTTTATATGAAGCATTATATCTACACTTACACACACCTACATAGAATGGTTAAAGAAAATATTGTTTCTGTGGATGTCGAATTTCTGCCTCACGAAACGATGATTGTTCAACACTCATATAACAACTTAAAAGGTGGCCATTAAGATGTCACTATATTTATATATGATGTATAATATGTTTATGTTTTACTTAATCTTCTGTATTTTTCTTTTTTTGCATACCTTTATGGTTTCTAATGTGGGTAAACACGATAATTTCATTTTAGGAAGTGCAGACTACCACCCCCTCAAAGTGATTTGATTCGTTAATGCCATATGTAGGATATATAAAGGTTGGATTTAAAGTTATTATATATAATATATGTGACATATAAATGATGAATATAATTCTGGAATTAAAATATACATACCTCTCATTTATTTTTAATTCCATTAATATGACATAGAAATGAAAGTAGCGTTCATGCGTACGTACGACTTACCGTCTCCATGAATGGTGCATTTCATTTCTTACCTCTAAATGATTATGTAATATTATAAATACATGTATATTCTGGATATATATTATATATATGATATCCAAATCATGAATATCATTCTGGATATAATGAAACTTTGACCACATGAACAACATGTAATTGTAAGAAGTCCACTTTCGACTTAAGAACCAAATATCGACAAAACAAACATTATTAACTTAAATGATTACATAATGTTTATAACATGGAAATAAGTGATATAAAAGGAATAATGAACTTTAAAAAGGTTCTTAAGAATGTATAAATTAACTCAAGTTTATTATTTAGGACGTTAAAGAACGATTGATTCAAGTCGGACCCGAGGTAAGAGATCCAATCTCTCTCTTTCTTTTTAAGCACTCTCTTTTATGTCATTTCCTTTAAGCTCATATTTATTATGTTTGGGGATGTTATTTTATATTCATATTACTGTAATTTTTATGTTCATATGATGAGAGAACCTTTTTGATCTCATCAAACCATTTTTGGAAGTTTTAAGTGGCGCCGTTAGGCTGCCGAGTTTTCGTATGGGATTTTTCATCACTTTTATTCCCGTGAGATTTATGCTACTTTTTCCACCATTTCCATTGAGTGGTGTATGTAATTCACATTATTACTCTTTTTTTAATATAATTTCATTTATGGGTATTTACATATTCATTGTATGACCCTTCTTCCATGGGGTGAACGTTTCGAAAGTTACCCAAGTCGGTAAGGGAACCTTTCACCCTCCTCGTTTTAAAAGACTTCTTTTTGTTGGGTCTTTTAATTTACATATTGTTATGTTAGGATATGTTCTTCTATATCCTTATTGGTTTCAATTTTATGTCAAAGTGATGAGATACCATTTTTTCTCTCATCAACTCTTTTTTTGAATTTTGAAGTGACGTCGTTATGCTGTCAAATTTTTACAAGGGAACATCTTAACCCAATTTCGATTTCTTTGGGTTCAACTTGTATTTCTTTAACATTTCATCCTATGAATATGTGTGAATGACCTCTGATTATTTCACACTTAATATCCACTTATATTGGGTGTATTTATATTTCTCACACATAATTATGTAATAGATTTATCCTTAATTTAAGGATACTATCTTTATAATGGATTTCTTCTCAATTTACATTTCCATTGAGACTTCATAGTTGTTATGCACCAATTCACTCTTATATGGTGTTTATACTGTCCTTTGACATATTATATTATGAATCCTTTTATTCTCATGATATTATAAAGTTTTGATTAAATTTTATTCCGCAATTATTTGTATTCAAGAGTCTATCATTTTGTCACAAACTCTTTAACAAAAATATTGTTTTAAATGTTTTAAAGATTTATTATTATAAATATGTATCTTTAATGTCCATGTTTTCAAAATGGTTTTCAGTATTTATTTATATGTAAATTAATTTTTTAAAATTACAATTCCATTAAAAGCTTCAAAGTGGTATGGGACACTTTGATTCAAAAATATCTTTTAAATGGTTTTTGAAAATCGATTGATTTATTCAATATCTTGGAATTACCTATTGTGATTGAAAATGAAATTTTGTTATTGAAATGTTTATATTTTCTATATTTTAAGTGTAATGATGGTACTTGGACATTTTACAGGTGGTTACGTGATAAACCATATGACGGGTGGTGCCGTGAATACCAGGACGGGTGGTTACGTTATAACCTCTAATGCATTGGGTATGGAAGTCGGCCGTATGGCTACTCCATTAAGTATGTGTGGAAGTCGACCGTATGGTTATTAAATTTAAGTATGTTTATGTCCCAAGTTACCTTTATATGCTATGCGTTCTTTATATGGGTTTTATGGTAATATTTTGGTTACAAAAGGTTAAGTAATGATATTTTATTCAGTGAAGAGTTTTTACTACTTCCTAAAGGTGAAAGGTATTACTTTGATAAAGTATACATGGTTTACTTGTTGCTTTAAAAAACTAACAGTTTCATTCTTTTTGTATCCCTTGTTGAGATGTTTATGCTCATCCCATGTTTTTTTTGAAATTTTCTTCACAGGACATAATGTTGAATTGGGCCAAGGATGGGATCATGGAAATGTCAGGCTGTCTAAAACATGGAACTAGACATGTTTCTTTTTAAGAGTTGTTATTTTATAGAAACTTAATAGAAGTGTCTACTTTGTAATATTTGGAGATGTAATAGTTAAAATATAATTCAGTAAAAATCTAAACCTGAAAGGATCCTCAATGTGAATTATTCATTTAATTCAATATTAAGTAAGGTTTAAGGCCGGGGCCTTATAGTTGGTATCAGAGGTCGATTAGATAAATTTAGAGGTTAGGGTATTCTCTACGCACTAGTGACATTACCATAATGGTTAGGATTTCAAAAAGAGTCCTAGTTTTAGATAAAGTGAATGAGTAAGTATATCTTAGTGTTTACCTTCCTCATTAGTACATGATGGTTTTGTTGATATAATCAAACTGAAATTTCTGTTTTTAGTGAATGGATGGATCTAGCAAGCACCAAAGAGACAACAGGTTTGAAGGAATCTCTGGTGGTTCTCTGATTAAGATACTAGATAAAATGGGGGATTCAATGAGGAAACTTTTGGTTGTTATAAACCAACTATCAAGGATTCATGATCAACCACTTGAACCTTGGTATGATCTGTAATGCATCATGTACGAGATGGCCAATCTATGTGGAAGTTTAGGTAATAATTATAAAGGTAACCATTAGAGTTTATATGATCCTTACTTTTGAGGTAATTATGGGTTACTATATGTTATGATGGAAAATGAAAGGCATGAGATAAACTTGACGTTAAAATATGTTATGATAATTTTTGAATATTTATCTCATTTTGGGGAATGTTTTAAGAATTATATATTTTTGGAAAAAGGACAACACACAGACCGTGTGACATCCCGTCACATCAGACAAAGCTGCGGGAATCGAACCCACAACCAAAGTGCGACTGGTATTTATCGCCTACCACTGGACTATGTGAAGTCCCTTGTTAGTTTGACTAATTATTTTTAGTTAGATGATTTTAGGAATCAATAGTAAGTTTATTTTGGGTTATATATAGAAATGATTAACCTATCATCGAGGATATGTGATTAGGTTATTTACTTTTCAATATGAGAATTTAAGAGCAACTGATGTTATTTGGAGATAAAATTTAATTTGTACCTTGGAAGAATATGTGACTAAATCCTTCAAATATTTGGGTTTCAATCATATTTTGGTTTACTTTGAAGAATTTTATGGACATATTTTTTATCAAATGGTCCTAATTGAACTTTGGGTTTTGTTGGACAAATTTTGGAGATTATGAATAGATTTTATTTTTATAAAGGGTTATCCTTTTCTGGATTATCTGATCTTGTACTAACCATTTTGGTTTTGGTTTTGGTTAAAGTCTAAAGACATGGGAAGTATATAGTTCTCTTTTGTGGATTATGTGATTCTCTAGAAGTTGATTATAGTGAACAAGTCTTCCTAAATACTCGTCTTTTGGAGAAAATATAGGTTTGTGTAAGAAATCTAATAAAAGTTGAAAGTCAACATGATAAGTAATTATGTTTCCTTATGAATAAATTCCTCAACAAAAAAAAACAAAAAAAATTTCTATTAACTTTTCATACTGGGGAATTGAATACCCTTTAACCCATCACAAGTTTGTGATTTTCTTGTGGTTAACTTTCTCCTAAACATGTTTTCTATCACTCTCCATCAGAACATGACCCTATGTTTTCTCCTTTATTTCCATGTTTTCCTACATGGAATCCTAGTGTGGGCTAACTCGGGCGACCTCTGTAATTCTCTTTCTTTATTTTAAAGTGATTGTTTTACCAACTCTTGTTCCAATGTTGGACTTTCAAGGATGTTTCCGAGACCAATTTTAAAATTGCGAGGACGCAATTCCCAAAAGGGGGGAATTATGTAACACCATAGGTAAATAAAGAATATTACATCTTTATATTTATCCCTTTTTTGAATAAAATGTTAATATTAATTTAAAGGGAACACTATGATTGATGGCTTACCCAAAAGGGTGTGATGAGTCTGACCCCCATCATAATGACTAATGCATGTTTTTATATACCGTGAAGTTCAAACTTAACGAATGATTGCCTTTTGAATGAAGGTCCCCTTTAGATAAAGAACTGTTGGATGTTTCTGGTTCCATAAATAAATCCAATAGAAACCGCCTGGAAGTAGTGATTCTTAAAACTAGAATACACATTTCAAGGAACAATGATACAAAAATGGTGAACCCAACATGAATCCTTAACCAAGTTAATAATGTTACCCACCTGTTAGGACCCTATAATTTGATAAAGGAAGGCCAGACAAAGGAATCAATCACACATGTATTCATCGAAAAAGATGTTTTTAATGGCGTTTTTTGTTTTTTTTTTCAAGTTTTTATTCTCATAATTCCCTTCATTACAAAAATGGCTTTCTCCAAGACAACATCAGTGAACTTCCTAACGGCTGCTGAAGATAGATCTTCATCCATGAGATGGACATCATCATCAAACCAGCATCTTCAACGCTGGGTCTCTAATGTGATGGTAAAGGAATATCGCCGATACTGTACAATCCTGACTTTGGAGGTTTCCTGTCAAGACCTCCAGGTCAATAACAATCCTAGATCATCTAGCCAATACAGAGCAATGATCATGAAGCAGACAGTGCCAACCACTATCTTTAACTGTTTCTGGTCCTTATCCCTAGAACGCAATAATAAATCCCTCCCATACTATAGGTAGGTGGATAAATAGGTCACTCAAGGCCTAAATTCAAGAATGCATGAGTCTTTCCTAAGGAATCCCACCAACAATCACCGCCAGCAGAATCACACAGTAGTAAACCCTCAACATGATGGGGGTGTTACCTCTGGACATTCGGCCCAGGAATCTCAAACCCAGGCATGCAAGAAATATTTCTAGGGACAATGTCTGGTCAATAAGAAGCATACCTATACGCCTTTAGGATAATCTCATCAACCTAACTTGATGGTAAAAACCGAATGGGCTCATACATCCATCCATCCTAATTTTGTTGTTCAATAGACTCGTCTGGAAGTAACCCACTAATCCCACTAGATAAACCCAATAGAGTACCATGAATAAGAAAATACACCTACTTACAAGTTATAATCTAGTCACAAGGTTCGTTTGACTGCATTTAAAGAAGCTCTCCAATCTAATCTGCTGGAAACTGGTAAACAAGAACACACACCTATTTACAATTATCAATTCTGTCGGTAGTCTCGTCTACCAGTATTGAAGGAAGTCCATAAATTATATTTTACAAGAAACAGGCATAGGCACACACACCTACCGATGTTCATCATGCCTGTCAACAGTCTCATTTGGTAGCACCTGGAGAATTCAGTCGGAAATCTCCGATGAAGAATTTAGGGCAGACCCAACTCTCTGCCCCCACACACGTGTACTGTCAATATCCATTGACCGGAAAAGGAGGATAGGAGCAGGCACATACACCTACTCCAGATAAATAATGGATGTGTATTCCCATTCCAACTGCTGAATTCACCAAACACATCTTATCAATGGTGAAAGGGAAGAAAAAAATCTATGTCCATATATTGGAAGCATTCTAGGATATTATAACAACTACTTTAGCAGAATCAAGAGAAAATACACATAAATCTATCCCAACACAAGGGATGACACATCAGCATGCCATACCGAAGCATAAATACAACTCTGTTTTATCCCAAGAGGGTCATGGGGAATACTCTCCCATATCATATGAATACAAGATCCAGAATATACACCCGTTCCAATTAGAGGTAATCGGTCTGTTTTGGTAACCACTCTATGTCAGGAACATGCAATTTCCCATTATAAACACTTTTCCTAGAATGTGACCCCAAATAAATATGAGAGAACATCCAAGAATAAGTATCACCAAGAAATATTGGAAAATCAAGAGTCAAACTGTGATTTGGATCCTCTTATTTCTGGAGTTCTTGAATGCCTCAGACATTTATCTATTTCAGCTCAAGATTCTACCCTATCATTACCAAATTTTGGGAGTGGTAGCTATAATTCTAAAGGTCCTCATCAAAAACATCATCATCAAAGCTTAATTCACGAAAATTCAGTCAATCAAGAGTGCTCATCTCCATATGAGAGCCACATAAACCCTCAGTGTAGCCAGAAGACCAAGGAGAAAGAAGATTTATCCCTTGCAGTAATCCATCATGGTGATCCTCCCCATGATGGAATTTGCTGTGAAAGTCCTCTCTGAAGTAGTATTTCACTTTGTTAAGACAATTTCACAATTTACAATGTAGGGATGAGAAAGCCCTCTTATCCTTAGGCGCTTGCAAACAAAAGGCCGGTCATGTCAGATGCCTTGTCATTTATAGGTGAAACACGTTCTCAACCAGAAGACACCTTAAGGGAATGGTTATTATCTGAACCTCCCTTGGATCATTTTTCTTCTAATACAGAGCATCCACTTTGGTCAGACCAAATAGAGAAACCTCTAGTGAAAGAAGATGAAGATATGTTAAAAATGAGAAAAAAATTGTCCAAAGGAGAAATACCAGTCATGTTCTGGCCTTTAGAAAATTGTCAATATAGCATTTTAGAATTAATGATAGAAGATTTTATTCATGAAATCCTCCAAAACTTATGTAAAACTCTATCTCATTTGAAAACCAAAGTATTACCATATGAAGAATATCAAAATCATGTAAAGGTAATAGAAGGGTTACAGTGCCAAATTGAATTGGAATCTCTCTCAGTTTCCCAACATCTAAAAGTTAAAAAATAGCAGAGAATACTTTAGTATGGATGCCTCAATGCTCTAAAGAGGATACTCCAGCAAATTTCTGATTCCCCATCTAGTTTTCGTATCAAAGGATGGTATGTACATGGATAATTACATTTCACTGCACTCAAAAATCTACAAAGTCTACCAAAAGTGGTCTCATTCAATGTTATTGCCCACAGTTGACCCTAATCAATAGGTTTTGTATGTAATAAAATGTATGCTCAAGAATAGGCCTTAACCAGTTCTCATCAGAGTCAGGCCCAAAGAAAAGAATTTGTTGAGTTAATTTTACAACAAGCATCTGAGAATCTTGAGCAGACATCCCGTTTAGTGTATTTAAGCCCTCAAAGAATAAAAATGTGTGAAATATCACAAAAATCATCCGAAACAGTTAATATAAGTAGTTTTCGAACGATGCACCTAATTAATGTCCGAACTAAAATCCAAAAAATCAGAAGACCAGTTCCATGAGTTTCAACCATAGTAGTTCAAGAATCACCCCATCTTTCAAGGCTAGGGGATAATTTAATTCAACCTTTAAATTCATTCAACAAAGTTCAGAGATTTGAAGAAGAAGGGCTGGGGGATTTTTCACATATGAAATCCCCTCCTCAACCAATGTCAGTTTCTCCCGATTAGGAAAGAAGCCATAAAGAGAGTACAACTGAACTATCTAAGGATTACCTTCGGGTTACTATCCGCTTAACAATTCTTGGGAATTCATCATATAGGAGAACATAGTTTCATAGAAGATACAAAGGAAGACGATCATGAAAAAACACAGACAGAATACCATCGATGCATTATGCTTCAGTAAATGTCATTAACACCGCTACAAAAGATACTATAGAAAATGAGTGCAGTTCAGGGGAATCATAAGATGATTTTATTATCCATAATACGATACACACTGAGTCAAACGATGAAGGTGTGCACACCTGAAATCAGAGCCTTACCCAGAATCTTGGTATGCCTTCAAATAACCAACTCCCCCCCTCTCCGAAAGGTATCTAATAAGGGGAAAGGAAAAAGTAAGATTGCATATCACTTTTCTATGGGATAAGGTCAATATGTTCCTCTTGAAGAGAGTTTTTCTTAGCAAGTATAAGAAATGAATGATATAAAAAGACTCAATATAGAGTTACTTCGAAGCAGAATTTTTTCTAGACATCCTCCCTAGGCAGGTCCTCAACTGAAACATCCTATTGGATCTCCTCAACAAAGAGGATTTTTAGTATCTACAGATACAGATAATGAATTCCCTCTACTGGGTAAACAATCAAGGCATGACCATATAAATCTTGATAGGCCTGTTCCTGTGGGTTATCCAAGGAAAATATCAGCACCACCATCAGTGGTTTTGGCGGTCGTTGCACTAGCTTAAGCTTCAGTTGCTATACCTAAAAACGTTCTAGCTCATCCAGATGTTCTCCAAATGTTTATGAAACAAATTAAGGAATTAACGACTCAAATGGAAGCTATGGAGGAATGACATGCACCAATTTAGCAGAGAAGAGAGCTTACGCTGAATGGGTGGATGAAATTCCTACCGCATCAATTTTTTTGAATACCAAATTCCTAATTTTTAATGGTTTGGGAGATCCAGAACAACATTTAACACATTTTGTTTCTTGTTGTGATCCCATTTAGGGAACTTCTCAACAAAAAGAATCATTTAAGATTAGGTTTTTTGTGTAGTCATTGCTGGGACCAACTTTTTTCTGGTATACTTGTTTATAATCTCAATCAATTACTGGATCAGAAGATCTCTTCTAGAAATTAATTCTTCAATTTAACTCAATGCTACCAAAGATGATAGTTTTTTTATCATAATAACTATAAACAAATTGATAATGGAAGAGTTTCATATTTCATTGTGTGATGGAAAGGATTAATATATTCCATAATTCTAGCACTTCCTCAAGAAGAGTTGATGCCAATCTGTGTGGAAAATCTGCATGATGAGCTACGCACACTATTGATCCCTATGAAATACATAGGAGGGTTTCGAGACCTTACATCAATCACTCAATAGATATAAGACTCTATTAATGAAACTAAGGCTAAAACTCATGTAATTCCATCTTCTTCGGGGAGGAGGATAGGAAAGTCAGAATCTATTACAGTTACACTCAAGCAAGCACCTATACTAGCTTATACTCCCACAACTTCGTCATATCGAAGGGCTCTGACTCCTGAGCATCAGCATAAATGACTGCCCCATCAAGATGATCAAAGGGATAAAAGACAAAAATAGTTTGATGAATTAAAGAATAAATTTTATTCTTTTCGGAATGAACAAGTTCCTTGTTACTTCATCACATCCTTAGAAAACTTTTTGGTTCAGTTTTCAAGGCCGAAGAAACCAAATAGATAATGAGATGAATATCTTCAGAATTATTGTCCCTTTCACCAGATCTTAAGGAATCCCATCCCAAAATGTTTTGTTTTCAAAGACCTCTTCTTAAATATGGTATATTATTGACAAGTGAAACTGAAAAGTTAATTATCTCATGTATAATGTGTTACTACTACTAATTTAGAGGAAGAAGGAAAATGGAAAGAAGTCAAAAGCAAAAATGTGCAGAAATGAGATGATTGGATGATCAAGAAAATGATCAACCAAACTCATTCCATTTTACGAACATAGTTGAAACAATTGATTGTGTCTTCTGCCACTCTTTCCACATCAAAACCATCTTCATCAAAAGGTCATTTGTCAATAAAACTATGTGATTGTAAGTATAACGAGATGTTAGAAGAATATGATCTCGTCTCAAGGCCAATGTTTTACTTGACCCTGATATATTTTATGCCATCTGTTTCAAAATCACGGGCACCACCCCACAAAACGGCACAACCATAATTAACCCGTTAAGAAGAATATTCATCAGATGAAGAGTTGATCTTTGGTTCCTTCGACATTATCCAATTAATGGATCCTTATACTGATGGTGATTATAATTACAATGAGCCATAATTTCTTGTACCTAATTGGGGAACCAGAGGAAGAGGCTAGGGTCAAGAATATAGAGGAAGACATGGGAATTCTAGAAACCACCATTTAAACTCGACCCCTGCTCGAACAATATATGCGGCATAAACTCGTAGAGGATCCATTCATGGGGCTCAACAGGAACAAGGAGTTTCTTCCATGAAATACAGGTTTGGTTCTATCACAATTATTTTGGAGGATTGATTAGAAGTCACACAATATTTTTCTCAAGAAATGAATAGACCTAGTCAATCTAATTTACCAAAGCCAAGAGTATTTCCAACTTCCGATCTGACACAGAGTATGTCTACATCAGAAGCATAAACTTCCAAAGCACCTACAAAACAGCATCTCCATACTTGGAAACGCAGACCGTTGGAAAAAAATTATGATTTATGGAAACAATTGGCCTAATTACCATCCAAGTTATCAATTCTGGATTCTTTTAATATGTTAAAAGATCTTCGAGAGGCACTCATTGAGGCTTTTTCAAGTCCTCAAGAGTTTAAAACAGATGTTGCTGCTGCTAAGGTTTACTGTATAGAGAATGATCCTACAGAATGTCATGCAGTCATATATTTTATAGATAAATATGATGATGATGTTATACATTGACATATCAGACATTTGTATTTTTCTAGAAAGGTCAATGATGTAGACATCTGATGAGCCTTCATTGATAATGGCTCTAGGGTCAACCTCATTCCTGTTCATACACTTCGTCGATTGGGCTTGACTAAATGTGATTTATCTCGTTCCACATTAATGTTTAATGGGTATGAAAAGAATGAACAAGAAACTCTGGGTGAGATTACACTCAAAACTCCATTTGGAGATATGGTGTCTAATATAGATTTCATGGTTATTCGTAAAGAACACAACCTTCAATATTCTGCTTGGAAGGCCATGGCTACATCAACATGAAGACATACCTTCGTCATACTACCAATGTCTTAAGTACTATTTTAATGGTCAAATCCGGACATTGTATGGTGATAAGGTTCCATTCAAAACATGTGAATCTCAATACATTGAGGAACAATTTTATCACACAAAATGAATGAAGTCCATGAAAAATGAAATAACTAGAGTTAATGCTCCAAATGGACTGGAGAAGATCCTAGAAAATCCATTTATGAATTTGAGTACAGATTATGTTCTACCCATCGATCAAATTGAAAGGGTATAACCAAATCCATGCACCTATCCAGTAACTTCCATAATGTCAATTACAGCAACTGAGCCTAACAATATTGGATAAATTGTTAATTCACTAAGTAGTGATGGAAGCTTAAATGGAGATGTCTTCATTTCATCCCCTGAATTACAACAACTGTTTACTTCATTAATCAGAGTAGAAGAAATTATAGCAATGATAGAAGAATACAAAGATATTGATTCTCAATCCATCATTTACTCTTTAATACCATAGAAAAATCCTTCGTCATCAATAGGATCATATATGGTGGCCTCTTCTTCAGGATGTTCAAATAATGACTCCTCCCCTATCTCTGGAAGTTTTGCCTCATCATATACTAAGAAAGTGGAAAGAGAAGAGGTAACACATAATGAATAAGAAGAGGAAGATCATAGGGATGCTTCTTCAGCATTTGAGAAAGGTGTCTCTACCACCATGGATGAGCTCAGAGAAATAAATATGGGTACACAAGAAGATCCACACCCCACTCTAATTAGTGTGGCCATGACCTCTGAAGAGCAAGAGGTGTATAATTAAATTCTAAAAGAATATCAAGATATATTTTGTTGGAATTATAGAGAAATTACATTTCTTAATACTAATGTATCCACCCATCATTTGGGGTTTCCAGAAGAACATCGTGGATTCAAGAAGGCATCAAGAAGAACACAGCCAACTCATGCCTCTAAAATTGATGTTGAAGTTGATTATATTATAAAGGATAAATTTGTCTGGAAAGTTATATATCTCAAATGGCTATCCAACATTGTGAAAGTGAAAAATAATAATGGAAAAATTTTATTTTGCCTTGATTTCAGAGATCTTAAACGATATTTTCCTAATGATGATTTTCCAATTCTGATTACAAATATTTTAATTGACGCAACAGATGGCTATAAAGCTCTTTCCTTCAAGGATGGATACTATAGGTATAATCAAATCTATATGGCTACATAGGATGAAGAATCTACAGATTTCATATCCCCTCAAGGTGTGAATTTCTATTGGATAATTCCCTTTGGCTTAAAGAATGCAGGTGAAACATACCAACATGCCATACACCATATATTCAAACCCTTCTTAGGGAAATTTGTTGATTGTTATGTGGAATATTTGGGGGACAAATCCAAAAAAAAATTCAATAACATGGCTTATTTAGAGACTATATTCAATAAACTTTGGCAACATAGTTTGAAGATGAACCCCTTGAAATGTGCTTTCGGGGTAACCTCAAAAAAATTTCTTGGCTTCGTTGTATGCCATCGTGGTATCAATGTTGATCTTGAGAAAAAAAATTCAATACTAGGTATGTCACCTCCATGAAATTAAAAAGATTTAAGAGGACTCTAAGGACACTTGGCCTACATTAAGTGCTTTATTCCGAATTTAGCAGGCAAGTGTTTACCCTTCACCATATTAATGAATAAGGGAATCACCTACCAACGGATTGAAGACTGCCAAGAAGCATTTGATACCCTCAAGAAATATCTCTTGAGTCCACCAGTATTAATTCCACATGTTGAAGGAAGACCACTTATTCTCTACGTCACAACTTTAGAGCGATAACTAGGTGCCTTCCTCGCCCAAAAAAATGATTCTAGAAATGAAAACAGCCTTTACTATCTCAGTTGAACTATGATTGATGCAGAAACTCGATATTCAAGTATTGAAAAGTGCTACCTTGCATTAATTTTTTCATTTTCGAAATCAAGGCACTACCTGCAACATCATGAAGTCCAATTGGTGTCTCGCAATAATCCTCTCAAATTTATCCGTAGTCGTTCTATTCTTACAGGGCCTCTGGAAAGTTGGGTGATTATTTTTCAATAGTTTGATATCCAGTTTGTGCCTCAAAAAGAAATAAAAGTCCAAGATCTAGCTAAATTCCTTCTGTAGCATCCATATGTGGAGGATACATCATTTAATACTAAACATCCGGATGAAGAGGTCTTCTCTATTTTGGATAATTCCCAAACATGGGAAATGTATTTTGATGGTGCTTCCAGATGTCCAACTGGGAAAAGAATGGAAAACCCTAAACTCAACAAAGTTGGGTTAGGAATTGTCCTTATTTCCCCATAAAAGGTAGTATTTCTTAATTCCATCATGTTTTTAGAGGGTGGTACCGACAATGAGGTAGAATATCAATCTCTTATTGCAGGTTTGGAATTGGACCTTCAGGTGAAAATGGATCATTTAAAGGTGAAAGGTGATTCAAAATTGGTAATCAAACAAATTAATGCAGAATATTCTTTTAGAAATGAAGAGTTAATACCTTCGTGTGATTATGTCAGAGGGTTAATGGATGAATTTCCCTCATAGCCTACATTGTATTATGTCCCACGATCACAAAATGATCAAGAAGATGCACTGTCTAATGCAGATACGACCTTGGAAGATCCAAATCGGGATGAGACAGTCATTAGCATAGCCCATCGTCATGTAGTTTTACCTTTTGTTCAAACCATAATGGAGGAAAATAATGAAATTAGCCCTATTTCTGTGATCAGTTGTCTACAGATGAGAGGTCTCAGAAATGGTTCAATGAGTTGGAACGATTAGATGAGAAAGGATTGAAAACTATGCATCATCTAGAAGTCTATCAGTATAGAATAACATGATATTTTAACAAGAAAGTTCACCTCCATTAATTTCTTCAAGGAGAATTGGTATTGGTCCTTAGAACTCCAATGATACCAGGAAAGAAACCTCAAAAACTTGAGCCAAAGTGGTAAGGACCTTATTCCATACATAAGGTATATTCAAATGATGACTATTACTTAATATCAATGGATGGAGAGATTATTAAAACTCCAAAAAATGTGAGATTTTGGAAGAAATACTTTTTGTAGTTGTGCACATTCGTCCACACTGCAAGACATTAAAATGCACAATACAATGTCCTCACTGCAAGACATTAAACTGCCTAGGAAAACAACCTCACTGCAAGACTTTAAACTTCATAGTACAATGTATTACTACAAGACTTAAAACTGCACAACCCCCATGTCCTAGTTGCAAGAAATTAAACTACATAACAACTATAAGAGTCCATACATCATGACGTTAAATTGTGTAACATCTTCATCCTTGTCACATGACGTTAAACTGCATGACAAAATTTGTACAACTAACATTTTCTATATTTGATGTTATAATCTTCCATAAGAAAACATAATTAACATAATCACTACTCCTTAGTGGAACATGATTCCTTCTCTTTCCTATGTCTGAGTTAGATCTACATAGAGACCTTATTTCAAGAACTATGTATGGAATGATTCTAATTTTTTAATGAGATACGTAAGGATTCCTAAATCTCCAATTTTGGGCCCAACCACAATCACAAAATCTTCCTATTTTCTTTTCTCCTCTTGTATATGAATCAGATCTATATAGAGTGTTTCCTTAAGATATATGATTTGGTACTTATATCATTTTATGTCTTAAGATTTACCGTTCTCTCTGAATGTGTCAAAATCCCCCATTTTTCATGTTCAACTCAATTAGTGTGAGGAAATATTGTTTAAATAACTACGTGTGACTTTATTCTCAACTATTTAAGATATGTAGAGATGCATAGATCTCCAATCTTGGGCCCATCTGTGATAAAAAATTATTTATTTCTTGTATAAGAATCAAATCTGCATTGGGAATGTTTTAAGAACTACGTATGACTTGATTCTTTCCACAGCAAGACACATAGTGACACTTGGGTTTTATCTCTTAATCTAGTTACAATATGTTTTTCCTTTCACATCGGTTCATTATCATCCTTACTGCATGACATTAAACTGCATGGAAATATTGCACCCCTATTATTCACTTGCATCACCTTTGTAATGTAAAAGAAACTCTTACTGCTCCTTGTTTCTCCCACCGAGAATAGATCACGCGGGCATAGAAATTGGGTAAATGTCTTCTTTATATAAATAAGATGTTTCAATTTCTTATTGGGATATCAATGTCCTCCCTGCATGACTTAAAACTAAATAGTATAATGTCCTCACTTCATGACTTAAAACTGTATAGTATAATGTCCTCACAACATTACTTAAAACTAAATAGTATAATATCCTCACTGCAAGACTTAAAACTGCATAGTATAATGTCCTCATTTCATGACTTAAAACTTCACATCAAAATATTAATTCATAAGAAACAATGAAAGTATCCATTTTACATATGAGTCAAATCTATGTAAAGGATGTCATACTCATGGCCAATATTGATTCAAATATTTCTCATGTGCATTGAGAAGAATCTTCTTACATATTTCACACTCTTATTCTTGAATATTTTCAGATCCTCATAATATTTATTATGGTTTCTGGTGATTGATTTTCTAATATTTAAGAACTATTTTGTTTGACTATAAAACACGTACCCTTAGGTGGACTTGTATAAGTTACCTCCATAACAGGCATGCCAGTCAAAAGATGCCACTATTTGGCTATGTAGCATATTCCATAGTTGGCCCTGCATAATAAATCCCCCATAACAGGTTTTTCATGTAATGGTAACTTCATTCTTTGTTATAGTATCTTTTTCCACTTTAATTGACGATGACAATATACAAGAATCTATATTTTAAAAAGGTCATTCAAGTATAATTTTACAATTATCTTACTCATAATCTGAAAGTCTTAAAGACCGTGTCATACACATTTCCTTCACCATGTGGTCAATACAATGTGAAATAAACTTGAAATCACTTGGCCACATATTATATATTGTTTCCATTTCTGGTCCTAGTTGTATGACCTAAAACCACAAACACAATAATTCATATGTTTGGGTCAGACCCTCGTAGGAGTCCTATTCTTCCCATTCTTTTAAAATATTGGTTGGAAATACCCTCTCCATATTCAGGTACCTTTCTCAGTAAACCAAACTCTGTGATTTGGAAAATTTGAATATCCATAAGCTTTTTTTATTTTTTAGCAATATAATGTCAAACGTCAAAGAGCTCTTTTGTTTGACTATGTAGCGCATGCCCTTTGGCGGCCTTGGATAAGTTGCCTACATAATAGGCCTATCAGTCAAAAGATTCCACTATTTGTATATGAAGAATATTCCCTAGTTGTCCTTACATAAGACATCCCCAATAATAGCTTTGTCAAATAATGGTAACTTTGTTCTTAGAAGAGATTTCCTCTAATACCTTTAGCCCTTTTTCCATATCATCCTTTGGATTCAAAAAAATCCCAAATCAAAGTTTACCATTTTCACTTCCATACATGAACATGAAAGTATATTTTCAAAAAAATTATAATGAAATTGGGATAATATCATACCTTTGGTCAGAGCTAAACACCTTGAGTTAATGTCACACAATTTCCTCACTGTATGACTTAAAATTGCATAGTACAATGTCCTCACTGCATGAATTAAAATTGCACAGTACAATGTCCTCACTGCATGACTTAAAACTATAGAGTAAAATGTCCTCACTCCATTACATTAAACTACACAGTATAATGTCCTCACTACATGACTTAAAACTGCATAGTATAATTTCCTCACTGCATGACTTAAAACAACACAACATGATATCAGAAATTCCGCTTTTTGATAAATCTTAACCATTCCTCATATACCAAATTTTTTATAGAAATGGTTTTCTTATCCATGACATATGTCGGTGTAAAATAACCCTTTCATTTTTAAAATTCATTTACTTGGAAAAACCACCCACTGTGGTCTTGAGTCAGCCAAATCTTATTTTCCCCAATCTATCAAAAAAAAAATGTTAAACTTCAAAGAGATACTTTGTTTGACTATACAGCACATGCCCTTAGGTGGCCTTACACAAGTTTCCTACATAATAGGTCTTTTAGTCAAAATATTACAATATTTGGCTATGTAGCATATGCCCTAGTTGGCCCTGCATAACACAACCCCCATAAGAGATTTTTCAACTAATGGTATCTTTATTCCTGGAAAATACACCCCTTATGTTGATACATGTATTAAATTTGGTGACCATAAAAATCATGGCTCAAGACTCTCCTTGGAAAATATTTAAAGAACATTAAATCAATTCTTATCGACAAAGTGTTTTTGGGATCTAATTCAAAGTTTATGGTCAAAGGTATTCGACCCTAAATATTATACCACTATAGTTCAACATGCATGACTCTAAACTACCAAAAAATAAAAGAATTGGTACACTCATTAGATTGAGAATCCACAAAGTGGAATCTAAACAAAATTCATGTCCCAGCTCACTAAACCTGCATTTTGTATGTTTTAGGAAATATTGAGCAATAAAAAGTCAAGAGATATAATTATTGTGGGGTAATCCATATAAACCTAGAAAAAAATAAAACTATGCTTACTAGGACCAATGGAAAAGGTAAAACAAAAGCATTTAGTGAAAGTGAAAACACAAATGATTAAAGACAAAATACTTTTCATTTATGAAACATTTTCATAGAGGAGCATCCAAAAATTAGAGTCTCTCCCTCAGAAATTACAAAAGGATTTTTACATAATTCCTCATTTGTTTGATAGCTGCTTGAGCCCCATCAACTGCTTATTGAATTTTGTCTACTTGACCAGCCTCAATCTCTTCAGCATGATGAAGTGCTTCTCTAGCATCTGCAACGGATTTTGCACCATCCTTTTGGAATTCACCTAATGAGATATAAAGCTGGTCAAGCTCCCTTTTAATGATCTCTAACTCCTATTGAAGGTGCATTTGATGAACATTATTTTCTTTAATTGTCTGCTTCATCCCCTTCAACATTGCATTATGATTAGCCTCATCCTAGGATAATGCTACTTGGAACTCTTAAATATTGATTGACATTTTGGATTTTATTAAGTATTGTCAAAGATTTGGCTCTTTCACCATCCTCCAGATAGTCTCTTTCACCGTAGTATGAATTTCACGGTATTCAAAAATGCCAAATCCTAGCACGATAAACATAGATGAAAGTCATGGAATTATTGAAGGCAGTTCCTCAAGTGGAATATGAGATATTGTCTTCCACATGATTTTCCATGATTTGCAACAAGAAATATGAAGAGCCTTTTATAGTTCCAGGTCCGATTCAGAATCACTATCATAAGGAGGGGTATATTCTGGGACTAATTCACTTAAAGAAGTTCCATGTTCTGTTCCTTCTTGAAAAATGGTTTCTCCACCTTCCAATGTTGTTTGCGCTGATGCAGAGGCTTCACCTTCAGACCTATCCATTGAAGTTAATAGCCCTGTATGGTAAATCAAGAATTATGGTTATGATTCGATTCATGAGATAAAAAAGAAAATGCAATCAAACTATCAGTATCTCTTACCAAATAGTAGGTCAGCATCTTGAGAAGAATCCTTCCCAATGTTCTCAGTTTCATGAATTTTCTTTGATGTTTATGGATAAGGAGTGCTATCTTTAATATGATCCAGATTTTCAGAGTGAATCTCAGGAAGACTTTCTATCTCAAGATCCACCTGAGCTAATGTCACCGAAATGGTGGGGTTGACATTAATATCAAAACTTCCTTCATGTACCGTTATGGAAGTAGTTTCTTTAGATGGAACTACATATTTCAATCTACCGTGGTTAGCAGGTTAATCATAAGATGATTAACATGACCCATAATGAGAACTCACACCCAGTTGATTCTATACAAAGAACTCCATAATCTTCTAAAGAATTTGATATATTAACATGTTATAATAGTTCTTCAAAAAAAATGCCTAGGTTCATCATTTCATCGAATGATATCTCCGCTCCCAGGCTAGTCTCACCCATGGGAGCACTTGACATGTTTTCTTCACAACCTTCCTCCGACAACCTTTGACCCCGAGTAGCTTCTTCAGCAACAATTGTGTGGTCAACGTCAGTTGTTTCCAGATGTTCTGGGGCATGTGATGAACCTTAAAGTATCACAGAATGGAGGTTATCTATTATTTAATTTGATGCCTTATGAAGTATTATTAATTTACCAGAATCTTCCCCTCCTTTGATATCAGGATTCATAGAAGTGATGGGAACAAATTTTGGTTCCTTTGGCTACAATGCCTCTTCACGAACCACTGGATTTTTAGAAATTTATGTCTGCTCAGCAACACCTTCTACAGCTCCTATAATCTTATCAGTAGTTTCTTTCAACGAAGAAACAAAAGAATCTCCTGTAATCTTAAAAAGTTTAAACACTTTTTCATGAATAAAGACTAAAATTCATGATTATTAGGGAGACTTACCGCTGCTAAGAAAGTTCTTAACCATGTCCTTCTTACTTAGGTGGTTTTTCTTCTTCACCTTTTTTGGGAGGGCTTGCATCATCACTTATAAAGACAGGTATCAGAGATTCCAGTACACTCTCTATTTCCTCCTCCATGTCCTGTTGGCCTGAAATATTTCTCCTGATTCATTGGGTGACCCAATAGCTCCAAGAGCAGTGCCTACAAGGCTATACTATGGTGAAGGAACTTCAGTTGTTTTTTCCTTTACCCAAATATATGTTAAGATGATATTTCTCCAAAGTAATAATGTTTTGACTAAATTTCAAGTTTCAAAATGGAAGATAATGTGAGAGAAAGGAAACTTACATCATCAGGATCTATAAATTCTCGCCACTCTTCATCTAATGAAGGATTGATCTATTTAGTGGTACCATGATCTATCATTTCCTTTACCCTCTTTGTGGTAGTAATTGATTCATTAGTGGCATATATGATAATTTACAACTCTTGAATTTATGTCCTTAACTTATTTGGATTATCCTTCAAAATAATGTTATAAGAAGCCCACAAATCCCCTAATCCTGGAATATGAATTCCTTTTCACAGATCCATCCATATGGTTTCAACATCACATTACATATTCTGCCATGTTCGAATAGCCTCTAGTCATATATATTCAGAATTTATTTCCAGTGGTTTTGAGGAGGATCCTATAACCTTGTACTTGAGTTTCTTCCCAGCACCCACAGTCATAGATGAAGGATTAGAAAATGGAACTCACCACTCTTCAGAATGATAGAGACCAGATCGCACTGATATGAATTTAGTATTGATTTATGGATAGGCTCTTTTAATTCTAGTAGGAGGAATATATCTCGCACAAGGTCTCTTTGGTGAATTTAGAGCATCATCACCTCCACCCTCTAATTCTTGCAAGTTGGACCCTGATGATGATGAATTATCTTCCAAATGATGGGGTTCCTTCATACTACTTCTCTTATTCCCCACTCGAGGGACGACATGATTTAATACCCCTTCAGGGTAAGATGCAACCCAGTTATCAGCATACCAGATGGTCAATATGCTTACTATGTCAGTGATGGGTAAATTAAATATTTCACCAGTCTTCTTTGTAGATGTCAAAAAATATAGTTGTTGGGAAACCATTGGGTGTTTCTCTAATATGAAATGCATGATAGGGGATACAGAATTGTGTTGTAGACATTTGAATTGATGCACAAATCTATAATGAGCATAGGCCTCACATATGATTTCTCCATTGATTCTGGGGTCCAACACGCCATCTCTATAAGCTAGCATATATTCCCTCAATTCCAAACTCAAAGTACCATCATCAACAAATCACACAGTAGGAGGATTTCCATAAGGAAATAATTAGAATTCATTATGCATGATCAATATAGCCTTGATGTCATAAGAATTGAAAGACAAGGGTGACATAATAGAAAATGCCAAAATAGACATTCAGAAAGAACTTCCAAATATCTATACTCCACTTTGTACAACATAAGTTTTAAAGTGAGTAGCTATCCATACCCACAACACTTGGAATGATCCCACTATTCTAATGGGACATTTCCCTTTGTAAATATGAAGTAAATTCTTATGAATCTTGGCCAAAATAGGATTATACAATCCTACCATCCTTTTCTCTTCTAGCTTAGCTGCAATAAAAAAGGTTCTCGACCTCACACCTCCTTTGGAGTCTCAAACTGGTCATAAATATGTATTGATCCACATGGATAAGAAACCTACAAGGCCTATCTTTTTTGGAATTTTTGGGTTGATTTCATAACCCCATTTATCAAATTCTCCTTTCTCCAATATTGGCCAAAATGTATCAGGAGTGCCTCTCTTCTCTACCCTTGGACAGCTAGTCGGACCGGTGTAACTGGGACCCTTTTCCTTCTTCATTATTAAAAATATTTCCATTAATTCCTCCGGATGATTATCCCTCTTGGTGTGAGTTTTCGTGGTTATTGAATTTTTGAGTTTGTCAAATATTTTCGTCAACTCATGAACTAAATATGGTGTCTTCTCCAAGTCATTCTATGTCACCTTGGGAGGAATAAACTCATCATACATTTCTCCAAGGATTGGAGCTCCATAAATCTTGTAAACATCTCACAAGATGATACCAACCACTCTATGTGTTAAATGGAAGGAATTAGTCTCTCGAATCCATCGAATTAATAATTATAGCACGAAATCATCATTATTATACACATAGGTTTTCCCAAACCAGACAACCTCATAAATCTCGATGACTCTCAAATCATCTGCAAATTCTAGACATGTATTTTGCACCCAGTATTCCAATATCCATGCAGGTTTTACACCTCCTCCTAGGTAAAAATCGCAACTTTTCTTCCAACCCTTGAACTGATCTGTTTGAGAATCTCTAAAGATGGATGAATAGTAGTGTGGATACATCTCGGGTGTGTGTGCTTTCAAATATGGACCACATGGGATATGATGTATACTATGAGATTTCTCTATTCTCCCAGCATTAGAAAATGCGCCCCCAAGAGAAACATTAGCTGATGAGAAGTTGGTATAATCTTGAAACCAACAATTTGGGACATAGTTCTTTGGATATGGAATGTTAGCATCCTACAAATGTCCATATCTATACAAATACAAATAGGTTCCTCAAGGAAAGTTGAAATTATACTTCTTTAAAATTTTTGATAAGTCTAGAAGTGTGGTTTCACAAACGTCAAAGTAATCATGACCAACGACATTCATCATGTCATCAATCCTCTTGCTGGAGAGCTCATCAGCATTTACAATTATTTTAGGAGCCATTGAACCTACAAAAACATAGAGATCATATTTTAAAAGTAAGTTCATTTTTTTTACCAAAAAAATGGAAAATGTTTTAAGTCTCACAAGTTTAAAACTTGGAATTCAAGTATAATTAGGCGCACATGTATGGAACCCAACTTATAGCGCATTGCTAAAAAACGTACAGATGAAGCACAGCGAAAAAGAAGTGCCAGAATTGAAGAAAACCTGCGCACCGAGAGATGAGAATTTGGAGGTTGGGAGAATTTTTGCGGAAGTGAGGATGTTATATATAAGAAATACATGTCACCTTGTGCGCCAGATGTTTTACGCATAGAAAACATGCACACCCGAGTCTACTTGAGCACCAAAACTTGAGCGACCCAGTGCTCATTTTCTTTCTCCTTCATTACCTTACCTCAGTATAGGATCCTCTATTCATTTTGAATCCAATACTGGGGGGGGGGATTTTGTTCACACCCCATTCCATCAAAGAGTCTAAAAATGTGACAAAGGGAATCCATTGGAAAGAAAAAGGTGGAAACTTTATAAAGAAAATTCAAGATTTTCAAAGGCATGAGTTTTAGCCACCTTAGTCTAGCCAAACCTTTGTCAGAATGCAACCTACTTTTGCGCCTCTAATATATCGTGCTGCCCACTTGCGTGCCCCATATGTCACACAACCTACATGAGCACCCACTTTATTTTTCACCTAGGTTCCAATATTTTCCTTTAAATAGACCCATGGTTCCCTCATTTGTATGGAAAAATTTCCTTGAAGCTCAATTACTGCTCTCGTTGCCCTAGTACTTCACCCCAGTCTTCTAAAACTTTAAAGGTAGTTTCTCAGCACCTTGATTATAGGATTTAAGGGAAGATAATTGTACTTATTTCCTTGTAGTGTTTAAAAACGTTAACACTTGCACACCTAAAGCGCCCAACCTACCAAAATCAGAAATACTTGCTCACCACCCATTCCTCCTACGGGAACTTGAGCGCCCCACTTCTGGGATCACCTGGGAATAATCTTGAAGGATTGAGCAAGGTCTCACCCATGTATTACCATATAGGGTGTTCATCGCTTATGTGAACATCAAGTCACCCAAGCCTACTTGCATGCCCAAACCTGAGCACCCTTACCTACTTGGGAGCCCCTCTTTGATTCATTTACTCTCTTCAGTCTATAAGGTATTAAGCCTTCCTCAAAGCAATTCATGGAAATGATTTTTCTTTCTTGGATCCCTTATTTGAGAGGGATTCGGTTAAGACATTTTCCAAAACCTCTTGACTTATCAAACCTTTTGGAAAGGCACATATGTGTGTCTCTTATTTGGGTTTGTATTTCCATAGTCATAGGTTTCCCACATTTGTTTCACAATGGTGTTAGGGTTCATAGAATGTATATGGGTTTTTATATCCACAGTCACATGGAATATTCTCCCAAGAATAGTGCTGGGATGTTCCTGGTTTGGAGGAGGGTTGGGTCATGACCCACTACCTTCTTTAAGAGATGACCTAGAACCTCAGGTCTCTGGTAGAGAAGGTACGATTCACCTTTTCTTTTACACGCAAGCATAGGATAAGTCTCCCTCCCTACTAGGATCAATTTTTGGGAAACCATCTTATATTTAATTCCTAGATTTTCTTACAGGAGGTAGAAACATTTCTCCTCCTCTCTTCTTCGGTTCCAAAGACTAAAGGGGAGATGGGCACAAGGACTTTCATTTCCCTTTCCCTCTCTCATTGGGCTTTGTCACCATGGGCAGCCATCCTGGAGTAAGCCCCTAATTATAATCCATTCTTCCTTACATTGGACCCTTGTCTATTGTAAATAGAATATAGGGAATGCTCATCACCCAGCCCTCTTTCACAGTTGCCTCAACCTCATTCACCCTCACCGCCATAGGTGCACCGTCTTCCACCATCAGAGGAGAAACAATTTGAAAGTGCAAGTTTCATTGTTGAATCTTTCACATCCTCTTGTTTCTCACACTGAGAATGAATCACATAGGCCTAGAGATTCTTGATGATTAAAATATGTACACAAACACTCATGAAGGGATGAACTATGAGAAATCTGATTTTTGTTCAAATGAGGATACGTAGGAAGCCTTTTCATGGCTCATGCTCACTAGATATCCTCCTCAGGAATCTAACCCTAATTACCTTAATCTGAGCATTCTTATTAGGAATAATCCCCAAATAAAAACCCAAATCACCAAGGTAACCTTTTCAGGAAGTGAACCCAAACTCATCTCTCTAAAAGGACCATACTCTCCCATGAGACTTATAGAACTATGTAGGCTTTGATTCCAATCCATACGGGATACGTAGGAAGCCTCCTTGAGCTTCAAACCCAACACTTCAAATCAACTCTGTTATCATTGGGACATATTCCAAACAGGGTCTAATCTTACTTAGAAACCCACATCCTTTCCAAGTTCCTTAGGTTGCTTCTACATAAGTACCACACTATGTTTTGACCAAGAACATTCCTCTTAGAGGTCCTTATCACATGAATTTAAAAGGTATGATGTGTCCCATTAAGCGGCACCGAACTATGAGGGTTTTGATTCCTTTCACAAGGACATGTTGGTAGCCCATTTTTTGGGCACAATCCCAAGATCAAAACTAAAATTTGTCTCCCTAAATGAAAATAAATTCCAGAGTGCCCCACTGAGTGTCTTAAAAACTAGTATCATCAAAATAATGATTAAAATAATCTCTAAGTAGTATATGAGAGGATACCATTGATGGAGAACCTATAATACATACTGATTGGTTTTAAACTTTTCACATGCTAAATAAATTATTTAAAATTCCAAGGGATACTTATGATATACTTGGTGAATTAATAAGGATTCATGAAAATATATTAAATTTACAAAGAGAGTCATAGAGTTGATAATAACTCCCCCCAAAAGGGTGTGATGAGTCTGACCTCCCATCCTCTCAACCAATGCACATTCTTAAGTGTCGTGATGTTCAGACTTAATGAACACCTAACTTTAAGAAGTAGGCCCCCTTTGGATAAGGAACTATTGGATGTTTCCAGTTCCACAAATAAATGCAATGGAAACCTCCTAGAAGCAGTGATTCTTAAAACTAGAATACACGTTTCAAGGAACAACGAAACAAACATATACTATTAGGAAAACAAATGCACTCCCACCAAACCAATTTTAGACATATGGATCACATTCATTATTTACGAAACCAAATTATATTATGGCTTCATCAAAATGATTGTTCCATGATCATGATAATTTCATCAACCTATAAATGGATATTTAAATTTTTTATACCTAATTGGTATCCTTTGGATTCAAACACCCATCTTGTTGTGTCCCACAGACATATTCCACAAGGTTTATATTAAGGAAGGATTTTTTAATATCCGTTTTGAAAATATCAAAATCATGGTAGGAACTATAGAAATTAGAATTAGAATTTATTTAATCATAGTGATTGATTAAATTTCATCATCATAGTCTATTCATTGACATTGATTAAACCTTTGGACAACCATTCATTATTTATAGCTAATAAATTTACCATCCATATACAATTTATTCTTGAAACCCCATTTTCACCCACTAGGATTTTTGTTCACTAGAGGATCTTCTAAAATCCATATATGGTTTTGGTACATATTATTCATTTCAAAATTCATTGATTTTTTCACCTTACAATTTTTTAGCTTCTTATTGCTTCCAATTTGGAAAATGGTTCATCATTATTGACTAATAATGTGTCACTATACATAGTAACTAGAAATCCATCTCTTTGGTTCTCTAAACTCTCTAGTAATCCTATATAGTACTTATGTAACTAGAAAATATTATTCTATAGATATTTTTTGTAATTTAATCAAGTGATAAGTTATGAGTATCTTGAGCCTCGACTTCATTAAAGTTGATTTTTCTCCAACTATCATTTTTATGATGTTCTTACACTAAATTAATATAACTTTTCTTTCCACCATTACCTTTTTGGAGGGTTTTTATAGACAATATCTACATTATTTGCATATCTAAAAAATATACACTTAGTACCTTGGGGTAAAAAATTATTTCTAAACATAACCTTAACAAACACATTACATCCACACACATATAGATGTTACAAAAAAGATTTTCTCCCATAAATCAACTCATATGGAATTATATTTTATTCTTTAGCTGGAACTTTGTTTTGTATGTTTACCATAGTCTATAATGAATATACCTTAAAGGAAAATGGAAGAATCACTTGACACATCATCGATCAAAGCATGTTTAATAAGATTTGGTTCTTCCTTTCACTGACAATATTTAATTGTGTTGTAAATTTTCCCAGTCAGGATCCAAGTATCACTAAGAGGGGGAGGGGTGAATTAGTGATATATATTTTTGTTTTGTTTCATTCTGTTCTAAAAAACCTTATCCTTATATTAAAGAGTTCATTCCCTACTGAAAAAAATCAAAACACACATCTATAGGAGAAAAAGATTTATAAGGATCACTACTCAACAAGAGTAGCTACGTCTTTTCTATTGTAACGCCCACAACATATTTACCAAGAGCTGGTGCATTGTTTTAATAAATTAGAATGATTACAGGGAATCATGTCCAGAACGACCGACCAGTTTAGTAGTTTTGGAAAATAGATTACATACACGAACAATACATTACACCTTATAAACACAAAACAAAACATAAACGATCCTTTGAGAATGCCATTAATACCCTAGCTTAACCCTACTTATCAATCATAATACAGTTCTTGGAATCCTGGGAAAATAAAACATAAGAAAGGGGTGACCTCAAACACTCAGTAAGTGTAATCAATACAACAAAAGATAACATAAACATTAGGCATGGTGAATAATTTAAAATAGATTCCTTTACAAATAATAAACCTGAACAGTTTATGGCAGGAATATCAGATGAGTACATAATGATATAATATAGAATAGTAATGGGTATTCTACATGTTGAATAACCACATGAACCATCAATAATATTTTCATAATGATGAAATTTATAATGCGGTACATTCTGAAACATTTTGTCAAGGCCTCGACCAAGACGTCTAAAAATGATTATGGCCTCGGCCAAAACCATATTTCGAAATTGGTAAAGGCCTCAGAAAATTCCACATCTAATTGTCTCATGAGACCTACCGATGCACCAAGGAGCTATAGCGGGATTTAACTATTACTTACTAAGTCCAATACATTCCTCATATGAAAAGGTTGAAACATAACATAAACATTCGTATTGAAACTAGCATAAGAAATTTCAATACTTTAACACAAAACCTTGAATGTATAAAAATAACACATTCATAGTCAAATATATCACAAAACCATCAATAAAACATGGAATATTTTTATCATAATAAATCAACCTCGATCAAGAATAATAGCCTGTAAAGGATGTTGACATAGTTGAAAATGATCAGTAAAAATCTTTGGGAGAAATATCTCTTTTCCAGGAAATCATTTAAAAGTCACATAATTTATAAAGGAATTCATTTAAAAGATAGTTTTGAATAAAAGTGTCCCATAACAATTTGAAATTTTTTAAAGGAATTAACATTTTAAACATTCATGTCCACATAAATAAATCCTTAAAACCATTTTGAAAACATAGACATTAATGAGAAAGGTTTGGAACAATAAATCTGTAAAACATTTAAAATGACGTTTTATTAAAAAATTCCCTTAAAAATAATCCCTTTGAAAACTCTTTTATGAAACATGGACATGTATAATAAATATTTCATAGTAGATACTTATGTAAAAACAACCTCGAATAATAAATAGATTGTGAAATTAACCCTTACCTTACACTTTCCCTTGGTCGAGGGTACATTTAACCTCCTGTATAATGATCATAGTATGTTATTAAATTATAACAGAACCATATTCATATTTATTATATCATACATGATTTATTTATTACTTTATACCAACAATTTAATAATGATTTCCATGTTAAATTATCATTGCTTGTAATAATCGCTTTCTTTATCATACATGTTTTTACTTGTTATTCTTGATCATATCATTTAGATCATGATTTAAATAATTCGTGAATATAAAACATGATTTATATATCATATATGTTTCGAATATAAATATGTATAATAGATAGATATATGAAATGGAAAACACTGTTTATGAAGATGATATGTCGTATGTACGCATAAAAGTTGTTTCCATTTTCATATCGTATTGACTGGAAGTAAGTGAATAAGATATATGTATGTACACACACACACGCACAATATATATATATATATATATATATTAAGTAACATTATTATGTCATATATTACATAATTATTAATAATATATATTTTTATAATCATCGTTGAATGGTGAATGTGGAAATGAATCTTATCGCGTCGTGGAGACGGTAATCCGTATGTACGCACGAGCGACAATATCATTATATTGATGGTGAAATCATATGTAATTGGATGGAATAAAATATATAAAGAATAATTAACATGTTATATTTCTTATTTACATCAGTTATACACATTATTATACCAATCCAAATAATGAAGAGTTTGAATAAAAAACTACACCACGACGTGGAGACAATAAGCCCTACGCACGCACGTATAGTGAACTTTTCATTTATAGGATGGATAGAATAAAAAATATGGTTGTACCATATTTATAATAACATCATAGTATGTAGGATGTACTGGAGTTATTATTTTGTTATGTAAACAACAAAGACATTGGAAGTGGAAGAAGAAAAGAACTTGAAAGAGGGTGGTGAAATTATTACATCTTCTTCAAGTGTTTCCTTTTAAGTTGATCAAAATTGATCCTTAGGTTAGGTTTAATATAAAATTAAGGAATATAGGTTGATTTTAAGGAAGTAGGAAGGATATTTGGGTAGGGTTTGTCCGAGCCAAATGGCTTTGTAGATGTGATTTTGTGAATAGGGGAAGTACCCATTTATAAGAGAGGTGAGGGTCACTTAAAAAAAAGCTTGAAATATTATTTTACAATAAAATAATTTTTGGTTTCTAATGGATAAAAATGTTTTATTTCTAGGATAATTTGAATATGGGTCTGAAACCACTCAACGAATAGGTTTTATATAGGTTTAGTTCACCATATTAACCATATCTTTTAGATTTAACTCTTAGTTAAATAGTTTAACTTTTACCGTGTCTTCTTGTATTCTTACACTATATGGTTAGTAAACATACAATAAACTTCCAAGAGAACCTCAAGTAGTTAATTAATTACATATATAATATTATTTAATCCCTTTTTTCTAAACTTATATTTTTAGGAATATTATATAATTTAATAATATAATATTTTTTTAAAACTCATTTATGTCAATTTGGACACTATTAAGTATTTGATTTTTTTGAAAGTGATCACAACTTTATTACTTAAAAAAAGATAAATTGAATAAATCCTAACTTGTCTTATTCACCTATTAAATTCGTGTATGTCATAAAAACATTGAAATTATGTTTATTTTAAAATTTATAATACTATTTATTTGATTCTTTCATTAATAAGGAAATTACTGCATCATCATTGTGTCATATATAAATTTTATTATTTAATTTCTAAAAAATATAAATAAAATACCATGATATATAGAATCATTTTTTATTTCTAATTAATATTTATAGTAAAATTTATATAATGTATTACCCTATATTAAAAATGGTTTAGTTATTAAACTTTGAATTTAACACTTTTAACTCTTCTTTAAATAAAATAAAAATAAATGTCCTAATATAATCCAAGTGGACCAAAAAGGATCATATTTTATTCTTAATGTTGTTTTTTTTTGAATTTAAAATATCAAACAGAATTAGGACATGTGTTAGGGTAATTATAATATCAATTTTACCCTTAATTACCCTATTTACTTTTAACCATGGTAAACAAAAGTCAAAAGTTACTATTCACCAAATATTATTTTCATCTTGTTGAACAAAATTTTTCTTACTGATGCAAACCGTGTTTCTTGGATTTTTTAAATTCAGCTCACAAAAGTGGTAAGATTAAATTTTAGGCAAATTTGCAAATGCACCTTGAAGGTGGGTAAAAGACGGTAAAAAGTTCAAAAATAATTTATACATCTAATTTTATTATAAAATGACTCCAATGAATTAAATTGAACTTATATAGGTACTATATATCTATTTTGACTTAAAATAATTTTAAATAAAATAAATAATTATTCAAATAAAAATTCGGTATTAAACAATAGCGTAGTGTTTTCACTATTCATCCAAAATTGGTTGTCTTCCGAAAAATACCAAAAAATCACCTTAAGATAATTTTGATATTATGAATTAACAAATGAATTATATTTTACCAAATTAAAAACATTGAATTTTAATTATTTAATTTAAAATTAATTCCCGTTGCCAAAACCAAAAAAGAACATTTTTTAAAAGTAAAAACTATCAAAAGATTGACATGTGTAATGTCAAATTTAAATGTGAAATTACTTATAATGACCTAAATTGTATATAATGATAAAAATATAATATAATTTTACTTCAAAACTATTCAAATTCATAATTTATCACAATAAATTATTTTGATTAAAAAAGTAGTTTTCAATTAAAATTTAGTATTTTCACTATTCATCAAAATATGAAAGTTATAAGAAAAGTAAAAAAAATTATCCAAACTGTGTTTTTATCTCCCGATTCTAAAGAATAATTTAATTAAATTAAATTGAATATATAAAAGTGTCAAATATTGGTTTTAAAAAGGGTTCTCCATTAAAAGGTGGTAAAATTGCATTTTAAAAAAAATACTTCTTTAATCTAAAAAAATGAGTTTATTCCTATATTATGTCTAAGAAACACTTAATATGGGTGTTAAAATTATACAGATTATATAATACACCAAATGTAGTAAATACTATTCATAACTTCTTTTTGAATGACTAGTTTGGTAAGTTGTAGTGCACTCAAACTCGGTGTTGTGTGTAGTGGAAGTTATTGAATTAATTTTATGAGATAATGTACTATGAAATATTGGGGTGTAACATTATCCCCTCCTTCAATAAATTCCATCCTCTCAATTTGAAATTGTTCTTCGAAAATAAATGGTTAAAAATAGAAAAATACCTTTATGGAAAATCCACAATGGAAATTGGGTTAATAAAATTTCGTCTTAATAAGAGGGAAAGGGAAACGAAACAATCACCACCAAATTATGATCTCGATTAGGAGAGAATTAGTGGAAATTATAGACACGTAATTGGAGGAAAACGTAAATATTTATAGGGAGTGACTGAGGTCACTAATCACAAATAAGTGTAATATTGAGGGCCTCAAAGCCATCAATCTATGGTGATTTAAAATATCATCGGTTTAACAAAACATAAGGTATTAGGATAAGACATTTTTGGTTTTAATATCCCTTCGCTAAAGTTTAAGAAATAATTTATTCATTGAATAAGATGGAAAAAAATATACTTTATAAGTAGAGTTTCATCCTTCTGCTAATTCCTAACACAAACTCAACTTTCACTCCATAAGATAATAGAATTCAAAAAAATTCTATTTATCGTAATCGTATAGGGTTCGAAAAATAATGAATTTATAATTCATTTTTCAGACTATTTAAAAAAACTATATTACACAACCAGGACATCACATAGACCAGTGGTAGGTGATGCACCGTTGCCGCCCTTCGGTCATGGGTTCAAGTCTCGTGCCCTTGTCGGACGCAACAGGTTGCCGCCCGACCTTCAGGTTATCCTTTTTAAAAAAATACAAAAATAATCTTAAGAAATGATTTTACCTTAATAATAGTATCAACCATCAAACATAATCCATTCCAACTTTTAGAATTATCCATAATACTTCTGTCCAAACTCACAGTCCAAAATTTATAAAGAAGGTAAATAAAATGAAGATCTCTTTTTCCACATAATAACATGTGAATACATTCATCATGTATTCTTTTAAAACATGGTAACAACCTGAATTACCATAAAACCTTATTGATTAAATTCATGCTCCCTTATTCCTGATATCCATTTTTTTGAATATTCCAACAATGATGGAATAAAAAAACCATTAATCAGTTCCAAGGTAGTCAAGAATATCCAATATAATTTATCCAAATCAACCATCTCTTTTTCCAAAATCACTACCTCAGTATCAGGACCATATTCTGGTTTACCTTTCCTTCAACCATGTATTTTCCAAAACGTTTAACCTTAAAATATGTCACTTTACTTGGTTACATACAATCTCAAATCATTAATGAAATAGTACTACAGTACAGTCCTTATTTATTTCCATAATTCATATAATCAGTACATTGTTTATACAACACTCAAATCAAATAGTTATTTAATAACAATATAATAACACTAATTATCCCTCTTTATCTGTGGTAGTATCATAAATAGATTATTATCCAATATCCCCATTTGGGGCATACTTTGATGATTTGTAAATTGATTCTAGTAGTGTCCCAACTCCTTGCAGATGACAAATTTTACATTTTAAACCTTTTTCTTACCCTTACAATCACGTACTTGGTGTCCTTTTTCTCCACACTTATAAAAAACTCCCATTCCTTCAAGAATTTACCTAGGTGATTCTTTCTAGAGTTTCAAATATGGGAAAATTCGTCTTTCCCCGCTTCCCTTTATCCATCTTTCTCTCTACCATCCTTTTATTCTCTTGCTTCCCTTCAAAGACATAAGAATCAGAGAATTATTTACTTATCTTATTAACACATGATAATATTTATTTATATGATGAGAATACATGGGAGACTATTTCCATTTTAAATGTTGTATTAATACCATGAAAGATATGATCCTTCTTAATCTTTCGATCATGCATATTGCTGTAATTCTCATTCCTTATAATATGCGTCATTTCTAAACAATGGCATACACCAGGTTAGTTTATGAATCACAATTCACAATTCCAAACTTGTAAAATACCTAATGTAAATTGAAAAGTTTATGCATATAATCTGTGATCATAAAATATTTTCTTGAAGGAAGTATTTACTAAAAAATCCTTTATAATGGCTTGTAAACAAAATTTGAATTATCCTAAGCATATCCCCCGAGAGTGTCGTAACCAAGAGTTCTGCAAGGCCCGTTGTCATGTACCAGGATACCCTAGGTCAGGCCCTAAACTCCTTGTCAGATTTTTCACTCCTAGGTACATTTGTTCCAGAGCCGCCTCTACCTGCTCGTATCCAGACAGAGATTTATTACTTGGAAAATTCACAAAATCTCTAAATTACAAAAATTCTAGGAAGTTCTTCTATACTAATCATCAAAGTCTATCTTCGGGTAACGTTCTCTAATCAGAGTTTTTCTAAATCTAGTTTCCAAGGTGTGTAATAAACTTCCTATGATACCAACTGTAACACCACAACCCTAGTTACTCAAAGTCGGTGCATTATTTTAATACATTGGCATGATTATAAGGGATCAAGTCCTGAAAGACTGATCAGTTTAATAGTCTTGGAAAATATATTACATTCATGAATGTTACATTACACTATAGAAAATAAAACACAACATAAATGATCCTTTTAGAATTCCATTAATCCCCTATCTTAACCCCTCTTATCAATCATAATACACTTTTTGGAATCCTGGGAAAATAAAACACAAGAAAAAGGTGGGAACAAACACTTAGTTAGGGTAAGAAATACAGCGAAAGATAACAGAAACATTAGGCATGGTGAATAATTTAAAACACATGCCTTTACAAATAATAAACTTGAACACTTTATGGAAGGAATATGATATGAGTAAATAGTGACATAATAAAAAATAGTCATGGGTGTTCTACTAGTCGAATAACCACATGAACCATCAATAATATTTTCATAATTATGGAATGTATAATGTAGTACATTCTGAAAAATTTTGTCAAGGTCTCGGCCAAGATGTCTAAAAATGATTAAGGCCTCTGCCAAAACCATACATCCAAATTGGGAAATGCCTCAAACAATTCCACATATAATTGTCTCATGAGACCTACCGATGCATTGAGGAGCTATATCGGGATCCTCCCATCTCTTAATAAGTCCAATATATTCCTCGAATGAAAAGGTTGAAAAATAACATAAACATCCGTATTAAAACTAGAATAAAAAATGTCAATACTTTAACCCTAAAACGTGAATTGTATAAAAATAACACATCCATAGTCAAATATATCACAAAACCTTTAATACAATATGGAATATTGGTATCATAATAAATCAACCTCGATCAAGAATAGTATCCGGTAAATGATGTTGACATAGTCGGAAATGATCAGTAAAAATCATTGATAGAAAATTACATTTTTCATGAAATCATTTAAAAGTCACATAATTTATAAAGTATGTCATTTAAAGGATATATTTGAATCAAATTCTCCCATACCACATTGAAACTTTTCAAAGGAATTAACATTTTAAAACATTCATGTCCATATAAATAAATCCTTAAAACGAGTTTGAAAACATGGAAATTAATGAGAAAGGTTTTGAAGAATAAATCATTAAAACATTTAAAATGATGTTTTAGTAAAAAATTACCTTAAAAAGAATCTATTTGAGAAACTCTTTTATGAAACATTGAAATTAATAATAAATATGTCCCAGTAGATACTTACGTAAAAACAACTTCGGATAATAAAGAGATTGTGAAATTAATCATTACCTTGCACTTTCCTTTGGTCGAGGGTAAATTTAACCTCCTGTATAATGACCATTATATGTTATTAAATTATACAAGAACCATAATCATATTTATTATATCACACATTATTCATTTAACTTTATACTACCCATTTAATAATGATTTCTTTGTTAAATTAACATTTCGGGTAATAATCGCTTTCTTTATCGTACGTGTTTTAACTTGTTATTCTTGATCGTATCATTTAGATCATAATTTAAATACTTCCAGAATATAACACATGATTTATATATCATATATATTAACAAAATAAATATGTATAATAGATAGATATATGAAATGGAAAACACCGTTTATGAAGATGGTGGGCCGTACATACGCATAAACGTTGTTTTCGTTTTTATATCGTATTGAATGGAACTATGTGAATAAGTTATATGTAAGTACATACATACTTATATATATATATTAAGTAGAATTATTATGTCCTATACTACATAATAATTAATAATATATATTTTTATAATCATCATTTAATGGTGAATGTGGAAATGAATCTCATCGCGTCGTGGAAACGGTAATCTGTACGTACGTACGAGAGACAATGTCATTATATTGATGGTTAAATAGTATGTAATTGGATGGTATATCATATATAAAGAATAATTAAAATTTTATATTTATTATTTATATCAGTTATACTCATTATTATACATATCCAAATAATGAAGTGTTTGAATAACAAACTACACCACGACGTGGAGACAGTAAGTCGTACATATGCACGAATGGTGACTTTGTCATTTATAGGATGGATAGAATAATGAATATGGTTGTACCATATTTATAATAACATTAGAATATTTAGGAGTTACTGGAGTTATTATTTTCATATGTAAACAACAAAGAAAGATGAAGTGGAAGAAGAAAAGAACTTTAAAGAGAGTGGTGAAATTATTACCTCTTCTTCGGGTGTTTCCTTGTGAGTTGATTAAAAGGGATCTTTAGGTTGAATTTATGATTGAAGTAAGGATTCTAGGTTGATTTGATGGAAGTTGTGAGGATATTTGGGTACGGTTTGGCCGATCCAAGTTCCTTTGGAGGTGTGAATTTGAGATAAGGGGAAGTACCCTTTTATTAGAGAGGTGAGGGTCACTTTAGGAAAAGATTGAAATATTATTGTATAATAAACTAATTTTCGGTTTCTGAGGGCTCCAAAATTATTTATTTCTAGGATAAGGAGGTTATTGGTCGAAAACAACTCAACCAATATGTTTTAGATAGGTTTATGTCACCATATTAACCTTATCTTTTAGATTTTACTATTAGTTAAATAGTTTAACAGTTACCGTGTCTTCTTGTATTCTTACACTATATGGTTAATAAACATACTATAAACATTAAAGAGAACCTAAAGTGGTTCATTAATGACATATATAATATTATTTAAGCCCTTTGGCCAAACCTTATATATTTAGGAATATTATATAATTTAATAATATAATATATGTTTTAAAAACTCATTTATGTCAATTTTGAAACAATTTAGTATTTGGTTTTTTTGAAAGTCATCATAATTTTATTACCTCAAAAAAGATACATTTAATAAATAATAAAATTTCATATTTACCTATAAAATTCGTTTATTTCCTGAAAACTTTGAAATAATATTTTTTTTAACATTTATAATACAATTTATTTGATCCTTTCATTAATAAGGTAATTACTGCATCATCATTGTGTCTTAAATAAATTTAATTATTTAATGTATAAAATTTATAAATAAAATACTATGATGTAAGATATCATTTTATATTTCTAATTAATATTTATAGTTAAATTTATCTTATGTATTACCCTATAATAAAAATGGTTTTGTTATTAAACATTGAATTTAACACTTTTAACTTTTCTTTAAATAAAACAATAATAAATGTCCTAATCTAATCCAAGTGGTCCAAAGAGGATAATATTTTATTCCTAAGGTTCTATTTGGTCTAATTTCACTTATCTAATAGAATTAGGACATGTGTTAAGGTGATTATAATATCATTTTTACCCTTAATTACCCTATTTAATTTTAACTATGGTAAATAAAAGAAAAAAATAACTATTAACCAAAAATTATTTTCATCTTATTAAACCACATTTTACCTACTGATGTCAACCATGTTTCTTTTATTTTTTAAATTTAAATCACATAAGTGGTAAAAATAATTTTAATGAAAATTTGCAAATTCCCCTTGATGGTGGGTAAAGGACGGTAACAAGTTCAATAAAACATTATGCATCTAATTTTATTATAAAATAAAACCAATTAATTAAATTTAACTTATATAGGTACTATATATCTATTTTACATTAAAATAGATTTAAATAAAATAAATAATTATTTAAATAAAAAGTCGGTTTTAAACAATAACGCAGTGTTTTCACTATTCATCAAATATTGAATGTTTTTAGAAAAATACCAAAAATTCACCTTAAGAAAATTTTGATATTCTGAATTAAAAAATGATTCTATTTTACCAAATTCAAAAAATAGAAGTATAATTAATTAATTTAATATTAATTCCCGTTGTCAAAACAAAAAAAGGGTTTATAAAAGTAAAAACTACCAACAGATTGACCTAGGGTTATGTCGAATTTAAATGTGAAATTACATATAATGAGCTAAATTGTATTAAATAATAAAAATAAAATCTAATTATACTTCCAAAAAACTCAAATTATTAATATATCACTATAAACTATTTTGATTAAAAAAGTTGTTTTTAATTAAAATATAGTATTTTTCACTATTCATGAAAATATGAATGTTTTCAGAAAAGTACCACAAATTTATCCAAACTAAATTTTTTATGTCCATATTCTAAAGAAAAATTTAATTTCATTAAATTGAATATATAAAAGTGTCAAATATTGGTTTTAAAAAGGGTTTTCCATTATTAGGTGGTAAAATTGCATTTTTTGAAAAATACTTCTTTTATCTGAAAAAATGAATTTGTTCTCATATTATGTCCAATAAACACATAATATGGGTGTTAAAATTATATAGAGTATATAAGATTCAAAATGTAGTTAATACTATTTAAAAATTCTTTTTGAGCAGCTACTTTGGTAATTTGTGGTGGGCTTGAAGTTGGTGTTGCGTGTAGTGCAAGTTATTGAATTACTTTAATGAGATAACATACTATGAAATATTGGGGTTTTATATCTATGGTAAAAAAACAATCCAGTACAACACAATCCACTAGAAAAAAAATTCTTTTATGTGTAATAAAATGAGTAGGATATAGCCTTTCAGTTGTGTATCACTTGTAAAACAATCCGCAAGAGTGCGTGCACACTCTTAGTACAAATATGTTAATTCATTATTTTTTTGATTCTTGACTAACTTTCAAAAATATATCCTATTAAAACAATTCTTTTCGTTCCTACCCAAAAGCTGGTAGGAACTCTTTGGATTTAATAATAATACTTAATTCTATGTCCAATTCATATCTTGATGTACTTAGAAACCACTTCCCACTTAAATTAGGTACTCAAATATTAAAATCACAGAGGTCCTTTGCCAATCTCCTTCATGAAGCTCTTAACATTGAAGAACACTCTAGTTCAAAGAGATCACTAGTTCATAGAGTTCACTAGTTTACATAGGTCACTATTCCTTAGAGCTTAGGTTGTTATTTAAGAAGATAGATTTTTTCCCAATGCTCAATGGCCCACTGCGAAGCTCCTTCACTTTGTAGAGCTTACTGCCTTTCCAGAGCTCACTAACTTCACGAACCTTCTTTGTAATTTAAGATTTATAAAATTCTCTTTGAATCTCTCTAAATTTCATGAGGGGATAAGGGACTATTTATAGGTGATTCCCAATGAATCTATAACCTTCCATCCACCTCATAACCACTTTAGCACCAAATTGCAGAGCTTCAGAATTTCTACCAAAAAGAACTCTGTTTTGTGAAGCACCATTGGTATTTTATGGATTTGCAAAGCTTTTTGTAATCATGAATCATTTTGTAAAATCCTTTGTTCCACCGAGATGTTTATTCAACATTTTTGATGCGGTAATTCTCTTCACCGTCACTATTTCAATGGTCACCAACAATGCTCCTTTCCTCTTCCATTTGCAAATCTCATTGTAATCATGAAGAACACCATCAACATTCCTCATGTATTTTCGAAATCTACGTCATGAATCTCATATTCTCAAATTTAATGCATTTTACATATTTTGATGAGACCTTCTGGGAAATCCACTTTTCTCAATGCTATCCCAACTTAATAATTTGGATATCAAAAATTTAGCACACTGGAAAAATACACCACCATTGAATCCTTCTTCAGATAAACTAACCATGCTAATTAACATCATATTTTCTTTCACTTTCATTCATAAATATTTCATCACATGTTTTCAAAACTAATTATGATTTTTTAAAATACAGACCAACAAAGTGTCATCATATTTACCGTGGAAGGTATTGCAACTTCCCTATCTTCCATCATTCACTTATACAAAGTGAAGTGATTTCCTTTCTTCTCAAACATCATTGAAAAAAATAAAATACCTGAAAAATATATTCTTCATTATCAGTTTGGTCCTAGGAATCTCCCCATTTGGATTTTGTTGTCAACCATGATTCATAAATCACTTAACCTTTTAATATCAAGAAATGGATTACTCATCAAAAATTCTATGCCTACATGAGCTAACTCATTATGGGTAACAAAAATTATTGACAGCAAAGCCATGTTGTCTAAAAGTAGTGAGTTTGAAACATATTCAGCATTCTTCTTCATCCTTCTCCAAAAAATAATAAACTTTTTATCTTCTGAACCATCTTCCTCAGCTTCAACCTTCCTAGAAGAAATAGTTTTTTACAACTACTCCAACAAACTGTAAGAATAGTTCACACAATTACATTATGAATTTATATCTTACACACAACTCCCCCTTTTTGCATGCCCATTAGGATAGATTTATGAAAAAATTCTACACCTTGACAACATTATCCAAAGGAAAGATGAGAGAGGTGACAAAAACACACACCTCAACCTTGATAAGGAGGAGGTTGGACTCCCATGTTCAACCTCAATTCGGAAAATGGTTCATTTGGTAAAGGTTTAGGGAAAATGTCTACAACTTGTTCTGATTTAGGAATATACTCCAAATTCAACTTATTATTCTCCTCATGATATTTCATGAAGTCGTACGTGATGTTGATATTGTTTGAACAAGAATGTTGTACCAGATTCAATGTATGAATGATTATGATTTGATTGTCACAACCCAAGGAAAATGAAAATTTTACATCAACAAGTAGATCTTCCAACTAAGTCATCATCCACATAAGTTGGGTAGAAGCTTGAGTATAAGACACATACTCATCTTTATCCATTCTAAGAGTCACTTAATTACTTTTCTTTGTATACTATCTAACACATCTTTTCACAAGAAAGAAAACTCCACCAGATATGGATCTTTTATCACCAACTTATCGTGCCCAATCAACATCTGAATACCTGAATAGATCAATATTTTCTGATCCATCATACCTGATTCCAAATTTTTTTGTTCCTTTGATATATCTGAGAATTAATTTTCCAGCAGTAAAATGTGATTCTTTAAGATCTATCTTAAATCCTTCACATAATGTAACAACATAGAAAATGTTGGGTCTTGAGGTATTCAAATATAATAGGCTTCCAATTATCTTTAGAAACACTTTTTGATTAAATTTCTTTCCTTCTCCATTCTTAGACAACATGGTTCCCACTAAAATTGGTGCAGAAACTAGTTTCAAATATTCCATGACAAAGTTCTTCATAAGTTCATTTGCATACCTTTCTTGAGAATGAAAAATGTTGTTCTTCTTCTGTATGATTTTTAATCCAAGATAATATTTCATTTCTCCTATCCTGGACATCTCAAATTAATTCTTTATCTCTTTAGATAATCTTTCACAAGATATTTCATCATTCCTAAAAAATATAGTTTCATCAATAGAAAACAATTACGACCCGAGAGAACTCCTTACATTACTTGATGTAAAGATTTCTGTCATCTCTACCTTTCCTGAAATTCATCTTCCCCAAGAAAGTATCCAATTTCAAATACCATTACCTTGGGGATTTTTGTAGTCTGTAAAATCCTTATTCAACCTTCACACATAACTTTAATCTTTCCCAACAACAAATCCACAAGGTTTTTCAATGTAGACTTATTCATAAAGACCACCATTAAAGAATAAGGATTTAACAACCATTTTAATGATATTGTAACCTTGTTGTGCATCAATATAAATAAAGATTCTGATTTTTTATAACCTTACCACTGGTGAAAAGGTATCATCAAAATCAATGCCTTCAATTTGTGAATACCCTTAGAAAACTAGTCATTATTTTTTTCCTATCACCTCACCTTCTTCATCCAGATTGTTCTAAATAACCCACATTGTGTAAATAATGTTCTTGTTGTCTATATTGGGTAAAATTTTCCAAGTATCATTATTTTCTATCAATTCAAGCTCTTCATTCATATACTGAACCCATTATTTAAGCTTAAAGGCACCATTCACATCATTTTGCTCCAATTTTTAATAAAAAGATGTATGTGTATAAACATTCGTTGTACTTATAGTTTGAACACTCTGATGTTGATCTCCAATAATGATCTGGTCCAATACTTTCATTATCATTCTAGTATTAGTTGTTTAAATTTCATCCTCATCAATTAAAATTGATGAGTCTGATTCTTCTTCATGAGTAGGATTACCTCTATTGGAATCATTATTAGAATTGTTAACAAAACATTCTTTTTCATACCTAACTTCCACATTATCATAAGAATTCTTTGATTTCTCAAAATTTTCAATAAATTTTACATTGGCAGAATCAATAATTATTTTTGTTTTGTTATTTAAGCATCTATATCCTCTTAATTCTTGAGCATAGAAAGAAAAATTACATTATCTCTTCTTTACTCAAACTTTACAAGGTTTCCACCTTTCTTATTTATAATGCATGGACTCCCAAAAACTATAAACTATTTCAGGATTGGAGTTTTTCTGTAGAAAATTTCATATGGATTCATATATTAATTTTTCTTATACAAACATCAGTTCTGAATATACACAATAGTTCTCATGGCTTTCCTCTAATAATAATGAGAAATATTATATTCATGTAACATAGTTCTCCCCATTTCCACCAGACTACTATTCTTTATTTCAGCAACCCCATTTTTTTGAGGTGTGTATGGTGAAATGAACTAATGCCAAATTCCATTATTCTCAAGATAACTTTAAAACACTTCATTATTATAATCTCAAATATTATCAATTCTCAACTTCTTCACAGAATACTTACATTCCTTCCCTTATTTCCTCCTGAAACTCTTAAACATTATCAGAGCATATAACACATGTCTCATGTACATAACATAAGTAATGCAAGTAAAGTCATCAATGAAATAAATGAAGTACTTATCTCCATTAATTTATTTCATCTTCATTGGTCCAAAGATATCAAAATGTATAAGTTCCAAGGGTCATTTTGAACAAATTTCAACTCTCTTATGCACAAAGTTTGTAATCTTTCATTTCTCACAAATAGTGAATCACCAATATCTTCTTCTAGATAAATCGTGAATATATTGGACACTTTCTCATGTTGATAACTTTCACATGTTTATCTGACACATATGTCCCATCCTTTTATTCTATAACTAATTTTCATCCACCATACCCATTTGATAAGAATTATGCACTTCACCAACTTGGAATAAGTTCCCTTTTGTCTGTTGGCCTCTTGTAACTACCTTTCCCTAATTTTCACTTTTTACAAAAAACCCATGTTTTCTAAAGATAAATTTGTTTCCCTCATCAAAAAGATGTGAAACACTCAACAGATTGTGTTTCATCCAATCATCATACATTTTTTTCTGGGATTTCATTTTTTCTTCCTCGATGATGTCTCATCCAACACCTTTGACCCTTAGAGATTTATCATTTCCAAGTTCCATTGTTCCTACTTTGAATTCATTCAAATTATTAACAAACTTTAAGTCTCCAATAATATATGAATAACACCCACTATCAAGAATCCATGTATGTTATCCTTTTGTAGCTTTCAAAATAGTTTCAATAACAAGAGCTTTCTGTTATTCCATTAGTTCTCCACCTACAACTTCAGAGATTTTTTAAGAACCTTTTATTATATTGGAAACAAAACAAGACATCCCTTAGAACGATGTATAGGATGTTCACATCTTTCATAAATAGTCTCCAATGGTTGGAACCTATTTTCAACATTCACACCTACCTTCTTGAATTTCATCTAAAATTCATTCTCATACTTCTTCTTTTGAGATGATTGACTCCCCCTAAAATCTTGTCTTCCATAACTTGTGGAATAGTAGTAATGTTGCTGGTTGAACCAAATTTTTTTCAATGTGTTTCAATCCCCCACAATACTATAAGTACCTATAGAATGAATATTTCCCTTTGAAACTTCCATACCAACTGAAGTTTTGAACATGATTCTCAACACCCTTCTTAACAGAACTCTGCTGACCAACAACCTTCGTATTTAAATGGTAACATTATTTTTCAGCTCATATTTCTTTTTAAACTTATCAGAACTAGAAGTAGTGGAAATATTTCTAGACTCATGATTCATATGTACTTCTGATTTTTCAACATTGTAAACTTTGGCCACAGACACAGACTTTCCATCTTTGTTCTTATCAGAACCATTTCCATCTTTCTTATCAACCATTGAAGGTAACATCTGTTGATCCTTAATTGGTTAATTTTTACCAAAACATTCACCAAATTCTGAGATAGATTGTTTGAAGAGATATTCCTTTCTTCATATTTAGAAAGTTTCTTTTGGACATGTTCTAACTCTTCTTCTTTTGCCTTCAACTTAATTCAATATGATCATTAAGATTTTTTTCATTCACAAGAGAATTCATCAGATCATCAATCTCTATTTCCATCTTAACTTTCTCATCAGAAAAACATTCATTATTTTTTAATGTGGAATTTTTATTTAACAACTTCTAATTTTTCTTCTCAAGACATCTAATATTACTCAAACATTCTTTCAACTCTTCTTTCAGATGATATTCAAGTAAAGTTTCTTCTTCTTCAGAACTACTTCTTCTATAATCTTCACTATTCCTTGTTGTAATAGAGGTATTCTCTCTAGATTTCTCAGAAAAAAAATTCTTAGTTTCAGATTTGAAATCTTCTTCTTCATCATATTTAGTTAAAAATTTTATTTTTCTTTGATTTGGAGAAATTTTTATCCCCCTATTTGAAAAATACTTATCATTATCATCTTGTTTCTTCCATGATCTTCTTGTACATCTGTCATCATCATCATTATCTTATTATTTATTCTTTTGAGGATAGTTAGCCACAAAGTGAAAAATATATCCAAATTCAATAAATTTCAAGGGAAGTTTCTCCTTGTATTTCCTTATACATCTTTTCACATTCTTAGAAAACAAGGATAAATTTCATTAAAATTTTTACATAACTCATCTTCAAAATTGTATTCACCAGCTTCATCTTCAATAAGAGTATTATTTTATTTCACTCTCTTTGCAGTCTTGTTTGAAATTTAACTATCAGATTTGTTTTCTCTTCATAGTATACTCCCTTATCATTTCAAAAGTAATAAGAGTGCTATATAAATCACCTAGAGATAATGTTTCAGGGTATCTATCTTCTAATGATGAAAATTTTGCATCAAACATTTCATGAAGAATTCTCAATATATTTTCAACAACAATAGAATCATAAAAATTTTCCCCAAGACATCTTAATGTACTAAAAATTTCATTTACACTGGTACATAAGTCCCTAACAGATTCAAATTCTCCCATTTTCAAGTCTTCATACTTCAACCTCCAGATCTTTTGTTTTTTACTTTTTTTACATTTGTATATCTTTCATTGATATTGTTCAGCTTATCCCAGATTACTTTAGCTTTAGAGAAAACATTAAATCTTAAAGTCTCACTCTTAAAGGGATACGAGAGTAATGCATTTTTAGATATTCCATTATTCTCAATATTCTTCTTATCGATAAGTGTAAAAGGAACCTTGTCATCAATAGTAGGAAATCCATCTGTTGTAGCTTCAAGAACTTCATACCTAAGATACATAAGATAAATAATCATTTTATCTTTCCAGATATTATAATTCTTTCCATAAAATATCTAAATCCATTTAATACACATGAAATTTATATTCTCCATCACAATTTCTCTTCAAAACATCAGTAATGAACAAATCAAGGGAACCTAGCCACTGATACGAATTGAAGTTGACCAATCATGAACCAAGTATCACTGAGAGGGGGAGGGGGTAATCAGAGATATATTTTTCTTTTATATTTCATTACTTTTTTTAAAAAAATTCACCTCTTTCTAAATAGTTCTTTCCCTGATGAACAAAATCAAAACACACATCCACAAGAACATAAGATTTACAAGGTTCACTACTCAACAACAGTAGCAACTTCCTTGGTATGGTACGTAAACGATCGAGTACCAAACAATCCACTAGAGAATAAACCTTTGATGTATAATACAACAATTAGGATATACCCTTTCACTCTACTAGAACTTGCAAAACAATCCACAATCATGTGTTCACCCTCTAAGCGTAAACATGATAATTCAATGTTTCTATGCTTCTTGACAAACATTCACAAATCTAATATCATAAAATAGTTCTTCTCTTTCCTACCCAAAAACTGGTATAATCTTCCTAGACTTCATAATGATACTTAATCCAATACCCATGTAATATTTGTATGTACTCAGATAGCACTTCCCACTTAAATTGGGTACTCAAATCTTCAACTCCTAGAGATCCTCCATAGAGCTCCTTCACCATGCTCCCACCTTTGAAGAAAACTATAGTTCACAAAGATCACTAGTTTGAAGAGATCACTAGTTCACAAGGCTCACTATTTTTTATAACTTAGGTTGATCATTGTGAAGTTCACATTTTTTTGCAAATCCCAATGTCCTGATGCGAAGCTCCTTCCATTTGTTAAGCTTACTGCCTTTGCAGAGCTCACTGCCTTTGCGAACCTTCTTCATAATTTGAGAGTTTTAAAATTATAATTGAGTATCTATAAATTTTTGAGGGGGTATGGACTATTTATAGTTGATTCCCATAGATTCTATAACCTTCTGTACCCCTCAACAACACATCAGCACCAAATCGTAGAGCTTTGAAATTTATACCGAAAATCACTCTATTTGAAGATGCATCATGACTATTTTCTAGATTCAAAAATCTCATCATAACCGTGAAGCATTCCATCAAATCCTTTACAATACCATGATGATCCTTATTTTATACCCCTTTCATTCATAAAGCATGAATCAAAAGTTCTCCAAACTACTTATGATATTTGTGAAATACATACCAAAAAATCATCATCAAATTTACCATGGAATGTATCGTAACTTCTATACCTTCCATCACCCACTTATAAAAAGTTAATTTATTTCCTTTATTCTGAAACTTCCTTGAAAACAAAATACAATACCTGAAAAATATATTTTTCATTATTATCTTGGTCCTAAAAAGGTAGTGTGAGTTGATAACAAATCCCAAATTCATTAGATAATTTATTAATGGATTTTTCTTATATTGTTATGAAGATGATTCAATATTTCATTCTTGTACTCCTTAAAGTTATCAAAGGATAAATAATTATACCTCATTTAGTATATATATCCATATTTAATAATGTCATTGGTAAAAGTTATAAATTAAGAGTATCCTACCCTAGCATCAACATGAAAAGTTAAACATGCATTTGTATGAACTAATTTAATAATATATACATCCCTTTCAGACTTTTCACTTAATAGAGATTTGGTTAATTTTTTTAAAAACAAGTATTACATATACAATGTTGTATTAGTTTAAAAGAATGTAAATACCCATCCTGATATATATTTTCATGTGATTTTTTTATATGAAAATGTTAGTGATGCCAAAACCATGCATTATACAAGTCATGTGAACTTGATTATTTATCAATTTCCAACACTTGTTCTTGATATTATAGTTTTTAATGACCACTAGTAACATATTCCATACTATATCCTATGATTTATTTATAAAAGTAGTATCTTTTATTTTAAAACATGAAATAAACTCATTCGTGCCTAAACTAGACATGGATATAATATTTTTTGTTACACTATTAACATAATAATAGTTCATTAAAACTATAATTAAACCCATTGATAAATTATGAGAGGAGACTCTAATATCTAGTTTAGTTATTCTTGCTGTTCTAGAACCTTGAAGATCCACCTCACCTTTGGAAACTTTAATAAATCTTCTTGTTTATTATATTTAGATAAAGATGTGAGTTCTATAATCTATATCTAATTCCAAAATTATAGAAATGGATATGTTACATTCAATAATAAATACACATGAAGATTCTACTTAGTTATTTTTTTGGAAATATTTTTATCCAATGACCCTTCTTTTAACATGAAAAATACTCTACTTCTTTCCCCTTAGCCTATCCCTTTGTCCTCCCCCTCTTGTTCCGGTGGTGTGATGATTCCATAAGATTGTTGTTAGTATTTGGGGTTTTCACCATGTCCTGCATCATGTTCACCATAAGGACATAAGGTTTTTCATGATTTATATACTTAACCATGATTGATAAAATAATTCACACATAGTTTATTTATTTTATTTTATTTCAGCATTTTTTATTTCATTTACATTATGTTATCATTTTTAAATATTAAATAAACATTTTGAATCATAAATAAATATAATAACCATGAAATGAAAAAAAAACAAATGTGGTATGATCATGAGATTTATCTATTTATTAGTTTATTGAGAGGATGATAAACCAAACCTTAATCCTATGGGAATAAATATTTTAGTTTTTCTTGAATTCTGTTACAACATTCCACTATTAACTTATGTATCTCTTTGGTCAGTTTTACCTTGAATTGTTCTATAACTTTCTCATCTTTCCTCGGAGCTAATTATTTGATATATACTTGCTCACACATAGGTGAGGAGAACTAATGGTTTAGGGTTATATAAAATAAATTGATGAAACACATGCTATAGAGACCTAAGCTTCTCATACATAGATATTACATCATTTTGTATGTCTATTTAGCATATTAAAAAAGTAAATGACTGAGGATCATAATAGTTTAGTGTCTTTAGAAAATTAGAACACAACATTTTCACTTCGTGGAATATCTTAAAAGTTTCCTATAAAGGTCTTCCCATATATTACTTCAACATAAAACCTTTCTTCATAAACTAGGGAAATGAAACATAAGAATGCATGAAATTTGATGCTCAGTAAGGGTAAATAAAAGATATACATAATGAAAACATGAAAATGGGTTTATGAGAACCTGAGTATAAAATTTGATGATCATACCCTGTATATCAAAGATTATACACATCAATCATGGAATAGGTATTGTCCGATCATAATAAATTTATCATAAGTTAATTAAAAACATAAGCTATTAGAGCATAACACAAGAATAAGACATGGAATTTTGGGCATACACTTAAGCATATAAAATCATTTCCATATTAGTCAAGTCTCACCACCAAGGCCATCATAGCGGACAAAGTCCTTTACTAAGATAGATTCACATCTCGTTCCAACCATGTATTAATGATTCATGTTAACTTCTCATTCTAGCTGTGTATTTCTAAGCCGAGTTCACTCCCATTTTCATGTATATCTTATCATATATAAATCGTTATCTAATTAATTGGAGCGCTATATGGGTGTACCCATCATGTATGTTGTAACGGGTTAACCCGTTGCTACTTGGGACACCCCATCATATAAGATACAATGATATTACCCAGTGCTTTATAGTCCACATAGTCGTATAAGCTATAATGGTATTACCTAATACTGTCTGGGCTACCCCATCGTATAAGCTGGAACGAGCTTACTTAATGCCATTTTTACCACCCCATTGTATACGAAAATTTCATGAACCAAAAAATGATTAGTGTAAAAAGGGCTTGAATATAAACATAAAAACTCATAAAAAATTATTATTTCATAACCTAATTAACTCATGTGAAGGAAATGGGATTCAAGTCAATCTATTTGGAAGACGATTGACTCGTGGAAAAGAAATGGGTTCCATAAACATAATTCCATCAAAACATTGACCATCCATAGGAACAATATGAATGGTATCCTTGGATAATATCAAATATAGAACATAAATTATATAAAATGATGTAATATTATATGGAAAATAATTTTTAAAGATCATTTAAAACATTTCTTGAGAAAAATATCCTTTATATTTTGAAGAATTATTCTTAAAATACAAAACATTTTGAAAACCAGTTTCATTAAAAATAAACTTGAAAACTTATAAAAGAAGCCTTTAAAAATATTTTAAAAAAAATTTAAGACAAAAAATCTTAAAAGTAATTTTTCAGGAAAATGAGAATAAAATATCATTTCAAAAAATTTAAAATATTTTTATAAACAATTGTTTTGAAGGAACACAAATTTCTAATGGAAGAGAGAGATAAAGTCAGAATCACTTATTTTTTATTTATTATTTTAAGTGAAAAAGAGTTGAAAATGGAAACATTAATTTAACTTATAATAAATAATCATATGATAATAAAATTCAAGTTAATTATTTAGATATGGATGATCATGTTGTTGAGGGCGTCAAATTTGTTGTTTAATTTTTACCAAAATTTACACAGTATACCAGGAACCCTCAGACATCTCTCGATAGAGCCATAGATCATTAATTCAAAAAGAAGGTTTTGATTATGAAACAATAATGGGATCTTTATTTTTTAAAACTTGGGGTTTTATGACTTAATATAACAAAATAAAGAGTAAATTTATAAAAACAATGTGGAAATTAACAAAATTAATTAAATATGATCAACACAGGGAAATATCATGATGCTCATCCTTCATCACTTCAAAATATTGGTTTATGATATTTTAATCTCTTGTTTTTAACACCTAGATCTAGACTATTACTGAGTTTATAATAGGATCCCTCCTAGGGTTCAGTTGGAAATACACAATGATTCACGGAATACCATTAGTGATTGGGGGATTTGTGTTCGAATTCATAACCCAAACTCACCAAGGAAACACATGAAGAACTCACTGTGTTGTCCAGGTTTGTATGTTATTTATTTTTTATACCATGAAATAAATTAACATGGACTTTATAGTGTTTATGAGATTTCAATTGACCCATATGAACCACAAGAACACTATAGTTGAAAGGGGGGAGAAGAAATCGTGAATGGTGTATGAAGCATCGCATGAATGAGTACCCCCAAACTTGATCATATGAGTTGATAATGGTATAATAGTACATAAATAAATTAAATAAGAATATATAATGAATAAAAACAACATAAAACCTGTAATTAAAGAGATCATTAAAAATAATACAAACATGATGCTCCGGATTACGTCATGTTCCTCCTCAGGTGATCATGAGAAGTTTAAAAATCCATGGGGGGAGGAAGAAGGATAATTTCAATTATCACTTACCATTTCCTCTATAACTTCTAGGGATAATTAGTGGACACCTTTTATACTCCAAAATTGTATCATCTTGCCTCCTGATCGAACTCTCAAGTGGGTTCCCCAATGTGCCAATTTATAGGCAAAGTGGGTGGTGGTTTTGGGCACCCTGATTTCAAGAATCCTGTTGGCCCATGCTTTTTGGTGGCCATAAAGTCTTAAATATATTTTGAAAAAACTAAAAAGTTGTTTTAATACACCCTTTTTATCTAAATATCAAATATAGATGCCATATAATGTATATAACAATATATATTTCTAAAATACAAAGACACACTTTTGACTCAGTACAGATTCATTATATTGGACATATTAGTTAGTTTGGTCCTTTTAATTGATGAATTGGGATTTGGTTCCTACCTTAAAGTTGTATCCCATATAGTTATGGATTTTGTAAAACAATTCATCCCATTTGGATTCACAGATTTTGCGTAACATGAAAAAATGGACTTGTTTTCATGGATTTCAATGCAGTTTGGCCCATTTTCCTTCCAAATCATTGTGGTTTATCAGAATCACCTCCACATTCAATGAAATTAAAAAAAAATTGAAATTTACATTTTTAACATTGAAAATAAAAATAATATTGAATAAAAATTGATGTAAATTTTGTTATAATAATTCCAATTTATGATACAGAATCAGTTTATTACAATGATATAAGGGTGGAATAAAATAGTGAATCGTGTTTTGATCAATGGATCATAAAATTTCATTAATGGAGGAATAATCATAACAAATACTAATAGACAATCAGACTATAACAATAAAATATTTCAAATTTAGTAACATTGAATCACAAACCCATTAAAGATAGATAATAAAATGTATATATAAATAAAAAAAATTATTAGTAGAATAAGAATAAAATAATTCCATGGGAATTATACACACAACATACAAAAAATAGGTTTTGAACATGGCTTGTGTCTCACGTGAAATCAAAGTGAGGTTAAAATCCCATACTACTTGAGTTGCTTTTGAATAGTGATCCCCATTAAATAATAAAATAAATTAAAACTTTGAATATCATGAAATAAATGAAATTCATGATATAACGTGTCATAAGGCAGTAAATACACCACACAAAAGAAACGAGTGGTTAATATGGAATAAGTCTCATAGAAATAAAAGTAATACTAGAAATCCCCTTACCATAAGTCTTTACTTCCATTATACACATTAAAACCTCATTTATAATAAAAAAATTTTATTATAAATATTTCATTACAAAAATATAGATATATATAAAAATATATATGATCTTATTATGACTTTATATTACCCGTTTATTAACAGTTTCATGTTAAAGTTATGTTTCAGGTAATAATCTCTTTGTTTTTTGTATATTTACTAAATTATTATTTTTGGATATTTTACTTTGATCATGATTTCCTCATTTATAGAATGTAAACCATGATGTAAATATCATATATATTAAGTATATATGTATTTATAATAATATATAAAATATTTAAATAGGAAATAAAATACACTATTTATGGAGATGGTAGGTTGTACATACCCATGAACGCTATTTCCATTTTCTTGTCATATCATAAGAAAGAAAAGTAAATTATATATATATATATATATATTATCATCCTAGTAAAATTTCTATTTCACATATATCACATATTTATATTAATCCCATCCTAAATATATTCCATGTAAATTGTGGGCGAATTGAAACACTTTGCGAGGCAGTAGTGCACCGTACAAATGAATGAAATTATCGTATTCCCAAAAAATAGAAATCATAAAGGTATGTGTTATATAAAAAGTAAATAATATTAATAAAATAAAAAATATCATATATAAAATACATAAACTATAAATACATCATTATTACCAATCTTGAAAGGTGGTAATGTAAGAAAGACAAACATCAGTTCGAGAGGCTGTAGTCTGTCGTATATATGAATGATGATTGTGTATCCCATTTGATTGAAATGTGTGAATTTTTAGGTCATAAAATTAAAATAAAAACAAATATTTTTATTTTGTATAATTAGGTTATTATATAATCATGATATAAAAATAATTTGATGGGTTTGAGGAAAAAATAAAATAAACATGTTTGTTAATAAATGTGACCTCTTCATCAGGTATCTCATTTTTGTTTACACAAAAGAACTCTCTAAGAAAAATTTATTCCCAAAGTAAGGATTCTAGAATAATAGTATTTAAGTTTTTAAATGATGTTTTTAGGGTTTGGCTGATCCAAATGGATTTATATGTGTGAATTAGTGGGGAGGGTGAGTTCCTATTTATAGTGGAGGAGGAGTGGTATTCTTGTAAATACCAATATTGAAAACAACATTGGGAGGTCTCCCTTGCCTCATGTGCCTCCAATAATGAAAACGTTTCATTAGAAGATGTTATTTTGTCAATATATGTCTATAATATATGATTTTTCACTTATTTCTCTGTTATTATCCCCTTATGTTTAAAGTTTAGTTCCTTGGTAAGCTTGTTTTTCTCTTAATCACTCTTATTAAGTTTAACCGTTTTTACTAATAATTTTGGTTAAAAATCAATTTGAAATTATTATAAAAGAAAAATTATTCTGATTTTAAATATTTAATATTTTTTTTCAAGTACTAATTAAATAATTGTCAAAAATTAATTTAAAACTAATCCCATAGATGGGACAAAACAAAGTGTTTTTAATTTAAAACTGTTCAAAATTTTAAAATGTTTTTATATCCAATTTCAATATGAAATTGACTAAAATGACCCAAATTGAATTAATAAATGTATAATTGATCTAAATAATCTTTATAATCAAATAAAATATAATTTAAATATATTTATATTTTGAAAAAAGATATATTTTAATTAAAATTCTGTATTTTTCACTATTCATTAGAAAATGAAACGTCTTAGAAAAATAAAAAAAATAAACCTGATTAATTTTTACATTATTCTTTCAAAAATAAATTTTAATTTTTTCCAACATAATTTATAAAATTATAGAATGTGGATTCAAAATAAGTGCGTCATTAAGAGGCGGTAAAACTACCTTTTAGAAAAATATATAATTTTATGTGTAAACTTATATTATTCCTATATATTGTCTAGAAAAGATATAATATGAATGTTAATATTTTATTGAATATATAATTCATAAATTTCATTAAACTAAAACAGTAAAAGTGGGGTTTTTAATTTATTGAGATAAAATGTTTTTACGCCTAGAAAAATAGTTTTTTAGAAATGAGATTTTTTTTAATAGTTCTTGCTTTTATTTATAACTAATTATTTACTAAATATTTAATTTTATAAACATGAAGAAAAAATATTTTTATAATTTATTTAATCCCTTTCATACCTTCCATTCCAATATATAGGTGATAATTATAATAATATTTTAATATTATGTCACATTTTGTTTAAACTCTGTTTTTTGTGTAATGTAATCTAAGATAAATATTGCATATAACACAATCTAAACATGATATTGTGTGTAAAACAAGACAAAATTAGTTTTTCACATAACTTACGCTTAAATAATAATTGAATGAAGCATAATTTAACTTTTTGTTTCCCATAAAGCAACCTTAACTTGGTGTAGCGTGTAACGCATGCCATCGTTGAATTAAAATTTATTCAAAAAAAATAATTAATAAAAACTCAGCGTGTTACATTATTACCAACTTAAAATTTATTTATCCATTGAAATTTATTTGGGTCATCAACGATTTACCATTAAAATTCCATCATATAAACCCATATCATAGATAAATGAATACTAAAACTTCTTTTACAAAGGGAAAGTTAGAAACATTAAATTGGTGGGTATGAATTATAATAAATAAATTTTGAAAAATATATGGTTTACCCATGTTCATTTATTATATATTTATTATAAATTAAAATTAAAATTATTTGAAATAAAAAGAAAAGTTTTCTAAAAAATTGTATTTTTTCAAAAGGCTTTTCAATCATGCATTGCACACATAATTTAAAATTAATTTTTTAAATTTTTAGATAATTTATTTTAAAAAGGTAGATTCATTTTTTTAAATCATCATATCTAAATTATCTTAGTATAAATTTTTGGGATTTTTTGAAAAGTTTCATTTTTGAATGAATAATGAAAAATACTGATTTTTAATGAAAATTTCCTTTTCATTTAAATAGTTTACAATGTAAAACATTATTTTAATTATTTTCAAAGTTAAATTAGTTAAAATATATTATAATATAACTAATTTTGGCCTTTTTAATCAATTTCATATTGAAATTTACTCGAATATTTTCAAATTGGATTCATCAACTTTGTGGATTGAATTTTAAAAAATGGATTTCAAGATTGGAATCAGAATAATTTATATTATATGATTCTTTAAGCATAGTTTTTACCATAATTAATAGTGAAATGAGTAAATGTTAATTATCTTCGTTCAGGTAAAAATGGGTTTATCTGGTGGGGGTAAATTAAGAATATATGGTTTTAAGAATGAATTAAAACGTATCGAAACCCCATTTTGTAGAAATATTTTGACATTATCACCTATGGGGTTTTACAATGACCCGTCTTTTAGGCTTTTGGATGATAGAAAAATGGGTGTAATTGATTATTCTCAAAATAACTATGTCGGTCATATCCCCCACTTGTAGAAAGACACCAACTCTCTGCTACTATTAAAATTAAAAATACATTTTAATCACCCAATGAAAGCTAAAATAACTTCATTAATCTCCTAACATCATCTTATATCACTTTTTTTATCTGAAAACCGACCATGTAAGGATTCTGGTGCATACCTAATGAAGTTGTCCGATGAAGATGTAACATTCTTAAACGAGTCTCTTTAAGTTGTTTCTTCTTCCACCACCTAAAAATATTATTAAACCATTATTATATGAAAAAATAAATATCTTAAATATAATAATATGTCATTATGTTTTGTTTATGACCTATATTCATCTCTTCTTCCATTAAATGTGAAATGAAATCATCAATTGTGTGTACGGTGGACTACCGCCTTGTGAACTAATGTAATTTGTTTTCCATCACTACCTTTAAAGGATGAATATAATGAATTATTTAAAATATTTATATGGTATTTATGGTTTTATTATAATTTTATAATTTTAATGTCATATATAACTTTTTATTTTACATGCCATTTAAAATACCATAACATCGCTCGTGTGTACGACAAACAACTCTCTCGTGAAAAGATTTGATTAATTTTTAACTAATGATATAAATGGAAAGTAATAAAAAAACAGTGAATATTTTTATATATATGACATGATATTTATTATATATAATTATTATACCACACACTTATTTATCCTTTTACTCGTTAATGGAATGGTATTGTCGCTCGTACATACGTACGGCCGACATTTTCCACGAAATTATGTGATTTATTTTCCATGTACAAACTTTTTGAATGATTATAAAAATGTATATAATGAATCAATATTATATTTATAATATTAATATAATTCTGGATAATGTTTCCTATACCCAAGAACCCTAAAATTCCCGACAAAACATGCATGAAAAAACAAGGCAATTAACACTCGAAAAAAATGAAAATAGTGAAATATTATTAACAAATAGGTAACAATATATAATAATACAGTAATATATTAAATTATAATGTTTAATATCTGTATTTTCTAGGTTAATAAAATTATTAAATCCATTATGCTAGATATAAATGTTTGATCGACCAAAGGAAGTGTAAGGTAACAAATTTATCTCAATTTCTATTCATTGAGGGATATTGTAATGTTATGAAACTAGTTTCATTTATATAATGTATATACTTTCCTATGAAATTTAATATAATTATTATTTAATAATAAATTTTATTTAATTTTTTAATTTAATTTAAATCATCAAAATATATATTTTACTTATAATTTACCAAGTGGTAAAGAATTTCATTGCCCGATTTTTTTATTAGGTTATATTACCCATTCATTATCTTTGACATTATAAGATGATGTGTGTACATAATGTTGACTACGCTTTGTTTTATTTTCAATTTTTTTGTGGATTTACATTTTATAAAAAAAATTAATTAATTTATGAATTCCCTCTTTAGTTTTATGATCTTTGTAAGGGTTTATTTTACAATCTCATTTTAAACAGGATTGCTTATACACAAATTTCCATTAAAGGAAATTATTTGATCTTTTTTAATAAACACCTTTAATTTTATTATCCTTTATTTAATCATGTTTTCTTCATGTTATAGTTCCATATTACAATCTTTTTTACCAAAAATTTTTTAGAAACCTTTTTTAAGAAAACATGAAATAATTTTTTTCTTTGGTCAAAAATATTTTTTCTTCTAAAAACATTTTTTTCTAAAACAAATAAAAAACATTAACATTTTCTAAATGATTTATTAAATAAATTGTTACCGATTTTTTACTTTTTACCAAAAAAATTGAAATAAATATTCATTTAATTTTTGAATGTAGACACATTGTATTTTACTATAAATATAAAAATAATACCTTCTCAAACTTATTTGGGTTATATGGAATTTCCTGCCACTAAGAATAATCAATGTTTTAAATTTTATTTTACATGGTTTCAATGTTATTTCAAAAGAAAAGTATTTTCTAACAAAAAATTGTACTTTTAGTTTTAAAATGTGATTTTCAAAATAAAAATTATATTTTCCTCAAGAGTATTTTTAAATATATGTTTAAGATATTTCTATTAATCAGTGATAAAAAAAATTATTTTACTTATAATCTACTTAGGATATGTTGTCTTTATACCATTTTTTATATGGATGGTTTATGATAATTTTGACCACAAAAAGTGTTGACATTTACATTCTTAGTTCATTTTTGTAGTTTTAAATTTCCCTTGAAATATTCATTTTATTGTAATAATTGGACATTAAATTTACCTGAAATATGAATATTATTTATCATGTATATAATTATTATATAATCCATATATAACTTATATATATGGTATTTCAATTTGAATTTTATATGATTGACTGGGGAAATTATTGTTAATACATATCCCTTAATTGATATAATAATTTTTTGATAATTCATATTGTTCTTGAATTAAATTTATTATTTTATATATAAAGAATGATTTGGACATGAAGTTACGGGCTGGTCTTGGTTAAAAAAATCCCCTTGATGCATAAATAATCTCATGACAATAGTCAATTTTCTAGCCTTAGTTTGATGGGTTTTAGATAAATACCTTACTATCAGTTTTAAACCATCTTTTGAAAGGTATTGATGATATAGGTATCATGATTCTTGGGATCATGATGTCCAATAATTAATAATTTCTTTAATTTAGAAATCATTTATTATTTTACATGAAATTTTCTCAATGGTATTATCATTGGTTTCATTTTTATTGTTTGTTTATCGATTAAATGGTATGTTTTTTTTATTATTCATAATATATTCATAATAGTCGTGTTATTGATTAAATGTCATGTTTTTGCGATTATTAATTTTTTAAATTTGGTTATTACATATCTAATCATGATAGTAAAATTATTTAAATGGCATGTGGGTTCAGTTATTTAACATTCCATTTTGATTATTCTTATTGATAAATGATATATTTAACTATACTTAACACTTTCTGGACATTTGAACTCACCCTTATTTTATTTTCTTTCTCATGAATCCAAGAATTTTAGATTGAAAGATATGAAATAATATGATAGAGTGAATAATTATATTCATAGAAAAAATATATATTTTGTAATTTTTGTATTCAAATATAAAATTGGAATCATTTTTGTATCTTATTTACCAATACTAATAAATCATTAGGTCATTAGGTATGTGATTCCTTGTGTCATAGGAAAATGTAATAATGTAGACACTCGCTCGAGGCTACTGGGGTTGGTTTTGATACAATTCGTATTATAGGAATTTTAGTAGATACCATGGGAACTATATTTATGAAAGAAATGTATTAGGGAATATAACCCTATGATAGACTTTGAGGATAATTATAGAAACATCATAATGTTTTAATACGGTAGAAATTATGTGGTTATTATGAGAAATTAATAACATTATGGATACTAAAAGTAGAAATTGTTTTGGGATAGATGTACTTAGGGATAATAACTACAAAAAATCCTTGTCAGGCTTAACTTGCGAGTTACCAGGTACATGACAACATTCCTTAGTGTGAACCTTGTCTGGCACTCCCAGGGGATATGATTTGGATAATTAAAATTTTATTTACAAATAATTTGGAATAATTTGAATAGATGATGACAATGAATTAAAAATATTAAGCCATAGGTGTATTCAATTGAAACAAAGGTGTAATGATTTATAAATATTATAAATGATTATATTATTTTCCCACTATTATTATTGTCTCTCAAACTATGTTTTGTGTTTTTAGTCAGTAGGTAGAACCTGAAGTAATCATGTTAACATTGGATATAAATGAAAATGTGGGGACTATCAGAAACCAATGGTATGATGATAGGAGTGACTGATATTGTGATTATTCTTAATGAGTTATCCCAAAATTTGATTAACAACCTATATCTTAACTATCTGTCATACTCAACAAATAAGATAAGGATAGAGTTTTCTAAGAGCTCGAGTGGTGGAGACCATCGAGGAAAGGAGGATTTATTTCCTTCATGTCAAAATATGGAAATATAAATTAAGGAAAGTTCCTTAAAGGGATAGGATTTTTTTGTAGAAAACAAGTTCATAAAGAAATGATTTATTGATGAAAAAATAAAGAGTGTTATAGGAGGGAAAAAATAATCCTAGGAATCTATTTATAGTTTTTTTGTCTTAAATGTGGGGCACTTGGTCAATATATGAGTCAATTACCTCTAAATAATGTTAAACCCAAGACCAAGGAACTATTTTGAAATAAATGGATACAGTCTTTGTCTAGATTTCATAATCATACTATTGAAGTATTTTTAACAATAGTATTTTGGTTATAAGAATCTTGAAGCATCTAAGTATTTTTTTTTTAATTTTTAAATCAAATATGACATAAATAAGTTAATATTTCAAGAAACCATCATCATTTTATGCATTTATGATTGATCATATACTCGTAGTATTGAACATCCCCTTTTATGGTTTATGTGATTGGAGTCTAAAAAGAATAAAGATATTTTGGGAAAAAATTTATGGAAATAAAACCCATTGATTTAATATATGTTTTAGTGAAAAGTTATTTATGTAAGAATACCCTTACATATTATGGGAATAAGTTTAAAGGTATTTGTAACCTTTATGGTTTATAATATCTTGATGTTGTGTAAATTATGGGTTATTACACTATGGAAATTTTATCGGAAACATATTAATATAGTTTAAAAAAAAGGAAAACCGACATACAGGGTGACAACCTGTCACATGCAGTAAGGTCATTGGGATTAAACCCTTAAATGAAGGGTGACAAGGGTGTTTCACCTACCCCTAGCATACATTATGTTCTTGTTAATATGTCATTGTTTTTACATAAACCATTTTCTGGATAAATATTAATGTTTAAATAGTTGTTTTATTGTATATGTTTAGAGATTGATGTATTAATTCAATAACTTATGGTAACTATATCAATTTTTCAAAATTTCTTGAGATAGACAAAAAGACTTATCACTCTTTAATGGGTCTTAGGGTCCATTATAAGTAAATTTTAGGGCTTTATGAATAAAAAGAAATCATGTTTGGATATTCATTTTTTATATTAATAAATTACTTTTAAATTTATTAAGGAATAACCAAAGGAAGAAATTGTGCTTATTAAATAGAAACATATCAAGTAAGTATACATCATTATATTCTTAGGAAGTAAAATAATACCTCAACTTTAGGAAAATGATAGTGAAACAAAAAATATCATCCGAAATTTTCATTTCCTAATAATTAAATAGTATTTTAAATCATCATAGATTTATCGGTTATAGGGCCTTAAAATTCCATTAATCATTCACTTTCTTTTGATCAATGATCTATATCATTCACTATAATTAGTTATACATTTCCTTTATGTCCATATATTCCATTTCAACCAATGTTTTATTACATTGAAACCTAGTTATGTGTTATTTCATATGACTATTGGACATCCCTTTTACTCTTATTTAGAGTACATTTTATTAACCCTTTTTATGATGTGGATTTTTAACAAATAGTTTTAAATATCATTCCCTTGATTTCTAAGTGAAAGATAAATTTGTGAGGAAATAATTTATTTAAGGTGGGGATAATTTAACACCCCAAAATTATAAAATTACAACAATTTATTTGATAGTTTATATATATTGAAACGCAAATCTTAAATAACCCATTAATTATATTTCTGTAAATATTTCTCTTCTATAGCTTGTGGAATATGCAACCCCGAGTTTACATAAATAGTAATATAGTATATCATTATAACAAAGTTATTAATTTAGTTTGTATAAATAATAGTAATTATATTATTAAAATTATATTTTCTACACATGTTCATTTATTATGTATTTATTATAAATAAAAATTGTAATCATTTGAAAGAAATATAAATATTTTCTAAAAAATAGTATTTTTTATAAAAGGTTATTTAGTCACGCATTGTACATATACCTTAAAATTTATATTAAAAATATATAAAAAAATTTATTTAAAAAAATGAATTATTTTTTAAAATATTTATTTGAAAACTATATCACTGTGAATTTTGAAGATTTTTTAGAAAAATTTCATTTTTTGATTAATAGTGAAAATACTGATTTTTATTGAAAACCTATGTTTTGTTTAAATAGTTTACAAGGTAAAACTATATATTAAATTCTTTTTAAAGTAAAAATAGTTAAATTATAATACAAGTTAACTAATTTTTATCATTATAATTAATTTCATATTGAATTTTGATATTAAAACCATCTATATTTAAGAGAAGATTCCCTTTGGAAACCCACTTTTCATTACATCTATGGTTATAATTTTAAATTGGAATCTTCCGCATTAGTGAATTGAATTTGAAAAAATAGATTCCATATTTGTGATCAAAATAATTGAAATTACATAATAATTCCAACATAATTTTTTACCAAAATTAATTGTGAAAATAGTTAAAATTTATTTTCACGATTAAGGTAAAATTAGGTTTATTCGGGATAAACTATGAAGATAAGGTTTTAAATGGCCTAAAACATTTTGAATACCCATTTTATTTCCATATTTAGAACACATAACATCTAGGGTTTGATAATGACCCATTTTAGAGGCTTATCTCATGATACAAATGTGGTTGTAATTGATTATTTTCAAACATTTCAGGTGTATCCTCTCTCCCACTTATAAAAGGACACCCACTAACCACCCCTATTCACACTTTCAAAGCCATTTTTATAATGAACTATAGTTTTATCAATAGAAATTCCCTTGTTATATCATAAAACTCATACATCACATAGATAACCCATTAAAAATTTATTCCCATAAATTAAGAATAATGCATTAGTTAGCAAATAAACCAATAAGAATTCCAAATATTACAATGAGACAATAAATATAAAATAAGATAATAATGATGGGAAATTTATATATTCTGGATCGACTAGAATAAACAAAATCATTAACAAAGCCATAGAATTAAAAAATAATGATAATAATTAAATATTCATCTTGAATATGAAAAAATATATATAACCTTGAGAGAAAATAGATGTGAATAAACAATGAATGAAATAAGTGGTATTTATAGAAATTAAGAAACTATATGACTTCTATATATTTGACAATTAGAATAGTAATCTGACTATTAGGGATAATAATATAATCATTAGAATAGTAACCACACTAATGAAAGTAAAAAAATTAAATTTATGTACCCTATAAATAAAAATGATATATTTATATCACGATATAAGTAAATAATTGTTTTAAAAATGATAAAATATGTGTTGGTATTGTTGTAAAAATTGAATGATAATTTACAATTTTATAATTAATATAATTATTTAAAATAAAATATATTCTCATAAAATATATTTATAAATTAATAATATATTTTATTATAATTACAAAATAATTTTATTTGACCTTAATTAATTTTTCAAAGGGTTATAAAATCGATTATAATATTAAAATCAATATTTTTTCAAAAAGGCTAACTTTATTTAAAAACTAAAATTTCTTAAATTTATAAATATACTTTCATAAAATGGATTACATTTTTTAAAAATACACATCAAATAATCGTTAGTATGAATCTTTTAGATTTTTATAAAATATTTGAATTTTTGGTGAATAGTGAAATATAGTAATCTATGGTATTTAACATTATAAGACAAATACATGAATTTTGGAGTCATGTATGATGTAATAACTCTTTGGTTCTAAATATCCTCAACAATTTACTTTATTTGGTCATAAGAATCAATAGTATTGAATGCCTTGATCAAAAATAATAAACTAAGGAATATAATAATAAAAAACACCCCTCTCCTCCCATATAAATGTCACCCCTCGCCACCAAAACTACCCACACATTCTAAGACTTTTAGCTTCTCAATATTATTCACAATGTTTTTCCCATGCATCTTCCCCATGTCCAAGATTAGTTGGTCTCAACAAAATACCAAACACAAGTGCCTTAACGAGGTTCTCAAGGAGGGAACATTCAAGAGGTAAAATCCCCAATCAATCTTTTTTAATTTATTTTATTTTATAATCCTCTCCTCACATCCCCTATCTAAAGTGTGATGATAAATCTGTTATCCAATATATATTATAATTTTATTTTGTAATTTAATATCCATCCTAAAATCCATTCTCTTCTCCATTTATTCTAAAAATGAAAACATTGCACTGATATGTCAATTCATCGCCTTCGTAGACAATGAGTTTCCATTTTCCATTACCATATTTACGGATTGTCATTAAACCCTTATTATAGATAAATCATATATTAATATGTATATTATAACTCTTTTTATATTCTGGAACTAATTTATAGACATAATATTAAATAAAATGAAATTTCTATGTGATAGTCGTAAAAACGGCCAAAATAAACTAAACATTTATCATGAACATTTTATCAAATAAATAATCCTGATAGAAAACATGTGATATATGGGACCATTAATACTTCTATATGTTCATTAATAACACTTAAATTCACTTTTAGAGAATTATTCTCATTTTAAAATAATATATGTAATTATATGAAAGTCAACTGACCAAGCAAACCATAAAAACAAACACTCCCAGAATGATGAAATTGAACTCTATGAATCACTGAAAAGAACAAAGAAAAACATAATAAAATTAAAATAAATACAACTCATACCTAAGAGGTTTTTTATTTTATTAATTAATGAATATAATTTGATTATCCAAGATATTAATTTCATGTGTATAATACATTTAGACATAAGGTATGGGGATTCTCGAACCCTAATCCATTTCTTTGGGTTATTCCTCTTTCATGACATCTTTCATATTAATACTCCTATAATTTTCCATAAATATAATTTATTATTATTCCTTTTCTGGGTTTATATAAATTTTATTGAATCTGATTTTATGATAAATATTAATATTTTCCAAAATAGCTCTACTTTCCAAAATACATCTTAATTCCCTTTGAGTTGTTTCTTCTTCACTCAGTAGTGATGATTTCTACACAAAATATGTTTTTTTCATTTTTCATTTGGGAACACAAAGTTTATTCATGAAATCTTGATTGATTAAATACTCATGAAACCTTACCCTTTCTATGGGTTATTCTAGGACTATGTTTGTTATATGTTTTTTGTGTCATGAATGATTTGGTAAATATTATGATGTACTTAGTGGGCCTAGAATCATATATCCCTCCAAATCATTGGGAAATTTAATATATCTCATGATATAATGTTTAATATTTGTGAACATGTTGCTATATTTTTTCACAATGATGATTGTATAGTTATGCTCATATGTATACATAAAGTTGATTCTATTTTTTTCACAACTATGTGTGGTATTTGATCACTAAGACATGATGTTTCATTTTTATACATTTCCACATTCTATGAATTTTTCCATTTTTTCCCTCAGGATGTTGATTATGATCCTATTATAATGTTATGATGATTATGATTATGCTCACTCATGTTATATTGATTCACATCTCTTATTCCTCCTCTCACTAGGAATTTAGATCACCCATTATTTTATGTATATCCATTGGTGACTACATCTAATAAGGATAACATGATCATTATGATGATAAATAAAAATATTTTAAATAAATATTTATGTTTTATTATGAATAAGTGATGTATGATCTTAATTTTCCCAAGATACTAGTCATTTAGATCATGTATTGGAACAATTTTATTTTGTTTATCTTAATAATAATGTAATAATCATGTAAGAAAAAGTAGGGTCACTATAATTATGGTTTAAATCCACATATCTAGACACTCTAGAGTTTATCACCATCCAGGAAAGTGGTAGGTTCTCATGACGTTTGTCTTAGGAATGCTAAATTGGATTCCTATGTATCCTGGTAAAAGGAATCATAACCCATGTAGTCTTATTCCACTTAATGGGACACATCGTACCCTGTAAGGTCGTATGACATGGAGCGATCCATGCAATTTTACAATATGTAGTAAGGATGACTAGGAAAAAGATTCCAAGAAATAGTTGGTGTGAGAATTTTTCATGAGCGGCCCATTATAGATGACCTCAATGGGAATATAGACCAATAAGATTTAATTAATCATACAAGGTATATGGACATATGAATATAAATTCCACTAGGAATATGGCCTGATGAGGATGATATTATAGGACTGGGAATGAATATTTTCCTCTTGGTGGGGGTAGGAAATTATCAGGAATATGTAATGATAGAGAGATGATCAACATGGACCAAATACCTCATATAGGTGGATAGAATATTGATGATGTTATGTTTCAACATTAGAGAGGAATCATATGTATCCCACAACAAATAGGAATAAAAGAACAAATAGTTCGAGTGACATAGTTTATGGTCAAGTGAAAGGACTATAAAATACAATTAAACATTATGTGTTATAGATATGTGTGAGGTACTTCAGAGTTATAAAAACATAATTTATATATCTTAAAAGGTAAAAATAGAGAATAATGAAGGGTTTATATGTTAAATATTCCATTTTTTATGGATTCAAGGCATACACCTAAGGAAGATTCCCATTAGGAAGCATTTTTATTTTTCATGGGGAAAGATCAACTTGAGTCCCGAAACCCACACTAGTCATACTTAGTTTATTAATGATGGAACATTGGAAAATTGATCAAATAACATATATTAATAAATAGATTTTAATGTGTCTTAAGAATTAGATATTCCCATAAATTCCTAACCTTGGAAATGGCCTATGTTAAGGCATAGTGGAATGGGGTCTTATTCCTATTTTACAATGGGTATACATGATAAAATCCAAAAGTACTTGGTGGTGTCAGTATCCTAATTATATTCATCTATTAGTTTTAGGGGAGGTCTTAATTTTTTTCATTCTTTGATTTTGGTATTGATGATAAAGGATCATTCAGACACTTCCAAGAGGGGATAATATAAATACAATTATTACATGGTAGGAGATAGAGTTAATATAAATGTTTGAAACTCTATAAAAATCATTACATTTTGTTATAATATATGGAAACTTTTACGAGGTTATTATTGAGATGAGTTTTATTTCATAATTCATGTACCACCTTGAACATAATTGTAATATTATGGTTTTTATTTTATTTATATTTATTTTAAAAATCCTCAAGCATTTTGTTATTATAAAAAATATTCAGTGGTACGAATTATTTATCCAATGTGCCAATGGATTGTATTTGATATTTGGTTCAACATTGTATAGCGAATCGACTTCATGTTTAGTGGGATTTATGTTTTTTTCTCTATAATCATTTATGTTCTTCCACTATAAATTGTATGTTTTTTGGTGTCTGTTTTCCAAAATGTTTCTATGTATATGTTTTTCTAGTTATGTTTTAATGTTTATAGGACACTTCATGTTTTTTGGCCACCAAATCCATGTTATATAGACATTGTACTTATATTTTATGGAAATATTCCCCAATAGATCTATTTATTATAGAATATGATAATAATATTCACGTTTTATATGATAATAATTTTGTGTCTTTAAAATTATTAAATATGTCCAAACTAATTAATTTCACACTAGTGTCCAGATATGTTTTCTCCAGTTGAGGAAATTCAATTTTCCTTAGGATGAACACTTTTCCATGTGACCAGTGAAACATTTCTCGACTCTTTAATACATAGGTTCTCCTTTAATATGGGATTTCATTCAAAAATTATGAGGTAAGATAAATTTAAAATAGATCCTAGAGAGAGCTCTTATTATTTATACATCATTTGAGGGATAATACTTTTGGTTCATGTGAATAATCACCATTTGATGTTTTTTTTTACTCTAGTGGAACTATTTGGATAATGGATTATGAACTATATCTATAATGTAATGTCATCAATGAATACAAACATCTTATATTATAGGGTTTTAATTTTCGAGTCGAATAGTGTAACCATGTATTAGTAAACAAGACCTCGCTTTTAAGTATATTTTCTTCTTATTGTTCACAATTATCAGGTTTTTAACTCCAATAAAGATGTGATATTTTCATGCATTCCAAGTGAAATTAATACAACTAAATGTATGTGCTAATATTTTGAGATAGAATTAATTGTTAGTTTATAATTTTGTTATATCATAATATTATATAGTTTATTTTATTTTGTTTTGTTTTTCCATTATATGTTTTACTAGGACATTATAAATTTATATAGTCTTTTATATTTAAATAAATTTTGTTTCAAAATATGATATCGTGGAAGTAAATGTTTATTTATAATAACTGAATTTATTAAAAATGTGTATATATTTCTTGAAAATGTAATTATATTTTGTTTATGTCCAAAAATATTTCTATAAAAATATTTTTTAATTCATGTGTGTTTAATAAATTAAAAATAATAGTAAAAATGGGATCAAACAAATTAAAATTTCATTTATAAATTATAAATTAAACATTCATGATATTAAATTTTTGATACATAACCCCTTGTTAAAAAAATATATGCCCTACGGGGATGGTGTGTGATGTTTTTAGTTTCATTGAATGGATCATCTATGATTGACCTAGAAATAGTCACCACTAATACAAAATTATCTCATATAATATTTCATTCAATCCTCACATGTTGAATCTTTACTTGTGCTTAGTCTAGGGAGAACACTTGTAACACTACCTCCCTTCCTAGTTTTAAGAAATAGTCTTCAAAAGGCAAAAATCTACTAGTCTGGGCCATCATTTTTACTTTCTACATCAATTATGACTTGTCATTACCCTTTATAAACACTAATTCTAATGATAAAATTATTAGAAATGGTTAAAATACTCAATGATCATGTAAAAAAATAGTCATATAGTCCAATGTTCAGGTAATAACCAGATCTCAATTACCACTTATCCCATTATACTATATATATATTCCACAATTCATCAATGTTTACTACTTTTTTCCCAAATTATTTTTATATTTTTTTGGATAATGTTAATTATATTCATAATGGTTATTTTTTTAACAATTTTCATGGAAGGTTTAATATTTTTTTTAGAGTTTGAACTTATTTATTATATGATTTTAGGGTTGATTTTCTTTGTTTTTTAAATCCCTATTCTATTCTTATCTATATTAATTGGTATTATTACGTATCATGTAATTTTTTTAATAATATCTCTCTGTAGGTATATTGTTTAATATAAAAAAATGTACTTATGAAAGAAATGAGAATTATTTTATTAATCATAGAAGGAGTTTTCAGGTCATTACATTCCACCCCTTAAGAAATTTCATCCTTTAAATTAGTGTCCTACATCAAATAAATGGGGGTATTTTTCCTTAATTTCATCTCCAGGTTCATAGTAGCCACTTCAAACTTATGAATTCTCTATAGGACATTTCCAATTAATGTTTCCTTGAATATAAACACGTATTACCATCAGTCAAGGATGTGGAGCAATTACAATTCATATGAGAAGTTAACTTCAATCTCCAGAAAATTAATATCATGTATATATGTCTGGTTAAAAATTTACTTTCTCAATAGAGACATTTTTAAGGATTTTTGGAAATTATAATGATTTAGAGGTAGTGATAATCGATTAGTGACCACCCCAACATGATCTAGAATCTATAATGGTCCAATATAGCTCAGAATTAGTTTCCCATTCTTTTTTAACCTCATGAATCATTTCTATGGGGATATATTGAGAAATACATGATCTCTGACAAAAAACTAAAAGTCTATAATTTGTTTCTCAGTATAACCTTTCTTTCAAATCTGAGAGCCCTTGATGTATTTTTAAATAACTTGTATCTTTTTTATTGTCTCCATAACAATTTATAGTCACAATAGTTTCCCTTTCCTAACTTCATCCCAACATGTTTAAGTTCTACACTATTTTCCTCATAGAGCTTAATAAATTTCCATTTGAATTATTTAGTGGAAATTATTATTATAGGGGAATTAAAAAGTGTGAGATGTTTGTCCCAACTCCCTGGAAAATGAAGTTATTTATACTATAACATTTCCACTATTTTTTTAACATTCATCTAATACATCCTATAATTTATATGATACTAGGTTTTCCCAAGTTGAATTTTGTATTCATATCCTTCTGAAGGATCCTCTTGATTATAGAAGTAAAGCATGGACCATGATCAGAAAAAATCGACAATGGTACTCAAAGAAGTCTCCCTACTACATGAATATAGAGTAAAGATATACAATCATGGGAGAAATTCTCACTAATATCAATGAAATGGTAAGACATTGTCAATATAATAATGATTACCCATATATCATTGTTACCCTTGGATGTATTCATAAGTCAAGTGAAAAATGCATAGTGATATCGTCTCACTTATATATAGTTATTAGTAGAAGTTGAAATATCCCTTTAGGAAGTTGTCTCTCTACCTTCCCTTATTGACACACCAAGAACCTTATAATATAATTGGGAAATATCCATTTCTATATTATACCACCAATAATGATCACAATGTCACTTATACATCTTAGTACTTATTATATGTATAATGAATATAGAGAGATGAGATTCATCCATTAGATCCTTTTTATATTTGAAATATATAGGATGCACATACTTGTACCAAATTTTAGTAAACATTCTTGATCAATATTGAATTTAGGAAACCTATTATTTTTCACAGCCTCTACCTTCTTTTTTGGGAAAGGATGATCCCTTTGAAAATCCTTGATATTCTCTTATATTAATAGTTGAGAAATAATATATGATAAGATATATGATTATCCAATCCTTATGATTCCCATGTCCAACATTCCTAGATCCTTCATTAATTGATATCCCTAAATCTTCATAATTATAAGAACACCACAATCTTTTCTACTCAATACATCTAATTCTTTTACTATTTTTGGGTGAAAATGAATTGAATAATAATTGTCTTTAGGAAACATAATTGAGAATATATTCTTCAAAATTGTATGTTCTATGTATATATCACTCTTTTCTATATAAATATTGTGTCATAATATCTTCAAATAAAAATGATTTAATCTATCTCTAAGTGATGAGTAATATTATTCTGCTCATGAGGAATTAACTATCAACATGAGTAGGTGATTAAAATTTCATTTTTCATGAGAAATCATTCAATTATAGACATAGATGCATCACTATGGATAAAAAAAAAATTCTACATCTGATGGAAGAGTTATAACTGATGTACTAAACTACCCCTTATTCTGTCCTTGGATACTTTCTTCACACACCTTTATCTAGATAAACATAATTAATTTTTTAATTAACATGGCTAGTGGATTATAAATCCATGAAAAGTATTTGAAAAACCTTCTATAGTCTCCTATTAATCCAAGGATACTACAAATATCAATTACAATTGTAGGATTTAGACAATCATGCACAGCCATTGTCTTAGTTGGATCTATTCAAATACCTTCACTAGTCATGATGAGTCCTAAGAATGGGTTTTTTTGTAAACAAAACTATTTTTTTTTAATTTACAAAGAAAATTTTCCTTCTTATTTGTTTTATATATAACACTTATATAATATTCATGGTCCTCATGATATTTATAATATAATCATCATATCATCAATAAACACCATGAAAAATTTACCAAGGAAATCCTTCAAGACCCAATTCACCTAATCCATAAGTATGGTAGGTTCATTTGTCAAGCCTAAGGGAATAAAAAAACATGTAATTCCGATATTAGGTTTGGAACATAGTTTATGTGATATCATATTTATTCACCCATAAATTATGATACCAAGATTAGAGTTCAATCTTTGAGAAGAAGTGACCCCTCAAATTTTTTCAAACAAATCATAAATACGTGGGAGATGTTATTTATTATTTACTATGATCCCATTAATATCTCTTTAGTAAATACATATCAATATATATATATATTTCTTTTTAACAATTATGATAGGTGAACCACAAGGAGACACACTTTGTTGACAAAAAATAGTCTCCTAAAGATCTTGACATTTCTTCTTTAATTCCTCTAAATCAACGTTTTCCATTCTACATGGGGTCTTTAATATTATCTTGGATTCTGGTATGATTTAACAAAATAACTCTACCTCTCTTTTTGGGGGAGTTCCATGAAATTATTTAGGAATTAAATAAACATATTTCCAATCAATATATGGATATCTAATATGTATACTTTCCCGATCAATATCATTATTCACCAAAAATTTCATTAATGAAGGAAATATGAGGCAGTTCATGTAAATATTGAGGCTATGATACCTCTTTTTTGGAGATTACTATGGGTTTCCCCTTTAAGATATCATAATCCTCATCACTTCAATAATATATACTATAATTATATATTGAGACCTAATCCAACCTAAGTATGATGTCAAATTTTACAATTAGAAGATCCACTAGGTTTTCAAATATATTTAGGTCAACAAAGTTAATAAGGGGATATATATACACCTTTGATGATTAAATTGTCCCTCTATTGGTTTAAACTGACAACTCTACCACTGTAAGTTTAGGTCTTAACTTGGTGTTCTTTTCAAACAAAAATGAAATAAAATATTCCTAGAAATAAAATCAAACAATCTAATTTCCGGATTTTTGTGTATGATTGGACTACCTTATATAACATAATTTAGAGTATCTACTTTAACTATCATGATTTTGAAATAATGTAATTTATCCCTTGTCCAATTCTGAGTTTGATAGGGGTAACTCTCCAGCATCTTATTATTTGGACGTTGGTTAACAAAATATCCATACTACCCACACTGGTATCATTTCATAGAATGTTGAGATTATACCATATTCTCATATTCATTGGAATTCCTATATTTATTCTTATAATTTACATTATAATATTGAGATTCATATCCATATCTTAAAAAGTTGTATCACTTTGAATATTATTGTATGCAATTCCCCAAAGGATTCTTCTAACTATTGTAAAAAATCAGATATTGTACTTTCTTCCTATCTGGATTCTTTATGAAACTTTTCTCCATAATTCTATTTTTATAATTCAGTCCATGATTCAATTGAAATTTCCAAACTCCATTTAAACTTCTATATCACAGTGTACTATCTCTTTATAAATCAAAAAGTCTCATATTTCCAATGCTTTTTGTAAATGGGGTCTCAATTCACCAAATAATCAATTGAAAATACCATCAAAATCCAAAAAAAATATTGAAGCATATCAGGAAATCCTTAAAACTTTTATCTTGTAATTACCCATAGATTCATTTTATCTTTTTTTGAACTCAAGGAATTATCTCTCCATCTTAGTGTGGAAGGTACAAGGAAAATACTTATCGAAAAAACATTTTTGAATTCATCCCATTCCATGGCTTCCACCTCATCCCTTGGATTCATGATTTTGATTAGTGTCCACAACCGATCATATTATCCTTCTAATAGTTATACAACCAAAGAAACTTTTCTTGGTTAGAAAAATAGATAATAAAAAATATATTTTATATAGTATTGATCCATTTTTTGGAGATTAGGGTATCAAATGATCCACTAAAAATCTACGTTCATTGACGTATAAAGGATTAGACTTCCAATTGTTCCTTCCTTGGGGAAGAAGGATGATCCACATGGTTTAAGTTATTATTTGTGACCAATGTTAACCAATTCATTATAATCATGTAATTTTCATCTCTATCTCCTCTAAACAAGGAAGGCCTTTATCTCATTTTCTATTGCATACATTATTTTCATGATTCCTTCCATTTCAATTTATTTTTATATAATTATAAATACTAAGTGAGTAATATGTTACATTTAGTAAAATTTTAATTTTAAAGGGAGTTTAAGTCCTAAATATTTTTAATTACTTCATTATTTTTGTATACATTAATTTAAATTATATTTTTAAAACATCCATGATAATGGTTCATAAAAATAATTTGATTAACCAAACATATTCCATGGGAGTGTCAAACATGGTGTGAATCAAGGCACATTTTCATGTACTGGGTGATGATGGATTCAAATCTGAAAGTGCCATTTTGTGGGATATTATCCCTAGTTACAACTATTTCAGATCCATATCCACTTATAGTATCTAGTTAGGGATTTCGTTGATTGGGAACCACTCGCTTAATAATTCCCCCAAATCCTTGGATGTTTTCCTATATTTAGACTTATAACTAGGGTTATTAATAAAGTAATCTAATTATAATTCCAAAAAATAACTAGACCTGACCTCTGATACCAACTATGGAACTCCTCCTTTATAATACATGACTTTTAACATATTTCCTTAACAAAAGTTACATTAATATCATTGAAGCATATTTTTAGGTCCAGTGTCTTGAAAACTATGTACATAATAAATTAATAATGTGATTAAAACATAAACATAAATAACATTTAATCATTTTGAAAGGATAATTTGTTAATATTTCCTAGTTTACCTCACTATAAATAATATCTTGGGGACACGCATCAATAGAAAAGGGCATACATACAGCAAAATAAGTGATAAATAAAGGAAACGGATCATGACCAATCATGATGGATAATAAATGAGGCATAACATGAGATAATAATCATAAATATATGATAAATAATATGGAAATGTGTCTATAACATAGAAATGATATATTAATATTCATATCACTTGGATTTATCAACAGGGATTCATAAAACATAATAGCCAGTGTTATTCGAAATGGTATCCTAAAACATGTAATCTCTAGAGTGTAATTACTTACCTAATGAATTGGAGTTCTATTATGGGACACCATTCATAAGTATAAATTCATGTGTACCATATAGATCATAAGAAATAATTTCATTAAAATACCAAGGAGAATAAATAATGAGTTTCATACAAAATTATTGAGTACAAGTTCTTAAAGACTTGAACATTACACCAATTTTAACCCATTATACATGTAAATCCATGAATCAATAAATTTGTTCTAAGTCTTTTTAAATTTCCATTGGTGAGAAAAGGTCTTGGGAATTCAAAACATAAGAATATTTTATGTAAAAATATTTTTCAAGAAAACATATTTTTGAAGAAAACATATTTTGGAAGAATAAAATGACTTTTCTGAAATTTGAATACTTATTTATTATGCATTAAGAAAAAAATTAAAATTTCTGAAAATGTCTATAAATATCTTACATAATTTGTTTATTATTATTTATTCCATCATTTTAATATATATTTTATAATGTTATCGTTTAAGTAATATTTTTATATTCCATCAAAATTCACTTAATGCTCTATTTTATACGTTAAGAAAGCTATCAAGAAGAATATTCTTATAAACTAATTTTTTCGTTCCACTATACCGAACCCAACCCCAGTAAATTAAATCCAATGTATGGTTTATTACATTGGAATAAAATACAATGAATCACATCTCTAAGGACAAAATAGTTTAATAATCATGGAAACTATATACATACATGATTCCCATATTGCATTTTAATACAGAAATTACAACATATTTTTTCTGGTAATATCATTATCCCCTTTAGAATATCCTTTCATAGCAATCATATTATACTTCCTAGATTCTTGTGAATGGAAATTAAACATGGGTCAGCTCAAATACTCAGTAATATTTACATAATTATGTATCTATCATGAGTAAATAAAGAATAATAAATAATTTATACTCAATATGGAAAGGTAAATATCTGAATAAATTTTCAAATTAATCAATAAAATGAATATAATGATTTGATTAAGAATAATAAATATGAAAATGTAAATGATTCAACACATAGGACATTGAGATAACTTAACAGTCATTAATATATAATGAATAATCAATATGGAAAGGTAAATAATGGAAAACACAATTCATTTAATCAATAAACTTAGAATGAAACTGCATCCAGAGATAATACCATTAAGAAAATATCATGGATAATAATTGTTGAATTTTTTATGAATTAAATCCTTAATTATTTGATTTCATGATCACAAGGATCATGATAACTATACTACCAAGACCTTTATCAAGAGCATCTAAATTGATGGGTAAGTGTATATAAAAACCCACTTTACTAAGGTTAGTCAAACGATTAATCTCATCAGACTACAAATGCATTGAGGGGATTTCTATAACTAGGTCCCACCCATAACTTCATGTTAAAAACAATACTAATATATCAAATAATCAGGTTAATTCATGAATAATGTTCCTTATCGTTCAATATCCATATTGAATAAAGAATAAAGATTTTTTTATATTTCCCAAGATAAAAAAATTCCTCTCAAAGTAAATATCTTATGTAGAAATCATATATGGTTTATTAAATAATAATATCCATGATATAAAGAATTAAGATCTTTAAGGGAAATTTAATGTCTAACGAAAAATGATCATAACAAAAGTGATTGTCTTAATAGAAAGTTAACAATCAAAAAAGTAAACAATAATGAGATGTGATCATTGATTAATTAGTTATATAAGTTTTTAAAATAAAATCATGAATAAATAGTTATTCATGTTGAATATATCATGTTTCTAGTATATACACTACATAAAATTAAATTTATGCATATAAACAAATATGTCTCAATGAAATAGAAATTTAGACAAAATCTCTTACCATGACCATAATGTTGAAGTAAAAATAAATAAATGAAGCGATTATGTGTATCAAATTTAAATATATATAAAATAAGTATAAATATTACATAATATATTCAAAATTCATTACACATATAATCTAAGAATATGAAGGACACCTAATAAGTAATATAAACTAATTAAAGGAAATTTAGTTATGAAATTATTTACCAGTGGTTAATTTTCAAGTAAAATAATCTTGGGTAAAATGATTAAAATTGAAACATAAAATTACATTAATTATGAAGGACTTGTGACAATATATACACCATTAAAGAAATTAGGTGTATAACATTAAAATATTCCTCATAGAAGGGAAATTGAGACAAATTCCCTTAGATCACACTTCATTTTGGTTGAACGTGCTTTAATATTCTGTATAATGATTTCAATAACATTATTGATTTATTCCAGAACCATATTAATATTTATAATATCAAATAATACTCTCTTAGAATATTTTATCACACATTTGTTATTAATATTCCTTTATTTTCATTGTTTTAGTTTATAATTTTCTTGTTTTCTCATGTGTGTTGTGTCATGAAAGGTATTGTTCTTGGTTATAGGATATAGATACATCATCTCCGGAATCATATTATTTTTATAAATATCATATTGACACATTATATAAATTTTTAGAATCATTATTTATGTTTGGATATGGAAAATGAATTGCATTGCTCCGTGGATATGGTAGGTTGTACGTATTCTCAAGAGATGATATCATTCCGTTAATTAGTGAATGGGAAAGGATATGGGTGATATATTAATTTTATAGAATAAATATATTTTCATATACATCACATATATAAATTAAATTTATCCTTATTACTTTCTATGTAAATAGTAAGTTAACGAGTCACATCTTCTTACGAGGCAGTAGTCCACCATATACATGAGTGACATACACGTATTTTAAATAGCATGGAAGGTAAGAATGTATATGTAATATTATAATTCATAAATTATAATAATATAATAAATATGATATATATATTCTCTCATGAATCAACCAAGGGAAACCCTGAGCCAATTACCCGATCCAACTCGTGATAAGGCCTTTCAGGCATTCCTGATCCCCATGGGCTGGAAACTAGTGTCGTGCATCAAAATAAAATAGTTGGGAATGGGGTTTCCCATAAAAATGAAAAATAATTATATATAAACTAACCAAAACATATAAACATAAGAATTAGAAAAATTTAATGAATTTTCACTACTGAACATACCTCCAAGTGACCTCATGGGTTACCCTCAAACAGAGGACTACACTTGCTCCAAGAGAAATCCAGAATTAGAGGAACCAAAAACTAAAAAGATAGAGTAGGCGTGAGCCCCAAGATTCTTAGTAGGAATTCCAAGGAATAACAATGCCCTATTCCTCACCATTAAAATGAAAATAAAATCATGCTAGTTTGAAAATAAGACATAATAAAATTATATTCTTCATTCTTTTCAAATTCAAGTAACAAATTTCCATTTTCAATAAAACCACTTCTTTTTCACCACACTTCCAAAATAGTTTCCAAGAATTGATAGAAATTTCCAAATGAAAGGATATCAATTTAGACTGATTTTGTTTAACAAAATAGTGAACAATCATGAAATAAATTAAATGGAAATCATATCACAAAAACCATAGTCAATCCCTAAGAAAATAGTGTTAGTGGGATCCTAGGATCATCATACCATATAAAAACATGTTATAACCACCAAAACAAACTGAGTTATCAAAAAAAGCCACTATGAGTGGAAACCCCATGTGACTAGTGGTGTTTAATCATTATTATCATTTAGTTTGTGTTGTGTCATCAATTTATCTAGATGAATCTCGAAAGAACCGCTTCTGAGTCATCTAGTGTACTGTTCCTAGCCCTCCCACTTATGTACCCGAGGTAACCCATGTGATCTATTTCAAATAGTGTTGAGATTTTATTAAGAAAACCCACATGAAAATATCAAATTCATTACCCAAAAACCCATTCAACCACTCACCACTAATCTCCCACCTCAAGTGCATTTCCCTTTTTATGTCATACAACATTGCAAAAGCCTATTCACTAAGAATATATCACAAATCACACGTTAACACTTGCATCAAATTACTCAAACATAGAGGAGTTCCTCAAGAGGTGATTTCCACTTTCTCAAACAAGTCTCAAAGTGCCAAATGGGCCTCATTAATTTACACGATTTTTTTTTTATTTTTGAAAACATTGTTTCTCAACACCTTTAAGTTCCAAAATCATTTAAAATTAAAATTTCACATCAAAGGAAACACAAATTTTAAAGAAATATAGAAAACATTCTTAAATTGAATAAACCCATTGTAAATACTCATTAGACACTAAAAAAATTAAAAACCCTACTTTTAATGATTTATGATTTAAAAAAAATTGAGAATTATAAATACATCACCATTTCCAAACAAGGTGGAAGACATGTATCAATATGAAAAACTCATACTAGAAGCTGAGATAAATTATGTAAAAAATAAAATAACTATTTATAACAACCACCACTATATCGAAAAGAATATAAATACTACATACATATGAATGATATTTTTAAAGAAATAAACCAATTATGGATTTCAAATCAAAGGGCTAGCCATAGGGAACATACCTTAGGAAGAATAAGGCCAATCTAGAATTCCATTACACTTGAAAACATTGACAATAGAAACTTAGGTTCAAACATTACACTAATAGGTACATGCATATATTTATACCCCTATATGCATTTTACATATTACCCTCATTATGAGGGAATATGTACAAAGAGATCATATATATATGCCTTGCCCATGACTTTGTGAGATGGTTTTCCTAATGAACAATAGTTCAAGATAAACTAAATAAAATAACAGAAACTCAAAAACCAAAAATCCTTTATTTAAAAGTAATCTAAAGAAAAATAACTAAATACCCTTACCCAAAATCGAAGAGAAACCCACTGCCATTGATGGCCGTGGCTAGAATACATCCCAACAAGTTCTAATACAAACTAAAATATTATTAGGGACTAAAACATCACAAAAACCCTAATTAAAATTTAGGATAATGAAAATTCAAAATAAAAAATACATAAAAATGGTGGTGGATGGACTAAAATTCTCTAAAACTCCTCACCTTTCATGTCTGATGCCGAAACATATTAAAATATTCATGAGAGACCTATTGCACACCGTAAAAACTAGAGAAAAACAATCCAACATTGGCTTAACCAAAACCCAAGGGTTTGGCCGTAACAAATGGGGTAACAAGAAGAAGGGAAATCATGGGAATGAGGTAGGAGGAGGAAGAGATAGTCTTACCTTGCTGATTCAACCACAAAACTGAAGAAAATCTTGGTTGAATTGTAAGAGAAAAAGGTGTCCATGAGGGGGGGGGCTCACACGCTGCATGAGAGGGTGGGGGGGGGGGGAGTTTCAAGATGTACAAGAGGATCAAGGGATATATGAGAGGTAACAATAGAGGATGGTAAAGTTTAAAAGATAGAAAATAAAAATAAAAACTTAAATTTAAAATTATTGGGCCACCATACGGTATTTGCACGGTTTACCAAATCATGTAATAACCATGCACTGACCACTAAAAAGGCCTAACACCCATGCATGGTTACCTTCTGGTTGGTTCATAGCTGAGAAAACATACTCCAACCATTCAAAATGAAACTTTTCTGATGATAGAAACTCGTTCATGGTTGTCACATAGTTACTGTTAACCATATACAACTCGTTGTTAGGACCCCTCTTTGATCGAAAATTTTAAAATTTAACCCATATTAGACCAAAATAAAAAATTGAGGATAGAATTAATTAAAATAATTATAATCATTAAATTCTTAAGGTCTACATATGTCAATTATCCCACCACAAAAATTTTCTTCCCCGAAAATGGTACCCAGCCAAATGAGGATTCAAACTTGAGCTCGAAACTAAACAAGGCCAACAAAACCATGAATACGGTGTGAACTTTCAATTTACCAGTCACACCAAACAAAATCTAAGAGAAATTGAAATGGGAAAAACCATGAAGAAAATAGAAGGGGTTCTTTTCTCCCCACCAAAAGAACCCGATGAGAACAACAACACCCACAAGTTAAACTCAATCCCAATTAACCTGGGAGCTCTTCGCAAAGTCCAACCATTAGAGCCACCGTTGACTTCTTACCCAAACCAAAAAACCCCGAAACATGGTAAAACTAATGAAATATCCCAAACCACACATTGAACTAAATCACAATTCCACATTTCAAAAAAAAATTGAACATCTACAAGGTTGGTACAAACAGAACTAAAACCAATCCAAAAATAGATAACCATTCAGGGGTTTAAATAATTAAGGAACAACGACAACTATAAAGGTTCACAAGGATAAAAAGACCCAAATACATTAAAACCCAAAGAGGTAACTCACAAAATAATGGGACATTACAACACATAAAGATATAATGAAAACATAAATTATCTCCACTCTAATGTCGAAAAAAACTAAACTAAAGTTACCCAAAACACTGTGATTCATGACTATGTCCAAGCTTCACTCTGAGGCCTACAGCTAATGAATTGATTTATGAAGCATAAACTACCTCAGATTTATAATCTGGCATACTTTGACCATGTATTATTCTTTTGATGACACCACTTGCAGAACATTTCCATGTCCACACCATCAACAAGCCTCCCAAAGGATTTTGGACAAGACTCGTTTGAATGCTCAAAATGGCCACTCTATAAATAGGAATTGACAAAGAGAATTTTCTAGAATAGGTCCATCCAATTCACAATCCACAACAGATGGGGAACCTCTACATGAACCAAGAGAAACTGATCTATCAAACATACTCATGGTAACTCACACCATCTAAGTATCTGGTGTTCCCAAAATCTGAAGACACTCAATATTCCCCAATCCACTCAACAACCTCCAAAAGACTCAAATGACTATAGAAAACAATCATTTATAAAGAAGATATTTACTCCACCACTCTAATATGAGTGTAGGAGGTACTAATGATGATATGTGAATTTTCAAAGGCCTTTTGGGAAATTCTGGATGACATACTCCCAACAACATAAGGCACAAAACTAGATCAACATCGAACCAAAACTCAACCAATTAACATTTTAAATTGAATATAAAACTCATAGACCAACACATCCCAAAATAAAATAAAATAAAAATTAAATATCAACCAAATAAAAACCACAACAACATCAAAAAACAAGCCAAGAACACTCTTTTTAAAATTAGAATTTTCCAAATTCCCCCATTTTTATATTCAATTCCCCCTTTATAAATAAAAAATAATTTTCATCCATTTACAAAATAATTTCATCACCTTTAATTTAAAATTCCAAACACCACCATATTTTCCTTTTAAAACAACAAATATCATTAGAAAATAATCCATTTTTAAGGGTATCAATTTTCCCTTTCAAAGCCCAATTTGGAAAAACCAAGTCCAATCATTCAATTTTAGATACTCACCCACGATATCCTATGAATAGTCACATATGTGTTCATCCTAGCCTCCAATTATATCATCCACACATACATTCAAACATGAACTTTAAATACACTCACATGTGTGAATTTTTATAAGGAATTCCAAGGGCCACACTCACCATTTTATCATCAAAAAAACCATTTACCAAATCCAAAATTCACTTTTCCTCCAAATTTTCCCAAATCCTTCCAAAATTACAAATCATATTCAATTTTAAAACCCATTTCTTCCTATCTGGAAACCATTTGCAGAAATCATTTTCATTTCAAAAACAAATTTTCCAATCCATGTAACAATTTTATTTAAATATACACTCACACCAAACCAAAACTAAACCAAAAATACCACATGCACAAAATAACCTAGATGATGAACTAGCGACCTTACCTAACTCAACCACATGGTTTAGTAGACCATGCCCCATGAAAGAACCAGCCAATATGAGTGTCTCAAATGATATACTCAGGCTCCACATGGGTCACTACTCCATGTATGCCCATTGTATAACACTAGATCACTCCTTTGGTCATCCCCCATCCACATAAAATAAAACCAAAGACTCAAATACCAAACTACCCATGACAACTTAGGTCTAATCACAGGTGGTTGTGATCAAGAACAGCCATGTGACCTGCCTCCTGATCCCTAGAAATCATATATATGATCTAACTGACATCCCAAATAAAAAATGGGATTCTCTGATACCAATGTTTCATGATCCAGCCCACGGAAACACTGAATGGGTCACCCGAGATGTCCCCATGGGTTGAAAACTAGTATTGGAAATAGAAATTAAATATTTTGGAATGATTTTCCAATTAAAAATGACAAATAATTAGATATAAATTGACCAAAATATATAAGCAGTAGCAATATAAAAATATAATGAAAATACGCAACTGAAAAAACCTTAAAGTGGCCTCGTGGGTCAGCTGCAAACCCAGAACCATGCTTGCTCCAAGGGCAATCCAAAACTAGAGGAACCTAGAACACAAAATATAGATTAGGCATGAGTTTCGAGTTACTTATTAGGAATTAAAAATAATAATAATTCCTTATGCCTCACATTTAAAAAGATATTCAAATCATACTTGTTTGAAAATAAGACCTAAAAAAATAATGTTCCTAATTATTCTCAAATTCAAGTAAAAAATTTTCATTTTTAATAAAACCAAAACCTTTTCACCGCACCTCCAGAATATTTTTTGAGAATGGATAGAAATTTCAAAATTAAAGTAAATTAATTTAAATTAAAATTGTGTTTTCAAAAAAGAGAGAAAAAGCATGAAACATGTGAAATGAAAAGCACATCATAAGAACCATAGGAAATCCCTAAGTATCTAGTGTTAGTTGAAACCTGGGTTCATCATACCTCAGTGAAACGTGGCATAACAACACCAATCAATGTCATTCTCATGTTTGATCCACTAGGAGGGGAAACCCCATGGGCCTAGTGGTCTCAAATCATCATTATCATTTAGTTAGTGTTCGGTTGTCAATCCTTCTAGAAGAATATGAGACAAACCGCTCCTAAGTCATCTAGTATACTACTCATAGCCAGACCACCTATGTACCTGGGGTTACCCATGTTCACTATTCTAAATAGTCGGTGAAATTTTATCCAGAAAAAATACATGAACATATCAACTTCTTTACCCATGAACCCATTTGACCTTTAACCATTGATCTCCCTACTTAAGCACATCCCCCTTGTTATGTCACAAAACATTTAATAGGCCACTTCAATAGAAAAATATCAAAAATCAAACATTAACACTTGCATCATATTTTTTAAATTGGGGGAATTCCTCGAGAGCAGTTTTACACTTTCTCAAACCATTATCAAAGTTAAAAAAGGACCTCATAACTTTACAAGGAATATTTTCATTTCAGAAAACAATATTACTCAACACCATTAAGTTCCAAAATCATTTAAAATAACAATATAAAAACCATGGAACCACATATTTAAAATAAATGTATAAAACTTTCTTATATCGAAGGTATCCATTGTAAAAACTCATTACACACTAAAACCATCATGAATTTTTTTAATGATTTAACATTTTAAAAAATAGAAAATGATAAATACATTACTATTTACAAATAAGGTTGAATACATCTTTCAATATGAAAAACTAAATTTAGAAGCTTATATATTATGTAAAACAAATAAATAACTATTTCTAACAACCATAAATAGATTGAAAGTCCTATAAATAATACAAAAATGTAAAACATATTTTTAAATCAATTAAGAAATTATGGATTTCTAATTAATGGGCTGGTAAAAGAGAACCTACTTGAGAAAGAAAAATACTAAGCCCAGACGCCTCATCACTTGATGAATTTGACAATAGAAACTCGGGTCCAAGATTTACACTAACATATACATGCATATATATATACCCCTAGATTTATGGTACATATTCCCTTATCCATGAGGGAATATGTTTAATGATATCATCTATATATTCTTTACCCATGCATGTGCATGCATGTCTCCCTTGTTAATGGAAGTTCGAGATGCACTAAAAATTATAATGGAAATTAAAAAACCAAAATTCCTTGATTTAAAACTAACACAAAGATAAAGAACTAAATTCCACTACCTGAAATCAATGTAAAACCCGCTACCCCTAACAGCGGTAGCTAGAATCCATCACAACAAGCTCCAAGACACACTAAAAATTTATTAGGGACTAAAATATCAAAACAAACACAACTAAAATTGGAGAAAAAAAGGAAAAAATAAAACATACCTAAAAAATGTGGTGGACAGACCAAAATGGTCTAAAATGATACACCTTTATTGGAGGATGACAAAACACATCCAAAGATGACATGAGAGACCCATTTCACACCCTAAAAAGAATAGAAAAATAAAAAATTAACTTACTAAAAACCCTATAGTTTGGTTAAAACAAATGGGGGGATACAGAGAAGGGAAATTTCTAGAATGAGGAGGGGGAGGAAGATGATGGATTACCTCGATGAGCTTATCACAAAACCAGAGGAAATATGGGTTGAATCACTTGAGAAAAGGTCATCAAGTGGGGGTGGGAGATCACACATGCCCTGGGAGAGGAGAGGGAGCAGTTGCAAGACACATGAGAGGAGAATTGGAGAGAAATGATGAAGAAAATAGAGGAAGAAAAAATAGAAAAATAAAGAAATTAAAAAAATAAAAAATTCAATTTCAAATTACTAGGAAGATGCATGGTTTTTGCACGGTTTACCAAATCATGTGCTTACCATGCACTGGCCACTACCAATTATTGGTACCCTAATATGGTCACATAATAGTAGTTGATTGGTTGAGAAAACCAGGATAAAAAAATTACAAGTTTCATTTTATTGATTATTGACCGTCACACACTATTTCCACTTTGTTACGCGAAAACATGCACAACCTGTGCGTAGGACCCCACTTTTCTTGAAAATATAAAATTATAAGCCATATAATCTAGAAATAAAAAAAGATAATATAAATAATTAAAATAATTAAAATTTCAAGGTTAGGGTGTTACATATAAATTAAATCCTTTATTATACACAGTAATTATATTTGTTGATGTAAAATGAGTTCCATTAGTTCGTGAGGCAGTGGTCCTCTATATACACGATCATAAATTTAATTTTCTATTTGATAGAGGAGTAGAAGGATAAATATAATTCCATAATCATAATAAAACATCATTATGTAGATTATATGAGTTTATTATATTATAGTTTTTAATATATAATGGAATTTGGAAAAAGAAGAATGGAAGCAAAAAAAGCTTTGTTAAGGCAACTACATTCTCTTAGAGAAACCTCCTTTAGATCTCCTCTTAAGGACCCTAATCGTGGTCTTTTGGGAAGAATAGAATCTTTAAAATTTTTCTTAGGTTTTTAGGGGATATTTTTTATGTTTTTTTGTAGCCAAAATTATTGAATGTTTTGAATATGTGAAGGCAGTGAGTGGCCTTTTATAAGTGGGGCCGAGGACACATATGTAATTTTTGAAAATAATTAATTATACAAATGTTTTTATCAGTATAGAAGCCACAAAAATGAGTAATTATAGAGTCTTATAGTATATAAATTCTAAATATGGAATTAAAATGGGGTTTGACAAGTTTTTAAATCATTTTAACCCTAATTGTCTTAGATTTACAACCAGTAAAACCATTTTTACCTCCAATGTGGTAATTATTTTTTATTTCTTATACAATTCATAATGGTCAAAATTAAATTGAACTTATAATATAATATAAATAATTTTGATTCCATATATGGAATTTATTTTTCCAAATTCAATCCACAAAATTGGAATTATCCTATTTAAAATTATACCAGCAAACTTGATGAAAAAATCGGTTTCCAAAGAGAAAATGCTCAAAAGTATATATGGTTTTAATTTCAGAATTCAATTTCAAATTGATTAAAATGGCCTAAACTAATTAAAATATAATATAGTTTACCTAATTTTACCTTAAAATCTATTTCAAATATAATTTAACCTTGTATATTATTTAAATGAAAAGGCATTTATCCATAAAAATTAGTATTATTCACTATTCATTGAAAAAAAAATAAACATTTCAGAAGAATATAAAAAAGTTACCATAAGAGAATTTTTTTTATTTCAAAACTAATTTTAAATTTAAGAATTTGATTTTAAATTATGTGAGAAAATCACGAGTAAACTTCCTTTTAGAATTATTTTTTCAAAAAACAACTATTTTTCATTAAAATGAATCTTATTTTATTTTCAATCAGTAGATAACCATAATATTTATAATTTGTCTATTTCAATTCATACCCTCTATTTTTAGGGATAGATTATATTAATATACTATATAATGGTTCATTTATACTTGATGTTGTGTGTTCTGTAAGTTACAATAGGAACAAATTTATTTAAAAAGACATATATTATAAAGTATCAGGGTGTTAGATTTTCAACTAACCTCATTGTTGTAATTCATATTAGTTATAAAACCTAATTTTATTATTTTAAATTCTAAGGGTGTTGCATTCTACCAACCTTTAATAAATTTTACCCCCACAATTTAAACATTATCTTAGTAATCAATGGTTTTACATTGGGAAACACCATTGTTGAAAAAACCAAATCGTAAAAGGGATAATAAAACATCCTATAGATAAGAGATAAATTGAAATATTAAGGTCATTTAGAAGAATAAATAACTATTATTCCATGTAGGAGAATATAGGTGGAATGTATAAATATAAAAATAGAAAAACTCATAAATAATTATAGAGAGTGGTAGATATCATTGATCACAAGAAAGTGATTGATCAATGAAAAGATAAGAACCTCAAAACCATTAATATATAATGATTTAAAATAACACTTGATCCATTAAATATGATTATAATACTATAAATGTTTTTTCATGATCCTTTTCATAAATTTGGGTAATTATTTTACTATCTAAAAATATGTGTAAATATACTACTTGATATGCTCCTATTTCATAATAGTAATTCCATCCTTTGGTTATGCTTTGATCAATATCAATTTAATAAATTAATATAAGAAGTGAATATGAATAAAATATGATTTTTGTATTCTTAAGGAAATGAACTGAACTTTTAACAGGTCATTACATTTATAAAAGAGTGAAAAATACTTTTGTATATCTCTAAATATTTTTGAAAACTGATATGGTTTTCACTAGTTATCCAATATAATAAATTAATATCTAAACATAAAAAGTGACACCATGGTTTAAAATTAATATTTATTCATAAAATCAGTTCATAAAAAACCAAGATACATTAACCAGAACATCATTTATGACAATTGTAGGTAGAACACCCTTTTTTATTTTTAGTTATGGGTTCGAGCCCCATACAACATTTCCAGATGTGTTGGGTTTCCAAAAACATGTGGGTTATAATTTTTAAAAAACCATATTAATATAATTTATATAATGTTACCAAATATTTATGAATCATAATTAATATAACATTAAAGATAATGCAAACATTAAAGATTACCAATACCATTAATCTTTAATAACAAAATTTTAAGTGAATTATTCCTCATATAAAATTATTTTATACTAAACTAATAGGTTTTATTCGAATAAATGTTTTCCAACAATATCCTTAATTATGTTATATTCCAACAACACATATTATTAAAAGGGGGAATTAAGAATTTAAGCTTTTGATTAACCTTGAACTCATAAACCCATGATGGGATCCTTAACTCTTAAATTAATGAGGACATAAGTTATTATAAAGTTTTACAAAATCCTTAGCTATTTTATTATTATTATAAACAAAGTGACATTAAAAAAAATATACTATAGTTTAAACCTTTAATCGCATCAAATAAATACTTCATCCATTTTATTTCAACATAGGTCCTTCCATAATATATGGGATAACCTTTAGAAGTTTTAATTGACTATAATATATACTAGGTTCCCCACATTTAATATAATGAACTAAAAATGTGTCCATATGATGGAATTTATTTTCTTTCATTGCACTCTTCATTTTTTATTAGTAATTCATTAATTTATGTCCATCTTTTCCACAAATAAAAAAATTTTCCATTCCTTTTATATTGCTTCCTGGGAGTCACTTTCCACATTTATGACATAAAGGAGATTGATCATTATTTCTTCCATGTTCCCCACCCCTTGAACACTTAGTGAACTCTATCCTTGTTTTCTTTAGAGATCCCATGAATTGGTTAAGTAATAGGTTGTTATTTATATTTTGAGACAACTAATTAGGTATAATCAAAATATCTTTCACTCTATTCATCATCCCATTTTGTTTCTCATATTTGTCAAATTATCCTTTATATTCAATGTTAAGACGATTCCATTGGGTTCTAGTCATTGACTAAATCCAAAATCATAGTGTGATAAACAATAATCATTATGGGAAACCACGTATTCATGAAGACTCTTTTATATGATGTCTAGATCATGAAACCATATTTTCAATCTAATACACCTTGGTTTTAATCAGCATCATTAATTTTCATCATCTATTCAAGTCCTTCATAGTGGTTTCTAATGAAAATTTAAATTATCTAAAGCATTTCCCCTTAGAGTATCAAACCAACTGCATAGTAAGTCTCATTGGCATATACCATGTAATGCTTAATTCAAGTACAATGTTCCTTTTTTGGGGTTATCACTACTAGGTACATCTGTTTTAGAACTATGTCCACTTATAGTATCAAGACATGGATGCATTCCCAAGAAAAACCAAAAAATCCATTCCTTACCAAAACATTAGGATTTTCTATTATAATTATCCTCAAAGAATATCGTAGATTTAGGTTCCCGAATATATTTTTTCCAAAATACACTTCCTAATGTTTCTACTATGATTTCTCTAAAACTAGATATAATGAATATTTCCCTAGTTATCTAGAGCCAGTGTCTACTTTATTAAATTGGCATAATATTCAAGAAATCACATCTTGAAGGACTGAAGATTTTGGTAGTCTTGGAAAACCTGATAAAACATGATTCCTATATTACATTTCAATAAATAAATTACAAAATAATGTTTTTTGAGAATATAATTATTCCCTCTAGAATATCTTTGAATTTCATTTCGAGTTACTTCTTGGATTCTTTGGAAGGGAAAAAAATAAGGGTGATATCAAATTCTCTATAAGAGTAATGTAAAATAGTAACTATCATGAGAAAATGGGGAATAATCAAAAAGTAATAATCAATATGGAAAGGTAATTATTTAAACACACATGAAAATTAATCAATGACATGACTATTATTATTAGATAAGGAAAAATAAGTGTTGAATGTAAAATAACTGGACACAAATTCCATTTAAATAACATGTCTACCATGCATAGATATGTCATAATCAATATGTCAAGGTTGATAACTAAAAACCCATTATATTTAATTGATAGACTGAGTAAAAATTCATCAAGAGATGATTTCATTATAAAAATCTCATGGATAATAATTGTTGAATTTTTAATAAAATACATACTTAAGTATTGGATTTCATGATCTCAGACATCATGATACATCTAATATCAATACCATTAACCATATAGTTTTAAACTGATGGGTTGGAATAAACCATAAAACCATTTTACCAAGTCAATCCAAATTATTCGTATCATGATACTACTAATGAATAAAGGGGAAATATATAATTGGTCCCCTTCCATATCTTAATTTCCAATTAATTCATCATATATTGAATAATAAATTTATTTCATGAATAATGTGCCTTATCATCAAATATCTATATTGAGTAAAGAATAAAAATATATCAATATTTCCCTAGATAGAAAAATAACATTCCAACTGAGAACCATATATAAATATTTTATATATTTTTAGAAATATACATATCCATTATATGAGGAATGTTGATATTTAATAGAAATATAACTTCTACTGAAAAATGATCATAATAAAGTTATTGACTTAGGAAATAATTAACAATTGAAAAATTAAACAATAAATGAGTGGTGGTCATAGATTCATAAAAAATATATGTTTTTATAATAAAATAATGAACAAATGGTTATTTATGTTTAATAATTCAATAGGGTAGTAGATACAAAACATAAAACTTAATTGGTTCATATTAACAAATATGTCTCAATGAACTTGAAATTGTGGTAAAATCCATTACAATGATCATAGAATTGAAGTGATAATTAATCAATGAATCAATTATGTGTATTAAATGTATTTAAACCTAATTTTTTTGAAATAAAACATAAGGTGTTAAAATGTATTTATACATATAATCTAATAATACTAAATAAAATAAATAAGTAATATACCTCATGAAAATAAATTCCTTTATTAATTACCACTGAAAAAATATCAAGTCGAATCCCCATGGATAATTTTTTTTAAAATTTAGACATAAGATACTATAAATTATTAGGAAATAATAATATTACATGTAAAATGGATTTTATATGCACCACATAAAATAAATTAGGTACATAACATTACAATATGCCTCAATGAATGTAAATTGTGGTGAAGTAACTTACCTCTTGCTTCCTTGGGGATGAACATGATTAAATAATTTTTATAATGGTTAAAATAATTTTATTAATTTATACCATAAAAATAATAATATTTACACCATCATAAATGATCCTCTTGTAACATTTTACCACCTTTTTGTTATAATATTTCATTATTTTCATTGTTTTGAGTTTTAATTATCGTGTTTTTTCATGCATGTTTTATCATGAATGTTCTAATTCATGGGTATATGATATAGATAAATATATATATATATATAATTATATTAATTATATAAATATCATATTGAATCATTATATGCATTTTTAGAATCATTAATTATGTGTGTATATGGAAAATGAATCACATCTCTTCATGGAGATGGTAGGTTATATGTTTGATCAAACAAGCATATCATTCCATTAATGAGTGAAATGGTAAGCTAGTGGCAGATATATTAATGCTACTGAATCAATATAATGTCATATATATCACATATATAATTTAAATTTATTTTTATTTCTTTCCATGTAAATCATATGTTAAAAATGGAGCACATCGCTTCGTGAGGTGGTAGTCCACATTACACACGAAGAACTTTATAATATTTTAATCAACATGGAAGGTAAGAGGGTATATGTTATATTATAGTAAAATAATTATAAAAATATAATAAATATTACATATATATACCCATTAAATCAATCATTATACACAATTAGGAGACATGTTTATGGAAAATGAGTTGTTTCACTTCATGTGGTGGTAGTCCATCGTACACATGATCGATGATTTTGATTCTAAATTTTTGGAGGATATGGATAAATATTGTAACACCCCAAGACTTTAAAACATATTCATTTATGAATAAGTATAATTTTGTTACTTTCTTTATTTACACAACATCATTTTAAGATTATCCAACACACTACAATGAGTTGGCTTGCATTACATGCAATGCCCAATTTTAATGAACAAAAGTATAATATATAACCTAGTTGTTAAATTAGTGATTATGAATAATATTAACCAAATTTTAAATTTTCTGTAATTTTAAAATCCATCTTATATAATTTAGAGACATGATATAGGAACAAATTCAATTTTTAGGATAAAAGAAGTATTTTTCAAGAAATGAAGATTTTACGCCTTTTGATGGCACACACAATTTAAATATAGTTTTTAAAACATTGATATATTTTATTTAACACAATAAACTTCTTCTTTAGAATAGTTTTATAAAAAATAACTTTGGAGGAATTTTTAATATTTTTCTGATAAGTTTTAAATTTTTATGAATAGTAAAACAAATATATACTAAATTTTCATTAAAAACTATATTTTTCAAAAAAAAATAACTTATATGGATAAATTATATTATATAATGGTTTTAAATTAATATATATAATATATTTTTATCATTAAATTAGTTTTTTTCAGTATAATTAACTTTACCATGAATTTTTATGTAAAAACATTTCAATCTTTTGCAATGTTTTAACTTTTAAACTCCTGTTTTTTCATTCTAACAATAGGAATAATTTTTAATTTAAGTAATAAAACTTTTATGTTTTTTATTTTTTAAAAAATTATTCTGTATTTGGAATCAGTGGGTCCAAATGATGTAAATAAGTTCTTTTTTTGTGCAATATGAATAGTATCTTTAGTAATTATTTTTATTACCATGGTTAAATATAAATCTGGTAATTAAGGGTATAAATAATATTATAAAATTATCTTAACACCTATAAAAATACTATTTGATGACTACATTATAACCTTATCATCTATGGTTTGAAATTTAATCACTTAATAGCTACTTTCCCATGAATATGACACAAATATAATAAAAATCAATGAATGTGAAAAAATGTCAAACTCTCATTTTATATAAGAATATTAATTTTAATATATGGATAACCAAAGGATAACATCAAATATATGTAGTATATGGAAATCTAAAATACTTAACTACATCATGGATTTTTTTATAATTTTTATATTAAACAATTACAATTAATGATGACATAGTTGTGATGTAGAAATTATTTTATTAATAGTAATAACAAATAAATGGTTTTAAAAAAATTGAAATAAATATATTTTGAATTAATTATTTTGATCCATGAAGTTTATATGACATGTTATGAGTGTATTTAATGGGGTTTTTTAATGTTATCTTTCTATTTGTATTTAAGTTAAAGTAAAAATAACAAATAGTGTCAAAATTGACACTGTTGGACTTTTATATAAGTAACATTTTATTAAATTATTTATAAATCATAAATATCATTAAAATTTAAAATTTGATAATTATAATGTCTAAAATTTCATAAAGTGTCCATTTATAATAAAATGGCATCACATAAGTAAATATTTATAACCATTTAGAATTTAGAATACTATTACCACATTTAAAATTAAATAGATTAAATAAGGATAAATCAAAATGATAATGTTTAAAATGAAATAAAAACATGTCTAAATTTAATTTTTTGAGATTATTTCAACATTTAATCATTTTATCTTTTAAATAATTCACTTTTTAGCCTTTTATATTTAACAACTAATTTATAATAATTTAATAGTATAGTGTTTCCAAAGGTTCCCCCTCTCTCTTATAAAAGGAAACCTCTCCTTCTATTTTATTTACACCTAAAAAGCCCTTTGTATTCGCCAAGACCTTTCTATTTCATCTACCAACATCCTACAATACATTATTGAGGTAATAAATTGGGAAAAAATCCATCCTAAGGAGTCCTTTTGTGCAAATCAAAAGGAGATTCTTGAAAAGGAGGTAATTGTTTTATCAACTCTTTCAAATTTCATTTCTTCTTCTAATTTCACATCCTATGTTTTTTTTCATACTAATGTAATAAATAAAGTATCATATATATTCTTATATGTAATTATTTTTATGATAAAACATTATACCTCCTTTTATCCATCAAACTTGTATCAACATCACCATGTGTGTGTACATACGGCTTACCGTCTCCACACCGTGGTGTAATTATTTTATTCAACACTACTTTATTTGGATGATTATAATAGATGTAAATAATGAATATAACATGATAATTATTCTTTAAATTTAATATACCACCAAATTCCATAGCATTTATCCATCAATAGAATAATAATGTGGCCCATGCGTACGTACGACCTACCGTCTCCACAACGCTGTGAGATTCATTATCCACGTAAACCATTGAATAATGATTATAAAATTTATATGATAGGTAAAAATAATAATTATGAACTTAATTTCATTATTTATATGAATAAAATAAATTATTTGCGTAAAAAATATTTCCTACATTCCAAAATTGGAACAGGAAAACGAAGCACTAAACACCTGAAATAATGGTAATATTGAAATAATATTAACAAAATGATATAATAGGATCATATATGATATAATAAATATGGATATGGTCCTTTTATAATTTAATAACATCATTTCACAATTATAATGGAGGTTAATGCACCCTCGACTAAAGGAAAGTACTTGGTAAGGGTTAATTTCACAATCTCATTATTCTTCAAGGTTATTTATACTTAAATAGCTACCAGGACAACTTTATCTTCCATGTCCATGTTTTTTAGAATACAATTCAAAATATTATCCAAAATTGGTTAAAGCCAATTTTACCCATGTTTCTATTTTTATAAAATGTTTTCAAAGTAATATTTCCTTTTTTTCCAAATGAGGTACTTTATGACTTCTTTAAAAAAATTAAGGAAGGAATATTTTCTTTTAACTTATATGACACAGGCTTCTATTTTACACCATTATGATGCCTTACCATTTTGAATCTTCTCTTACAATATTATAAGGTTATTTTCAAAATAAATTTTTTCTTTTATAATTGTGTGTCTTTTAAATTATTTCAAATTAAAAATGGGATATTTATCAAAAATAAATTTAATGATTTTATTAGATTATTTTCATTTGTATCAACACCATTTATTGGATTTTATTATCAATTGAGGTTGATTTATTATGATACTATATTCCATACTTTTTGAAGGGTTTATGATATATTTGACTGTGGATGTGCAATTTTGATACATTTTATGATTTATGGTTAAAGGATTAACATTTAATATTCTAGTTTTAATATGAACGATTATCTTATGTTTTACCCTTTTCATATGAGGAATACAGTTGACATAGTAGGTGATGGGCGAGGCCCTCTATATATCCTCAATACAATTGTAGGTCTCAGGAGACAAAGTGATTTCTTTGTATAAGGCCTTGACGGTGTATTTATAGTCATGGTACGAGGCCTTGATGTTGTCCTATAATGTGTGAAATTATGCAATCTATTATTATAAAATTAGTTATTGATATTAAATATGATTATTCAACTAGTAGAATATCCGTGTGAATGTTTAAATGAAATTATGTGATTTATTATTTCCATATTAATCTGAATATTATGTTTAAAAGAGTTTCTGTTTTAGTTTTATACATTCCCTTAAATATTTTTTCTTATATATGGTAGATTCTGCTATATTGTTTATCTGTATTGGGAATCTGATCTCACCCATTTCTCGTGTTTCATTTTTCCCCAGGATGCAAAGAAGTATATTATTACTGATTTGTGGGAATAGTATAAGGGATATGATAATTTTAAAATGGGATAATAAGATATTTCTCATTTCATGATAAAATGTAAAACTTTTGTTTGAATCTAGTATTTCAAAGGATACTAAACTGATCAGTCCTTTGAGATTTAATATCATGTGATCATGAGAAATAAAAAAAAAAATGCACTGACTCTAGGAAACTAGGGTTGGGGAATTAAAGTTGGTATCATAGGAAGTTTAGTACAATTATTGGAAACTATATTTAGAAAATCTTTGATTATGGAACACCACCCTAAGATAGAATTTGAGGATATTTAGAGAGAAACATCCTAAAAGTTTGGGTAATCTAGAGATTATGTGGGTATTCCTAGAAAATACAACCCTTTATGGATACTATAAGTGGACGTGGTTCTGGAACATATTCTCCTAGGGGTGAAAACTCCAACAAGGTGTTCTGATCTTGACTCGGGGTAACCTAGTATAAGACAATATGCCTTACTATACACCCGAGTTGATACTCTAGGGAAATATGATTAGTATAATTCATATTTTCATTACAAACCATTATGTAATATTGATGAGTAAATATGTCCTTAAAATCCATGTTTATTATTATGGAATAGATATGCATAAACATTTTCAATTTTTGTTAAGTATTTTAATAGTTTATAATTATAAATTATGATTTATAACCTATTCTAGGGTATTCCATTTTTTAGAAATGGAGCCTAGTGGAAAAAATTGAAATCATATCAATACATGTAATCCATGTCAGGATTTCCCTACTGTAAAAGATAAAAATAGTGGAGCTGGTGATACAACTAATATCGAATATATTATAACCATACCAGGATAACTAACTCAGGTTATGAATAATAAACTTACCCGTATGGAGCACCTTGATCCACAATGTAGAGGATCAATGTTAGAAAACTTCATGATACAATAACCTCTAACATTAAATGGGATTACAAATCTATTTGTAGCTGAGTAATGGATAAGTTTCTTAGAGAAAATATTTCTTGCTTTGGGGAGTAATGAAAGGGAGAATGTTTTCATGACAATTTATCATCTCTTAGGAGATGCATATCAATAGTGGTCACTAATTAAATACAAAAAGTCTGATTAAGATCTAGAAAATATGGAATGGAGGTATTTTGAAGAACTTTTCTTAGAAAAATAATTTTCTCTTGAACAACGAGCTGATATAGAAAGGAAATTTCTGAGTCTGAGGCAAAAGGAGGATGAGTATGTTTCCAAGTATGAGGCTAACTTTACATTGTTAGCAAGGAATGTTACAGAATACATATGTAACCCAATAAGTATGAATAATAGTTTATTTTATGGTTTAAAACCATTCATCTGACGGTTTTTATTCTCACAATATTTCTCTTCATACAAATATATAGTCTCAAGTGTTATCAATATGGAAAAGTAATTATCTAAGTCTTATAACATTAAAGTAAATGAATATAAGAAGAGAATAGTGGAGAAAGAGGTAGATAAAGGGGAAAAGGGAAATTAGTATTTTCCCTTATGTGCTAATTTTGGAAAGAAACACCCTGGTACTTTCCCAAAAGGAATGGGAGTTTGTTACAAGTGTGTCGAAAAAGGTCACCGGGCCCATTATTGTAAGGTAAAGAAATAATTTGTAAATGTAAAATTCTATAATTTTAAAGACATGGATCATTATGAAAATTATTGTCCAAATTATCAAGGATATACATTTCAAAAGAATAAAATATATCAAGGTCAATCTCATGTTTTTACTATGTTAAAAGTGGAATAATTAATGTATTTGTGATTTTGGAATCAAGAATTATGTTATTATGTTCTGGTTATAAGTATAATGTTATATATAAGTATTTATAATGAAATAGATCTTCTTTCAGTATTTTTAAGCATGTGAGTTTTAATTAAATATTTATAGGTGATCAAATATTTTATATGTGACAATAATATATACATTAGTTTGTTCTGGGAATCAAAGGTTAAGATTTATAATGGAAATTTAGAGACCTTTTTGTAAAGTGTATTTGAATGGAAGTGTTTTGGCCGAGTATTAAGGTTGTGATGGAGTAAGTTTAACATTGGATATTATTATTTGAGGATAAAACATTTCTTTAATGATGAACATACAATGGTTATTTTTTTGGAATGATGGAATAATATAGTTTTAGGAAAAAAAAAGACAACACAGAGGTCTGGTGACAACCCATCGTGTCCAGCAAGGCCACAATACTTTACCAATAATTGGAGGGTTAAAAGGGTGAATCACCTACCACTAGCCTACATGATGTCCTAGTTAGTGTAAAATAGTTTTTTTATTTCAAAAGTATGATATATGAATTATAAGTTCATTTTTAGAACCCTATATGATTTAAATAAATTGAATTTTATTATCTTTTGGAGAGAAAGGCAAGTTCGTGGTAGAAGTTGATTAAAGGAGAAAAATATACATGTTATGTTGGTAAGTACGTTTCAGTATGTTCAATAATATAAAAATTAAATGATTTCTTCAAATCAAGGGAAAAGATCATAAAACCAAAAACGTTTTCTTAGTACTTTCATTTCTGATGAATCAAATGGTCCCTAAGATATATCATCGCCAACATCTAACTTTGTGATTGTTAACTTTTTCCTCATCATGTTCTCTATCACACTCCATCAGAACTTGATGGTTAGATTTTATTTCATATCCATGATTTCCAATATGTATCCCTAAAATGTGTTATCTCCATTGACCATCATACTTCAATTTATTTATTTTAAAATGGATGTCTCATTAATCTATTTTCCAATGTGGGATTTGAAGAAAGATATTTTGAAATGTCAAACCCCTAGTTTTCAATGTAGATATTAAATTTAGAGGACACAATTTATTTAAGGAGGGGAGAATGTAACAACTAGATAATTTACAATATTTTAATTTCTAAATAGATATAATTTTTTTTCTTTCTTTATTTTCATGCAACACCATGTTAAGCTTACGCCACACACTATAATGAGTTGGCATGCATTACATGCATATCCCTATTTTAACGAATAACAATATAATATATAACCTAGCTATTAAATTTTCTGTTATGAATAATATTAACCACATTTAAAATTTTATATAATTTTAACATTCATAATATGTAATTTCTAGACTTGATATAGGAACAGAATGATTTTTTGGATGAAATAAGTATATGTCAAAAATGCGACTTTTTCGCCTTTTGATGGCGCATCCAATTTAAATATAGTTTTTAAAAATTTTAAATATTCTATCTAAACAAAAAAATAATCTTATTTAGTATATGGATATAAAAATTTACTTTGGAGGAATTTTTGAAGATTTTATGATAAGTTATAAATTTTGATGTATACTAAAAAATATAGTAAATTTTAATTTAAAACAACTTTTTCATTGAAATAATTTATGTGAAAAAATTAAATTGATAAATAGTTTTAAAGTATAAATATAATTTATTTTTATCCTTTAATATAATATTTTTCATTGTCATTAATTTTAACATGAATTTTGATGTAAAAATTTCAATCTTTTGGGATGTTTTATATTTAAAAAAAAGATTTATTATTCCGACAAAGGGATTAGTTTTTATATTAATTACTGCAACTTTTGTGTTTTAAATTTTGAAAAATAGATTCCATATTTGGAATTAGTGGGTCTATATTATGTAAAAAGGTTCCTTTTATTATTGGGCATTATGAATAGAAACATTAGTAATTATTATTTTTTCCATGGTTAAAGGTAAATCAGGTAATTAAGGGTTAAAATAATTTTATAAAATTACCTCAACACCTGTAAAAAATCCTATTGGATGAATAAATTCGACACTTATCATCTATGGTATTAAATGGATCACATAATGGTCACTTTCTCATGAATGTGACATGAATATAAAATACTCAATGAATGTGAAAAAATTACAAACTCTCATTTTATATTAGTATATTAATTATATTATATGGATAAACAGAAGATAACATCAATTATAAGTAGTATATGGAAAGATAAAAGGATTAACTACATCATAGAAATTAATTTATACTTTTTATAGATTAAATAATTACCATGAATGATGACACAATAGTGACATAGAAAACATTTTATTAATAGAAATATCAAATAAATGGTTCTAAAAATACTAAAAATAAATATAATTTGAATTAATTATTGTGATCCACAAATTTTATAAGTGTCTATGATATGTTATAAATGTATTAAATTGGTGTTTTTGATTTTATCTTTCTGTTATTATTTTATTTAAAGTCAAAGTAACGAATAGTGTCAAAATTGACACTACTAATATTTCAAAAAAGAAAAATTTTATTAAATTATTTAAAAATCATGAGAATAATTAAAAATTAAAATGTGATAATTATAAGGTCTAAAAGTTAATAAATTTTCTATTTATTATCTAATTACCTAATATAAGTAAATATTTATAACAATTTAATATTTAGAATATTGTCTACCATAATAAAAATTAAATAGATTAAATAAGGATAAATCAAAATGATTAGGTTAAAAATAAACTCAAAACATGTCTAATTTTATTTTTTTAAAAGTATTATAAAGATTAATAATATTATATTATAAATAATACACTTTTGAGACTTTTTTATTTATAAATTAATCTATAATAATTTAATATTTTTCGTGTTTCCAAAGGTTCGTCTCCCCTCTATTGTAAAAGGGAACCTCTTCTTCTCTTTTATTTACACATCTAAAGATGTTTGCCATAGCTAAAACCTACCCATTTTATCTCCCAAATTCCATTAATACATCCTATAGGCTTAACTTTTGGAAAACATATATCCTAAAAAGTCTTTATGTGAAAATAAAATGGAGATACCTAAAGAAGAGGTAACTGTTTTATCAACACTTTCAAAGTTACTTTCTTATTCTACCTACAATGTAACACCCTAGTTAAATAAAGAATATGAAATTTTCATATTTATCCATATTTGTGAATAAAATATTAATATGACTTTAAAGGGGATGCTATGCTCGATGGCGTACCCAACACGGAACAAAGAGTTTCTTGGGAATCTTACGTTGCACTCTAATAATAAAATAATATTATTTTAAATGGTAGTTAACATGTAGCAATTTTTTGGTGGGAATGGATATAAATAACTAAAATATGATTATATATGTTTTTAAATGTTTTTTCATTTATCCAATAAAAGATAAAGGCATAAAATACGGAAAGAATTCAATTTTAGGCGTATATGCCCTAGTTTTCACTAAAGGTTCACTTATCGCCTTTTGATGGAGAACCGTCATTAAATATTGTTTTGTTCAATCTTATTAATCCTTTTGGACCAAATAAAACTCTTCTTAAGAATTGGGACATCAAAATTTACTTTGTGTAAATTTTTGGTATCTTTTTGATAAAGTTCATTTTTAATGAATAGTGTAAAATGTTGTATTTTAATTCAAAACCTCTTTTTAATATAATTTATTTATATTATTAGATTATCTTTTGAATTGGTTTTAAAGTGAAATTAGAATATATTTTTACCATTAAATCCAATAGTGGTCATTGGAATTAATTTCACTTTGAAATTAGACTTAAACTAGTGTCAATCTTTTGATACATATTGTTTCATAAAAACACACTATTTGCTCTGATAGCGGGAATTAATTATTAAATTAATTAATGTGAATTATATGATTTTAATTTTGTAAAATAGACTTCATTTTTTAATTCTGAATATCAAATATAGCTTAGGGTGATTTTTTGGGATTTTTCTGAAAAACTTCAATTTTTGATGAATAGTGAAACCACTAAGTGGTAATTATAAAAACTGATTTTTCCGTTTAAATGAAATTTTGCCATATTTGTGTTTTGAATTTAAAAAATCCAATATACATGGTTGTCATTAATAAGTAAAATGTGGTTCAATGGGATAAAAATAATTTTTTGGTGAATAGTAACTTATTAAGTTTTTAATCGCGATTAGAGGTAATTAGTGTAGTTTAAGGTAAAACTAATGTTTTAATAACATGAAATGAACTTGACACATGTCCAAACCTCATTGGATGTGTAATGGCCGACCAAGACAACCCATGGGTCAACTTGGGGACCCCATGAAGCCACTTTGGTTGGAAAATGACATTAATATCTTTTTATTTAAAGTTAAAGTAAAAATGAGACAAACATGAAATGTTTTACTAAAACAATTTTTACACGGGGTTATACAAATCATATTTTTGACTGTAAATATTAATTGGAAAGATAAAAAGATTTCCTACATCATAGTATTTTTTTTTTAATTTGTAGACATTAAATAAATTAAATTATTTATGACATCATGATGATGCAGTGATGACCTCATTATTTAATGATTTAAATAAAATGGAAAGATAATGTAATATCTAAGACCTAAACATGTCCAAAACCTATTGTATGAGTGGATTTATAACCCTTATCACCCTATCCTCGAAACAAATCAATGTGGGTCCTCTTAAATCCGAATACCATTTTAAAATACAGTGACTTTTCTTTACCTTCCAAGAGTGCCCCTCCTCTCCTCTTATAAAAGGCCCCCACCTCTACCTCCTTACCCACACTCCCAAAGCCTTCGGCTCGGCAAACCTCTGCCCATGTTGTCTCTCCATTTCCCTCTCTTACTCCTTGAAGCCTAACTTTGAGCAAAAGTCTTCCCAAGGAAGCCTTTGAGCTCAAACGAAAGGGAGTTACCTGATTTTAAGGTAATGTCTTCACTTGAGTCCTTCTGTTTTATTTTGCTTCTCCAAACCCCTAAACTCTTTTTATTCATTTCTTTTGTAACAACTCCAGTATAATCAATATACTAGGATGTTGTTATAAGAAGTATTCTAGCTACACTTTCACACACCTACATCTAATGGTAAAAGAACATACTGTTTCCGTGGATGGAGAATTTCGGTCTCCCGAAACAATGATTGTTCAACATTCTTTTAACACCTTCAAAGGTGGCCATTAAGATGACTCTATATTTATATATGATATATAATATGTTTATGTTTTCCTTAAGCTTATGTATTTTTAATTTTGGGCATAGCTTTATGGTTTCCATTATGGGTAAACGCGATATCTTCATTTAAGGAAGTGCGGACTACCGCCCCCTCAAAGTGATGTGATTCGTTAATGCCATATGTGGGACGTATAAAGGATGGATTTAAAGTTATTATATATGATGTTATACTGAAATTATAATATACCTATATATAATTATTATTCCATTCCATAAAAATATGAAATATAAATTAAAGTAGCGTTCATGCGTACGTACGCCTTACCGTCTCCATGAATGGTGCATTTCATTTCTTATCCCCAAATGTAATGTACTATTATAAGTACATGTATATAATGGATATATATATTTAATGACAGATATAAATGATGAATATACTTCTTGAATTAAAATTTACATACCTCTCATTTAGTTTTAATTCCATTAATATGACATAGAAATGAAAGTAGCATTCATGCGTACGTATGGCTTACCGTCTCCATGAACGGTGAATTTCATTTCTTACCTCTAAATGATTATGTAATATTATAAATACATGTATATTATGGATATATATGATATATATGATATCAAAATCCTGAATATAATTCTGGATATAATGAACATTTGACCACACGAACAACATGTAATTGTAAGAAGTCCACTTTCGACTTAAGAACCAAATATCGACAAAACAAACATTATTAACTTAAATTATTACATAATGTTTATAACATGGAAATAAGTGATCTAAAAGGAATAATTAACTAGAAAAAGGTTCTTAATAATGTGGAAATTAACTCAAGTTTACTATTCAGGATTTTAAAGAACGATCGAGTCAAGTCGGACCCGAGGTAAGGGATCCTACTCCTCTCTTTCTTTTTAAGTACACTCTTTTATGTCATTCCTTCTAAGCTCATATTTCTTGTTATTGGGATGTTCTTTTATATTACTCTTACTGTAATTTTTTTGTTCATATGATGATAGACCCTATTCTCTCTCATCAATCCATTTTTTGAAGATTTGAGTGGCGCCGTTAGGCTGCCGAATTTTTGTAAGAGATCTAACCTCTCTCTTTCTCTTTAAGTACTATCCTTTATGTAACTTCTTTTATGCTCCTCTTTGTAATTATGGGGGATGTTCTTTTATATTCCTCATTCTGTACATTTTATTGTAATGTGATGAGATACCCTATTTGATCTCATCAATCCATCTTTGGAAGTTTTAAGTGGCGCCGTTAGGCTGCCGAGTTTTCGTAAGGGATTTTTCATCTCACTTTTATTCCTGTGAGATTTATGCTAAATTTGCCACAATTTCCTTTTAGTGGTGTATGCACTGACCATTATTTTACTCATTGTGTAATATTCTTTCATTTATGAGTGTTTAAATCAATGTTGTATTTTCCTTCTTTCACGGGGTATACGTTTCGAAAGATAACCATGTCGGTAAGGGAACCTTTCACCCTCCTCTTTTTAAAAGACTTATTTTGTTATGTCTTTTAATTCATATAATATTATTTTGGGATATGTTCTTATATATCCTTATTGATGTAAATTTTATTTCCAAGTGATGATATCCCCTTTTTTATCTCTCATCAACTCTTTTTCTGAATTTTGAAGTGACGCCATTAGGCTGTCTAATTTTTGCAAGGGAACTTCTTAACCCAATTTCGATTCTTTGGGATAAACTTATACACCATGAATATGTCGTTCTATGATTATGTGTGAATTTACTCTGATTTATTTACACTTAATACCCACTTATAATTCATGTATTCGTTTGTCACACATAGTTATGTAACTGATTTATCCTTAATCCATGGATACCATCTTTGTATGGGACTTCGTCTCAATCTCCTTTCATTGAGGCATATTTTGTTTTATACACAACCTTCTTTTATAGGGTGTATAAACCCCTTTGAATTTTACATTTATTTAAAAGGAATATTTTTTATACGAAGCGTTTACTAAACGAAAAAAGGGAATGTTTTTGTCGTACGTATGCAGCGAAAACGACTTCTCTGCCGCCGTGACCAATATTTGAGTTTCGGCTTACTCTACAAGCCATACCATTTTTTTTAAAGAAAAATAAATACCATGTCTTACTTTTATTTTATTTTGGTATTGAAAATGGTTTTCATAATGTTTTTATATCAATGTGTTGTATTGATATCTTGTGATTGAAAGGTGGAAATGTTATGTTTCCTTTATGCATGTTTTTTGTGATACGATTATGTTGAGGTTCTTGGGAATTATTATGAAGACGGGTAGTTCCATGATAAACTAAGTGCAGGTGAGCCCGATATATCTCTCCAATGCATTGGGTAACGTGAAGGAGTGAAACGTTAAGGTTTCTCCAAAGAGATTTAGGGAATATACTGTGATGGGTATTCCAAACGTAACCAAGAAAGTTACTCCCTACGTAAGAATGTTATGAATGCCTCAAGTTACCTTAATGTCTTATGATTTCTATGATTTATTCATGGTTTGATGAGGTATGTTAAAGTGCCTATCTTTTATGGGTAAAGTATGATATCATTCTTATGTATATATGAACTCATGTTACCTTTCCATATTTTTATAACCCTTACTGAGCTTTTTATGCTCATCCCAAGTTTTTGAAATGTTTTTCACAGGTCAAGGGAAAGGTACATGATGTGATGATAGTGTCAAGGATGTGTCAAGAAAGAATCCGTGTTTTATTTTAAATATGTTTCCGTTGATGGGAAGAATGAATATTGTCTTTTATGTAACCACTTTGTTTAAATGTGGAATGTAATGCAAGTTTCATGATCTAATTATCTAAAACTCTAAACCTAAAAAGATCCTCAATGTGTAATCTTGTAATAACTCAAGATTAAGTAAGGTTTAAGGCTGGGGCCTTATAGTTGGTATCAAAGGTCGGTTTAGATAACTTTAGAGATTAGGGTATTCATTAATCATAAGTGACATTACCATAATGGTTAGGATTTCATAAAGAGTCCTAGTTTTAGATAAAGTGAATGAGTAAGTATATCTTAGTGTTTACCTTCCTCATTAGTACATGATGGTTTTGTTGATATAGTCACACTGAAATTTCTGTTTTTATTGAATGGATGGATCTAGAAGGGACCAAAGAGACAACAGGTTTGACGGAAACTGTGGTGGTTCTCTGATTAAGATACTAGATAAAATGGAGGATTCAATATGGAAACTCGTGGTTGTTCTAAACCAAATATCAAGGAGTCATGATAAACCACTTGAACCTTGGCATGTTCTGTAATGAATCATGTACGAGATGACCAATCGATGAGGAAGTTAAGGTAATAATTATAAAGGTAACCATTAGAGATTATATGATCCTTACTTTTGAGGAAATTATGGGTTATGATATGATATGTTGGAAAATGAAAGGCATGAGATAAACTTGAGGTTAAAATATGTTATGATAATTTTTGATGATTTTAACTCCTTTTGGGAATGACTTAAGAATTATATAGTTTAGGAAAAAGGACAACATGCAAACCGTGTGACAACCCGTCGCGTCGGACAAAGCTGCGGGAATCAAATCCACAACCAAATTGCGACTGGTATTTATCGCCTACCACTGGACTACGTGAAGTCCCTGGTTAGTTTGACTGATTCTTTTTAGTTATATGATTTTATGAATTAAGAGTAAGTTGATTTTGGGTTATTTATGAAAATGATTAACCTATCATGGAGGATATGTGATTAGGTTAATTACTTTTCAATACGAGACATTAGGAGCAACTGATGTTGTTTGGAGATAAATGTTACGATTTAACTTGGAAGACTATGTGATTAAATCCTTCAAATATTTGGGTTTCAATCTTATATTGGTTTACTTTGAAGAATTTTATGGACAAATTGTTTATCGGATGGTCCTCGTTGAACTTTGGGTTTTGTTGGACAAATTTTGGAGATTAAGCATAGATTTTCTTTTTAATGGGTTATCCTTTTCTGGATTATCTGACCTTGTACTAACCTTTTTGGTTTTGGTTTTGGTTAAAGCCTAAAGACATGGGATGTATATAGTTCTCTTTGGTGGATTAGGTGATTCTCTAGAAGTTGATTATAGTACTCTTAATGCGATCAAGTCTCCCTAAATACTCGTCTTTTGGAAAAAAATATGAGTTTGATTAAGGAATCTAGTAAAAGTTGATAGTCAACATGATAAGTGATTATGTTTCCTTATGAATAAATTCCTCAATAAAAAGTAACTTAAAACAAAAGTGTTGTCTATTAACTTTTCCTACTGGGGAATCGAATACCATTTAACCCATCACAAGTTTGTGATTTTCTTATGGTTAACTTTCTCCTAGACATGTTTACTATCACTATCCCTCAAGAACATGAACATTTGATTTTTCTTCCATGTCCATGTTTTTCAACATATGGGTTAACTCGGGTGACCTCTTTACTTATCTTCCTTTATTTTAAAGTGATTGTTTTACGGACTCTTGTTCTGATGTGGGACTTTCAAGGATGTTTCCAAGCTCAATTTTAAAAATTGTGAGGACGCAATTCCCAAAAGGGGGGAAGGATGTAACACCCCAGGTAAATAAAGAATATGAAATTTTCATATTTATCCATATTTGTGAATAAAATATTAATATGACTTTAAAGGGGACGCTATGCTCGATGGCGTACCCAACACGCAACAACGAGTTTCTTGGGAATCTTACGTTGCACTCTAATAATAAAATAATATTATTTTAAATGGTAGTTAACATGTTGTCGTTGTATTGGCGGGAATGGATATAAATAACTAAAATATGATTATATATGGTTTTAAATGTTTTTACATTTATCCAATAAAAGATAAAGGCATAAAATACAGAAAGAATTTAATTTTAGGCGTATGTGCCCTAGTTTTCACTAAAGGTTCACTTATCGCCTTTTGATGGATAACCGTTATTAAATATAGTTTTTTTAACTCTTATACATCCTTTTGGACCAAATAAAACTCTTCTTAAGAATTGGGACATCAAAATTTACTTTGTGTAAATTTTTGGTATCTTTCTGATAAAGTTCAGTTTTTAATGAATAGTGTAAATTGTTGTATTTTAATTCAAAACCTCTTTTTAATCTTATTTATTTATATTATTAGATTATCTTTTGAATTGGTTTTAAAGTGAAATTAGAATATATTTTTACCATTAAATCCAATAGTGGTCATTGGAATTAATTTCACTTTGAAATCAGACTTAAACTAGTGTCAATCTTTTGATACATATTGTTTCATAAAAACACGCTATTTGCTCTGATAGCGGGAATTAATTAATAAATTAATTAATGTGACTTATATGATTTGAATTTTGTAAAATAGACTTCATTTTTGAATTCGGAATATCAAATATATCTTAGGGTAAATTTTTGGGATTTTTCTGAAAAACTTCAATTTTTGATGAATAGTGAAACCACTAAGTGGTACTTATAAAAACTGATTTCTCCGTTTAAATGAATTTTTGCCATATTTGTGTTTTGAATTTCAAAAATCCTACATACATGGTTGTCATTAAGAAGTAAAATGTGGTTCAATGGGATAAAAATATTTTTTTGGTGAATAGTAACTTATTAAGTTTTTAATCGCGATTAGAGGTAATTAGGGTAGTTTAAGGTAAAAATAATGTTTTAATAATATGAAATGAACTTGAAACATGTCCTAACCTCATTGGATGTGTCATGGCCGACCAAGAAAACCCATCGGTCAACTTGGGGACCCCATGAAGCCACTTTGGTTGGAAAATGACATTAATATCTTTTTATTTAAAGTTAAAGTAAAAATGAGACAAACATGAAATGTTTTACTAAAACAATTTTTACATGGGGTTATAAAAATCATATTTTTGACTATAAATATTAATTGGAAAGATAAAAATATTTCCTACATCATAGTATTTTTTTTATAATTTGTATACATTAAATAAATTAAATTATTTATGACATCATGATGATGCAGCGATGACTTCATTATTTAACGATTTAAATAAAATGGAAATATAATGTAATATCTAAGACCTAAACATGTCCAAAACCTATTGGATGTGTGTATTGAGAACCCTTATCACCGTATCCTCGAAAAACATCAATGTGGGATCTCTTAAATCCGAATACCATTTTAAAATAAAGTGACTTTTCTTTACCTTCCAAGAGTGCCCCTCCTCTACTCTTATAAAAGGCCCCCACCTCTACCTCCTTACCCACACTCCCAAAGCCTTTGGCTTAGAAAACCTCTGCCCATTTTGTCTCTCAACTTCCCTCTATTACTCCTTGAAGCCTCACTTTGGGAACAAGTCTTCCCAAGGAAGCCTTTGAGGTCAAACCAAATGGAGTTACCCGATTTTAAGGTAATGTCTTCACTTGAGTCCTTTTGTTTTATTTTCCTTCTCCAACCCCCTAAAATCTTTTTATTCATTCCTTTTGTAACCAAAACAGTATCATCAATATACTAGGATGTTGTTATAAGAAGGATTCGAGCAAAAATTTCACACACCTACATATAATGGTTAAAGAACATACTGTTTCCGTGGATGGCGAATTTCGGCCTCCCGAAATGATGATTGTTCAACATTCTTTTAACACCTTCAAAGGTGGCCATTAAGATGAAACTATATTTATATATGATATATAATATGTTTATGTTTTCCTTAAGCTTCTGTATTTTTCATTTTGGGCACCTTTATGGTTTCCATTATGGGTAAACGCGATATCTTCATTTAAGGAAGTGCGGACTACCGCCCCCTCAAAGTGATGAGATTCGTTAATGCCATATGTGGGACGTATAAAGGATGGATTTAAAGTTATTATATATGATGTTATACTGGAATTATAATATACCTCTATATAATTCTTATTCCATTCCCTAAAAATATGAAATAGAAATGAAAGTAGCGTTCATGCGTACGTACGGCTTACCGTCTCCATGAATGGTGCATTTCATTTCTTATCCCCAAATGTAATGTACTATTATAAGTACATGTATATAATGGATATATATGATGAATGATACATATAAATGATGAATATAATTCTAGAATTAAAATATACATACCTCTCATTTAGTTTTAATTCCATTAATATGACATAGAAATCAAAGTAGCATCCATGCGTACGTACGGCTTACCATCTCCATGAATGGTGCATTTCATTTCTTACCTCTAAATGATTATGTAATATTATAAATACATGTATATTCTGGATATATATGATATATATTATATCCAAATCCTGAATATAATTCTAGATATAATGAACATTTGACCACACAAACAACATGTAATTGTAAGAAGTCCACTTTCGACTTAAGAACCAAATATCGACAAAACAAACATTATTAACTTAAATTGTTACATAATGTTTATAACATGGAAATGATTAATATAAAAGGAATAATTAACTAGAAAAAGGTTCTTAATAAAGTGTAAATTAACTCAAGTTTATTATTCAGGATGTTAAAAAACGATCGAGTCAAGTCGGACTTGAGGTAAGGGATCCTACTCCTCTCCTTCTTTTTAAGTACACTCTTTTATGTCATTCCTTCTAAGCTCATCTTTCTTGTTATTGGGATGTTATTTTATATTACTCTTACTTTAATTTTTATGTTCATATGATGAGAGACGCTATTCTCTCTCATCAATCTCTTTTTGGAAGATTTGAGTGGCGCCGTTAGGCTGCCGAATTTTTGTAAGAGATCTAACCTCTCTCTTTCTCTTTAAGTACTCTACTTATGTCACCTCTTTTAAGCTCCTCTTTGATATGATGGGGGATGTTATTTTATATTACTCTTTCTGTACATTTTATTTTAATGTGATGAGATACCCTATTTGATCTCATCAATCCATTTTTGGAAGTTTTAAGTGGCACCGTTAGGCTGCCGAGTTTTCGTAAGGGATTTTTCATCTCACTTTTATTCTCGTGAGATTTACGCTACATTTTCCACAATTTCCTTTGAGTGGTGTATGTACTGACCATTATTTTACTCATTGTGTAATATTATTTCATTTATGAGTATTTACATCAATGTTTTATTGTCCTTCTTTTATGGGGTGTATGTTTCGAAAGATACCCATGTCGGTAAGGGAACCTTTCACCCTCCTATTTTTAAAAGACTTATTTTGTTATGTCTTTTAATTCCCATAATATTATTTTGGGATATGTTCTTATATATCTTTATTGATGTAAATTTTATGTCCAAGTGATGAGGTCCCCTTTTTTATCTCTCATCAACTCTTTTTCTGAATTTTGAAGTGACGTCGTTAGGCTGTCTAATTTTTGAAAGGGAACTTCTTAACCCAATTTCGATTCTTTGGGATAAACTTGTACACCTTGAATATGTAGTTCTATGATTATGTGTGAATGTCCTCCGATTGATTTACACTTAATACCCACTTATAATTCGTGTATTAGTTTGTCACACATAGTTATGTAACTGATTTATCCTTAATCCAAGGATACCGTCTTTGTATGGGACTTCGTCTCAATCTCCTTTCATTGAGGAATATTTTGTTTTATACACAACCTTATTTTATATGGTGTATAAACCCCTTTGAATTTTACGTTTATTCAAAAGGAATCTTTTTTATATGAATCATTTACTAAATGACAAAAGAGGAATGTTTTTGTCGTACGTATGCGGCGACAACGACTTCTCCGCCGCCGTGACCATTATTTGAGTTTCGGTTTCCTCTACAAGCCATACCTTTTAAAAAAAAGTAAATACCATGTTTTACTTTTCATTTATTTTGGTATTGAAAATGGTTTTCATAATGTTTTTATATCAATGTGTTGTATTGATATCTTGTGATTGAAAGGTGGAATGTTATGTTTCCTTTATGCATGTTTTATGTGATACGATTTTGTTGAGGTTCTTGGGCATTATTATGAAGACGGGTAGTTCCGTGATAAACTAAGGGCGGGTGAGCCCGATATAGCTCTCCAATGCATTGGGTAACGCGAAGGAGTGAAACATTAAGGTTTATCCAAAGAGATTTAGGGAATATACTTTTATGGGTATTCCAAACGTAACCAAGAGGGTTACTCCCTATGTAAGAATGTTATGAATGCCTCAAGTTACCTTTATGTCTTGTGATTTATATGATTTATTCATGGTTTGATGAGGTATGGTAAAGTGCCTATTTTTTATGGGTAAAGTATGATATCATTCTTATGTATATATGAACTCATGTTTCCTTTCCATATTTTTATAACCCTTACTAAGCTTTTTATGATCATCCCAAGTTTTTGAAATTTTTTTCACAGGTCAAGGGAGAGGTACATGATGTGATGACAGTGTCAAGGATGTGTCAAGAAAGATTCCGTGTTTTATTTTAAATATGTTTCCGTTGATGGGAAGAATGAATATTGTCTTTTATGTAACTACTTTGTTTAAATGTGGAATTTAATGCAAGTTTCATGATCTAATTCTCTAAAACTCTAAACCTAAAAAGATCCTCAATGTGTAATCTTGTAATAACTCAAGAATAAGTAAGGTTTAAGGCGGGGGCCTTATAGTTGGTATCAAAGGTCGGTTTAGATAAATTTAGAGGTTAGGGTATTCTTTAATCATAAGTGACATTACCATAATGGTTAGGATTTTAGAAAGAGTCCTAGTTTTAGATAAAGTGAATCAGTAAGTATATCTTAGTGTTTACCTTCTTCATTAGTACATGATGGTTTTGTTGATATACTCACACTGACATTTCTGTTTTTAGTGAATGGATGTATCTAGAAGGCACCAAAGAGACAACGGGTTTGAAGGAAACTGTGGTGGTTCTCTGATTAAGATACTAGATAAAATGGAGGATTCAATGAGGAAACTCGTGGTTGTTCTAAACCAAATATCAAGGAGTCATGATCAACCACTTGAACCTTGGTATGTTCTGTAATGCATCATGTATGAGATGACCAATCGATGTGGAAGTTCAGGTAATAATTATAAAGGTAACCATTAGAGTTTATATGATCCTTACTTTTGAGGTAATTATGGGTTATTATATGATATGATGGAAAATGAATGGCATGAGATAAACTTGAGGTTAAAATATGTTATGATCATTTTTGATGATTTTATATCTTTTTGGGGAATGATTTAAGAATTATAAAGTTTTGGAAAAAGGACAACATGCAGACCGTGTGACAACCCGTCGCGTCGGACAAAGCTGCGGGAATCGAACCCACAACCAAAGTGCCACTGGTATTTATCGCCTACCACTGGACTACGTGAAGTCCCTGGTTATTTTGATTGATTTTTTTAGTTATATGATTTTATGAATTAAGAGTAAGTTTATTTTGGGTTATTTATGAAAATTATTAACCTATCATGGAGGATATGTGATTAGGTTAATTACTTTTCAATACGAGACTTTAGGAGCAACTGATGTTGTTTGGAGATAAATGTTACGATTTAACTTGGAAGACTATGTGACTAAATCCTTAAAATATTTGGGTTTCAATCTTAGATTGGTTTACTTTGAAGAATTTTATGGACAAATTGTTTATCGGATGGTCCTCGTTGAACTTTGGGTTTTGTTGGACAAATTTTGGAGATTAAGCATAGATTTTCTTTTTAATGGGTTATCCTTTTCTGGATTATCTGACCTTGTACTAACCTTTTTGGTTTTGGTTTTGGTTAAATCCTAAAGACATGGTATGTATATAGGTATCTTTGGTGGATTAGGTGATTCTCTAGAAGTTGATTATAATACTCTTAATGCGAACAAGTCTCCATAAATACTCGTGTTTTGGAAAAAAATATGAGTTTGATTAAGGAATCTAGTAAAAGTTGAAAGTCAACATGATAAGTGATTATGTTTCCTTATGAATAAATTCCTCAATAAAAAGTAACTTAAAACAAAAATTTTGTCTATTAACTTTTCCTACTGGGGAATCGAATACCGTTTAACCCATCACAAGTTTGTGATTTTCTTATGGTTAACTTTCTCCTAGACATGTTTACTATCACTCTCCCTCAAGAACATGACCCTTTGATTTTTCTTCAATGTCCATGTTTTTCAACATATGGGTTAACTCGGGTGAACTCTGTACTTATCTTCCTTTATTCTAAAGTGATTGTTTTACAGACTCTTGTTCTGATGTGGTACTTTCAAGGATGTTTCCAAGATCAATTTTAAAAATTGCGAGGACGCAATTCCCAAAAGGGGGGAAGGATGTAACACCCCAGGAAATAAAGAATATGACATTTTCATATATATCCATATTTTTTAATAAAATATTAATATGACTTTGAAGGGGACGTTATGCTCGATGGTGTACCCAACACGCAATAATGAGTTTCTTGGGAATCTTACGTTGCACTCTAATAATAAAATAATATTATTTTAAATGGTAGTTAACATGTAGCCGTTGTATTGGAGGGAATGGATAGAAATAACTCAAATATGATTATATATGTTTTTAAATGTTTTTACATTTATACAATAAAAGATAAAGGCATAAAATACGGAAAGAATTCAATTTTAGGCGTATATGCCCTAGTTTTCACTAAAGGTTCACTTATCGCCTTTTGATGGAGAACCGTCATTAAATATAGTTTTTTTCACTCTTATACATCCTTTTGGACCAAATAAAACTATTCTTAAGAATTGGGACACCAAAATTTACTTTGTGTAAATTTTTGGTATCTTTCTGATAAAGTTCATTTTTAATGAATAGTGTAAAATGTTGTATTTTAATTAAAAAAATATTTTTAATATAATTTATTTATATGATTAGATTATCTTTTGAATTGGTTTTAAAGTGAAATTAGAATATATTTTTACCATTAAATCGAATAGTGTTCGTTGGAATTAATTTAAATTTGAAATCAGACATAAACTAGTGTCAATCTTTTGATACATATTGTTTCATAAAAACACGCTATTTACTCTGATAGCGGGAATTAATTATTAAATTAATTAATGTGACTTATATGATTTGAATTTTGTAAAATATAATTCATTTTTGAATTTGGAATATCAACTATAGCTTAGGTTTAATTTTTGAGATTTTTCTGAAAAACTTCAATTTTTGATGAATAATGAAACCACTAAGTGGTACTTATAAAATCTGATTTTTTTGTTTAAATGAAATTTTTCCATCTTTGTGTTTTGAATTTCAAAAATCTGACATACTGGTTGTCATTAAGAAGAAAAATGTTGTTCAATGGGATAAAAATAATTTTTTGGTGAATAGTAACTTATTAAGTTTTTAATCACGATTAGAGGTAATTAGCGTAGTTTAAGCTAAAAATAATGCTTTAATAATATGAAATGAACTTGACACATGTCCTAACCATATTTTATGTGTCATGGCCGACCAAGAAAACCCATGAGTCAACTTTCGGACCCCATGAAGCCACTTTGGTTGGAAAATGACATTAATATCTTTTTATTTAAAGGTAAAGTAAAAATGAGACAAACATGAAATGTTTTACTAAAACAATTTTTACATGGGGTTATAAAAATACGATTTCTGACTATAAATATTCATTGGAAATCTAAAAATATTTCCTACATCATAGTATTTTTGTTTATAATTTTTAGACATTAAATAAATCAAATTATTTATGACATAATGATGATGCAGCGATGACCTCATTATTTAACGATTTAAATAAAATGGAAAGATAATGTAATATCTAAGACCTACACATGTCCAAAACCTATTGTATGAGTGGATTACGAACCCTTATAACCTTATCCTCAAAAAACATCAATGTGGGACCTCTTAAATCTGAATACCATTTTAAAATAATGTGACTTTTCTTTACCTTCCAAGAGTGCCCCTCCTCTCCTCTTATAAAAGGCCCCCACCTCTACCTCCTTACCCACACTCCCAAACCCTTTGGCTCGGCCAAACTCTTCCCATTTTGTCTCTCCACTTCCCTATATTACTCCTTGAAGCCTCACTTTGGGAATAAGTCTTCCCAAGTAAGCCTTTGAGCTAAAACCAAAGGGAGTTACCCTATTTTAAGGTAATGTCTTCACTTGAGTCCTTTTGTTTTATGTTGCTTCTCCAACCCCATAAACTCTTTTAATTAATTTCTTTTGTAACAAATATAGTATCATCAATATACTAGGATGTTGTTATAAGAAGGATTAGAGCTACCCTTTCACACACCTACATCTAACTGTTAAAGAACATACTGTTTCCGTGGATGGCGAATTTCGGCCTCCCGAAACGATGATTGTTCAACATTCTTTTAACACCTTCAAATGTGTCCATTAATATGAAACTATATTTATATATGATATATAATATGTTTATGGTTTCCTTAAGCTTCTGTATTTTTCATTTTTGGCATACCTTTATGGTTTCCATTATGGGTAAACGCGATATCTTCATTTAAGGATGTGTGGACTACCACCACCTCAAAGTGATGTGATTCGTTAATGCCATATGTGGGACGTATAAAGGATGGATTTAAAGTTATTATATATGATGTTATACTGGAATTATAATATAACTCTACATAATTATTATTCCACTCCATAAAAATATGAAATAGAAATGAAAGTAGCGTTCATGTGTACCTACGGCATACCATCTCCATGAACGGTGCATTTCATTTCTTATCCCCAAATGTAATGTACTATTATAAGTACATGTATATAATGGATATATATGATGAATAATACATCTAAATGATGAATATAATTCTGGAATTAAAATATACATACCTCTCATTTAGTTTTAATTCCATTAATATGACATAGAAATGAAAGTAGCGTTCATGCGTACGTACGGCTTACCGTCTCCCTAAACGGTGCATTTAATTTATTACCTCTAAATGATTATGTAATATTATAAATACATTTATATTCTGGATATATATGATATATATGATATCAAAATCCTGAATATAATTCTGGATATAATGAACATTTGACCACACAAACAACATGTAATTGTAAGAAGTCCACTTTCGACTTAAGAACCAAATATCGACAAAACAAACATTATTAACATAAATTATTACATAATGATTATAACATGGAAATAAGTAATCTAAAAGGAATAATGAACTAGAAAAAGGTTCTTAATAAAGTGGAAATTAACTCAAGTTTATTGTTCAGGATGCTAAAGAACGATCGAGTCAAGTCGGACCCGAGGTAAGGGATCCTACTCCTCTCTTTCTTTTTAAGTACACACTTTTATGTCATTCCTTATAAGCTCATCTTTCTTGTTATTGGGATGTTCTTTTATATTACTCTTACTGTAGTTTTTATGTTCATATGATGAGAGACCCTATTCTCTCTCATCAATCCATTTTTGGAAGATTTGAGTGGCGCCGTTAGGCTGCCGAATTTTTGTAAGAGATCTAACCTCTCTCTTTCTCTTTAAGTACTCTCCTTTATGTCACTTCTTTTAAGATCGTCTTTGTTATGATGGGGGATGTTATTTTATATTCCTCTTTCTGTACATTTTATTGTAATGTGATGAGATACCCTATTTGATCTCATCAATCCATTTTTGGAAGTTTTAAGTCACGCCATTAGGCTGCCGAGTTTTCATAAGGGATTCTTCATATCACTTTTATTCCCGTGAGATTTATGCTACATTTTCCACAATTTCCTTTGAGTGGTGTATGTACTGACCATTATTTTACTCATTGTGTAATATTATTTCATTTATGAGTATTTAATTCAATGTTGTATTGTCATTCTTTCACTGGGCGTATGTTTCGAAAGATACCCATGTCGGTAAGGGAACCTTTCACCCACCTCTTTTTAAAAGACTTATTTTGTTATGTCTTTTAATTCACATAATATTATTTTGGGATATGTTCATATATATCCTTATTGATTTAAATTTTATGTCCAAGTGATGAGATCCCCTTTTTTATCTCTCATCGACTCTTTTTCTAAATTTTGACGTGACGCCGTTAGGTTGTCTAATTTTTGCAAGGAAACTTCTTAACCCAATTTCGATTCATTGGGATAAACTTGTACACATTGAGTATGTCGTTCTATGATTATGTGTGAATGTCCTCTGATTTATTTACACTTCATACCCACTTATAATTCGTGTATTCGTTTGTCACACATAGTTATGTAACTGATTTATCCTTAATCCAAGGATTCCATCTTTGTATGGGACTTCGTCTCAATCTCCTTTCATTAAGGCATATTTTGTTTTATACACAACCTTCTTTTATATGGTGTATAAACCCCTTTGTCTTTTATGTTTATTCAAAAGGAATCTTTTTTATATGAAGCGTTTACTAAACGACAAAAGGGAATGTTTTTGTCGTACGTATGCGGCGACAATGACTTCTCCGCCGCCGTGACCATTTTTTGAGTTTCGGCTTCCTCTACAAGCCATACCTTTTTTTAAAAGAAAAATAAATACCATGTTTTACTTTTCTTTTATTTTGGTATTGAAAATGGTTTTCATAATGTTTTTATATCATTGTGTTATATTAATATCTTGTGACTGAAAGGTGGAAATGTTATGTTTCCTTTATGCATGTTTTATGTGATACGATTATGTTCAGGTTCTTGGGAATTATTATGAAGACGGGTAGTTCCGTGATAAACTAAGGGCTGGTGAGCCCGATATAGCTCTCCAATGCATTGGGTAACACGAAAGAGTGAAACTTTAAGGTTTCTCCAATGAGATTTAGGGAATATACTTTGATGGGTATTCCAAACGTAACCAAGAGGGTTACTCCCTACATAAGAATGTTATGAATGCTTCAAGTTACCTTTATGTCTTATGATTTCTATGATTTATTCATGGTTTGATGAGGTATGTTAAAGTGCCTATATTTTATGGGTAAATTATGATTTCATTCTTATGTATATATGAACTCGTGTTTCCTTTCCATATTTTTATAACCCTTACTGAGCTTTTTATGATCATCCCAAGTTTTTGAAATGTTTTTCACAGGTCAAGGGAAAGGTACATGATGTGATGATAGTGTCAAGGATGTGTCAAGAAAGAATCCATGTTTTATTTTAAATATGTTTCTGTTGATGGGAAGAATTAATATTGTCTTTTATGTGAACACTTTGTTTAAATGTGGAATGTAATGCAAGTTTCATGATCTAATTCTCAAAAACTCTAAACCTAAAAAGATCCTCAATGTGTAATCTTGTAATAACTCAAGATTAAGTAAGGTATAAGGCTGGGGCCTTATATACAATTACTATTTTTTATATATACTAAAGTAATAAATATAGTATCATATATATTTTTATATGTTATTATGATTATGGTACAAACTTACACCTTTTTTTCATCCTACTAATAACAATATCACCATGTGTGCGTATGTACGACTTACCGTCTCCACGTCGTGGTGTAATTTGATATTTAACAATACATTATTTGGATGTGTATAATGGTGAGTATAATGGAATTAAATAGTAAATATCACATGATATTTATTATTTATAATTAATATACCATCCAATTTCATTCCATTTAACCATCAAGAGAATGGTATCGTCGCTCGTGTGTACGTATGGCCTATCATCTCCACGACGCTGTGAGATGTATTCTCCGTGTTAAGCAATCAAGAATGATTATAAAATTTATGTGATTATGAAAAATAAGAATTATGAACTTAATTTCATTACAGATATGAATAAAATAAATACTATTCATAACAAACAAGTCTTACACAACAAAATAGGAATGGGAAAATGAGGTTATTAACTCCCTAAAAAATGGTAATATTGAAATACTATTAACAAAATGATATAATCGGATAATATGTAATAACATAAATATGGATAAGGTCATGGTATTATTTACTAATAAGATTTAACCATTATAAAGGAGGTTTACTAACCCTTCACTAATGTAAAGTACAATATCAGGGTAAATTTCACAATCTCATTATTGTTCGAGGTATTTTATAAGTATGTATCTAAGGGGAAATATTTATCATCCATGTCCTTGTTTTAGAAAATATAATTCCAAATATTATAAAAAATAATGTAAAGTCATTTTTACCCATGTTTTACTTTTTATAATTTTTTTAATGGAATATTTTCATTGTTTTCCAAATGAGGAACTTTATGATCCTTTTCGAAAAATTAAGGAAAGAAAGGTTTCTTTTAACTTATATGGCTCAAGAAGATATTTTACACTGTTATAAAAACATAACATTTTAATCTTCCCTTAAAATATTAAAAATTTATTTTCAAAAAAAAATTCTTTTATAATTGTGTGGCATTAAAATGATTTCAATGTAAATAAGGGATATTCCTATCAAATAGTTTTAATTAATTTATTAGATTATTTTCATTTCTGTCTACATCCTTTATTTAATTTTATTCTTAATTGAGGTTGATTTATTATAATACAATAGTCAATATTGTCTTGAAGGTTTTATGATATATTTGACTCTAGATTTTCTATTTTGATACCATACATGGTTTATGGTTAAAGTATTTACATTTTGTATTTTAGTTTTAATATGAATGTTTATGTTATCTTTTACCCTTTTCATATGAAAAATTAATTAGACTTAGTAAGAAATGGTAATGACCCACTATATCCCCTTTATACATTAGTAGGTCTCATTTGAAAAACTAGTGTGTTGGAACATGGGCTTGATGGTATATTTATAGTATTGTTATATGGAATTGATGTTGTGGTTATGATGTCTGCCATTATGAATTGCTTCATTATGAAATTAGTTATTGATATTACCTATGATTATTTAACTAGTAAAAAAACCATGTGAATGTTTAAATGACATTATTTGATTTATTATTTCCATATTATGATGAAGATTATGTTTAAAAAGGCTTGTGATTCAGTTTTATACCTTTCCTTAAATTTTTATGTTTATCATTAATAGCTTCAAGTGTATTGTTTATCTTTACTGAGCATCTGAGCTCACCCCTTTCACATATTTCCTTATCCACCAGGATTCAAAGAATTATATTATGATTGAATTGAATAGATATTGTAATGGATATGAGAGTTTTTAAAGGGGATAATAAGTATTTTTTCTTTTCAAGATATAATGTAAAAATTATGTATGTATATAGTATTTCCAAGGCTAATAAACTGATCAGTCCTTCAGGATTTGATTCCTTATGATCATGCCAATGCAATAAAATAATGCACCAACATCGAGAAATTTGGGTCAAGGCATTACAAATATCATTAGATAACAATAATAATGTCAAATTAAATTATATATAATGGTTTTATTATATAGGAAATTTTAATACATAATTGAACTTGAAAAAATAAGAAATGAAACAAATGATATTCCTTACGATAATTACCTTCTCTTAGATAAACCTGCTTTGGGTGTCCTCTTAAAGATGCTATGGTTGGTCTTTTTGGGAATACCAGAATCTCTAGACTGTGGATAAGGGTTTTGGGGTGATATTTTGGTAGGGTTGGTTGATCTAAATATCTTTATAGTTGTGAATAAGTGAATCTATGGAGTGACCTTTTATAAGTGTGGGATAGGACATGCATGGAATTGTTTAAAATAATTACTTACACCCTCATTTTTATCATTATAAAGCCTCCAAAATTGGTCATATTGAACCCTATAGTGTGAAATTGTGAAATATAGATAGATAAAGGGTGTTTGAAATGTTGGTAGGTCTATGTAACCCTTATCCTTTTAGTTTAACCCTCATATAAACCCATTTTACCTTAACTGTAGTAATTAATTATATAGCTTTTCCTATTCATGATGGTAAAAAATTAAGTTTACATTATGGTTTAATATAAATAATTATGATAAAAAATATAGAACCCATTTTTTAAAACTCATCTCATAGGAGTGGAAGAATCCAATTTAAAATTATACCCACAGATGCGAGGAAAAAGGGGTTTTCTAAAGGGAAAATTCTCACAAGTATAGAAGGTTTAAAAATGAAAATTAAATATGAAATTGGTTAAAATGATATAAAATATTTAAATTTCAATATAATTGAAATAATTTTAATTTAAAAAAAATTAAATATAATTTTTCCTTGTCAATTATATAAATTAAAAGGCATTTTTCATTAAAAAACGGTAATATCACTATTCATCAAAAAATAAAACATTTTAGAAAATTCTAAAAATTTCACCCTAAAATAATTGGGGTTGGATGATTTCAAAAAATGAAGTTAATTTAAAAAAATTAATTTTATAAAATTTTGAAAGAGAAATTTTAAATGATATGTGCAAACCATGACTAAACCACCTTTTAGAAAAATACATTTTTTCTGAAAAAATTTTGTTTTCTTCAAAATGATTCTAATTTTATTTAAAATTTATAAATAATCATCCTTTTTATAATTTATTTATTCCTATTCATAAATGAAAATTTAATTGTTAGTTTATAATGATATACTCTTTTACAATTCATTTAGACTCGAGGTTACGTGTTCCATAAGCTATCGAAGAGATTGAATTTATTTTAAAATAAATTAATCATAAAGTCTTTAGGTGTTACATTATCATCTAAGATCAGTGTTTCATGTATAATATTTAGTAAAACACAATTTTATTCTTTTAGAATCTCATTGAGTTACAGTTAAACACTATTCTCTAAAAAACTATTAACATATTAACTACCACACAACAAACTAACCTTCAAACAACTAAATAATATAGTTTCCAAAAAACTAAATACTATATTAACATAATATTTTTACCAATTTCCTTGATTTTGTAAAAAATTAATGAAAATTACATCCCTGAAAATACCCCCCTTTTCCTAAGGTAATTTCCCCTAAAGGTCATTCAAATTTCCTTTGGAGTTTATTCATCATTCGGTCCTTGTATTACTCAATAAAGTCTCAAATAGGATGTCAATGGCCTTTTTAGAGAATATATTGTTATGAACCAAAGTAAACCATTATTTATATTAGTAAAATGATAACTTATACCTCATTTTTTAAACCCCATTGAAATTACCTTGATACCCCCACATTCAAGTTCCCACTATCTTCACCTTATTATCTTCTTTCATTGATTTATCTTTATTAATAATATATTTTGAAGGAATTTGTTTCCACAAAGGATTTCAAAAATAATTTTATATATAACAATTAAAATTTTGGATAAAATATTTTTCTAATTTGATAGTAAAATTAAATTTTTTTAATTTATCAAAAGTCTCATGAGCCAAAACTCAATAAAAAACATTTGGATTTAAGCCTCCCAAAAACTATCACATATATAATGAGTTGGTAATATTTGGAACACCGGGGCTCATATTTTTCAAAATTTCAATGTATTTATAAATTATTTGATCTTTTTTATATGTGTAAACTATATTTATATGATTCCTTCCTCTTATATACTATTATGGGTGAATATCCTACTTGAATTCATTCCAAATGAGGTGTGGCTTGTACTCATGGAGATACATGTACTAATATTGAGTCATTCCAACCATGTATACCTATTCAATAGTGAGATTAATATTTTAAAAAGTTTTTTAAAAATTTAATATAATCATTATTCTAAATTATCTATAAATAATGACCACCTAAAATGAAAACTGGCAATTCCACTCATTTGATAGGTTTTTGGATCCCATTTAAAAACTATTAAAGATTCTCTCTAAACGAAGAATAGAATTGTATTAATCTGGATCCTCTTGATCCAGATCTGTATAAAAATAACTCTATTCTATAATACCATGTTCATAATTCATTATTCATCATTTAAAAATTTTTAAACATATTGAAGTGTATCATATAAAACATGTAGTCCCTTAAAAACCCTTCTATAATAAAATCCATAATGCAAAACTGCATTTCATATACATAAATAGTTTTTCGATTTTCCAAGGTGCTTCCATAGTTCTCATTTATACGGCTATTCTAATTTTCATGTGTTAACTTCCCCAATAGAGAAGGATTGGCTCTCAATGAAAGCATAAAATTAAAATTCTAGAGTTTGATGAAATTAAAGAAGAGTTTTATTTTGTAGATATTTTGAATTAAAATTTTACATTATATAATATGAAATAAGTAGAAAAAAATAAATTCTGAAAGTTGTATATATATCCTTAGCTTAAGACACTTGTCATTCTTTACCAAAACCAAACAATGAATAAATAATTCCCTTCAATCCCACATATATATGTAGGATGGAATCTCTAACCTTCTAATAGTTGGAACCTTATGGATAAAAAACCTATTAACATCTAGAACATTATGAAAAGGTGGATAACCTCTTATCTTTTACACACATGGATAACCTATTAATATATATAATTCCCCTAAACTATTTCAAATTCCAATAACCATATAACTACTTAATTTTCTAACTACCAAATAGATATAAAAAAATTACATATAACAAGAATTACCCTTTCTTAAAGTTCACATTGGATTGAACGAATTATCATGCCATATCAAATTAATTTGGTTTTAAATGACTAAATATATTCTAGGTCAAGACCTAGTATGTCTATAAGGGATATTTATAGGGATAATGATTGTGAATTTTAGATAATTGAGAAATAAACTAAAAAGTGGATGGTTTGAATGAGGTTTCTGAAAATATATAATTAAATAATTTGATAACTAAAAATAGAATATAGTTTTATAATTATATGATAAGGTGGTAATCGAAACATCACTAAACATTTTAAAATTTTTATTTCTCTTAAAAATTCATTGGTTTCAGTGTTATTCCTTGGTTGATATTTCATTTAAATCCCAATCACCGTCAATCCTTATAAATTGATAACTTTATACCCAAACCATAACATACTATTATTTAGCTAAGACCACATCCTTTGTAATGTTTATGAAAAGTAAATATTTCATTAATATTTTAATTTTATGATAAATAAAAATTTTCTTATGTTTACTAATCAGAAAAGAAAAATACCCCCACTCAAAATTTATAAACCAATCAGTTATAAGAGAGTGTGTATTTGAAATTAAGTACCAAATTATAGAACTCTAATTGACACTATATTAAGATAAAAAAATAAAGGAAATGTTTTTTAAAAAATAAAATACACCAAATCATTAGTTAATTGATGTATTGAAACTCCCTTTTGAATCATCTATCTTCCTCATGAGGATTATTCTTTGTTTAAATATCCATCAAGATGAGGTGGAAGCTCATATAAAACTCTTTCTTCATCCTTGACTTATATAAGATTATAGAAATATCTATAAGGTCTAGGATAAGAAGATAAACCCTATAAATATCTAAAATGTCATCACATTACCTATTATATAGACTCTAGAATAAGGTTCCCAAGGATCCCATTTATAGTAAAATTAGAAGAGATGTATTTTGGAAATACCACTTGGAACACATATATGGTCTAAGAGACAACCTTATATAACTTTTAGAAAAACTAAAAAAATTTATCCCCATAATTGAATATATCCAAACCAAATTTAGTCACAATTATATTGATATAACATGATTGATATCAAAATTACAGATACGACCTCATGACTTGGAAGATTGAATATTCTCCCTAATTATTACATATTTTGGGCCACATGATGGACAAATTGGGCTCTATAATATTCTAGAAAATTTTATTAATCTTGTTTATTAATTAAAATAATAATAAGTATCCCAATTGAATGGAAATATTAGATGAAATATCGATTTTAGTCCACTTGTGTTCTTCTGATTTCAGGTAGTTTTATAATGTTTTGTTGTGTTAGAATGCCTATGAAGAAGATAAAGACATAAGTGGGGGTGAATTTTGTTTTTCAAAAATCCTGACAGATTCAAAACACCTCTCTTATTATATTGTGAACCTTTTATTCTCCCTTAAATATGAGTGAGTAACATAAATAAATAAGGAAAATAACATACTCATGCATTATGGTTTGAGGCACAAAGACCCCCAAGTCCACTCCACCAATGGTGTACTTCCCAATCTTGGTGATTTTCACTAGTAGGGCCTCTTATCCAGAGATATAATAACAACTGAGTGTAGGTAGTTGACACATATCAAGGATTTTGTTGTTTTTTGTAGTTCTTTTATAGGGCACTAAAAATCCGCAACATAATATAATAATCTGACACTTCACTAAAACCAATATTGATATCAAGAAACTAAAACTCCGATAAATCCATATAGATCGATATGATTGAGAAAAATAAATTATTCATAGTACCAGAAGAAACAAACATGTAGAGACCCAAATCTTGATGTACATGGACATTACATTACTTTTGTTGAAAACATAATACATGAAAAAAACAGACTCCCAAAGATTGTGTTTGTTTAGTGTCTTTGGAAACTCGGAACGTAATCTTCTAATCATGGTGAAAGATCTTCAACATCTCCCATAAAGATCTTCCCCTTTTGGTTTTCTTACCTAAAACCATTCTTTATATCTTGGGGAAAAGAAAAAATAAAAAGGGTGAGCTCAAATGCTCAGTAAGGGTAAACATAGAGAACATAAAACTATCCATAAACATTTGAATGCAAAAACTTGAACATAAGATATAAACATCAAAATCTTGAGAAAAGACATAAATCTTGGAAGTACATAAGACATATATCATAATGGATCATCAATCATGATAAAATAGCATGGGAATAAAGCATGTAATTGTGGAAACCATTAAGCACATGTTATGATTTCCATAGTAGCCAAGGCATTACTGCCATGACCATCTTAGTGGACAAAGTCCCTTTCTGAATCGAGTTCACCCCTCATTTCAGTCCTGTAACACTGAACCGGATTAACTTAACATTCCATCCCTGTATATCTCAGGAGATATAAATTTTTACCCAATTCATTAGAGGGATATATAAGTCCCACCCATCTCATAATGAAATCATTCTTACTTGTGCCACAACATAAACATAAATCATTCATCATAACCCAATGAATAAAAATGGGTTTCATAAACATCATCCCATCATAACATAATCCTTATAAAACAAATGGATATAATTTCATCATAATAAAAGTGAAACCATGTAAATCATAGATATATTATACTTGAAACATACACATATGAAATAATTTCATATTAGATGGAAAATGGTTTTGATAAAATACTTGAAAATAATTCTTGTGGAAAATATGCTTTCTTCTTAAAAATCATTTTCTTTTCACAAAATGCCACATAATTTTAAAATAAAAGAATTTTATTGAAAATAACCATGAAATCTTGTTGAGTAAACATCATGAAAAAAGGCGTTATGAAACCGTAAAAATCCGTTCATGTCATATAAGTTAAAAAAACATTCTCCTCGTACTATTGTCGGAAAAGTCAAAACGTTCCTCGTATGGTAAAAAAGAGAAATAATCCTTCCATACGATGTGGTAAAAGTCAAAAAAGGGTAAAAATGAATTTAAACATACATATAAGAAAATTAAAAATTTTATGAAAACATTTTGAGAACATATGGACATTGATGATAAACATAACCCGAATAAATACTTACGAATAAACAATCTCAGATAAGAATGATATTGGAATAATTATCACTTACCTTATGTCTGATATGATTTGTATGTATTCGAACCACCTGTATAATGATATAAATAATTTCATTGACTTATTACATAATCTTATTCATTTTTATGATATCATATATGGTTAACTTATTACTTTATATTACCCGTTCTTTTGTAAATTCCTTGTTAAAGCAGCATTTTGGGTAAAATCGTTTCATTTATCATATGTGTTTCGACTTGTTGTTCTTTATATTATTACTTATATCATGATTTAATTGATTACAGAAAGTAAAACATGATTTATATATATAATATATAATCAGAATATACATATATATATATATATGATAGATCGATAAATGGAATGAAATACACCGTTCATGTAGACGGTAGGCCGTACGTACGCATGAACGCTGTTTTCGTTTCCGTATTGAATTAAATGGAATTAAGTAGATGAAATACATATATATATATACATAAATCCAGTATCATTATTAGGTCATATATTTCATTATTATTCATTATGTATACTTCATAATCATTCATGAATGGTTAACATGGAGAATGAATCTCATCGTGTCGTAGAGACGGTAGTCCGTACGTACGCCCGAGCGATGATATCATTACCATGATCGTGGAATTGTATTGAAGTGTATGTATAATATTTCAGAATCAATATCACTTTAAAATAATTATATATACTTATTTATTTACACCATTATAATCATCCAAGTAATGTGGTGGTCAAAAACAGATTACACCCCGGCGTGGAGATGATATTCCGTACGTACGCACGCGCAGTGATTTCGTTTTCCGTAGGATGGATAGAAGGAGAAATAGGGTTATTAAATATTTATAATAACATATAATTATATTATTAATACTTATGTTATTACTTTATAATGAAACAACTAAATAAGAGGAAGTAGAAGAAGAAAGAAACTTGAAAGAGTCGGTAGAAGAGATTACCTCTTCCTCGACGCACCTCCTTTAAACTTCTTCTTAGGGCACTAGAGTCGGTCTTTTGAGAAGACCAGAACCTCTATGATGTAACTAGAGAGGTTGAGAATAGTAATCTCCAGGTTTTGGACGAGCTTCAAGGCTAAAAAGGTGTGAATAGAATAGGAAAGGTGTGCCCTTTTTATAAGGGAGGAGAGGGGCACCTTTGGAAAAACTTAAAATATTATATTATAATGAAGTCATATTTTGTTTATAATAGCTCAAAATTAATTTATTTCGAGTATAAAGTGGGGATTGGTCGCAATCCTATCAACCAATAGGCTTTAGACAAGTTTAGGTTACTATTTTAACCTAATCTTTTAGATTTAACTCTAAGTTAAATAATTTCACTTTTACCGCGTCTTCTTGTTTTCTTACACTATATGGTTAATAAACATACTATAACAAGAAAAAAGAACCACAAGTGGTTCATTATTAATATATATAACCTTACCTAAGTCATTTGGACGAAACTTAGTTTTTTATGAACATTATAACAATTAATAATATAATAATTTTTTAAAAACTATTTTATGTCAATTTTGACACTATTTGGTAATTGATTTTTGTGAAAATCATAACAGCATGATTAGTTAGAAAAGAGTTCATTAAATAAATACTAACATGTCATATTAACTTATAAAATTAATGTAATTCAAAAAAAGTCTCAAATTAAATTTATTTGGGTATTTATAATATCAATTATTTTAATATTTCATTATTTAGGTAATTACTGCATCACCATTGTGTCATAAATATATTAAATTATTTAATGTCTAAAAATTATAAATAGAATACCATTTGGTATTAAATCTTTTTATATTTCTAATTAATATTTATATTCGAATTTATCTTATTTATAACCCAACATTAAAAATGTTTTAGTTATTAAACATTGATTTTAACTATTTTAACTCATTTTTAAATAAAACTATAATAAATGTTCTAATATAATACAAGTGGACCTAAAGGGTAATATTTTACTCCTAAGATTGTTTTTGGTCGAATTATACTAATCCAATATAATTAAGACATGTTTTAGGGTAATAGTGATATCATTTTTACCCTTAATGACACTATTTACTTTTAGCTGTGGTAAATAATAGTAAAAAGTTACCATTCACCAAAAATTATTTTTATCTTATTGAACCAAATTTTACTATTTGATATTAACCGTGTCTCTCATATTTTCCAAATTCCACTCACATAAGTGGTAAAATTAAGTTTTATGTAAATTTTCATATTCACCTTGGAGGTGGGTAAAAGACGGTGAAAAGATCAATAAAATTTTTATATATTTAAAATTATTATAAAATGACTCCAATGAATTACATTGAACTTATATAGGTATTATGTATCAATTTTTGACCTAAAATAAATTTAAATAAAATAAATAATTATTTCAAAAAAAGCCAGTTTTTAAATAGTAACCAAGTGTTTTCACTATTCATCAAAAATTGAATGTTTTCAGAAAAATACCAAAAACTCAACTGAGGGTAATTTCGATATTCCGAATCTAAAAATGAAGTCCATTTTGAAAGATAAATTTTATAAAATTTCAAAAAGTGGGTATTACTATTCATAATGACTAGTTTATATAATATTTTAATAACATATCGTTGTTTAGTGAAACTCGATATTGCGTACAACACACGCTAACATGGAAGGTCGCGATTTCATGTAATGTAAGCCAATTCAAGGTTGCGTGTAGTGCAAGACTCCTTTGTTGTTTCATATAACAGAATCCAACCATATTTCATTTATACACTGAATATATATATATATATACACTCAATGTTGTGTAGAATAACTGCTATCAAACGAACATGAAATTGTGTCTAACACGATCCAGGAATAGTGTTGTGTATAATGCAAGATAATACAGTCTTGCGTATAGTGCAAGATAATATTGGTGTAGCGTACAACAGAAGATATGAAAGAAATTAAAAAGAATAAATCTCATAAAAATTCTTGGTGTTACATTCTACCCCCCTTAAACTGAATTTCGCCATCAAAATTTGTCTTGGTTATAAATGAATTATTACATGAGAGTTTCTTTCATAGAATCTCACATCATAAAAAGGAATACCAAAACCTATCTTTAAAAACCAAAGTATGAAACGTAATAGTTTCCCAAATTAACTAGTCACTGGGTTTCCACATAGGATAACATAGGTGATAATATGGATATGGAAGAGAAATCTAACCATCAAGTTCTGATGGAGAGTGGTAGAGGACATGGCTATGATAAAGCCAACAGTCACAAAGCCACAAATTTGTGATGATCTAAGGTACCATCTGATTCATTAGATATGAGGGCACTAGGACAACATTTTTGGTTTTCAAGATCATTTCCCTAATGTTGAATATTTTTTGAATTAAAATAAATACTTACTTGATTTTGTTACAATCTCACTATTGTTTGTGCCTTGAACAATTTCCACTTCATCTCTTAAAGAAATGAAGTTCAATTTGTCTTCTGTGAAGTGTTTGCAAATCATGCGATAGAATGATAGGTCATTCCATACATCTCAAACATAAGTTTATCAAAAGTTATCAAATATACATAAGTCCATCAATAGTGAGATTAATCGTACATGGTTCCTAAAATGAACTTATACATCATATATCGTACCACTTAAAATAATAAAACTAGTTTCTACTAACCAGGGACTTCTTGTAGGCCAGTGGTATGCGATAAAGGCCTGTCGCACTGCAGTGGCAGGTTCGATTAATGCAACCTTGTCTGACGCGACAGGTTGTTTCCCGTTCTGCATGATGTCCGTTTTCTAAAACTGTACTATCATAACATTTCAGAAATAAAAAGTTATATCTTTAACCAATACTATATGATGTCTATTCCAACCATTAGGCTTATTGAAAATACTTCTGTCTGATTTCTAGAAATTTCATCTACCGAGCATGTTAATTCCTTCATTTCTCCCCAATATATCATAAGATATATCTTGTTGGTCACATTCCAAACATGTGAATACCTTAATCATGTAGTCTCTTGAAAAATGAATACCCATTAAATGTTAGTGAAAACATGAATGCTGTCAAAAGTTTTCTCTTTCTAGATTCCAAAATCCCATCATTTCTATATACTCAAACCACGATATCACATTGTCCTTATATCATCCATGAGCTCATCAATACTATGAAACATCTCATTATCTCCTTATCCCTTCATTTTGAGCATATCATCTACATTCCAAAAATATATGAATTAACCTTTCATGGTTACCGATACCATTCAACATATACTTTCAAATACTTTAGAAAAAACAATAGTGTAACAATACTTAAATGATTCTTTATTCCATAATACCATTAACTATACAACATAACTCTTGATAAACATAAATCATTCCATTACCTTCTTAAACCATTGACCAAGCTTCAAAACTTCTTTCATCTCATATATCATTTGTAGTCTCCTCATCATCATCCACATAAATACAACCCATATGACCATGCTGATTCTTTTCATTAGATTTTCCCCTGGGGCATTGGTTAGCATAATTCTCATACATTCCACATTTAAAACATCTAATCATTGTTGATGTCGTAGCAATGCCATTATCCTTTTCCATGATGTTAATTGAACCTTTTCCTTTGCAATTACTGGATTTGTGCCCTTCTTTTCCGCACCCAAAGCATCTTCCAGTTCTTTGAAACATTCTCCTTGATGCCTCTTACCACATGATAAAGTTGAGATAAATTGAACTTTCTTTCCTCTATGATCATCATGAAACTCCATCTTTTCCTTATTTGCTGATTCAGGAAAGATACCAAAGTTGAGATTATTGATCATATTATGAGATTTCTTATTAGGAATAATAACGATGTTTGGACTTCCAAATCCTGTTTCATTTGGTTTCTCATGAACAATATCATTCCATTTTCCATAATATCTTCAATTATCTTGAATCTTCCTATTTCCAGCCATTTTCTAAAACCCAAAAATAATAGTGTGAGAGGCAAAAATCATGCTAGGGAAAACAACATAATAAAGGGGGAGTACCTTCAATATCTAACATCTTAGGATTAATTCTAAGATCGTCACCGTAATTCTAGGACTATAACCTATAAATATACTTATCTTTAGGGACATCCCAAGACATACCTTAGAAATATCTCTAGGGATCTCACTAAAGTTCTCACATCCTAGTTTCCAAATGTTAACAAAACCTTCACTCTGATACCAACGATAGAGACCCAAAGCTGGACGTACATGTACATTAAATTACTTTTGCGGAAAACTTAATACATGACAAAAATAGACGGCTAAAGATCATGTTAGTTTAGTGTCCTTAGAAACTCAAAACGTAATATTCTAATCATGGTGAAAGATCTTCAACATCTCCCATAAAGATCTTCCCATTTTTGTTTTCTTAATTAAAACGTTTCTTTATATCTTGTGGAAAAGAAAACATAAAAAGGGTGAGCTCAAATTCTCAGTAAGGGTAAACATAGAGAATATAAAACAATCCATAAACATTTGAATGCCAAAAACTTGAACATAAAATCTAAATATCAAAATCTTGAGCAAAGACATAAATCTTGGAAGAATGTAAGGCATATATCATAATGGATCATCAATCATGATAAAATAGCTTGGGAATAATGCATGTAATTGTGGAAACCATTAAGCACATGTTATGATTTCCATAGTAGCCATGACATTACTGCCATGACCATCTTAGTGGACAAAGTACCTTTCTGAATCGAGTTCACTCCTCGTTTCAGTCCTGTAACACTGAACCAGATTAACTTACCATTCTATCCATGTATATCTCATGAGATATAAATCATTACCCAATGCATTTTATGGAGATATAGGTCCCACCCATCTCAAAATGAAAACATTCTTACTTGTTCCACAACATAAACATAAATCATTCATCATAACCCAAAGAATAAAAATGGGTTTCATAAACATCATCCCATCATAACATAATCTATATAAAAAAATGGATATAATTTCATCATAAGAAAAGTGAAACCATGAAAATCATATAAATATTATACTTGAAACATACACATATAAAATAATGTCATCTTATATGGAAAATTGTTTTGATAAAATACTAGAAAATAATTCTTGAGGAAAATAACCTTTCTTCTTAAAAATAATTTTCTTTTCACAAAATGCCATAGAATTTTAAAAGAAAAGGATTTTATTGAAAATAACCATGAAATATTGTTGAGTAAACTTCCTAAAAATAAGGCATTATGTAACCGTAAAAATCCATTCATGCCGTATAAGTTAAAAAAAACATTCTCCTCATACTTTTGCTAGAAAAGTCAAAAAGTTCCTCGTATGGTAAAAAAAGAAAGATTCCTTCCATACGATGTGGTAAAAGTAACAAAAGGGTAAAAATGACTTTAAACATACATGGAAGAAAAGTAAAAATTTTATGAAAACATTTTGAGAACATATGGACATGGATGATAAACATAACCCCAGTATGTACTTATGAATAAACAATCTCGGATAAGAATGAGATTGGAATAATTATCCCTTACTTTATGTCTGATATGCTTCTTATGTTTCCGAACCTCCTGTATAATGAATTAAATAATGTAATTGAATTATTATAGAATCATATTCATTGTTATGATATCATATATGGTTCACTTATGACTTTATATTTCCCGTTCATTTGTAAATTCCATGTTAAAGCAGTGTTTTGGGTAAAATCGTTTCAATTATCTTACGTGTTTTGACTTGTTGTTCTTGATATTATTAATTATATCCTGATTTAATTTATTCCATAATGTAAAACATGATTTATATATATAATATATATTCATCATATATATATACATATATGATATATTGATAAATGGAATGAAATACACCGTTCATGGAGACAGTAGGCCGTACGTACGGATGAACGCCGTTTTCGTTTCCTTATTGAATTGAATGGAATTAAGTAGATGAAATACATATATATATATATACATAAATCCAGTATCATTATTATGTCATATATTTCATTATTATCCATTATATATACTTTATAATCATTCATGAATGGTTAATATGGAGAATGAATCTCATCGCGTCGTGGAGACGGTAGTCCGTACGTATGCACGAGTGATGATATCATTCTCATGATCGTGGAATTGTATTTAAGTGCATGTATAATATTTGATAATCAATATCACTTTGAAATAATCATATATAGTTATTTATTTACACCATTATACCCATCCAAGTAAGGTGGTAGTCGAAAACAGATTACACCACGGCATGGAGATGGTATTCCCTACGTACGCACGTGCAGTGATTTCGTTTTCCATAGGATGGATAGAAGGTAAAATAGGGTTGTTTCATATTTTTAATAACATATCAGTATATAATTAATATTTATTTTATTACTTTATAATGAAACAACTAAATAAGAGGATGTAGAATAAGAAAGAAACTTGAAAGAGCTGGTAGAAGAGATTACCTCTTCCTCGATGCACCTCCTTTAAACATCTTCTTAAGGAACTAGAATTGGTCTTTTGAGAATCCCAAAACCTCTATGATGTAACTAGAGAGGTTCAGAAGAGTAATTGGTAGGGTTTTTTTGAGCTTCAAGGCTCAAAAGTGTGTGAAGGGAAGAGGGAAGTTGTGCCCTTTTTATAAGGGAGGAGAGGGGCACCTTTGGAAAAACTTAAAATATTATTTTATAATAAAGTTATATTCGGTTTATAATAGCTACAAATTGATTTATTTCTAATATAAAGTGGGTATGGGTCTAAATCCTCTCAACCAATAGGTTTAAGATATGTTTTGGTTACTATTGTAACCTTATATTTTAGATTTAACTCTATGTTAAATAATTTATCTTTTACAGTGTCTTCTTGTTTTCTTACACTATATGGTTAATAAACTTACCATAACAAGCCAAACGAACCCCAAGTGTTTCATTATTAATATATATAAACTTATCTAAGTCATTTTACTGATCCTTATATTTTTAGGAATATTATAACAATTAATAATATAATATTTGTTTTAAAAACTATTTTATGTCAATGTTGACACTATTTGTTAATTGATTTTTGTGAAAATCATAACAGAATGATTAGTTCAAAAAAAGTTAATTAAATAAATACTAAAATTTTATATTAACTTATAAAATTAGTTGAATTCATAAAAAATCTCAAATTAAATTTATTTGGGTATTTATAATATCAAATATTTTAATATTTCATTATTTGGGAAATTACTGCATCACCATTGTGTCATAAATAAATTAACTTATTTAATGTCTAAAAATTACAAATAAACTACCATTAGGTAGGAAATATTTTTATATTTCTAATTAATAGTTATTGTTGAATTTATCTTATGTATAAGCCTATATTAAAAATGTTTCAGTTATTAAACTTTGATTTTATCTATTTTAACTCTTTTTTAAATAAAATAATAATAAATGTTCTAATCTAATCCAAGTGGACCTAAAGGGTAATATTTTATTCCAAAGATTATTTTTGGTCGAATTATACTTATCCAAAAGAATTAGGACATGTGTTAGGGTAATAATGATATCATTTTTACCCTTAATTACCCTATTTACTTTTAACCGTGGTAAATAATAGTAAAAAGTTACTATTCACCAAAATTTATTTTTTTCTTATTGAACCACATTTTACTCCTTGATATTAACCGTGTCTCTCAGATTTTCTAAATTCCACTCACAGAAGCTGTAAAATTAAGTTTTATGTAAATTTTCAAATGCTCCTAGGAGGTAGGTAAAAGACGGTGAAAAGTTCAATAAAATTTTAATATATCTAAAATTATTTTAAAATGACTCCAATGAATTAAATCGAACTTATATAGGTATTATGTATCAATTTTTGACATAAAATAAATTTAAATAAAATAAATAATTATTTAAATAAAAATTTGGGTTTTAAATAGTAACCTAGTGTTTTCACTATTCATAAAAAATTGAACGTTTTCCGAAAAATATCAAAAATTCACCCTAGGGTAATTTCGATATTCCAAATCTAAAAATGAAGTCCATTTTGAATGACAAAATTTATAAAATTTTAAAAAGTGGGTATTACTATTCATAACGGCTAGTTTATATAATATTTTAATAACATATCATTGTTTAGTGAAACTCGGTACTGCGTACAACACACACTATCATGGAAGGTCGTGATTTCGTGTAATGTAAGCCAAGTCAGGGTTGCGTGTAGTGCAAGACTCGTTTGTTGTTGCGTATAACAGAATTTAACCATATTTCATTTATACATTGAATATATATATATATATATATACACTCAATGTTGCGTAGAGCAACTACAATCAAACGGACATGAAATTGTGTGTAACATGATCCATGAATAGTGTGGCATATAAGAAAGCTAATATGGTCTTGAATATAGTGAATGATAATCTTGGTGTAGCGTACAATAGAATATATGAAAGAAATTAAAAAGAATAAATCTCATAAAATTTCATGGTGTTACATTCTACCCCCCTTAAAATGAATTTCTCCCTTGAAATTCGTCAGGGTTATAAATGGATTATTACATGAGAGTTTCTTTCATAGAAACCCACATCGTAAAAAGGAATACCAAAACTTATCTTTAAAAACTAAAATATGAAATGTAAGAGTTACCCAAATTAACTAATCACTGGGTTTCCACATAGGATAACATAGGTGAAAATATAGATATGGAAGAGAAATATAACCATCAAGTTCTGATGGAGAGTGGTGGAGGACATGGCAATGATAAATCCAACAGTCACAAATCCAAAAATTTGTGATGATATAAGGAACCATCTGATTCATCAGATATGAGGGCACTAGGATAAAATTTTTGGTTTTTAAGATCATTTCCCTAATGTTGAATATTTTTTGAATTAAAAGAAATACTTACTTGATTTTGGTACAATACCACAGTTGTTTGTGCCTTGATAAATTTCAACTTCATCTCTTAAAGAAATGAAGTTGAATTTGTGTTCTGTGAAGTGTTAGTAGATCATACGATAGAATGATAGGTCATTCCATCCGCCTCAAACATAAGGTTATCAAAAGTTATCAAATATACATAATTCCATCTATAGTGATATTAATTGTATATGGTTCCTGAAATTAACTTATACTTTATATATCATATCACATAATATAATAAAAGTAGTTTCTATTAACTAGGGACTTCCTGTAGGCTAGTGGTATGTGATAAAGGCCTGTCGCACTTCAGTTGTGGGTTCGATTCCTGCAACCTTGTCCGACATGATGGGTTGTTGCCTATTCTGCTGGTTGTCCTTTTTCTAAAACTATACTATCATAACATTTCAGAAATAAAAAATTATATCCTTAGCCAATACTATATGATGTCTATTCCATCCTTTAGACTTATCGAAAATACGTATGTCTGATTACTAGAAATTTCATCTACCGAGCATGTGAATTCATTTATTTATCCCCCATATATCATAATATAAATCTTGTTGGTTACATTCCAAACATGTGAATACCTTAATAATGTATTCTATTGAAAAATTAATACCCATTAAATCTTAGTGAAAAAATGAATGCTATCAAAAGTTATCTCTTTCCACATACCAAAATCCCAAAATTTCAATATACTCAAACCATGATATCACATTGTCCTTATATCAGCCATGAGCTCATCAATACTATAAAACATCTCATTATATCCTTATCCCTTCATTATGCGCCTATCATCTACTTTCCAAAAATATATGAATTAACCTTTCATGGTTACCGGTACCATTCAACATATACTTTCAAATACTTTAGGAAAAAATAGTGTAACAATCCTTAGATGATTCTTTATTCCATAGTACCATTAGCTATACAACATAACTCTTGATAAACATAAATCATTCCATTAACTTCTTGAACCATTGACCAAGCTTCAACATTTCTTTCATCTCATATATCATTTGTACTCTCCTCATCATCATGCACATAAATACTACCCATATGACCATGTTGATTCTCTTCATTATATTTTCCCTTAGGGCACTGGTTTGCATAATGCCCATACGTTCCACATTTAAAACATCTAATCTTTGTTGATGTCGTAGAAATACAAATATCCTTTTCCATGGTGTTAACTGAACCTTTTCAATTGCACTTACTGGATTTGTGCCCTTATTTTCTGCACCCAAAGCATCTTCCAGTTCCTTTGAAACATTCTCCTTCATTCCTCTTCCCACGTGATTTACATGAGGCATATTGAACTTTCTTTCCTATATGATCATCATGAAACTCCATCTTTCTCTTATTAGCTGAGTCGGGAAACATACCAAAGTTGAGATTATTGATCATAATATGAGATTTTTTATTAGGAATAAAAACTATGTTTGGAATTCCAAATCCCATTTCATTTGGTTTCTCATGAAGAATATCATTCCATTGTCCATCATATCTTCCATTATCGTGAATCTTCCTGTTTCCATCCATTTTCTAAAACCCAAAAAGAATTGCGTGAGAGGAAAAAATTGTTCTAAGGAAAGCTGCATAATAAAGGGGGAGTACCTTCAATATCTAACATCTTAGGATTAATTATAAGATCGTTACTGTAATTCTAGGACTATAACCTATACATATAATTATCCTTAGGGACATCCCTAGACATACATTAGAAATATCTCTAGGGATCTCACTAAAGTTCTCACATCATAGTTTCAAAAGGTTAACTAAACCTTTGCTCTGATACCAACTATAGAGACCCAAAGAATGATGTACGTGGACATTACATTACTTTTGCGGAAAACATAATACATGACAAAAATAGATGCCCAAATATCGTGTTAGTTTAGTGTCTTTGGAAACTCAGAACGTAATCTTCTAATCATGGTGAAATATCTTTAAAATCTCCCATAAAGATCTTCCCTTTTGGTTTTCTTACATAAAAATTTCATTATATCCTGGGGAAAATAAAACATAAAAAGGGTGAGCTGAAATTCTCAGTAAGGGTAAACATAGTGAACATAAAACAATCCATAAAAATTTGAATCCAAAAACTTGAACATAAAATCTAAACATCAAAATCTTGAGCAAAGACATAAATCTTGGAAGTATGTAAGGAATATATCATAATGGATCATCAATCATGATAAAATAGAATGGGAATAAATCATGTAATTGTGGAAACCATTAATCACAAGTTATGATTTTTATAGTAGTCAAGGCATTACTTCCATGAACATCTTAGTGGACAAAGTCCATTTCTGAATTGAGTTCACTCCTCGTTTCAATCCTGTAACACTGAACCGGATTAACGTACCATTCTAGACATGTCTATCTCATGAGATATAAACCATTACCCAATGCATTGGAGGGAGATATAGGTCCCAGCCATCTCATAATGAAATCATTCTTACTTGTGCCACAACATAAACAGAAATCAATCATCATAACCCAAATAATAAAAATGAGTTTCGTAAACATCTTCCCATCATAACATAATCTATATAAAACAAATGGATATCATTTCATCATAAGAAAAGTGAAACCATGTAAATCATAGAGATATTATACTTGAAACATTCACATATGAAATAATGTCATCTTAGATGGAAAATGGTTTTGATAACATACTTGAAAATAATTCTTGAGGAAAATATCCTTTCTTCATAAAAATCATTTTATTTTAACAAAATTCCACAAAATTTTAAAAGAGAAGTATTTTATTGAAAATAACCATGAAATATTGTTGAGTAAACTTCATGAAAATAAGGTGTTATGAAACTGTAAAAATCTGTTCATGCCGTATAAGTTAAAAAAACATTCTCCTCGTACTTTTGCTGAAAAAGTCAAAAAGATCCTCGTATGGTAAACAGAAGAAATATTCCTTCCATACGATGTGGTAAAAGTCAAAAAAGGTTAAAAATGACTTTAAACATATATGGAAGAAAAGTAAAATTTTTAAGAAAACATTTTGATAACATATGAACATGGATGATAAACATAACCCCAGTAAATACTTACAAATAAACAATCTCGGATAAGAATGAGATTGGAATAATTATCCCTTACCTTATGTCTGATATGCTTCGTATGTATCCGAACATCCTGTATAATGATTTAAATAATGTCATTTACTTATTAAAGAATCATATTTATTGTTATGATATCATATATGGTTCACTTATGACATTATATTGCCTATTCTTTTGTAAATTCCATGTTAACGCAGTGTTTTGGGTAAAATCGTTTCATTTATCGTATGTGTTTCGACTTGTTATTCTTGATATTATTACTTATATCCTGATTTACTTGATTCTAGAATGTAAAAAATGATTTATATATATAATATACATTCATCATAAATATATATATATATATATATGATTGATTGATAAATGGAATGAAATACACCGTTCATGGAGACGGTAGGCGGTACGTATGCATGAACGCTGTTTTCGTTTCCTTATTGAATAGAATATAATTAAGTATATGACATATATATATATATATACATAAATCCAGTATCATTATTATGTAATATATTTCATTATTATTCATTATATATACTTTATAATCATTCATGAATGGTTAACATGGAGAATGAATCTCATCGCATTGTGGAGACGGTAGTCCGTACGTATGCATGAGCGATGATATCATTCCCATGATCATTGAATTGTATTCAAGTGAATGTATAATATTTCAGAATCAATATCACTTTACAATAATCATATATAGAAATTTATTTACACCATTATACCCATCAAAGTAAGGTGGTGGTCGAAAAAAGATTACACCACGACGTGGAGACGGTAGTCCGTACGTACGCACGCGTGGGGATTTCGTTTTCCGTAGGATGGATAAAAGGTGAAATAGGTTTGTTTCGTATTTATAATAACATATAAGTATATAAGTAATACTAATATTATTACTTTATAATGAAACAACTAAATAAGAGGAAGTAGAAGAAGAAAGAAACTTGAAAGAGTCGGTAGAAGAGATTACCACTTCCTCAACGCACCTCCTTGAAACTTCCTCTTAGGGCACTAGAGATGTTCTTTTCAGAATTCCAGAACCTATATGATGTAACTAGAGAGGTTGATAAGAGGAATTTTCTGGTTTTGGCTGAGCTTCAAGCCTCAAAATGGTGTGAAGAGAAGATGGAATGTGTGCCCTTTTTATAAGGGAGGTGAGGGGCACCTTTGAAAAAACGTAAAATATTATTTTATAATAAAGTCATATTCGGTTTATAATAGCTCCAAATTTATTTATTTAAAAGATAAAGTGGGTATGGTTCTAAATCCTTTCAATAAATAGTTTTTAGACAAGTTTAGGTTAATATAATAACCTTTTCTTTTAGATTTAACTCTAAGTTAAATAATTTAACTTTTACCACGTCTTCTTGTTTTCTTACACTACATGGTTAATAAACTTACTATAACAAGCCAAACTAACCCCATGTGGTTCATTATTAATATTTATAACCTCATATAAGTAATTTTTCAGAAACTTAGATTTTTAAGAATACTATATCAATTAATAATATAATATTTGTTTTAAAAACTATTTTATGTCTATTTTGACATTATTTGGTAATTGATTTTTTTGAAAATCACAACAGCATGATTGGTTCAAACAGAGTTAATTAAATAAATACTAACATGTCATATTAACCTATAAAATTAGTTTAATTCATGAAAAGTATTAAATTACATTTATTTGGGTATTTATAATATCAATTATTTTAATATTTTATTATTTAGGTAATTACTACATCACCATTGTGTCATAAATAAATTAAATTATTTAATTTCTAAAAATTATAAATAAAATACCATTAGGTTGGAAATATTTTTAGCTTTATAATTAATATTTATAGTCGAATTTATATTTTTCATGACCCTATATTAAAAATGTTTTAGTTATTAAACTTTGATTTTAACTATTTTAACTCTTTTTTAAATAAAAGAATAATAAATGTTCTAATCTAATCCAAGTGGACCTAAAGGGTAATATGTTTTTCCTAAGATTTTTTTGGGTCGAATTATACTTATCCAATAGAATTAATAAATGTTTTAGGGTAATAATGATATCATTTTTACCCTTAATTACCCTATTTACTTTTAAACGTGGTAAATAATAGTAAAAAGTTACTATTCACCAAAAATTATGTTTATCTTAATGAACCAAATTTTACTCCTTGATATTAACCGTGTCTCTAGGAATTTCGAAATTCCACTCACAGAAGTGGTAAAATTATGTTTTATGTAAATTTTCAAATTCTCCTAGGAGGTGGGTAAAAGACGGTGAAAAGTTCAATAAAATTTTTATATATTTAAAATTATTATAAAATGACTCCAATGAATTACATTGAACTTATATAGGTATTATGTATCAATTTTTGAACTAAAATAAATTTAAATAAAATAAATAATTATTTAAATAAAAATTCGATTTTTAAATAGTATCCCAGTGTTTTCACTATTCATCAAAAATTTAAAGTTTTCAGAAAAATACCAAAAATTCACCCTAGGCTAATTTTGATATTCCGAATCTAAAAATGAGGTCCATTTTGAAAGATAAATTTTATAAAATTTCAAAAAGTGGGTATTAATATTCATAATGGTTAGTTTATATAATATTTTAATAACATATAGTTGTTTAGTGAAACTATGTATTGCATACAACTCACACTATCGTGGAAGGTCGCGATTTTGTGTAATGTAAGCCAAGTCAGGGTTGTGTGTAATGCAAGACTCATTTGTTGTTGAGTATAATAGAATCCAACAATATTTCATTTATACATTGAATATATATATATATATACTCAATGTTGCGTAGAATAACTACTATCAAACGAACATGAAATTGTGTGTAACACGATCCAAGAATAGTGTTTTTTATACTGCAAGCTAATACGGTCTTGTGTATAGCGCAAGATAATATTGGTGTAGTGTAAAACAGAAGATATGAAAGAAATTAAAAAGAATAAATCTCATAAAATCTCGGGGTGTTACAAAACAGATGTATTCAGATCTTCAATAAGACAAAATCAGAAATATATCTTCAACATTGAACATTATTTCTTCAAAAAAATGATAGAAAAAACACCAGAAATACATGTAAGCATATATGTCTCAAATGTGTATTCCTGAAAAATGCTTCATCAATATTTTTGAAGAATATATTATAATAATTTGTAGCTGCAATGACTGTAGTGAACCATTGAGATAGATCAAAACATGATTGTCTCCAATGTTTAGTTTGGAAGTTAATGATCGACGTTTTGTTTTATAGACACATATCTTCATTTTCAATGTATATATATTGATTGTGTATCTCATATTTATTTTCTTGATGAATATTTTTTCGATATTAATAATGTAGATCAAATAGATCCAATTCCACCCATCACCACAAATATCGTATAATAAATCATGAATATTTCAATTTAAAATCAGTCAAGAGAGCCGTAACATCCCATATGAATAGAAATTATTTATTCCATTAAATTTAATAATTTTAATAGATCATAAACTCTATTTTAATATATATTAACTTCTGATGAAACCAAAACAACAATCAAAGATAATATCATGAATTTAAAACTCTGTCATGTAATTGTTAAATGTATGGTTCCTCAATGTAATAAAAAAAATCAAAACATAGGGTTGACAATGTAAGGTTCTTAACAAACAAAGGGTTGATAAAAAATAATTTCTTTTTCACAAACATAGTGTTCCTTCCAAACATAGTGTATATAATCCATTTTTTCTACCAATCATATGGTTTTTAAAACCTACATTACACTTACAAACATAGGGTATAAAAAGTGTTTCAAGAATACTATAAAACACATCAAGACTACTTTAACAAGTAGTTACCATCGATCAATGACTTCAATATATTTTCAAAATTAATATTCTATTGAAAATTACCTTCTGGAAATTCACATAAAAGAATGTTTATTAGTAACATAAATGTGGTTGTTTGGGAGCATCAAAACCTAAAATAAATTTATAAAATTGTTGAAGCATCACATAATCAACAGTCTCCACCTATTTAATTATCATAAAACCCATAATAAAATTTGTAACATTAAGAATTAAAACAAATATAAGAATAAAATTTCATAACCAAAACAATACATTTCTCCCCCATTAATATTTCTAAAAAATTTATTATAAATTATACTATATATTTATACTCATATTTTACCAATGATAAACACATATATGAAATTATCCACCTTTTATAACATAAACATAATAGTAAAATGTAACAAAGTGAAATCCCCTAACATTCATGCTTCCAAAAAAATAAACGAGCATATAAACTATTTTTTAATGAATAAAATGTGTTTGAAACAAACATAATAAAACTACATAGATACATATTTAATAAAGCAAATTAAATAATTTTGAATAACCCCCCTTGTTCATTGTGAATATGATATTCAAAAAATTAAAAAATATTAAAAATACTTCTAATTTTTTCACATTTCATATGTGAACATGATTATTTTAGACTAACTTACCACATGAAATGGTGTAATCAAATATTAAGGACATTCTTACGAATTATAAAACTTAAAAGTTTAAAACTATAAAAAAGAAAATAGGAAACAAATTATTGAACATATGTTTACCAAAAAATATTAAAAATAAGATATCTAACATTTGCTTCAAATAATCTTAAGAAAATAAAATCATGGTGTTAGGAAGGATTTGACGGCTCGTCAAAACTTTACAAACGTTGAACTTTTTTTCTTGAAATATCTACAAATCATGACATTTATTAAATTTTTATTTGAAAATATGTTGTTATTTGATATAGTGAATAAGAAAAACAATGTAAAACCAAGAAAATTTCAGCTTATCAAGATACAATTTACTGAGAAATTATCTTCTATATAACTCCATTTGACTTAGTATTTCTACTTTAAATGCATCAAATATTTCTTTTAAATTGAACTATATTTCAAATTATAATATTCCCATTTTAGTTATTTATATGAAATTTTAAATTTATTCAGATCATCTTGTAACTTCAATTGTTCTTTATACAAGGTACTGAAGTTGAACATAAACATTTCATAAGACATTTGAGATGAAGATGCTTCCAGTTATATATAGCCATGAGTTTCTTTATTTATTTCATAAGATTTTACAAATGAAACATTAACAAAAAAACCGATTTTTCTTTAAAAATATTTGAAGGATTAATTTTTTTCATTTGTGAGAAAAAGTTCCTTTTAAACATAATGTTCTTGATCACTTCATTTTGTTGTGATTGGGTTTCATAATTCTTTAAACAATATTTTTTGAAGAAGACATAATTACAATGGTGTTAAGAATCATGATTCTAGGGTTTTAAAGAGAAGCAGATATGTTCTGTTCATACACATTTTATGTGCTGATTAACATTACCTTGTAGAAATAAATACATAATAATCATTACATATTTACATTTTTTAAAATACATTTACAAAATAAACTCTAAAATAACATTACGTAATCAAATAAATATGAAATAAAAAAAGAATTTAGTTTTATGAATTTATTTGGAAATTTTTACAAAACCATTAAGAAAAAATATCAATATGTATATAAAACCATTAACGTAATGAAAACATATATAAAATAGTAACCAAATACATCTCAGATTATAGATTCCTGCATTAATTATTATTTTTATAATAAAATTCTTCAGATTTTATCACTCCATTATTAAGATAGGGATTACCATATATTAAAAAGACAACCAATTCATGATTTAATAATGTATCTAGGTTTTATATTCATAAAAAATATCAAAAAAATTTTCTTTTGGTACCCATATTATTTTGGGTCTACCAGTGTTTAAAATTATATTTTTATGTAACAGAACTTGTTTATTTAGAGTAGAAATTTTATTATTCCGATTAAACAATTACATTCAAAAATAAAAATTTTTAAAACCTGAAATTTGTGGTTTTATAAAGCAATAGACATTTCATAATGTCCATTAATAACAAAAATAAAGTATTTAAAATTTGACATGATTTTTTTATTTGAAATGAAAATAAAATATTTCCTATATAATTTTAGCCTTTTACCATTACATCATATTCCAAGTTTTCATTTCAAAATTTTAATTTTTTCTAAGTATTTGATTTAAATAATTTATTAAATTTATTAGAATACTATATGGTTGTTTTAATATATCAATTTCAACCAATAATTCAATAATATTTATTTCAAAAAGATCACAAGAATTTTTAGATGAATTAGATTTTAAATCTATATTCTATTTTGACATATTTTCTTTATCTAATAACACATAATCATAATATTGAATAATTTTTCTTTGATATTTAATTAAGGATTCATATTTATCTTGTAGAATAAATAAATACCTATTTAATCATCCTAAGAATGTTTTTCACAATTAGTGTTTCAAGAGTAAGTGGATTATACCTTGTTAGTATGAGCCAAAAGATATACCATTTGTTTTTATGCTTAGTATCAGAATATATAGAAGATTCATAATTTGAACATGAAGAATAACTCCAATTATCATTCATAATTTTCTTTCCTTTAATCATATAATCAGATTTAATTTGAGCTTTACATAAAAGACAATTAACCTTTGTATGAACTTTTTTGTTGTATTCACAACATCTATTTTTTTCTATTCATTTATTTTTATTATTGTAATTTTCTTTAAAAATTAAATGACTTGATTAATATTGTTCTAATATTAGATGAATTGAATAAAATTATTCATCCATAGTAGTTTTGAGAGCATCTTCATCAGGTTTGATATGATTTTTAGTTTCAACCTACTTCTCAACTTCATACAACATTAAAGATCCAATAAATTCCTTTATAGATAATTTTTTTCTCATGTATATTTATGTATAAATATAGATATTCCATTTTACTTTGAGGTTAGTACTCTGAGTAAATTTAACACTTGATCTGATTTTGAAATTGGATCTCCCAAAGAAGAAGAATTATTGACAATTTCTATCAGTCTCCCATTAATTTGAGTGGTCATTTCATCTTTATGAATTTTGAAGGTAAAAAAAATTAAAATTACAGTAGTGTACCCTAATTGTATGATATTTTTAGTTCATTCATAAGAAACATTAATAATCCGCCACATCATATATGAAGTAACGCATTGAGAAACTCAATTAAACTCATCAGTTCCTAAACCACAAACAATAACATTCACTGATTTTGAATTTAGATCGTATTATTTTTCTTGATCATTATTCCTTTTTTATAAATCATCCTTAGGAATATCAAAGGGCTTGATTAATTTAATTAAACTCTTATCCTGATGTTTTTAAAATAGATAATCATGTGGGATTTCCAACATCGAAAACTATCACCATTAAAGTAAGTAGCATGGATTATTGACATACCTTTACTAAGATAATCCATTTTGAGATTTTTGTTTATCGAATATTTACATAAAAATTGTTAGAGTCTTTAATATAGAACAAGAGAAAAATAAAACTTTTTATGCTCAATAAATCAATTCTTATTCTAATATCACTTATATGTATCAAGTATAATAATAATGTCAAAACCTTTGATAAATTATTACCAATTTATGTTTATCATAATCGGAAAAAAAATGTTTAAGTATTTGAAATAAGATAATATTCTAGTGGATCAAAACATTTGATAGAACTTTATGTTTACCAGAATAAAAACAAAACATGTATAAAGATTTTCAATAAAATAGAATTCCAGTAGAGCCCCACCTCTGATACCACTTTTTTTGTCAGAATGGATTTGATGAAGATAAATACACAAGAGGGGTGAATTGTGATTTTCAAAAACCTTGATAGATTTAGAAAAAATCTCTTATAATACAAAAACCTTAATTTTTCTCTTAAAAACATTAGTAATGAAATTAAATATGGAAAAGAACATAGTGATGTATAGTGGTTCAGGGCACACAGATCCCCTACTCCACTACACCAACGATCTACTCTAGGAGCATAGTGATTTTCACTAGTAGGTATTCTTATATGAAGATCTATTAACAACTAAGTGAATGAAGTTGACCCCTTACAAGGATTTTAAAAGACCTTTTGGTTCATTTATAGGGATAAAAAAAATATGAAAATTAGTATAAAAAGATGACACTTCCTTAAAAATAACAGATTTTGAGCATGGAATACTCTAATAAATAAATAGAGATTGATTTGATTGATAACACATGTTTTTCTTCATAGTTATAGAAAAAACAGACAAATGTTATCAGATCTTAAATAATGCATGCCCACAAATAGATATCCAACATTTCATAGGAATTCATCAAACAATGATATAAAAAACAATAGATAGATTTGTAAACATGTATGTCTTCAAATTTTATCTCTAAAAAATGATTGATCAGTCTTTCAAAAGAAGATATAATTTTAAGATGTAGCAGTAGTGGAAAAGGGAGTTAATTAGATAGATCAAAATGGTTATATCTCTAAAGTGTAGTTATGAAGGCCATTACAAACATGTCTTTTTTCAAACATGTATTTTCCTTTTCTATGTATATATATTTGTTGTCTATCTCATCTCTCTCTTCTCAATGAATATTGTCTCGAAATTTATATTTTTTATCAAATAGCTTTAGTTCAAACCAAATCTTAAAATATAGCATAATAAATTATGAATATTTTTATTGAAAAGCAGTTAAGAGACTCTCCTACAAAACAAGTCTACAACAGGGCTAAAAAATAAGTGATAAAGGTACCCTTTATCAGTGCATTTTTTAGCACTGATAAAAGACAGCCTTTATGAGTGTATTTTTTTTTGCGCAGATAAAGAGTGCCATTTATAAAAACAGTATGTTTAGCACTGATAAAGGACACTCTTTATTAGTGATTTTTTTAGTTCCCAAAAAAGAATCATTTATCAATTCTTTTTAGCACCAATAAAAGTACTAATAAAATGGAATCATTAAATACAAAAATGAAAATGATTTTTTCAAAATAATGTTAAAATTTTTATTAATTAAATAATTATTTATAAAAATTAATAAATTGATTATACTATATATAAATTATAAATAATATATATATATATATTAAATAAATAGATATATGTAAAATGAAAATTAGACAAATAAAAATTAGAAATAAAGAAATTGAGAATACTATTAAATAATTCATTAATTAAATAATTATTAATAATGTTAATAAATTGTATATGTTAAATATATAGACATATATAATTTTATATAAATATTAATTATATTATAAAAAATTTATTTATGATTTGCATTTAATACTAATATATTTTTTGAATAATGGTTTATAGTAAAAAATTAATATAAATTAAAAATACAGACAAATTGTATCGAGTAATGAACATAATTAAATGTCGTTTGAATTTTCAATTTAATATAGATCAAATGTATTATATTTATTTCACATATATGTAAATAAATAATTTTTATAAACATATTAACACACACAGATATGGTTTTGGGAATTTAATCAATTTATATTTTTTATTTTTTATAGATTTATTTACAATGCTTTAATATTTTCAATATGTATTAATCTTTATTTCAATATATATCCATTTTTTAATAATTTATATTAATCAAAATTTTCAAAATTTTCAATATTATAATCATTTATTCATTAATAAATTTTACTCATTTTTAACATGCATGAACCTAAGATTGACTAACTAAATGGCCAGAAGGCCTAAATTTTTATTAATTTTCAGATAAATCCATTTTTAAGGAAAAAGGGGAAAACCTCACATGATTTCAAGGATGTAGAAACATAAACATAATCAAAGTTAAAAGCCCGAAACAAGACTACATATAAATACCCCTCCCCAGCATCAACATCAGTACGAAAACCTCCATAAATGCATGACTGTTCATAAAGTTGTCCCGTGCAAAAATGCATGGGTCTGGAACCGATGGCTGAGCCATAACCTCTCAAAACATCCAAATCTGAGTAGTCATGCACAGCGAAAGCACCTTCTCTAATCCTTATCTTGAGAAATTCCATGTTGAATTTCTGGTAGAACCCATCCAAAAAATCATTTCTAGAAAAAATCCTTAGCCCTTCAACTGTAAAAAATTTGGAGCAATGTGTGCATAGTTCCCCTCACTCTAAAATAATCTCCAGTACTTCGTATCCATGGTAGAAACACCACCATAATCATAAATACATCACTGCTTCACCATTAAACATTCACTGAATGCCATCATCTCAACAAAATCAACGAAAAATAAACACATCCTTGCATAAAAACTCATCTCTAAGTAAACAAAAAGCACCACAGAACCATTGACTTCAAACACAGACAAAATCAAACCACACCCTAACACCATAATAAAAAATGAGTAGAATATCAAAATCTAAAAAATGCATAAATCCTAGAACTGAATCATGAGAAGCAGAACATCCAAAATCACTGATAAAATATCAAAAAACAGTAAACCTTCACAAAAAAGATAACCTCCAGAATGTCGCCGGAAGAAGTCCTCACTGCAAGCCAACTGTAGATCCCATCACCGCCTCCATAGACGCACATGAAGACCGAATCCTCCCAACACACCCACAGGTGACACCAAATGAATCTAAGAACCCCAGATCGAAGCATCTAAAACCCGAAATCTAGACCAACACCGCACCGCCAAGTAAACCTTAGCAATCGTGAAGGTTTGGGAGTGAAAAGGCCAGAAAACCATGCGGATTGTTGAGACGGATGAGGCCACACATCTCTACCACTAGAAGATACCACACTCCACAAATGATAAAAAATATTTGATAAATATTAATTTTATCTATGCTTATTAACTCAGCACTCATAAAATGTATCTTTATCAGTTCTTTTTCGGAGGTACTAATAAAAGTGCCATGATCTATTTTAAGAACCCTAACCATCATGAACTAGTTTGAAATATTTAAAGATCTCTATATAAAATATCTTCTTACGATTCTCCTCTTTGTCAAATAAAAGCTCAAATATAGTCTAGAATCAATCATCCAACTATTCCATGGTTCAAATCAATGGCTCGAGCGATTAAAGGGTTGACAGAAACCAAGGCATGGACAAAATCCAGGTTTTTCAATATCTCAAATTTCCCTCAGTAGTCCAATGAACCTTTTCACCCCACATTTGTATATCCCAACAAGTCAATTTGCATAATCATATAATAAAACAACCTGAAAATTATTATTTTATAGATATGTTGAAGTATCTTCTTCTCGGATAAAATTTATCTCTCCATAGAACAACATTGGTATTGTGCAACTTGATATATATCAAACCCAATGTTTGGTCATGTTTTTGGGAGGTATAATAGGCTCACAATACATATATTCCGTGACATCTACCTCTTAAAAATCATCGAATTTTAAAAAATTCATCCATATGACATTCATTATTGTCATTGGTTTGGAATATTCCATTTCAAATCACTTGAGATCAACTTTTTATATTTTTATTGATAAATTAATGTGCTATGATTTCCTGAATTCTCCTATAAACCAAGGAAAATTTTTCACCAATCATTTTCATCTCAATATCATGCCTCATATGATCTACAAAAAAATTCTCGTTGTGCTTTTTCCAATCCTCAAATAATATCTTTTCAACATATATGAGTACCAACATCATTTGATCTTTCTCCTTCTTGTTGTAGAGGGTGTGATCAAATCCACCTCACTAAAAACGAATATTTCTTAGCTATTAATTTGACCTTAAATATTGTGTCTCCGTCAATTTAATTATCTTATACAATGAATTCTTTAACTGAAACACCTTTCACTAATTTTCATTCATAATAAACCCATATGGTTTCACAATGTATACCACCCTTAATAAATCCATTTAGGAACATATATTTGACATCCATTTTCTATTCTTCTAACTACAATTTTACAGAAATAGAAAAAAAATTCAGATAGCTTCCAACTGGGCTATGGGAGTAAATTTATTATAAATATAAATTCATTTGATCTAGGAGCTCCCCTTTCACACTATATATTTTTTATTTTTATCCACTTTCCCATAGTCAAGGAGTTTATTACTAGACATCCACCTGGTTCTGAAAACATTTATGTCTTCCATCCTTCGAAAAATTTCCCATTTCCCATTTTTCTTATTTGGTTCAAGGTTTTATTGTGTATATTTTATCCAATTATCAACCTTTTCTGCCTCTCCAAATGATTTAGGCTGTACTTGGGGAAAAATTGTGATTTTTGGTAGAGTCTTGCCCCTTCGAATTTTCACAAAAACATTCCTAGCATCAATGAAATTTTATTTATTAATTTCATCCATGACTTTATTTCTTATGGTAGAGAAAAATATATCCATATTTGAAATGATAACCCACTCATTAACACTTCATAAAAATCTCTTAATTTTTTTCATCACACATCTAATTAACACTATGTATGTTTTACTCTAATCAATCTAAAAAATATCATTCTTTAACATTTCCTTTTTGTTCCACCAATAAGAATATCTCCTTAGAATCTATGTAATTCTCACAAATGGTAGGTATTACACCTTTTAGGGAACACAATGAATTAAAATTGAAATCCTCATTAGTTTTATCTCGCAAACAGTTATTATTCCAATTTGTTGCTTGGGACTCATCCCCCATATATTTTATGTTTTATGAAAAACATTGATAATTAGTCATCATATGGATGACTACTACTTTGAGTATTTCAAGGAACATAGGTTCATGTCCACAAGAGATGGAGAATGACTTCCAAATAACAAAATAAAATGAAAACTGTTCAGAAGAAGAGCTAATGAGGATGAAATTTTTTATAACTTACACCTTTGGATTAATTCATAGGATAACACCTACCATAGTAGAGTTATTATTTTATTAAATTCAATTACTTTTTTTCTTCAAAGAAAACTGAAATTCATTGAAACAATCAAATGTGGAGTTTCCCTTATTAAAATTATATATAACTTTCAACATTGACAAGGAATATCTTATGTGTTTTTATTTATTTATTGTACTAAATGAATATTTTATGAATCCAATATGATATATTAACTTTCAATCAGACGATTAAAATAATCAATCCAATGTATCTTATTTTTTACTCATCTTCTAAAATAATTTATTGATTGTCTGGAGAGATCTATTATCATTTTCTATTATCATTATATATTTATTGTTGTAATATCTTTATGGTCAAAAATGTTTTCATAGTAAAAAAATTTATCCATAGAATAAATGTATTATTTCATATTTCTGTTTTATATATTTATTTTTATTATTACTCATATAATAATTTTTTTGTACAAGTGGATTATTTTGTTCGAGTTGGGTTGATTTGTTCAAAGATTCTTGTGCTCTGAGGGATTGGACTTATAGCTTATTTCTGAGATAATTACAATAAGGAAATGCTTCAAAAATGAATACAACCATAAAAAAGGTGAATTAATACTACTTATTTTAATTATTTTGTCATCATTTTATCTACAATTTATATGTTAATTTCCTAGTCATTTTCGTCTAATAATTAGTTATTTTTTTACATAGATCTTTTGGGAAGTCAAATTTTTAGTTCAATAATATACAGCATTCCAAAAAAGAGATAAAATGATTCTTTCTACCAATGTAAACACATTTTACATTTTCAATGTAATTATTTTTCAAGATTCGAAAAATGCATACTAATTTTATCTTGTTGTCAAAAAAAGAATTTGCATTATTGAAATAAATAAGAGTAGTGGAAGTTCATGTTTTCATTGTAGATAATTCTCATGATATAATGAGCACATGTTTTTTCTCTAAACTTCAAACTTTTAACAACAAAAAAAGGGTTTTAGCTGAGAACATCAAGTCAATATCTAGTGTTGGTAGTTCGACATAGAATGACAATTGAACGTGTTTATATTGGTAGTTATGATTTTTTGGAGACAGTTGGATGTGATGGAACCAAATTCATCTCAATCCGACACATGGTGTGAAAAGAATGAATCAAAGTGATTCTTTTTATTTAAAATTGACATCAATTTTACTAAAAAGGACAACTGACTTACTCAAACCTGTGAAAACACATTATAATATTCTGATATATTAGGTAAAAAATAAATAAGTCATTTTGGATGTTTATGAATCATCCACACTATATCTAGATGCATGGCGTGACATCTAGGACTCAATGTGTCGATTATCAGTTTAAAATTGACAATTTAGATTAAAAAAAATTCCCTCTCAGAAAACAAAGCAAACATGCTCATATTTTCATAATAATTTAGGAAATATATTCATTATTCATTTATAATGTGTAAGAATTAGTCTCACATCAAAATGATACACAATGTCATCAGTATGGGACCAAGTGCATGTTTCCAGTTTAAAATGACATTTTAGTAAAAAAACAAGTGACATACTCAAAACCAATAAAACTAATTTATATTATATTTATACTTTAGTAAAATAGTCCCTAAGTAACTTAAGACACGTAGAAATTAGTTGTTCCTCAATCGGACACATGGTGTGATTAGTATGACTTAAAATAAATATTTTTATTAAAATGAAGTCAATTTTAGTAAAAAGGATTGCTAACCTTCTCAAAATCAGGAACACACATTCAGATTATTTTGATACATAAGGTAAATGATCCATATGTCATTTTAAATATATAGAAATTAGCCTCAGCTCAATTCGACACATGATGTGCCTGATATGACTCAATGTGGTTGTTATCAGTTTAAAATCAATAGTTTAGTTCAAACAAATCACTCATTGAAAATAGAGAAAACATGATCTAATTTTCTTGAAAATAAAGGAAATTTTTTCAAAATTCAATTGGGACATATAGTAATAGGTCTCACATCAAACCGATGCACGATGTGACCAGTATGAGTGAAAGTGTGTGTTTCTCGTATAAAATAACAATTTAGTAAAAAAGAAAATTGATGTACATAAAAGTGAGTAAATGAATTCATATAGTTTTTTACTTTGTGAAAATGTTCCGTAAGAAATTTGGTATGTTTAGGAATTATCCCCGACTAAATCTGACTTACGTTGTGACTGATATGACTCTATGTGCATCTTTTTAGTTAAACTTTTCATCAATTTTAGTAAAAACAACAACTAGGATACTCAAAATCAAGAAAACGCATTCATATTGTTATGAAACATTAGTAAGATGATCCATAAGTCATTTTGACATGCAATAATCAGTCACACCTCAATCCAATGCATAGTGTGACCGTTATGACACCATATGTGTCTTTTTTCATAAAAATGACCTCAATTTTAGTAAAAAGGACAACTGACCAACTCAAAAACAAGAAAACGAAATTGAATTATTTTTATACTTTAGGTAAATGATCTATAATCCACTTTTTACATGTAGTAAATAGATACACCTCAACCTGATACATGTTGTTCCCAGTATTACTCAATGTATCTGTTATCATTCTAAAATTGATAGTTTAGTTCAAAAAATGCAACTCAATGAAAACAGAGAAAACACACTCAGGTTTTATTGAAAATTTAGGAAAATGATTCAAAAATAATTTTTGACATGTTTTAATTGGTCTCATGTGAAACAAATACACTATGCGATTGGCATGAGTCAAAGTTCATGCTTCTAGTTTAAAATGATATTTTAGTAAAAAAAGACAAGTGAAATACTAAAAACTAAGTAAAAACATTCATATTATTTTGATACTTTATTAAAAATATTTATAATCCATTTAAGATGTTTAATAATTATCCCCACCATAATCTAACGCACAGTGCGACCAATATGACTCCAATTGCATCTTTTTATATAAAGCTGATATCATTTTTTGTAAAAATGGAAACTGACCTACTCAAAACTGATAAAACACATTCTTATTGTTTTAATAAATTAGGGAAATCACCCATAAGTCATTTTTTATTTATATTAAGCATCCATACCTCAATTCTATACATTATGTGCCCGGTATGACTCAGTGTGTCTGTTATCAGTTTAAAAATAAAAATTTAGTTCAAAACATTTCACTCACTGAAAACCAAGAAAACATGCTCATATTTTCTTGATAATTTATAAAGGTTATTCATAATTAATTTTTGGTGTGTAGCTTTTGGTCTCAAGTAAAACTAATACATTATGTTATCATTATGTATCAATGTGCATGTTTCCAGTTTAAAATAACATTTTAGTAAAAAAGAAAATTGACATACTCAATAGTAATTTAATGTGTTAGGATTGTTCTGATACTTTATGAGAATGATCCATAAGATATTTGGGATGTTTAATATTTATCCTCACCTCAATCAAACACATGGTGTGAATGATGTGATTCTAGGTGTGTCTTTTTATTAAAAATTCAAATCAATTTTAGTAAAAAGGAAAATTGACCTACTAAAAACAAAGAAAACACATTCATATTGTTTTGATACTTGAGGGAAACAATCCATAAATCATATTTTATGATTATGAATTAGTCAAACGATCATATGATACACAATGTGCTCAGTATGACTCAGTGTGTCTATTATCTATTAAAAAGAGAAAGTTTAGTTCAAAAATATCATTCACTAAAAACCATGCAAACAGGCTCAGTTATTTTTAATAATTTATGAATTTTATTCATAAGTCAATTTTGAGGAGTATTTTTTGGTATCATTTGAAACTGGTACATGATGTGATCTATAGGAGTCAAAGTGTGTTTCTCCAATTTAAAATGACATTTTAGTAAAAAAGACAAATGATGTACTCAAAATCTAGTAAACGCATTCATATTATTTTGATACTTTTTGAAAATGATCCATAATACATTTGGGATGTGTATGAATTATCCACACCTTAATATGATACATCGTGTGACTAATATCACCACATGTGTGTCTTTTTTTTAAATTGAGATCAATTTTAGTATAAAGGACAACTGACCTTCTAAAAACTGAGAAAACTCATTCAGATTATTTTGATACATTGTTAAAATGATCCATATGTAATTTTTTACATTTATTAATTATCATCACATCAATTTGATACATGATGCGTCTTGTATGAATCAATGTTCCCATTATCAGTTTAAAATTGACATTTTAGTTTAGAAACATTCACTCACTGAAAACCAAGAAAACATGCTTAGATTGACTTTATAATTTAGTAAAAAAAATTCATAATCCATTTTTGATGTGTAGAAATTGGTATCACATTAAACTAAAACATGATGTGACTGGTATAACTCAAAGTGTGTGTTTCCAGTTTAAAATAACATTTTAGTAAAAAAAATAAAAGTTACGTACTCAAAACCAAGAAAACACATTCTGATCGATTTGATACTTTAGAAAAATGATCCATAAGTCAATTTAGACGTGTAAGAATTATCCTCACCTCAATCCAAAAATTGTGTGGTCGGTATGACATCAATTACACCTTTTCAATATATATGTATCATGTTAGTTTAAAACCCGCATAACATCCTAAAAAACAAGAAAATGAGCCAATATTTTTTTTCATATTTCTATCTGATATTAGTTAATTATTTTCTGTATCATTATTATCGTATACTTATTTAGTTAATTTATGTTGATATAATTCTTAAAGATGAAAACGAATTGGTGTTACATACAAGAATCAACTGCAACTTAATATGATACACACATATCCTTGTATGACTCAATGTTTAGTTGTAAATCAGCTGTTTCTATTAATTTATTTATTTATATTTTTAATGACATAATAATTGTTTTCTTATACAAGATATTTTTTTTCTCGAGCAGGGGTTAGGATCAAAAGATAAAGAAATACTTTTTTTTAATGTATTTAATAATTTTTACTTATGTATGTTTATAAACCAATGTTTGAAATGTATATAATATAGTGTGTTTTTCTTTTAATTGGGATGAAAATTTTATTTCGTTTAAATTATGTATTTTTACATTATTTTTCTGATTTAGTGGTGTTTTTGGTGTTGTGGTGTGCTGTTAGAGCCCATTGCACTGATGTTGCAGTGTTCTATCACAACACACCACGGTATGTCCCCTTATCAGCGCTTAAAAATTCATTAATAAAGGTATCATTTATTAGCTCTTCTAAAAGTGTTTATGAACGACTAGGGGTTTTAATCACACTCAAGTATTTAGCACTTCTGTATCGCTGATAATGTCCGTTTTTGGCACTGTTAAAGGCCAATGTTTTTTGTAGTGAGAGTCTTAACTTTCTATAAGAATATAAATGATTTATTTTTTTGAATATGAACCTTTGATTAGATCCTAAAATAGAATTGATTAGATATTTTCTTACGCAGAAACCATTGTAGAAATAACATATAATATCTTAAATTTAAAACTACTTCATTGAATTACTGAACATAGGTTTCCTCTATGTTAGGACAAAATCCAAAAGTAGGGTTGACAATGTATTGTTGTTCACAAACACAAGGTGGATAAACAATAATTTTCTTTTCTAAAACATATTTCCCTTCTAAACATAGTGTATATGATCTATACACTTTCTTAGAATCATAGGGATTATAAGCCTTACGTTATGCTTATAAATATAGGGTATGAATAATATTTCTAAAATATTCAAAAAAACGTCCATAAAACATTAATAAATATCTATCATGGATTAATTGATTGAATATATTTTGAAAATAATTATTCTAGAGAATATTATCAGCCTGAAATTCACTTAAAATAAAAATCATTAGTAACATAAACTTGGTTGTTTATGAGCATCAAAACCAAAAATGAAATTAACGAAATTGATGAATCATCACATGCCCAACATGATTTTCTCATATTTCATCATGATCTCTCTAAATCACATCCACCAACTATTAAAACATTAACGAAAACTGAAATTTACCTTTTATATTTTATTTAACATTAATTAAATGAATTAAATATGGAATGAAAATGATTATTATATTAATAAATTACAACTCATAGTCAATTAATGACATTAGTATAAGGGTATGTAACTACTGAATCATAATGTGACCACACACCTACACCTATACCATTACACTCTTAGAAAAATTGAATTTTTGAAACAAAATGTTGATACGTGAATATATTCACTATCCCAAAAATATTTAACATCCAAATATAATTTAATTCATAATTTAAGTTTTTATAAAATTAGAACAATACCAAGTTCTCAATCTTGATAAGCATGTAATAAAGTGTGTCATAAATTTTTTTTAGAAACAAAATCAAGGATATTTATGGTAATAATTATACCAAATAAAAACATGAGTTAATAATGCCATAAAATCAACACTTGTGTGTAAAAACCATTTTATGTTTTTTATTCCACTTTTTATTTAGTAAATACATGTTATTTTAGTTTATTTAACTTACCCTATTCTTTATACTAAACCTTACTGACACCCTTTGAAATAAAATTTAAAAACCCACTCATTTAATAATTCATAACAGTAGAACCCTTTTAGTGATGTATGGTATTTTATGTTTTATAATAATTATTTTTAATTTACTTCTTTGATTATTTTGGTTTTTTTTGGTTCTTTTTCAATGATGACATTAAGTATCACCCATTGGTAAATATAGTGTAGTATTGAAACTAATTATAAAAGAAACAAACATATGGAAAACCAATTTTGAAATCTAACTAACATTAACCGAACATATATATACTTTCACTTAAATAAAAAATATTCACATTTCAATAAATGTCAGATCCATGCTCATAATAATATTATATCATTGAAATATATTTTTTAATGATAAAATAATATGAAATAAGGAAATTTGGCAGGTATTTTCATTGAATTATATGATCAGATAGAAATTTAGTATGATTACTCTGACACAAAAGTGAAAAAATAAGGAAAAAATTAAAATACCATATAATAAGGAAGAAAGATACTAAAATAATAAATATAAATTAAACATAAAAAATATCACATAGAAAAAAACAGTGAAATAGTTGAAAATATTCCTAACTCAAAATAGTATCCACCCCACCCAAACACACACACATAGAATTTATAGTTTCTTCATAGTAATTAAACAGAAGGTTTTAATGAAGGGTATAACTAGATTGGTGTCACTAATATATGGATTTATGAAGGTGGAGTTCTTCCAATGGAGAATTTTTATGGGTTTTTTGAAAGTCATTTAGCAGTTACCCATTAACAGTTAATATTTATACGGGCTCTTAATTTTTAACCCACATAATGATAAAAGTATAGAAATTAGGTATAATACATTGTCCAAACAAATTGCAAAAACTTAACTAAGTGTAAATTATCCCTTTATTGTAAAGTAGGACATTTTACCTAATGTGGAACTAAATATGAAGGATGCGGCAGTCATGAGAATGTATTTTTATTTCCCTATATACATGGGGATTTCACAAATGAATATATTTTTATTTCCTCTAACTCTTTTGTTTTAAATTTCTTTTGATCATCTATGTTTGAAAGATTATAATTTCGTTATTTAATGGTCCAGTATGCATAATTTTATATCTCAAAAAGGCAGTGAAAACTCTCCCAAAATACTTGTTGATAAGGTGAAAGTTGAATGTGAGTTTTTAAAGAAGTAATATAATCTATAAATCATCAACTATCCTAAGACAGAAAATATTTTCTATTGGGTTGGACAATTTCTCAAGAATTGTTTTACCTCTATATTAGGTACCTCATGTTTCCAATTAGTTTGGGGGTGATAAGATAAATAAACATGGTTTTTACCCCCAAAAGATGTAAAACTGATTCAATTAAGTGGTTATTCAAATAAAAAATCTTGTCAATAGTGATGAAGCTAGGTAACCCAATATATAAAATATTTGGTTTATTAAAAATTTCACAACTATTTTTGAGTCATCAGTCCTTGTTGCTCATGGTACTTACCATTTGGAAAGATAATCCACTTAAGGAAGAATCTATATGTTTCTAAATGAATCAGAAAATGATTATATAAATTCAATGCCTCAAACTTAAAAAAACTACATGAAAAAGAAATATTTGTTATGAAATTTAACTTATTTATTTATATTTCATGTCTTTTTTTGTTGAGAAAAATCTATAAAAAATCTTGGGTTTCTAGAAATATTTTTCTCCAAAATTGGATAGAATAATTTACCTTACGAGTAGTCCATTTGAAATTGTAGTGGACCCCACATGAAAGAGTCTAATTGAACCCAATGATGAAAAAAATCATAATTAAGGACACAACACCTTATTACTTAATCACTATTTACAAACCTATGTTAGGGGTCATCTCAAATATATCAACGAGACTCATACTTAAGATGCTCAACTAGGGTTTCAATGAAATTTTAAAAAATATAAGATATTAATAAATAGTTTATAATGTTAGTATTCCATGGAAAAAAAATATCTCACTCAATAAAATTTCTCATCCAATTTTTTTTAATTTCTTGGAGTGTCGAGGGATAAGTCTATTTCTGAGGATATAAGGATTATATAGATATGGACATCCACCAAATTATGTGCTCTATTTTCCCCATAATTTCTAAATTGAATTCATGATGGTGAAACATCCAATGAATGAGATATGGTTTGTATTATAGTTCTTAAGGAGATACTGCAACACCCCAAGTTTTGAAAAGAATATTATTCTCTATATATTTCTTATCACGCACCACTTGGCTTTAAGTGAATTGGGATACATTATAAGAATATTATTATTTAAATGTGACAATTATAACCTAGTCATAAAATTGGAATGTATGAATAGTATTAACCATATTTTGTAATATATATAATTTTCATAATCAATAAAAATTTATTGATAAATGCATAGTAAATAATAACTCAAATTTTAGTAAAGTCGTTTTATTATTCTAAAATACAATTTCTGTAAGAAAATTTATTGTTTTTTTGTAAGAAAATATTCTAATTGTGTTTTGGAAATTTTGGAAATTTTATTTGTTAAAATAGATATATTTTTTGAAATCATTATATAAAAATTATATTATGTTGAAATATTATGATTTTTCTAAAATGTTTGAATTTTCAATAAATAGTGAAAATACTGATTTTTATTGAAAGCTATATTTTATTTTAAGATATTTACAAAGAAAAATTTAATTTTAGATTATTTTTAAAAATTAATTTTTAAAATTTTGATTAAAAAAAATGGAATTATAGTCTTTGTAATTAAGTTTATACTATAATTTTGTAACACCACAAGATTTTATGAAAAATATTATTTTTAATTTCATTAATGTCATGTGTTGTACGCTAAACCAAAAGGATCTTGCACAACACGCATCCTTGACTTGCCTTTTATTACACGCAATCGCGACCTTCCTTGATAGCGTGTGTAGTACGCAATACCGAGTTTCACTAAACAACGATATGCTATTAAAATATTATTAAAACTAGCCGTTATGAATAGTAATAACCACTTTTTGAAATTTTGTAAATATTATTTTTCAAAATGGACTTCCTTTTTGGATTTGGAATATCGAAATTAGCTTAGGGTGAAATTTTGGTAATTTTTGGATAACTTTCATATTTTGATGAATAGTGGAAATTACTAAATTTTAATTAAAAACAACTTTTTCAATCGAAATAATTAATAGTGATAAATTATTAATTTTATTGGTTTTAAAGTATATTTATAATATATTTTTACAATTTAATACAATGATGGTCATTGGATGTAATTTCACATTTAAACTAGTTATAAACAAGATTCAATCTTTTGATAGTTATTATCTCTTAAAAACACGCTATTTGATTTGACGATGGGAATTAATTTTTAAATTAGTTAATGCAACTGATATGTTTTGAATTTGGTAAAATAGACATCATTTTTGAGTTCATAATATCAAATATAGCTTAGACCTAATTTTTGGTATTTTTCTGAAAACTTTCAATTTTTGATGAATAGTGAAACCACTAAGTGGTAGTTAAAAAAACTGAATTGTTTATAAAACATAATTTTACCACTTCTGTGAGTGTAATTTCAAAAATCCGAGAGACACGGTTGATGTCAGTAAGTAAAATGTGGTTCAATGAGATAAAAATAATTTTTTGGTGAATAGTAACTTTTTACTTTTTTTTACCACGGTTAAAAGTAAATAGGGTAATTAAGGGAAGAAATGATATTATTATTACCCTAACACATGTCCGAATTCTATTGGACAAGTTTAATTCGACCAAAAACAAACTTAGGAATAAAATATGACCATTTAGGCCCACATGGATTAGATTAGGACATTTATTATTAATTTATTTAAAGAAGGGTTAAAAGAGTTAAAATCAAAGTTTATTTACTAAAACATTTTTAATATGGGATTATACAAAAGATAAATTCGACTATAAATAATAATTAGAAATATAAAAAAGATTTCCTACATAATGGTATTTTATTTTTAATTTTTAGACATTAAATAATTTAATTTATTTATGACACAACGATGATGCAGTAATTATCTTATTAATGAAATATTGACATAATTGATGTTATAAATACCCAAATAAATATAATTGGAGACTTTTTATGAATTCCACTAATTTTCTAGGTTAATATGACATGTTAGTATTGATTTAATTAACTTTTTTTGAACTTATCATTCTGTTATGATATTCAAAAAAATTAATTACTAAATAGTGTCAAAATTGACATAAAATAGTTTTTAAAACAAATATTATATTATTAATTGTTATTTTATTCCTAAAAATCTAAGGTTCGGCCAAATGACTTATTTAAGGTTATATATATTAATAATAAACAACTTGGGGTTAGTTTGGCTTGATATAGTACGTTTATTAACCTTATAGTATAAGAACACAAGAAGACACGGTAAAAGTAAAATTACTTAACTTAATGTTAAATCTAAATGATAAGGTTAAAATAGGAACCTAAACCTGTCTAAATTCTATTGGATGAGAGGCTTTCGACTCATCCCCACCTTATCCTCGAAATAAATCAATTCGGATCTATTTAAAACCGAACTTGACTTTATAATAAAATAATATTTTTAGTCCAAAGGTGCCCCTCTCCTCCCCTATAAAAGGGCACCTCCTCCCTCTCTTCCTCACACAACTTTGAGCCTTCAAGCTCGGCCAACCCCTGCCAAATTCTCTTCTCCACTTCCCTAGAAACATCCTAGAGGTTCTGGTCTTCCTCAAAGACCAATTTTAGTGCCCTAAGAGGAGGTCTCAAAGAGGCGCTTCAGAGAAGAGGTAATTTCCGTTACCGATTCTTTCACCTTTATTTCTTTTTCCACTTCTTCTTCTTAGGTTGTTTCATTATGTAGTAATAACATCAGTATCTCTCATATACTGATATGTTATTATAAGAATGAAACAATCCTATTTCACCATCTATCCATCCTAAGTAAAACGAAATCACCGCTCGTGCGTACGTACGGAATACCGTCTCCACGCCGTGGTAAAATCTATTTTCCACCACCACCTTACTTGATGGGTATAATGGTGTAAATAATAACTATATATTATTATTTTAAAGTGATATTGATTCTGAAATAGTATACATACACTCCAATACAGTCCCACGATCATGAGAACGATATCATTGCTTGTGCGTACGTACAGACTACCGTCTCCACGACGCGATGAGATTCATTCTCCATGTTAACCATTTAAGAATGATTATAAAGTATATATAAGCAATAATAATGAAATATATGACATTATAAAGCTACTGGATTTATGTGTATATATATCATCTACTTAATTCCACTCAATTCAATAACGAAAAGAAAACAGCGTTCATGCGTATGTACGGCCTACCATCTCCATGAACGGTGTATTTCTTTCCATTTATTGATCCATTATATATATGTATATTCTGAATATATATATATATAAATCATGTTTTATATTATGGAATTAAGTAATCATGATCTAATTAATCATATGAATAATTACAAGTCAAAACACGGACGACAAATGAAACAATTTTACCCAAAACGCTCTTTAACATGGAATTTACAAAAGAACAGGTAATATAAACTCATAAGTGAACCATATATGATATCATAACAATGAATATGATTCTGTAATAAGTCAATGACATTATTTAAATCATTATACAGGAGGTTCAGACACTTACGAAGCAAATCAGTCCTAAGGTAAGGGAAAATATCACAATCTCATTTTTATCCGAGATTGTTTATACTTTTGTATTTACTAGGGTGTATTTTATCATCCACATCCATGTTTACTCAATATTTAATATTTATATCCTTATATAATACTTTATATCCAATTTTACCCTTCGGTGAGTTTTTAGTAAAAGATATGAAAGGAATCTTTTGTCGTTTTTTGTACGAGGTACTTTTTGACTTTTCTGACAAAAGTACAAAGAATGTTTTTTTTAACTTATACGGCATGAATGGATTTTTAAAGCATTATTTACAATAAGCTTAATTTAAAAGTTTTCAAGTTTATTTTTAATCAACTTCTTTTATTTTATAATTGTACGACATGTTAAGAAAGGAAAAGTGTTTTTGAAGAAGAAAGGATATTTTCCTCAAGAATAGAGTTCAAGCATTTTATCAAAATCATTTTCCATATAAGATAATTAAGGGTTATGTTTCTATCCCTATTATTATATTGATTTGATTATGTTGTGATGGAATTATATTTATGAATTCCTTTATCTTATATGAATTTTTTTATGATGTTACAATGTTTTAGATTCCCATTTTTATTACATGGGTTATGCAATGATGTATGATTTATGATTTTGTGGCACACATAAGAATGGTATAATTATGAGATGGGTGGGACCTATATCTCCCTCCAATGAATTGGGTAAATATTTTATATCTCATGAGATAGACATGGCTGGAATGGTAGGTTATACCGGTTCAGTGAAACATGACTGAAACGAGGGTGAGTCGGTTCAGAAAGGGACTTTGTCCACTAAGATAGTCTTGCCAATGAGTCTTGACTAACAAGAAATGATTCTCTATGATTATGTGTGTATGCCACAAAGTTTAATGTTTTAACTTATGATTATTATGATTACATTTCACTGCCATGAGTTATCCCAGGTTATGAAATTATGATCTCTTTTACAGGTTAATATTTTCAAAAGTTATGTGATTATGTATATGATGTGATTGATATTTCTTTTGTTTACCATTACTGAGCATTTGAGCTCACCCTTTTATGTTTTCTTTTCCCCAGGATATAAATAAAGGTTTTAGGTATAAAAAAGGAGAAAGATCTTTATGGGAGATGTTGAAGATCTTTCACCAGGATTAGAAGATTATATTCCGAGTTTCCAAAGACACTAAACTATTACGATCCTTGTGTGTGTGTTTTTGTTATGTACTAAGTATTCTGCAAATTTAATGTAATGTCAATGTACGTCAAGCTTCAGGTCTCTAAAGTTGGTATCAGAGGAAAGGTTTAGTCAACCTTTGGAAACTAGGATGCGAAAACATTAGTGAGATCCCTATAGATATTTCTAAGGAATGTCTAGGGATGTCCCTAAGGTTAAGTATACGTATAGGTTATAGTACTAGAATTACGCTAACGATAACAAAATTAAACCTAAGATGTTAGATATTGAAGGTACTCCCCCTTTATTATGTTGTTTTCCCTATCATGATTTTTTCCTCTCACACTATTCTTTTTGGGTTTTAGACGATGGCTGGAACCCGAAGGAACCGTGTTGATCAATGCAATTGACAATGCAATGATTGCCCTCCTGAAAAAACAAATGTTATGGGAGATGGAGTGCAAAATCTTATTGATATACTTACACAAGCTATGAATCCTTCTGGACTTCCAAATGAGCAGAGAAGGGAACAATATCATATTGAGTCCTTCATGAGGCAACGTCCACCTTCTTTCAGTGGGTCTTCTGATCCACTTATTGCTGAACAATGGATCAGCACGACTGAAAAGATATTTTCAGTTCTTCAATGTTATGAGCATGATAAAGTCATCTTAGCAGTATATCGTTTGGAAGGTGAAGCAGATCAATGGTGGAATCTTATCAAGAATACGAGTCCAAGAGATGAAATTGAGTCCATGGAATGGGACGAGTTCAAGAACTTGTTTTTCAGTAAGTACTTCCCTCGTATTCTTCGAACAAATATGGAAAAGGATTTTCTTGAGCTGAAGCAGAAGGATGATGAATCTGTTGGTATATACGAAGCGAATTTTACAAGACTTGCAAGGTATGCATCAGGCATTATCATACAACCTAAAAGTAAAGTTGATAGATTTTTCAATGGCTCAAAACCAAGTCTTTGAAGGGAATTAGCTATAAGAGACTTCAGTAGCTATGAAGAAATTGTGCGTTGTTCTATGAAGGTAGAAATGGAAGTTGGTGTTACATGTCCATCTCATTGTTTTGAAAAGAAACAAAATATGGAGTTCAAGGAGAAATCTCAAAATAATGGTGAAAATAAGATGAATGTTTCCTTATGCACAAAGTCTGGAAAGAAGAATGGTGGAGATTGTCTTAAAGGGACTAGAAAATGTTTGAAGTGTGGAAAAGAAGTCCATCGAGAAGCTGAGTGTCGAAGTAATAGAAAAAGGGTTTCTAATGATGTGAATAAAGAAAACACTGTAGAGAACGCACCACCAACTTTTCAATGCTTCAAGTGCAAGGAAATGGGGCATTCTTCTAATAAATGCCCTAATCCAAGGGTTAGTGATGATCGACATGAGAAACCTCTTAAGGCAATGGACAAAGGGAAGTCACATGCGATCACTATTGGAGATGTTGAATATGACAACGATGTGGTGGAATGATTAAGTGTTTATGTAATGGGATTCCAAAATAATGTTGTATCATAAAGTATTGGAATATTTATGTATTGGTATAATGTGGTATTCAAAGTGATTGAGATATTTTTGGAAATAAGATGATATGCGCATAATGAAGGGAAAACGAGAAAACGAAATGTTTAACAGTATTCATGAGATCATGATTGATATAAGGACTAAATGATATCATGGTTTGAGTATATAGAATTTTGAGGATTTTGGTATGTGGAAGGTGTTAACTTTTAACTGCATTAATGTTTTCACTAAGGTTCAATGGGTATTCTAGAGAATACATGATTAAGGACTTAGAATGTTTGGAATGTGAACAACAAAACATATCTTATGATATATGGGGATCAACAATGGTATTAAATCTCTGGTAATCGTTTTCACTATGTTATGAGAGTGGAGTGTAGTATTATGGATAAGCCTAAATATTGGAATGGATTATGTTGGACATAAGTTAGTATTGTTTAAGGATAGAAGTTTTTTCGATATTATTGATGGGATGTTATAGTAATATAGTTTTAGAAAAAGGACAACCTGCAGGACGGGCGACAACCCATCGCGTCGGACAAGGCTGTGGGAATCGAACCCACAATCGAAGTGCGACAGGACTTTATCACCTACCATTGGCCTACAGGAAGTCCCTGGTTAGTAGAAACTAGTTTTATTTTATTAAGCGGTATGATATATGAAGTATAAGTTCATTTTTGGAACCATATATGATTAACTATAAGATGGACTTATAACTTTTGCTATCCTTTTGTTTGAAAGATATGGAATGGCCCATCATTCTATCACATGATCTGCTAACACATCACGAATGAAAAAATTCAACTTCATTTCTTTAAGAGATGAAGTGGAAATTGTCCAAAGAACGACAAATGGTGAGACTATACCAAAATCATGAAAGTATATCTTCTAATTCCAATTTCATCAACTTTAGGGAAATGATCTTGAAAACCAAAAATGTTGTCTTAGTGCTCTTATATCTGATGAATCAGATGGTACCTTAGATCATCACAAATTTATGGCTTTGTGATTGCTAGCTTTTCCATAGCCATGTTCTCTACCACTCTCTATCAGAACATGATGGTTAGATTTCTCTTCCATATCCATATTTTCACCTATGTGGAAACCCGGTGATTAATTTATTTGGGTAACCGTTATGTTTCATACTTTTGTTTTTAAAGATTGGTTTTGGTATTCCTTTTTACGATGTGGGTTTTGATTAAAGAAACATTCTAATAGTAAACCATTTATAACCCCGACGAATTTCGAGGGCGAAATTCATTTTAAGGGGGGTAGAATGTAACACCCCGAGATTTTATGAAAAATATTCTTTTTAATTTCATTAATGTCTTGTGTTGTACGCTACACCAAAAGGATCTTTCACAACCCACATCCTTGACTTGCCTTTCATTACACGCAATCACGACCTTCCTTGATAGCGTGTGTAGTACGCAATACCGAGTTTTACTAAACAACGATATGCTATTAAAATATTATTAAAACTAGCAGTTAGGAATAGTAATAACCACTTTTTGAAATTTTTTAAATATTATTTTTCAAAATGGACTTCATTTTTGGATTCGGAATATCGAAATTAGCTTAGGGTGAAATTTTGGTAATTTTCAGATAACTTTCATATTTTGATGAATAGTGGAAATTACTAAATTTTAATTAAAAACAACTTTTTCAATCGAAATAATTAATAGTGATAAATTATTAATTTTAGTGGTTTTAAAGTATATTTATAATATATTTTTACAATTTAATACAATGATGGTCATTGGATGTAATTTCACATTTAAACTAGTTATAAACAAGTTTCAATCTTTTGATAGTTATTATCTCTTAAAAACACGCTATTTGTTTTGACGACGGGAATTAATTTTTAAATTAGTTAATGCAACTGATATGTTTGGAATTTGGTAAAATAGACATCATTTTTGAGTTTATAATATGAAATATAGATTAGGCCTAATTTTTGGTATTTCTCTGAAAACATTCAATTTTTGATGAATAGTGAAACCCCTAAGTGGTAGTTAATAAAACTGAATTGTTCATAAAACTTAATTTTACCGCTTCTGTGAGTGGAATTTCAAAAATCCGAGAGACACGGTTGATGTTAGTAAGTAAAATGTGGTTCAATGAGATAAAAATAATATTTTGGTAAATAGTAACTTTTTACTTTTTTTGCCACGGTTAAAAGTAAATAGGGTAATTAAGGGTAGAAATGATATTATTATTACCCTAACACATGTCCTAATTCTATTGGACATGTGTAATTCGACAAAAAACAAACTTAGGAATAAAATATGACCATTTAGGCCCACTTGGATTAGATTAGGACATTTATTATTAATTTATTTAAAGAAGGGTTAAAAGAGTTAAAATCAAATTTTATTTACTAAAACATTTTTAATATGGGGTTATACATAAGATAAATTCGACTATAAATATTCATTAGAAAGATAAAAATGTTTCCTACATAATGGTAGTTTATTTTTAAGTTTTAGACATTATATAATATAATTTATTTATGACACAACAATGATCCAGTAATTTTCTTATTAATGAAATATTGACATAATTGATGTTATAAATACCCAAATAAATATAATTTGAGACTTTTTATGAATTCCACTAATTTTATAGGTTAATATGACATGGTATTATTGATTTAATTATCTTTTTTAGAACTTATCATTCTGTTATGATTTTCACAAAAATCAATTACTAAATAGTGTCAAAATTGACATAAAATAGTTTTTAAAACAAATATTATATTATTAATTGTTATTTTATTCCTAAAAATCTAAGGTTCGGCCCAATGATTTAGATAAGGTTATATATATTAATAATAAACAACTTGGGGTTAGTTTGGCTTGATATAGTAAGTTTATTAACCTTATAGTATAAGAACACAAGAAGACACGGTAAAAGTAAAATTATTTAACTTAATGTTAAATCTAAATGATAAGGTTAAAATAGGAACCTAAACCTGTCTAAATTCTATTGGATGAGAGGATTTCGACCCATCCCCACCTTATCCTTGAAATAAATCAATTTGGAGATATTTAAAACCGAACCTGACTTTATAATAAAATAATATTTTTAGTCCAAAGGTGCCCTTCTCCTCCCTTATAAAAGGGCACCTCCTCCCTCTCTTCCTCACACAACTTTGAGCCTTCATGCTCGGCCAAACCCTGCCAAATTATCTTCTCCACTTCCCTATAAACATCCTAGAGGTTCTGGTCTTCCTCAAAGACCAATTTTAGTGCCCTAAGAGGAGGTCTCAAAGAGGCGCTTCAAAGAAGAGGTAATTTCCGTTACCGATTCTTTCACCTTTATTTCTTCTTCCACTTCTTCTTCTTAGGTTGTTTCATTATGAAGTAATAACATAAGTACCACTTATATAATGATATGTTATTATAAGTATGAAAAAATCCTATTTCACCATCTATACATCCTACGGAATATGAAATCACCGCGCGTGCGTACGTACGAAATACCGTCTCCACGCCGTGGTGAATTCTATTTTCCACCACCACCTTACTTGATGGGTATAATGGTGTAAATAATAACAATATATTTTTATTTTAAAGTGATATTGATTCTTAAATAGTATACATACACTCCAATACAGTCCCACGATCTTGAGAACAATATCATCACTCGTGCGTACGTACGGACTACCATCTCCACGACGCGATGAGATTCATTCTCCATGTTAACCATTTAAGAATGATTATAAAGTATATATAAGAAATAATAATGAAAGATATGACATTATAAAGCTACTATATTTATGTGTATATATATCATCTACTTAATTCCACTCAATTCAATAACAAAAAGAAAATGGCGTTCATGCGTATGTACGGCCTACCTTCTCCATGAACGGTGTATTTCTTTCCATTTATCGATCCATTATATATATGTATATTCTGAATATATATATATATATATAAATCATGTTTTATATTCTGGATTTATGTAATCATGATCTAAGTAATCATATGAATAATTACAATTCAAAACACGGACGACAAATGAAACAATTTTACCCAAAACGCTCTTTAACATGGAATTTAAAAAAGAACGGGTAATATAACCTCATAAGTGAACCATATATGATATCATAACAATGAATATGATTCTGTAATAAGTCAATGACATTATTTAAATCATTATACGAAGGTTCTGACACTTACGAAGCAAATCAGACCTATGGTAAGGGAAAATATCACAATCTCATTTTTATCCGAGATTGTTAATACTTTGGTATTTACTGGGGTGTATTTTATCATCCACATCCATGTTTCCTCAATATGTAATATTTATATCCTTATACAATACTTTATATCCAATTTTACCCTTCGGTGTGTTTTTAGTAAAAGATATGAAAGGAATCTTTTGTCGTTTTTTGTACGAGGTACTTTTTGACTTTTCCGACAAAAGTACGAAGAATGTTTTTTTTAACTTATACGGCATGAATGGATTTTTAAAGCATTATTTCCAAGACGCTTAATTTACATGTTTTCAAGTTTATTTTTAATTAACTTATTTTAGTTTATAATTGTATGACATGTTAAGAAAGGAAAAGTGTTTTTGAAGAAGAAAGGATATTTTCCTCAAGAATAGACTTCAAGCGTTTTATCAAAATTATTTTCCATCTAAGATAATTAAGGGTTATGTTTCTATCCCTATTATTACATTGATTTTATTATGTTGTGATGGAATTATATTTATGAATTCCTTTATCTTATATGAATTGTTTTATGATGTCACAATGTTTAAGATTCCCATTTTTATTACATGGGTTATGCAATGATGTATGATTTATGATTTTGTGGAACACATTCATTATGAGATGGGTGGGACCTATATCTCCCTCCAATGCATTGGGTAAAGATTTTATATCTCATGAGATAGACATGGATGGAACGGTAGGTTATACCGGCTCAGTGAAACAGGACTGAAACGAGGGTGACTCGGTTCAGAAAGGGACTTTGTCCACTAAGATAGTCTTTCCAATGAGTCTTGCCTAACAAGAAATGATTCTCTATGATTATGTGTGTATGACACAAAGTTTAATGTTTTAAGTTATGACTATTGTGATTACATTTCACTGCCATGAGTTATCCCAGGTTATGAAATTATGATCTCTTTTACAGGTTAAGATTTCCAAAAGTTACATGCTTATGTATATGATGTGATTGATATTTCTTTTGTTTACCCTTACTGAGCATTTGACCTCACCCTTTTATGTTTTCTTTTCCCCAGGATAGAAAGAAAGGTTTTAGGTATTAAAAAAAGAGGAAGATATTTATGGGAGATGTTGAAGATCTTTCACCAGGATTAGGAGATTATATTCCGAGTTTCCAATGACACTAAACTATTATGATCCTTGTGTGTGTGTTTTTGTTATGTAATAAGTATTCCGCAAATGTAATGTAATGTCAATGTACGTCAAGATTCGGGTCTCTACAAATTTGGTATAAATAATATTTATAAATAAAATACATTTTTCAAAAAAAAATATGTCATTTCATTTTTTTGTTTTAATATTAAATTAATTTATGCCAATTATAGATATTTAATATTGAAAAATGGATTCCATATTTTGAACAATTATGTCCCAAATTGGTAAATAGTTTCCTTTAATTTTTTTCATTATGAATAGTAACCAACGAAAATAATTAAATCTCCAGAAAAGGTAAATTGGATATTTAAGGATGAAAAATATGATAAGGGATAAAAATAACCCATAAAATATCTCTTATCCTATTGGATGAATGATGTTATGATATTTCCATCCATTTTTTTTAAAATATGGAAAATTTCTTCCATATTTCTTTGATTTGGACCTTTATATTGTTTTATGTAAAGAAAAGTAAAAAAATTTCTTTCTCTTTGTTTTATCATCACTAAAGTTTTTACACAATGGTAAATAGAAGATATTTTTAGTTATAAAAGTGTTATTTTAAAGATAAATTATTCTTAGCGTGGTTTTTATTTCTATTTTTCAGTGATTAAATAATTACCTTAAATGATTACGCAACACCGATATAGTATTAATTAAATTAATAGAAAAATAAAATAAATTATTTTAAAACCTATAAAAGTAATAATTTTTGAGTGAATTAAAGTAAATTTATAATTTTATTGATATGTATGAAATATTAGACATGTGAAAAAATTCTATATTATAATTCCATCTTTATCTTGATGTATTTAATGAAAACTTTTAATAAATAGAGTCAAAAGTGAAATTAATGTTATTTTATAATAAATAATATTTAATTAAATGATTTATGTAAGAACATGGTTCTTCCCTTGAGGTAAAAATCTTTCCTTTTCATTTTTTACACAAGAAAATAGAGGGAAAATAGATCAAAGGCTGTCTCGAGGCCTGTTACACAATGTGATTGGGAGTTACACGTCGTGTATTTCCTGGTACACATCATGTAATTAGGGTTAAAAACTGTATAATCCCAGTAAACATCCATGTAATGATCTGGATAATATTTTTATGGATACCAAGTGGGGTTTCTAGTACACAACTTTTACTTTTCTTTTTTTGATTAAATTAGGAAATAACTTTGTTTTTTTTCAGATGGACAGAAACAAGCCCTGTCAACGAGCATCACACCTAGGAAACTCCGAATGGGAATTTGAATCATGTTTCATTGTTTGATGCCCAATTCGAACACTGTAGTATCCATTGAAATCCCCTCAGTGAGTGCTCTATTTCTCTTGATCATTTATTCCCGATTTCTCATCTCAACCTAGTTATTGAGGGTTGAGCATTTATTCTCATTTTGTAGATCTACTCTGTTCTAGGTTGAATCAAATCCGGACTCTAGATTATGAGAGTCATACAAGTAAGAGGTAGGTGGTCTCTTTCCTTTTTCTAATTTTCATGTTGATTATATATTTCGGAGTGCCACAAACCCATTTTTGGGTGTCACCTAAATTGAATGTTGAGTTATTTTGCTACCTAATGTTGATTAGGTAATTGATTAAATGATTATAAGGAATGTTATAGATTGTTGGATTTGATTGAGGGCCACCCCATGGGTTCGTTTTGCCATGGATGACCAACATGTAGCCATTTGGCCTTTGATGCCTATGAGAATGCCATTTATTCCCTTTTATGGGTTGTTTAAAATGTAATTGGTTAATTGAATGATTTTCCCACATGGGATAATGATTTTTTATGCATTCTGTTATTTTAATTCACATGTTAAGGTTATGATATGAGTTTTCCATGTGAGTTTATAATTGTTAATCCTAGTAATTGTCAGATTACATTAATGGTTTGTGACATGTTTGTGTGTGAGTAAAAGATTATGTAAGGTTAGAGCTCCCAAGAGACTGGGGATAGTCTAAGTCCAATATCCAAGGTGAAACCAATCTTGGTGATACTTAGTATTCATGGAAAAATGAATCAAAATGAATGAATCTACAATTCAAGGTGTTTTCTTCCTAGTGTTGAGGTTTATTTAATCTTCCACTAGATAAACTATCCATTAGATAATCTCATGATCAGGCCACTTATATTCTATTTTATTTAGTTTCATGGTTAATTATTTATGTTTTTGGGTGTTGCATGATCGCCTAATAAAATTAATTTTCAATCATGGAAGATTGAATAATATATAATCAGATGATGTTTAAATGTTTTGTCAAATAAGGTTAATAATTTCAGTAAAATAAACATAATATTAATAAGGCATCTAACAAAATTGGTCTTTACACGTAGATATAAAAATCCCCTAACTACGATATTAAGTTAGTATATCCTTCTAATACTTTGGTTATAATCAGCCTCATAGGTCAAAGTTCAAAACCCACACGTGTTGGAGTGATTTAAAATATCTTGGATCTTTTTGCTTGATGTTTTTGGTTGATTTAACTTTGTTTAAATCAAGGGCTGTCTGGCCAAGTAAGAATTGGTGTGACTATGAGGAAAGTGTTGAAGAAATATTTAAAATATAATTTTTGGATATAGGAGTCCACTCAAAGAAACAAGGAACTATGAGTTAACATATTTGGAATGTTATGCTATATAAAACCCTTAAAATAGTTTTTTCGGCTCATATCGAGGATATAATAAAGGGAATATGGATCCTTTACACTAGAATATCTAAATTAAAAAATATTTGGAAACTAACTGCGAGGTATAATGGGATTCAAAAAATTGTGGGAGATTAATGGAATTTAAATTTGAAATTATTAATCTATATTTATTCTCAAAAAAGTATTAATTATCATATCTTAATTTTTAGAAATGGAAAATCAAATTAATTTTAAAATATCACTGAAATCCATACTAGAGAAGTATAATATTCTCATTGGAGAAAATTTCTATGAATGGTATAGGTGCTTTAACATTATACTATGCCATGAAAAGAAATTATATGTGTTGGAAACCCCACAACTTGAGTTCATTTCTAAAGTGGCTAATGAGGAGGAAGTATCTATATATTAAAATCATGTTGACGATGCAATGGATGTCCAATGTTTCATGTTATCCATCATATTGCATGTTCTTTTAATGCAATTTGAGGATATGGACATATATAGAATAGTTTCTCACATTTGGGATCTTTATCAATAGAATGAGATATCAGAGATATATGAGATCTCCAATACACTTTTAACATGAAATCACTGAGATTTAGCACTATCTAGGACACATATAGTCAAGATTATTGGCTAAATTGACAACCTAGACATCTTGGCTTTTAAAATCCCTAATGATATATGTATAGATCTCATTTTTTCTTCACTACCTAAAACATTTTCAAGTTTTATTATGAATGATAATATGAAAAATAATGAGTAGATTATTTCAATGATTCTTACTCTTATTCTGCATGTTCATAAAGACAAGGTGAATGATGAATGCATTGTATATATTTTGAATAAGATGTTGAGGAACATGTAAAAGAGACTAAAGACTCATCCCTGGTATAAATATTCTGGGAACAATCCCTCTAAAAATAATAGTATCTATAAGAATGAAAAGGAGCATGATGTGGTATATTCTTTATGTGGAAATTAGGTCCACTAGAATAAAAATTTCATATATAAAAAGAATAAAGGGGAATATTTAGGTGTGTTATTTATTGTGTGTAATCTTTCCATATCTATAATTAAGATAATAGATACTACCTTTAGTTCTCACATTTGTAACCAAATACAGGAACCAAGTAGTTTTCAGAAGATTTATAAAGTTGTGGTGGATTTACATGCTACCAATGGATCATGATTGGTGGCTATATCCATGTTAGAATACCATCTCACATTGTTAGTAGAATTTATTTTGGTTTTAAATAATTGTTATTTTGTGCCTAGTGTTACTACGAACATTATTTCCATTTATTGTTTAGTTATGGATGGATTTATTTTCATACTTATAAATAAGGGGTTCTACTTTTATAAAGATATCATATGATATGGTATGGAATAGTTGAATAATGAAATTTAAGTATTAAATTTAAAAACAAAATTTTAGAATTGATAACGAAAAAATACCCATAACTCATATAATAACCAGTTGATGTGTCACCATCTTCATCATGTAAATGAGAATGGTTTGAATAATCTCTACCAATATGGTTACTTAGAATTTTTTTAGATTAAACCACTTGAAATATTATATTCTTGTTTATAAGGTAAGATGAACAAACCACTATTCAATGGACAAGGTAAAAAGTCAACATAGCTTCAATATTTGGTACAAACAATGTTTTTGGACCTTTTTAAGTATAAGATAGAGGTTGATTCTCAAACTTTATTACTTTTACTAATAAATTGAGTAGGTATGGTTATGTATATTTGATGAGCTATAATATTTAAACCTTTTAGAAGTTAAAATTTGTAAAGAATGATGTTCAAATATTTTTAGTATGAATATAAAGAAACTTAAATTTGATCAAGGTGGTGAAAATGATAACCAATACTTTATTCAAATTTCTAGGGGAGTATGAGAATATTATTCAACTCACTCCATTGTATACACTATAAAATATTGGTGTTAGTGAATGAAGTAATTTTATCTTGTTGGAAATTGTATAATCAATGATTATTCTCACAATTCTTATGTTATCATTTTGGGGATATTCACTAAAAAATACATCATACTTACAAAACTGAGTACCAACTAAAGTTGAAAAAGATATTCTCTTCAATTTATGGAGTTGAACGAAACTCATTTTGTAACATATACATGTGTGGGGTTGTGAGGAATTTTTTATGGTAGGATCATGTAATAAACTAGCACTCTAAGAAAAAAAGTAAATCTTTATAGTGTATCCCAAGGAAACAAGTGGATGTTATTTATACAACCCTTAAAACATGTATGTAATTGTAACAATATATTTCAACATTATTAAGAGGGAGAACATCTTCATAGAGTATAGTGGGATTAAGATATTCATAGATGATGTTGATTCTCAATATAAAAAATAGTTGGTTGATGAATAGATTCCATAGGTCCCCATGGAATAATATTTTTACAATGACATGTGTATTGTGTAAGAGAACTATAGAGGTAATAAAACTAAAGATATATGGTTTTTTAGTCACCATTAATTATGACTCATTATTAGTTTAAAATAATTATCTTCTCTCATATAAGAAGGTAGTAGGGAGCTAAAAATATTTAAGATTGTAATAAGATATAAATTTCGAGATGGATTCTATGTATCAGAACCTTGTTTGGGTTCTGATCAATCTTCCAATTGATATGATACCCATTGGTTGGAAATGGATATTCAAGAGAAAGGTAAATATGTAATATAAGGTAAATACATATAAATAATGTATAGTGGATAAAGTGTTTATACAACATCAAAAGATTGAATACAATGAAACATTTTATCCAGTTCATTTATTTAAACCCATTACAATTTTTCATTTTATTGTATCTTTCTATGACTATGAGATTTAGAAACTGGATATCAAAACCACTTTCCTTAATGAGAACTTTCAAGAGGATGTGTATATGATGCAACCAAAAGGGTTGGTAACACTAAGAAATTATATAAATATATAAACATTTTAGAGATTCATTTATGGATTAATGTTAGAATCCATGTCATTAAATATTTGGTATGATTAATCCATAAAATAATTTGGTTTCATACAAACGAATGTGAGCCATAAGTTTACAATCATTTTAGTGTGAGTATAGTTTTTTTCATAATAGTTTGTGTTGATGAAATATTACTAATTGGGAAAGATATTCTACCCTTAGAAAAGGTTAAGGCATTGTTAAGAAAGTTATTCTCCTTAAAGGACTTAAGTGAAGTGGATAATATTGTATGGATCAATATAATGCATGATCAATCTCTGGGGCTTCTCATACTAAGTCAAGGTATATATATTTTTGAACAATACAACAGGGGATTGGAACATGGTATTCATATTTCTAAACAAATGTCTCCTCACACACAAGAGGAAAGAGAGGTAATGAGAAAGATCCCATATGATTATAAGATAAGACCTACCATTTCTTCCATGTTATATTCAAGGATAAATGTTTTCTATTATTTTATCATGGTTTGAAGATTTATATAAGTTATAGGTGAGAATCATTGGACTAATATTATGGAAATCCTTAAGTATCTATGGTGAACTAAGGTTATAATATCGTTTTATGGACGATATTAAGAGATAGTTATTAGGGGTTTATAGATGATAGTTTTCAAACAGATTAGAATGATCTAAAGTCACTTTCTAGATATGTATTTTTTATTAATGAAGGATCAATGAGTTGAAATATTTCTAAGAATCTAGTTTTCACTGATTATAACAAATATTTTAAGTATATTGTGTCTTCTCATGTATCTATGGATAAAATTTGGATTTAAAACTTTGTCCAAGATCCTTATGTTATTCATAGAAGTAAATAACTTATCATAGTTTATTTTGATTTCACTACAGAGGTAGATCTCTAAACATATTTGAGGTTATTCCAAATGAAAAAAATAATATATTTTAGAATTTTCATCTTTTGAAGGATTTTTCATAAATAGGTGAAGTTTTTGTGAGTAGATTTTACAGAGAGGAAAATGTGGTGGACCCCTTGACCAAGGCTTTATCTCAATAGAGGCATGAATATTATGTGAAATATTGTAAACTAAGAGTTTCTATTAGTTAGTTCCAATGAAAGTGGAAGTCTTCTAGTGTTAGAACTCTATAACTAACATTATTAGTACTTGATTACAAATTTCTCATTATTAGGAAAGTCTATTATCACACCATGATTGTTCCTTTCAGTGACATTTGTATTGGATAATTTCTTAAGAATATTTTTCGCACTTAAAGGTCATAATAGTCCACTTCCATGATTAAATCCTGGAGGTTCTATGAGAGTATTATTGAATATATGTTCTATGGATGAATGATATTATTAAATGGGACATATATAATACATTATATAAAGGGTAGGAGGTTCATAAAACATTGAGACACATTGTAATGGTGTCCTCCCTTATTAACCTCCAAAATATGAGGTTTTGAGAACAATACCATCAATAGGAAATCCAAATTTCCATGTTTCATGGGAAGTTATTATTTACAAACTTGTTTATTGGTACTTATAATTAGATATTATCATTAATTGATGGCATTACTTCCATACATTGATATATTGATGAAGCATGTGATGGAATATACTTGTGGTGATGTAAGATACATTGGTTATGTCATAGGTGATATTGTATTAAGGGATAATGTGATAAAGGAGTTATCCCTTAAATCCCTTGATAGAAGTTTATATCTCAATCCCTTTGATGTGAATGGAATTTCCTATGTATATACATGGTCATAATTCTTTGTGGGAGAATTCGTTTATAGATATTCAAAGAAGGAGAAATTGTGCATATAGGTTGATGGAACCAACTTGGAATCTTCTTGATTAGAGATATCATGATAAAGGTATTATATAAAATGATATGTGTTTATTGAAATTTTTGATTTCATTATAAAAATAACTTATTTCTCTATGGGATCCTTGGAATGATACTAGATTCTAACTTTGGAATTTAGGAATTTATGTCTAATTCATTTGATAAAGAGGCCTATAGGGTCACATAATAATCTTGTTTTCAATCATGGTTAAATTCAAGTAATTAATTTAACAAGTTAGAATAAATAACATTTATTCGAGTTTGGTTGAAAACCATAATTTAACCACGTGTTATTTGAAGGAATAAGTGAGTTAAATAATAATATATATTCATTCTCAAGTTTTGAAAATAAACTATTTTTATATTTGTCATAGAATAATGTATTGATATTTATTTATTAAATAAATATCCATTGTTCAATGATCGATAAATTTTGAGAAGGGAAAGAGGACCAAGCTTAATGGTTTGATTGGAATTGGTATATATGATATTTACTTATATTATTAATGTATTTATCATTTCAGTTATTAACAATATTATTTTTATTATTATAAATGGGTTCAATTAATAATTATAAAAATGTCAAAGGTTTAGTGAAAAATTTTCAAAACTTCAATCTTCCATAATAAATATCTAATTTTATAAATACTCATAATAAATCATGGTGTTCAAAATTGATAGAGATATACTATCTCTAGCTCTAGAGAGAGATCTAAAGATCTAGAGAACACTCTCACTTACTCCTCTATCAATCCTTTGAAATAATGTCAAGATATTTTGTCCTTCTTTAAAAGATGGATACTACATTCGACCAAGAATAACACATGTGATATTGATCAGCCATGTTAGAACCTAGTGATTCTACGTCAATGTTTAGATATTTTTGTGCATGTGCAGATCATCACTATAAGAATTATACTCTTGGTTTCAATAGTTCAATGATAGTGAGCTAAGATAGAGTCTATAAGATTATCAACAATAGTGAAACTACATGTTGAGGTAATTCTATGTCTTTTCATAAATTAATATTGAATTACATGTGAATATCCCCCTCTTCTAGCTCTGACATTTTAATCTAGTCATGTAATCAATTTTTTTTCATTTTCCACGTCATTTTTAACATGTGAATATATTACTAAACAAAAATTCATACTAAAATTCAATCTCTCCATTCCATAAAAGGATGATTATACTATGTCTAAACCTACAGTTTAACATCATTACACAACCCAAAAACTTTTTGGAAGTATTACTATATAACATGAATTGTTTATCACTTGATTTATGTGTATGTAATAGTGTTGTGATAATCTAAACTTTTAACTATTAAAGGTTTTATTTTCATTCATCAGTCTATAAAAACTTTACTCCCTTCATAATTAACTTGGTTAGTGGGTTTAACAATCATGATAAGTTTCTCAAAAATCATTGGAAATACCAAGCTAGTTTAAGGAAACTATGTAACTTTACTAAATATGATATTCTAGGCCACTTTTCAATGACTTATTCTTTATAATGGTCCATATATATCACTTTATTGCTGATAACATGTTCTAAGAATGATAATTCCTCTATCCAGAACTCATATTTAGTGCAATTTACATATTTCGTACCTATTCACATGATCTTTATCATACAATTAAAATTATTCTCATGATCCTGCTTTCATTTAAATTATATCAAAATATCATCAAGAAATACTACCACAAATTATAAGGGTTAATCACTATGGACTATATTCATTATTTCCATAAAGAATAATGGAGCATTACTGGGTCCTTAGGGAATCAGTACTAACTTATAATGTTCATACATGTTTAAAAGGCAGTTTTCTGAATACCCTCCCTTTTCACCTTTAATTGGTGATATCATAACCAACGGCCAGCCATAGAGATGTATTGGGACCTACATAGTTGATCTAAAAATAAATTAATCTGTAAAAGGTGATACTTGATATTTATTATGATTATTTTTAGTTAACGATAATCTATGTTGACCCGTATTGACCCGTCCGTCTATAGATGAAGAGGAACGATGCACCCCATGGTTTAGATATTAATAATATAAAACCTAATCTATATTCTCTTATAAATTTTTATTATCTTCTTCCAACTCTATGGTGTATATTATACACGAATTCTTGTATATAGAAAGATATCCACGTATAAGTTCAATTGCGAAGTCAACCTTTTATTCAACAGGGTGACCATACGAAAAATTAGGTAATAAATAAATATAGTCCCTCATAATGTTCATGTATCAATGAAATATTTTTAACATTTTTATCAATCATTTGAGCTCTATATTTTTTCTCATATAGAAAAAATATGCACACTTGAGAAAAAGATTCCAAAAGAGATTCATTCTCCTCCCCATAATAGAAAGGTAATAGAGGATGAATTAGAATGTGAGGTGTGATATCTCTATCCTAACAGTTGATGATTGATTTATATAAGGAAAACCAATACATTCCCAATATAGAATCAAATTACACTGAAGTGTAAAAATAATTTTTGGCAGTTTTAGTTCGTAAACATTAATTGTGGTGGATTTATATACTTGAGATGCAATAATTTCTTCATTTTTTTAATCATAGATAACATAAGATCCATGTTTAGAGTTCATGTTTGAATAATTCTAATAAACTAGAAAGATATGAATGAATGTGAATAACCACAATAAAATAGTACATTAACTCTTCTTAAAAAAATAACTAGAGTACTTATCACCACAACACTACACGGATCCGCCTTTGTAGTAGTGATAACATATACCCTTTATAACACTCTAGGACATGGAGGTTGTTTTCATTGATTATGTCCAAAAAAACCTTCTATTAGGTCACTATCTTTCATAATTATTGTATTTATTATAGTTAAATAAATATTCCAAAAACTAAGTATTGATAGAAACATTATGTTCGTACATTAAATTAGTGGAATTCTCTATCTCCCTTTGATATCGATTATCCTGATCCCCTTATTTTTTACACATGAAGTATCTCCAGATTCCCTTGAGATATTTTCTAGGATTCCTCTTCCCACATTATTGAATCATCGACTATTAGGTTTTCGTTTGTCTATGTTATTTATTCGTTTATCCTCCAAAATTAAAATCTATTTGATTCTTTTTATCTTCAGCCCCATGAGACAATAGAGGGTAACCAATATCATTCATGACCATAAAGTAACAATGAAAAATATCTTCGTAGTTATCAATTTCTTTATTTTAAAAATCTTTTACTGGACTCAACTTTGATTCACTAAATAATTTCACCACCTAACTTTTGGTGTTGATGAAAAACTTGGAGGCATACCATGAAATCCTTTTGAAGTTTCGATCATACTCTATAATATAATTATCTTAATTTTTCATCATTAAAATGAACTACCTATCTAATTTAAGATATAGTATCCTAGGAAAATATTTATTGAAAATTATTTTCTTGAATCCTTCCCATTATATGGAATTAATATTCTCTTTGGACTACATGTTCTTGATCAATGTCAACCACTGATCAGCTTCCCCATCCATAGAATAAATTTATAGTATGAATTTCTATTGACTGAATATATAAATGAAATAGAATATCTTTTCAATGGATTTAATATATTGTTTCATGATGAGAAGAATAGAAGATCCACTAATGGTGTCAGTCCTTTTTCACATTGAGAACCTGACAACAAAATTCTCTTTAATAGGATTAGGAGGGAGTTCCACATGATTCATGTTGTTATTCATAAACTGATTCAGTTGCTCTAGTATTAGAATTGTGTTTTTAGCCCTCACTCTAAAATGTTTTAAAATATTATTAGGGTAATAATCACATTTCCTAGATATTGTTTTTTGGCATTGTTCCTCCTATTTTATGCCATTGACAAAATGAAGGAAATAAAATTAGGGATGATAATACTCCAACTAGAAATCATATAAAATGGTACAGTATGAACATATAAGGAATAACTTTTAAATAAAATTAAAATCATCACTTTTGAGTATATTGGTTTCAATCTAGGTTAACTATGGTAATTTCCTATAAGAACCCAGATCTTCTTTTGAGGTATGCTTTTCCATTTCTGGTCATTTTTTAGGAAAAGAGGAAATTCTGGAAATTTTCGAAGTACACGTCATGTACTTTATGAGTACACGCAGTGTACTGGGTTACCGTAGGTAGCCAAGTGATGGCTGTATAGCGGCCATGCACATGACTGTGTGGGGGTGACTTGGAGGCCACCTAAGGCAGAGTATAGAAATGGAGAGTACACACCGTGTACTTCAAAAGTACACACAGTGTACTTTCTTTTTTTCATTAAATGCCCTGGGATCACGTCTAATCGCCAGAACCATATTCTTCAAGGTTTTCTTCATCCGAGATAATTGGTACGATTGTGATACTTCTCCGATCCCCCAAGCCTCCATCCGATATTTGATTCGACCGATGTTGATTGCGTTGGGATCACCTAGGTAAGCTCTCTCTTCTGCTTGATCTTTTCTTCATGATTCCTCTTCTTCCTCAAGTTATCCATCGATGATCATTTTATACGTTTTTTTAGATCTATAGAGTTCTAGGTCGATCCAAGGACCGACACTGGATTATATCAATCTCATAACACCGAGGTAGGTGGTTTGTGCCTTTTTGCTGAAAGTCATTGAGTATTATGTGAAATTATGCCCAGTACCCTTGAACGGGGTATTGTGTATTTACCATTTTACCCATGTTGTTTGCCTTCAATGCAAGTATGCTTGTGCAGAGGTTAATTGGATATGAATAGGGTTGATTTCTATGCTTTGGATATTTTTCCCATGCATATTCTATTTACGACTATTGATCTACTTAGCCTTTTGGCCGCCATGCCTGTTTTCCATGCCTGTTGATGTAGGGTGGAAAGTTCGTATTTTGACATGCTTGATATGCGGTAGACTGGTTAGCCAAGTAGTTCTATAGGTTTACATTGGCCATATTGCACTACTATGCTTGTTGATCTACACGGGGCCATGAGAACCTGGTGTAGTAGACTATAAGGGGAATTGACAGTGTGAGCTTCCTCAGAGAGTCCTTGACTTCTTTAGACTATAAGTGGAATTGACTGTTTGATCTTTCTGAGAGAGTCTATGAATTACATGAATGACTTTGGGGTATGAGGATAATTGGCTGAGTGATCTTCCTCATAGATTCCTTAACCTTGGGGCTATAACGGGAATTGACCGTGTGATCTTCCTGAGAGAGCCCATGACTACCTTAGACTATAAGGGGGATGCACTGTGTGAGCTTCCTTAGAGATTCTTGTTTTACCTTTGACTATAAGGGGATTTGATTGTGAGCACTTCCTTAGAGAGTCATTGTATATTCATTTAACTAAACCAGAGAGGATAGGATTTGTGCACATCCAAGAGGGTTACTATGCTTGATTAGTGGTTTTTGATATGTGGAATTGTTTACTGTTGAGTACTTTCCTGTTTACTTCTTTATGTACTTTTACTTGCCATATATTCACTGACTGTTAGCCACAGATCTTTTGGTGGTTTCCGACTGTGATTTAGTCTGACACCCTATTTGGGAAATGCTTTTGGGCCCAAACTGATTATATTGCTGTAGGTATAGACATGGGAAAGCGCCCTGCTACTTTATGTTCTTTATTGACTGTGGAGATGGAGATCATGGGACCAAGCTGAGGCTTGCGATGTTGAGGAGTTTTTATCTATTTTCCTTTTGTACTTTGTTTTATTTCTTTTGTATTCCACCATTTTTTTTTGTTTAGCTGCTTTCCTAGACACATGTTACCATGCATCATTCATATATGTGCTTCAGTTGTTGTTGATCCAGTCTTCTGCAATTACTTTTGTTGGTATATTTACTGCTTTCGCTATTGTGTATGTGTTCCTTTCCACTATGTTACTCTTCCAATGAGGGCACAATTTCCGTACTATCACACCCAAGGCCCTCACTGCTAGTCGGCAACCTCTAACGTTTGAGGAAATGAACTTGAGGCCATGTGACCAACCGTGTACGGGCCGCCTCTAGGTGGCTTCCGGATCTGGGATGTTACAAAGTGGTATCAGAGGAATTATTTTCTCTTAACTTACTATTTGGAGCTTATAGATGGGTATAGGATAGAATAAGTACTTGGTAAGAAGCTGTTCCTGGGAAAAGCTAACCAGTGTACATGGAAAAGCCAATCTACCTCGTTATTGCAATTTTTTGGTTTTGAAATTTTACGGTTGATTATATTTTCACCGTTGGGTGATTCACATGTTTTGTGTTGTTATCATTGATGTTATTGAGGTTCTATTTATGTTTCAACCAGATGAGATGAGGGTTTTCCATCTCATGCATCATATAATCATTTTCTAGAAATCAAATTTCATGCATCTTTCCATGGCATTTAGGGTGCATTAATGATTGAATGTTGTTGTGATAGATGTTGTGCTAGATATGAATTTTGTTGTGTTATATGGCTTGATAGAATACCTACTATTTGATAGGGTATTGTTTTCTGTATGTTCTTTCTTGTATGGATGCCAAACATTGGTTCTTGAGGTGTGATGGGCCCTCACAGACCGGAATTTGGTGGTTCATTTCCTGGTCTATCTTGTTTATAACATGTATAAGAAGCCAAACATTGATTCACAGGGACTATGGGCCCTTACAGATCATAATTTGGAACTTCAATGTTCATTTGAGTGTTTTTTGAGCTCTAGAATAGTTTCTAAGGCTTACTGTCTGAAAAAACCCAGAATACACGCCGTTTAGTTTTGACTACACACCATGTGTTCTTCTATTTGAGAAGAAACTGTTTTTCTTAAGTACACAACATGTACCACACGTACACGCTGTGTAGTTACTAGCCATGTCTTAGGCCGTGTGGGAAGGGATACATGATAGGGAAAACTTGGTATGGTACATTGCGTTTACCTTCCATACATGCCGTGTAGTGTTGAAAATTTGTCCGCTTGTGTAACTAACAACACGGACGGATAAACCATAAGCTATACACGTTGTGTCGGGATTGAACATGTCTTGTAGTATGACCCAGGTACCCACCCTTGTCACAAACAACATGGGTGGTGTTATCCTTTCATGTGCATGCCATGTCTGTCTTGAACACGCTGTGTAGTGTGATCTGTATATTAGGTCGTGTCACTAACAACACGGGCCAAGTGAAGCTTGTCTAGTGCACGTTCTATCTACCGTGAACAATCCATGTAATCTTCTCTTAGGAGATTCATGTGGATTAACTGTGTATAAGGACTCATGTAGGTAAAGTGGATTTAGGTATATTCTGTGTGTTAAGAATACAAGCCATGTGTTTGGGGTATTACATGACCAGTTTAGGAAGGAGTACACACCCATGTGAAGGAATTAAGGGAACATGCCATGTAGTCATGTTTTGAAAAAAAAACATGAGTGCTTTCTTTCTCATATTCCCTTATTTCACTTTAACTTTTCATTGCTTTATAATCTTGATCTATGGTTTGTGATTGACCTTGTAGATTCATGCCACTGAGACGTCCTCCGGTTGTACGTCGGTTGCAAGGTGATGATCCAACACCAGATATGATTTATTAAAGACTACCGGAAGATCCTTCGGTTGTGCCAGTCTTGGAACCAGCAGTTATTCCTGACACAGGTGTAGATGCACAGTTTAGGGAGGGCTTTCTAAGGATGATTCAGACCTTCCAAGAAGCGTCTCCTCCTGCCCCATCAATGGTAGAATTTACCCGGGTCTTTCAACACCAACATCCACCCTCTTTCTCTGGGGATGGAGGACCCCAGGCTGTAGGGTCATGGATATAAGACACACATATGATTTTTGAGTATATGGAGATACCTTTAGAAAATAGAGTGAATCTTTCTACCTACATGCTTCGATACTCTGCCAATAGGTGGTGGGATGTGGTCTCACAGGAAGGATGCCAGCAGAATATGGATTGGTATTAGTGCCATCACATCTTCTACGATTACTTATATCTATATACCTTGAGGGCTGATAAAGCCTGAGAGTTCACGAGTCTGGAGTAGGATACTCTTACTGTTATGGAGTATTCCTCTCGCTTCACAGAGCTGCAACATTTCACGCCTATTCCAGGAGGTGATGAGTTGTTCCTTGCATGGAAGTTTGAGAATGGCCTGAGGAACGACATCCTATCTCAGGTGAATATCTTTTGGTTGACTTAAATATCCCCTATCTTCAACCAGGTGTAGATCACATAGCATAATATGAGGGATTCTCGAGCTGTGATCCAGGGCGGTTCGGTATCCAGAGTTAGTATTCCTCCTACTGATTGCAGGAAGCACCACAGGGAGATTTCACAAGGAGATCAGAGTAGGTGGGATGCATCTTATTGTATTCAAGTGGTGTGCTACCGGTGTGGGATGAGCGGGCATATGAGGCCACATTTCCCGAGGGACCCAGTGGAGTGCCGATCTTGCGGCAAGATGGGTCTTGTTTAGCGCTACTCTCAGATCTTCTCACCAGAAGCTAGTGACAAGGGTTCTTCTATGACTCCACATTCAGTAGAAGCGCCACTAGTTTCTCACCAGTCAGGGAACTAGAGTTATTCCAGCCATTCAGGCCGAGGTGGAGGTCGTGGACATGGTGGTCAGTCACCGGGCTTTCAGCAACATCAGGGTGGATTAGCTTAGAGGGATCAGGAATGGTCACAGGGCCGCGGTATAGCCCAGACATTTTTAGTGGAGCATACCTAGAGAGAGTAGGATCCCAGACCCTATATTGTTCGAGGTATGATCTTAGTTTCCTCATTTATAGCTTCTACACTTTTCGATACAAGGGATTCCCATAGATTTATATCTGTTTCAGTTGTAGAGAGCCTTGGGCTCTGCACCTTTTCTTCTACTGATATCTTGACGCAAGACACTCCGTTGGGGACTAGAATAGCTAGTTCATATCAGTGAAAGGAGTTCCCTCCATAGGTTGGTGGGTGCCACTTATTATGGGACCTCTATGCCCTAGCGATGACATGCAATGATTTTATTCTCAAAATGGACTGGTTAGTTCCATTCCAGGTAGTTGTCGACTGTTATCGCCGAAGGGTGAGTATCACATCACCAGAATGTGAATCGTTTCTTTATAAGGACGAATGAGATTTCTAGGGGAGAAGAGCGGTACCCGAGCATCATGGGATGGGTGGAGTTATATCCAAGATTTCTAGTATATATCTGGATGACAATGAGACTTCAAAGATAGACTTTTCTCCAGTGGTGGATTGTTTCAGAGATGTCTTTCTAGAGGAATTTTCAGGTTTTCCTCTGGTGCGTGAGGTAGAATTTTCTATTGAGCTTTTTCCAAGAGTGGAACCAGTGTCCATTCCTCATTATAGGATGGATGCACATGAGTTTTAGTAGCACAATAAGCAGTTGGAGGAGTTGTAGGCAAAGGGTTTCATCTGACCCAGTATATCTCATTGGGGTTCGCATATCTTGTAAGCGAAGAAGGCAGAAGGTACCCTCAGGATTTGTGTGGACTATCGAAAGGTGAACCAATTGACAATTAAGAACCAATATCCTTTTCCTAGGATTGATTATCTCTTTGATCATCTTCAAGGAGCTCGGGTGTTCATGAAGATTGACTTGAGATCTGGTTACCATCAGTTGCGCATTAAACCAGCTGATATACCTCTCACAGTCTTCCGGAGCAGGTATGGTCTATACGAGTATTTGGTTATGCCGTTCGGTCTTATGAACACACCTACATTTTTCATGGCACTGATGAACCGAGAGTTCTATCCATACTTGGATTCCATCGTGGTGGTTTTCGTGGATGATATATTGGTGTACTCTCACACTCGACACGACCGTGCTACCCATCTTAAGATCATTTTGAGTACACTGAGGGAGAATCACCTATATGCTAAGCTCTCAAAATGACACTTCTGGATGGATTAGATTCAATTTTTGGGTCATATTATCTTAGATACAGGAGTGTTAGTAGACCAAGAGAAAGTGAGAACAGTAGTTTCCTGGGAGCAGCCGAGTAACATCTTTGAGGTACAGGGTTTTCTTTTGCTGGATGGATACTACAAAAATTTCATACAAAATTGTTCAAGCTTAATAGCACCAATGGAGGGTATGACTAATAATGGTGTGAATTTCTTGTGGTCAGATTCTTGTGAGTCATCCTTTCAGGAGCTGAAAGAGAGGTTGACTTTAGTACTGATACTAGTCTTTCTAGAGCTAGGAAAGAGCTACATTGTATACTGTGATGCATCAGGTATCAGGTTGGGAGGTGTGCTTATGCAGTGAGATGGAGTCGTTGCATACGGGTCTAGGCAGTTGCGGCCACATGAGATTAATTACCCATTGCATGATCTCAAGTTGACTGTAGTTGTTCATGCCTTAAACTGTTGGAGACATTATCTTCTGGGAGATCACTTTTCGGTTTTCACCCACCACAATAGTCTCAAGTGCATCTTCACTCAACATGATATGAATTTGAGACAACGATGGTGGGTTGAGTACCTTCAGTCCTTTGACTTTGATCTTGCCTATACGCATGGGAAGGGAAACGTATTTGCTGATGCATTGAGCAGGAGGACTCAGATATAGGCAGTTCAGGAGGCCAGTAGTGAATGAAAGCTCATGGATCTATTCTTTGAGATGCATTTGGACGTGCAAAACAGGAAGGGGCGGACATTTCTTTCTACTATAGCTGTTACCTCTACTCTTCCTAATTGGGTACGAATGAGGAATCTATCAGTCTATAGAGGCGTTGTCCTATGGAAAAGCATGTTATGATTGGACCCTATTCCTGGATGGACAATAGGCGGGGATGAGATCTTTTGTTTCCAAGGGCACGTATGGGTGCTAGCAGACATACAAGAGTATCTGATGCGGGGCTCTCATTCCTCAGTTTGGGTAGTTCATCCTGGTGTCACCAAGATGTATCATGATCTACACCATCAGTATTGATGGCTAGGTATGAAGAGAGATTTTGCGGGTTTTATCGTGAAGTGTTCCACCTGTCAATAGGTGAAGGAGAAGCATCAGCGACCACTAGGGATTTTACAACAGTTACGAATTCCCCAGTGGAAGTGGAATAGTGTCGCAATGGATTTCATAACAGGGTTTTCGAGGTCTCCTTGAGGGAATTTTTCTGTTTGGTTTGTCATTGACTGACTCATGAAGGTTTCCCACTTCTTTCCAATCAAGGAGAACTTCAATGTTGATGAGTTGGGATGGTTGTACATCTGTGAGATTGTACGTCTTCATGGAGTCCCACACTCCATTGTTTCAAAAAGGGTTGCTCGTTTTACTTCTCAGGTTTGGCAGGGGCTTTAGAAGGCTTTGGGTACACAGGTACTTTTGAGTACAGCTTACAACCCCTAGACAGATGGCCAATCAAAGTGTACGATTCAGGTGCTTGAAGACATGCTCCGAGCAAGAATCCCGGATTTTGTAGGTTCTTGGGAGAAGCATATACCTCTTGTGGAGTTTTCATACAATAATAGTTTTGAATAAACTATTCAGATGGCACATTATGAGGCTTTGTATGGTAGGCCATGCCGATCACCCTTATGTTGGTTGTAGGTAGGAGATGCAGCTTTTTTGGGACCTCTTCTTGTTCAGGAGACCACCGAGAAGATAGAGTTGATCTAGAAGAGGATGGATACTACGCAGTCTCAACAGAAGTGTTATATTGATCGGCAGAGACGACCTCTAGAGTTCGAGGTCGGGGATAAGGTTTTTCTAGGTGTCACACCAAGGTTGGGAAAAAGGGGGATTTGGAGATAGGGTAAGCTTTCAATTAGGTATGTCAGGAACTTTTCATAATGGAGAGAGTTGGGACGGTTACCTATCAGTTACAGTTACCCCAGAGGTACCGAGCTATGCATGACGTTTTTCACCTTTCTCAGCTCCGATGTTACTTTTCAGACCCGTCTCATGTATCTCCACCTGGGGAGGTTGAGCTCAAAGTAGATGTGTCGTTTGAGGAACATTATATGTGGATTTTTGATTTTTGTACAAAGGTACTCCGTGGTCGGTCTGTTCCTCTGGTACGAGTGTTATAGCCGCATGAGTGGGTACAAGATGAGACCTGGGAGAGGGAGGCCAATGTACAAGCATAATGGTCGGAACTGTTCAAGGTTTCTTCTTCTATGCCATGCTAGGGAATTTCTAGGATGAATTTCTCTAAGGTGGGAAGTTTGTATAAACCCAGATCTTCTTTTTAGGTATGTTTTTCGTTTTCTGGTTGTTTTTTAGAAAAAGAGGAAATTCTAGAAATTTTCGAAGTACACGCCGTGTAATCGATTACCGCAGGTAGCCGAGTGATGGCCGGGTAGTGGCCATGCACATGACCATGTGTGGGTGACTTGGAGGCCACCTAAAGCGGGGTATGGAAATGGTGAGTTCACGTCATGTACTTCAAAATTACATGCCGTGTACATTATTTTTTTTCATTAAACACATCAGGGTCACATCTAATCGCCAGAACCGTCTTCTTAAAGGTTTTCTTTGTCTGAGAGAACCCATACGGCTATGATCCTTCTCTGAGCCCCCGAGCCTCCATCTGATCTCTGATTCGATCACTGTTAATTACGTTGGGATCGCCTCAGTAATCTCTCATTTCTGCTTGATCTTCCTTTCATTATTCCTCTTCTTCCTCATGTTATTCATCATTGAACGTTTTATATGTTTTTGTAGATATATCATGGTCTAGGTTGATCCAAGGGCTGACGCCGGAGTATATCAAGCTCACAATGCTGAGGTAGGTGTTTTTTTCCTTTCTGTTGAAATCTTTTGAGTATTATGTGCAATTATTCCCAATACCCTTGAACGGGGTATTGTGCATTTATCGTTTTACCCCTGTTGTTTCCCTTCCATGATATCATGCTTGTGTAGAGGTTAATTGGATATGAATAGGGATGATTAATATGCTTTGGATGTGTTGACCATGTATGTTCTGTTTACTACTGTTGGTATGCTTAGCCTTTTGGACTCCTTTCATGTTTTCTATTCCCGTTTCTATTGGGTGGAAGGTTCGTATTCTGACATGCTTGATATACAATAGACTGGTTAGCCAAGTTTTTATGTAAGTTTACTTTGTCCATATTTCGCTACCATGCTCGTTGACCTACACAAGGCCATGAGAACCTGGTGTAGTAGTCTATAAGGGTAATTGACCGTATGAGCTTCCTTATAGAGTCCTTGACTGCTTTATACTATAAGGGGAATTGACCGTGTGAGCTTTCTCAATGAGTATTTTAATTACTTGAACGACATTGGGCTCTGAGGGGAATTGACTGAGTGAGATTCCTCAAAGAGTCCTTAACCCTGGGGCTATAAGGATAATTGACTGTGTGAGCTTCCTCAGAGAGTCCTTGACTACCTTAGTGTATAAGGGGAATAGACTGTGCGAGCTTCCTTAGAGAGTCCTGTTTTACCTTTAACTATATAGGGATTTGACTGTGAGAACTTCCTCAGAGAGTCATTATATATTATTATTACTGAACTAGATGGGATAGGTTGTGTGCACTTCCTAGAGAGTTACTATGCTTGATTAGTTGTTTTCTATATGTTGAATTGTTTACTGCTCAGTACTTTCTTGTTTTCTGCTTTCTGTACTTTTACCTGCCATATATTCACTAACTATTCGACACAAATATTTGGGTGGTTGCCTAATGGGATTTAGCTTCACACCCTATTTGGGCCATGCTTTTGGGCCCAAACAGATTATATTGCTGTTGGTATAGACAAGGTCAAGAACCCTTCTACTTCAGGTTCTTGATTGACTGTGGGGCTGGAGAGCATGGGACCAAGCTAAGGCTTGCGATGATGAGGAGTTGATATCAATTTTTGTTTTCTACTTTAGTTTAGAACTATTTTATTCCATAATTGTCTTTAATTTGTCTGATTTCCTAGACAAATGTTACCGTGCATCATTTATATATGTGCTTCAGTTTTTGTTATTCCAGTCTTCTGCTATTACTATTGTTGGTATATTTACTACTTCCGCTATTGTGTACTTGTTCCTTTCCACTCTGTTACTCTGCCAATGAGGGCATAGTTTCCCCACTATCACAACCAAGGCCCTCACTGCTAGTCGACAACCTCTAGCGTTTGGGGAAATGTTCTTGAGGCCATGTGACCAATCGGGTACGGGGTGCCTCTAGGTGGCTTCCGGAACCGAGATGTTGTATTTTCCAACTAGGTTTTCTAACCTAAAATTATTATTCAATTCCTCTACTTTAAATAATGATTATACCAATATTTTGGAGAACCATTGGGTGTTTCTATATCAGTATATACCTATGTCATTGGTTTTTAAAAATTATTTGTATAGGACATTGGAAATACCTATACCAACAATTTTAAAAAATCCTTGGTATATGTAATGTAAAAAAAGGATAGACTGTTTTTGACCTTTCCACCTACCACTTATATTTCAACAACATAATATTTAAGCTAAAGTGTTTTGTGTGATTATAAAGTGATATATATATATATATATTAAGGCTTAATTTAAATTTTTCGGTATTTAATATAAATTTTCAAAAAAATTGAAAAACAATCATTCAACAATTCCAACAGTTCTCAAAACCATTGGTATAGACCTATACCAATGGTTTTGAAAACAAAATTGGTATAGGGTGCCTCTATGGTACCTATACCATTGTTTTGGAAAGCAAATGTTGGTATATGATGTTTCTCTTGTACCTATACTGATGGATTTGGACAAACCATTGGTATTGGGTCACTCCATGGTGCTTATACCAACAGTTTGAACAATCCATTAGTAGAAGGTCCCTCTAAGGTACCTATACCGATGGTTTTGGACACAAAGTTGGTATATGTCCTTTGGTATTTCCCCAATTTCTATATGTGGTCCTTCAAAATGATTTGTAAAGAGTTTTTGAATTTTTCAAATAATATCCACAAGAAGTGCAATCCAAATTGTTCTGCAAGGCCTTTTTTGTCATGAAACTATAAATGATTGAGCTAATACCCCATCAACATTTTAAGTTTTATTACCATTAAGAATAATTATTCCCGTGTAATATCCACTTATAGAATGAATACATGGATGTAATTATGTTGAAACCACTCACTCTATACTTTTCCAAAATTTCAAAATATTTTCGTATAATTATAATTTTTGAACAGGTCTTTTAAAATCCATTTTTTCCTCATCCCTTAAAATTTATAAACCTTTTTTTGATACCATCTATAGTTAACCAATAATTTTTAAAATATTATTATATGATTTTTATATAAATAACCAATGAAAATAACCTAATGATCAAGAGGACTAGTGTATTTGGGAAGACTAGGTTCGTAATAACTCAAAATGAAACTAAAATAAAGAATCATTACTTTATTATCCAAAATGAGCTCCTAAATCCCATTGAGACACTAAAAATATATAGAAATCTTGAGAAATACCTAAACAAAATGGGTGAGATAAAAATCCCTATAAGGGAGTAACCCGGATAAAGAAGAATATAATATGAATCAAATAACATAACATGCTATAATAAAAATATAATTATCAGGAATAATCATATGAAAGAATGAAATAATGAATATGGAATAATAAGATCATGGAATAATAGGAATGTTTCAACAACATAAAACATGGAACAAGGATAATTCCATGCTAACTGATAAAAAAAATCACAAGGTGGATAGTGTCCCCTCAGGCATTTGGTTTACACCCCAATACCATTAATATAGTCTCATGAGACATAATGTTTCATAATTAATTGGAGTAAAATATGGGTGAACCCATCATAACTCATACATGCACATGTCTTCCATTTATCAAAATCAAACATAAGGCATAAACATAAGAAATACCCATCAAAATAAGTGGGTTACATAGTATTGCTTCACATCAAAATCAAAGGATATTTATTAACATTCAAAAGAGAAGAAGGAATTAATTTTTTGGGATTTTTATATCTGAATAAATAAGAATTGGTATCAAATTCATTGTTCATTTTTAAAACAAATCTGGAAAAGGTAAATAGAATTGGTTATAGAAATGAACCATCAAAATAGTGTTTTAAGGAATTAGTTAAAGACATTTGAAGAAAGAATAAACATAGATATTTTTTAAATGAGATGAAAACAAAAATGGTTATCTATAAAATATTCATTTAATTAATGAAATCATCAAATGTAATAAATGATTTAAAATAATGTCATGTAAAAGAATTAATGGATAGAAAATTTCCCCGTAATCTTGTTTTGTTTAAAAAGGATTTTGGTAAATAAAAAGAAGGCATCTATAACCCTATAAAATGAAGGGATAATAACTAAGGAATAAATATAAGATACATACATACATACATACATATATATTAATATATATAATTTAAAATCATTTCATAACATAAAATATAGAAATAATGTTATCTGGAGAGATAAAGTTTATAACCAAATGCAAATAGGGTTGTTTGGAGAGATCACATACACTATATCAGGAATCATTTTACACTTACACATAATGTACTGAATAATAAAATTAGATTGATTAATTACATAATTAAGAACTATTTACATCTATATTTAATTTACTATAATTATTTTATGTTTATTTACATCCATCTCAATGATAAATAATGTAAAATTTCGTTGTTATGAGGGTATTCATTTCATGGTCCCAAGGTTAAATAACTTATGGATAATTATTGAAGTTATAGTAAAATGAGAATATGAAGATAATAAGTGAAATGAAATAATATTCACTTACTTATTTAAATTAAAATTAATCCAAATATCCATATATATTCTTATGTAAATATGATTCTATTTGTAAAAAAGCATAATTTTATATAGTTAGATCATTTATGTATTTTTACCTACTATCATGAACTATATTTGTTTTAATTAATTAAATAGTTGTCAAAAAATTATAGAATACTCAAATATGTTATTATATACTTATTATCATCATATTTTTCAATAATATTTCTATAACCATACTTGGAGGCCCTAAAAATGAAGTACCTTGTTTATGGAAGCAGTTAACCAACCATATTGTGAACAAAATTTTCATTTTATGAACAAATAAAAGAAGGAAAGAAGATGGAACTTACTATATAATAAAAAAAATATCATTATATTATTGATAATTATTTTTCAATGTCTATGTAGATTTAAAAAAATGGGTGAAGTGGAATAAGAAAAGAATTAAAAGATTTTTTTTTGCGAGTTTACCTATCCCTTTGGTTTTCTAATATTAGGATACTAAATAAGGCTCTTTGGAATGGTATTTGGTGAGATAAAGGTTTATATATGTGTGGGTAGATAGATTAGAATAAATTTTGGTAGATTTTGGGTAATCTCCACGTTTCCAAAGGTGTGAGTAGAAGGGGTGGGGTAGTTTTTATAAGGGGGAAGATTGATGTTTTTTAATATTATATTCATTAATTTATTAATTTGGATCGAGATCACCAATAGTTATGGGTCATATGACTATATGTAGTAAATATTTCATGTGATATTGTACTAATGGGTACTTAAATCATCTCATATAAAATAAATAATGTACTTAAATTATAATTTTAAATATTGTGTTTTTCATAATTCACTATTGACAAGAAAATCAATAATTTTAGAAAAAATACCAAAAAATCAGCCTAACCATTTTTTATGTGTATATTAGAAATAATTAATTCATTTTATGAAAATAATTTACTGAATAAGTAAAAGGAAAATTTTATTTAAAATTATTTTTTATTGGAAAAAAATAAATTTTAATATTATGATCAATTTAGGACCCTTTGAAAAATTACGTATAGTATCAATAAATTATATTATAATTATAATAGAAATTAATATTAATTTATAAACCCATTTTATTTAAATAAAATTTCTTTTAAATCATTATTCTTTTCTTAAAAATACAATAAAATGATATATTTTACAAATATGAAAATTTTCCAAGATAAATGTGTTATATTATCATTTTATAAGATATGAAATTATTATTTTACACTCCCATAGGTTAGGAAACTACTCTAATAGTCAATTTAATATTCCTAATAGTTAGATTACTATTCTAATGGTCAGATTACTATTCTCATGGATAGATTTCTGATAGTCATATGGGTTCCCATCATTATATTAATACCTCATGTTTAATTCATTCTTAATTCACATATATTGTATCTCAATGATTTGTATATTTTCATTTAAAAAATAAACATTTCATTACTAATATTATAATTAATTTATATAGTGTTTTTTTAAGTGTGATTATTTTAGTGTATTGAGTATAACTGAATTTTCATATTTTAGTTATCTTATTTTTTATTTTTTATCCCATAGTAATATTTTCAATTTTTATAGTTATATATTCCCTAAATTTAATTTTAAAATAAATATAATAAAAAAAATTTGGTGTTCATGGGGTAATGTGATTTACAAAACAATACTAAAAACTAAACAATTATAATAATCAGAAGGTAACTTCTATTAATAAAATTCTAGGTCGTTACAACATATTCCATGAGTCAAGTTTCAAAAAGTCGACCCAAGATATGGGTTGAAATTATATATCATAAAGAAGACCAAACTATAATTAAAGGTATTGTACAATGGTAAATGTGTATATAAGATTAAAATTTCTAGGTTTTTTGGAGATCACGCGATCACCTTGGGAATTTGAATGTGGTGAGTGGTTGTGTAAGTTTAAATTCTTAGGTGAATAGATGTGTAATATTATATTTCTAGGGTAGAATTTGGTTTTATGTGGATTTATTGTGATGTCATATTTGAGGGGATATATGTGATATAGTTAGGGTTTTTTGTTTTGAATGGTGTATAAGGTCCTGATGTTGAACTGTAAAGGGTAGGGTCTCCTTGCAACATGACCCTGGGAAGGGGATTCATGGTTGGTTTAGTTCTATAAGTTGTAATTGTGCCACATTTCTATAGACCGTGTTCAAAATTATTTTTTCTTGATTTATTAATTTCAATTAATCAATTGAAACATCTATTATCCTCATTTTTTGAGCACGAAACAAGTGATCTCTCTCTTTATCTCATTCCCTCGAAACATTTAAAGTGATATATTTATTGTTTGTGGTCTATTTGATTAGATATCAATTATATTGACTCACTATGAGTAATGCTCATCTACCACTATTAAAAAATTGCAGTTTTATCTTTATTATAGGAACTATCAATAATTATCTCTTTTTAGGGGTTTTTTCATTAGTTTCTTGATTTCATTGAATCTATGTTGAGTCAGATGACAATATTTGACGTACAAGATCTTAATAGTAATAGGTAAGTGGTTACTACATTTTTTAATTCTTATAGTACAAAGTATATGGTTCAAAGATATTTCTATTGATATATTTTTTCATGCATTGTGTGACTTACATGCATGGGTAGGGTTGTTTGTTCATTTGAGAATAAAATAACTTATGATTTCCATTGTTCATGTGTGATTCCTAGGGGAAGTCTCTAATATCCTATTACCTAATTTTAGGTATTTATTGGATCTTTTTATTCCTTTTTTTGGGTTTTTTATCATTTAATACATGTAGATATTTTATCATAAAATATTACCTAATTTTAGAGGATGTAAGTTTTTTCAAATTAATGGAGTCTAGGTAAATATGTTGAGGGTTTTAAAGGGTTCTTCTTTTGGTTATAATGTGAGTTGGAAGTTAATATTTATTTCTACAGGCTTCTGTTTTTCAGTGTTGTCTGTATGAAGAATTTACACTATAAATCAACTACTAGCCATAGACCATTAGAATGGCTTATGGTGTAAACTAATTTAAACCATAAAAGATAAACATACACTGTAAATTCATTTCTTGTTCTGTTATTAATTCTAGGTGATTCATTTTTTAGCATATGTGCAACTTCCTGCCTTTATGTCATAAACCCTTGATTTATGATGTAAATTAATCATTCCCCACGATCTTATTTGTGTTTCATGAAATGTTTCATTGGTCATTTTATAGGTCATCCTCCTGAGAACCCTAGGCTTTATCTCATTTTCCGTGAGTTATTTCTTCCCTTCCAAACATATTATTTTGGCATTTGATTACTGATGTGTTCCCTCTCTATTGTTTTCTCCTTATCTACACTACCCCCTTTTTTAATATTGTATGATATCATGTTTTACAATTTTATCAGAGTTAGATCTTGATGTTTCTGATATTGTATTTCCTCATTGGTATCCTTTTGTTTTATTCCTTGTTGGTTGTCTCTCATTATGGGTGTTTATTTGATCACTAATTAAAACGTAGGTGGTTTCATATGATTTTACCCAACAATTGAAACCTTTAATTTCTTGATATATTAAAAATGATTTTTTAAATGATTTTACAAACCTATATTTGAGTTGATAGATTGATGAATTTAAAAGAGGCATGGAAATTGTGAAAACATATCCCAATTAAATTGGGATTGAAATTGTTCAACAGGTTTGAGAAAAATTGATGGCATGATTTGGAAAATATATTTTTCATATAAATAGATTAAATTGAAAGATGATTTGAAAATTCATGAATTAATGAAAACCTATGTTTGGTATTGGAAATGAGGAAGGCATTTTGGACACTAAATTTGGGAAATTATAAATTGAACTTATTTTAAATTATTGATTTTACGATGGTTGATTGATTACATGACTGAATCATATGTGATCTTATGTAGTTATTTGGTGATTATTAAAAGACCTATAGGATATGACCCCTTAGAAATGTATTAACAATTAAAATAGTGATATAAACACACAAAAACACTATTTTACCTAATGTGGAGTTAAGTCTTGATGTCTTGAGACAAGGTACATGTGTACACATTATGCTGAGATCACTGACCAAGTAACGTGACAATCTTTTTACCTGCAACTAACATTCAACATTTTTTATTACAAATTTCTATAATATTTTTTATTTTATGGTAAATGTTAATGATTTATATAATTTTTTTAATTCATTTCTAATGTTTTATATAAATTTTTTATATAAATTGTTCATTTAAGACATTTTTGATATATCTTACAAATTTTCATTATGAAATCTTGTTTCGTTAAAAATGTGTAATTGCTATTCTATTAATTGTTTTAATTAAATTGCAAGAATATTTTCATAAATTGTTATAGAAGTGATTATATAACACTTGGGGAGACCCTAATAGTATTTATAGCTCATACCCTACCTTTTCCTTCCGAAAATGGTAGATTGTCTTATAATAGGTCCATAAAAGGGAAATATGGCACTTCGAGGTGGTGGATATTCTTGATCCTTGAGACCGTAAGTGATGGAGGTGACTGGTGGAGGTGTTAACCACTTGTTACATGTGTTTATTTTTTATTATTATCTTGGAATACATTGTATCTTTTGATGATATACAATTTGTGTATTTTTTTACCAATTTAATTATGGTACTTTTTCATTCAGAGTGTGGATTATACTATCTTTTATCTTTTATCTTCCACTGTTTGTGGAAAACAATTCTCAAATTATTCTTGTCTTATTCGATGTTCTTGTCAAACACATGTTGGGATCGAGAACACTCTTCCATCCATTTCAGATCTAGATCGAGTATCAGGTTACTAGAGTATCTATGTTGGTTTGTGAAAATGTTATATCATAGGAGGTGTTGAATATTTCCTTGATATTGGAGTGTAGTTAGGTTGTCCTAAAAAATTAGAGGTTAGATTTATGGGACTTATGAAGTATTTTTGAGAAAGTAACTAACCAGATCACATCAAAAAAAACATAATTAACCATGGGTGTTCATAAAAAGTGTCTTTTAGGAATAATTTATTTAATGTTATAGTATTTTCCTAGTTGATTTGAGTGTGTTGAAATTCAAATTCAAATTTTTTTTGATGGAATTGGTATTCCAATATCTCTTGTTTCTGTTATTGATTTATGTATCCATAACGATTCTTTTAGTGTTGTATGTTGATGTTGTATAGTTTCAATCCTCTAATTATATGTTTTAATAGGTAATGGGGGGAGGAAGATTCTGGTCACCATAGTAGGTGAATCCTATGGTCAACCAAATATTTTTGAGATAGTGGTTCTCACCATCCATGCTCTGAGACATGTATATGTACCCATTATCCTTCATCCTGTGGTAGTGGAACCTCGATGGGATGATTCTAGAGACCATTATCAAGAGTTTGTTTATATGAAAATACAAACTTTTCAAGGATTTAATTATCCTCACGAGGATAATGTTTTTTTGAAAAATATTGAATAATTTTGTAGTTATTGGAAATTCCAGAAGATATATAGGTGAAATGTTTTACCTTTAAACTTGAGGGACCTAACATGAGGTTGTATGATTTTATGGTGATGGTGAAGAAGCATAGTGGTTTACAGGGAAATTAATTTAGAATTTTTTTCATAGGTCATTTATATCTAAAGTCAATGGTCATGTGTAAATCCATGGAGTTTCATAACCTTTAGAAGAGTGACATGCCCATGATCTAGTATGTGAACCATTTTGGTGAGCATGTTTATTTTTTATTATGGTTTTATCCAATGAGAATATGAGGGATTAATGTTTTGATATAAGTATCTCACATGATATCTGATCATAGTTTTTCATCCTTAATCTCACTTTTTAGGATCATTTATAGGAGATAGCATAGATGTTTGATCTTGACTTAGATGACAAGTCAGGGTTAATGAGAGTTCCTTAATCTACCATTGGAATTTATATGCATTAAATTAATGTAAATAGAAAGTGTGATGAGTTACATGGTGGTTATAAATAATATCCATCATCCAGACCTCCTATATTTTTTGAAAGAGGCCATTTGAATTTCTTTCACTATGGAATGGTTGGACATTCAAAATTGGTTTTACCTAAGGTACCCAAGATATGTAGTTTTTGCGGCTACTTAAGAAACCTAAAACATTTCATCTATGAATTTTATACTGTATATAGTGGAATTGGATCATCATCATTTAAGGGTATTGTGGTGAAATAATATTATTCAATAAGTCAGTGGTTCTAACCACAATCATCCAAAACAATGCTTCTTAACACAGTGTAAGAGTATCCAGTGAAAGATGATGTGGTTACAGATACTATGATAGGTACCATCACTATAACTCCATATTTAGTGACTAATTTATTTTATATTGGTTCATCTAACTTAATTATTTCAATCCTTATTGTGAAAATAATGAATATTTCTCTCGATCATTTTTCTTATGTGATCGATATTATTATGACCCTCAAGATGAAGAATGATGAGGATATCCACTTCCATACTTGTATTTTCTATTTATTAGAGACTCATCCTACCTATATATTTCTATATCTTGAATTTAAACATCTTGATGACATTTTAAAAATGGATTGTCTAATTTATCATAAGGCCCAAATTGACTTCTATCTTCAACAGGTCTCTTTTACTGGACCCAATGAGCTGTGTCATGTCTTACAGGTAAAATAAGACCTAAGATCGAGTAGACCTAGACCTTATTTTATGTATTTAGGAAGGGTAATATTGATTTTGAATTTTAACATGGTGTGGGAATATTTGATTTATGATCTTTCTCTAGTTTTATTAGTTTCTCATAATTTTCTCCTCTAATATCATTAGCTTTCCAATCATTGGAGATGTATATTTTTTTGATTGATTTCATACCTAGTACTCATCTAGTGTATATTACTTCTTATCATATGGAATCTATGAAGTTGATGGAGTTGAAGACTTGGATGAATAATATTCTAGAGAATGAGTTTATATTCAATAGTGTGTCACCTTAGGTGGAACCTATTCTATTTGAAATGAAATCTGGAGGAAGACTTCACCCATGTGTTTATTACCAAAAACAAAATCAAGTCACATTAACAAATAAATAATGGTTTCCATGGATTGATGATCTGTTTGACCAGCTAAAAGTGGAAAGGTGGTTCTCAAATATCAAGATTTGATTTGGTTATCATAAATTGAGAATTAAATAATTTAATATACATAAGATTACATTCAGGAGTAGGTGTGGCCATTATGATTATCTTTTTTCCTTTTGGTCTAACTAATGATCTTTTATATTTTATCTCATTGATGAAGAGAATATTTCATGAGTATCTTGACTTTTTTTGGGGATATATATAAATTAAATATTAGTTTACTCCCATTTTTAGGAGTACCATTTTTATTATATGAGAGTAATTCAAGAAATCTTGAGAAGTCATTGACTTTATGTGAAGATTTCAATATGTTATTAATGGATTTTAGAAGTCAAGGTCATGGGACATGCAATATCAAAATATGGTGGTTTAGTTGATACTAATAAGGAAAAACCTATTATGACATGGGATCAACCATGTAATAGATTCAATATTCATATCTTATTAGGTTTGGTGGGATATTACTTAATATTCATCAAGGATATATCAATGTTGTCTTCTCTGATAACAAATCTCACTTGGAATAGAGGGAAGTTTGTTTAGGATGACAAAATTCAGAGTTATTTTGTTAATCTGAAATATATTGGGACTTCTTCTCTAGTGTTGACTCTTCTGGAGTCCAGATATAGCTATTTGGTCTTCTATGACGCATTAGGTTTAGGTTTGGGTCGTGTCCTTATGTTGGGTGATCACGTGGTGGCTTATGGTTCGAGACATCTTAGGCCACACGAGAATAATTATCTAACCAATGATATAGAACATGTAGTTGTTATGAATGGTCTTAAGATTTTGTGACATTATCATTTATAAGAAAGTGTTACTATTTAATCCAACCCCAAAAACATGAGTTATATATTCTCTCAGATTTATTTGAACCTCCTTCAGAGTTATTGGTTGGAGTACCTATAGTCTTTTGATTTCAACATTACCTGCACCCTAAGAGATGGGAAAGTAATTAATAACACTTTTACTAGAAACTTATTACTCGGGTCCTAAAAGAGTCCTTATAAGAGTGGGATTTGATGGATCTCTTTACTCATTTGCATTTGGGAATCTAGTAGAATGAGTATGAGGCTGTTTTAAAAAATGTGCAGTTGACCTCCTCTCTTCTTGAAATGATTATTTAGGAGTATGAGATTAATGATGAGTTATGTGGAATTATGTACTAACATTATAGTGGGGAGACCATTAGTAAGTGGATGTTTTTTTCAGATGGTATCCTATGTTTCTAGAACTAGCATGTTGTACATTTGCCTTTGAGAAAGGTCATGCTAGGGGATTTCCATAATCCCCACTGGTCAGTACACCATGGAACCACAAATATGTTATATGATATACAGTGATGATTCTAGTGGACATGTATTATATGAGACATCACTAACATTGTATCCAATTTCTATACCTAAAAACATGTCAAAACAAGCACTAGAGACCTTTTACTTTACTTCAATATCTTCCAGTGATGACTTGTAAGTGGGATAAGGTTTCTATAGTCTTTGTGGTTTGGATTCCATAAACCCATCAAGGGAATAATTTGATATAGTTTTAGATCAATATGTTGAAAAAATTTGATCACTTTATACCCATTTGTTAAGCAACCAATGTGGGGGACTGGGGACATCTCTATGTGCAATAGATTTATAGTTTGTATGGAGTTCAATATTCTATAGTCTCTTATAGGGATCCACATTTCACTTATCACTTATGGAGGGACCTTTATGAGGCCATGGGATCCAAGATACATTTGATAATGATATATCATACACAAACTGATGTCCAGAGAGAGTGATCTATATATATTCTAGAGGATCTACTATGTTCTAGGGTTCTTGACTTTGGTGGAGCTTGGATGACCATTTGGGAATTTTTGAGTTTTCTTACCATAATAATTAATGATATAATATCATAATAGATCCTTTTAAAGACTTTTATAATCATTCTTGTAGATATCCAATGTGTTATTTAGATATTTGTAAATTTTCTTTATTTGACCAAGTTTAACTCAAGAGACAACGATGAGGATTCAGGTGATTTTTCAGAGAATGTTGGTTGAACCGAACCGTTATAAATATTATCTTGATCATTATCATCAATCGTTGCAGTTTTAATTTAGCGATCATGTTTTTTTGAGAGTTTCACCTGGGTTTGGTCACTAGAATCTTGGGAAATAGGGAATTCTTTCAAAAAGGTTTTTGGGTCGTTTTCATATTGTTGAGTGAGTAGAGAAAGTATCCTACTATTTACCAATTCAATAAAATTTGAATTTAATCCACAATTTATTTCATGTAGAATATCTTTGAATATATATTTCATATCCTATCATGTTTTGATCATTTAGGATCTTGATGTTGAGACTGATTTATCCATTAATAATCATCCAGTCATGAATTTTGATTTTGAGACAAAGGTTCATCTTCAGAATATGATACTTATGGTGTGTGTGATGTGGTATCATGGTTATGATTTGTATGAGACTTGGAAGCATGGGGAACAAATGAGAGATTATTAACCTCATCACTTTGATATAGCCACTTCTTAGAAGGATTTTTGGGGAGAGAAATTATTTATAGTGGGAAGGTAGTAACATACCGTTACCTTTATTTAGGTATTTTAACACTCTTGTTTTTTTCACTTTTTTGTTTGGGTTTGTCTCAAATGTTTTATGGATGATGAGAATTTTTTTTGGGAAATGGACTAATGTTCAGGGATGAATGTTTTTTGGAATTAATAGAATACACATAAACTTGTTTATGGTTTTCAAGAGTTACCTTTCTGGGTCTAGGGTCAGTTTGAAGTGTTTGGGTGTTTTTGAAGAATTTTTTTCTCGGCACTAGATGTAGTCAGAATTTAATCTATAAATCCGTGATTTAATAAGTAAATTGTATTTTTACCATAAGCCATGAGAATGTATTATGGTGAAAATAGATTTACACTATAAAAGATGAACTCACACAATATATTCATTTATCGATGTGTTTTTTTTACCTAAGGTGGAACCATTTTTTTGTATGTGAAATTTTACACATTTACTCTATAAACCCTATATTTATGATGTATGTGACTGGTTCCCAATGGTTTTATTTTTCCAACAAGCCTGATATCATTAGAAATTCCACAAACACTCCTCCCGATAACCCCAAGCATCCTCTTGTGCATAGTAAGTTATTTCTTACCTTATGTACATCTCAGTTTGATGTTTGATCCCCGATGAGGTCCTTCCCTATGGTTTTCTCCTCTTCTCTATTACCCCTTTTTGGAAGAAGTTTGATCTCATTATTTAATATTGAATCAGAATTTGGTGTTTATTTTTTGTCTAGTATTTCTTTTTTTGTGTCATTATAGTTAATTCTAAAATGGAATTTTCCCACTAAGGGTGTTGATATGATCACTGATTAAAATGTTGGTTCTTTCTTATGATTTTAATCAATAATTGAATACAATAATTTCTTGATTAAATTTTAAATTATTTTTAAAATGATTTGAAAATCCCATATTATGGATTATTGATAGATGCTTTTAAAAGAGTATAGAGATTAAAAAACCCTAATTCAAATGAAATTGAAATTATTGAAAGTAATTTGAGAAAAATTGATGGCTCAATTTGGGAAATTTGTTTTTGAGATAAGTGGATTTAATTGAAAGATGATTTGAAAAATAATTAATTAATGAAAACCTATGTTTGAGTTCTGAAATGGTGAAGGCATGATGAAAATTGAAGGTGGGGAATTTTATTTTAACTAATTTGGAATGATTTATTTTCTCATGAATGATTGATTGATTGACTAAAGTATGTGTGAGCTTGGGTATTTAGTTGGTAATTAGGACAAGAAAAAAAGGATATGACCCCCTAAAACTAGATTAATGCTGAAAACACTAACATAAACATACTTATGAATGATTTTCCCCGGTGGAGAGTTGAGTATTACCATCCTGATTCACCGGATGTGTGCACACATTGAGCTATGATCATTGGATTAGTAGTTTGTGGATCTATTTACTAGGAACTTACATACCACATGCCATATTACATTGTGATATGATATTTTTTATTTTATGATTACCTGTTATTGATTAATAATACTATTTTATTCATTACAGATGCTTTATATAAAAAACATTATATAATTTCCATTGAAGCCAATTTTGATATATCTTCCATATTTTGATTATGAAATCAGGAATTATTGAAATTATGTAAATGAAATTTCATGTCCTATTTTATATAAATTGAAAGTATATCTGGTTTAATTGTCATGGAATAGATTATGTAATGCTTGGTGAAACCTTATTGGCATTTATAGCTCACACCCTACCTTTTCATTTGGGAGATTGTAGATTTTATTATGCCAGGACTATGAAAAGGAAAAGCACCACTTGGAGGTTGTGGATATTCATGATTCTTGGGACCCAGTGTGATGGAGGAGATCGTTGGAGATGATACCCATTTTTAAAATGTTTCTTTCTTTAAAAAATTTCTTATATTATGATGTGCCTTTTTATAATGTTTGGATTGAGTACAATTTTACTCATTTAATTCTAGAAAATTATCCCTTTGAAGTGTTGATAATATTGAGTTGTATCTTCTATCCTTTGTTGTTTGTGTAAAAGTAATTCCCACATGATTATTGTATAATATTTGGGTTTTTTTCACCAACCTATGGGGCTCGAGGGCACCATTCAGGTTATGTCAAAGCCAGCTTGGGTATCAGGGTACTGGGGTTTCTAGGCTAGTTCATGGTATAATTTCATGAGGGTAATGGTGGGTTTTCATTGGATTGGTTATTTTGATATTTTTCATATGGATTTAAGGATTGGTTGTCATGATTTTTAGTATTCTAATGTGATGATACTTATGACATGAAGCTTGATGTAGTTTCTTGGGAATTTTATGGGTGTAACCCACGTGTTTTTGAGGTGATATGGTTCATAAACATGTATTCATGTGATATATCTTTAATATATGTGGTAAATAGAGCTTCACAAAGTTGTGGTAATTGAATAATGGTGATTTATATCACCTGTAGGATGATTCCATTAGGGTTATGTGCATTGATTATAAGGCCAAATTGGTGGTGTTGATCATGGTTTTGTTAGTGGTATCCTCTAAAATTAATATCTTATGTTGGATGATGTTTATCATTGGTTTGGAGGAGTGATAATCCATATGTATGGACATCAAATACATATGGTTATTGAAATCACAAAAAGGGAGTGGGTGCTCATCGTTTATGGGTTTTTTTGCTATTAATACCTCACGAGAATTTCATTTATAATGACATGGAATAACATTGTTGGTTACAAATAGGTGTGTATCACTATATGAAATAGAATTGGTTATAAGGATAATGATTTTTCTTTCATGATTGACCATGGGTACATCCTCCCACTATGACATAGACCAATGTTGGTAAATGATATTGTTGTGTCTTGATGGGCATGGGTTGATCAGTTTTTTTTTGGTATTTTCATTGTAACATTTTTACTTTTCATACACTTGTATACATATTCATATTATCTTGGGATAATGTTGGTGGTGGAATACTAAGTTCCTACTCACACCATTATTGGTCCCTCCTGGACATGTTAATTCTTTCAATTTTATGATATATAATAGTAAAATAGCTCAAAATCTAGATTTTAGTGGTTGATAGTGTTGTGGATGCACTTACAGAATGTTGATGGATTCTCAAGCAAGACTGGGAGGATCCTCGGAGTCGAGATTTGTTGTATTTTGGTTTATTTTGTGAATGTTTGTATATTATTGTCATTTAGGTGATCTGTCTTTATTTTGAATTACTTATATGACATATAGAGACTTATTTTTGTATACCCTGTAATATTTTGTCACTTGACATTTAGTATGTTTTATGTTTCTATTTCATTTCTGTATTTTTATATTCTAAGGGTATAGTCTCCCTAGTATCACCTATTAGACCCTCATTTATAGTCAGAAGACTTTAGAATATGGGGAGGTTATCCATATGTCATAATAACTCTACTTTACGTGTTGTTCAACTGATCTGGGTTGGGTATGCAACATGATACATCTTCACTCGGTGGGACCTAAACCTATGGCAGAAAAAAAGTGTTGTGTATCTCTGAATATTCAATTTTAATATCGATTATTGCCTAGAAAAGTGGAACATTATGTAAATAAATATTATCTATAAGAACTAGGAGTATATGGAATTAGAATATAGTTAGGAATATAAGCTGATTTAATGAGCTATGTTGTAATCTGTTTGTGAGATTTAGAGGAAATTTGAATTATTTCTAGAGTGGGGGTGATTGGATAATTTGGATTTGAATTAGAAATTTGATATTTAGGACATATTTAAGATGTTTTTTAATCATGTTGGTATATTTTTAAGGGTTCTGGGAGGTATCATGAGAATTTGGATAAAGGATTGGTTGGTCACTGAACTAAAACATTACTACAGTTTCCAATGAGTATCTGATCACTGAGGTGGATGTTAAGTACATCACGAAAATCTAGTTAATGAATTATATAACTCCACAAGTTAGTTGGTTCATTTTTTGTTACCTGGTGAAGTATTATAGGGAACCTGATGGGTTTTATACAGCTTTTTTTAGAGAGGGCATGATATTCATTTCATCATTGAGACACCTCTACTATTTATTGGGGGAGATATCAAGAATAACCATTTTAGTATAACATAACCCCCTTTAACTTTCCCCATCCTTCATTTACATATTTATATGGGTTTTTTTGGATATATTTTCATGTAAATTTAAGGTGTTATTCTACTTATCCTCCCTTTATCTCCCTTGTTTTATCTGATTTTATATGGCTTTGAGTTAGAGATTTATGTATCGGTCCCACCAATGCATGGTGTAATCATATCGAATTATACGAATTTGGTGTGCAGTGACTCCATGATTCAAAGAGATGATGAACACATTCTATCTTCTATTTTATGATTAAGGTATGTCACCTAGTGATTTTATTTATGTTTTTTGGTCTAGTTGGAAGAAATAGATGATTGAACAAGCGATAGATTTTAAATATTTTTCTCATATAGGTTTCAGGATAACATCGTGGAATTTCTACATGTGGTTGGTCATGGTTTTATTATTAAAGGATTTATTGTTGAGTTTATAAGAACTATTACACCTTGGTATAGTATTTTAAATTAATTATAAATTGTTATAATTAATTCTATGGGTGTTATGTCTTGAGATAAAGTCTTGAGAATTATCATATCTCAATACAGCATTGGTCAAGGATAGATTGAGTGAGAGGAACCACAATAAATATAAATATATATCTCAACATTTTACATGAATATTTTTCACATATCACCATATTTATCAACTATGAATCTATAGTTATAGTTTTTATATATATTAGATACATAACCAACATATTTTACAAACATTATTTAAAAATCTCACTCAAATACTCTTCACACATGATGAATTAAAATCGTATCATACATAATTTTTTTTCATAACCTAGGGAATGAAAACATATTAAAGGGTGAGTTTAGAAGATCAGTAATCGGTGAACATAAGAGATATACATCAAATTCCCTATCTGAGTATAAATGAACATGTGGGTATGAATACATAATAAAGGTACATGAACACAATATAAGAAAATTATACCCAGTAAAACTTGAATCAGAAATCATGAATCATATCATAATGATTTCAATGTGACATGAATTTGAATATAAAAGCATTAGTAATTTGTCATAATCTATAACATAAGAATGTGTGATAATATAAAAATGTTGTACAAACATAATAAATGAAAATCATTTCTTATATCGAGTCTCATATATATAACCATCATCACATAGAGGATAGAATCCCATAGTGGATTGGGATTACTCGTTATTCCCATATACATAGTGGACAGAGCCCTAGAGTAGATAGAGTTATCTACTTTATCCCTTACATGTCATATCATGATATATGAAGATTTACCCAATGTATTAGATTGTTATATAATTCCAGTACCACCCATCATATAATAAAAAATCTATACATGTGTGTGCCAAAAGAGATTGAAAAAATTAATACTTCCATAATAACTTAATTATATTGAGATAAATAAATGGGTTTCATGACAATTTCCACGAAACAAGATCATAATATATCTATAGAAATAAGTTGGATGACATCATTAGATCATATCCCTAGTGATGTATAAGAAATATTAAATGATTTTGACAAAGATAACAAAAACTTTATAAGAACATTAGAATATTACCTTCAATAATAAAAAGATCATACCCTTATGTCTTTAATAACATTTATTTCAAATGAAATAGTTCATAAGATAATGAGAATTAAAATTACTTGTGAAAATAATGAAAACCTAGAAAGGAATATTATTATAGTAAACTTAATAAAACAGTGTGTGAAATATATTATGTGAAAAGAATTTAAAAATGATTCTATTCATGCTTTTTAATGAATATTAAATTCAATAGAAATTGAACCGTGTGGAAAATGTTAAAATGATATTCCTTTTAAACATGTGTAAAGAAATTTAATATAAATAAAAATTGAACATGATCATGAACAGACCGTCAAGATCTGTCGAAATCACTGATAGGGGATGTGAACTCATGATTATAATTCAATTTTATATTTATTTTAAATAAATCCGTTTCAACATATTCAAGTGTTTCTTTAGATTGTTTCTCAAAACACCCATGCACACCCACTGAAGGGAAATTTTTTTTAATAATGTTCACCTATGGAAATAAAAAGGATAATCATTGGCATGATCTCGATTTACTTGATATCATAAAGTCCACAAGATTCATCATGTGGATTATAAATGAGAAGATTTTACACTTGAAGTCATGGTACACATAAGTCTCCCAACTGTATAGCTGACCCACATTAACAAAAATATAAAGAATTTGTTTGTTAACAATAGAAGAGTCTTCCAGTAGATAACACCATCATTTATTTTTTTTTGACACTTATTTTTTTGTTCTTTTAACTATACTTTAGTAAGTATTTTCTTCCTCTTCTTTTCTTTCTCATGAATAATTTTTTTCATTATTACCTCCTATATGATGCACATAAAAAAAATTCTAATATTTTTTTATATACACAATCATCTATAAAATTCAATTTTTGTAAGATTCTTATTTTATTTATCTCACATATAAGAGAAATGACCTAAATGAATTTGAATTTCAAATTCAAATTCAAATTCTAAAAGATAACCACTACTCAACTTCTCTTAAGTTATTTTCCCTTCCTCATTATTATTATTCTTTCTACCAAATCAGATATAGGTCATCATAGAATAATTTTACTATTTGTTGTGTGACTTAATATTTTTTCAATAACTTCTTCTCTTTTACTTTACGCATTATATTCCTTTATGACATAAACCATGTTCATTCATCACTACTTGAATAAAAAACTACCTTAGTAATTTTTAATTTATGAAAACAAAATTTATTATAATCTGATTTAAAACAATGAATTTTATTTGGGATTTTGGAAATAATTATTATAAAATAATTATAATAAAATTTGAGAACACTGTGAAAACATTAAAATAAATCATATTTTTATAAAAGTATAAATTCATATATATCATCTATGTGAGATAAAGATTCTTTATTATCTAAATGATATTATCACATAATACATATGATTTTTTCATTTTCCAAAAAATATTATTGATCTTCCTAAAAATATTACGTATGCAATTTCAATATCTCACACACCACTTAACCTATTATGTATTATCGTTTACTTTTTTCCCTTTATAAATTTTCAAGTTTCATGGAAAACATAATATTATATATTACCAATATTCTTATGAATACATTGCACAAAAACATACTTATGTAAATAAGGTAATAGAATTTGGTGAATTTCCACTTCACTAAGTAGGAACATCTTACACATGGTTTTAGTCTTCTTATGCAGTATTTACTTTTCTATTTTAAATATTCACTGTAGAAAAATATTTTTACTTATACTCTAAACCTGCATATGGATACTTTTCCTTTCTAAAATTTCCAATTTCTCTATAAAATATAAAATTTATGCATTCTTTATCCATTTTCTAGACATAAATATTTTTATATTTAATAATTATCAACAATTTTCCAAAAAAATAAAATCTATTCCAAAAACCTTAAATCTTATCAACAGCCTTAAACTCAATTTTTTAAAAAAAATAGTGAGTTTGAATGTTATTTATGTATTGAAAAAAAATCAACACATTAAATATATCCACTCAATATTCTTAAATTATTCTAATATAAAAAAATACCAAATATTAGAGGAAATATTTTAAACACTATATTACAAAAAAAATTAACTTCGGTCTTAGAAATCTCCTGAAAACCCAACATCACCTAAAAAATATCTTTAGATTCAAAATATCACCCTTTTAATATTATTCATATCCAAGGAACATATATAACTTTCAAACTCAACATACTTGGAAAAGAATCATCATTCTATAAATATATGAACACTTGAAGGAATTCATTTTAGGAAACAAGAATATTGAAAAATAAAATCATGTTGTCTATAAGACTAACATACATCCAACTATTCATATCCTTTTGTAGAAATTGTGATTCCACATGATAAAAAATCTTTTTTTATTTCACTTATCGAAACTATAAAAATACTCGTGAATTTGGTTTTCATATATTTATGTTATCCATAAATTTTATAGCAGTTCAAAAATTAAAAAAAACTCACACACCCACATGATAACTTCCTATCTTTCATGTTTAATATATTTCTCTAAATACATGTTATATATAAATAAGTATTCTCTCTAAAATAGGTAAAAACATATAAATAGAGTCTCAACAGAAAAATCTCCCCCTTGTCAATATATTTTTTAAATACATAAAATAATATACTAAAAGAGAAAAAGGATTTATTTATATTCCACCCTTTGAAAATAATATCTACAAAAAATGTGAGAGGGGTACATGTAAACCATACCTTATCCTTGATATGAGTGAGTTTTAACTCCCATAAATAACCATAATCTTTTAAATCAGTCCTTTTTCAGTGGTTTAGTGAAAATTACCTATATTTTTTTATTTTAAAAAAACTCTATCTTCAACACATTATTCACTAGAATATATTTTCAAAATTAATATTTTATGTCAATATGATTTGATCATTTATGTTTAGTAGGATTTCATGATAAATTTATTGTAATTTTATTATCAAATATCACATGTAATGGAAATGTTACATCAACATTGAGATCATATAATTAAGTTCTCATCCATGCCAATTGGGTTATAGATTGAGTTGTAACCACATATTCAACATCAATAGAATGAAATGTCACAAAACATTTCTTTATTGTGTACCAAAAAACACACAATTCTCCCAAAAAGAAAACATCATAAAATTTTGAACTTATATCATCATATTTTCTAGCACAATCTAAATCTTTATAGCCAAACTAATCAAAATATACACTACTATCATATTTCAATTCATGGTCTATTATGCCTCAAATGTATCTAAGAAAGCATTTCCCACTTATGAAATTAAAATATTGGTTAAAGTTTGTTGATGGTAAATAGTGTAAAAACATATAAAATTTTAATCATGAAATAATTCAAATTAATTAAACATCCAATAATCTTCCTAAATTATCTTGCGTTAAATTCTAATTGTTTCTCATCCATTATAAATTTTTTTCCGTCTAACATATGTGTGGGAAAAAATTGAATACTTAATGGAATATTTATTTAAATGTTATTAATAATATTTATTTTTTGGATAGAAAAATGTGATTGGTCTCACCCAAATTTACCCAAGTTTTTAGGGTTAAGCTGTCACTCATAGTTTAAATTGGGTTATCGATTCATCAGAGACCAAAGAAGTATGCTACAAACACATACATTCTATGGATTGTTTTTTGATATGAATTGGCCATATTGGGTTTAGTTTCGATGGGTTTAATTGAACACCAATAGACTTCAGTGAATTCAATTTAAAATAATGAGTTGATCCTTGGTTATCACTTGGGATTGATTGGATAAAATTCTTTTTTAACGAATACAATTTATAATATTTGAGATGGGTTTATTCAAGAAGATAAAAAAAATTCATCAATTTATGATTTAATACAAACACACTGTTATACTAATAACCAATAAACTTGGAGGATCTGATTCATGAACACTCCAAGGTAAAGGTTCGTATTAGCACTTGACGTATGTGGCGTTAAAATTCAACAAGGACGTAGAAGTTTTAAAATCATAAAATAAAAATCTCAATTAAAATAAGTGATTATACATTAATTGGGTAATAAATAACATCCAATAAATATTATTTCTACTACCTAGGATCAAACCATAAATGGGTTATCCCTCCATTGATTCTATGGTTTCAATGGAAGTGAAAAGTATACTCATGAGGGAGGAATTGGAGAAGTAAAAAAAAGAAAAGAAAATAACGATCACTCCACCATTGTTTGATAATTTCACAAGGTTTGGTGTGATTACATTCAAAACACGGACCAAAGGTATCAAAATGATAATAAGAACAATATAATATGATAATATGAATATTTTTTTATTGAAAACTAAGGTGATTAGAACAACTTACAAATGAAGAAGAACATTACAAAGGAAAAGTGCTAGCATAACACTACAATGAAAAAAAAGAATCCAAGATGAATAAATCCTACAACACAACTGCCTTAAATAGGTATTTTTGGAGCCTTGGGTCGAGTCTCAAATAGTGAAAATCATCCCACTTGATTATGGTAGGCTTAGGGTGGTGGAAAGCTTGTGGAACTTAGACTTTTCCACCCTTGACCTGAAGTGGAAGGAAACTTTCATCCATGGAACACAGGGAACGAAATAAACTTCTAGATAACCAAATTAGAGTGGGAAATAGAATAATAAAATGGAGATCAGGAGCTCTCATAACCACCTATAAAATTTCAGTCCAAATGGATTTTTTTGTGAGATATTATCAAAATGGTGGGCTGTTTTTTTGGGTCACAGAATCTGGCCCATAATTTTATCTCCAACTTGGGATTCGGAGAACTCCATTCAAAAATCATTATTATCTTTGGCTACTATTTAATTAAATGTTCCCCATGATTTATATTTATCTTCAGTTCAATTTTCAGAATTATTGGGCTTAGATATTGGCCACTATAGTAGTTTTATTGGGCTATTGTCCAGTTTACATCACCGAGAATGTTGTTTATTCAAGGCCAACTTTGGTGTTCTTAGAATATAAATCTTCAAGTACTCAAAAAGTTTGAATTGTTACCAATGTAATGAGAAAACATAAAATTAAATATGAAAATAAAATCATGATCATTGGGTACTTTAAATTATGTTAAGAAATGTACCATGAAATACTTCATTTTAAGATGAAATTACAATTATAATATGAAATAATGTTTAATGTGTAAAATGCACAAAAACCGTGTTTATGAATAAATAATGACATGAATATTATATTTATTAACAATTAATATTATCCTCATTCAATGAAAAATCATACCCCAAACTTGAGTTTTTCTGGTCCAGAGCAAAATATATCTCACATATGTGGAATTAGAATTCTCTTTTCCAATTTTTTTAAATAAACAATGATCACAAAAAACCATTATATCTTAAAACTATGTAACCCCTAAATATTTTTTAATACAGGATAATTTTATAAGAATATCCCAAGCCCAAGACCATTCCTTTGTTCACATTCGTCGCCATATTTCATCTAATTTGAATTAAGCATGAAGATGTGTTGTGTATCACAATAGACATAGGGGATCATTTTTATTCAAGGGGGAAATGATATAAGAACTAGGTGGAATCAAATTTCAATAATAATATGAGTATTAATTTTTTTATTTTATATATATATATTGTTTTGTTTCTATTTTTCTTTTTTTTCAATCTTTCCAAGTTAATTGAAATTAAACTCAATACAGTCAACCCATGTAGTAAGATTTTGCTGATGACTCCCAGACTCAAAGACCTTAGGGCACCAAGTGAATCCCAAATACTCGAGAATCATCTTGAGTTAACTTAGTGAAAAACAAAGTCAAATTACCCCAAATAGAGATAAAATTACTAACTCAGGTCCCGAAAACTATATATTCAAGATCTCCAAGTGTCAAAAACTGCACATTAGGTCATTTCATTTCTCTATGAGCAAATTAATTTTTATTTTTTACTATTATTTTTTGATTTTTTTATTGAATACTCATATTAACACTAAAATGATCCCCAAACCTATGCTATTTTTTTGGGGGACCCCATACACTCAAACTAATACCCCACAATCCAAAGGAAGTGACTTGTGATTTTTTTTATTTGGATGAAAATATAAATGTTGAAATATCACATTATATACTCACACTTTCCAAAAATCTATTATCATAAAATATACATGAATTAAAATCAGAATCATGGCATGCTAAATTATTTGATATTCAGTTTCAAAGTGTGAAATGTTTTTCATCATGGTCAAGGTTAAAGAAAAAGCTCCTTCCACTCATTTTTTAGGCACACAAAATTAATTAATTTTTTTCTTCCTGTATTTTTACCCCCAACGTAGAATAACATTGTCCCCATTGTTTGAAGAAAATAAAATTTAGAAGGGAGTAGTGGTATAGGAGAAGAGTTCTAAAAGGAATTTTGAATAATAAACATGGAACAAAGTCACCTTGTGGTCGAAGTTAAATTTATTGCTGCTCCAATGTATTCCTTTGATGTCCATGTTACATCTAGAGTTCCTTAGCAGAAAAAGGAACAAACAAACAAACAATAAAAAAACAAAACAATATATATATATAATAAAAAAATTTAAAATATAAGTATATATACAAAATTTATATAATTAGGAAGCACTATAAGTTGTAGGTCAGTGGTAAGCACGCGCCCCTCTCTCCCTTCATTCACGGGTTCGAGTCCCTATGGCTTTGACGGTTGTGAAATGTTTTTCCCCACATCCTTTGACACATCGTTTTATTTTTTTTAATTATTATTTTATTTTTTAACCTAAAAACACATAAAAATAATATAAAATAAACTGATGATACAATGTCTTATTTTTTTAAATTTATGGGTAAGGTATTACTTAAGGATCCCACCATGTGACACTGATGAATCTGGTGATCCCCTTTCATATCCATCCATACTCATAATTGATGAACAAGTCAAAATTATACAGCAATACAATATTCAGAGTTAATTATTTTAATAAAAAATTGATTTATTAATCCGATTTGAAAAATAATAATGATGCACAATGATTAGAAACATGAAAACCATGGGTTTTCTCCCATGCAGTGATTTTTTTTAATGTCTCTAGCTCTACATGAACCCCCCTAACATACCCAATACCAATTTTTAGAATCTTAAGAACCCCATATTTCTCCACTTCTACTAGATTGAGATTTATTCTTTGTTTATAATTTTTTTCATATACAAACCTATGTCATATAATGAGTGGGAAAATCCAAGGAATTTCTTAAATGGTTGATCTAGTTTCCTCGGTAGTCTTGCCTAAGACATCAATGATCATTACAACATTTTTTTTCAAAAAAAGAATTAATTCCAACTGAAAGGTCATGGTTATACACTATTAGGGGATACTTGAGTGGGGACGAAAGGATAATAATTTTGATCTCAGGTTGGATGGGACATTTAGACACATGTTGAGATTTTGAATCCAAATCATTTTCATTTTCCAAATTTCTCAACAAAATTGGTTCGTTTTGAATATAAGATTCAAAAAAAAATTATACAAATCAGTGTCAGTAATGGGTATGGACTTGAAGTTGGTGATCTATCCCAATGTTTCAGTGAATGGTATTTGTAAAAAATCATTAATGGAGCTTTAATAGGGACACTCAATCCTTGATGTCAAATTTCCATCTTGTGAATACAAAAAATCAGTTTCCTCTTGATTTAAACAACTATAAACAATTACTTCATGTTATTTAGGTCTCTTAGATTCAAAGTATACTTTGTTATCATTTTCAGGAGAAATTGGTGTGTAACAAGATTGTTCTGTCAATGACGAGGAATAGACAACCTGAGTGGAAATGGGTTCAAAAACTGTTTCAATGCTTTGTAGTTCGAACCTCATTAATGAAACCACAAATGTAATTATCTCTATTTGTTGACACAATTTTACAATTAATGGTTGTGGATCAGGATGGGAAAGGGGTTGTGACAAATGGTCTATTCTAGGAGTATAATTAAGTTGTTGGAATTCCATAGGAGGATATTCATATTGGCCTTGTTGGGATTGGAACATATTGTATGATGTAATGTTTTGTGTATCATAGGTGTTAAAACATTATGATTCATTACGTTTTTGTTGATCCCACTAGTATAAATTAGGATGGTTATTATATAACACACATGGGGTTGGGTTATAAAAGTAGGGATAGGATCCCCATGTTTGGATTTTTTTCAAAATGGATTTCCATGGGAGTGAAATCAGGGACAAGAGAAGATATGTGGGGTGAGAAAAGGAATGTAGTGTCTATGATAACTTACATAGGTCCCCGGAAATGATGAAAAAATTTGGTATCTCCCAAATTTACCTATGTTTTTGGGGTTAATTGTTTGCTGGTAATTTATCTTGGGTTGTCGAATCCTCATAGACCCAATAAGTAACCTACAAAAATGTATATTCCTTGGATAGTTTTTTCTATAAAGTGTCCATATTAGATTGATTTTATATGGGTTTAATTAAACTCTAATAGAATTAAGTGAATTCAATTTAAAATAATGTGTTGATCTTTGGTCATCACTTGGAGTGGATTGGATGAAATTATTTTTCAATGGTTTCAATTTCTTATATTGGAGATGGTATTATTCAAGGAGATAAAACAACTTAGTCACTAACAAGTTTAATACCAACACAACATAATACTAATCAACTAAACACTTGTAGGATCAAATTCATGAGAACTCCAAGTTAAAGGTTCCTATTAGCAGTTGAAGTATGTGGCCTTAAAATTCAAAAAAGATGAAGAAGTTTTAAAATCATAAAATACAAATCTCAATAAAAATAAGTGATTAGACATTAATGAGTTGATAAATAACATCAAATCCAGCCCCTTTTTACAACCTTGGTTCAACCCATAAGTATTTTATCCCTACATTGATTCTATGGTTTCAATGGAAGCAGAAATTAGACTCATGAGGGAGGAATTGGATAAGTAAAAAAAGACTATAAAATAACAATCACTCCATCATTGTTTGATAATTTCAAAAGGTTTGGAGTGATTAAATTCACACCATGGACCAATGGTATAAATTTGATAATAATTAGAACAAAATAAGAGAATATGAATAATTTTTATTGAAAACTAAGGTGATTCGAACAACTTACAAATGAAGAAGAACATTACAAAGGAAAAGTGGAAGCATAAAATTATAATGAAAGAAATAATCCAAGATGAAAAAATAATCCAATACCACTGAATTAAATATTAATTTTAGGAGGCTTGGGTTGAGCCTCAAATAATGAATTTCATACCACTTGATTATGGTAGGATTAGAGTGGTGGAAATCTTATGGAACTTATACTTTTCCACCTATGACACCAAGTGGAAGGTAGCTTGCATCCACCGAAATGACATGCCAAAATGACATTTGAAAAGGACAAAATAGATTGGGACATAGAATCATAAAATGGAGCTCCAAATGTATCATTATTTGTACAATTTCTTCCCAAATGTAATTTTGTTGTGTGAGATATTATCGAAATGGTGGGTTGTTTTTCTAGGCTGCAGAATCTGGACCATAATTTTATCTCCAACTTGGGCCACATGGAACTCCATTAAAACATCAAAATTAGCTTTCTAAAATGTTGAATGAAATGTTCCCCATGATTTTCTATATATTCAGTTTAATGTTCAAAATTATTGGTCTTGGATAGTGGCCTCTACAGTTTTTTTATTGAGCTACTATCCAGTTTACTTCACCTAGAATGTTGTTTGTTTAAGGACAACTTTGGTGGTCTTGCAATATGAATCTTCAAGTACTCCAAGAGTATGAATTGTTACCAATGTATTGGGAAACCTAAAAACTAAAAATTAAAATAAAATCAAGATCATTGGGTACTTTAAATTATGTTAAAAAATGAACAATGTAATAGTGCATTTTAATAAGGAATTGCAATTATAATATGAAATAATATTCAATGTGTAAAATTCACTAAAATAGTGTTTACGAATAATAAAGCACATGAATATTTTATATATTAACAGTAAATATTATCCCCATTCAGTGTCTAATCGGTGATATTACTCTTAGAAAAACTATAAACATAGAAAATATGTCATTTCATCAAGAACGTATATTTCAAACAACAACCTAATTTATAAATAAAATAACTCATAATAACCTTTTTATTCTTTAAAAAAAATATCATGTATATAAATAATAATAATAAGTGATACCTTATTATCATATTTAATATAGATATTTTAGTCCACTATTCCTTTTTTGTGATTCAAATACCTCAATAAATAAAACACTTGTAATACAATTATCTTGGAGATTTTTAACCCATATAGAGCCTTATTTATCTAATAAATATAACATTCTAATTTATCAAGAATAAAAGCATTAGGTTGAACAATATATACTTCATCTTACAAATATCCATTGAATAAGGTATACTTTATATATATTTTAAAACTCATTCACTACCATGGTGCTTCTATAGAAAAGAATACCCTACTATTATTAAGTCTAAAAACAAGAGTAATGGCCTCATTAAAATATATTCCTTCAACTTGTGAGTACCCTTTTGAAACAAGTCTTTACTTTTTTCTTACATATTCTCCATTTTTATTTAGTTTCTTTTGAAACACCCACTTTTTTCCAGTAATGTTATAATTTCCAAGCTTAGGTACAAACTCCCATTTTAATTATTCTCAATATAATTGAATTCATCAATAATAACACCAATCCACTATTGGAACTCCAATATTTCAATCACATCTCTTGGTTCAACATGTAAAAATAGTGAGGTATCTATTATTGTCTTCAGTATTCTTCTAGTTTAAACACACTATACTTATTCCCCAAATATACTTTTGACCTCAACTAACATTCTCAGTCATGGATGTGATGAGTGTGGTTTCACTTAAACACTATAATGGACGAATCATCATATTTATTATGCATTTCTTTTTAAATAATATTTTTTTATAATCTCCGCCTTATTTAACAAAAGTCGTTTCATCTTATTTATATATTTTTTTGTAAAATTGTTACCATCTTCCATTTTTTGGATGACTTATGAAGATTGCATCAACTCACCTCTTCTTAAATATCCCATGGTCTTAACCTTTAACATTTATTACAAAAGGGATTTGAAACACCCTTAAATATTTTTGACTTATTTATTTTTCATAATAAATCTCATATGGTGACATATTATAATTTTATATCTATAAATAAATATTTTTAATTTGAACTACTTCACCAATAGCTTGTCTCAAGAAATACTGAGCATTATTATGTTCAGTCATCATGTTCTGAGCTATCTCCACCAATATTTTATTATTTTATTCAAAAACTCCATGTATGTGGTGTTTATAGTGAAATTTTCTCATCATGAATACAATGATTCTAAATAAAATCATCATATTTCACTCATATTTTTATGACTATAATCTAATACAAATATTTTCAAATAGATACCACCCTACCCTTAAGAAACTCTTCTAAATATTCATAAATTTTTTGGAGCCTCTCACATGTTATTCATAAACATAACACAATCTATATGATTAAATTAATTAATAAATGAAATATTATACATATATCTACTTTTTTATTTCTTCTAAAAAGTGAAATAAAATTCTTAATGAGTGATCTCCAATGGATGTGTTGTCTTAATATTAACTTTCTTATGTAGTGAATTAAAAATATTCCAATTTTAATACGTAGAACACATATAGTTTCTCTATATCTATCTAGATCCCTCTCAACTATTTTTATAAGAGGAACATCATGAACATTAACTCATCCAGTAATCTTTCTTAGGTTATTTTGGACCAGATGTCCAATCATTCAATTTAATAATTGATTTTATTCTTTCAACCATAAGTAATACGAATTTTTAAAATCATCAACATAAAACTTTTTCCCACTTACTCATTTTCCTCATATAAGTATAAATATATATTTCAAATTCCTTACTAAGCATACATCATTTTAGAAAACCACTTTGTTACCTGTATCACATAGCTAAGATATAATTAACTAACAGGGTTTCATAAAATCAAAAATAAAGTGTTCTTTGACTTCAAATTATCATTCCTAATAAGACCCGATTGATTTTATATTACCCATAATTTTAATAGTTCATTAAGAAATCATATCATATTTAGAAATACATTAGTAGATTTAAATATGTTATCATATTTGAATAATATCTAATATATATAATCCATGGAAATTCTATTTCAGATGTTTTAACAGATACTTCAACAAAACAATTCCCTTTCCTTTGTCCTTATATTTTTGAGACTACTAGGTATTTTCATCCTCACTCAATTATCCTAGTAAAATTGTGATATAATCTTAAAAAAAGGATACCCAACCACTCACATATTACACAAACTTCATTTAATTCATGAAATTCATTCTAAGAATTCAGTCCAAATTTTTTAGTTTTATTTTTCATTTTTACCTTTGAGTGGGTTGGTTCCCCTTATAACAATTTCTTATAACCCTTATAGACTCATAATACTATTTTGGATTAAATAAAAAGTTTCTTTTTTATGTTCCAAAATCCTCTATAATTCTGAAAATATCTATAAAATTCATACTTTCCCCTGTAAATAACATGTTGTAAAAAAGTTGACATATAAACGTCTTCTTTGTTTTAATCATAAATCTTGGATCCTTTTTATGAATTTTTTTATATACTATAAAAACAATTTATTTATTCTTGTATTCTTTCAATAATTTTCTTAATAAACTTTTTTAGTAGCTTTAACATTAAAATAAGTACTTACTTAATTTCAAGATTTCAATAAAACACTTGTTTCACCACAAACTTAGTTTTCTTCACCAATATCTTCAACTTTGTATTTCAAAATAATTTTTAAGATAATTTTCACTATTTTAGGTTGATATTTCTCAATCCACATGGACTTTATTCAATGATTAATCAATAATTTTCACAACTTTTGTATTTGATATTTCTCAATCTTATTGAAAACATTATGGATGTTAGATATATAACTATTCAATTCTATTTTCTCTTAGATAAAATTAAATTAAAATATTCCCAAATCCTTCACCTTTATACTAACATTATTTCCCGTATCAATATTTAAAGTCTTCTAAATATCATGAAATTTCTTTAAGTCATCAATCCCTTTAAATAATCTTGATTCCTCATTAGTCTTAAGAGATTGTATATTTCTTGAATATTGATTATCCTCATTTAAAGATTTCATCTCATTTTCAAACTATTATATCTTTTAAATAAACTCCTTGAGTTATCGCTTCAACATAAATTCTATTTTTATTTTTTATCACTCCCAAAATCACTACCTACATCACTAGTGAATTATTCCATATTCACATTTGTAATCATTAGTTTCTCATTCACATCACAAAAAGTATCAACTTCCTTAACATCATCACTTCTCTCTTCAACTTCGAACATGGATAAAATTTTCTATTTTAAATTTTATTTGATTTCTTACCTTTACTTTTTGAAATAAAATAATGATATATCAATTTATTTCGTTATTCTTGAAGGATAGCCTTGTCCTCTATTTTTAATCATCATTAGCTTCCTCATCTTTCTACTTTTGACAATTTACTATGAAATGTACAATTTATCCACATTTGAAACACATTAATGTATTATTTCTCTTACAAATTACCATTACCACTTCTTACACTTCTAATTATTAGTGGAAAATATTTATGAAACTTTACATCCATTTATGTTTTTCAATCAGAATATCCAATAACAACTTCATAAATTTATCGATTCCATTTTTATTCTCATGTGGATTTAAATAAAATTTCCTTTTCAAAGTTACTATTCCTTTTGAATACCCATCCATTTCACATTTCATTTGAAATAATTATTCAATGAAATACATCCTATGTGGTACTAGATAATTATCATCCAGAAAAGATAGTTTAACATTAAACCGACTTTGAAGAATCTAGAGTATATACTCAAAAACTATAGTATCCTATAATATTTACTTGAACCTCTAACAATTCTTGTAATATAATTTACTTGACTGAATAATTTATCAAATATTTCATCTTCGATCATTTTTTAATCTTAATACCTAAACTTAAAAACCTATAGTTTAGCTTTATTCTCTTTTTTTAACTTCTATAGAACTCATTTTATGAAATATATGACAGAATGTAATTTTGATCATGGATATCATTATCCAAGTTATTCCCATCAATTACTATCATAGAAAAGTTTTTTTCAAAACAAATAATTCCATCAATTATAGCCTTCAATACATTTAATCTTATTGATAAAATATAAGTAAAAATCTAATCATTCAATATATTGTTATTGTCCCATTAAATTTAATAATAAACTAGTTGTTCACTAAGTTTAGTATATCAATATTTACAATATAAATTCAGTGAAAAAAATCAAACAAAGTTGAAATTTTAAAAAAATAGAATATCAAATATGAAGGGAGCTGTGATTTGATACCACTTGAAAGAAAACTCAAGATGAGTTGAAATCATTTGGCGGGTGAATCAGTGAGTATAATTCATCATTAGGTTTAATTTAGGGAAACAAACATACCACATATTAAATTTTTTATTTCGATAAATCACTAACACACCCAATAACACTCATAAAATCAATACCAAATTTTTACAAGGTTTACATTTCAAAATAACAAGGTTAATCCTTAACATGATTTGGATTCACCCAAGATCATACCATCCACTGGCTTAATCATTTTGATTACTAATGAGTAGGTTTTATACATGAAATCATGATATAAAAAATAATCCAAACTATATAAGTGATCCCACAAAAAAATAATATATATATATATATATTCGAGTATGAGAGTATTCCAGTAAATAAGATTGATATCATGTTGTATTTTGTTAATTAGTTTCTTCTTCTTCTTATACCTACACTATCCCAAGTATATATTTAAAGTTATTTCCAATCTCTTTAATAATATATATAATTATTCCCCCCATTATTAAATACTTTAGAAATATTCTTTTAGTTTTATAATCATTGCACTCATCTGCAAACTCCAATGCATGCAAGATTCCAGTTTTATTTATCTCTCACAAGTAATTAAGAACACATTTGAATTTGAATTTAAAATTCAAATTTAAAAATATTACTTCATATCATATCAAATTAACTTATTTTTCACTTATTCCAACTTTTTTTTTCCTTATTTCAAATCTAATAAAGGTCATTATAGTGAAACTATACAAATTGTTGTGTGACTATGTTGTTTTTTTTTCATAACTTCTTCTCTCTTTCTTAGTGAAACATATTCCCTCATGATTAAAATCATCATCCTTATTCATTGATTGAATCCTAAACTCCATTTTGTATTTTTAATCCATGAAAAATAGCTTTTTAATCTACATATTTTAAAACACTAAATTCTCTTTGAATCTTATTTTAATTATTATTTTATAACAATTATATTGAAATTTTTAAAAATCCTATAAACTCTCTATGAAATTATATTGTTGTAAAAGTGAAAAATAATACATATTAGTAACATGAGATAAATATTAATATTTATAAAAATGATCATATTATGTGTTATATAATATGTTTCTATTTTCCACACAATTACACTGATCTTCACAGACATATTATGTTCTCATCTCCAACATCTTATATACCACCGAACATATAACATATTCTCATGTAAGATGTTTCGATATGATTTTTTTCAAGTTACAAGGAAAACATTTATTTAATTATTACCAATCTTATTATGAATAAATTTCACAATATCTTACATTTTTACATTTTCTTACGAACTTGGTTGAATGTCCACTTCATCAAAAAGGAAAATATTATGACTAGTTCTGATATTCTTACACATCATTTACTTTTATATTTTAAATCTTAAAGGTAGAAAATTATCTTACATGATATCTAAAAAAATATTAGTACGATTTTAATTCGTAAAATGTCCACTTTCTCTATAAAACATCATACATATAAATAACTTATTCAATTTCTAGAATAAAATCTATTTAACTCACAAGATCATCAAAATAATTCCAAACAAATCAAAAGAACTTCGATATACCTTTGAACTTATAAATACCCACCAACTAAATTTAATAACAATATTTTAAGTAAGTATGCATATGATTTTTAAAAAAAACACTGACACGTTTAACATATCCACTCCACCTTTTTCAATTCATATTCTCAAGAAAAAAACCAAATTATAGAGGAAACCTCTTAAATTCTATAAAACAATAATTTCAACATAGGTATCAATAATATCTCAAGAACTCAACATCTCCAAAAATATCTCTTGAAATCAATAAAACATTCCTAGATTTATAGATAATTAAATCCATATATCAATATATAGAATATGAAAATAGAGCAGAAAGATTAAAGACCAAAAATATGAGATAAGGTATACACCACTTATAAGGAATAATTTGGTTGATTTATGAATAAAATGGGAGTGAAAATGGTTAGAATACATTTAAATACAATAAGGAAAAATAGTATAAGAAATTAGATGGGGTTTTATAATGAAATAACATAAAATTTCCCTAAATAGTAATTTATACCTAGATAATCTTGATTTCCAAGTGAGATTTGAAACAACACCCTTACCAAGGATTCCTGATTGGTCAGTCATGTAAATAATTCTTAAATATTCAAATTAAATTTATTAAATACTTTATTAATAAAAATTATCATTTATATTCAATTTATTATTATTATTTACTTAATTATAATTATTTTTTAATACATTATGTATATGTTCATCATTCTGAGGATGTTTGTTGTTATGGTTCCAAGGTCACATCAGTTTATTGATAATGATGGAATATCTTATCAAATTCTTCCATGAGTATGTAATTTTTTATTATTTGATTTTGATTTCATTATATATGTTTAAACTTTTCCATATATCCATAATTTTTCTTAAATAAAAATGGTTTATTGATTGTAAATATTATCATTTAATGGTTAGTTTATTTATGTGATTTTATTATCCAATATGAACTTAATTTTTTTATTTGATTTTTTTATTATATAAACATTTAAAATTTTATTAATATCATAATTTCATAATTAAGTTCATATTTAACAGTAAAATTATTTCTCTTAAGTAGCTATAACGTTGGTAATTATTTTTTAAAAACAACATCCCTATACGCATTTATACCCTCCATGAACGAATGTTTGTTTATGAAAAAAACTATAGTTTCATTATATTGTTATAAAATTAAAATTATTATAGCCTAGAATCATATAATTTATTAAATGGAAATAGTATATTCAGTTTATGGCGAATAAGAAAAACATGTAATGAAATATATATGTAAAAGAATGATTTTTATTTCTTAACATACTCTTTGGGATGAAATCTTGGATAATGAATAATTCCTAAGAAGGGTGGTATTCTGATGAGATAGAACCACCAAAATTTGGTAAAGATAGTTAGGGATAGATCTAGAAGAGTTTATTCAAGCTATGAAGCTTAAGGTTGGAAGACAATTGGGAAGTATTTATAAGGTGGGGAGAGGGGAATTTTATAAAAAAAATATTTGAGTAAAATATTTCCTCTTTGAGTGGTGATAAAACATTAAATTTAATGATAAGGTGATTGAGATTTAATAGTAAATAGTATATTAAAATATTCAACTAATTTTTAGAAATCTCATAAAATAATTTATATACTATTTTACAAAATATGGTACCTATACAGTACTTATATAATATTTTACTATTCTCCTCTAAATTTTAGTATTTATTAAAAACCCAAAAAAATGACCCTATCCAAATTTTTATGTGGGTATTAAAAGAATAAACTCCATTTTATCAATTTAAATTCATATATATAAAACATTTACTTTTATGTGAAGTCATAAAATATATAAAAAACCTATTCTGGACAAATATCTTTTAAAATATTAAATGATTTAAAAATTATTTATAAAAAATAATAATAAATATATTAATGTTTATTCATTTACATATAAGTATATAATACATTTAATTTAAATTTTATAATCCATATGCTAGAAATTTCATCTTTGAAAATAAAATATATCATATATAATAAAAATATTGTTTATAAATAAATTAAATTCTTTGACTACAAATCATTAACTTTTTATTATTTTTAATATCTTTTATTTTGTGGATTTTTATTTACTTATTTATATAAAACATTCCTGAAATTTTTTCAATATATTTTATTAAAATTATCCATTTATTTTATAATACATTAAAAAAATTTCTTTAAAATAATGGATATTTTCACAAATGTATTAGTATCCATTTCATATTAATTCATGTAAAATAATTTTTTAGCACATAATTTACTTTTAAATAAAATATATGCAATATACAAATAAGATACATGTATTCCCACATATCTAATTTCTTTATATCCAATGGTCATATATTAAAAGACTATATATTTAATGATCATTTTAAATTCCTATATATCTCCTTACATGATTCACTGAAATAAATTTTTCATATTTCTTTACTTCTATATTAAATATTCTATTATATTCCTAATTTTTTCCTTCATTATTTAGTTAGAATCTAGGGTATTAACACTAATAAAAATATGAAGGATGAATGTTTCATGTTCTTTGTATTTATATTTACTTGTTGTTATATACCTCTTACAGTTTTCTTATTTGTATTTCGTATTGCATTTTCATAATATGTAATGATTATCTGGAATTGTGGAATTTATCCCAATAAAATTTACGGTGGTTCATTTTTTTGTTTTTTGTGTGTGAAACAATCTATTAAACACATTAAAAACAATTTGGGTGTCACATTCAACCCACTTTAATTATTTTCACTCTTGAAATTTTATTACTCTGCTAAAAAAATGTAGGGTACTTCTTCTTTATTTCGTCATTGGGTTTCAATGTTTCTTCCTAAAACATATTATTACTCTAGATAACTTTAACCAAGTGAATGTCCTTGTTTGATAGTACATTATCTCTATGTTCCAAGATTTTAATTGGGTTATCCTCATAAGAGAGATCATATCCAAGCTGTATAACCTATAAGTTCAATATATGTGATAGATCGGGTAGGTAGTTCCAAAAAAGTGATACATGGATCACATTAGGTGATTGGGATGAGTTTGATGTATGTTTAAGGTGATAATATATCATTTTGACATGATCGAGGATTTTAAAAAGAAAATATATCTTGGGATCAACTTTTCCTTCCTTCAAAATATCATAACCTACTTCCATAGTGATATTTGAAGGCATACCTTTTCTTTAACTTCAAAATCAAAATCTCACCAATGATTACAACATAAATCATCTATTGTATTTTCATATTTTTAATGTTCCACTTAATGGATTGAATCTTCTATGACATTTCTTGAGCAAGATCCAGTCCCCAAATATTTTGATCTCTGACCTCGTCGTAATATATTCTATGTTTTATATCATTTCCCATTAAAATCCTCATATAGTTTCATTTTAATGGATGAATGGAAACTATTACTATATGATAACTTGACTAGTTGAAGTTGTTGATCCCAACCTTCTTTAATATTCATTGAGCAAGATCATAATATATCTTCAAGGGTTAAAATTTTAATTTAAGATGTACCATCATTCTGATGATGATAAGAAATGTTGAATATCAAATTTTTATTTAATACTTAAAATAATACTACTCCGAATAATTGAGGTAAAAATCATATGCTAGTCGAATACATTGTAATTTGGTACTCTATTATGTGTTACCACTTCCAAAATTTTTATCATAAAAATTTTATTGGGGAGAAATCTTTTCAAATTATAATGAAATGCGCTAACTTTATGTGGTGGTAAACTATAAACCGAATGGAATTTGACCTTTAGAGGTATTACAATGACCTATAATGAAATCCATAGTGATGTTATCCTACTTATTTATAGGTATCGGTAATCTTTATATTATCCACTTAAGCTTATGTCATTCTACTTTTACTTTATGTCACACCAAGTATTGAGATACTTATTTTACAATCTCCTGCTTCATATTGTCAAACCAAAAATGAATCTTGAGATATCTATACATATTGTTTCTTCTATGATAAATAGATATTGATGATATATGAATTTCATCAAACATATCCTTCATTTATTGTCTTTAAGGGACACATATTCATTTTTAAAATATTATAATTACATCATTTTCATGGTTAAACTTTGGGATATTCCTTACCTTCTTACTAAGCATTGTATCCTTTTTATATTCTTCCTTAATATTGAAATGGATTCTAGAACATTAACTTGGTAAATGTATGATTTCTCTCTATACTTCATGATATCAAGGTCCATCCCTTACACATTCTTGAGTATTTGAATTCTTTCGATACTCATTGTGGATAAGGTATCATGATCCTACATACTAAGTGAATTAGCTACATTATTTTACTTCCCAAGGTAGTAATGTATTGAGAAATAATAGTAATTGATAAAATACAACCATACCTTATAGAGAATGTTAAATTATTTCTATGTGAATATATACTTTAAGATAATTTGGTCAGTATATATTTCATATTTTTCAAGTGAAAATTTTAAAAAAAATCTTATGTATCTGATAAAATTTATAAATACACATGAAAAAACAAAGAGGCCCAAGAAAAACTATGAATATTAAGAACCAATACAAAAAAATTTATTCTATAATCCAAAAAGCTCAAATAAGGACAAACTAGAAAAAGGGAAGCAAATTATCATCCAAAATTATGAATAAACATCTCCCAAGGCCAATAAGACCAAGAGAAGAGTAATGGGGGAACAACAAAAAACTAAATATCCTAGAGGAATAGATTAAAACAAAGTATAAAAGCAAGAAATATACCAAACACAATATTATTGAACCAAAAGAAATTATAAAATTTATATAGTAAATTAGTAATAGGAAATTATTTCTAACCTCCACACATCTCCTCAGTGAAACATCACAGGACTCCCATCAATGAAGAGACCATAGTGCCTCTAATGAATGCCACATCAGTATGCCCATATTCAACATAATAGAAGACACCTATGAAAATAGTGTTGTATTAAACTTTGAAACATTTAGTAGAACCAATACATAAATCTATATGACCACCCTTGAATGTAATGAACCAACCTAAGACAACTAGAAAAGACACTCGATATGGAATGCCGTGATGGTGGGGTACAATAGGATAACAGAAATAAGTCTCATATTTACCAAAAAAATAAACACAACTAGATTATAATTTGGAAGAAAAAGATACACCAATGATCTAAAAAATACCAACAAGTCTCTATGTGACCAACTATCACCTCCAAAATGAACCGAACTAAAGTAAGTGACTATAAGAGAATCCATAATGCTACAATATTCTCTTCCATTTACTTAAATCATAAAATACAACATCTATATCACAAAAAATAAAAAAAAGCAAGATGTGAGTACTAAACCTAGTAGGATACCACCATAGATCCTATAAAATGTAAAATATCAATAATGAAGCAGTTCTAGATTAAAAAAATGTTTTATAAATAATTTTCATAAATCCAAACCCATATGTAAATCCTTTTCCTTTTTTCATAAAATCCATTCATATCTACAAATCTTGGAATATGACTAGTATAAGTGACAAAATAGGAAATCATATCCCCATGTCATAATGTAATAAAGTAAAAAAAATATCTATGATATAATACATAATGTGAAACCATGTGATAAAACATCATGTGATAAATGTGTGAGTAAAAGTCCAAGGTAAAATACATCATGAAAAAAATGTGATACAACCTCATGTGAAAATAATTTGAGCAATACTACAAGATAAAATCCATCATGCAAGAAATAAACTATAAATGAAAAAGAACTATATATTAGGCCCTAACCTTGGGAATACATACTAGACCTAAAATATTATAAAACATGAATATTTAGGCACCAACTAATATCGAGTCCTACCACAATCTATTGATATCACCAAAGTAACCCCTAGTGGTGCCACACACACTAGGGTTACCTATATCCATTCCCTAATGAACACATGGGTCCCAATGTGAAAGGTTTAACAAAATACATTTCAAAACCATTCATACAATTTATAAAACATTTTAAAATCCATACCAATCCTCTACTGTGTTTTAAAACCCATTCCCAAAAAAACAATAATTCAAGAATTTAAACAAACACATGGTGTTAAACAGTCATTTTTTTAAGAAAAAACCCTTTAAAAAATGGATCTTTCCAATAAATCCCTTCGTACCACAAATTTCATCAATTAAATAAAAAAATACCAAATAAATTTTATAATATTTATATGAAATTTATATAATTAACCCATTACAAAGAAATAAATACCTAAAAATAGAGGGAAACAAAATCACATTCATAAAAGGAGACTGATAAACAAGGAATTAGGTCATCAGAATCCTAAATCCTTTAGAAAAAATGTTAACCCTCCTTAAAACCCACTATATATTATATAAGAGCAATGTTGGGTTCCAATAATATGATAATATAAAGGATATATCCTAAATATACAATAAAGATATGATACTAGAAAAAAAACTACCATACCTCGATGTTATCTAAGAAGAATTATGGACTTACACCTATAATCCAAGGGGAGAGACCTCTAAAGAACAAAGTAAGGTTTTGAATGATTCAAAATGATATTAGAGAGTGATTATACTTAATACATACCATGGAAAAAAGGGTAAAATCCCACTTTTTAACGATTCAAAAGAGGATCGTAAAGTTTCATAGGGAAGGCCATGTGGAGAAAATAACCATTCACCTTTACCGTTCATGACTACTATTCATTCTAGGTGGGGCATGGTTTTTCTGCATGTTTAGTTTAACCATGTTCCAATAATTCAACCCCCTCTTTCCAAAGCGTGCACAATTTTCACTAGGTGTCACACGATTTGGAAAAACAATTTTCAAACCTTGTGACAGACTTGTACAACCAACAAACACCCCCACAAGATTCTTGAGGAATTTTTCATGGTTTTATTAACCATAATAAGACCATGAAAAAGTCCTCTAGGACATCATAGATGGATACAATATAGTTATCACATAGTTAAACTAATTATGCACCTTAACCATGCTATATGCATATTGTCTCAAAAAACCCTTGTTTTCAACATTCGATCCCCTAAATATTCCCGAAACACAAAATATATAGAGTAAGGCCCAAGTAAATGATATCTATGACCCAGAAGTCTTCATAATTCTTCCAACCATAAGAACTTTATGACCCCAGAAATACTTAAGTTCCTAGACCTGCAAATAAATATGGCCACTACTTCCTCATCAATGATTCCCACTCCAATGCTCGTCGATATCCCATCAGAACTGCCATAGTACCCATAAAAATGGAATCATTTTACCACACAGTACAATATCCTAGAAATTCATAATTTGAACTAGTTGGTCAATAACGGTGGTATTGGGCTCAAGATCAACATCCTCTCATTCAATCACATTGGGAAGGATTTGGTTGATACCTCCTTATATAGGAAACATGAAACATCTTGTGGATCTAAGACAAATCAAAAGGTACATCTATTTGGTCTCAACCTTTCTAAGACACTGCATGATCCTAAAGGGTATAATAAACATCAGTGTCAACATACCCTGGTTACCCAACCAACGATGTCTGGTGTGATTTGAAACAATAATAAAATATTAATCACCAACCTTAAACTCTAGAGGCTGACAATGTTGGTCCACATAATACTTTCTAACAGCTTTTTGTTATGATCAAACTCTTCCAGATCAACTGAAACTTTTCTTCCATCACCTGAATGAGACTCGACCTAAACAAGGAGCATTATCCCAAATCGTACCAGTATAATAGAGATCTTCATAGCCACCCACAAAATTATTTAAAGGTTTAAATATTAATCAAATACTAAAAACAATTGTTAAAGGCATATTAGACCAGAGACAAATTATTTTCCCAAGATTCTCCAAATCATGAAGGCTTGAATAATATCCTCAAGGACCTAGAGTGATCTCTATTTTTGTCCATCCATATGTAGATTATAAGACATGATCAATCTCAACTAAGAACACATATCCTCTTACAAAAATTTCCATAATGTGGATGTGAACAATGGTTCCCCATTAGAAATAACCATATATAGAACTTCATCAAGTCTTAAAATATATCAATTATACAAGTCTCAGAGCTATTCATCTTTCTTCAGATTCCTTATAGGAATGATATTATTGATTTTGTAATAAAATCAATGATCATCCAAATAGAAACCTTTCCACTAGGATTTTAGGGTAAACTGATAAAAAAGTTCATGGATATCTCATACCACTTCCATACCGAAATGGGTAAAGGATAAAACAAACTAGTAGGTGTATGTTATTTTCCATTAATTTTCAGACATGTGATACACTGCGATAAAAAATATGCAATCAACTACCTCGTCCCTTGCCACCGATACCTACATATAATGTCATGATACCTCTTGGAATCCCAATGGTGAATGGACTAACATGATTGGTGTCCAGTATCCATAAAATCATACCATAAATAAATCAGAACAATCAATCTGTTATAGAAGAACCAGTCTCCAATAGGATATTGAGACCACTCACCAATGGTATCCCCACCATAAATTCATTTATTTAACCGTTATTACTGGTTTTCTGTCACCTAATCAAGATTATATCACTCATAAAAATATGATCTAGATTTCATATAATTCAAGAAAACCTACCCACCATCATTTTCCATTCCCAATCTCATCTCAAACAAACAAACTCATTAATGATCACTCCTTAATCAATTCCATCACAACTTGTATCTATAATTTCATGCTCAAAGCATTGGTAACCACATTCCATTTCCTAAGAGTGTATGAAATATCAATATAAAATGTTTGGAGATACTCCAACCCGTGTATCTATCATAATTTTAGATTCCTCTAATTAAAAATATATATCATACTCTAATGATTTTAATACCTTGTAAGTAACTCCCTAAAGTGATAGTGACACTATTTTTTGAGTGCATGCATAACTGCTGCAAATTTAAGATCAATTTAGAGTAGTTATTATGATAAGGTAATAAATGGCGAGATCCATATTCCATAACATTTTTCCATGACATCAAGACACAAATCAATTCTATAAAATAAGAATCACATACAACATAATAACCCAAACTTGGTTCTAGAAGAATAAAAACTGGTGTTGAAGTTAACCTCTCTTTCTTCTCCTTAAAGGATATATGATAGCTTCTATTCTATGCAAGCTTTACACCATTACATGTAAAATAGTTCATCAAAGAAGTGTACTAGGATAAATTCATTAAAAACCTTCTATAGTAACCAGACAAATCTAAGAATCTTGGAATCTCAACCATATTTATGGGATTCTCCTAGATCATAACAAATTTTATCATTTTAGGATACACTAATATTCCCCTCTCAAATATCACATGCCCCAAACATTTCACTTCCCAGATCCAAAAATCACATTATGAAAGATTACCATAGAGATGATGTTCTTTCATGGATAGAGTTTAATATCCAAATGGTATGTATGCTCCTCCTTTGTCTTGGAGTAAACCAAATATCATCGATAAACAAAAAAAATGAAAGAGTTCATAACCATTGGAAGAAAACATTTATCAAATAAATACAGAACATTAGTGAGACCAAATCGAATAACTAGAAACTCAAAATTCTTATACCATCTCTTAATAATTTTATTAGTTATATCCTATTTTTGGATTCTCAACTGGTGGAACCCTGATGATGTTCAATAATTGAAATCCAACATGCCACTCTAATTTGGTCAAAGATATCATCAATCCTAGGTTAATGTTATTTGTTATTAATGGTCACCCGATTTAACTTTTGATAATTTGGGAAATGTATATGACTCATATATTATTTCTTATTAAATAGAACTAGAAAAACCCAAATTGACACATTATAAATAATAAATTCCTTTTCCTCTAGGTCCTCAAGCTGGAATTTATGTTCCACCAATTCATCATGTTCAATTTAATAACATTGAATAAAAATGGGAATCACATCATGGAATAATTAAATATTAAACTTCGACTCTATCTATTATGGTAAATTATAAAAATAATCCAAAAATACTTCATGGTCCATACACACCACTATTGGAAGAGGACTACACAAACAATTGTTAACCACATTAAAGAAAAATCTCTGATTACTGGCACAATATTACCCCAACATAAGGAACAATAGGCCCCTCCCTTCCTAATCTAGAGTCTCATTCACCATGAAAACTTTGAGTGACCCTACCAGAAGAGAAATATTTAACCTGAAGATTATAACAATCTATCTGTGTCATAACATTGATCATCCAATAAATGCCAAGTATTAGGTAAAATATGTTTCGATGGAGAACTAATAAGTCCCACATCACCTCAAATTTGGCTATCATCCCCTAACACAATGGACACATGAAACCTTGTCCAAAACTCCTTCCCAAAGGAATGGAAATATACAATAAGTATGGAATATGTTTTGAATGTAATCCCAACATTACCAATAACACTGATTATATAAACTAATGAATAAAATTTGTATCAAATAACATTAATACCATTGTAGTTGAAATAAACATCATACCTCTAACTGTAGTTGACCCTAATTAAGATTATTTTGGTGAATACTCTTCCACATAAATTCATCCATTTTTAGTCACATAACATCCCACTTGGAAGAAGTATTATACTCACCCCCTTAGAAGCATCGTTACAAACTTTAAAATCATTGGTGACAATGGATCCTACCTTACTGCCCTAGGATATTATTTCAAAATAATGATTCAAATGGCCCAATAATCTGCAATGACGAGAAGTATTAGGACACTCAACAAATATATGTCTGGTATGACCATGATTTAAACACTAATAGGAAATAAAATATTTTTTCATGATGAATCCCATAAAACTGTTCTTGAAGAAAATTGACCACCCTTGCGCTTCCATTTCTAGATAAGACACCGCTATGTTAACAATTGTACGAATTAAAACTCCACCCAAACTGGTCTTTCCAATAATCTCATACTCCTACAAAGATTATTTTTAAAAGAAGGTCGGAAGGTATATGATAATCAACATCGACCAAATATCTGACCTATATACCTACTCAAACCTCTGATCCTTTAGTTACTCATTGGTGGAAAGATCTGGTGATATATCCACCAACTCAGTAAAGTAGGTGGAATATTATATAATGGTATGCTCCCCTTACTCTAGGGTTAGAAACTTCGGTTCACCAAACCAAACATCTAAAGGTAAAACTAAGGATTGAGGATTTTATTGAAATAATTCAAGGTAATATCATCATAAAACTTATCCTATACAATAGAGTCCCACTATCTACTTTACGTTCTCTCAAGCATGTATATGGATAAATCCACTTTATAGTCCTTAGGAGTCTTAAAGAAATTGAATATCCACTCAATCCACTCAAGACACTCCTATGATTCCTGGGTTGTTTTATCACCTCATAATATGGGTGGATGCTACTTATAAAACTCAAGGCTATAGTCCACCACTTGTACTGGGTTCCTGACACCTGCTTGACCTAGAGTCTGAATTTTCTGGATTACAGCTTCATCCTAAGAAGATTCCACTAGAATATTTTTTATAGATCTTATCTCTCATATTCCTATCTTATATTTGGAATATATATTCTTAGATTCATTATCTATTAAGCATAAAAAAACAACCAATCAACTTTAGATAATAACAATAAAATCATAGGACCAACTTCAATATATCTCATCCATGCTTTAAAACCTCATGAATATAATGTAATGAAGAATTACATGAATGAAAAATAACACCTTAAGAATAAATATATCAAATGAAATAAAAATCCCATTAATTTCATTAATTTTTTCACAAACACCAAGTCTTAGACCTAGAAAAAAATTGATCATCCATGGCAACTCGAGTTCAATCATGGATGTGAGATGGCCAGGTACACTCCTGCACTTACTACCCAATTTTTAATGATCCAAACTCTAATCTACCCAAAAAAGAACGAAACTAAGGAAGTATTAACACACTTCAGTTAGAGATTACCTCTAATAACATTCTATAACAAAGAAACCCGATTCGACTAGACAAGCCACACAATCCATCCCATCACAGTGGTAGGGAACAATATGATAATAGAAATAAGTCCCATATGAACCAAAACAAGACATACAACTAGAGTAAAACATGTAAGGAAAACATAACTTTAAATTTATATACAATATAATGTAATCTAGATAAACCAAAATTTGTGAATTAAATAAGAGAAAAAAGTGTCTATGTCACTAACAGTCCCCTCAAAAGTAACCTGATCTCAAGACAATGACAATAAGAGAATCCAGCATGCTACAAGATACAGTTTTTACCTGAATCCCATAATACAACATATACCATAATCCAAATTCAGACTTAGGATGTGATCACTAATACTTTTAGGATGCCACTATAGAGTCTATAAAATGTCTAATATCAAGAATGAAGTAGTGAAAGATTTAAAAAATAGTTTTATTAATAATTTAAATTAACCCAAACCCATTTGAAAATAATTTTATTTTTGTTTCTTATAAAATTCATTTATATACACAAATCTAATAATATGAAAAATATAAGTGATAAAAAAGGAAATCGTATCCACACACTATAAGGTATGAAAGTAAACACATATCCATGAAATAATCTATATTGTGATACTACGTGATACAACCTCATATGAAAACCTTGTGAATAATAATCCATGAAAAAATCTATCGTATGATAAAAAAATGTAAATGAAAAAGAAATTTTTATTGGTACATAGACTATGGGAATATTTACTTGACATAAAAGAGACTAATCTAGGGATATGTGGGTACTAACCAATAACTATTTCTACCACAGTCTGTCAATGTCAAGGGAGTAACCCCTAGTGGTTCCACACACAATAGGGTTACATATGTCCATTTCATGATGCATCAAAGTTTCCCAATGTGACAATTTTTTCAAAATACATTTCAAAACAATGATCTCAATTTATAAAACATTTTCATCGCCAAGAAAATATTTTTCAATGTTTGAAAATATATTTTGAAAAAAATACACCATTGAATCATTTCTAAAAAAACTTAATGCACAAAAACTAGTTTTTAGATAAAAACACATTTAAAATATTAATATTTACCAGAAAATCCATAAAAACAATAATAAATTTAATTAAATGAACAAAAAATGATTTTTTAACAATAATAATAAATTCATAGAATTAATCCATTATATAGAAAACCCTACCTAAAGTGGAGGTAGAATAAAACACCTTCATAAACCGAGATTGGGGAAGAGTAGATCGAGACCTCACCATTTTAGATACACACACAATGTCTTCAATACTCCCTAAAACCCACTTGATATAGAATAATATCCCAATTTTTTACCAACGAGATGATATGTGAAGGGATATATCATAGATACACAAATAAGAGATAAAATTAGATCAAAAGAACAATATACCTTGATGTGAACCATCAATAATGAAATAATTACACCAGGAAGAAAAGGTTAGAGACCACCAATGTGCTAGGGAAGGTTTAGGATGATCCAAAATGAGATTAAGGGGATGATTATACTTAAAACTGACGAAAGTAAATATTGATAAAATTCTATTTTTAATAGTTTAGAAGAGGGATTCACTATTTCTTTAGGAAGGCCGAACGATTAAACTAACCATGAACCTTAACAATGGAACCCTACTATCAATTATGGGTGGGGTATAGTTTTTCTTCATGGTAAGACTAAGAATAATACAACCGTGATTTCCCCTCTGTCCAAAGGGTATATTATTTTCACGGGGGGTCGCACAGCTTTGGAAAATCATGCTCAAACTATGTGACACCCATTGTCAATCACCAGACACCCCCGTGGTTCCCAAGGAATGTCAATCAGTTTGACTAACTATGTTAAATCTTGGAAACATTTCACTAGAACCTCTCAGTTTCATACCTTATGGTTACTACATTATTAAAATAACCATTCCCCATAACCATGTGCCTTATCTTTTTTATCTGAAAACACATATTATCAACCTTTTATCCCCCAAATCATCCTCAACCACAAAATAGAACGAAAATCTCAACTAAATTATAACTATACCCTAGATGGAATTATATTGGAATCTAGAACACATTTATTAGAAAGAAACCACAATAATATAATAGAAAAAATAACCCCAAATTTAAAATAAATATTTCAATAGTTCATCCCCACCATTTGAGAATGCATTAAATCCCTGTAAATATGAATTTGTTAAAACAAAATTAGTTAGATACTATTGGGATCCCTATTAACCACTTCATCTATAAAAATAGTTCCACCACAGACAGAAGTGATGGAATCATTGAATTCAATGTCTTCAATAAAATATTTTATTATCACCTACCAATTTAGAATAATATCTAGATATAAATGGGCCACAGAAACAATTACATAATCTCTAAATCACTGATGTGTTTTTGTAGTGTTAATTTCATAAATCAAAGACCTTGAGATAAAGAAAGACATAATTAATGAAACCAAATACAATAAGATTTGTAATCTCTAACACTAAAAATCTCTACAATATTCACCTTAAAACCTGAATACTATGCCGTCATATCATAAAAACAACTATCCAATGTCATCCATAATTGAATTTCAATGTCACGAACATGTGTGAAACCTACACTAAAATGACCAAGAACCATCAGAACATGATCAAATCATAGTTTATTAACTACTTTATCCTCTACAACTCAATATTTCTCAAGAATTTCCTTCAACTAACCACATGAATCAAAATTCAATGGCCACCCCAAAACAAATAGAACCACCTCCAAATTATCAGTTACATAAAAAAATAAAACAAGGAAGACCATGGTAGAGTAACATCAAAGAAACCATGAAAATTATCCACCCAAAAATAAAAAATAATTCCCACAGTAATCAGTAGGGACAATGCACTCTGAGCTCCAATCAAATATGCCGGAACCACCGAGATATAAAACTAAGACTAGTATAGTACAAAAAATCCAATAAAATGGTTTTTATGGACAAAAATATCTTTAAAATACCATCTTTTCAAACCATATCATCAAGGAAGATAGAACAAATAGAGAACCCACCCAAATCCATTATAATAGAGGAAAAATGGGAACCACATGGTATATCCTTCTCTTTAATTCATATAAAGGCTTTATATTTTGTAAAAAAATAATTTTATTAACCATAATGAGATAAAATATTAGATATATAACTCTATGAAAAAAATTGAAACATAGAAGATCCCTACCAAATATATTAGGTCTGAAACCATGAAGGACCAAATAAAGCTGTGAAGGGAGATGAATTAAAATGTAGACGTTATCATAAATATTTAAAGGATAATGTTGTATAATGACAAAGACCCTAGGAAATAAAAATCTGAAGTAAAATGAAATAAAATTGATAAAACCTACCCAAAATCCATTATATCATGTTTCTAAGAAATAATCAAAGAAACAAAATGCATTTATGTTTATAAATAAATGTGTGTTTTGTAAAAGAAATGTGATAATGATTCTTGGGGTATTTTTTTGTATTTTTGATTTGGAATTAAATGCCATGATGGAAAATTAATATAATACAATCAGTTGAGTTTTTTTCATTTTCAAATAAAAAAAATATTTTGAGGACACATCTTGATAAAGTCTAGTGGAGAGATTCAAAAAATATTATCAGACAAACAATGATGGTTTTTTTGCTGATCATTGGGAAAATAATGGGAAAGTGTTTTTTGATGTAGAAACACTATCTGAAATAATCTAAATGTGGTCTTAGAGTCATTACGATCCTCTATATTTGATTTGACGAATTATTGGATTTATTTTAATAAGTATAGAATAATTAATCTAGAAATCAAAAAATGGAAAAGTAAATTATCATAAAACATTATAGATTTCATATGAATTCATGTTAATTTTAATACATTAAAAAAATTGTATGACTTCAATATTTTAGAATAAATTTCGTTTTATTCTGTAAATTGACCAAGGGATGAAAGTGTATGAATTCATTACAAGACTTTGAGATGAACATGTGACTTTTACATTAATTGAAATCCTTAATATATTATAACATTGTGAGTATATGACTTCTTATAAATCTTTAAAATTGAAATGTAATGATTGTATAACTTTAAATTCATACAAAAATAGTTTTATATGAATTTTTTTGTTTTCTAATCCTTCAAAAATTAAATGATTTTGTGAATTTTGAGGAATAAAATGTTTATATTCCATAGAAAAAAATATTTTATAGAAATAAATATTAAAATTATATGGTTATTTATATAAAATATTCATGGATTTAACAATAAGATTATACATGGATCATGATTTAATGAAATTATAATGTAAGAACCTATTAAAGAGAATCATATGATGTTGAGAAAATTAATACAGTGTATAAGAAATGTTCTACATTGAATTACATGATTTCATACACATAGAGGTTTTTCAAAGAGTTTTATGAAACATATTTAATATGAATAAAATATGTGATATTTTTAAATCATGTAAATAAAATGGAAATATTCTAAGTGATCGAGGAATAGAAAAGGAGGAATTAATTATATATTTTTAATCATAAATAAATAAAAAATCTTTTTATTCATTTAAATGATAATATTTCACATGCTAAGATTTGGAATGTATTCAAATTTGAATGAAAATTAAATATTCACAAATGTTTATGTAATTATTAATTTAGAAAGTGCTAAAAAACGCAATTGATTGAGAGGATATTGAGAACTCAAAACCAAAAAGAGAAATAGATTAATTAGAACCCTATACACATTTATATCAAAGAGATAAAAGATGTTTTGGAATCTACAAAATCTATTCATAATGAAGAAAACAAGCCGCCTTAGTTTTTAGAAGAAAGAGAAAAACCCAAATTATTCAATATCTTGAGTGATTTTCAGGACTATTAGTTTTGATAAATTCCTTAAAGGGTGTTCATTTGTAGTCCTAGTACTCATATAGGAGGGAAATTTTCAAGAGGCATAGAGATTTCCAAGAGTATGTCAGAGGTATTTATTATTTGGGTCATTTTTAAAGGTTTTTTCTTCTAGTGTATTCTTGAAGTTGAAACACAATGGAATATATATTGATGGGAGAGGTATATACTTGTTTATATATGATTATTTATGATATTATAATAATACATGATTTGGGTAAAACCCAATTTTGGAAAGGAGTAGGCTATTATAGCCAAATCTGGTAATTATTTTTTTTGTCTCTCTCTCTCAAACTTATTGTTTCTACACACAAGGTGATTTTGTGAGTTTTTAATGAGTGGATCAAAAACATAAAAAGGTTTTAGAGTTTCAATTAAATATTCTAATTCATAAAAAGAGACTACGTTTTAACCCCCACCCCTTCCCACCTTAGTGTATAATATAGCCCTAGTATATCACAATTTGTGTCTTAGCATCCAGGTTCCCTCTTCATGATTCCAATAAACAATATAGAATTGAGAGTATAAATATAGTAAATATCCAAGATGTATCTATAATTTATATAAATATCTACAATTTTTAGAGGAATGGGATATTGTCTTACCTTATTTTACTTATCTCAGATGTTAGATATGCTACTACAGTAGGTTTTACAACCATTTTTGGGGGTTCTAATTGGACACATGTTGACAATAGAAATATGGATTTATATTGAAAGTATCAAAATAACCTTTTGATATCCTTATTAGAAAATTTATACAAAATGTTAAGGGATCTTCAAACAGTATGTGAGAAATAGGTAAAATTGAAAGTTATATATGAAGATAATATCAAGTGAAGGAAGCCAAGCTACATGAATAATGGAGTTAATTTGAGGAAATTGAAATGAATGATAATAGAAATATAGATGTCTAATTAATATAATTAAATTATATATTAAGTAAAATATGAGGATTTTTTGAGAAGATGGAGGATTCTACCCTAGTAAAGAAACTTATGATAAATTTCCAAGATAGATTAGATCTCAACGTTTCAGATTTAGGGGGTGGGATGATTTTTTCCAAGATAAACTCCACAATATTCTAATATCATACAACATAATAAAGTAATCATTTTTCTATAAGAAAGAAAAGTATGACATGGCCTTTTTTAACAACCTGAAATTTTGAATAAATCTTGTTTCCGAATTTTGTGTGTTATTTTATTTTATTTTTTATACTCAACAGAAATGTTTCATTTGATAACATGAGTATAATTAAAATGAGACCGTTGGGTTTTGACTTTTATATGACCATTGGTCAATATGCCCACAGTAAACTAAACATTTTGATTATTGTCTCTAAACACAAGTAATCTTGGTTAATTAATATAGAAAGAAGATTTCATGGCCTCACCCAGTAGTCTTGGACCGATCGAAGCCCATCTAACATAACTTGGTAAGGAGGTAGCACCACTGGGCTTTGCTCTGGACCAAACCCAAGCCGAACTTCATCGTGTGAAGCTAGAACATAATTTCCTTTGTGAGAAGTTCAAATAGATATAAATTACTACTCGTGCGATGTTGGCTGAGCCTCCCTCGGATTCTCTCACCTTAGCACACCTTACACTTAGGTCCTATGCTGGTGTGATAAAGGGCTATGTAAGGATACCGTAATTGCCTTGTGTTATCCTTTTTTTTAAATAAAAATTTGGATTTCTTCTTATGATGAAGTTTAGGAATTTTCAAATGACCGGATAAATATATTATGCAGATTTTTGATGAATTTTAGAAAAAGGATATTTTAAAAAATGTTTATGTAAACCTTAAATAATTAAAAATGTGTAATGATTTTCAAAAAATGGTCTTTTACAATTATGTTCAGTATGAAATTTAGAGTCTAATAAGATCAACTTGATTTTTTATGAATAATAAATTATGAAAAGTGATTTTATGATTGGGATTGGTAATGTGTCCAAATGTATTAGTAATCTCACTTAAAGAAAGTATTAAAATAATCTAGGCACCTAGATTAAGTGATGTGATTCAATAAAATGGGTAAATAACGGTTTCATAATTTATTATTCATGTATTAGTTTATTCAAGTGAATAGTGTTTTTTGATTAAAAATTAAATTTAAAATATTTAGAATTTTTTTTATAAAATGGATTTCATTTTTGAACTCAAAGCATCAATATTATGTTAAGGTAATTTTGGGGGTTTTTTTTTGAAAAAAATGAATTTTTGGTGAATAGTGTATTTATTTAAAAATTAAATTAAAAATATTTAGAAAATTATTTTTATAAAATGGAGTTCATTTTTGAAATCAGAGCATTGATATTTTGTTAATGTGAAATTTTGGGATTTTTTTGAGAAAGTAATATTTTCAGTGAATAGTAAAAATACAGTTTTTAAGTTACGAGTGTTTAACGACATCATTAAATGATGTATTAAGTATGTAATCAATATGGTTGACTTATGAATAGTAATATAAGGTATGAGTTGTCCCAAGTGGACAATACCATGGGCAAACCCATGGTTTTTCCAAAACCACTAATGAGGTGTCCCTTGGCCATTAATGCCTTGTCCCCTCACTTTCCCTATACATACCCACCCTTTACTACTTTATTTTTCACTCAAAACTCTTCCCCAACGAATTTATGGTCTCCTTACCTTCCAAGGAGTCCTCCCAAGGTGCCCTAAATCCCTCAAGGTCCCAACCATTGAGTTTTAAGAGTTACGTTTTAAGGTAAGGGTTCTGACCTCTCTCTTTCTTTTCAAGTAATCTCTTTCATGTCATTTCTTTTATACTCCATGTTCTTTTGGAGGATGTTCTTATATATTCATATTACTGACCTTTTTATGTTCATATGATGAGAGACCCCCTCTTACTCTCATCATCTCATTTTATGAAAGTTTAAGTAGCGTTGTTAGGCTGCCGAAATATTTGTAACAGATTCTTTCCCCTTCTCATTTTCAAGTTCTATTTTCTTGTCAAGTATTTAAAGTTCCTTTTTATTATGTTGGGGTATGATCTCTATATATATCATACTGATCTATTATGATCATATGATGAAAGACCTCATTTGATCTCTTCAATTCAGTATTTTGAAGTTTTAAGTGACGTTGTTAGGCTGCCGAATTTTTAAGTGGTTCTTTTACCCTTCTCGTTTTGAAGTTCAACTTTCATTTCAAGTCTTTAAAGTTCCTTTTTATTATGTTGGGGTACTATATATATATATATCCTACTGAAATATTATGTTAATATGATTAGAGACCCTGTTTGATCTCTTCAATTCAGTATTTTGATGTTTTGAGTGGCGCGGTTAGGCTGCCGAATTTTTAAGGGATTCGTTCACCTTTCTCATTTTTCAAAGTTATACTTTCATTTCAAGTCATTAAAGTTAATTTTTATTATGTGGGTTATGATATATATATATATGATACTGATATTTTATGTTCATATGATGAGAGACCCTATTTGATCTCGTCAATTCTTTTTTTGAAGTTTAAGTGACGCCGTTAGGCTGCCGAATTTTCATAATTGAAATCTTATTTTTGTCTTTCTTTCATGTTCTTCATTTCATATGGTACATCATTCAAAATTCATTAAAATTTTCATGTATCCTTCATATTCTGTCCCTATACAATTTTATGGGTCATTTATGAATGTTTGACCCATGTCCACTCTCTTTTCAATGTTTTCTAAAACCCCGAAACGTAGCCGTTATGCTGCAGAATTCTCGTCTCAAAATGCCTCTCTCTTTTCTGAAAATTATTTTATGTTATTAAGTGAATACTCAAATCTCTTATTTCTATAGGGGTGTTCACATATATATCAAAATGTTCTATTTTAAATTCTGGTATTTACATACATGAGACCCGCTCTCCCCTTCCGTGGGTTCAAAGTGATGTAAAGATCATGTCTTTAAAGCAGTTTTTAAAATGTTATGATTATGAAATGAAACCCATTTATTTTATGATATATGGGTTATTTATGAAATTTTTAATGATGATATATGTGTCTCAAATGATAATAAAGGAAAATTTAAGGGTGCTCTCGGATAGCGCTCCAATGCATTTGGTAATGATGTAACCACTAGAGATTACAATTTTCATGATATCCTGGTGAATAACCTTGGTAATTTTCAAATGACACCTTGGCGATGGACCTTGGTGATATGTTCATGATTGTCTATGTTAAATGATGTAGGCACATCTTAAAGTTATGAAGAATGTTATTTTTATTATGATATTCCACATGGTTTCTTTTTCTTGCCATAAATTTCTTTTTCATGACATAGTTGATGTATCTCAAGTTCACATGTTAAATGTTTCTCTTGTTTCCCTTACTGGGCCTTCTTCTCACCCTTTCTTTTGATGTTTGTCCCCAGGTTATGAGATGCAGTAATAAACCTAGGATTAACTTAAGGATAGGCCTTTCAAGTGTTTAAGAATAATTTTTTTTCTCATGTAATAAGTTCCTGGTTTACAGGACACTAAACCTTAAAGATCCTCGGTTTTGTAGAATGCAATGAAAAGTTATGTTATAAAAAGGCGGGATTCTATAGTTGGTATCAAAGTATGGTTTAGTTATTTTTTGAAATTAGGATATAAAAACTCTAGGAAGAACCCTATATAAAAGTTTAAATATAGGAAATATTCCTGGTATTTTGGTGAGTATTGAGTAAGGAGTTTCCAAGCAAATACATCCCTGTCTGGATACGAGCAGGTAGAGGTGGCTCTGGCACAGATGAACATAGGGTTAAGACCCGAAAACACCGCTTTCAGATAGACTCGAACGGGAACTAGTACACGACAACGGGCGTTTCTTCACTCTTGGTTACGACACTCCCGGGGGATATGCTTTGGTAAATTAATAAGCTTAGTATGAACCATTATTAAAGGAACAAAGATAAAATAAAATAAAATAAAGATTCACATAAGCATATATGATCATGGATAACCTATTTTGAAACCTAGGGGATCACAAGTTAGGGTATACATTTCTTCTACAAGTTATCCTTATATGCTTTAAGCTCCTTTTCATGATTATTGGCTAAGTATTTAAGCCCCTAATTATACTTTCTCTTCTTAGTTAATGGTGGTAAATGGAAGAACATGTACCAACAACCAAAGTGATAGAAAATGTGACGATTTCCATATTAATATGACAGAGATGATTAGGGGATTAAAATATGATTATTATTTTGGAAAAAGATCACTATTTTGGGAACCCTATTTGACTATGGTAAATGGATTACTATGGTATTTTCTTTGAAAAGTAAAGGTTAACTTATATTTTGAAGAATTAATGAATTTAAGGTGGACTTATAGTAATTTAGGTTACTTATGGAAATGAATAACCTATCTTGGGGTAAATATGTTTAGGTTAGTTACTTTTGTGATAAGATGTTTGGAGTGGTTGATGTTGTTTGGAGATGAATGATAAAGTTTAACTTTGAAGACTATGTTATAAAATCCTTCTTATATTTGGGATTCAATCATAGTTTGGTTTATTTTGAGGATTTTTAAGGAAAGTTATTTACCGAATGGTCTATGATGAACTTTGGGTAGTACCGTGGAACTTTGAAGATTTAATGTAGTTTCCCTTCCTCTGGGGTTCTTTATTTTGAAAGAGTTGTTTTATCTTACGCTTTATATTTTTTTGGGATAATGTTTAAAGATAGAAGAAATAGATAGTTAATATTTGGTGGATTATGTGATTCTCTAGATGACGATTCTTGTGCTTTTTCTGAGACCAAGTATTTTTGAATTCTCATCATTTGGAGAAAATATTAGTTTTGGTAGAGACTTATTAAAGGATGAAACTCTACTTGAAGGTAGATATATTTCCTTATGCTTTTATTCAATGTAGTAAATGAATTCCTAGAAACTATGAAAAGGAACATAAAATTTTTTTTTGTTGGTTTACATTTCCTACAAGGTAATAAAAGACCATTTACACACATCATTAGTTTGGGATTTTCTTATGGTTAAATTTCTCCTAATCATGTTTTCTATCACTCTCCCTTAGAATGTGACCCTTTGTTTTTTCCTCCATGTCCATGTTTTCCTACATGAGATCCTAGTATGGGTTAACTCGAGTGACCTTTTTACTTCCCTTTATTTCTTTTAAAGTAATAGTTTTAATGACTCCTTTTCTGGTGTGGGACATTCAATGAAATTTCAAAACCCAGTTTTAAAAATTGCGAGGACGCAATTTCTTAAGGGGGGAAGATTGTAACGACCCGAAATTTTAAATAAATCATGTTTCAGAATTTTGTGTGTTATTTTATTTTATTTTGTATACTCAACAGAAATGTTTCATTTGATAACATGAGTATAATAAAAATGAGACGTTGGGTTTTGACTGTTATGTGAACATTGGTCAATATGACCACAGTAAACTAACCATTTCGATTATTGTCTCTAAATACAAGTAATCTTGGTTAATTAATATAGAAAGAAAATTTGATGGCCTCACCCAGTAGTCTTGGACAGATCGAAGCCCATCTAACAGAACTTGGGAAGGAGGTAGAACCACTAGGCTTTTCTCTAGACCAAACCCAAGCCGAACTTCATCGTGTGAAGCTAGAACGGAATCGACTTTGTGAGAAGTTCAAACAGATAGAAATTACTACTCATGCGATGTTGGCCGAGCCTCCCTCAGATTCTCTCACCTTAGCACACCTTACACTTAGGTCCTATGCTGGTGTGATAAGGGGATATGTAAGGAGACCGTAACTGCCTTGGGTAATCCTTTGTTTTAAATAAAAATTTTGATTTCTTCTTATGATGAAGTTTATGAATTTCCAAATGACCGGATAAATATAGTATGCAGATTTTTGATGGATTTTAGAAAAAGGATATTTTAAAAACTGTTTATGTAAACCTTAAATAATTAAAAATGTGTAATGATTTTGAAAAAATGGTCTTCTACAATTATGTTTAGTATGAAATTTAAAGTCTAATATGATCAACTTGATTTTTGATGAATAGTAAATTATGAATAGTGATTTTATGATTAGGATTGGTAATGTGTTCAAATGGATTAGTAATCTCACTTAAAGAATGTATTAAAATAATCTAGGCACCTAGATTAAGTAATGTGATTCAATAAAACTGGTAAATAACGGTTCCATAAATTATTATTCAAGTATTAGTTTTTTCAAGTGAATAGTGTTTTTTGATTAAAAATTAAATTAAAAATATTTTGAAAAATATTTTTATAAAATGGATTTCATTTTTGAACTCAGAGCATCGATATTATGTTAAGGTAATTTTAGGGGTTTTTTCTGAAAAAAATGAATTATCGGTGAATAATGTATTTTTTTAAATTAAATTAAAAATATTTAGAAAATTATTTTTATAAAATGGAGTTCATTTTTGAAATCAGAGCATTGATATTTGGTTAATGTGAAATTTTGGGATTTTTTTGAGAAAGTTGAATTTTCACTGAATAGTAAAAATACAGTTTTTAACTTACGAGTGTTTAATGACATCATTAAATGATGTATTAAGTATGTAATAAATATGGTAGACTTATGAATATTAAGATAAGGTATGAGGTGTCCCAAGTGGCCAATACCATGGGCAAGCCCATGGTTTTTCCAAAACCACTAATGGGGTGTCCGTTGGCCATTAATGTCTTTTCCCCTCACTTTCCCTTTAAATACCAACCCTTTCCTCCTTTAGTTTTCACTCCCAACTCTCCCCAAACGAAGTTCTGGTCTCCTTACCTTCCAAGGAGTCCTCCCAAGGTGCCCCAAAGCCCTCAAGGTCCCATCCTTTGAGTTTTAAGAGTTACGTTTTAAGGTAAAGGATCCGACCTCTCTCTTTCTTTTCAAGTAATCTCTTTTATGTCATTTCTTTTATACTCCATGTTCTTATGTTGGAGGATGTTCTATTATATTCATATTACTGCCCTTTTTATGTTCATAAGATGGGAGACCCTCTCTTACTCTCATAATTTCATTTTTTGAAAGTTTAAGTGGCGCTGTTAGGCTGCCGAAAGTTTTGTAACAGAGTCTTTCTCCCTTCTCATTTTCAAGTTCTATTTTCTTGTCAAGTCTTTCATGTTCCTTTTTATTATGTTGGGGTATGATCTATATATCTGTCATACTGATATTTTATGATCATATGATGAGAGAACCCATTTTATCTCTTCAATTTAGTATTTTGACGTTTTAAGTGACGCCATTAGGCTGCCGAATTTTTAAGTGGTTCTTTCACCCTTCTCTTTTTGAAGTTCTACTTTCATGTCAAGTCTTTCAAGTTCCTTTTTATTATGTTGGGGTATTATCTCTATATCTATAATAATTAACTCTTATGTTTATATGATGAGATAACCTATTTGATCTCTTCAATTCAGTATTTTGATGTTTTGAGTGGCGCCGTTAGGCTGCCGAATTTTTTAGGGATTCGTTTACCTTTCTCATTTTTCAAAGTTCTACTTTCATGTCAAGTCTTTCAAGTTACTTTTTATTATGTGGGGTATGATATCTATATATATCATACTGATATTTTATGTTCATACGATGAGAGACCCTATTTGATCTCTTCAATTCTTTTTTTGAAGTTTAAGTGACGCCGTTAGGCTGCCGAATTTTCATAAGAGAAATCTTATTTTTGTCTTCCTTTCATGTTCTTCATTTCATACAGTACATCATTCAAATTTCATTACCATGTTCTTATATCCTTCATATTATGTCCCTATACTGTTTTAGGGGTCATTTATGAATGTTTGACCCATTTCCCCTATCTTTTCAATGTTTTCTAAAACCCCGAAACGTAGCTATTATTCTGCAGAATTTTCGTCTCAAAATGCCTGTCTCTTTTCAAAAAATTATTTTATGTTATTAAGTGAATACTCAAAGGTCTTATTTCTATGGGGGTATTCACATATATATCAAAATGTTCTATTTTAAATTCTTTTTTTTACATACATGAGACCCGCTCTCCCCTTCCGTGGGTTTAAAGTGACGTAAAGATCATGTCTTTAAAGCAGTTTTTAAAAAATTATGATTATGAAATGAAACCCATTTAATTTATTCTATATGGGTTATTAATGAAATTTTTAATGATTATATATGTGGCTCATTTGATAATAAATGCAAATTTAAGGGTTCACCCCAATAGCGCCACAATGCATTGGGTAATGATGTAACCACTAGAGATTACAATTTTCACGATATCTTGGGGAATAACATTGGTAATTTTCAAATGAAACCTTGGGGATGGACCTTGGTGATATGTTCATGATTGTATATGTTAAATGATGTATCCACATCTTAATGTTATGAAAAATGGTATTTTTATTATGATATGCCACATGGTTTCTTTTTCTTTCCTTAAAGTTCTTTTTCATTACATAGTTGATGTATCTCAAGTTCACATATTAAATTTTTCTCTTGTTTCCCTTACTAGGCCTTCTGCTCACCGTTTCTTTTGATGTATGTCCCCAGGTTATGAGATGTAGTAATGAACCTAGGATTAACATAAGGAGATTCCTTTCAAGTTTTTAAAAAGAATGTTTTTTTTCTCATGTAATAAGTTCCTGGTTTCCAAGACACTAAACCTTTAAGATCCTCGGTTTTGTAGAATGTAATGAAAAGTTATATTATAAAAAGGTAGGATGCTATACCTTTGAACCCATGAGAAAAAGGAAAGTACATAAAGATAAATTTTTAAGAGTAAGTGGCTCGTATGATGATGAAGGCAATAAATAAGTTAACCAAATTGTTTCTCTTCTATCAAATAGATTCTATAAGGAAAAATAGAAAAATGGAGGTATGTAATCACTAATATACAATCATTATGATTTTACTATTCATATTTAAATATATTTCCAAAAGAATCATGTTGAGGAATCTAAATCAAATCAAGAAGATGAGAAGTCAGAAAAATAGAAAAAGGGCATGAAAAATAAAAATCATTAAAACATAGAAAGAATAAGTATGATGTGAAAAAAAAGTAGAAATATGACCCATATAGTAGTTAATATGATTATCTAAACTTCTATTCCCATTGTTGAGAAATGATTTTTCTTATAAAGAAACAATGATAAGGTATAAAAAGAGATACTAACTTGAGTGTAAGTTAAAAGGAAAGTTAGAATCCTTTCTTTGTAGATTACATTTCTTATAAATGAATATAAGATTTTATTTAAGTAAAAATACATGGTTTTTGAAGAAAAATATGATCTATTTAAAAATGAGGCATTATATGTTGATGAGATCAAGTGGAAAAATCTTAGATAAGTTATATAATAAAATATTATTTCAAATATAAAGAAAAAGTTGATTGTGATTGAAGAAAAATTGTGTGAGATTCAATCAACAAATATTTTTATTCAACATGATTAGAAAAACATAGATAATAGTTCAATAATTTATTTTAAGTTACAGTTGAATCAACCCAAGTTCAAAAGAATAAGGTTTCTAATAGTGAGTCGAAATATTCACCTAACATATCTCAATATAATTATAGAATTTAAAAACATATAGGTGGAACAATTATTATGAACCAGTGTTGACTATAAAAAATGATATTAATTATTTCACATATAAAAAGGGTAATAACATTCCAAGGATACCCCTATTCCCTAGCCAAAATAAGGCTCAAACAGAAGAAAGATATTACCAAACAAATATAGATAGATTGCTCATCAAAATATAATATCCAATTTTTGAGGTTTTTACTGGTTATATGGAAGGTATGGAAAAAACGTTTTGGTTTAATATTTCCTTTAAAGGTAATAAGTATGAAACAAGGATGGGTTTTAGAGATCAAGTGATTAATATTTTTTAGAATAATAAAGTTGTTACTAAAACCTAAAAAAATCTGTCCACTCAGAACATATTTGAATATTTTCAAGACTTATGTCTTGGATATAGACAAAAAGGTCACAAGGATGAGTTGTGAATGAATAGACTACAATTAGATATTACATATTCTATAAAATTGAATAAAATATATATATATAAAGAGAAGAAGTCATGACATATTAATCATTCCATTAAAACATATGATCAAAACAAATAAATTTAAAATTTCAAGGAGTGATTGAAAATATGGCTAGAAAAATTAGATAAGACCAAGGAAATAGAAAAATCACAACTGATTTCTATGGATAATGTAATATAAGTGGTGACAGAGGAAAATTATAGAGTACTTTAGAAGTTATCTACAATTAGTGGCATAAAAATATAAGATAAGATGTGTGAAGGATGTGAGCATGATTGATATGACATTAATTATTGTTTAAATATATTTCTTGACCTATAATAATTTATGAATATTTCAATGAGAGTATAATAAAATGAATTTTCCTTGAACTATGAGGTGTAATATAAAATAGCTTAACATAAGCGTGTTGTTCAAGAAAAGAAATTGAGAAAAGGTCTTGTTAAGTGAATTGATAGAAGAAAAAGTGAAAATAATAGTAGGACTAAAATTTTCAGGATAAGAGTTAACTCACTTCATTAATTTTTCTTATAAAAGAATAAATAGATCTCTCCTTTTTCCATTGAATTTTTGACTAATTTTTCTAACATTACATGTAATTAAACTAGTTGATTTATAGCTGTAATCTTTAGAGAGTAAAGGAGGTGTTATTCAGGGTGTTTTTAAACTAACATCGGTAAGATGTATTGAGTGCATCCCTTAATGGGAAAAAATGAGATATATTTGTAAAATAAATCATAATATATGAGAAACTAAAAAAATTATAATCACTGGAAATCCCCATGAAACTTGAATAAAAAGGAACTCAATCACCCTTAAAAAAATTATTTGTTATTTTATCAAATATTTTTATAAATGGGAAATAATTATTAAGGAATATATGAGAAAATGGTGTATTCAAATATCATTCACTTGAAAATTTTTTATATCTTTTTTAAGATGTGTAGGATTATATGTACCCTGAAAAATATTTTTTATATAACCCCTAATTTGGGAAATGAGAATATTATCATCACAATATCACATGTATGGAATTTTATAAACAACATAGATGATTTGGTTATATATATCTTGTTTAATATATTTTGTTTTCCCATATAGACTTATAGCATTTTAACTAAAACCAATTTTCTAAGAGAATCATGTGGTTTTATTCCTTTCTCAAGTTGATAATGGCTATTATCCAAATCCAAAATGGGGATAATAGAAATTATTTTTTGGGAGTTTTGAAGGAAGAATGTGTATTGAGAAGACCTCTATATTTTTATTTTCATTTATTATCAATAAATTATATAATAAAGAACCCATTGAGTTGAACATGTTTAAATAGGTGATTGTGGTTGCTGAAAAAAATTAAAAAGATGAGTTTCAAGTTCCTAAGTAATAATTAAAGAGGGAATTGTTTTTGTTTTTATTTATTAAATAAGTGTTTAGTGAAAGGGATGTGATAATTATTTTGGAGGATTATTTTGGTTTCCTGATTTTTCATTGTATTTTATTCTTGATAATTCATTCATGTCTACAAGTTCACTAATCTACTTCCATTCTCAAGTGATAATAGATTTTTTCAGCTATACCATGGAAAATTATAGTGGAGAGGTTCAAGATAAGGTGGGAAACTAAATGTGATGGTTGGTGTGTTGAGATTCAATTAAAATAATTGAAACCATTTTCATATTTAGAAAAAAATATCCAAAATAAATTAGAATCGTGTTTTTATGGGTTTAAAATCTCTTGATATGATATAAATAAATCTTAAATTTATTTGAATAAGTATATTGTTCTTAAGAAAGAACTAGAAAAATGGAAACGTTTCTCATCAAAAAAAATTGATGATTTTGGGTGACATCACACATTTGGTGGGACTTAATGTATTTTATAAGACATTAAAATAAAATAATATTACTTCAAGATTTATGTATGAATTTGGTATATAGACCAAAATGAAAAAGGGAATAGAGTGTATAACATCACCACAATCCTTTGAGATGATAATAGGAATTTGATACATATTTTATATCTTTAATCATATGATTTCATGATCTTATGACTAATTTTGAAGACTAAAATCGAAAAATAAATGATCATATTAATTTAAGGTCATATTAAATTAATTTTTCATAACATTGTGAGATTAATATGGCTTATCATTTTTTTTATTAATTCAAAACTTAAAGGGTTTGAGAAATCTGTGGGGTGAAATGTTAATATTCCAAAATAAGAAATATTTTGAATAAATTAGGATTAAAACAAGATGATTATTTTTATCCAATATTTAGGGATTTAAAATAATTATCACTCATGTATCATTATTGAAAACAAAGATAATTGAAGAACCAGTCGAGGATAAGCTAGGGATGCTGAGAAATGTTTTATACCATAGAAGAAATAATCCACTTCTCAGTGAAATCATTCATGCATGTGGATGTTTTTTCATAGAATTTTAAGCTATAAATTTTATGGTAATTCAATATGCAATTTTTTATTTTTTAGAAGAAGATGAAAATATTATTAGGCATTACGGAAATAAAATTTATGAATTAAAAAGGGATTTTTAATGAGAAATAAATCAGAGATCTTTTGAATGATTTAAAATAGACGATTGTGTCTATAGAAGATTTAGGAAGATTTCAAATTCGGATGCAAACTAAATATTCACATTTTTTTCTATGATTATAAATTTTATAGGTACAAATAAGAAATAAATAATTAATAGAAATGTAGAACTTGTTAACATAAAGGGTAAGAGATTTAAAATAACAAGATACACATCTATATAAAATGAGTGACATGATATGTATGAATCTTGCAAGATCTCTTACTAAAGAATAAGGCCTGGTGTTTGAGTTTTTTATAAAAAGAAAAAAACAACTCTTTAATTATCTTGAGTGAGTTTTGAGATCAATAGTGCTACTGATGTTCACTAAGGGTGAACAAATGAATAACTGTGTATCTGTATTATTGTGTAGGATGACCATCATCAAGCGGCACAAATATTTCTAGTATCATTTCAAAGGAATTATTTTTTGGATCATTATTTTATAATATTTTTTATGTATTCCAATGGATTCTACAAGATAAAAAACAATGGTATTTGTGGTTATAGGAACATATTCATCATAGTTATAAGAAATATTTGATGATAGTTAAAGAATAAATGATTTTGGGAAATCATGTAAAGGATTATGATATTCTTGATGAACCTTATAAATATCATGTATTTTTTTCTCCCTCTCTCTATTAATTTTTTTGTACGCAATGTGAGGATTTGTGTTTTTATTGAGTGGATTTAAAATGATAACAATTATAAGATGTTGAATTCTAAAGGATAATTCGTTAAAAAGATACCATAGATTCACCCCCCCAGTTTTCAGTCCATCCAAGCGGTATCATAGATAGTGGTAGAGGAAACCATGAAAAATCATAAAATGGTATTGGATGATGGTTATGCCATATCACATGCAAGAATCTAGTTCCCTAACTCTATAAATAGTGTTCGTAGTTATTTATAAAATTAATTTAAATCTAAATACAATGTACTTTTTACCATAGAGATAATGTCACTATATCTTTAATGTAAATATTATCACTTTTTCTAACATTCCCCCACACCCAAACATTTTTTGCCCATGAGGGCCAGTTTTCAAAATGGTGGTTATCACTGGAACTTTACCAGCGACACAATAGTTTATGAAATATCTAATATTATGGGAGTTTTTTATCACCTCATAATTTTTTATTAGAATTATTTCCTACTATTGGGATCTGTTAAAACTTTATTACATATTCATTAATCATTCCTAATAATAATATTACAACTGAATACCACTACATGAGAGATTAATAAAATATATACATCTATGTGAATATCTATATTTATTAGGGGTTCTGAATTTTTCATTTTTTAATTGGTTACTCTATTGGTTAATTCCATACAATTGGGAGATCTGGAATTTATCACCATTTTGGGAGGTTATGGGTGTTCTGAACATGGAATTAGGATCATGGGAGGGACTTCCTATATATATTTCTTTAAAGGGAATAAAACCCCACATATTATAAGTTATCTTATTGGGATACAATATACCTTTTAAGGTTTTGTTATGATGACCAATTCATTTCCTCTTAAGTTCATGTAACTATATCCAAGTGAAGTTTCTTTTTAAGTCATGTGTTCATGATATATTCCATGTAATTAAACATCATAAAGAATATACATTATTCTATGAAGCTTAATTCCATGAAACTATAAATGGTTGGTGAAAAAAACATACACATGATCAAAACATTCAGGTTCATCCTTCCTATTGGTAACTAAAAAAGAGATTTAATTATTTTTCTCATAGGTAGTATAGCCCAGTGAGGACAGGATTCAAATTGAATATACCCCTGTGTGGAAGTATGAAAAATAATCTCAAATAATATGTATTGAGGAGGGAGAATTCAATACATACACCTAATATGAGTCCCTAAATATATATTAGGGTATTGGGATTGAGCATCAATGAGGTGTCCAACATATCTTGATTATCATGAAACAAACATCACATAGTTTGAGTTGCATGGATTAAGGTCATATTTTAGGACTGGTCGATGGAATTTAAAATCATGTAGTAAGAACAATTATCTCATTATATGTGTGATAATAAAATATTGAGTGCACCATGTTCATTCTGTTTCAAAATAATATTGAACCTAAAAATGACATAGGTGAAGTTATTTTTTGGATATTACATCAATTATGAGGCCCAAACCTTGATTGGAAGCAGGAAGGAAATGTTTTGACCTCGAGTATATTCTACCTAGAGATTCTTGGCTTGGTTAGCGACTTGGATGAAGGATGTGTTGAATTTTTACATCAATTATCATTCAAAGAAATATATCCTTGAATCATTAAGTGTAACAAAGAGGTCCACTAGATGCTCTAATTGATAGGATACGTAATATTGGTTATCCTGAATGATAAACAAGATACATGGGAGGTTTCACCTATATATTCATGAAATGGAACCTTATTATCAAGGGAATACATTATCAGAATGGTGATTGTCAATAAAAGTAGTCCAATCATTTACCTTAGATAGCCATGTAAGTTCCTAGTAGGTAAGAGTCTGGGTATGTGACCAATGGTTAAGGGGTCCCCATTTATGAGGATCTGGGTGAATTGGAACCTAGTCAACTAACATGGTCAAGGGATTGATCAACCATTGTACATGGTTTAAGAATTTCCATATTATAGAATATTAGTCGAATTAGAATTTCGGTTTTGGGACCTAAGTGATTTGTCACCCTAATCGGTCACAAAGTAAAATTATCTCCCTACTATAAAGAGGAGGATGCAGTGTCATTATACTTTGATGTGTATAATGATGTTTCACCCTAATATAAAGTACCAGTTGTAGTGTCACCCTAGTATAAAGGGTAGGGGATAGTGTCTCCCAAATATGAACAATTGAGAAAAGTGTTTCACTAATAAAAACCTATGGGGCCTTGGGTTCTTAGAGCCTTCATATTTTACTCCCTGGTTTGGATGGGCACTTAGTTCCCTACTATTGTCTTTTTTGGACGGGATCATTCACTCAAGAAGGCTGACCGAGAAAATAGGGTGATAAGCGCATGAATATAGGGAGTGTAAAGAGGACTTTAGGGAAATGTTCTATATGAACAGAAAATTTTGGCATTATTACCCTTTCATCATTGGTAATTTTCTATAGAACCAAAGTCTTAATACTTATAAAAAAGTATAACGAACAAAAGAACCCCCCCCCCAGAATTGATTCCTATTGGAACATGGAGGATAAAATTCTTAGGTAAATATAACTCAAGGAAAAATATTGCATCAAATGAGGATATAAGAAACCTCCTAAAAGATCTACAAGAGATCATTGAGATGGGGGTATACCTATGATCAAAATTACATTTTATGTTTCATATAATAACCTTTTCCAATTGAAAAATTGGAATGATATAGTTTGTATTCACACCCACATGCACAATAATATGAGGGAACACAATAAATTTACAAGGTGTACAGTTCAATGTGAGAATAATAGTCCTTGGTGTGATATAGAATACCTCAGGATCACAACACCCACCAGAATCATCATGTGATTAAAAAAAGTAGGGTATAACCTTGAAACTTGGGCTTACATGACTACTAATAATTATTTAGTGTATCTTTCACATCAGTTCATCCCAAACTGTTCGAAGATAATTTATTTTGAAAAAACTAAACATTATTTAACCAAATATACTTCCTATAAGTCATTTATTGTGTTAATTTCTTTCACTTATATACTTTATCATTATAAAGAAATAAAAAGTTCACCATAAAACATTTAGTGGGACAAGTTTCTTATTCACATTTTTTCGAAACACATGCACACAACCACTATGATTTACTCCAAATTATTTCTTTATAATACTTTGGATAATCATAGAATATTATTTATTATTAACATATCTGAAACTTCTTTTCTTCACTTTTATTTTTTCCTTTTCTTCTATCATATTTTTTTGAACTCTCATTTAGATCTTCATAACAGTGACAATTTCTATATATTCATATTTTAGTTTTAAATTCAAATTCCAATCCCAATTTTAAATAAATAATTTAAATCATATATTAATTTATATTCATCCTAAAATTCAAATTATTAGTTGTTATAGTCTGAAATAAACACCAAACCATTTAGATAAATCCAAGTTATCATGGTTGGTTGAACTACCTACCTGGAAATCAGTTTTTTTCATTTTCTCAAAACCGGTTTATGGGTTACCGGTAACCATACACAAAACAAACAACCCAACCACACTTTCAACCATCCAATTTCAAAATTCAAAAACCATGCCATCATTTCAAACGCGAGTACCGAGGCGTCTCGGGCAGAACGTCACCTCGAGCCATACCCCTGCAGCGTTCATCGCCGCCGCAGCCAAAGACGTCGGCGAAAACCCTCAACCAGCGTCGTCAAGCCTTCAACAACGCAACAACACCGCCACCAATTTCAATGAGGGAGGAACCCTCAGCACAACTCATCTTCATACCGGCAAATCACCAAAAAACAGCAGGACCGTCGGAAATCAAACCAACGCCGAAACCGAAGACACCGCCGGTTCCATTGCGGCTTCAAATTCTCATTCACCCAGATTCACCAAAGCCATGAACAATTCCCGAAGAAACTCGTCCACACAGCCGCTGCAACACCGACGATGTCACCGGACCAAAACCAGAACACCTTGGCAGCCCAGCAAAAGCATCCGCATAAAACAAAATTGTTGTTTTATAAAAACCTAAACACATTGTTTTGTTATAATATAACTATGACATAATGGTATTCCAAAATCCCATTGGAATGATAAAAAAAATCAAGAGTTATTTATAGCTTGGAAGCCTATCCTTCAGCATGAATCATCTTTCTCTCAATTGGTTGTGGTGTGGCACATCACTTACAAAATAGGATACATTGAAATTAAATAGACACTAAAAACACCAGTCCCTCTTCTTTATAGAAGGGTTCTACTTCCATGGAATGACCACATTATCATAACACTAGTTTGAAATGGTAACTTCTATATTATGTAGAGGTATTCAATATTCTGGAGACATGGAAAATAGGATTAGACTTATTTTTTTGGTATTCATATAATTATTTTGTAGATTCATTCAAAAAAATAGGTCCATCCCAAACTAACTTAGTTTTTTTGTATCATGGTATATAATTTATGCTGAAAAACGTTTTCCCCGATCAACGTTAACAGCCTAAAACTACAGTTTCTATCACAATAATACTTTTAACATCATTCATCATTTACTCTTTTCAGGATATATAATCACTGAAAACTGGCATAATCATTTTCTGAATTAGTCTCCACACATATTCACCTCATAGTAAATGGGAAATTGAATATGACTTATGTAATGATAAAAAAATAAAAAATAATTGATTACATCCATTTCAACCAATTATTCAACAAACTCTTCACAAAATCATCTCAACACCTCTTGATCACAATAATCCCTCCGTTGTATTTTTTTCATTCAAGGAATATATATCACTGCCAAACTCTAAATTCTATGAAATGGTTCACCAATCCACAATTATAAGCCTACCTCAGTGAACCTAGTGTATGAGAAAAAATGTTTAATAAATATTACAATGTTTTCTTTAAAAAATAGTTATCTATATTCAATTTTACATCAAACATGAACATCTTAATCCTTCTTGATGATGAGATACCACTTCATCATTGATGAATCATATCATGGTCAATGTTTCGTCATCAATATTGATATTACCTCAAATATATTATTAAAAAAATTTATATTCACTTCAAAAAACTATTAGAATAAATTGCACACATGCACAGTGACGAAATAATAGCTTTAACCTTTTATAAATGACACATAAATATATTATCCTCCTGAATAGGTAAAATGGATATTAATGGATACTCTAAATAGATTTATCTTTTCATTTTTATCCCCCTTTTCAAACAATATCCAAAAATAAGATTATAGAATGAACTTAGTCACCATACCTTATCCTTATGAAGATTGAGACTGAACATCTATCATCGACCTCATATTATATTCAAAATCCATAAATAATGGATTGGTAAAAATATTAGTTATCCACTCATTTTGAGGAACATACTCTAACATGAATTCATTTCTCTTCACAAGATCTCTGATAAAGTTATTTTTAATTTCAATTTTCTTTCTTCCTAAATATTGAAGGGGGATATTCGACAAATAGATACCACTTTTATTATCACATCCAAGAAGAATTAGAGTCTTTATCTCAACCTTAAAATCATAAAATTGTGTTTTTATTGAGTTGTAAAATGATTTATCACTATATATTTATCCTCATTAGTTCTTAATTTCATAGAAATTTTCTTCTTAGTGTGCTAACACACTCAAACAATTAATCCGAGAAAAAAACTCCACTAAATGTGAATATTTTGTAATTAATTCATCTTTTCCAATAAGTATTTATATAACTAAACTTATCCAATTTTCCTATATGTTAATATTTATACTATAAATCTAGAGTGCGTATAATATATATGAAATTATTTTTTCAAGGATTAAATTTGTACTCCTTTGGATCACTTTGATAATAAGCACAAAGTGTAGCATTATACACAAATTTAATAATTGAAACTATGAGATATTGTAGACTTGTAGTGACCTTTTTAAAATTTTAGAATCAACATTCATTCCCTTTTCATATTTGTATAAATTTATTCCAACTAAAATCATTATGAAAATAGACTTTGAATATTCTTTTCCAAATATTTTTATGAGTTCATTAACATACTTATATTGAAAAAGAAAAATGTGATCTATTTATTTTTGAGATGTTTCGAAGCTATTAATTTTCCTCATTTTTCTGAGAATGGTTATTTTAAATAATTTATTTATCTATTTTAAAAAATATACAAATTTCATCATTATTTCCAAAAAAAATTATATCATCTACTTTAATAATAATAATAGACACATTTTTTGTCATTTATGTAGATATTTTTATCAAATCATTATTTTATAAAATTAAGCCTCTTCAATAATGAATCTATCATCAAATATCACGATCAATAATCTTTCTTCATTGCATAAAAATACTTATTTAACCCACAAACATAACTCTTATTTTCTCAAAGAAATAACCCACTAGTTTCTCAATGTTATCTTCCTCTTCTAACTCACCATTGTGGAAGGATGACTTAACATCCATTTGAAAAATATTTTATTTCCTTTATGAATCAATAGAAATAAATGTTCTAATTATTTTAGGCCTTGTATGATATGAAACTTTTTCATCAAAGATATCTCATCAAACTTATGAATAGCCTATGCATATCAGCCTTTCTTTATTTCTCATTCATTTCCTATTTTCTTTCATCTTATTTTAGAACACCCACTTTGCTCTGATCATATTTTTACATTAGGTTTAGGGACTAACTCCCATGATTCTTTCTTTTCAATTTGGTTTAACTATTCATTCATGGTATCAACCCACTCTTAACACATTAAAGATTATTTATCATCGTTAGTTCAAATTGATATAAAAATAATGTATGACATGTTGTTCTAAGATATTTCTGAGTTTATACTAGTTTTTTTGATTTATAGATATTTCATATACCTAAAATTGTTTTCTCAACCATGGATGGGTTGAATGTAATTATACATTATCACTTTAAATGAGTTAATATTGTTCCTCAACATGTAAATTGTTAACACTTCCATCTCTGTCTAAAATTTCTTTATGATTTTAAACAAATTATATAGCCTTCTTTATCATATAAAATTTCATTCATTAATTTTACCATCAATTTTACATCTGTATAATAAACCATATTTATAATTAAATTTTTCAAACTATTATAACCTATTCCATTTAGAGGATATTCAAGAAAGATCTCATCACCTACTTAGTTTTTAATCTTTTCCAAGATTCTTAATGTTTACCTTAATAACATAAGGGACAAAAAACACATAAATATAATTCCAACATGGATATTTTTTATATTAAATTGAACAAGGAGACATATCTATGTTTTGAATGCATGAAAATTATTTTTGTATATGAACAATCAAACAAATAGATTATCTCTAAAAATAACAAAATGTATAATTCTTTGTTAGTAATTTATAATCCATCTCCACCATATAATTTTCATATATTTATCCACAAAAAATTATGATGGATTATATATCAAACTAATTTCATCTAAGAATACATAATACTCCAATTAATCTTGAAATTTTATATTTGTAAACTTAGTTCAATTTTATCTCTAGATCTTCTTAAAAGAAAAATCTTACTCCTCTTTTCCACCTCTTCCCAAACATATAAACATTTTTACAGCCTCAGACTTATCTTTAATGAGCATAATATAATTAACATGACTGAATTCATCAATAAAATTATGAAATTACTAATTAACTTTAATGGATTTATTCTTCATAGGGCCACACATATCTGAATTAATAAACTCTAAAGGTTGAGTAGATTTAGTATCATCCTTATTATAAGAGAAGTTAACTCACTTCATATATTGGTATATTGATCACATACAATGTCTCTATATATATTTAAAAATAACATAAGTAATGTTAATTTCCCAAGAAATCATCTACATCTTATTTTGGAAAATATGGATAAGACTTTGATTACATAATTTATTCTATAATTTCTTAATTAAATAACCTGAAATTTTGGCATCCCTAACATGGAAGAAATTCCCTTTGGTCTTATGTCCTTTAGTATAAATTCTTTGATCCACTATATTCATAACAATGAAATAATATTTTCTAAACACTACTTCATTACCTTCATCGCAAATTTTTTAGACCTTAAATATATTGTGTTTCCATTACTCAATATAAATAATTTTTTAGATATCAGTTTTTCATTTCTAATAACAGTTCATCTAACTCATTTAACTTTTAGTGAATTATAATTTTCAAATTTCTTTGAGAATTTATTTCACTTCTCAAAATATTTTAGAATTTTTATATCTCTTCAAATATGGTATAATCATCCACTATCCATGATCTATGGACTTTATCTTTATTAGGATTAATTTTCCACTTCTATAACTAAGTCTTTATATTTTCCATTGATCTTCATCTTCTAAGTACTATGAGTTTTAAAACTCATATTTTATGGGAATATTAGAAGTATGAGAAATTAATTTTTCATGATGATCGGGTTGTGCATGTGGCACGCCGACCCCAGTAAACTAACAACTGGTGTCTACATCCATTACATTAGCATGATTACAAGGAATAAAATCTCTAAGGATCGATTAGTTTATTAGTCTTGGTATACCAAATAAAATCATGGGGTTTATATTAAAAATAAATACACTAATTCAAACTTTTTTTCTTTCCCATATAACATTATTCTCAGTTATCATGTCCAAGCATATCATTCTTTGTACAATTCGAAGATTCCTAGGGAAAGGAAAAAAATAAGAGTGAGTTAAAATTCTCAGTAAGGGTTAAGTACAAGGGGAACAATAATGAATCAATGAGAATAATAAATATGGTATAGTAAATAACCGAACACACAATCCATGTAGTCAATAATCTTAGGGGGAGTACATAAACAATATAGGATATAAATAACTAAAAACATAGTATATTTAATAATTGAATATTTAATTAAATAAATCTATAGGTAATATGAAAGAGACAATTTCATCGATAAATAAAAAATAATTTTTAATAAAGACAATTCTTAATTACTGGACATCATGTTTCCCAGGTACAAAAAACCAATATAATAAATACCTTTCAAAGGATGGTTTAAAAGATACTGTTTAAAAACAAATTTGTTCTATCCTACCTTAAATATATTATAAATACCATTCAAGAAGTAGTTTAAAACTACATGGAAATAAATACAGAGGGTTTTTTACCAACTGAATTCATCCCATGAGACTAATGATTCATCGAGGGTCTTATATTAACTGGTCCCAACCCATATAGTGAATCTCCAGATCATTCATCATATATGTAATGATATATTTAATTAAAAAACAATGTGCCTTATAAAATATCTATATTGGGTAATGATTATGGATTTATAAATATTTCCCTAACTAATAAAATAACTATTATAGTAATTGACATTTGTAAAAATGGTATAATGTTTAGGAAATGAACATATCCATTATATATGATAAGTATAATTAGGGGAAATTTAATGTCCAATGATGTGAGTAAATTAAATATTTCAAGGGGAATACAAAAATGAATTACAGAAATTAATTTCAATACTATACATGGAAAAATTAATCAAAAACCATCCAAATATAGGATATTATGGTATCAACACAACATATACTAAGTGGAGTAAAAATAAGGGGTTATTTTATTATTGAAAAGAAATCTTATAAAAATATATTTTGAAAATATTCGTTTGGAAAATATCTTTTTAATTTTGAAAAATATTTTTGGAACCCTTTTCTTTGAAAATAACTTTTAAAAAATATTTCTTTAAAATTATCTGTTTAAAATTTTCAATGTAAGCTTCAATGAAATGATAATGGTTCATTATTTACATTCCATATAACATAAAAATAATATTCATTTTTGAAAGATAAAATGGTTAGAAAAGTACCTGGTTCAGGAGACAAGAAGATTCCTTTGAAAAAAATTATAATGTATAAAAGGTAATAATATATTTAATAAATCTCTATGGAAAGGTTAAAAACATTTTTGAAAACATTTTTAGAAAATATGGGTTTTTTGAGGAAATAGATTCTTTGAAAAAAGAGAAAAATCATGTTGGGTTTTCTTAAAAACATTTTCTAAACAATTTTGAGTACCAAATAGTGGGAAATGGTGCTATTACTTGAAAATGGAAATTAATAACTAGAGGAGAATAAAATTATAGGTTTTACTGAACAATTATCATATAAATTATGTTAGTGTAATTCCAAGAATAAGCAATATCGATTAGAATGATATTTTGAAATAAATACATCAAATGATCATAATATTAGAGTGAGAATTAATCAATGAAATTATTATGTGTATCAACTTGTAATCCACATATAAAAATTGTAAAGACATAAATATATATTAAAATTAATTATACACATAATCATATAATATTAACAACAATGAGGAATTAATATAACCCAATAAAAATGAATTGAGATATGAAATTTCATCACCACTTGGTAACTTTAAGATCAAATACCCTTAGATGAAATAATTAATTTTGAAACCAAAAATACTGAGAATAAAGAATTATTAATGATATTAAATTTCAAATTGATATTATATACATGATATAAAATAACCCTGGAGAAAAACATTTCAATATGCCTCAATGAAATGAAATTTAGGGGAAATACATTACCTTGAATTTTCTTTTAGGTAAATGTCCTTAAACCTCATGTATAATGATTTTAAGAATGTAAATAAAATTTAAAAGCTCCATAATCATATTTATAATATCATAAATAACCTTATTATAATATATAATTACATATTAGTTTATAATCATTCATTATTTTCACTATTTCATTTCTTAATTTCATAGTTTTTCGAGTATGTTTAAACCTGTTATTTTTCTTATTCTTACATCAATCATGTTTTAATCATCTCAAATATATAAAACCTTATTTAAATATTATATATATTAAGTATATATTTATTTAGAATAATCCATAAGTTTGGATATAGGAAATGAAATACACCATTCATGAAGATGGTAGGTCGTACGTATGCATGAACGCGACTTCTATTTCCTTTTCGTATTTAAATGAAGGAAAATTAAATGATATATATATATATATATCAATGTATGTGTGTGTGTGTTTTATAATTCAATAATAATATTTATTTAATATTTATCAGTTAATTTTCTTAAAATCATTCTTAATACTTTCTATGTAAAGGTTGAATGAATCACATTGCTTTGAGGAGGTGGTATTATACACATCCACAAACGATGTTATTGTATTCCCACAAAATGAAAGGAAATATGGTATGGTTATATAAAAAACCAAGAATAATAAATAAAATATAAATATAATAATATTTGTATATAAGAAATAAATCCATTATTTTTTCCAACCCTGAAAGGTGTTAAATGGAAGAATGAACGACATTAGTTCGTGAGGAGGTAGTCTATAATACACACAAACGATGACTGCGTATCCCATTATATGGTTGTGTGTGAACATTTAGGTCAAAATATTATTATAAAATCATCTCATTACATTGAATATAATTATTTTATTATATAATAGTTATTTAAAAATAATTTAATGGGTGTTTAAGTGAATGAAACATAAGGTATCATTGATAAATGTGACCTCTAATTCATGTATCTTCTTTTGGTTTATACCAACATACATCCTTGATATTATTTATTCCCAAGGATAGGATTCTAGGATGAGTTTTGGGATTTGGGGGAGATATTTTGGATGATTTTGGATCATCCAAAAGGCTTGATAGTTGTAAATAAGTGGGAGCAATGAGTTCCTTTTTATAGTGGATGAGGATTGACATTCTTGTAAATTTTTGAATGTTGGAATTCCACACATATTTTTTACAAGTCACATGGATACAATGATGAACATAATAAGATAAAATAGAGGATATATTCTAAATATGGCCATAAAATAGTGTTTTTATATGTTTCTATGTAATTTTGGCCTTTATGTTTAATGTTTATTCCCCTGTTAATATTAATTTTACATTGAACGTTATAATTATTTTTAATTAAATTCAATAATATTTTATGTAAAAAAACTTACATGAAAATAATTTACATTATAAATTATTCTAATTTCAAATATATTATCATTTTTTCCCAATTCCAGACAAATAAGTTCCATAAAGTAATTTTGATTTAATCCAGTAGATGAGATGACAAATTGGGTTTTAAAGTAAAAATGCAAAAAAATTTGAATATGTTTGTCCAATTTCAATGTTAAATTGATTACTATAAACTAAATTTGATTAATTTATATAAAATTTAACTAAATATACTGTGAAAAAAATTAAAATATAATTTATCTATATAAATAAATTAGATAAAAATAAGTTTTAAATAAAAATTCAATCATTTTTACTAATCCCTAAAAAAAATGAAACTTCATAAAAAAATACCAAAAAATCCCCCTAGGATAATTTTTATGCTAAAATTTAGAAAATTAAGTTTATTTTTAGATATAAATTTATAAAATATCAAAAAAAGGCGCATCATTAAATTTTAGAAAAATTATCTTTATAAAAATTTTGTTTTTTTGTAATATTGGGTTTGTTCTTATCCTATGACATTAGAATCTATTAGATGAATGTAAAAAAATATTTTAGTGAATAATATATATATATTTATATCATTAATATCCTTAATTATGAATATTTAATTTAATTTATTTCGATAAAACGCATTTGTGAGCATAAAAACATTTCCATTATATTCAATTGTCTTTTATATTCATTTATATATAACTAGTAATCAAAGAATTTATATTATATTTGTGTAAACCATATATTTTGTTATGTTATTTAATCTTATTCATAATATCTAATTTAATGTCTAGGTTGTATCTTGTAATATTAAATAATAATATTTTAATAATATATTGTTGCATGAAAAAACATAGTCTTACATGTAACGAAAGTTATGGAAGAAACTCATTGTACTATGTGAAACAACCTAGCTTTGTATTGTGTTCATTAAAAGTTATAGAATATATTAAACTTATTTAAAGTAATAAATATACCATAAATTATCAAGAGTGTATACTCTTTTCTACATTTGTTGTTGCGTGTCACATATGCTATCGAATAAAAGTTACACTTTTAGAATTTTCATGGTGTTACATTCTCCCCCACATTAAATAAGTTATTTTTTCACAATTTAAGATTTATATCAGAAATATAGAGTTTTATATTTGGAAATTCCTTTGTTAAAATACCATATCATGTGATTATTTAATAAAATATCCTCTTAATAAGAGAGACTAATAAGTACAAAGGTCTAATGGAATAACATATAACTAGGTCTCTAAGTTGGAGAGCCTTAGTGTAAACTAGAGATAAATACATGGTGGAAAAGTATAAATATTTATAGGGGTGATTTTGGTCACTCATCACATACAAGTGAATGATCAATAGAATGTTTCAGGCCCCAAATCGATAAATTTGTGATGATTTAAGAGATAATTGTTTTAACAAAAAAAATGGTATTTGGAAAACATTTTTTTTATAATTTTTTTAATGTTGAGTTGTTTATTTATTTTCTATGAATGTAATAAAATATACTTACAGGAAATTTTTCTATTCCATAAACACAATTTTATCATTTTTGTGCTTTTATCAATTTTTGATTTATCAATTAGTTCGATAAATGGATATCAAAAATTTAACATTAATGACTGAAGCAATAAAATATAGTTTTAATGGATCATAAGGCCCATAAAAGAGTAAAAAGACTTTCCATTTGTCTATAATTATTAACAAAATCCAATATGGTTAATACATTAATCTCTAAACCTAAAAAGTAACTCTACTTGTTCATTATTAATATTTATACAAAAAATTATTTAACTAAAAATAATTACACCATAAATAGGACATCACGTAAGCCAGTGGTAGGTGTGAAACCCTTATCATCCTTTGGTCATCGGTTTAAGAACTACCTTCTTATAGGTTTTCCTTTCTCTAAAACCATATTAATATAATTTACAAAATATATATGATATAAATCCTTGAAATTTAATCATTTAATAAACTTTTTCGCTATGGTTTTCAATACAACATGTTTTTTTCAAAGCTTAATAATATATTTTGACAATTTTTACAATGTAATGAATGAGAATAATAATACTAAAGGTTATGAATAACTTTAAAATCATGTGTATAAAATCGAAATTCATTATTCCTAAAATAAATTTCATACTAAAACGTGTACTAAACTAATGAGTTTTATTGCCCTAAATTTATTCCAAAATAACCTTGTTTTTTATAGGTTTCCATCACATAAAACCTAAATAAATATGTTTAAGAATTATAACCTACAATCAAACATAATCTCATAATACCATGATGGTATCTATAACTCTTAAGTTAATGAAGACATTTTTTCTTCTTCATCAATCCTCAAAGACTATCTTAGGAATATGTTCACTAATCTATGTTTTCTTAAATCTAGTTCCCAAAGTTAATACTAAGACCCCTTTAACAACAAATGTATTTTCTATCCCTAGTAAGACCAAATTCAGTGTCTAATTCCATTACATTGTCATGATAACATGAAATCAAATCTAAAAAGATTAATCAGTTTAATAGTCTTGGTAAACTTGCTACATACATGAGTATTGTATTATAAATAAATACAGTAATTACAAAATAATTTTTTATTTTGAAGATAAGTATATACCCACATAGAATATCCAATCATATAATTCTTGGTAAATTTATTCGATTCCTTGGGAAAGGAAAAAATTATTGTCTCAAATTCTCATTAAGGTTTAATTATTGAAAAAAAAATAATGAATTAATGAGAATAATTAGCAAGGGAAGTTAAATAAATGAACACACATTCCATGTCACCAATAAACTAAGGGGGAGTATGTAAACAATATTTAAAGGTAAATAACTAAAAGCATGAGTCATTTAATCAATGAAATAAGAATGAAATGAATCCATAGATAATGAAAAGGAGAAAATATCATTGATAAATAATAAAAGAAACTAAATGATGGAAATACTTAATTACTATACACCATATTTCCCAAGTACACGAAAACTTTACCATCATAACCTTTCATAGGATGGTTTAAAACACGTTGTTTACAAATAGAATTGGTTTGGTCAAACTTAATTGTACTGTTGATACCTTTCAAAATAGATTTTATAACCGCTTGGAAACAAATGTGAAGGTTTTTTCACCAACTGAATTCATCCCAAGAGACTGCTGATGCATTGAGGGGATTGAATTAACTTTCCCTTAACCTGTAAAGTGCATGTCTAAATTATTCCTCATATATCAAATAATATATTTAATCAATGAACAATGTACCTTAAAAAATATCCATATTGAGTATATAATATAGATTTAACAATATTTCCCCATATAATCAACTAATTATAAAAGTAACTACCATATGAAAAAATGATATACATTTTAGGAAATGAACATATATATGATAAATTATATGGATAATTAGGCGAAATTCAATTTCCAATGCTTACAGGAAAGGTAATACGTCAATGGGACTAGAAAAATGAATCAATGAAGTGAATTTCAATACTATCCTAGTGAAAATAAATAAAAAACCACCCATTGAAATAATAATGATTTTATCAATAAAAATATACCATGTGGGGAAAACAATATGTGGTTATTTTCATTGATGAATAAAAATACTATAAAAACATATTTTAAAAACATTCTTTAGGAAAATATTTTTTTCATTTTAAAAAACATTTTGAAAATTATTTTTCCTATAAAATCACATTTAAAACCATTTTATTTAAAAATCATCCTTTTAATCATTAAAAGGAATCTTTAAAAAATGATAGTGGGTAATTCCAAACATGTCATATGATGTAAAAAGAACATTCCTTTTTTCATGTTAAAAACATTATAATAGTTTCTTATTTGGGGATAGATAAAAAGATTTATTTGAAAACATTTTTAAAAGATAAAATTGGTAAATTTTATTTAATAAATAATTTTTAAAATGTTGAAACATTTTTGAAATTATTTTTAGATAATTGGGTTTTTAGAAGGAAAGAAGTTCTCTGACTAAATAGAGAAATGAAGTCAGTTTTTCTTAAAAATGTTTTATGAAACATTTTGTATACCAAAGAGTAGGAAATGGTACTATTAATTAAAAGAGGACATTAATATCCAAAGGATAAGAATATTATTAGTTTTATTTAATAATTATCATTTAATTACTCTAATTTAATTTCAAGAATAAACAATCTTGATTAGAATGAGATTGTGAAATAAACCCTTCAAATGATCATAATGTAGGAGTGAGGATTAATCATTGAATTGATTATGTGTATCAAATATAAATACACATATAGGAAGTTTAATTACATAAATATATATTTGATTTAATTATATATATAATCATATAATATTAACAATAACGAGGAAGTAATATTACCTAAATAAAAGTAATCGAGTTCTGAAATTTCATTACTACTTAGTAAATTTATGTTACAATCATCGTAGATAAAAGAATTAAAATTGAAATTGAAAATACCATTAATAATTAAATTTTCATGATATTTAATTTCAAAGGGGTGGTATATACACCAGTGCATAACATTATAATATTCATCAATGAATTGAAATTGAGAGGATATCTCTTACCATGCGTTTCCTTTTGGGGAAACATCCTTTAAGATATTTTATAATGGTTTTAATCATGTAAATAGATTATAAAAATCATTATAATATTTATAATATCATATATTATCTTCTTATATTATCTTATTACCCACTATTTAATAATATTTTATTTATTTCACTATTTTGGGTGTTAATTTCCTAGTTTTTCTAGTATGTTTTGACTTATTTTTTTTATTCTTATTATATTGATCATGATTGCATCATATCTTGGATATATAAAAATAATTAAATATTATATATATTAATTATGTTTCTATTTATTATAATCAATATATTTTGGAGATAGGAAATGAAATGTACCTTTCATTGAGACGGTAGGTCGTACGCACACATGAATACTACTTCCATTTCCTTTTCGTATTAAAAATAATGAAAAGTAAATGATATATTTATATTATAATTATAGTATAATATTTATCTGATGTATGTAACGTATGTTTATTATAACCATTCCAAATACATTCCATGTAAATTGTGAATGAATCACATCGCTTTGAAAAGGTACCAGTCCACATGTCCACAAATGATGTTATCATATTCCCACAAAATGGAAGGCATGAGGGTATAGTTATATAAAAAGATAAAAATCATAATGTTACTATAAATACTATATATATCATATATAAACAATAAATAAGTTATTATTTCTATCCTAAAAATAAGGAAAATAGAAAAACGAACTACATCGGTTCATGAGGCGGTAGTCCGCCATACACACAAATAATGATTTTGTATCCAATTTGATGGAAGTATATGAAATTTTATGTCAAAATACTACCATAAAAAAATATAATTGTATTTAATACACTTATTTTATTATATAATATTTATTTAAAATTAATTTAAGGGGTGGAGAATTAAATGAAAAAAAAATGATTGTCGGAAAATGTTTTCTCTTATTCGGGTAACTCCTTTTGGTTTATAACAAAATATATTTTGGTTTATAAAAAAATATATCATTATAATGTTTCCTCTTATTCAGGAAATAATCATTATCCCCTCTGTACTTTAATGGTTTTTTACCCCTTTTCCTCCCTCATTTCATCAGCGACCCTCCATACATGCCCTCCTCTCTCTTCTCTTCCCATGTAAGGTTCTCCTTTATTATTGGACTTATTTAATCACTATAAAATGTGTTGGAATACCCTTAGTATTTATAATAAAACTATTTCCCCCATTTTATGTTTATCTCACTATCCTAAATGTTATATTTTTCTATGTTAAGTTTCCTTATTTTTCGAGCTGTTTGTCTGATATTCTGATTTCTATTGTTAGAGCTCAAATGAAGGCATGTTGTCCGATAAGTGAACCATCCTATGTATGAAGTGGGTGGTATATATATTTTCCCTAAAATTTTCATCAAATTATAAAATGAACTGGTGTTCCACATGTTAAACATTCCATTTTTTTCTCATTAAATGTTAAATTCTTTTAATTAAATATTTTAAAACACAATTTTGTAATTTAAGTGATTTCAATAGCTAATTGGAGGTTTTCAACAAAAATCTGATCCACACATTGAGTGACCTTGTGATTTCATCATCAACTAGAAATGTGATGTTGTTAAACGAATTTAAAAGAAAACATGTGATGTCACACTAGGACTCCTAATCCAAAAATGTGTCATGGAACAACCTTATGAGGTGGGTTACCTCACATTATAAATGGAATGGTGTGGACAAGAAAACAATCCTTAAATTTCATTAGTTTAATTTTCTTATCTTTTTTTATGGGAATTTATGCCTAATATTATGATTGATGTGTATAGAACCATAGGGATGGAGTATGTAATATTGTTATTGATGGGTATGGAACCTTGTTCATGGTGTACATTATATTGTGATCGATAGGTATGGAACCTTTGTAATATAAGCCTGTATATTATGATCAATTGTTATGGAATCCTGGCAATAGAATACCTTATTTTATATATGATTCCCTTAGGTGTATGCCTTGTTACTAAATCTAAAATCCTCACTAGGGCATGTATATATTTTCATATGATTATATTACATATGCATTTATATATATTTATATGATAGAATTTTCAGAGGTATTTCAACATAGTCCAGAGTAGTTACGGCCAGCCAAATGTCCCTGAGGAACTCCATCCTGACTTGAATATACTCACATTTATTACACTTCCTTGCTTTTGATATACATCCACACTAATTTACTTTATATTCTCATATTGGATTAGTGTAGACACCCTTGGTGGTGGCCTACTGAGTATTTCTCACACCCTGTTTGGGCTTCCATTTTATATTCAGACAGACCTCATGTTTGTATGATAATTATAGATTGTGATATTGTGTTGTTCCATTATAGAGTTGGTGAGGAAATTTGAGATTGGGTGTAGCATCAGATCATGTACTCAGTATTCCTTCTAAAGTTATGGCTTTTATTTATCTATTTCACTTCTAAATTAGTCGAGGTATATATGACTACCTGATGTATAGGTTGAATTCCTATTTTCTATTATAGAAATCATATGCATGAATGTTTATTTTCCTCTATCTAGGTTATTTTTTTATTATATATATCCACCATTTTTTTCTACTTCCTTTATTTTATTTTTGATTACATTATTTTTATATACTAATCCATATGGCATAGTCTCCACAGATTACCACATTTAGACCCTTTCTACTAGTCTTCATTATCTTCTATATGGGGAGGCTCACTTGAGGCCCAATGGAAAACTAGATTAGGGAACCATTATTTGGGTCTCTCAAGTTCTACTGCTACAATTATATAATTAAAACAATTACACCCTTTAAATGAACCTCTTGGGTAGTTTTTTTGAGTTTATTTTTCACCAAATTAATGATGACATGAAAATATCATGCCATTTATTTTAATGCCTCTTGACAGTTCCATGATAGACCTGAAAATTAAAAATAAACAAGATAATTTATATGCCCTTTTTAATGAAATTTCAACAAAATTGAGGGATATTTCAAATACCTAAAAACCAAGAAAATAAAATTCTTAAAATTTCAGGTTTCCTTCCAATAGAACCGTTTTTAATGAATTTATCCCAACCTTATCTATTATAGATCAGGTGATGGATGATTAAATATATTTTACCTAGTTAGGGTCTATAAATGGTCTTATATTTAATATCTCCATATAGGTTTCCCTCTTTCCTTCTTCAAAAAAATTCTTAACTCTCCCCCTCTAGAAGCACATTATTAATTTCATTAGGTCGATTCACCAATTCATTTTTAGAATATAAAATCCAACCATTAGGTTATTCACCATCCAACCCTATTGGACATATTCAAAATTTTGTGAATAGGTTATTCCTCCATTCTGATTGATTTCATCTTGTAGTTTATCAATTTTATTTTCATATTTTACACTATATTTATCATAATTGATAGTATACACCTATGGTTTTTTTATAAAATTGAAACCTCTTATGCACCATATTTTTTATATTATTTAGATTATCTATCCCTCACATCATAGTTCTTAATTTATTAGTGTATATTGAATGTGGATTTCCAACTACCCACTCTTAGACACATCTCAACACTTTGTAAGTTGATCAATGCTCTTCCAGTTGCTAAAAAATGTATTCTAAGAAGAAGTGGTTCCCACTCTTCTTGTAACATCCCAAGTAAGTAATGAATAATAGATATTTTTATCCATGTCTATTAATGATTAAGATAGTGTTTTAGAGGCTTAAAATGAAAATAAATACAATCTTATGCATGGAATAAACTAATATTCTTAAAAGATTGTTTTACTGCCTTTTGATGGCAAACCATTTTTGAATCTATATTTTGACAATTTTATAAACTATGTTTGTCAAAATAAACTTATCCTTTATGATTGGGACATCAAAATTTACCTTGTGTGAATTTGTGGTATTTTTCTGACAATATTCATTTTTTAATGAATAGTGAAAAATACTGCATTTTACATCAAAACTGCTTTTTAATCTAATTTATTTATATGATTAGATTATGTTTTGAATTGCTTTTGAAGTGAAATTAGAATATATTTTTACCATTTTATCCAATGGTGGTCATTGGAATCAATTTCACATTGAAATTAGACTTAAACTGGTGTCAATCTTTTGATACTTATTGTTTTGTAAAAACACGCTATTTGCTCTGGCAGCAGGAATTAATTATTGAATTAATTAATGTGACTTATATGATTTGAATTTTGTAAAATGGACTTCATTTTTGAATTAGGAATATCAAATATAGCTTAGGGTGAATTTTTGGTAATTTTCTGAAAAACTTCAATTTTTGATGAATAGTGAAACCACTAAGTGATAATCAAGCAAACTGATTTTTCAGTTAAATGAAAGTTTACCACTAATGTGTATTGAATTTTGAAAATCCGACATACATGGTTGTCATTAAGAAGTAAAATCTGGTTCAATGAGATTATAATAATTTTTTGGTGAATAGTAACTTATTAAGTTCTTAATCACGATTAGTGGTAATTAGGGTAGTTTAAGGTATAAATAATACTTTAATAAAATGAAATGACCTAGACACATGTCCCAACCTCATTGGTTGTGTCATGTCCGACCATGACATGCCATGGGTCAACTTGGGGACCCCATGGATCCAATTTTGTTGGGAAATGACATAAATTACTTTTTATTTAATGTTAAAGTGAAAATGACACAAACATAATATGTTTTACGAAAACAATTTTTAAGTTGGGTTATACAAGTCCAAATTTTGATTATAAATAGTCATTGGAAATCGAAAAAGATTTCCTATATCATAGTATTTGTTTATAATTTTTAGACATTGAATAAATTAAATTATTTATGACATAATAATGATGCAGTGATGACATCATTATTTGACGATTTAAATAAAATAGAAAGATAATGTAAAATATATGAACTACACATGTCCAAAACCAATTGGATGAGTGGATTTAGAACCCTTATCACCTTATCCACGAATTATATCAATGTGGGACCTTTTAAAACCGAAACACATTTTCAAATAAAGTAATGTTTCTTTACTTTCCAAAAGTGCCCCTCCTCTCCTCTTATAAAAGGCCCCCACCTCTACCTCATTTCACACACTCTTCAATCCTTTGGCTCGGCCAAACCCTGCCCATTTGCTCTCTCCACATCCCTCTACTCATCCTAGGGGATTCCCTTTGGGCAGAATCCTTTCAAATAAAGCCTTTAGGCTCAAATCAAAAAGAGTTACACTTTTTAAGGTAATTCGTTCTCTCATGTTCATTTGTTTTATTTTGCTTCTCCAACCCCCTAAACTCTTTTTATTTACTTCTTTTGTAACAACAACAGTATCATAAATATACTAGGATGTTGTTATAAGATTTATTTGAGCTACACTCTCACACAACTACATCAAATGGTTAAAGAACATACGGTTTCCGTGGATGGCGAAATTCTGCCTCCCGAAACGATGATTGTTCAACACTCATTTAACACCTTAAAAGGTGGCCATTATGATGTCACTATTTTTATATATGATATATAATATGTTTATGTTTTCCTTAAGCTTCTGTTTTTTTATTTTTGGCATACCTTTATGGTTTCCATTATGGGTAAACACGATATCTTCATTTTAGGAAGTGCGGACTACCGCCCCCTAAAAGTGATTTGATTCGTTAATACCATATGTGGGATGTGTAAAGGATAAAGTTAATGATATTATATATGTTATTATACTGGAATTATAATATACTCTTATATCATTATGATTCGATTCCAGAAAATATGAAATAGAAATGGAAGTAGCGTTCATGCGTACGTACGGCTTACCGTCTCCATGAACGGTGCATTTCATTTCTTACCTCTAAATTATGTAATATTATAAATGCATGTATGTACTGGATATATATGAAATATATGATATCTACATCATGAATACCATTCTGGATATAATGAACCTTTGACCAAATTAACAACATGTAAGTGTAAGAAGTCTATTTTTGACTTAAGAACCAAATACCGACAAAATGAACATTGTTAACTAAACAGATTACATGATGTTCATAACATGGTATAAAAGGAATAATTAACTTGAAAAAGGTTCTTAAGCAAGTAGAGATTAACTCAAGTTTATTATTCAGGAGATTAAAGAACGGTCGGGTCAAGTCGGATACGAGGTATGGTACCTCGTCTCAATCTCCTTTCATTGAGGCATATTTTATTTTATACACAACTTTCTTTTATACGGTGTATAAACCCCTTTGACTTTTAAGTTTATTCAGAAGGAATATTTTTTATACGAAGCGTTTACTAAACGACAAAAGGGAATGTTTTTGTCGTACGTATGCGGTGACAACGACTTCTCCGCCGTCGTAACCGATATTTGAGTTTCGGCTTCCTCTTCAAGCCATACCTTCTTTTTTTAAAAGAAAAATAAATACCATGATTTACTTTGGTATTGAAAATGGTTTTCATAATGTTTTTATTATATCAATGTGTTGTATTGATATCTCGTGATTGAAATGTGGAAATGTTATGTTTCCTTTATGCATGTTTTATGTGATATGATTATGTTATGGTTCTTGGGCATTATTATGAAGACGGGTGGTTCCGTGATAAACTAAGGGCGGGTGAGCCCGTTATAGCTCTCCAATGCATTGGGTAACGCGAAGGAGTGAAACGTTAAGGTTTCTCCGAAGAGATTTTAGGGAATATACTGTGATGGGTATTCCAAACGTAACCAGGAGGGTTACTCCCTACGTAAGAATATTATGAATGCCTCAAGTTACCTTTATGTCTTATGATTTCTATGATTTATTCGTGATTTTATGAGGTATGTTAAAGTGCCAATGTTTTATGGGTAATGTATGATTTCATTCTTATGTATATATGAACTCATGTTTCCTATCCATGTTTTTTTTTATAACCCATACTGAGTTTTTATGCTCATCCCAAGTTTTTGAAATGTTTTTCACAGGTCAAGGGAAAGGTACATGATAAGATGATAGAGTCAAGGATGTGTCAAGAAATAATCCATGTTTTATTTTAAATGTGTTTCCATTGATGGGAATGAAGAATACTATCTTTATGTAACCACTTTGTTTATATGTGGAATGTAATGCATGTTTTATGATCTAATTCTCTAAAACTCTAATCCTGAAAAGATCCTCAATGTGTAATCTTGTAATAACTCAAGATTAAGTAAGGTTTAAGGCTGGGGCCTTATATTTGGTATCAGAGGTCGGTTTAGATAACATTAGGAGTTATAATTCTATTAAATGATTATCCAAAAATATTTTTTTGAAATGATATAGAATTTAAAGATTACCATGTTGCTTCATCTAAGACATGTTTGTTCAGAATGGTTTTCCGCAGAGGAAACAGGGAAGCAGTGCTAGGAAGGCATACAGAAGGAAATAACCTTCCGAATCAGCATCCAGAAATGGTCGGAATTGGAACTGAACAGTTTGTTGCAGTAATGGCGCAGTTGACTCAAGCGATAAATGGCGGTGGTATCCATGCACGAGATCAGCCAGATCAACCGCAGAGGAACATGTCAGTGGTGGAACATTTAATGAGGCAACATCCACCATCATTCAGAGGATCATCTGACCCTGTGCTAGCTGAAGGGTGGATTAAAGCACTGGAGAAGATTTTTGATTTCATGGGGTGTTCAGACAATCAAAAGGTTAGTCTTGTTATTTACCGTTTGGAGGGTGAAGCAGATCAGTGGTGGTCTATGGTTAAAAATATCAGGGACGCCGATGAGATTGATGCTCTTGACTGGGATGAATTCAAAGGTATGTTTCTTGAGAAGTATTTTCCTAAGGCTGTTAGACTTAGGATGGAAAAGCAATTCTTGGATTTGAGGCAAGAGGAAGACTCAGTGGCTGCCTATGAAGAAAGGTTCACTCGTTTGGCAAGGTATGCTCCAAATTTTATCCAGGACCTTGATAGTAAAATAAATCGTTTTTACTCAGGATTAAAGCCAAAATATCGAAGGGCGTTAGCTTCTCGTGAGTTTAAAAGTTATGAAAAGCTTGTTCGATGTGCTGAGAAGGTGGAAATGGAGTTCGTCGATGACCAAGTTTTCTATAAAAACCAGCAGAAGAAGAGACCGAGGTGGCAGGAGAAAGGTAAGAATTCTTCAAAAAAGTCTGATGGTAAGAGAACTAAGTTTCCAGTTTGTGATAAATGTGGAAAAAGGCATGCTGGGGAATGTCTTCTGAATTCTGGAAAGTGCTACCAATGTGGTAAGAGGGGACATAAGGCTCGTGATTGCACTGAAAAGGATCAAGGTGAAGGTAAGAACAAATTTGACTTACAGTTAGTGAAATGTTATAAGTGCAATGAGATGGGTCACTATGAAAACGAGTATCTGACAAGGAGCTTGAGTGATGGGAAGCAGTTATACTACAAGCAGAAAGGGGTGGTGAAATCCTTTGCAACTACTTCAGCAGATGTCGGGCCATCAAATGAAGTTGTATCAGGTACTTTGTTTGTTTTTCCAGATTTTGCCAGCGTGTTGTTTGATTCGGGGTCTACACATTCTTTCATATCTGAAACCTTTTCTAGTAAAATGGGAATACCATCTGAAGAAATGACTCCTGAACTTTTGGTAAAAACACCTAGGGGAAGTGTCGAGGCAAAAAGAATTTATAAGAATCTTCCTATCCTTATCTGTGGAAAGAACCTACTTGCAAACCTTATTGTTCTACCTCTAGTAGAGTTTGATGTTATCCTGGGTATGGATTGGCTCTCTATTTACCATGCTAAGATTGACTGTAGAGCTAAAGAATTTTCTTTTCAGAAAGACTTTCAGTTTGTTTACAAGAATGAACCCTTACTTTTGATAACATATCAAGAGGCCGAGAAACTTGTAAAAGATGGAAATGAATGTTACCTTGCACACATCGTTGAAAATAAAGGAACTGTTCAGATTAATGATGTGCCAGTGGTAAATGAGTATCCTGATGTTTTTCCTGATGAGTTGCCTGGAATAATACCAGATCAGGAAGTTGAGTTTACTGTTGACTTAGTTCCTGATGCTAAGACAATTTCAAAACCCCCTTATCGAATGGCACAAATTGAACTTTTAGAGTTGAAGGAGAAATTGCAAGATTTATTAGAGAAAGGTTTCATTAGACCTAGCACATCACCATGGGGTGCTCCTGTTTTATTTGTTAAAAAGAAAGATGGTTCTATGAGACTTTTCATTGATTATAGAGCCTTGAATAATATCACTGTTAAGAACAAATATCCTTTGCCTCATATCGATGATTTGTTTGATCAGCTCCAGGGAGCTCAGTTTTTTTCAAAGATTGACTTGAGATCGGGGTACCATCAGCTGAAGGTTAAGGAGGCAGATATTCCGAAGACCGCGTTCCGTACGAGATATGGCCATTATGAATTTGTAGTAATGCCTTTTGGGCTAACCAATGCACCTGCTGTATTCATGGACTTAATGAATAGAATTTTCCATGAGTTCTTGGATAAGTTTGTGGTGGTTTTCATTGATGATATTTTGGTGTTTTCTAAAAGTAAAGAGGAGCATGAAAAACATTTAAGGTTTATCTTGCAAACCTTAAAAGAAAAGAAACTGTATGGGAAATTCAGCAAGTGTGAGTTTTGGTTACAACAAATTTCTTTCCTTGGTCACATTGTTTCTAAAGATGGAATAACTGTTGATCCTGCAAAAACAAAAGTTGTGGAAGAATGGCCAAGACCAACAAATGTAACCGAGATTCGTAGCTTCCTTGGTTTGGCGGGATATTACCGAAGGTTTGTTAGAAATTTTTCACGGTTATCTAGTCCAATGACTAAGCTAACTCGTAAGGGTGTTAAGTTTATCTGGACAAAAGAATGTGATGATTGTTTTCAGGAATTGAAACGAAGATTGGTGAATGCTCCAGTTTTGGCACTACCTTCCAGGAATGGTGAGTTTGTTATATACAGTTATGCTTCATTGAAAGGACTTGGTTGCGTCCTAATGCAGAATGATCAGGTAATTGATTATGCTTCATGATAGTTGAAAACTCATGAGGTAAATTACCCTACACATGATTTGGAATTAGCTGACGTTGTTTTTGCTTTAAAAATTTGGAGGCATCATTTGTATGGAGTAAAGTGTGAAATATATACCGATCACAAAAGTTTAAAGTATATATTCACTCAGAAAGAGTTAAACATGAGACAAAGGAGATGGCTGGAATTAATCAAGGATTATGATTGTACAATTCATTACCATCCGGGAAAAGCAAATAAAGTGGCTGATGCTTTGAGTCGAAAAAGTAATGCTTCATTAACAATGTTTCGTTTGGAACGTGATCCTTTGGTTAACGATTTGATGAAATTTGGCATAGAAGTGGTTGGTGTAGGAAGTCCTTCTGTTTTGTTTCAGGTATCAGTGAGATCTTCTCTATCAGATAGAATCAAGCAAGCACAGAAGCAAGATAGTGAGTTTCAGAAAAAGGTAGAGCTGGTTCAGAAAGGTAAGTTGCCTGAATTAAACATTGATAGTGATTGTGTTTTGAGATTTGGGAAGAGATTGTGTGTGCCTTGTGATTCACAGTTGAAGAGAGAACTGTTATGTGAAGCTCATAGTTCTCCTTTTTCAGTTCATCCGGGCAGTACTAAGATGTATAGAGATCTGCGGGAGTATTACTGGTGGGATGGAATGAAAAGAGATATTACTGATTTTACTGTGAAGTGTTTGACTTGTCAGCAGGTTAAAGCAGAGCGGAAGCTACCGAAAGGGATGCTTCAGCCTTTACCAGTGCCAGAGTGGAAATGGGAGAATATATCCATGGACTTTGTTGTTGGATTACTGAAGACATCTCGAGGTAATAATGTAATCTGGGTTATTGTTGATCGCTTGACCAAATCTTCTCATTTCCTTGCTATACGAGATGCTTCCTCTCTTGATCAACTTTCCCGTTTGTATCTTAAAGAGATAGTCAGGTTACATGGAGTTACTCTCTCCGTTGTATCGGATCGTGATCCCAGGTTTACTTCTAACTTTTGGAAAGGCCTTCAGAAGTCTTTGGGTACTGAATTAAATTTTAGTACAGCTTTTCATCCTCAATCAGATTGGCAGTCAGAACGAACAATTCAGACATTGGAGGATATGCTACGAGCTTGTTCTATGGATTATCAGGGAAGTTGGGACCAACATCTTTCTTTGGTTGAGTTTTCATATAATAACAATTTTCATTCCAGTATACAGATGGCACCATTTCAGGAATTATATGGGAAGCGGTTTCGAACTGCAGCTTTCTGGGATGAAGTGGGTGAAAGGAAGTTGATGGGACCAGAATTGGTAGAAGAGATGGCAGAAAAAGTTTAGCTGATTCAGAAACACATGAGAACAGCTCAGAGTAGGCAGAAGAGTTATGCGGATAACCGGAGGAAGGATCTATCTTTCGAGGTAGGTGATCATGTTTTTCTCAAGGTTTCTCCTTGGAAAAGTGTGATGGGATTTGGTAAGAAAGGAAAGTTGAGTCCAAGGTTCATTGGACCATACGAAATTCTGGAGAGAGTTGGATCAGTTGCATACCGAGTGGCTTTACCTCCGAGTTTATCTCAGGTACACAATGTTTTTCACGTTTCGATGTTGAGAAAGTATATGCCAGATCCATCTCATGTTTTGAGTCCAGAGGTAGTTCAGCTGGAAGAGAACCTATCTTATGAGGAACAACCGGTCCAGATTCTTGACCACAGGGAGCAAGTGTTACGGAATAAGGTGATTCATCAGGTAAAGGTTTTGTGGAAAAACCACATGATTGAAGAGGCAACATGGGAATCTGAAAATGCAATGAGGGATAAGTACCCCCATTTATTCGATAAGTAAATAAATTGCGGGGACGCAATTTTCTAAAGTGGGGAAGGATGTAACATCACAAGTAAGTAATGAATAATAGATATTTTTATCCATGTCTATTAATGATTAAGATAGTGTTTTAGAGGCTTAAAATGAAAATAAATACAATCTTATACATGGAATAAACTAATATTCTTAAAAGATTATTTTACTGCCTGTTGATGGCAAACCATTTTTGAATCTATATTTTGACAATTTTATAAACTATGTTTGTCAAAATAAACTTATCCTTTATGATTGGGACATCAAAATTTACCTTGTGTGAATTTTTGGTATTTTTCTGACAATATTCATTTTTTAATGAATAGTGAAAAATACTGCATTTTACATCAAAACTGCTTTTTAATCTAATTTATTTATATGATTAGATTATGTTTTGAATTGCTTTTGAAGTGAAATTAGAATATATTTTTACAATTTTATCCAATGGTGGTCATTGGAATCAATTTCACTTTGAAATTAGACTTAAACTGGTGTCAATCTTTTGATACTTATTGTTTCGTAAAAACACGCTATTTGCTCTGGCAGCGGGAATTAATTATTGAATTAATTAATGTGACTTATATGATTTTAATTTTGTAAAATGGACTTCATTTTTGAATTCGGAATATCAAATATAGCTTAGGGTGAATTTTTGGTAATTTTCTGAAAAACTTCAATTTTTGATGAATAGTGAAACCACTAAGTGATAATCAAGCAAACTGATTTTTCAGTTAAATGAAAGTTTACCACTAATGTGTATTGAATTTTGAAAATCCGACATACATGGTTGTCATTAAGAAGTAAAATGTGGTTCAATGAGATTATAATAATTTTTTGGTGAATAGTAACTTATTAAGTTCTTAATCACGATTAGTGGTAATTAGGGTAGTTTAAGGTATAAATAATACTTTAATAAAATGAAATGACCTAGACACATGTCCCAACCTCATTGGTTGTGTCATGGCCGACAATGACATGCCATGTGTCAACTTGGGGACCCCATGGATCCACTTTTGTTGGGAAATGACATAAATTACTTTTTATTTAATGTTAAAGTGAAAATGACACAAACATAATATGTTTTACAAAAACAATTTGTAAGTTGGGTTATACAAGTCCAAATTTTGATTATAAATAGTCATTGGAAAGATAAAAATATTTCCTATATCATAGTAGTTTTTTTATAATTTTTAGACATTAAATAAATTAAATTATTTATGACATAATAATGATGCAACGATGACATCATTATTTGACGATTTAAATAAAATAGAAAGATAATGTAAAATCTATGAACTACACATGTCCAAAACCAATTGGATGAGTGGATTTAGAACCCTTATCACCTTATCCACGAATTATATCAATGTGGGACCTTTTAAAACCAAAACACATTTTCAAATAAAGTAATGTTTCTTTACTTTCCAAAAGTGCCCCTCCTCTCCTCTTATAAAAGGCCCCCACCTCTACCTCATTTCACACACTCTTCAAGCCTTTGGCTCCGCCAACCCCTTCACATTTTCTCTCTCCACATCCCTATCCTCATCCTAGGGGATTCCCTTTGGGCAGAAGCATTTCAAAGGAAGCATTTAGGCTCAAATCAAAAGGAGTTACACTTTTTAAGGTAATTCGTTCTCTCATGTTCATTTGTTTTATTTTGCTTCTCCAACCCCCTAAACTCTTTTTATTTACTTCTTTTGTAACAACAACAGTATCATCAATATACTAGGATGTTGTTATAAGATTTATTTGAGCTAAAATCTCACACAACTACATCAAATGGTTAAAGAACATACGGTTTCCGTGGATGGCGAAATTCTGCCTCCCGAAACGATGATTGTTCAACACTCATTTAACACCTTAAAAGGTGGACATTATGATGTCACTATTTTTATATATGATATATAATATGTTTATGTTTTCCTTAAGCTTCTGTTTTTTTTATTTTGGGCATACCTTTATGGTTTCCATTATGGGTAAACATGATATCTTCATTTTAGGAAGTGCGGACTACCACCCTCTAAAAGTGATTTGATTCGTTAATACCATATGTGGGATGTGTAAAGGATAAAGTTAATGATATTATATATGTTATTATACTGGAATTATAATATACTCTTATATCATTATGATTCCATTCCAGAAAATATGAAATAGAAATGGAAGTAGCGTTCATTCGTACGTACGGCTTACCGTCTCCATGAACGGTGCATTTCATTTCTTACCTCTAAATTATGTAATATTATAAATGCATGTATGTACTGGATATATATGACATATATGATATCTACATCATGAATACCATTCTGGATATAATGAACCTTTGACCAAATTAACAACATGTAAGTGTAAGAAGTCTATTTTTGACTTAAGAACCAAATACCGACAAAATGAACATTGTTAACTTAACAGACTACATGATGTTCATAACATGGTATAAAAGGAATAATGAACTTGAAAAAGGTTCTTAAGCAAGTAGAGATTATCTCAAGTTTATTATTCAGGAGATTAAAGAACGGTCGGGTCAAGTCGGATACGAGGTATGGGACCTCGTCTCAATCTCCTTTCATTGAGGCATATTTTATTTTATACACAACTTTCTTTTATACGGTGTATAAACCCCTTTGACTTTTACGTTTATTCAAAAGGAATCTTTTTTATACGAAGCGTTTACTAAACGACAAAAGGGAATGTTTTTGTCGTACGTATGCGGCGACAACGACTTCTCCACCGTCGTAACTGATATTTGAGTTTCGGCTTCCTCTTCAAGCCATACCTTCTTTTTTTTAAAAGAAAAATAAATACCGTGTTTTACTTTGGTATTGAAAATGGTTTCCATAATGTTTTTATTATATCAAAGTGTTGTATTGATATCTCGTGATTGAAATGTGGAAATGTTATGTTTCCTTTATGCATGTTTTATGTGATATGATTATGTTATGGTTCTTGGGCATTATTATGAAGACGGGTGGTTCCGTGATAAACTAAGGGCTGGTGCGCCCGTTATAGCTCTCCAATGCATTGGGTAACGTGAAGGAGTGAAACGTTAAGGTTTCTCCGAAGAGATTTTAGGGAATATACTGTGATGGGTATTCCAAACGTAACCAAGAGGGTTACTCCCTACGTAAGAATATTATGAATGCCTCAAGTTACCTTTATGTCTTATGATTTCTATGATTTATTCGTGATTTTATAAGGTATGTTAAAGTGCCAATGTTTTATGGGTAATGTATGATTTCATTCTTATGTATATATGAACTCATGTTTCCTTTCCATGTTTTTTTTATAACCCATACTGAGTTTTTATGCTCATCCCATGTTTTTGAAATGTTTTTCACAGGTCAAGGGAAAGGTACATGATAAGATGATAGAGTCAAGGATGTGTCAAGAAATAATCCATGTTTTATTTTAAATGTGTTTACATTGATGGGAATGAAGAATACTATCTTTATGTAACTACTTTGTTTATATGTGGAATGTAATGCAAGTTTTATGATCTAATTCTCTAAAACTCTAAACCTGAAAAGATCCTCAATGTGTAATCTTGTAATAACTCAAGATTAAGTAAGGTTTAAGGATGGGGCCTTATACTTCTTCTATATCAAGAACTAAAAAGACTATGTAGAAGATAAACCTATAAACATAGATTAGAATATCTTCAATCAATCCTTGTGGTAAATGTTCAATTAAATTTTCTAATTTATGTGAAACTCTTCTATGATTTAGTCCTTTAAGTCCCAATATTTTTAATTCGTGTTTTAAATGATGTTGATACTTACACTTAAATAAAATTAGGCTTTCCAAATTATTTTTGAAAAAAAATAAATACGAATTGAAAAACGACCCAGATATTGTTGCTTCTTGTGTTGGTCCTTTGACACAATATTAGGGAATTCTATTGAGAGTGTTAGTATTCCAATATCTTTCATTTTTCCTTTTTTTACTATCTCCTTCATAAACTCTGATTATGCTAACATATTTTTAAGGGCTTCTTCAAAATGAATATTAATTTTTTATTTTTGATACTATCCAATTTCTTTATATTGATGGATTATGATCGTATGATTATGAAATGTTTATAAAACCCACTTATGTTTTATGGATTATACAATGATTAAATGATAAGTGCTTTTATGGATTTAAATAACAGTTATGTAAGTTTTTAACTATGTGATGGGTGGGACAAGAATTATTTATCCCTCTAATACAATGGGTGAAGAATGATATCGAATGAGATAATATAGATAGTAATGAAAAGTGAACCCAACTCAATAAGGGGATATATCCACTATGGTAGTATTACTGTAATCTTTGACTAAGGAAATGATGGAATGGGAAGTAAACCCAGACTACTATGGGACTTTTTCCACTATTCTATCTTTAATGTGAACCTTGACTAAGGAAATGATAAAATGGGGAGTGAACCCAATCCAATATGGGAATATTTCCACTATGATAGTCTTGGAAGTGAACCCTAACTAAAGAAATGATTTTCTATTCTTATGTTTATTCCATAAAATTATTTCTTATGGTTATGATATATTCTCTTAGATCATGATTTATTATTGATGATTCTTAGATCTTATGAAATATATTTTTTCATTGATAGAAAACAGGTCACTGTTAAATTATTTTGTGGATAATTTTTTTAATTAAAATAAAAAATATAATAACCTAACTACATAAATATAGTAATTGTTATATTTTAGTGTCAATCCCAGAAGGATTTTTGGTGTGATTAAAGTAAACTAAGAAAGATATTGATTGATTTTTGTTTTGAAAAGAGAGAATAAATAAAAGAAAAATGACTTAGTTTTTTGGAATCCAGAAGAGAAGTAAGCTAGGCTTAGTGATTTTTAGGTTTGGGTGCTAAGGATTCATATTATTATGCACTCATTCATATTTTTTGTCAGGGTTTGTTATTATAGATCCTTATTATGGGTACCCTTCACTATTCACATAACATCACCCTTTATATAGTAAACTATTAGGTTTTATTACCAGAATAGGTGACCAAAAAAACTATTTTAACATAACCATGATGGATTGTATGAAGTTAATTTTCAAACCCAAGTGACTAGTCGATGTAATAAAAATTACTCATGTTATTACAAAATAATGATCTTGAAATTATAAATAAAGAGATTTAGATTTTAAAAACATGAATATATCAGCACAAAAATGAAAAATAATAATAATAGAACACCAAGTAGAAATCCCCCTATAATCACATTTCCCAACACTAAGGATCTACTCCCTCATGCTAATCATGAGTTGGAATATCAATATTGATACCCAGCAAAAAAGAATGGATGCATCAGAAGGGGTCCAAAGTCATTTAATCCCTTCATACGGCCATCGTTCATCCACCAAGGTATTCATTCCCCCTAGTAAAGTAGTAAGGATTCCACTATAGAATCCTCCTTCAGAAGTCACCCATATCTACATATTAAATTTTCTATTGATAGTGGGTTCACATCCTTAATTATTTTTAGATTGAAAATTGTGTGGGGGGTCTTCTCCAAATGTACATCATTCAAAAAATTCATATCCTGAATTGATTTTAAAAAATAGCTGAGGTAAAATTCTGATCAATTCTCAACCAAATGAAGACACGGGTTCAAGAATAAATTATATTGGAATTGATGTATGTGGATTTCAAATTAAGTGGAAAAGTTGATGGTGAATAATTTTTCTGAATATGAATCAAGTCCAATGAAACCTATATTGACCTAAATTTTATAAATTAAATTACATTTTCAAATGAATAAATCTGTTATTGAGTAAAAAAATATAAAGAAAACACATGCACTACTTTGGTTATTTTTGGTCCATTATACATCATATACTATCATATTTAAAAGACTATCAAGAATCATAAATATTGATATTGTAGTAATTTTATATTGAACATTATGATTATTACATATTATGCTCTTTGAAAAAAATCTAATTGACATAAACAACATAATATATGGCCTCGACTAGTAGGATCAAAACCTATGGAGCTCGTTTATAAGAGTTACTCATGGAGATGTCATCACTAGACTCTTCCCTTGACCAAGGTCAATATGAGATCTAATAACTAAAAAAACTACAACCAATTATGGTATAAGTTCAAGCTTATCAAGATCATAACCCAAACAATATTTTCATAACCAATGCAAGAAATCACCACCATCTCACACCTTACCCATAGGGTGTATGCTGGTGTAAATAGGGGTTATTTATCTTAACCGTAGAAATATGAACATGTATGTTTTATTTTAGAATAAAAACTGATTATATTTATCCATTTTTATGATTACTTTATCAATTATTATATAATGACTTCGCTAAATATTAGATCTTGACATAAAGAAATCAAAATTGTATTTTCGAGACATATATAGTTTCAATTAGGACACTCTTTTGTTAAATGAAAGAATTTTTTAAATAAAATATTCTTATTATATAATAATTATTTAAATATAAATGATATTATAATTTAATGAAGTCCAATGTAATTTTTATATGGGTCAAAAATTTTATAATACCGTAAAAACAAGTATTTTATAGAAAATAGATATTTCTATTCCAAAATAAAAATTAAAATATTTGAAAAATAATATTTCTGAAATAAATATTATTTTTTAAATCAAAGAATTAAAATGATATAATAAGTAATTTTTTATTATTTTCTGAGATAATAGAATTTTTGGGTAAAAATTAAAAAAAGTATAAATATACAGTCGGTATTATGACATGATAATGTCCAAAAAGTGATGTGATAAATTTCATAGAAGGAATACATGATGAAGTATATATTCCCACATTTTTTGTTGAAATTATTCTATAAATTTGAAAATCCCATAATGATTCCTCTAAAATCTATATTATATGTTTACGTATTAAAATCATTTCTTTTTAAACATGACTCACTTCAACATAACCAAGGGTTTTATTTTAATGAGTTTGGTTCTTTTCCTTATAAATTTTTTGAATATACTCTTTTTTGGTATAAATGATGGGAAAACATGGGGAGGTTTGTGGTTTTTAATATTTTATCATATAGAGTCAAAAACAATGTTTAGAAGTAAAAATAATAATTTCTCCCACTTTTTCTATAAATACCCACCCATCCTCCCACTCATCTTCACTTAAAAACCATTTATGATAAATTTAATCTCCTATCCCTCTTTAAATCCCTCCCAAGGTGTTCCCAAGATCTTAAAATGACCCTCCCAAGCTTCTAGAAACGTACTCATAAAGTAATTCACTCCGCCTTCTATTTTTTATTTTACGCATTTTTTTGTACTAATCCCTTTTGATTTTAAATTTCCCATGTTGTAATGTGTCATTACATATCTATTTATTATCCTTATGATTCCCATGTAATGATATTCCCATTTTAATCACATTATCCCCTTCTATAAATCATTATGTACACTAATATAGCTAATATTTTTATTTTTTCTGGTTTATTTCAATGATTTAATCCCTACCAATTTAAAAATGTGAGCATATTTTCATCATTTTTTGATTTTTTGTTAGTTTTGAGTTAAAATGTAAAAATTCATTAATTATAAAACATTAATAATTTTCTGTCACATCAATATTTAGAGATTAAAATTTACAATTTTGATTAAATTAGTGTGATTCATTTTTTCAGGCATCCAAATTTCATTGGATGAAACTTACCCTTATGGACAAAGAGATAATTCTAAACCCACGTGCCTAGAAATATCTATCAAGTTGAAAACATTTTATGGATTACATAATGGAACCCACTTTAGTCAGTGAGGCATATATTGACCTACATAACTAAAAAGAATATGATTCCCACTAAATTGTAAAAAATACTATGATCATCATGCTCATTTTAATGTTTATAAGGAATTTTGGTAATTAAGGCAGTCATTTAATGCTCCAAAGTGGATAAAGTTGAATATAATCTTCTTCTAGAAAAAGTGTGCTTTAGTAATTTGAGCATAATGTTTTTACCACTTGTCTATAGAAGTTGGGATTTTTAGAATTCATGGAAACAAGATATAAGAACAACTTTTATGAATAAAAATTTACAATAATCGACCATTTATTTTGAAAAATAAGATAAAAATTTTGGTGGATAGAATCCAGCGGGAAACGTTTCCACCCATCAACCATATAAATTTCTGCATCCACTTCAATTAAAAGGTGAAAGATGGAGAAAGACGGGTTATGAGAAGGATTAAAACCTCAAATTTATATTTATTTTCTATTTTCTCTTTTATTATTTTGATAATTCTATCTTCTTCTGCATTCAACTCTAATACCCTTCACATGGAGGGGTAATACTTTTGAGTGATCAAGGAAGGGGGTTTTCCTTTTTTAATTTTAGAGTCCTGTGCTTTAATTTAAAAATATAATTTTATATTTAATGATTTAGGTTTTTATTGGTTCCAAATTATATTAATGTAATTTTATTTATGGTTTTGGTTTTATTCATTTTTTACAGCATTGGTTAAAGTTCTTTATTCTCCCTCCACCTAGTGCAGTTTGTCTCAATCGATCGCATTGTGTTAAATGGTGATTGTATAGAGATTATTGGCATGTTTTTTAAATAAGTGAATTACGTTTATATATATAAGGAGATATAATACTTGATTAGTATATTCCTTAGTATATTGGGAATAGTTTATGAATTTTCATGCACACATGAGTGGTTTCCATTTCTTTCTTTAACCAAGGCCGATTGATAACTCGATCGCAGAGTATTTCATTTATCATTCAATAGGAATAGAGGGTGAATGATTTTTATAACTATAATGACATTTCAAAAGAATTTCATACTCTAACCTCATCACTCACCTCATAAATTTGTGTTTAACCATTATTTTATTATTATTTTTTTAAAAAAATTAACAATTTTAAAAATAACATCAATTTTTTTTTCAAATTTCAAGTTAGAAATGTTATTTTTGTCTTGTAATATCTAGATAAAACCTAGGTTGACCACTTTAATTCATATTTGACTTATTAAATAATTTTTTGTCACACTCCATTATATGAATGTGTAAAAACATAGTGTCGTTGATGGGGAGGTTGTTCCAACAATCAAATTGAAAATATTTAATAATTTTAAAATTAAAAAAACTTTTAACGAAACTTGGTCTATATAAGATGGTGTTTCATTATTTTGTAAATATATCATGGGAGCTTGAATCCAAATCATAAAATATGAGTAATTCAAGAAGATCATCAGGGACCTTAATGATGCCCTCGAATACCTAGTTTTGGAGGGATTGGCCAAAGAAATAATTGAATTCCATGAGTACTTCAAACAAGTTTATTAAGAAATTATTGAATTATAAAAAGAGACTTCCTTGTTTCCCACCAATATTTCTAAATAAATTCTATAGGTGTAACATCTAGTACAATTGGATTAGAATAGTATAAAATATCATTTTCAATGGACTTAATAGAAGATATAGGAGACGAATAGCCAGAGATAACAAATAGTTCTTATATATGAAGAGAAATCGAAACCTGTGTTAGTGGTGGGTGTGGATTCCCCACTCATATTTAATGTTGAAGAACCTTATGAGGCTTTTATAGAATTGAAATAAGATTTATTTGTCCCACCACAACAATTTATAAAGGATATTGGTGAAGAATGTTTTTCTTATAATGTATGTATGGTATATCAAATGGATTTAGATGACTTATAGAATTAATATAAGGTGCAATATGATCTTCCCATTTCTTAAAAAGAAGATGAATCAGTACTATTTTATCTTTCTCTAACCTGGGAAGAATTATATAAACTCATCCAAGTGGTATAACTTTAATAGGAGATGGAGGAACCTGATTTTTTTACCTCCATCTACAACAACCCAATTCTAGGAGGCACTTTTCATAGAAGAGGAGAAATAATTCAAACCAATTAAGGGAGATAATATTTTTCTAAACTCTTTTCATTCTGATTTTATAGAATCCAAATTGGGAATTAACTTCCCTTCCAATTAATTTTTATATTCTTTGAACTTATGCTTTTCCTTATAAGAATAAGAAAAAAAGAATATTCACCTGATCAGGAACATATGAAGCTCCCTAAATAAGTTGAACACTTATTTGAGGGAGTGTAAGAGGATATCAAAGTGGATTTACTTGAGGAAATTGAGATACAAGTTGTTTGTTTTTAAAGGGAATTATTTTATATTAATTACTCATGTTTTAATTTTATTAAAATATAATTACTCTCTGACTTTACCTTGTATTATTCCTTTGATTCATTATACCTTGAGAGAGAAGTAGAAAATGAAGAATAAGTGGTGAAAGTAGAAACCAATAAATAGGAGGAATCATTCATTATCCTACCCCCACAATGAAAGTTGTATCTCATTCATATGGGGGTGGATTTGGAATAATATATCAATGGAGTCCTCAATAAAAAGGAATAATTTCTTGATTGAAAGAATATTTTTTAGTGGTTCATGAGCAAGAAATTGAACCAACCATCAGATTGGGGATAACCATCTAGAACTACCCATCTGGAGGCAGTCAAAACCTAGGGCCCACTTGGAGGATTAAACCAAGATCTATCCTTCTATTCTCATTATATGTCTATTATATTTTCTCTTAATAAATTTCTAAAATTTTCTTTTCTTTTTTTTCTTATAGGTTTTTAGTGTGCATCAATTACAAGCATAACTCAACATTGCACTTCCAATAAATTTGGTAGTACCACTCCTTAATACTTACTTTCTTGTTGTGATTCAATTTTAAATTTTATTATATGTTATTTCTACTTAAATTAATTAAGTCACTTCATCATCTATTTTTGGGAGAGGGAACCTTTATAGTTCATTATTTTAAATTTATTTCTGTTTTTTTTAAAAAAGTGTGTTTATTTCAATTTTTTTGTTTCTTTTTCAATTTTTTCTATGTTTTCTAAACTTGTGAGCTCGAATGATTATATTTAAAAAAATTTAAACCTAAAAAAATTGTGAAAAATTTTATTCCATGAAACTGTGCTTAAATGAATATTGAAATGAATTTTATTCAAGCTAAAATATTTGGTAATTTCATGAATGGTCATATGAATTTTTAATCCCATGCCACATTTTACTACCTTTATCTTTAGAATCACTTTCATATGAAGCCTCTGAACTATTTTTTCATATTCTTTTCATTTACCTCACTTCTTGAGAGAACCATAAATTTCTTTTTTTAACGAGAATTTGATTTATTCTTGTCAGAACCGGAGAGTTTTAGGTACTTTTATTTTATATGATTTAGGTATTTATTTGGTATTAACTCCACATTTTCAAGAGAAACCATTTTTATTATATCATTCCTTGTAAATTTAATCCTAGTAGACCTTAGAATACATAAAAAAACTATTAGTTTAGCCACATAAAAAGATAATTGTTTCTATACAACATACTCCTAAAGTAATAATTACGGATCTAGTTGAACTGAAGTGTGTAGGGATGCTAGTTTTTGGTGTTATGCCTCATTTACTCATACTTTGAGGGTCACTTTTGGATTTTCTCAAAAGATTAAAATATAATAAGAATATTCAAGATCCAAATGATTCTAAATAACCTATAAATGCATATTAAATGAAATTTAGGACCATATATTATCCACTTTATTCTTATTTAGTATTTATAGTAATTTTAAAAATTTTAATAAAATATTAATCCAATAAAATATCATTATATTAAATTTTGATACTCTTCATTACTTTACATTTAAAAAATCATCAAGGCAACAAGTCAAATTTGAATGAACCATTTTATTATATCCTAAAAATGTCAATTTCTTCTAAAGAATTCATGTATCACCTTAAATATCTAAAATTATATTAATTATATTAATTTTAATATAATTTCATTGATTTTTTCAATTAATTGAATAATTAATACATTAGTGTTCTGAACTCATTTAAGGTAAAAATTTATTAACTAAAAATTAAAAATAAATTACCAAAATGAATATAATTAATTTATATTTAAAAATAATATTTATACTTTAATATATCTTCTATATGAGCCCATATTAAACATATTACACTTATTAAAAACATAAGTGTTACATGGATGACTTTTCTTTAAATAAAATCATATAAAGGTCATAATCTTATCCATGTTGCCTCAAATGATGATAAATTATACCCTCGGATTATTATGGTCAAATATTACCCATAAGGTAAAATTGGGGTAAGTCTTTTGGTATTTTAATTGTCCTTATCATATTATTTTTACTCTTAATTATCCGACTTACCATTTATTATGGTAATAAAAATTATTAAGGTTATTATTCATATTGATAAAATATAAAAGGGGTATATTTTATAAATTTTGACCTCCTAATTCCAAATATGAAATTATTTTTTCAAAATTCAAAACACATAATTGCCTTAATTTAATTTAATATTAAATTAGTAAAACATAACTAAAAATAATTTTTTTTGAAAAATTCCTTTTAAGTATAAATTGTTTTTATTCTAAATTATTATTTAATATTCATTTCAAAAAAAAGAAATTATATTATAATAGACTAATTGTATTTTAAAACTAATCAAAAATATATTTTTACTTTTAATATTCTTTTAAATAAAAATCATTTTTAATGCAAATCAATATTTTTCACTATTCAATAAAAATTCAATCTTTTTAAGAAATTCTCCAAAATTAATCATTTTATAATTGTGAGATTATGAATCAAAAAATGATGTTTATTTTTTCAAATAAATTTCATAAAATATTAAAAATTAATTATATTTAATTTCTCATTGAATGGAATAAAATTTTTTTTTAAAGAAAACGTTTTTTAAAAGAAAATGGCTTAACTAAAAAAAATTTCTTTAATAAGAATAAATAAATAAATGTGTGCCAAATATAAAATTAACATATATTTCATAATTTAGTTATTCCAATTCATAGCCTCTAATTCAATGAGTATTTTATAGCATCCATGTTAAAATAATAATATTTTAATAGTGTATCATCGTTCGTTTAAACTCGGTGATGCGTGCAACGCAATCTATCGAATAAATCAATTTTTTAAAGAAAAATATTCCCTAAAACTATTAGGGCGTTACATAGATATTTTTGAAATTATATTTTATGTTTAAATATAATACTTATTTCATTATTAAGATTAGATATATGATGTGACAATGAACCCTTTGACCATGGTCATCCTACTAAATCCATTTTGGACATATGATCTGAATATCCTCAACACGTCTAACATAGAATTAATCGATTAATTAATTTAATATAAAATAGGTAAAAATGAAATAAAATAAATAATATACTTGAAAATAGTAATTAATCAATTAAATAAATAACATATATTTATTATTCAAGAAGTTAAATAGTCGTGATGAGTCAAACTTGAGGTAAGCGGTTTCTAGACTAAATTTCATTTATATAATTCTTAAGAAATTTTAAACACATGATTTTATTTTATGTGGTATATAAAATTCCTTGTGGATTTAATGTATCATTATTATATATAAATCAATGTGTTTAAAATTCCATTCAATGTTCTTTCCTTCAATATTTCATTTTTTTCAAAATTTATCAAGTCGTAATGGATTTTCATTAGAAACAATTTTAAACGTTTTTAATTACCCTTTCTGAATCTTTTTATTTGACATACATGTTTTATTTTAAATTTATTATTTGAAATATCTTATTTACTCATAAATTGTTTATAAAATATTTTTTATACTACTTTCTCCTTTCATTCTAATGTTTAAAAAGGACTATTCTTATCATTTTCCAAACGATATATTCTTAATGAATGTATGGAAGGAATGATTATTTTAACTTTTATATCATGAATTTAATTTATCACCATCATAAATTTTCATATATTTAAATCTTACTTTACTAGTTTCTGTGGTAATTTTAAAATAAAACAATTTCAACAACAATCTGGGAATTATTCATTTTAAAAAAAAATCAAGAGAAAGGTATATTTTTCATTTTATATAAAAATAGAAAAAAAATCATGTGGTTTAAAAATAGTTTTTAAAGTGTTTTACGATGAAAAGGAGAATAAAAAATCATTCCTTGTATTGTAATTGATCATTGTGTAAGATGATGGGTGAGCCTGATATATATTGTATATAAGGTGAACTTGATTCATATTATATAGTGGGTGAGCACAATATTTATTTCCAATTCATTGGATAATGTGTCTTATCTTCAATGTAAATAACAAGGGATTAAACTCTAGGGGTTTTTTTTATGGATTTAACTAGGATCTAGTTAATTTTGAGATGAGTGAACATTTGTTTTGTGTACGGAATCATCCTTAAATATAATATAATCATGAATTTTAATAAAACAATTAATCCTCTTAAATATGATGGCATTTTAGGTTTATTGTTTCAAAAAATTAGGTAATAACAATTCCATAAATTACATGTTCAAAACATTCTCTCAGTATCCATTTTCCCATAATAAAACCTTTTACAATGAAACACGTTTTATTTCATATACAATCATCAATATTTTTAACATGACCTAATAATTGATCCTAATTATCATTATTACATATGAAATTTTTTGAAAACATTGTATGATCACAAAAATCCCCGTAAGGTACATAAAAAATAAATAAATAAACCTTTTAGTCTCTTAACACATTTAAAATTTTCCCATTCTCAAAATAAACTATGGGTTCAAAATGAACATTTTCATTCAAAAAAATCCACTTCTATACCCAAATATTTCAAAAAAACATTTCATAATAAATATTAAAGGAAAAAAAATAAAAAATGTAAATTTTTATATAAAATCCAGAAACAATCATGAAAATTGATTCAAAAAGTTATACTTTTCACCCTTAAGAAGTATCATATAATTTCCTTTAAACATAAGCTCATTCTTCTACCATGTGAAATAATAAGTTTTACATAAAAACCCAAAGAAAGAATATATAAATGATATAGGTAACCTTGAACATCATATTTATATAACTCTTAAAATCACTCTTAAAAATTTAATAACCATCATAGTTACAAATGGAATGACCTTTATGGTAAACTCAAATAATATATTTGGATAAACCTAATCATTTTACTCCAAACCATTACCCAATGAATTAAAAAGCTATAATGGGCTCACCAATACTTAGTTTATAATGGAACCACCAATTTTCATAATAATTCCCATGAACCATAAAATAATACATGAAATCTTGCATCATAAAAAATTCTTTCCACCCATTATAAAATATTTTTAGGAATTCATGTATCCCTTTGTTTTAAAACCAATTTTAAAAACTATAATTCCCCAAACAAATGGAATGATGGGTCTCATTTAATTATACATGGATTCAAATAATGGTATCCAAAAATAAAATAATGGTTGTGGTAGTGGGAAATGTTTTTGACATTATATTTATTAAAATTAAATATTCCTTTTGACTTTTGTTAAGTAAAAACATTTAGTAAATATTATCCTTTTAAAAACCTTTTAAAGAAAGTAAAATGTGATATAAAATATGCTTTATAATTCATTTTTGTTTATATAAATATATTTATAGAATAAGTTGAATAATATAGACATGGAATAAAAAATATTTAGAAAATAAACCTTTAAAATATTTAAAACAAGGTTTTTAAGGTCAAGTGTCCCATACATAGAGTCTGACTCATCAAAAACATTCCTTATCTTATTAAATAATAAACTTATGTTAATTATTAAATTTATTAAAAATATTTTTGAGTTTTATCATTTCTTTTATTTTATCTATTACCATGTCATATAATATTACGTAATCAATTAATTTTATTTTATATTTTTTGTTGATATTCAGCTCATATGTCCAAAATGACATTGTTAGTGTAACACCCCAAGCATCCATGGTATGTTTTCCTTTGAATAATGCAATAGCTTGCATTGTACGCAACTTCGAGATTCTAACACATCGCGGCCAATCAAACTAGCCATTATGAAAAGTAAGACCCACTTTTTGTAATTTTATCAATTTTATCTTTCAAAATGGACTTCATTTTTAGATTAGGAATATCGAAATTATCTTTGGGTTAATTTTGGGTATTTTTTCTGAAAACATTCAATTTTTTATTAATTGTAAAAAACACTAAGTTATAGTTTAAAACTGATTTTTTATTTAAATAATTATTTATTTTATTTAAATTTATTTGTGGTCAAAATAGATTCATAATACCTATTTATGTTCAGTGTAATTCATTAAAGTTGGTTTATACTAATTTTAGATATATACAAATTTTATTGATCTTTTTACTGTCTTTTACCCACCACCTAGGAGCATTTTTAAATATACCTAAAACCTAATTTTACCACTTCTGTGAGTTGAATTTAGAAAATCTGAGAGACATGGTTGATATCAGTAAGTAAAATTTGGTTCAATGAGATGAAAATAAGTTTTGTTTAATAAGAACTTTTTACTTTTATTTACCATAGTTAAAAGTAAATAGGGTAATTAAGGGTAAAATGATATTATAATTACCGTAACACATGTTCTAATTCTATTGGAGAAGTATAATTCTACTTAAAAACCTTAGTAATAAAATATGAACCTATTTGGTCCACTTGGATTCCATTAGGACATTTATTATTATTTTTATTAAAGAATAGATAAAAGAGTTAAATTCAAAGTTTAATAACTAAACCATTTTTAATATAGGGTTACACACAATGTAAATTATACTATAAATATTAATTAGAAATATAAAAATATTTCCAACATAATGGTATTTTAGTTATAATTTTTATAAATTAAATAATTAAATTTATTTATGACACAATGATAATGCAATAATTACCATATTAATGAATGATTAAAATAATTGATACAGTAAATATCCCAATAAATCTCATTTGATACTTTTAATGAATTAAAATAATTTTCTATGTTAATATTACATGTTAGGGTTGATTAAATGTATTTATTTCTAAGTAATAAAGTTGTCAGGACTTTAAAAAAAATATTATAAGATAATGTGAAAATTGACATAAATGAGTTTTTAAAATAGAAAAAAATATTATTGGATGATATAATAATACTAAGAATCTAAGTTTCAGACAAAATACTCATATAATGATAGGTTTATCATTAATTAACCACTTGGGGTTAGCGTGGAAGTTTATAGTAAATTTATTAACCATATAATATAAAAATACAAAGAGACATGGTAAATGTCCAACAATCAACTAAGAGTTAAATCTAGAAGATAAGGTTAATATAGTGACCCAAACCAGTCTCGAACCTATATATTGAGTGTTTTCCGACCCATACCCACTATATCCTCGAAATTAATCATTTTGGAGCCATTATAAACCGAAAATAATTTTATTATAAAATAATATTTCAATCTTTTCCTAAGGTTCCCCTCACCCCTCTTATAAAAGAGCACTTCCCCTTCTCTCAAATTCACACCTTCAAATCCATTTGTCTTAGCCAAACCCCACCCAAATATCCTCACAACTATCCTTAATTCGTTCTAGAGGCCTTCCTTTAGTCATAAATCCATCCTAAAGAGCACTTTTTATTAAATCAAAAAGAAGAACCCAAATAAGAGGTAAATATTTCATCACCTATTTCAAGTTACTTTCATCTTCCACTTCCACTTTATTTTTTGTTTCCATTGTAAAATAATAACACCAGTATATTATATATACTTTGATTCTATAATAAATATGGAACAACAATATTCATTATTCTATCCATCCTTTGAATAACATGTCACCATACGTGCATATGTACGGCTTACCATCTCCGCATCATGGTGTAGTTGTTATTCAATAAATTATTATTTGGATGGGTATAATAATGATGTATAATTGATTTAAATAATAAATATAACATGATAATGATTCTCTATATATGATATAACATCTAGTTATATATTATTTTAATATCTAAAGAATGATATTGTCGCTCATGCATACGTACGGATTACCGTGTCCATGAACGCAATGAGATTCATTCCCCATCGTGTCCATTCAAAACAAATTTTCATTTGAATATTAAAAATAATGTTTAAAGACTTAAAATTATTCTGAATATGAATAAGATACATCATATCCACAACATACATTACTTACATAGCAATGCATATAAAGGAAAACAAATCAGTTAAAACCCAAAACGATGATACTACTGAAATATCATTAACAAAGTAATATTAGAAGATCATATAATATATCATATTAATGTATATGGTTCGTGTATAATTTAATAAAAATGATTTAACCATTATATAGGAGGTTAACATACCCTTGACCAAGGAAAAGTACAAGGTAAGGGCTAATTTCACAATCTCTTTATTATCCGAGTTTGTTTTTACGTAAGTATCTAATGGGACATCTTTATCATCCACATCCATGTTTCTTAAAAATGTATTCCAAAACATTTTTACTATTTACTAGACTATGAATTAAATTCGTTTATACCCTTGTTTTAATTTTTATAAAATGGTTTGAAAGGAATTTTTTCGTCGTTTTCCAAACAAGTTAACTTATGACCTTTTCAACAAAATTAATGTAAGATTGTTTTTTTACTATTACGGCGGGTGCGGCTATTTTCTGCCGTTATAACATCGTCAAATCTTCCATTACAATCTTATAATAATATTTTCAAAATAGATGTTTTCTTTTATAATTATGTGACTTTTAAATGATTTGAATATAGAAGGAGACATTTCACTAAAAAAATGTTTTGATTTCATCTATATCAACATCCTTTGATGGATTTAAGACTAATTGAAGATGATTTATTATGATACAGAACTTCCATATTGTATTGAAGGAGTTGTGATATGTTTGACTATGGATGTGTTATTTTCACACCATTAAGAGTTTATGAAGAAAGTATTGACATATCGTATGCTAGTTTTAATACGATTGTTTATGCTATGTTTGAACTTTTCCATATGAGGAATGCATTGCACATAGTATGTGACTGGTGGAGCTCGCTATAGCCCCTCGATGCATCAGTAGGTATCGTGAGTCAAACTAGTGTCTTGGTATAACGCCTTGAAAAAATATTATTTCTAGTCTTGGCACAAATCCATTACTATGTGGTTTTAAAGTCTGGAATTATACATTACATCAATATGAAAGTTGCTATTGATATTTTATGTGATTATTCGACTAATAGAATATCCATGTGAATAAGTAAATGGAATTATTTGATTTTATCTTTTCTATATTATTCTGAAGTTCATGTTTAAAATTCTTCTGTTCTAGTCTAACATTTCCTAAAATGTTTATGCTTATTTATAAAAGTTTCAACTATATTGTTATCCTTTCTGAGCATATGAGATCACCCCATTCTATGTTTTATTTCTCCTAGGAAGAAAAGAAATATATAATTACTAGCCTGTACGGATAGTCTAAGGGATATTAGTGTGGCCTATGTAGATTATGTTGTTGTAGTTTTTCATTTTATAATGTAATGTAAAACTTATAAATGTATCAAATATTTCCAAGGCTACTAAAATAATCTGTCTTTCGATACATGATATTTTGTGGTCCTGAAAATGTTATGTAATAATGCACTGACTCTGGGTAACTAGGTTTGGGGAATTATAGTTTGTTTGAATATGGTCAAATAATTAATTATTCCATCATATGGTTATGAAAAAATGAACCATATTACAATCATAGAGATGATAGGTCGTACATATGTATGAGTAACATTTTTGTTTTTCAATGATTATGATGGATGTAATTTAATTATTATTTTATCATTACAGAATAGTAATTATATCATAAATATAATATTATTTCTTTAAACACAATTATATACACTATCTATGCGATGTAGTGATAAAAAAAAATCACTTCGCTTTACGAATCTAGTAGTCTACACGTACTTGTGAATGATGTAATTTGTTTTCAAGTGATGGAAATACAAGAAATTAAATGATATATTATCTTTAATTAATTATAAATATGTCATTAATATCATATATATATATATATATATTAAATTCATAATTAAAACTATCTTTGATAGGGAATGATGGAAAACAAATTTCCTCGGTTAATGAGGTGGTGGTCCTTCGTACACACAAACCATGGTTTCATTTCCCATTTAATGGAATGAAGAGATAAATATAGTTTATTACATTAAAATAATAACAAATAAATATATTTAATATACTATTGTAATTATTTTATCATGTTTTAATAATATTTAAAGTATATTGAAGAAGAAATAAAATAAAAGTGTTTGGTTAAAAACTGTAACTCTTCTTTGGAAAACCTCTTAAAGGTTATACCTAATGCGTTCCTAGTTTGGATTTGTTATCAAAACAATGCCTCTACATTTTAGTTAGGTATGTATATAAGGGATTTTTAGGTATTTTATAAACCAAAAGTATTGTGAAGTGTTGATAAAATAGGAGAGTATGATCCCTTTTATTAGAGAGTATCAGTTCATTCATGGAATTTCTTAAAGTATTAAATTAATGTAAATTATTTTTAATTGTAAAATTGCTCCAAAATTATATATTTAGAAAATATTTTGATTATTATTTTAAATATTATCATCTAATAAATTTTGTACAATTTTAATTTATTTTTTAACCTTATCATTTTGTTTTAACCCATGTTAACCCTTTTTGATGATTACCATGATAACAATGGTTTTTACTCTATAGGGGTAAAGAAGTTATAAAAGGATAAGTGTCCCATAAATGGACCATGGTTGACATTTTAAACAATATACAAATTTATTAGCCAAATATTGGGTTTTAATAAGTTTAAATCATTTAATCAAATATTATTTATTTTAAAATATCTTTAATTTCATTTTTGTAACTATTCATTTAATTTGACTTAAATAACATCAATAAAGAAAATTAATTATAATTTAATCAATCAAAACATTTCTAAAATTTTATATTTATATAGAAAAATCACGGAACATAATAATTCATTCAAATTATATTAATTTTAAAAAATATAGGATCAATTATTTTATTTTCCAATTAAATCAATAAAGACTACATTGGCGTTGCAGAAGAATTTTAGGTAAATATGTTATCACTAAAAATTATAAATAAATTAATTTGATAAAAACAATTATCTTTAAAATAACCATTTAGAACTGATCATATGTATCTTTATCCTTGCCACAAAATATTTTAGATATGAAAATAATTAAAGAGACTTTTTTTTACTATTGCTTAAATATTATAAAGGTCACAATTAATGAAATATGGAACCAAGTTTCTATATTTTCAAAAACTGGATGGAACTAGAAAAACTAAAATCATAAAATTGGATAAATTAATGAACTAGAGACATTTTCTTATCCTTATAAAATTATTTTTAACATTAATTTCCCTTTTTACCCTTACTATGGTGACAAAATTTTACTAAATTTTCTATTCATAACGACTAAAAAGAAAATGTACATATTTAAAAAAATTTAACCTCATGATTCAAAATATATAATCCAATTTCAAGAATCAATTTCAATAATTTGTATAACTTAATTTAATATTAAAATCATACAACGTGACAAAAAGTAGTTTTTCCGAAAAATGCCTTTTAAGTATAAAAATTGATTTTATACCAAATTCATGTATGAAAAATATTAAAAATAATATAATTAGATTATTTTTAATCAAAAGGAACTAATATAATTTTTTAACTAATTAAAAAAATAATTTAAATTTTTTAATACTTGAAAATAAAATACAGCTTTAAATAAAATCATTATTTTTCACTATTTATTGAAAAATCAATCTTTTCAGAAAGTTATAAAAAATCAACATAAGATAATTTTGACATGGTAAATTCAAAAATTATAACCATTTTATAAATTAAATTTTCTAAAGGTTATATAAATTTATTATAATATTCACTGATAAAAATAAATGCATAGAATTTTTTTATGAAAATAGATTTTTGATGAAAAAAATATTTTAATAAAAATTGAGTTATTATTTCCGAAGAATTAATAAATTTATTTTTACTTATTAAACTCTCTTTATATATTTTATATTGTAGTTAATGTAATTCATAACCATAAATTTACTTACTAAGTTATAAATAACATATTTAAATAATAATATTTTGTGGTCATTTAAGATCAATATTCCGTATCTTGTAAACCATCAAACATAACATCTTTTAAAATATCATTATATTACATTATCCTAGAATTTAATAAATTTCATCTTCTCAATTATAACGTAATCTCAGTAATCAATATTTGGATATTTTAAAATACCTTTGTTGAAATCTCACATCGTAAAAAGGGTTAATAAAACTCCTTGAAAATTGGGAATGGAAAATAATAAGGTAACATAAAACAACACATAATATATTTCCAAATAGGATAACAATATTCGTAAGTTAAAATATGTAAATGGAGGAAAAATTAATGTCCAAATAATGATGTATAGTGACGATGAACATTGATCACTAGAAATTGAATGCTCAAGAGAAAGTTAACAACCACAAAACTATAAATAATAGGGGTGTGAAAAAGACTATCAATTCATTGAAAATTAAGGTAATATGATGGAATTTTTTTCAAGATTATTTTCTTAGAGTTAAGGAATTCCTAAAAGGTTATAATATACCTTGGATAGCCATCATTTATAGAAAAATATGATACTATGGTAGAAATTTATTAAAATATGTAATTAATGAATTTTTTTACCCCAAAGGTTATATAATACCTTTTATATTAAATCCCCAAATTTTTATATCTTTATTTTGAAATAATAATTCAAATTAAACAAAAGGGTTACATATACCTCAACCGAATGAACATTCTCCTAAAATATTAATAATCACATTAAAATACCATCACTTAAAACCTACAAAATGGGTGCCTAAGACTCTGGACTTATGATCAAACTTAAATATATAAACCCATAATGTTATCCATAACTATTTAGTTAACCTCACATGAAAATTCACAAATCTCAAAAGTTATATAAACCTTTCATATGATACAAATTATAAATACCCAATCATAACATTATATAATCTTCCATTTTAAGTTAATAATTCATTATCTTACATTAGAGGATTTTTTATGTTTACATTTTTATATAATTAGGTTATAAAAAACCTATACATTACAAATAGGAATATTTATCTTAGTATCTATTATTTCCCACAATAAAAACTTTTAAAATGAAACATGTTTTTTTAAGAAAAATCATTATGATTTGTAACCTAAATTCTTCTCTATTTTGAATCATCCTTAAACCCAATGAAAAAAATTAAAAACCTATGATGAGCACAAAAAACCTACTAAGGTACATAAAATATAAATAAAGAAGCAAGATAGTCTATGAATACATATAAAAATTTCTTTTTCAAAATAAAAATTGGGTTCAAAACAAATATTTTTTTACCAAACAAAATTCTCTTAAAAAAAATTCTCAAAACATATTTCAGGAAAAATATTTAAGTAAAAAATAAAACATTTAAAGGTTTCTTTTAAATAATGAAAAAATCATGAATTTTGTTTCACAAAGTTATATTTTCCACCCATTAGAAGTTTAATATACATTACTTTAAAAATAATTTTTTATATTACCCTGTGAAATCAAAACATTTTCATAAAAACCATTGAATTCACAAATCATTTAGGTATCATGGGAAATCATATTCATATCACTCTTACAAATAAAATAACATTCACGGCTACAAATAGAATAACCTTCAGGCTAATTACCAATATTCTCTTAGGAGAAACCTAAAAGGTTAACTTCATCCCATTACCCAATGCATTAGAGTTATATAACTGGATCACCAATAATTATTTTATAATGGAACTACACATATTCATAAAAATTACCAAGAAAAAAATTACATGGAATCTTGTATCATAAAATCATTCCTTAAATCCATAAGAAAGCATTTTCATATATTGATATATCCCTTTAATTTAAAAACCAATTTTCAAAAAACAATTCTTAAAAAAGGAAGGAGGCTTTTTATTTTAATAAAATAAGTAATATTATGAATTAATACACAAATGAAATAATTTTTATGGAGGTAAGAAATTTTTTTGACATCGTATATGTTAAAATATAACATTTATTTTTCCTTTGTAAAGAAAGTCAAAACATTCTGAAAAAAGATTCCTTTTGAAAAAATTTGAATTAATGTAAAAAAGTGAAATTAAATATCCTTTATAATTATTTTATTTCCATACAAATACATAAATATTATAATTTTAGGAAAATTGAACATGGATGAAAATTAATAAGAAAACAAACTTTTAAACATTTTAAAAAATCTTTTTAAAGTAAAGTATCTCTTACCTCAAGGAGTCCTCACATACATTACTTATATCAATGAATAATATAAAATATGTTAATTATTTACTTACTAATGAAACTTCTTTAAGATTATTATTAAATTCATATTATTTATTACCATGACATATAAAATTAATTAAAAAAGTTTTGTTTAGAAGGGATATTTTGATGGTATTCAGATCATATATCCAAAATGAAATTTGTAGTTAAAATATGGGAATATAAGTCATTATTAAATAATATCTAGAATAATAAATTACATAATTTTTATTTTTTTATGTAAATTATAATATTAAAACCAACCATGAAAAATGGTTATTAAAAATGAACTATGTGACAGTCATGGAGATGGTAGGTTGTACATACGTAGTAGTAATGTTTTCATTTTTTAATAATCGTGATAAAATGGGGTAATTATTATTTTATCTATAAATAGTTATAATTATTTCATAAATGTCATATCATTTCCTTAAATTCACTTATATATAACATCTATGTGATGTGGTGTAGAAAAATGAATTACATCGCTTCATTGAAGTGGTAGTCCACATGTACACATGAACAACATTATCATTTTCAATGGAAGGAATGGTAAGAAATAAGATGATATATTATCTTAAAAAATGATAAATATTTCATTAATATAATATATATACATTAAATACATCATTACATTCAATTATGATAGGTGGTTATGAAAAACAAATTACATTGATCTACAAGGTGGTAATCTATTTTATGCATGAATGATGGTTTGGTTTTTATTTTGGTGGAAGATAAAGATGGATATGGCTTATTAAATTAACATAAAACATATAAATATATGTAAGATACTATTTATATTATTTCATAAAAATTTTATAATACTTTATGGAATAAGAAGAATAAATAAAATGAAAATTCTTGGTTAATAAAGATATCTCTTCTTCAGACAACATCTTTAGGATTATACGTAAAGCTTTCCAAGGATGGATTTATAATCAAACTAATGAATCATGGATGTCAGTAGAAATGTAAGGAATTTATTTATGTTGGTAATTTCCAAACAAAAATGTTTATTATGTGTGAATGAAATAGGATGGGAGGTTCCCATTTATAATAGAAGGGAGTGGCATTCTTGGAATTTATTAAAGTATTAAATTAATATGATTATTTCTAAAGAAAAAATGGATCAAAAATGATATATTTAAATTTTATGAGGATTTTGAGTCTAAATATTCTAATTCAATAAAATTTAGACAAGTATATATTTTTTTACCCCTTTATTTGTGTACTAGTGTTAACCCTTTTCAACATTTACCATGATAATATAGTTTTTAACTCTTTAGGGATCAATATAGACACAATAAAAGGAAAATTGGCCCATAAATAGGCCAAGTAAAATACTTTAAACCATATATAAATCTATTTTCTTATGGTATGATTTTTTTAAATTTAAAAAATTTAATAAAATTTTAGTTGTCATAAAATATCATTAACGTCATTTTTAAAACTATTCATTCAATTTGAATATAATTACATAAATATAGAAACAGAATTATAAAATAATAAATTTAAAATTAACTAAAATTCTATATTTAACAAAAAAATTGATACAAAATATTTCATTCAAATTATATATTTTTTTCATATTTTTAGTATCATTTATTTTATTTTTCTATTAATTGAATAAATACTCTGCTCGCATTACGTAATAATCTAAGATAATTATTCCATCACCAAAATTATAAATAAAATAAAATGATAAAACCAAATAAAATATATTTTAAATTAAAAATTTTTAAATATATAAAATTTTTCTTTATATTTATCAAAAATTATTATAGATATTAAAAGCAAGAAACTGACATTTTTTACTTTAACATTTATTTAAATATCCTGAAGGTCAAAATCCAAGAAATATGGCACCAAGTTTTCGAACTTTAAAAACATGGATAGAAAGTAATGAATTAAAATGACGAAATAAGATAAAGTAAAGTTCTAGGGTCATTTTTAGTCCATATAAATTTATTTTAACATTAATTTGTTGAATTACCCCTACCAAACTCACAAAAATACACTATATGGTTACTATTCATAATGAACTAAAATAAATGAGACCTATTAGAGAAATTTTTACCTACTAATTAATAATATATAATCAATTGTTCAATATTAAATTTATATAAGTGGTATCATTTAATTTAAAATTAAACCTGCAAAAAGCGACTAAAAGTAGTTTTTCAGAAAAATGTATTTTAAGTATAAAAATATTTTTCTACCAAATTAATGTATAAAACATTTTCAAAATAATATAATATTATTATTTTTAAGAAAATTAACTAATTAAATTTTAACACTAATAAAAAATAGAATTTTACTTGTTAAATAATTGAAAAGAAAATACAGTTTTCAATAAAATACACTATTAACACTACTGATTGAAAAATAATTTTTTTCTAAAAAATGTCAGAAAATCATCCTCAGATAAATTTTTCATGATAAATTGAAAAATTATATCCATTTTATAAAAAAAATTAAAATTTTAGAAATTAAATATTTTATTCACTAATTAAAATCAATAAAATCCATTTTTAAAGAAAACCTATTTTTAAAGAATAAAACGACTTTACTAAAAATTGAGGGATTATTCAATAAGATTAATAAATAATTTTTATTTAATAATATATATATATATATATATATTATAATGTGGTTAGTCTTATTCATACCCTCCAATTCAAATTCTATGTTATAATGACCATTTTTAAATAATAATATTTCATGGTCCGTTTAAGCTTGGTGTGGTGTATCTTTTACGCTATCGAATATAGTATTTCTTTTTGAATATCAGGATATTACATTATGAATATACTTCTCCAATAATCCTACAATATTTTTTTCATATTTATATATTTTATTTTTAAGTATTTTATTTTAGATAATGATTATTTTAAATTGTGAATAAGTTTTATTTATGTGATTAATGTTTTATTATAAAACGGTATAAAAATTATGATTTTTTATATTTTTAATTGGAATAATCAGTTTATTTATTTTATATAACTTACTGGTATTTTTTGTTCATCCCATGTTTTCAAATTTTTTTCAAAGTTCACAAGTATGAGTAGGGAAAATCATGATTTCTAGCTCTGAATAAATATATTAGCCTTGAACTAAGAAAGTGTGTCATGAGTGAAATTGAAATGTGAACCTATGAGTCTTGTTTTTTTGGAAACAATGGAAACTGTGTGTCAATGTTCCAAATATAATTTAATTGGTTTTATTGATTATCTAAAACTATAAATTTAAAGTATGATGGGAATTTAATCTATTTCAACTATTGTCATAAATCATGTAATTATTGGATGATTAAGACATAGGGTATTATAGTTTGTATCAGAGCAAGGATTTGTATATTATCTAAGATTAGGATTAGAAATATTTTGTGAAAATATTGGGAAAAATTCTAATTATATGAAAATATCTTGATGTTTTTGTAATAAATATATTATGTGCTTTCCTCATAATGAAATCATTATCTGGAAACAAACATGTGGTTGTAGGCTCTATCATAGATTCTTGTAGGGGAAAATGATGATTGAGTATTAACTTGATCTTTAACTAGGTAATAGAAAATACAACTAACTACAAAGCTGATTTCCCACTACCAGGGGGATAACCCTTTGGTTAATTCCCATTCTCTTAATAAACCATTAGGAATAATTAGTGGATAGAACATATAGAAACTTATGATAAGACATAGTGATATAGGATAGACCTAATGTTTCATGGGTTGATAATTCTATCATTGATCATGCATTTAAAGGAATAGATACCAATTTTTTGTTTTATGTGATGAGAGTAATTTGGGAGATATTTATTAAGTTTTCAAAAATATTTGAGTTATATGTAACCCTTATATTTAACATGTGATTTAGTACAAATTTTATTTAATAAATAATGATTTTATTTTTTTCAGAAATAAGTCGAAAGGTATTGAAAACCATTAGGGTAAATATGATATTTTATGCTGAGGTAAATATGGTTATTTGGGATAAATGTATTATTAAATTTTTGGAACATATAATTTATCATATAGACAACTATGAAATTGGAATTTTTTTGTGATTGAATAAATTTATTTTTGAAGAAGTTCACTATAGTGGGAACATTATATGATTACGATATATAAAATTATTTTTAGCTAAGATGGGAGTTTATATGATGAATTAAGGGTGAATTATCTTTTTGAATTATATAAGATTTTATTATGGAATTATGGAAATTCAGGATATTTATTGAAATTATTATCATAATTTGGATAATATATGATTAGGGAATATAGATTTTTGGTATATAGATGTATAAATGATTGTTATTATTTTTCGAAAATTGTTAACTTAATAATGCAATAATATAAGATCAAGCCATTATAAAATGTAGGTTTTAATCTTGGTAAGATATATTTTGAAGATTTATAAGGTTAAATATTTATGGAATGCATTATGGTGAACATTGAGTGTTATTAATTAGATTTTGGATATTAATGTTTAAAGGATTATTTATATTGGATTTTAACTTAACTTGTGCAGATCATTTTTGTTTTTATTAATGAATAAAGATGTGAGGAATAAATTATTTTCCTTTTGTGGATATTTGGATCTATTAAATTTTAATTATAGGTCTTCATGAATGAAAATAAAAATAATCTTCAATATTCATTTATTGGATTAAAAGATGAGATAGAAATGGGGGAAAATATTAAATCATTACCAAAGGATATAGTTATTCTTTTGGAATGTAAAATAATAAAGTATATTTTATCTTGTTCTCTATCATGATAATAGAATGATCCTTGAACTCTATGAAAATGATTTAAAAATATAAAATTATCATATTAACTATATTTAAAGTGAATTGATGGTCATCTTTATCCACTATTATTTTATGGTTTTTTAGTAATTAACGTTTTAATAAACATATTCTCTATCACTCTCTATTATTGTTTGGATTATTATTTTCCCCCTAAATATCGATATTTTCACTTACCTCTCATGTTCTCATTATACAGAAACCAAATTATATGTTATTCTATGTGAACATAATAGTTCTCTTTTTTATCTTTTCAAAATGATGTTTTGTTATCCCTTTTTATGGTTTGTGTTTTTAACAAATGTATTTTAATATATTAAAAAATATTCCATGATCATATGTTTTATCATCCACTCCCAAAAATTGTTTTTTTAATATTTTAAACCCTTTTTAATCAGTAATGATCTAAAAATATAGGATGGAATTTCTTTAAGAGGGTACAATGTAACAATCAAAATTTTAGTTTAAACAAATATTATACTCGATAGCTTGGTTAACACACAACACTAAGCTTTTAGTGAATTTTTATATACTATAAAAATAATATTATTTAAATGTGATATTATAACTTATCCATTAAATTGTCGGTATGACTAGTAATAACCACATTATGAAAAATAGTAAAATAATTTTATACATCAAAAATATGGTTTCTTAAAAATGTCTTTTACATCATTTTGTGCATAAAATTTATAATTAATTTCTACCATTTTTTAAAATTTTATTTGAGGAAATTAATATAACTTTTTAAATCATAATTTTAATATTATTCTATGGTTATTTTTTGGGATTTTTCTTAAAAAATTTATTTTTACATGAATAATGAAAAATACTTGTTTTTGTAAAACATTCATTTCTTTTCATTAGATAATGAAATTTAAAAGCCCCATTATGTTTTTAATTTTATCTTAAAGTAAAAAAAATCATCCCTTAAATATATATAATTTAATTAAATACTTATTATTTTTTATTATACTTGATTTTGATATAAGTTTATCATTAGGCTTAAAAACATTTTTCTAGAAAACAATTTTCCATCACATTTTGCAAGATTTTTTTTAAATTAATTTGTTCCACTTATAGGAATTGAATTTTATGAAATGGATTTCATATTTAATAAAATGAAGAATTTAGTAAATAGGTAAACCTTGTTTTTTGTTATAATAAATAGTAGTTGTGGAAAATATTTATCATCCGAGTAAACGGTAAATTATGTTAACAAAGGTTAAAACTAATTTGAAAGAATTTAAAATCACCCTAAAACATTAAGTTTATGTATTGGATGAGTTTAATTCAACCAGACCAATAAAATATTTTTTAAAAAATATTCTCTCATTTTTCCTTGATAAATACCTATATATTATTTTAAGTAAATTATATTCTAAAATGTCACTTTCTTGATTTTAATATCTCTAATTTGTGTTCACAAGGATAAAAAAAGTGATGAATAGTTATAAATATGAATTTATAATATTAATAAAAAAATTTATTATGTAATTTTTTTAAATTTTTTTAGGTGAAATAATTTCCTTAAATTGTTATGTAAAACTAACACAATACTTATACAAGTTGTGGAAAAATCATGTAATTTATTCTGAAAACATAAAAAGTAATATTTTTTTGGTGTGTTATTTTATTACATGGATTTTTAGGTAAATATATTTTATTATAGATGTTTTAAATTTTTTTATTCATACTACTTTACTATATTGGTATTTAATAAATCAATTATGTGAATAGTACAAAAAACCACATGAATGGTATTTTATGTCAAATAATATTATATCAAATTATTTGAAATTAATAAAATAATATATTTATGAAAATTATTGAGATATGGAAGATCATATAAACCAAATTCTTCTTATGTTTATCTTTTTCTTTTATTTTAACTTTTATAACCATTAATGTGTAAAAAACATCGTTATCATGGTAATCATTAAAAGGGTTATTGGTTGGATAAAGCTGAGATATAATGGATAAATCATCCCCAAAACTTGTACAAATTTTATTAAAAGAAAGTATTTATAATTATCATCATAATATATTCAATGTTTTTCCCATTTTTTCAAAATTTACATGGAAAATATTTTATTATATTTAAATATTTTAAATAATTCCATGTGTGTCCTTTCCTTTACTATAAAATGACACTACCTATCTTCTATTATTGAAACCAAATTTATATAATTATCTAGAAAAAATAGTAATAAAACATATTGTAAACATCATTATCCATTTTATATAGGTTTTTGTCTACCCAAAATACCATCCCTATGGTTCTTAAGAGGAGATCCAAAAGAGGTTTGTCAAAGAGGAGTTAATCATCTTAATTGATCACTTTTATTTTAATTATTCTTGTTCATAATTAAATTCTACCATAACCATTATAATATAATAAAATAAATATAACCATATAATAATATTTTATTATTTTTATTTCATAACCTTTATTCATCTCCTTCCCCATCAAGTGGGAAACGAAACGATCGTCTGTGTGTAGATGTAGACTACCGCCTTGCGAACCAATATAATTTTTCTACCATCATGACCTTTCATAGATGGTTATATTGATGAATTTAATGTATATATATATGATATTAATTAAATAATATTCATTATACAATGATATTTTATAATATATTTTCTTACCTTACCATCCATTGAAAAATGATAAATTTGTTTGTGCTTACACATGGATTACCACCTCCACGAATAGATGTGACTCTTTTTTATATACCTACATGGATGGTTCATTTTAAAAGTTTATTTAATGTATAAATATAATAATTATGTAATGATTAAGATTATATATATGACTTAACAATGACCCCTTTTACCATGGTCAACCTACCGAAGTCATTTTGGACATACGAGCTGAATATCCTCAAAATGTCTGATGTGAACTTAATTGATTAATTAATTGAATATTAAATGGGTAAAATTTAAATAAACGGAATAATAAAATTGAAAATTATTTTTAATTAAGTAAATAATTAACATAATTTAATTATTTTGGAATTTAATGAGTGTTTGTGATGATTCAGAATCAAAGTATGGTTTTTTAGTCTCAATTCAGTTTCATTCAGACTTAATCTATTTCACCACATGTTTTCTTTTGTGTGGTGAATATAATTACTTATGGATTTATTTTATCATTATTATATTTAAATCAAATTATTTAAAAATAAATTAAAATTTATTTCCTTTAAAGTTTCATTGTTTTAAATGTTATCAATTCATAAAGGGTTTTCTTTAAAAACTATTTTAAACATATTTTAAGATTCATTTCTGAATCATTTTCTTCAATATACATGATTTATTTTAAATTTTTTCAATGGAAGGTGTTATTTACTCATAAATGTTTTATAAAATATATTTTCCACTACCTTTTAATTTTTTTATAAGGTTTAAAAATTAATTTACATTTATTTTTAAAAACGAGGTATTTTTATCAAAGGTTTAAATGAAATAATTATTTTAAATTTTAAAACATGAATGTAATTTCCATCCATAATTACTTTTCATATATTTTAAACATCCTCTACTATTTACATGGTAATTTTAAAATAAAAACATTTCCCTACAATTTTTTTAAAATTTGGTTTATAAATATTTTTTTATATTAAAGGGGAATTAATTCTGTTATATGAAAATTGAAAATGTTTTTACATATGGGTTCCATATAGGTTTTCTGGGGATTTATGATGAAAAGTTTAAAGTTGGAAAAAATTGTTCATAATATTGTATTTTATTATTATAGATGATTATAGGTGATCCTGATATATATTATACTATCAATGATCATTATATATATTTCTAATATATTAGGTAATGTTCATTGTCACTAAAGTCAAGAAGAAGGTAGTTAACAAAGGAGGTTTCTCCTATAGATTTAACTAGTCTCTAATTATTTCTGAAATTAGTGAACCTGGTTATGAATATTATTCTCCAATATTCTTAGAAGGTTCTTAAATTAATTTTTATGATTTTTTAAAGGTTTTATTTGAGAAAATAATGGTTGTACGTTTTATATATGTTTTATTTATTTTCTCAATGTTTTATAATGAAAAGGGAAAATGTTATGTGTTTTTATGTTTTTTATTGGACTAATGTTTTATTTAATTTATATCCATTATTGATATTTTAGTTTCATCCTATTTTTTCCAATGTTTTTCCTAGGGAATAAGGATTATTAGTAACTATTATGATGCCTAGATCTAAATAAAGGAAATTTTCCATGAACAAAGAAAGTGTGTCAGGAGTGAAACATGATTGTGAACTTATTAATCTTATTTTTTAGAATAAATGGAAATTGTTTTCATGTTTCCATAAGTAATTTAATTGTTTTATTAATTTTATAAAACTCTAAAGCTAAAATATCATGTGAATTAAATAAAGTGAAACCCTTTTCTTAAATCATGTAATTATGGGTTGATTAACATATGAGGCATTATAGGAGGTCCCATTTTTGTTTCACTTGGGCAAAGTCAATAGGCCACTCTAAACACATTTGAGATTTAATGATTTAAGAAAAGTATCAGTATATAGTTGTGGTGTTACAAAAATAATGATTGACTGGTGAAGATACTATAGAGGAGGACCGCCTCCATCAAGAACTAAGTTCCATCAAAGAAACTGTTTTAGAGAACTTGAAGTTGATTAATGATACCCAAAGTGGATGGGAATGATTATAATAGTGAAGAAGAGTTAAAACCGACTAAGGAAGATATATCTATAGATACATATGAAATTGTATTCCATATTGATGAGTCCAAATAATTAATTGATGAAATTCATTCCCCAATAGATAATATTCTATAAAATATCTTCACTTATAGCTTCCTTATTTTTTTTAATATCTAAAGGGAGACACCAACTTGTGGATATTATTAATATTTTTTAGTAAATAACAAGAAATATTATTTCATTGAACCATTATCAATATTCCTTCTTATCTCATTTATTTATCCATGAAAATATATGAAACTTATAAAGAGTAATATAAATAATAATTGAATCCACATCGGAAGTGTATATAAATGGATCAATTAAATAAAAAATTTATAAACTCTTGAGTAAATGATGAAATGTGTGAAGTGATCCACAATCTCTTATACATGTAGCCTCATATGTATATAGGCACATTTAATATATCAGTACATATTGCATCATCATAATATGGGGAACTATATTGAGATAAAGGTTTGTGGTGTTTGGTTTCCTCATTTATTGTGTACACTTGGACGGATATACCATCACTATAGTATGACCTACCTTAGAAGTGTTATATTAAATTTATATAGGTGGGATGTATTTTGAATCACATAAACCATCACCATAGGTTACTATTAGTTTATTTATATAAAAAATGAGGCATCATCTTGTCATTTTGAATTTAGAAAGATATTGGTTAGATTAATATGGTGAACCATATACCATACCCATAATATGAGTAATTGTATTTTTATATAGGATATTTTAATGACACTTCATAATTAAAATCATAATAGGGTATTTTGGAATGAGGAATCAAGTATTTTAAAGGGATAAAATACCCTAAAATTGTACCTTTCATTAATTTTTGAAAAATTACCCGAATCGATATACAAGGAAAAATAATTTTATATAACATTTTCTTAGATTGAGGGGACTAATAGAAATATCTTGAGTTTTTTTAGGATAGTTTGGTGGACCCTACAATATTTTGGTTTTTTTCATTTTTTCCACAACTTTTTCATAATATGTGGATGATAAAAGGCTTATCCTGAAGGAACTCAATTTTTCTCAAGCCTCGCTTTACAGGTTTTAAATCTAATTTTTTCCCAATCATTTTATTAAATGTTGAAATTAGACCTAGGTTATTCAGGTTCATTCCTAGAAGGTGAATACTAAAAAACGTTACTTGAATTAACTTTGAGGGTTTTCATCCTAGTGAGTAAAATATCTCTTGACTTTGGAATTTTAATGTCTTATAAGATAGAACAGTGAGACTAGTGTTTAAGATCAGAAAAAGTTAACTATAAAATGAGGTAGTATATCTAGTAATATGGGAAATTTGAATTGATGTTAATGTAAACCCATTGATACTAATTAATACACCCTTTTGGGGGTGAGGATTATCATAGTTTAAATTCATAGTTTTTATACTAAGAGTTTTTAAGGTTTATGGCCGCATAGATTCGACCAAAAATGTGGTTAAATATTAAGATCATGAAACCCTGACCAAAGGGTGTTATGGTTTATATAGTAGTGATGATATAAACCTAGTGTGAATGGAGAGACCAAGTCTAGCATAAATGACCCCATAAATAGTTCAAGAAAATCAGTTTCATGTTTATCGAAATATGAGTGGGTGGAAATAATGACCCAAATTGGAATCAAAGTCCATTATTTCCACAACTCCTTTTAGATAAAGATTGAAGATTATGTAAATCATAACATGATGTATTTGGTTTTGGAAATTATTAGATGGAATGAGCATTTTGAGGATGTTCACTGACCATATTTTAATTATGGGTTCTATGAAAAAAGAATTTGTGGAACATGGGGTTAGATGACCTTCTCCTTGAGATGGAATGTGCCTCAAGTTAATTGTGAAAAATATCTTAGCATGAATATCAATTACAAGAAGAGGTTTCCTATTTGATTTGAATATGATTGTTACTAGTAGCTATGAATGGTTTATGGTGATCAAAAAACACAAGGAATGAAGTTTGGTGTATTGATGAACATATTAAAAAGGTGAATAGAACACACTTGTACCAATTCAACTAGGATTGGAATATTATGGAATATTAAAAATGGAGTGGAAATGGATGGTGATGTGTTGATGGGTCCAACATATATGTATCAAATATCACTATGTATATTGTGAAAATTATAATCAATCCAATAACAGTTCTTATATGGGTAATTTTTTTGAGGATTCAAACTATAAGAGTGTCTTTATAATTACTCAGGATATTATTCCAGTACATAGTTGGGGTAGGAAAACCCAAAGTATATATAAGGGAAGCCTAAAAAACTGGGATATAAGTTTTATAAAAGGGAATTTTATCCTTGTGTAATATGATATATAAACCATATGTTGGGAACCCATATATGAATTTATCAATTGTGTAGGGAAACTCATGTCAAATGGAATGGATCACTCTAAATAGTTTCCAGGTCTTGCTGGATGGACCACATATCATGTAGTTTAACAACTTGTGATAAGGACTCCAATATCTTGCATTTTACGATTGAAAAACAATGACCTTTATATAGGGGATTTGTGTAGATCTGTATCATGCATATGGGGAAAATGGAATGGATCAATCCTAGTGCAGGGCCATCAGATAAGACCAACCATGAGTTATGTAGAACCCTTACACTATTATAGAGTCGGGATAATATTTTCTAGCTAGTACCAATTTAATAAATTTGGGTATCACTACATATCCTATAATAATATGAATTAATGAAAACCCAATTCAATAATGGAGTCTAATAGGAGTATCTTAACTCATGGTACCTTTTAACTCATAAAACATCATACCTAGATATGGATGGGAGAACAAGAATAGGATTTTATAACATTTATTTAAAAATTATCATGTTGAAAAAGAGTGTATCATTTAAGAAATTTGAATCCACTTGACTATTTGGATCTTGGAATTTGTAAAGTATTTCTCATTACATTTCAATAAAGAAATTATGCAATAGAAGAAACATGTCAAGGATGATCATTGGCTAAATTCAAATGATGAATTCCACAAAATATGTTTTCAATGGAACATGGGGTTGGAGGTCCTTCTCTATGGGATGAAATGTGCTTCTAGATGGTAGTTCTAAATATGGAGATATCAATATTATTACCAATAAGAGTTTTTCTATGAATTTGAATATGTTTGTTACTAATATTTAGGTATGGTCAATAAAGATTTAAATAGTTAATGAATGAAGTGGGTTTAATGGAGAAATTGAATATTCAAGAAGGGTTTTATCACCCAAAATGTTTAACTATTGTGTATTTAACACATATATTATAAGAGAAAGGATGTGATGAACTATGGATTAAGTATATAACCACTATTATTAAGTCACCTAATTTATATGAATTAGTATTCCTATCTTTAGTGAAATAGTATATATAGAACAATTTACAATCATGCAAATGAGTGAAGAAAATATGATCACACATTTTCCTACACTAGTGGGTCTAGATAGAGTAAATTTTATTTTTATAAGGTCAGATGGTGGACCCCATAATCTTTGTAACTTATTAATTTTTTACTATAACTTGTTAATGAATCATTAAATGGTATGGATTAGTGAGTGGAGACTCAAATTTTTTGGAGGCTTCCCTTTATGGGTTTTCAAACTGAAGAGCCTTTGTGTCTCTTTTACCTTAAATTTTATAGTCATACCATGTGGACCATAAATGGATACGTATTAGAGTAATTTATATTTGGCCAATATTATATGAGGATGGTCATGTAACCTTCACCAGGTCATCCCAACATAGGGACTAATTTAGAGAGACCCATCATTACTGACGATAAACACATGTTGTAGTGGTAGTTAAAATTGATAGAAATTTTTGGGTGGTCCAAGGATGATAGACCCAAGAGTCACTATGTATCTTAAAGTAACATGAATCAAGCCACATGTAGTTCTTATATGGGGTCATTTTCACAGATTGAGGTCATGTGAAGGACATGAATGATAATGGTTCTATCTCTGGACCAAGGTGCCATGGTAAACCCAATGTGAATGGATATCCCAATGCACTCACACTTAAGCCAATGATGTTTTCAATTAGAATCATTTTATATCTATGAGTGTCACTACATACCCAAAATTAAATAAAATCAATCCAAACATATTTATGATTTGAGGGGATTTTTTACTCTAGTATGGGATTATAAATATGAGAACCTCCATGGTGGTATCTAGGATAGTTGATTTAGGTCATTGACTATATTATCCCAATGTATGACAGATTTGGAAATCCCTCCATGATAGAGATGGCCCAAACACTTAGAAGACTTGGATGAGAGTGATATAATATATCTCAATCAAGGATGATTAATCTAGATATCACTATGTATCATATAAGAACGGGAATTAAGAAAAACGTAGTTTTTATGTAGTAACATCTTCATAGATCGAGCTCATATGTAAGTGGAAATAATGATATCTTTATCATAATATAGGGAATCTTAGAAACCAGATGTGAATGAGGTGTCCAAACACTACGATTGATAAGGGGTAAAAGTTAATGGGATTAATATCTAAACATAGGTTAATACTAATGATAATTACTATATATCATGAATTTATTTAAACCATAAAAACACATTTTTCTTAGTAGAGATCCCCCTATACAGATATAGATCATGTATATAAGAGAAATGGAAGAGTGCATGGATTCTCTGGTGATGGAAAAGGGTGAAAACCAACATGAATTAGAATTTCATCATCACCAGAGTAAGAAAATGTATTGGGATGGAATTTATAAAGGAGTATAAGATAAAATATTGTGGTGTCACTATATATCCTAAGGTAATAAAAATAAGTCTATGTTCTTATAAAATTTATTTTATCCCAATATAGAATTCACTATTGTGATACTCAATGTGAATGAGAAGACCATTCATTATAATGGGTAAATATTAATGGAATTGAAATTTGATCCCATGATTAATGATATAAGCATCACTACATATCTCATAGTAATGGGAATCAAGCCACAAATATTTTGAATGAAATGGGTAATTTCCTATCATAGGTTAGTAAAACCATTATATTAGGGTCTTTTAATGTAGTTATATCAATAAAATCCCTAAGGAAAGGAAATCCTATTTTATAATGAAAACATACATAGGTTGTTTTTGATTAGAGGATTCATTGAAATAACCTCACGTATGAATTTAATCTCTTGTAGGTTTGACCATATGTCACATAGTTTAAACTCATGTGATAAGTACTTGTACTTTTTGTGGATATATCTCCTTGAAAAATGAAGTAGATTTGTCTTAGTGTCATGTGAGGAAATAAAACCTAATGTGAAGGAGAATAACTTAGATATCAATTTGAAGTAGAGAATTATCCTGATGAAACTTGTGGTTGGTTGTAAGATATGAAATATATATGTCACTGAAAATGTTATAATGAAAATAATAAATACATAATTGTTTTGTACAATATGAGGTAAAATCTCCTCATTGAATATTGATAAATAAAAAAACCATACACTGTAAATTCTTACACAAATCTAACTCTAATGTAAGGAAAATAATTATTACAAAAAGAACAGCTTGAATAGTCATAAAGGTTATGTATGGTATATCCCATGTTATGTATTCTAACATCATCCAACCTAGGAATAAGATCTTCTGTAGTTTAAGGTCATAACAAGAGGACTTATTCCAAGCTGTTTAGAATCATACATAATAGAATTTGGCTATACAGTTTAACATATTATATCAAGGATGAGTGAACCAAATGTCGTTTTATGAAAATTACTTGTTGATGAACCTTACATTAGTGGTGGGCATGATATTTTAACCATCCATTATGACTATGGAATAGGATTTGTTGGAGTAAACTATGTATTTTGTATAGTTCATCCCATTATGGAACCATTTTTTAAGGTTTTCTTCCCATGTAGCATGGGTGTTCTCAATGGAACACTATTTATCTTTAAATCAATTAACATATGTTAACCATTATGTTTAATTCTCATGTGACTCGACTATGTTATAGCTACATGTTTTTAAGTGGGAACAACCTTTTGTTATCAAATACCTTTCACTCATCCAACCATATGTTGCACAATCCCCAATCCCATATAGTTAATATTAGGGTTTTCCTCCCATTACCCATTTAATTCCCAAATGAACCATAAAAGTATATCTCCCATGGATGGGTGTTTTCATGGACAGAGATGACCTCCCCATTGACATATTGCATGTTCAATAATAAATTCACTTTTCTATATTACATTATAAGTAAATATGTTAATACTTTACCATTTATTGACTTTTAATACAAAAAATTGGATATGATATCAAATTATTATCAGATAACCTCCCACCATGCTACACTATCATATGACATTTCAAAAAAGATAATGTATTTGAGTGGATAAACATGAGAGGTTAGATAGACCATGCAGAGTTATAACTATCATATCAGTATCTATACCATGAAGATAATGGAATTTTAGTTTTTTTCTTTATCAAAGTACTAGGTCTCAACATCCAATATCATTTTGTTGAGATAACACAATCCCTTCTAAATTGTCAAATAATTCCTCTAAGAAAGTTGGTTGTCAATTGATCACTCCATGGCTTCCAGACAGAGGATATATGGATTCTATTTCATAGGAGTAATATATAAAAGTGGATATAAGAGATAATTATTTAGAATAAAGAAGTGTTTCTAGAAAACATCACGCCACTGATAGGTGGCCCGTTTATTCTTTATCTTTATAACATTTTCTGTAAAGATTAGATATAAAGTGAATGGTGTAAGAAAGAATCCCAAAAATTATATTAACTCTATATGGTTTTGATAATTATGCATATCAAGTACTACCTTGGCCTTTTATGTTCAATTTTAATTTCATTGTATCATACAATGAAGGTAGGGAATTTCCCTGATGTGCCCGTGAAATCACATTTCATGGGGTTCATCCTCGGGTTGTGCCACCACAGTTTTTTGAAAACTATCTCAAAATTTGAAAATTAATCGTAGTATTATTGATACATGATCACAAAATCATCCATGTGAAATCCATAATCTTTCCCAGTATGGGAATAATTTATAATTAATAGAACATTAATATGTCTTACCAACAATATATTATAAAAATGGAATTACCTAGTTGAAATATAAATCATGGGATGACTTAAATGTGGAAGCTTCCTTCTCATTAGGGGAAAATTATATCTTATTATATCAATAACATAGCAAAAATTAAATAGAGGACTTGGAACCCATCCATTGAATGGAGCAATGGTTTTATGATTGAGACTATAAAATCATCCTTAGGGAAGTATTGGTTGATAACTTTGAAGTCAATTCAGATGCTAGTTTTCTTATTATTCCTTCTAATGGTGATGATATTAGTGATCCACATTAGGAATTGACCAACCCATTTGATGTTGGATTTGATGATCTTATTAACTTTTTATTATACTATGGAAGCATATACAATATGTATTATCTTCCCCGCATTCTTATAAGAAATGTGATTATTTGGGAAAACAAACAAATGGGTAACCACATTGTGATACAATCTGGAATTTTTTGTATAATTCCATTTAAACATATCTGAATACTATTTTAGAAAAGATATGTATTTATCCTATTTCTTAGGGGTCAGGGAAATATTAATCAATATAAGTTATAGATCTTTCTATATATCCAAATTAATATATCTGAGTTCATTGATGGTGGTGAATACACCATCCTATAAAGTGAGAGGGGTATCACTAAGATATTCTTATTTTACTTAATTATTATCATAAATTGAATATGAATAAGAATATTAATATATGGTTGTAGTAATTTGCAACATTATAAATTTATAATGACCATTTATATAAATGTTTTTTTATAAATATAAATTTAAATATAAAATTTATTTCTTTATTTTTAATGAAATAGATATTTAAAAAAATACTTATCAACTATGATATTTATTTAAATATTTTTCATATAAAATGGATTTTTTTTTTTATAAAAATGGTTTATTAGAAAAAAGGAAGCACATAAGCTGGGAAAAAACCATTTAATTTAGAGGAGTCATAAGTCTCAAACCCATAACTAAAGGGTAGAAATTGAATAATTTATACCACTAGCCTACGTTTTTTCCTATTTCCATCTTCCATAAAGTTAAATAGGTTCTCATATCCCTTTTACTACATTTATATGTGTTTTACAAAAACTAATTTCCCAATAATGTATTTATATATAAAATTAAACCCAATAGGAAGAATATTTCCATGAAATGTAAATATATTACTTGTGTTTGAAATTAATTATAAATCATAAAATAATTAGTATATAATAATAAATTCAAATGAAACCACTTGTATAAAAACAAATATTAATCATTTTAAATAAACTTGTTTTCCAAGTATTATATGATCTTATTTAACAATTTTATATGTAAATTTCAGAAATCAAATGATATAAAAATAAATTAACTTTTTAATAATAATATTGAAATTATATTAGGGTATGTTTTTGTATATTTATGAAGATGTTTATTTTTGGGTGAATTTTTAAAATACCATTTTTAATAAAACTATAAGTTTTATCTCATCATCAATTCATAAATATCATCTAAAAATTTATGAAGCCATATTTTAGATCCAAATTATATTTAAGGAGTAAAATTATTAATTTTAAAATATTAATTTTCATTTATAAATTTATATATGGAATTATCAATCAAAAAGTACCTTTCATCCATAAAAATGCTTTTTGGATTCTACGAAAAGGGAAAAGAACCTATTATTCCTAGCACCCAAGTTGAGAAGCAATGAGATTTTACATTACTCAATGATAGGGGATTCCTTATAAATTTTTTTATATCTATTTTTGAATTTAATTCAATTCCTTTTTTCCTTAATATAATTTCTATTCTCTTTTCTCTTATGTCTCTTTATATTTACTGTTTTTATTTTTCAATTTTTGGTAATCCCAAAAGGGGGAGAATAAATTTGTCATTTATTTATAGTTTTTATAGTGATTTTATTTTTTGATACCATTATTAATTTTATTTCTTGATACCATACCCTTGATACTATTTTATTAATTCATATATTTAATATAATTTTGTTTTAGAAAATTTAAGATTATCTACTTTGATCCAATTTTTATTATATACATTATTTATAAAATGCCAGGAGTTTTTATCATCAAAAGGGGGGATATTGTTTGAACCAATTTTTTAATGATAAAAAAATCATGATTATTATGTATTTAATTATTTTGTTTATTTTTGATATAATTTTATAATATAAGCTAGTATAGGAAATTTTGGGTAAGTATTGAGAAGACCCACTACCATACATGAGTCACCGTTGAATTTGAATCATTGTTGAAGATGAATCGCCACTAGAAAAGAATCACCATTGAGTATAATTCATCACTAGAAAAGACTCAAAATTGAATATGAGTCACCACTAGGAATTACTTGCTGTTGGAAAAGAGTCTCCGTCAAGATTGAGTCTCTGTCAGACTCTATATACCACTAGAAAAGAGTCACCCCTGAAGATGACCTAATGTCTGATGAGTCACCATTGCGATGAGTCACCATTGAGATGAGCCAACATTGAGACAAGTCACCATAGAGATGATTCATTATTGAGATGATTCATAGTTGAGATGAGTCACCATTGAGATGAGTCACCATTAAGATGAGTCACTATTGAGATGAGTCACCACTGAAAATGAGTCACCACCAGTCCTGACCAACCATCTGATGACATACCTCTAACCCAACTCACCATTTTCCTGATTCTCCACTAAATATCAATCACCATCAGAATGATCCATAGTCCCTATTCTAGAATAGTTTAATTAAATACTTCTAACAACTATATTATGGAATTTAATGTTGAGTGTTATTTTAACGGTTAATCTTAAATTGTTGCAGGGAACATTAAAGAGTATGACCGAGCTATGTACGAGGATACAGGATATCTGGATTATTGTTCATTGAATAGTCTCTGAATCCAATAATGGATTATATTCAAATAAGTGATCCCCGTGTGTAAATCCATGCATGTTGGATGAGTGTGAACACATGATCAAGTTTTCGTCTTACTAAAAAGGCTTAAACAAAGAAATCTTATCTATAAATGATTGTGGAAGAGTGAAGCATATCGAACATACGATTACATTTAAGCAATCAGGACAAAGAGATCCTACAATTTTATATTTTACTACATTACTTTTATAATTTGATCGAGATTCTCTCAAAGCTACATCGGAGGAGACTCAATCTTTCAGAGAACATCAGATCGAGCAAATCTATATTTTCAAAATCCTTATACATTATCTTTCTTCTTTTTTTATTTAATTTATAGTTGTGTGTGGGTTTTCTTTGTTTATCAACTCAAACCATCTCCTGTTATTTAACTCTAAGATACAAGATATATTCTTCACTCTCTTTATAATTTTTACCCACGGTGTTGTGGAATAGGTCCCATGCATGGACTATGTTTATTTTATTCCCACGGTTATTTTGGAAGAGGTCCTTCCAAGGACTAGACATATTGTAGATGATGTCTTTATACCTGATCCTAGTTGTGGATCGAGATTATATTTATATAATCTTCTTGGAAGTAGTTGATTTCTATGTGGATGGATTAGGTGTCCACTTGAGACTGAACCCCTTGTTTTAATTCCTCTACATGTTTTTGTTTTATTTCATTTTTATGATTACAAATAAATTTATTTCACACTATAAACAAAACCACTACATTGATAGTTAATCTGAACTAGTGTTAATAAAATTATTTGAATAACTAAATTTATTTTAAATGCTATAATATTTTTATATTATTTTAATTGAGCACTAATCATTCTTTGAGGAACCTTTTAAAAGATCAGAAATTATATCGATCTACTATTTTGAGTATCTTGGTTTTTTAATTGAACTGAGGGGTTTTAATTAAACAATTTTTTTAATATATTTTTTTATTGGAAACTCAATTCACCACCCCCACCACATTTAGTTACTCACTCCAACCAACAATGTGTAAAGAAGAATCAATCGACACATAGTTCTTGAACGGAAAAAATATCCATACAGGTTTGATCCATATGCATTAGGGGGAATGTTTTATTTTATATTGTAGTTAGACCTAAGATTTGGGATCTAGAAATCACTATGTATATTGTGATATTAGGAATAAATCCACACATACTTCTTAAATGTAAAAATTTACTCACAAGTCTAATCCATACATAGTGGGGGGATCCTTTTCATTTATATTGTGGCTAGACCCGGGATTTAAGATGTGGGCATTAATATGTATCCTATAATAGTAGGAATCAAGTCACATATACTTCTTGAAAGGGAAAATTTTCTATGATGATTTTTACGACACATAGGTATGAATGTATTTCATTTTTATTTCACGTAGATCTTGATCATGTGTAGAGAATATTCTATAAAGTAACATATTATTTTTAGTTTAACATCATGTGGTAAGGACAAATTTTGTGCAGTTTAACATCATCTTGTATGAATGAAATATATTGTTTACTTTAAGGTCTTTTCTCTTGGATTTTAACTTCCTTTTAGTAGTTATTAAAAATAATTATTAAGAATACTTACTTTGGTTAGAGGCATAACATGTTCCTCGTCCATTATTGACAATGAGTAATCTCCAATGTAATAGACCATATGTATGATATAAGTTCCTTCCTACATGGGTTCTAGGTTTAGTTTTTCATTTCTTAGTATCATTGGGTCTTTGGGAACCAACACCAGTTCACCTTGAAGGAATGAGTGAAGTCAAACCAATTTATTGAAATCTTGTGCAATTTAATTTTCATGAACATTGAGACTGTGAAGTGTATAAAACCTTTTCTCATCAGGATGTCTCAACTCATCTAGCTGCTTCTATTATTGCGCATATAATTTTCTACAGATAGCTATTTGGAGTGAGGGAAATTATAATTCTATGGGAAACACTTCTTCGATTCTGTAAACCAATGAATATAGAGTCTCTTGTGTGGCAGTGCATGTCGTGGTACGATAATCCCATAAAGAATAAGAATCTTGTTTGGACATGACTTAATGTCCTTTTCCACTATTTATTTGGAGTATAATTGATAGAGACTTAATAAAGGCCTCTTTATATAAATTTACTACTACATGATAGCAGGAAGAATGATTGGACTTGATTTTTACTCGTATAGTTTATTCAATTTTTTAAAACATATGTTTGTATCATTGTCTGATAGTATCATGTGAGGGGCACCGAATTTGGTGATGATATTAGACATTATCATATTGATGATATTATTTATCCCAAATTCTATTAGGGGTATGGAATCAGCCCATTTGGATTTTATATCGATAGTAATAAGGATGTTCTTAAACTAATTATCTATAGCTAGGGATATGGCCCAATAATTTCTATTCCCCATATGAAAAACACCCAATAATACTTAGTTATATGGTACAAATATGGGGATTGATGGATGGAGTAAGCATGAATCTAGTACACATGAAATTTCCCAGTTAATTATACATATTCCCTCATAATTGTTTTGTAGTAATAACCAAGCCTCTTAATTTGGTGGGAGATTCAAGTCCCAGACTAATGATTTCCACATAATCCAACATGGACTGCTTCCATAATAAGGGGAGTCTCCCATTCTATAATGAATATGAGGACTCTATCAAAGTCTCATTTTTAGTGTTATTTCTTTTCATTTGTCCCTTCTCGATGGGTGAATTTTTCTACTCGTCATTAATTGTTTTCCCTTTCATCTCGATCTAACAAAATGATCCCATTTTGGAGGTATTCTATTATGGGATCCATCCATACAGAGGTGGATATCATCTCATCATGATATGGGACAATTTTGACTTTATTGATTTCCTCCATGTCAAGGATGATGATTGATGAGACCACCCTTCAATACGTAATGTGGAAATAAATATCAGCCAGGATTATGGTTATATTAGCCTATACATCGATGCATTCATTTTTTGATCAAGGGGTATGATACACTGTCGGTTCATAATGTAATTGTTCCATCATTAATCTAACATAAATGATGAGATGGGCTAATTCTTTCTTCCTGATGGCATATTCACTGTTTTTTATCACATGATATGAATCCCTTTTAATGTTCAGCTCGACAATTTTCAGTTGTAGGGATAGTTATAAGAAAATAAGGATGTTTTGGTATTCTACCTCACTATTAGTGTAACCTTAGGATAGTGAGAAATATCATGGTAAAATTTATTTTTTGGAGAAACTGATACAATCCCTGGACAAACCCAATTGAGCTTCAGGTTTTCCATCCTTTTTCTAATAGGACTTTGGGAAGCGCCCTCAAAATACGTCTCCAATGTTTGAGGAGTGTCATGGGAATATAATACCACTTAATACGGATGTTTAGTGTATACTATCATGCTTCCTGAGGTGTTATGTTCCATAAGGAAATCATCTCGGGCCTTCCCATTAATTATCTTCTATAACATGAATTGGATAACATGCTATTGAAGAATAACTACCCATTGAGCCTAACTCCTGGTCAATGTAGGGTGACAAAGTATGTACATGAGCAGGGTAATATAAGTGGCTAAGTGGAACTTGTGAGGTAGTATGTAAACCCTGATCTTCTATAATGAAAATATGAGTGATAGGTAGTTCTTCTCAATATCAAAATATCATGTATTAGTACCTATCATTATTTTACTAAGATTGTAGTGGATGTTTTCATTCAATTCATTATTTTTCTGTGTGAGGATATCAATAATAGATCACTCCATGGTGGCCACATATAAGATAAAAAAATTTCGTTCCACCATCAGTATCAAGGATGGTAGGTGCAGAAGGTACTACTTGAGATTCTCGAAAGCTTCATGTAAATCCACATACCATCAGTAAGTGAATCCCTTCTTCATTAACTTAGTAAAGTTGATGGATTTTTCAGATATGTTTGCTATGATATGAAAAATATATGTTAGGTTCCCCTAGAGTCCCCTTAGTTATTTTAGATTCTGAGGGTGTGTAATATCTAGGATTACACTAGTATTTTTTGGAATTACGTTTATAACATGATGGAATACCACAATACTAAGGAATTTTTTTGATGTTACTCCAAAATCACACTTTATAGGATGAATTTTCAAACTGTTCTGTTACAACTTGATAAAGGTTGTTTGAATATCAATGAGGTGATGACATAATTGTCGATATTTAACCCTCATATCATTGACATAAAATTACACAATTCTTACCAATAAGGGTTTAAAGATATGATTCATGGCGTGAGGGTAAGTAGATCTAGAATTATTTAATTCAAAGGGAATGAAATGATAGAAAAATATCACCTGATGTGATCTGAAGGTGGTAACTTCCTTATCTCAATAGGCCATCTTTATCTGATTATACCCTAAATACCAATACATGAAATAAGGGTATTGGAATCCAACATTTTCATTGATATAAATTTATATGATGGGAAAGGGGAAATCATCCTTCATGAATTGACGATTAAGGTCTTCAAAATCAATGAAGACACTGATTTACCCATTCTTTTTCTTGATAGGGATGATATTGGTGATCTATTTTTGGGTACTTCACTTCCCCCAAAAGAAGTATTTTATCAATATTTTAAATTAAAACTCTACATTAGTATCATGATTGGGGTCCATTCACTGAGATTATTTCTTAAAATCTAAATGATCATCAAGTAATCTAATGTGATGAGATGTCGCATTAAGGTTCATACTGGGTATCTCTATATAATCCCATGTGAACACATATAGATGCTGATTTAGAAATTAAATGTACATCACCTCCTCTTCAAGAGGCAAGAGGACACTAATCAACATAGTCGATTGGTATTCTTTAGTTAGAAAATTCACCTATCTAATCTCATCGATAGTGGTTTAGAAGCCTTCTTGAAATATGGTAGGTGTGTTCCTAAGTTCATCCTCTTCTTCTTATATCTCTTAGTTCATGAGGTTATCTTCATGTATGATGAACAATTTGGGGGAACATTCATCCTTGTTGAGATAAGAGATACTTTGGGAAGAAACATTGATATCATGAACATCAAAAGTTGTTACAGTGATATTTTGGGGATGATTGTATGCTTTTTCCAAGATACTAAAGGTAGGAATGATATGGAAATACTAATTTTTGGTGACTATCTTGGGGGTATATTCGATATCGTTAAATGGTTCAAGATAATTTCATGATATCTATATATCATTAGTCTAACTACCCTTTAAAATCCTTTTCAGATAACACGATAGGCTATCACATTGACACACGCTAGTGAATTTTTTGGTTCATAATAGCTTGTTGGGATTGAATCTTCTACCCTGACTAGGTTTACGGGAAATATATTTTCACTTCCAAGCATGCTCTAGTGATTTGAAATGGCATTCCCCCATCCATTGGGAGCTATAACCTACATATCATCATCCACCATTAGTTTTATGTATTACTTTTTATTGAAACCTACCTCAGTATATATGGATTTGTAATACTCGAAGGGGTTCTTGCACCATGTAGTATTAAGAACTTCCCATCGATGGGGTATTTCAATAATTTATGAAATAGTGAAGGTATGGCAACATGGAATTGAAGAAAATGTCTTCCAAGAAGGACATTATAGTTTGTGCCTTTCTAGATAACCATGTACTCGGCATTAGAAGTGAGATCACCAAACTAAACCTTGATCTTGATCTTCCTGAGAGTCCTCTGTTCACACTAATCATATCCTTGAATGGTTAGATTCATCAGAGATAAGTCACCTTCGATATATACAAAACTTTATAGAGTTTGGATTGGGATGAGGATGATCCTGGACCCATTTTCAATGACATCCCTTCAGATGTTGGCATTATCTAGTTTTCCTGAAACATTCATGGGTTTATTGTGTACTTATATAACTTCTTCCTAATCTTGTTATGTGAACATGATAGAGATATAACATTGAAATTCTATAGTATCCACTTTGTAAAGCTCAGATGCATTAAATTATCTCTCAACCCATATGGGATCTGATAGAAATCAATGAGATCTTCTCTATGTTATTTTGAAATATAGAGAGCATCCCATATTGAGAGTTTGTATATAAAAATTAATCTATTTCATAATGTTGAATTTTTTTCTACAGGCTTAAACCTCATAAGGTGGGGTATCTCTAATTCTAGATCTTAGGAGTTGAGTTGTTTGAGGTTGGTAGTCTCAGTTATTGAATAGAGGTTCAGGGAGCATCTACTACCAATGGTGTAGGTCACACTGACCTTCCCCTTTATCTGTGTTGATCAGACAATCACACCCTCTCTAGTAGGTAATGTAAAATTAATAGGCTTTAATGACCATTCGAGATATCTAAGGAAAATCCATTCTTCTTTTGAGATTGCTGAAGTTATTTTCCATGGGTCTTAGCTACATATATATCCTCACTGAGTATGTGACAAACATATTTGGTTCATCCATGCCTATATCATCCCCTGTATTCTCATCTTTTGTGTCCTCAACTTCCATATGCATGGAAAGGTATGAGGAACTCATACTCATGGGTGTATTCATCATTAGATAAGTGAAATTTCAACTTGAACATGTTAAAAAACCAAACATGATCTCTTCATTCTATGAGGGTTCCTCTTGGTGGGGCGGTACCCATTCTCCAAATGTTGAAGGAAATAAATCTCAAGATTCAATGCTTGTGTGTGAGTTGGATATGACTCTTTTTATTGTGTATTTTCCAATGTCTAATGATTATGTTTTCCTATAGGAGGTGTATTCAATAACTCCTCCCTAGGTGTTAGGATTTCTATTAGTTTGCGAAGCTACACTCTTAAGATCGAATGATTACAACGAACTACCTTTTGAGTAATCTTGTTATCAAACTTTTTTTCACGCCTAGCTAGAAATTCTTTCCAACTACATTCTTCATCTAGTAGGGTGACAGTTACATAGTTCACATATATGAGGAATATCTCTAGTATAACCTATCCAAAATCAATCGTGCTCTGAATGATGTTTTTTAAGACAAATTAGTCTTGGATAGTGTGACCCTATCTCATATGGAAGGGTATGTAGTTAGGACCGTCAGTGGGATTGACCACATTGGGATTTCTATGTTTTGATTGATTACTTTTGTTATTTTACATGTATAAAGGTAAATAATTTGCAACCTACTCTTTTTAGAAGGAATATAATTTATTCAACTCTTCTGGAATGCATAGAAGACCATAAACTCTTTGCACTCTAGCTGAGGGATAATCTATTGATGTTTCCATTCAGCTAGTGGTGTTGGATGATTTAGGGCCTTCCTAGGTGCTTGAACAAGCACTTATACTAGTGTTAGGGTAACAAAAACACTATATTTTTTACTAGGTATTTTCCCCAATGTTGCAAGTGTGAACTGAGATTTAACCTTGGTCCATTGAATGACATATTCTAGGGTTTGTTTCCTCTTTGTGAACTCATTGGATATGCCAAGATACTTCATTTAGATCAAAGGTTTTTTCAGCTCATCCCAAATATTCTCATCACAAATTTACAATAATTTGTATTATAAGAGAGGGATATTGAGTGAATAGGTTAAACCCACTTCTGATATCGAGGACCCATCATTGGGACATGAATTTCATAAGATGATGTTCTGTCTCTCCCTCACCATAAAAGGTTATTAATATAGAATTGATAAAATTTGGAAGGGGTAAAGTGTCATCCATCCATTCAGGATATGGATTATATTTCAGAAAACATGGGTGCATGCCACCCTTTAATGGATTCAATTAAAGTTTCTAGGGATTCTATGGCATTGAGGCGTTCTAGAGGTATTTCAGTCTAGACCCCGACTCATCTACTGGGAACATGTAAGGCTTGATGTGGTGGCCCAACTTTCATTTCCCACTAATTATCGGTCTAATCTAGGATTGAATGATTACCCTGAGGAGTGAGAGACTATCACCATAATGGAGGAAATTCATGATCAACCTCAGCTTGCTTATTTATATAGACTGGATGCATGGATTTGGATCTCGGTTAATCCTCAAATATCACTCGTGTATTAATATTATATATCTCATAATATATATTAGGGGGGATTTTTTCCTCTTTCTGTAGATGATACCCAGTGGTAATGTTTACCCTAAGTAGCTCATCATTGATCTATCTGAGATATTGTATCTCATTTTTAAACATTTCTAGTGGTTCCTATATAGAGGGAATTTTGGATCCTCTAGGTTTAAGTGTGGGATGTAGCCACACCATTCCATATATCCTTAGTATAGTTCTATTAAGGAGGTGTAAATTTATCATTCATTGGTCCCAAGTTTTGGAATCTTCTATGATTCTATGAACTAGATGCCTCATTTTGTTTATCTAGATCACTCACCACCTAAGGCATGGTTTCAAAATTTCTTCCAAATACATTTATGACTTGGTCCAAATAATATTTTAGATTAATTGTGATAACATTCAATGAGGTGAATCAAGAAATAGTAGTTATCCATTCACTATCCACACAATAGGGTGATTCTACACCACTTACCCCTCCATTAAGAGTTATATCAGTGTCATTTCTCTAACCCTTTTTTATAGTGGAACATTTTTTCTTAATCCTTCACGGGGTTTGATTGACATTATCAAAGGTTCCTTCTATCTTTATCTATGAATAATGTCCATAAAGGAGCTTTCCGTCATTCTTGTTGAATAGTCCCTATATGAAAAATGTACATCTCACAACATGAGGAATGGTTGGAGGTGATGATAATGAAAAAATTGTCCCCACATCTACTGTATTGGGGTGATTTAGGGTCTCTTTTGGTACTTTATGATCCTATTATTGAGGATTTGATGATTCTATTCAAGTATATGATGTCTCCTAAGATGTAAATTGATAAATAAATTCCCTTGTACATATGGGATGAGTTTGATTTGGAACCACCACTGATTTCTCTTGGAACCTCTTGTGGTGTGATGAATCTGGTGGTGGCGATTAAGATAAATATACCCCCATACCTATAGGTTTGGATTGAATTTTTTCCATAATCGATATTTCATAGATCCTCATAGGGTTTTATGACCCTAATGGTGGTGGCAGTGGTATAAATACCCCCTTCCCAAAGGGTTGGGTGTTATCTTGTATGGATTCTATGGCTTCTTCTATTCTGATCTATTTGATTTGGTGCAACTATACTCATATATTACATTGTTGAAATGAACACCCGTGATTAGATTCATTTTCTATGGGAAGTTTTCTAGAAGTCCATAACATTAGTTTCCATGTCTGTGATGTATTTCCATTTTTTGAAAAGCCTATCTTAATAGTATGTTGGTGCCCCTATCCATCTATTTTTGATTTCATTAAATATTTAAAGTGGGGGAGTCTTATTGTACTAACTAACTAAACCATGCATTGACTAGTACCTTGATCTCTCATATGGCTATGACATTACAAAATTCAATATCTAAGAAATTTTTCTAGTCTAGAGATTCAGTGATGTGTAATTATCCATACTTTCCCCATCCTAAGATACCAATATCTTGGGAGGATTTGGTGGTCAATTTTAAAAGAGTTGTGGTGAAATGTCGGTTGGAATACATTATATTTTCATTGTTATTTTTTAGTCTTAGTTCATGGTCTGTAGATATAGTAGTCAGGTCTATTTGAAAATGGAGTTCTTGTATGTTCAAAAGGTGACCATCATATCCAGGATGGGGGTGTCTATATTTTAATTACTAATGATTCACCCAAGTGTTTTATCATAGGTAAGGCACATAGTACATCTCTAGATTATCTAGGATCTCATAGTCCGAAGTGTTGATGGAACATAAGAAGTTTATGAGGTTGTTTCAGGATAACTCTCTACATATATCCATGTATTCCTATTCTTCATCATAATTATATTCCTCCAGCTGGTTAGACAATAGAGGTTTCTTCCCTAGGTTGCATGCTAACCATGGTGAAGTTACTTTGAGGGATTATGGGGATCTAGATACAATTAACCCTAGTATTTCAATCACCTCTCCATATGAAGCTATCTGGGTTTCAAGTACCTCTCTATAAAAAAATCCATGAAATGGGAGTATTTACTTCTCTGGGATAGATATTAGCATGAAGAGGTTATCCACGGTGGACATTGGGAGTAGATTCCTTGTGACCATATCTAAACTACTATGAGGAGGACTATTTAGGTAATTATCCCCATATTTTTACTGGAATATTCAATGGACAATTGAGGTATTGCAGATATGAATTGTACTACCTAAAGGACAATGGAATTGAGGAAATCAAAGATTAAAGCCTCATTTTTCATCATGCCTGAAATATATAAACCTTAAATTTGGGGATGAGTAGGGATATTAGACTACTGGATGATGGTTTCTGGAACATGGGGATAACCATAGGGTGGTGTGGGGATATAAGCTTACTTCCCTGAAGCTGCTGGAGTATGATGTTGAGCTTCTGTATCATCCATAGGAATATGATCTTGCTTGTGATTATTTTCTATAATATTCTAGTTAATCATGAATGAATACGGGGTATGATCCTAGTTCAAAAATTCATTTCTCATCAAAATATTCTTACAGACCTCCAAAATGGAAGAAAGGATATCGTTCTCCTCATATATATCCTCTAAAGGATGCGGGTACAGTCATTCATTGGTGGAAATAAGGATATGATCTTGGAATCTATAATCTTCTAAAATATTAAGACTAACTTCATTGGTTGGTATTTGACCCTACTCTGAGGTTATTTCCATATTTTATTAAAGAAATATGGTTGGAGTGGAAATATGAGCTCATTCTTATGCCTTTGGAGTATGTAGCTGGTATTTTTTTATAAGAATGTGTGCATATGCTGAGCCATGTCCCAAATTGAGTTGGTGATCCCCTATCAGAATGGGGATATGATGTTGATCATATGACTTTTCCATTATTGAAATATGATATTAATCCACCTAGATAGGAGCAACAATGTGCACTTTCTCTCGAGTATCCACCTTTTTTTACGGGTCATAGTCATATGTTTCTATGGATATTAGGATAGAGATATGTTTCTGTCACTATATCTTTTTTAGTTCCAAACAATGATGGAGAATCTCTTATATTATTTTTATAATGTAGTGAATCTTTAGAAAATTGTGTGCATGAATATAGGTCTAAATCTCTCAGTACCCAAGATATACTGGAAGATGTCTTCAATTAAAGTAGTGATATAATCCCAATCATTTCATCCTTGTTCCATCAAAATATTCTAATAGTTTTCATGAATTGGATAAGGTATATGTGCCTCCACCAAACTTGTTTTAGGAATATATGAGAATAATTGATCCAATTTAGTGGGGATATGAGCCTTCTCATTGAAAACCACTCGAATATGCCAGTGGGATTCATCAGTTGAAGAAAGGATATGATCCACATCCCATTTATTCAAAACTTTACACACTTTTTGAGACTTCCTTCTTACCCTTTCATGAGTTTCCAGTGTAGATATTTATCTATTGGTGCCCTCATAAGGGAATTAAGCACTGACAGGATAAAGTTGGTGATGGAGGTTGATAAGATTCCTACTATGAATCTCATGAACTATGATGAAATCTGTAGTCAAGTCCTTGATACACCTTCATAAGGTAAGTAATTTTATTCATTCCATGCTATGGGGATAAGCTTCTAAATTGGTTGGTGGTGATGATAGGTGTTGATGGTTCCATTATAGCTTTCCTTGAATAATATAGACATACCAACATTAGATCCTGGATACCTCTACAATCATCCTTGAGTGTTTGGATCATACCATTTCAATGTTATTCTTAAACCATCATGTTTTACACCTGAATTTGAAGGTGATGGGTGGGTGAGGTTTTCTTATGACCAGAAGAGGTTAATATCATTGATGAAGTTCAAGAACATTCACTTGATGAATACATGATCTAGAGTCAAGATGATGTTTTTGAGATAAATATCTATAACCACAAATAAAATAAGGAACAAGGTTATTTATCAGTTCCTTATCAAAAGTGTGGAAAATGCTCAATTAGCTAGGCATGTGCAATACAATTGTCCTTTCTTATTCTCGGTTCATCCATTTTTCTCGTGTGGAATTTTAATGGAAAAAATATACTATTTAATGGGAACCCTAAATTCATTTTATTATTAGATTATTTCACATCATCTGTACAATTTTCATTTTCACAGGGGATGAAAAAAAAAGTGGCACAATATATGGTCAACCAATCCTTTTTATTATTTGATAGATTTATGTCGGGTTCACCATTTTTGGTTTCCATGAACGATGGGAAAAATAGATCTGTATGTGAGATCATGTCATTTTTATTATTTTCATATTCACAAAATGTTCACCATTTTTGGTTCTAAAATAATTGTGTTCTAAAAATAGATTTTGTGTGTTTCAGCCTGGTTTCACAATCATTCTTATTGGTTTCGTCATCTTTTTTTATCATGGAAACTCCCAATGGCACCCACATCCATGAAAAGCCACAAAAATACTTTCCAAAGGTATATATTCATTTAGGATTTCAAACCAAATTATACTTAGGAACTCATTTTGATCAAGAGTATTGGAGTTTGGGCTCATCACACCCTTTTCGGTGAAATTATTTCCTACTATGGGACTCTTTTAAATATTAATATAATATTGTGAATCTATTCCAAATCCTAATATTGTACCAGTTTCCTTAATAAATCAGTTGTTGAATCTTTGTACATGTAAAGGTAGTTCTATTAATGATACTAACATTATGTATCTGAGGTTCTCCATATTTTTTCCTGTTATTACTTAGTAAGGGTAGCTGATTGTATTTTGATTCCATATAACTAGGCACTCTATAGTTTTACTTCCATCCAGGGAGGAAATTCATGTTTCAAGGATAGGATTGAACCTTCATGAGGTGTCATATATATCCTACTTATAATAAGAGTCAAAACCCATGTAGTTTTTTAAGTCCAAGAAGTTTAGTTTAAAGTCATGGAGAAAGGATATATATGAGGGAACGTAGACATCAGGTATAGAGCTTGGGCCTTAGGAAGGCATCCTACATATCCTTTTTATGAAAATAATCATAGACTTCATTGTTTAGCATTACCTGAACCTTATAATGGGCAAGGGATGATGAATAACACTTTTTGGAGTTATTTCCCTACATTTTACTAACATGGTAATTCCTTTGAGACTTACACCCGGGTGTGTTCCCTTGGTATGGAGGAATTTATATCTTGTTATTGAATGAGGATTACACACTCATGTTTCTCTGGTTATGGGAATTTTTGTTCTAGTTATATGATCATTTCAAGTACATAAGCCCATGTGATTCATGCTTGGTGTTAGAAACAAGATACAATAAAATATCGATCACACTAAATAAGGATACTGGACTTAAGAATCAGAGAATACATAATAGAGTGTTTGGTATGAATGTCAGGCCTCAAAAAGTCATCCTATATATCCTAATTATAGTAGGAATCTGATTCCTCATAGTTCAATTGGATTCTCAATATGCTAATGGGTGGGAATGAAAAATAAACCCATAAGATATTTTGGGTCTCAAGGGTTTAGTGTTTCTGAGATCTGGAGGTACTTACACCAAGGTGGATACCCATTGGAATATATCATACCCTTACCATCTAATTGATGGAGTAAGAACCATGGGTTCCTAGTTGAGCATGTTTGGATGGAATGAAGATCCCATTGTAACCATAGGATTTCAATAGAATCCATTCCTAGACCATTATATACACTTCCCATATAAAGGGGAATATACCAACAAAAGACACATGGTTTGGGGTTCACATAGTTTGAGGGATCATTCCCAAGTAATCCTATAGGACAAGGCTGACATGTCTGGGGGTGTTTTCTTAACATGCATAGAGAATCTACCTAACATGTCTAGATTATCTATCTAACATGTCTTGAGTTTCTGGATGACATGTCTAGGGTGTCTACCTAACATTTCTGGGATATCTTCTTGACATGTCTCGGGTGATTACAAGACATATTTGGGGTTCTTCTCATGAACAAGGAAGACATGTCCAAAGTACTTTGTGTGATCGAAGTTGATATATCTAAAAACATTCGCATGATCCATTTGACATTTCTAGAGGACTTCATATGGCCTAGAAAATATTTATAGTGGGGTCTACATGGTGTTTTTGACATGTCTAGAGGACCTCACATAACATTTCTGACATGTATGGATCATTTCACATGACTAATGAATTGGTTACGCAAATTCCATGATCCCTTCACATGAAAATCAGCATATCCATCTTAAGATAAGGATTCCTTATTTCTCAAACTTTATCACATAAATGCCTTAATGTTTATCAAGAATTGTCCTTTTGAGACCTCATGTAACCAATTTTACATAAAAAAACTTCTTCATGTGATCTAGATAGTGTGCCATAAGTCATTCCCTTGATCAATAGATTGATCACATAAATCATATATATATTTTATGTAATCTTTTAAGTCATTCCCCAGGTTAACCTGATGGAATAATATTGAAATTGAGAGTCTCTTTTCTCCAAGAAAACCTATCTTTCCTCTACTCACCCATGTGTGTGTGTGTTTTTTCAGGGGGGAATTTATATGCCTCACCACTATAGATCTTCACCATTTAATACAGTGAGTAAATCACATATACGGGCTTGAGTTAGTGGAGGTAGAATCACATAACATGCTTTACATAAACCCACCATAGGTCATCCATGGCTTCATCTTTGCGTCATGTATTAAATATATATAGCAATATCAGTCCATCATTTTTATATTTATTGGACCCATGGATTATCATAGGTCTTTTGAATAATATAATTGACATATAAAAGGGCCTTAAAATGATCAGTCTGAAAGGTTTGGGTGTCTTCGAAATTTTGGGACACCTGTCAAAGAGGAATTCTCATGATCGAGGAAGACATGTTTAGGGATCTTCACAAAATCAAGCAGGCCTATAAAAGGGCCTCCAAATGATTGGTAAACTGATCATGTGAAGTTAATTATCCATTCTCATGAAAAATAACATAAATTTACTTTACATATGGGTATATTGAATTTTGGAAATCTTATTTTATAAATTCTATGGTGCTCTACTATTGATTTTTTATCACAGTGTCACAGATCAAATAGACATGCCTAAAGTCCTTCACATGTTAAAGGTGACCTGTCCAATGGCCTTCACATGTTGAATCTAGAAAATCCATGGCGGTTTCATGTGATTGATGGATTGATCATGTAGAATGTTTCAACCCTTCACATAAATAACAACATAAATCCCTTTTTCATGGATCTTCTCCATTTTTTCACTATTATTTTATAATGGTATAGGGTGTTTCTTAAGAATCAGCTAACCAACACATCACATGATTGGGGAAACTCATCTAGAAGCCTTCACATGATGAATATTACTAGTCTAATGACCGTCACATGATGAAGTCAGTAAGAACCTGGATCTTTTTCATGATCAATGGATGATCATGTGGAAAGAATCAGCCTTTATCATTAAATCATCATAACTCTATTTAACATGAAGATTACTTCTTTTTAACCATTTATTTTTAAAAAGGTTTTGGTTGATTACTAGGAATATTCCAACTGACGTATCACACGAGTTGATGAACTCATCTGGAAGCCTTCACATGATCATCAGTTCTTTTCTAGAAGACTTCATGATATTAGGAAAGTTATTCAATGGGGATTTACATGATCATGAGGATATCACATGAATCATGGGACCTATTGACATAATTTCCTTAGGTTCACATGATTTAAGATACTCAGGTGCCTAACCCCCCTATATTTGTGTTACTCTTTTCTACCCATTATAGAGAAAAAAATACTTATACATTGTGTATTTCTCTGATCCAAACATTTATGATGCTCTTTTGGAAGGAATAAACAATGGTTTTATATGGGAAAGTTCATTTCGAAAAATTAAATGAAAGTGAAATAATGAAATTTGATTGGGGAAAACATATGAAACCTTCTTGATTAGATATATCATGATAAATGTATTATAATAAATATATTGAATTCATGGGAGGTTGTATGCCATTGAGACATTAACTTGATTCACTATGGGTTTGTTGGAGTGTTTCTAGATGCCAGTCTTAGACTTTAGGGATACTGATCTAAACTTTTCATATATATGTATCACATATTTTTAGATGAATGTTCATTACATAAAATAACAATTCATTTGAGATTTTTATAGTTCTAGTGCCTTTAGAAATGTGGACACATAAAAAACTATCTCATAATAGTCACTTATTAAGTTTTTTTAATTAGTACCCTTCTTAGACCAATCATTAATAAATGAATTATTCATAACTTGGGGAAAGAAAACATAGGAAAGGGTGATCTCAAATACCCAGTAGTGATAAAAAAGGGAGATATCAATAATCATATAAGTATAACTTGAGAATAAGGATGTGAGAATATAATCCTAATATTGAATATATATAGCCTTTACATTTCTAATGTTAAATCATGTTCTCCTGTTTCTGAAAATCATGTACTAGGGACTTATTCTACTAATGTATATAATGCTGCTACTGCTATTGCACACAGCATCACACAGATGCCTATTTCTACCCCTATTCCTCATACTGAGTCTGTTTCTGTTAACAGAGGAGTGTTCAACCCTCCTGTTGACATACAAAACTCTGTTGTGTTACAACATCACAAATCTTCTGATAAGACTATTGTTCCTACTTCTGTAACTGATGTTCATGCTGATACTACTAACTTTGTTAATACTTATATGCCACACAACATCTCACACACTTCTCCTGCTGTTTCTGTTCTATAATATGAGTCTGCTCAAGCTCGTTCATCCTATTTGGTTAACAGGCTGGTATCCAGCCCCTCTATTGACAAACAGAAATATGAAATGACTCAACCTCCCCCTACTAATTCTAACCCCATTTCTGATCCCTTGAAACCTGAGGATACCACTTCCATTCTGACAAAAAATGATGTTAAATCCTTAGTTGATCCTAAAGCTGTCCAGACAGTAGCTGGAAACTGTCACCCCTATGCTCATGTTGCTGATTTGGAACATAACCAGAGTAGTTCTCCTAATGATTCTCCTACTTCTATGTCTAATCCAGATTAGTGTTCACCAGATTCTAAACTTACTCTAGTTGGATTTGAGATAAATCCTCCAATTGAACATAACACTGTTCATGGAGCTGTGAATGATATCTCTATGGAAAGTACTGTCAGTACTCTAATTTATGATCCTAAGAAAAATTCTGATTTGAAAACAGATGCTCCTAAATGTTCTGAAACTTATGAGAGCAAACAAAAACCAGCTTCCTCCTCTATGGTCACGTTATCTCAATGGAAGAACGGTTCTGGAAAATCTAAAAAAAAGAAGGGTTCTAACCCAAAACAAAAATAGATATGAATCTTATATATTGGAATTGTTAGGTTGTGGCTAACAATGATACCTCCACAACACTTAGTAGGTTTTTAAACACTCATAAACCTCATCTCTTTTCCATTTCATAACCTAAAGTCAATTTTAAAACAAACTTCATGAGATTTGGATCTCTTAATTACAGTTTTTATGCTCTTGTCAAAATAGTCCTCAGATTGATTCTATGTGTATCATTTACCATAATACCCTTCATAATATCAACATCTTTAGAATTTCTGCACAACAAATCACATGTGATTTCTCGTGGAATGGATGGTATAAATTTTGCACTATGGTTTATTCCAGGAATAGATATCAAGATAGAAGAGTTATATGGCATGATCTTCTTGACATAGCCAATTCTATTAAAGAACCTTAGGTAGTTATGGGAGATTTTAATGCCATTCTTAGCTCTCTTAAAAAAATTGCCCCCAGCATCTTTCTATATCCTCGATGGAATTTAGGTCTACTATTGAAAATTGTAGCCTATTTGAAATCACCCTTGCTGGTGCTAAATATACATGGTATAGAAAACACTATAACAAAAACGTTGCCAGGAAGCTTGATAGGGGTTTTGTTAACGTGAAGGCTCTTGATAACTGTGATAAAATATCCAGTGTAACTCTACCTAGACTCAACTCTGATCATCATCCCATCCTTTTTGGCTTCCCTATGAATGATGAAAATCCTGTTCTTCCTTTCAAATTTAATAATGCTTGGTCTTCAAATCCTGACTCTGTCACTTTCATTTTTAACACTTGGAACTCTAAGAATCATCATAATGATTCCTTGGCTTGTATGCACAAATTGAAAATTCTTAAACTGGATCTTAAAGGTTGGTGTAAAACTACAAACTTGCAAATAGATCTTGATATCTCCTATATTGAAAATGAACTTAGCAGTGTCCAAACTCAAAATACTAATTCATATTTCAATATGGATCCTCAATTGAAAGAAAATATTTCCCTCAAACATAACTCCTTTCTTTCATTTAAGGATAATATTCATAACAAAATGTTTAGGACTAAATGGATTACAGATGGCGATTGTAATACTAAATTTTACAATTGCCTTCAAAGAATCAGAAAGGTCAATCATCCTCTTTCTAAGATTATTCATAATGATTCAATCATTGATTTAGAATAGGCCATCACGCACCATGTTACATCATACTTTTACAACATCTTTAACGGTACAGGAATTAATACAGAGATTAAATCTAATATTATTCCCTTAATGGTGGATAAAATAGACAATGAGATGCTTTTAAGCATTCCACTTGATCATGAAATTAAAGACATTGTCTTTGGCCTTAATCCAGATAGTGCCCCTGGTCCGGATGGGTTCAATAATTGTTTATTTCAAAAGCATTGGGATATTATACACAATGATGTTTGAAAACATGTTAGGACCTTTTATATTCATGGATATTTACCTCATGGAATCAATTCTCAATTTTTAACCTTAATTCATACGGTTGAAAATGCCTCTGAGATCCATAAATTCAGACCGATTTCCCTGATTATCACTCTTTATAAGATTATTACCAAAATTATTTCGAATAGACTTACTCACATTTTCAATAAAATAGTGTCTTGGGATCAATATGGCTTTATTAAAGGTAGTCCCATTCAAGACTACATTTTTCTTGCCTCCGAATAAACCAACAGTTTAAATAAAAACACTAGAGGAGGATGTGTGGCCATCAAATTAGATATTAGAAAGGATTTTGACACCATAGTTTGGAATTTTATTTTCCAAGTATTAAAAAACATTAGGTTTAATGATTCCTTTATTGGAATAATTAAGACATTATTTCATTCATCTTACATCTCTATTATGATTAATATCACTCCTATAGATTTTTTAAAATGCTTTAAAGGTGTCAGATAGGGCGATCCCCTTTCTTCCATCCTTTTTGTTATTTCTGAGGATTCCTAAGTGGGGACCTCAACAATCTGGTTAATCAATGTTGTATTAAGCCTATTCAAGTTTCCATAAATTTAAATTCCCCTACTGATCTTTTATATGCTGATGATATTATTATGTTCCTTAAAGGGGATCAAAAAAATATTCAAGTTTTCAACCAATCCATAACTCACTATGAGGATGTTTCTGGTCAAGCTATCTCCTAGAATAAATCATATATTTTTTTGGAAAGAACTTTCATGTTAGAATAAAATATACTATTACCACTTATCTTGGAATCAAAGAAGGTATCTTACCTTTCTCTTATTTATATGTTCCTATTTTTTTGGGTAGACCCAAACCTGGCCACTTTGCTAATACCATTGATCAAATTATTAACCGACTCTATAATTGGAAGGGAAAATCCCTATCCATGGCTGGGAGAATATGTTTGGTCAAATCCACCATTGTTTCCAAAATGTTCTACTCCCTTATGATTTATAAATGGCCTATTGGCATCATCAAAAAAATTAATACTTACATAAAAAACTTCATTTGGATGGGAAGTATTTTTGAAAGGAATAATGTCAATATTCCTTGGATATCTTGTTGTAAACCCCTTGATAAAGGTGGAATTGGCATAAAAATTTAAAGTTGTTCAATAGAGCTCTTTAGGCCCGTCTAACTTGGCGTATTATTAATTATACTTCTATAGCTTTTGAATTTTTGAACCATAGATTACTACATAAACTTTTAAAGGGGAATTTTAATTTCATCAACTCTTCAATCTGGACATCTATTAGAGACTCATACCATAGGATCATGGAAAATTCTTGATGGATGGTCAGTGCTGATTCTTCCATTAATTTTTGGTGTGACAAATGGTGTGGTAACCCCCTGATATCACTGTTACCACCCTATGTTATTCCTAATGATACTAGTCAGTCTATAAAGGATTTTTTACAATTTCATTGACATTATCTCCCTGATAATATTGTGCAGATTATTGATAATCATTCCTTTTCTTCTGATGGGGACTTCCTTGTTTGGGAACCTTCTCCAAATGGAATTATAGACTCTAAAAACTATTATAAGCATCACTTTTTTTATAATGAATCTAATTATCTATGGGTGAGTCATTTTAATAATCCTTGGATTAATCCTTCTAGGCACACCCTTATTTGGAACATTGCACATAATATATTTCCTACTGAAGTTACTCTGCAAAAATTCAGCATTCATCTTTGTTCTAAATGTCGCTTGTGTAAACAACACAGGGACGATGTGATCATCTTTTTCTATCTTATGAAACGGACTCTTCCTTATGGAATTATGTTTTTGAATTATTAAATTGCATATGGATCTTAACTGACTCTATTTCTTTTTTTAAAAAAAAAATTGTATTATACACGAAGTTTCTTTACAGGTTAAAAATATATTTCTTGCGGCAATGGTAGAACTCTTGCAAGAGATCTGTTACATTAGAAATGATCTTATTCATAATAATCACTAATTTAGTCTTAATGCAGGAAAATATCGGATTCTTATTGTGATTCATGAAGCCGCCTCAATTCAAAAAGACTATTGCAACAACTCGGTTAGTGACTTTGAGATCCTTTTTCATCTCTGTGTTCCTGGAATCTACCCTAATCCAAAATGCTCTTTTGAAGTATTATGGCAATCTCTGATGCCGGGATGGATCAAAGTGAACGTTGATGGTGCTTCTAAAGGCAATACAGGCCCTGCCAGTTGTGCTGCTATCTTCAGAGACTCAGCTGGCTAGTGTTAGGGTTTCTTTTATGTTGGATGTGGTCACTCTTCATATCTGGAGGTGGAAATGCTTGGAGTCATTCATGCTGTTGATTTTGCGCTTCAAAGAGCTTGGAGAAAGCTTTGGATTGAAAGTGATTCTACCACCATCATTCATGCCATCTGGAATGACATCATTCATTTTTCCTGGACACTCACTACATGCTGTATGAATTGCTTGAAGACGCTCCATGGGATTGATTACATTGCTACTCATTCCTACCGTGAAGCGAATGTCATTACTGATGCTCTTGCTAACAAAGGAGTTCATCAGAGCATGACTTGGCTAGACACTCTGCCAGCTGATTTATCTTATCTTTTTTATAGAGATTGTAAAAAAATCCCATCTTTCTAACTCTTGTAACCTTTTTTATTAATAAATTGTTCTTATATCTTTGACAAAATCATTACCTTTTAAAAAAAAGTTGAGACATTGCATAAAGCTTGGACGTTCATAAGAAATAAATCAAAAATTAATCAAATAACATAAGCCAAGGAAGTATAAAATTGGCATAAGATAGAGAATTTCATCATACACATAAGCATATAAAATTATTTACTTGGTATTCAAGTAATTTTTCCAATACTATCATAGTAAAATGGATTTACTCCCCAAATCATCATAGCTGTCATGGTTCATTCCTAAGACTATCATAGGGGAAAATACCATAATTAACTGTGTAAATTCCACATTACTATTATATTTATCCCATGATATATATATCTTTACCCAATGAATTAGAGGGAGATATAGGTCTTATCCATCACATAATGAAAATCAAACATATGTGTTTCACAATATTATAAAACATTCATCATATAAGAACCCATGAAAAGAAATGGGGTTCATTAACATTTAATCAAAGGATAACGCATTAAAAAGAAATATGTTTCATAAACATTTTATCATAACATAACCAATAGAAAATAAATGGGATTCCAAACATTTAATCTGATCATAACACGTGGAAAAGAAATAGGTTTTTTAAAAAATTCATCATTTCATTATAGCATAAAACATAGATAAGGAATGGATTTTATACCCATCATTTCATCGTAATCATAAACCATCCTAAGAAAGAATAAGTATGGTCTCCTCGATATCTAGAGTAAATAAAAATTTAAATCATGGTTTTTATTCATTGTCTAATAGAAATATAATTAAAATAACTTTAAAAAATCTCTGGAAAAATATCATTTCCATTTTTAAATCATTTACTTAAATTTTAAGAATTTCAAAAATACTATGAAAAAAAATTATTAAAAAATTACCATTAAAACATATAAATTAAGCTTAAAATAATTTATCATTAATAATTTTAGGAAATTAAATTAATTTTGTATAGGTTCAAAATCATTCCTTTCGTACTTTAGTAAAAAATCAAAAATGTACCTCGTTCAGAAAATTACAAGAAAAGTCATTTTAAAATATTTTTATAAAAAGTTTATAATGGGTAAAAAGGTATTTAAACAATAATTTTATAATATTAATAACCTTATTTAAAACATTTTTATAAATTGTGTATATATAATAAAATGGTTTTTCGATCGAAGAGAGAAATAATGTTGGTTTTTCTTTAAAAACATATTTTCAATCATTTGAGTACATAATTGAGAAAAATGAAAATAAAACATGTATTATAATGAATTAAATATAATATAAGAAACTTCATAAGTCTATTGATATGTAGATAATAGTATTTCATCTTCTGAAACATAATCATAAAAAATCTCTATAAATAATGAGATTATAACAAAAAGCCCTTTACACTTTGGTAACTTTTGAATCATAATCCACATGAAGAAATAAACATATGTGGATATTTAAATCACAATAAATTTAACAAAGTTAATCATAAAATCCATTCAGGGGTATTAGATACACCACAAAAAAGAAACAAGTGGTGAATATAACATTTGTCCAATAATAAAAGTGGGGAAAAAGTCTTTTACTTATTTGGTAACATTTGAATAATAAGACCTATAAAAGAAAAAATTAAAATTAAAATTTAATTATATTTATAATAATTAAATTAATTATGTATTATTTTAATGGTGTTTTATATACACCTCATAAAATAATATAGGTGCATAACATAACATATGTCCCAAAGAAGACAATTTGAGATGAAAGTTTCTTACATAAGATCAGAATACCTTTATACATGATAGAGACTACATCATAATAAATATATATTTGTTATAAATATATTATAAACACATAATAATATATATCATACCATATATTACTTACTTATAACCTTTTATCACCCATTTGTTAACACTTCCTTATTAAAATCACTGTTTCGGGAGATATCTGCTTCGTTTTTCATGTATGTTTTGCCTCGGTAGTTTTGGTCCCTGTATTTTTGTTATTTTTATATCATATATAAAATTTTAATAATGTTATTATTTTCATTTATATTAATTATATACATATTCATGGTCATATGTAAAATTTTTATATAGCAAAATGAATTACACAATTCATGTAGATGGTGGGTCGTACATATGCATGAACGTTGTTTACATTTTTTGATGGATAGAAAAAGAAAAGGTAAATAATAATTATATTTTATAGAATACTTTTTATATCATATAAATCATATATATTTATAAAATATATCTTTATTACCATCCAAGTAAAATTAAATTGGAAAAGATTGCATCATATCGTTTCGTAGAGGTGGTAGTCCACATATATGCATGATCAATGTTATTGTATTCAAACAGATTAAAAGGTAAGAAGTTGTACGTGATTTTATAATTAAATTGATATAATTATATCATATTTATATTATATAAATATTAAAACCATCATAATAACCATCCATGAAAAATTATGTTGGACAATGAATTCTACTTCTACGTGGAGACAGTAAGTCGTACATACTTATGAGCGATAATTTAACTTTTAATTTGATGGGAAGGAGGGTGGATAATTGTTATTTAATAATGATAATAATATTTTAGCATGTTTAAGATAATTAATTATTTATTTTATGATAAAACCATATATTTAAATGAGGTAAAATAATAAATAAAATGGAAGTGGGTAGGTTGGATGATTACCTCTTAGTTGAGAAACTCTTTTTGTATTCCAACTTAATCCACAAAGGGATGGTATTTTTTAAAGAACGAAATATCTATTATGATTTTAAGAAATATATTAAGTAATTATGGTATGTATTTGTGGATATATAAGGATATATGTGGTGAATGAGGTTGACTTTTATAATTGAGGTGAGGGGTATGTTAGGAATTTCTTAAATATTAAATTATAATTTTTTCATTCTCTAGATAAAATGGAACCAAATTTCTAGGGATTTGAAACTAAGATATGATATGGTTGAATTAACATCATCCATTATAATATTTATAAGTCTATGTTCTATTTTAAACCTTATAATTTATTTTAACCTCTTAATTAACATAATTTTACATTAACCACGGTAACATATTTTTCACTCTAAAAGGGTTATAATTTTACATATAAGGTGAAAATTGTATCATAAATAGCCATGTTATTTACAAATAATTTATCAATAAAATAAAAGTACTTAAAATTGAGTGGTTATTTAAAAATAATTTATCAATAAATTTTTATTAATTAGGAAATATATATATATATATATATATTATTTAATTTCATTTACACCTGACAATTTAATGGATCATTTATAACTTTCACATTAAATAATAATATTTTAATAGTGTATCTTGGTTCATTTAATCTTGGTGTTGTGTATAATGCAAGCTACCAATGAAATTAAATTTTATTGAAAAAAAATTAATTTAATAAAATATTTGGGTGTTACATTATCCACCATATTAATAAATTTAATCCTCACAATTTTAACTTGTTCTCGTTAATCAAAGGTTTTGACATTTAAAAATTCATTTGTAAAAACTACATCATAAAAAGGGTTAATAAAATTACTCTTGAAAAGAGAGAATGGATAATATGAAGGTCATCTAAAATAACTCATAACTAGGTTCCAAAATTCTAGAACGTTGGTTAGAATTGAAAATATGGTCATAGATGTAAAGATAAACATACAATGACTAATATAGGTTGATAGAGAACATTTTGGGGAAATATTTAACAACCACAAAACGATTAATCGGTGAGGGGTTAAAAGACGATTGATTCATCAGAATTGAAGGTTATAAGATAAATTTTGTTCTTAACATGGTTTTCCTATTTTTGAGAAATTCATATATTATCTAGACTAATAATATAAGGAAATATACCAACTTGAAAAGTATGATTTCATCCTTTAATCAGTTTCCACCACAATCTAATCTACTGCTCCAAATAATGGGTATTCGAGATTATTTTTTTATGTGTGAAGAACTAAAATAAAATTATAATAGATCAAACAATTATATAAATATATTACACTTATATTTATCGATTAACCAGAACCAAAAATGTTTAGCACAATATAACTCTAAAAATGAATAAAACATCATATAAATAAATAAAACATTAATCTCTAAAACATTAATTACTTCAATAACTTCAACATTAAAGAATGTTTTAATCTCAAAGGTTATATCATACCCTTTAACTTATATCTTCAAAAAAATTATTTTAAATATTCTCAAATAATCTTTCATTCTCAATAACTTTTCAAACCTATATATTATATATACTTTAACCTAAATGAAACATCTCTAAAATATCATTAATATCTTTGATAAATTATTAAATAATCTTATAAGGTAGTGAAATTCACCAAAATATAATGAATAAAATTTAGAAACTAACCTAAAATATAATCCTTAACTTGACCATAAATATCTATAAAAATAACCTTGTCAATGAATCACTTTTCAACTATCAATATCATTTATATACCACTATCTAGTAGTCCATGATTAAATTTTCATAAAATTATTTATCATTCCCAATGGGTATTTAAACCATAATATAGTATCAAAATCCCATCACTTAAAACATTTAAAAGGGGGTTTTAAAGCCTTTTAACTTAGAATTAACCTTAAAAATATGAACCCATGATTGTATCTAGATCATTTAAGTTAACTTTGCATGAAAACACAATCATTATTCTCTAAATAAAATCACACGCTATTTCCATAAATCCAAAAATGTAATAAATATAATCAAATATAACCCAAATAACTTTTCTACAAAAACACTAACCAATTATAAGGTCATCAATACTCTCCCATCGATGTCAATCACATCTTTATCCCAGTTAAGAATTTTCAAATTTCTTGGTTATTAGTACCATTCAAAAAAATCAAATCCATAAGGAAAACTAACAAGGAACAATCCTTAGATGTGTCATGAATCATATATCAAAAATACCATTTATTTATTTATTAAATCCAAATATATAAACACTTTAATACTTTCACTTCAAATGTTGGCATGGAGGTATCATTTAAAAGAGTTCATTAACTAATATAATGCTAAGGTACACAACATATAATACATTTTATTACTTGGAAATTATTTTCTATGTTCACTTTATTTTCACATAGAGAACATATTCCCTTCAATTCGAAATATTATTCTATGTGCCTCTTCCAACATTCTAAAGATGAAGGAAATTGATCATTATTACCATCATGATCGTTTCCATATGAACTTACCTAAAAGTCCATTTTTTTTCTTGTTTGAAATAATATTAAACACACCTATTTTTATGATGTTAACCATATTTCAAGATAGATGATTAGAAATAATAATAATAATGATCCTCATTCTAGTTCCCATCTCATTTTACTACTAAGGAGGACAATCATTGCATTTTCCATCACATTAATTCTTAGAATGATGTGTTGTGGTTCCATCCATTGACTAAAACCAAAAATCAATGTGTAAATTTCAACCTATAATAATATGAGTAATCTATGAAATAATAATGAAATATATTTCAAAGGATTTCTAAATCATGAAACCTTATTTTAAATCAATGGATCCTTAGTTCTAACGTATTTTATCCATGGTCATCACCAAAACATTAGGACATTATTCTATACTATGACTTATACCAATGGTTGTCACTAAATATTTTTCAACTTAGTTTTTAATGGTTTACTAAAACGTACTCTAATAAAAACTATAGTGAACCAGACTTTTCATACATAGATATCACATCTTAGTAGATTAATATTCATTACATAACATATTTATCCTTTCTAAAATCGTATTGGTCAAGTGTATTTGGAAATATTAACACATAAAAAACATATTCATAAGAGTCCCCCTGTTATGATCTTTATAACTAGAACCCTTCTCATACATATAATTCTTAAAATCATTATTCATAATTTGGGGAAATTAAACATAATAAAGGGTGATCTTATATGCTTATTAAGGGTAAATAAGGTTGATATCAATGGTATCATAAGAATAAAATGATCATAAGGATCTAATAACATGAACATACCATTATGAATCGATACCCTAAACATCATAGATTGTAATCTTGATTCATGGAATAAATCATAATATTTTATAAGACATGAATAAGAAAATAATGAAAGCACAAAATCCATGAATGAAAATCGTTGGAATAATACATGGAATTTTGGCATACGTATAAGCATAGAAAATCATTTCCTTAGTAGTCAACGATTATTCCCAAGACTATCATATTGTATTTAGCTAACTCCCAAACCATATTAGTAGTCAAGGTTCACTACCAAGACTATCATAGTGGACAAAGTCAATTAATAAACTGCGTTCACTCCCCATTGTAGACCTATTTATCTCATGATATATCTATATTTTCCAAATTAATTACGGTAAGATATAGGTACACATGTCACATAATGAAAGGATAAAGTCACTTAATGAACTGGGTTCACTCCCCATTATAATCATGTTTATCACTTGATATTTGTATATTTCCCAATTCGTTGTAGTAAGATATAGGTCACACCCATCACATAACGAAAATCATGCATATGTGTGCTGCAATATCATAAAACATTCATCATATCAAAACCCATGAAAATAAATGGGTTTCGTAAACATTTCATCATATCATATCTTAGGGAAAGAAAATGGGTTTCATAAACATTTCATCATAGCATAACCCATGGAAAATAAATTGGTTATTTAAGCATTTCATTGTATAATTACCCAAGGAAAATGAAATGGTTTTGTAAGCATACCTTTATTTAGTCATAGAATAACACATGGAAAAGGAATAGATTTCATACCCATATTTTTATTATAAAAATATACCATCTAGAGAAAGAATATGGATTATATCCTTGGATTATATCCCTAGTAATGAATAAGTAAATGCAAGGGCTGTTTTCATTGATGAATATAAATAAAATTAATCTTTCATTAAAAAATATTTTAGTAAAATATGATTTCTATTTTCAAATCACTTATTAAAAATTAAAAAATTGAAAAATTGAAAAAATGTTGTGGAAAACATTTTCCTTAAAAATATCAATGGAAACTTGTAAAGGAATCTACAAATCATTGATCAGTTATGAGGTTAAGAGATTACCTTCATTTTTTATAAGTTAAAAACAGTCCTTTTATGAGTACCTAGAATACATGAAGTATCTCATACCTGGCCACTTAGTCTAGTATCAGTAATCCATCCTCCCAACATCTATTAGGGTGCCCTATCCAATTTTTTTGTGACTAGAATTATCATATCTAACCTATGATAATGGAATGAATGCCCTGATATTTTCAATTGAGATGATATAATGGAATTGAATTGGTGTTGTTGATACTCATTTAGTATGGTCATAGGTACCTTACAATTGAACTGGAGTCCTTGGGACCATCCATCCAATAAGCCAATGAGGATGAAAAAGAATCTTGATTCCTTAATAGTGAGGCCTGGTTATTTCAAGTCTATGTGTTCACTAACCATGTCCTCTAAATACTAGGATGTCCCTGGCTAGAAGACTCACTAGGTCATTACCAAGTCTGACTTGGGACACGTGAAGTATCCCAGTGAGCTCATGGGATACGTGAAGTATCCTAGTGAGTGCCTGGGATAAATGATGTATCCTAGTGAGTACATGAGTTACATGATGTATCCCAATGAGTTCCTGGGATATGTGAAGTATCCCAGTGAGCGCCTGGGAAAACCTGGTCATAACATCTAGATAGGTACCCCCTTAGAGTGTAGTTAGGCCTAGGAATGTATCTGGGGAAAACCTGGCCCCATATCTCATCTCCTCATTATCAAACAACCAACTCCATTCCAAGATACCTCAAATAAAAGATATCAACTCAATGGAAGTATTAGGAATGATACAGGTGCAAGGGAATGGGTGGGGTACTGAAAAGTTGGTTCAGACCAGTCAATGTTGGAATTGACTATTTGTAAATTTTGATCATTTCACAATGTGGTAATCATTCCTAGATGTTGTTGGCCTCTTCATTAATTAGGTTTGGGTGGATGTTGGTTTTGGGATCTTTTAAAAAATGCATCTACCTTTTCTCAGCTTATTTCTACCTCTTTTCTTCATACAGTGTAACGTCCCTTCCTTTAATGGTGGTCCTCACTGATTAGAATTTGGAAATGGGTGGTCTATATCTCTAGTTTATTCTCAATTAAATCTAGATTGCTTCAACTATTCATAGTTTTGAGGTGGATTGAGGGTTTATGAGAGGCATTCTGAATAGCAGGCTAATTGGTGTGATGGAAATGTAGTGGACAAGGTCCAAATATATTGGAAAAACATATGGTAGGAAATAGGATAGTGATGTTTCCATTGGACTTTTAGAACTCCAAATCACTCATCCCTCTTTATCACTTGAATGATAGGCCTAAAGTGTATTCCATTCAACGATGTTCGAATGCATAAATTTGTGGGTGTATGAAGGTTATGTGACAAGAAATGGTTTCATGGATGGTCTCAAATGTGTTGTCCATTCAATGAGATCACCAACATCATTCCCCTAGTATGTCTACCCGAGCACTAGAACCACTAGGAAAAAAGGGGAGGAGTGAATCCATCAGGATAATATAGGTAGTTGAACCTAGTCATTACATCTCAAAATAATATAGGTAGTATACTATCAAGATTAAACTGAGGTCAGTGAGCACCAGGTACTCCCAGTTCTGCTCAACTAATGTTCGACCAAGAAATGACCAGGTCCTCACTGGGATACGTAAATCATGTATCCTAGTGAGTACATAGAATTAATGAAGTATCTCTGACCCAGTAACCTGGTAATTTCCAATTTTTGTGCTGAGTGGTTGCACCATGTAGTGAAAAGATCCTTCTCATACTAAATTATTTCCATTCATATAATAATAAATAATCAGGACCATAGATATTATTATTTTCCTTACATTGGATTTGTTTGGTTAATAACTGACTAAATATATTTCCCATCACAGGTTCCCCTTACTTTGTAGAAATATTTATTTTGTCTGGTATAATTGATGTTGGGAAAAGGTGCTTAGGTGATCTTATATCCTAGTGTTAGTTCAGTTGCATATCTATAGAGGAATGACATGCAATGCTTAATTCTATTATAATCTTGAGAGCTTCACATGCATCAACCATAGCATGTTTTGTCATTAATATCCCACATAACCACTGGAGATATTTTAACCACAGGTGGGTTATCACAACTATGATATTATGATGCACTCCCAATTCCTCCAAAGGCATAGGCGCCTCTTTACTTTGAATTAAATCATAACATCGAAACATACGACCATAATTAAAATATTTTTATGATTGGTCTTCACTGTCCGATCGGAATAAAATGGAAGGATGATCCAAAAGATCAAGACCCGTGATAGAGTAATCATAAATTACTCGAATATGCCCTTGAAAATACGATAGACATGATTGAAGCCAATATTTAAGCATTAATTCCTCTGATAGAATCATCTCGTTATAACCATACTGATTCTAAAGTATATTAGCTACTTGTTCTAAATAATCCTAATCCTTAGTATAGGACTCCCAATGAATAAACCTTACCGTTCCCAATTAGTATGGTCTAACAAATTTATATTATAGAAGTCCAATACAAATTATCGAATGGTAAAGGAATAATCCCCCTAGGGGAGTACGCTACAAGAATGTGGCAGAACCATTGTCGGTTATAGTTAGGGTTATTGTGATCTGGGAGAGATGAATTTATTCTGTATCTCATGTCTCTCATACAAAGAGAATTACAAAAACAAGTAACACCCATGCTATGACACACAACATTCTAGGCCACACTATAGGGAACTACCTTTAACATTATACTGTTAATAGGCCCATTCGTAATTTCTTCATGAAATAAAGACCTCAAAGTTGGAAGCAAAATATCTACTCCAAACTTGGACATAGACTCTTTATAAACCTCTACCACATGGGAATCCCCAAAATATCATCATAGAGGAGAGTATAGTCACGAAAGACTAGAAGGACATACTTTATCTATAGAATACCATACAATAAAGTGATGTCATAATGCATACAATGACCAAGAAGACAAGTATCCAAGAGGTTGACCTATTTCAAATTTTACAAGATGGTTGGAATGAGCTTTGTGACTCGTTGGGTCCTAGAATTCATTTACATCAAGACCTGAAATAGCCCATGAAAAAGTTGTATCACTATTAAACAATGTCTCAATAAACTTCCATTGTATCTGTAATCAATGTAACATATGACAAGTCAAAACTAAATAGAGAATTCAATTTTTATAACAACTTATTATGATTATAAGTTCCATCTGTTGGAATCCTATATAAAACAAACATACACTAATCACGTGCTACTGAAAAAGATATTTTTAAGATTTGATAGAATAAAAAACATCATGAAATTGAAAATGATTTTCCAATGCCCTCTTCCTAGAAGGCAACCTGTATGGGTGCATACTTCACCAGTTTCTCTTTATCAATGAGTTTTTCATGTTCCAGAACCATATCAAAGATTAATAAGACTAAAAATTTAAATAGAATCGTAGAAGACCAAAAATATTTACAACCTAGAGCTCAGATAGTAGAGTACATATGCCATGGAATGTTTACATCATTGGGGTCATCCCTTTGGGAGGACCACCCAATTAGGTGTGAATAAATAGAGCAGTAGGGTAATATACCCCACTAGTCAATCTAGAAAACCTAGTTGGAAAGAATAATGGTTCATGGTAGCTTTTTGGAATTTATTCAAACATTGGTGATTGCAGTGTAATTTGATCCCACATAGATATTGAGAATATATCCCCAATCATTCTATATAAAGAGGTTTTCCCCTTGGGAGTATAAATGAATACGTTCTCTAGGGTACTAACTGATAATAAAGACTGCCGAGGGAGCTAGTGGAGACCACATTCCATAGTGAAATAAAAAACCCATGGAATTTATCATTCATCTAGATCCATGGATACTTCCCATGGGAAGTAAATGAATACGTTCTATCATTAGCTGTAATATAGAGGTTCTAAAATACTCTATTGATCGATGAACAGGGAGTCGAACAACGAAATCTAGGGTAGCCAAGGAAATAGCTAACTTGTTTTCATCTCTAGGAATGTACTGAAACTCAATTTCTTAGATCCACTTTATCAGGTGTGCAACTAGTGTTGGATAAGTAATTAGCCAAGGTTCCCTTTTCATGTAGAACCAAGTAGATTTTCTAATTAGTAACTTCGAATAAAAAATGATTGGTTGAATCATGTTTTTGTGCTGTTGTGAGGCCTTCGAAGAGAGACTCATATTCATCAATGTTGTTAGCTGATGGAAATATGATTTGATCTTCCTTCAGGATGAATAATACGTCTAGGGAGAGAAGCATGATCCCTAAATCAGTTTCTTGATCATGGATAATGCCATCAAAAAACAATTTCCTTGTTTTTTATTTCCCTTTTACTTCAATGGAGAAGAGGTTCACCTGGAAAATCTATACGAACTAGGTTTCTCTGGGAGGATGGACAAAAAATATCAACTTCTTTACAATTGATCACCTTATGAGTAATATAGGTGATATCAAACTCAAAAATTCATATCTTCCATCAAGCGGTGATAGCTAGATTTTTGAATACACACTTGAGAGGATCCATCCAACTAGGAGCTCACTAGGGTGATTGTTGGACCCATGATGCTCCCGAGAGTGGGCCAGAACCCCATAGAGCCCACTCACTGGGGATGCACTCAACTGGACCACTAACTAGATCGGGTTCGTGGATATCTCCTCTAGATAGTTGAGGATTTATTTTCCCTATGTCAGGATTTGTACCCGGGGATGACTGGTGGAAGTCGAGTATGCTCCCCGGTTGGTTAAATTCCAATCATCCCTGGGTACGAATCTCAACAGAGGTGAAATAAATCTTCAACTGGATAGAGGAGATATCCATGAACCCGGCCTAGTTAGTAGCCCAGTTGGGTGTATCCCCAGTGAGTGGACTTTGGGAGGTTATGTTCTACTGTCAGAAGGATCATAGTTCCAACAAAAAGACAACTTTTTATCTGGATTACCAGTTTAGACATTTTTATTAATTACATAAATCATTTAATGTCTCCCACTATTTTATTGGACTCTAGGAACCATCTATGCTAGAATCGGAATACTCTGTCTCTTGAGTATTATAGTGCAAAGGATCCTGGAACCACCCCTCATAGTCTACAAACTAAGGCTACACCACTACTTGAAGGTTTCTAGGTAGGCTTCTGGTGGGGCGACTGGTTAAACTTGTTGTTCCTTGATCTGTTGAGTGAAGTCCCAGCTTCATTGAATCAGTACTTGATTTACTCAATGCTTGCTTCTAAAATTAAAACATGTAAGATATGGCTATTTATTTGCTGAAATTTTAGTTAATTCGAACCATATTTCTTATAAGGACTCCCTAGTAGTTAGAGGCAGCCTCAGCAATGGCATGATCGGCACCTCAAACAACCAGTTTTGTCCAAATTTGAATGACGGAAGGCTATTTTGACATAATATATTTTTGAGGGTTTTATTATTTTTATTGTGATGAAATAAATCCTTTTCTATTTTTATAAGCACGTACTATGTGATCGCACTCACAACTAACCGTTCAATAAATTGAAATATCATCACGTCACATGTTCATTTTATCTTATATGCTTGTTTATTATTCCATGTGATCGCACTATACTACACATTCAGAAAATAATAATACCATAGAGAAATATAATGTTAAATCTAATCAGGAGCCGGTACTATTGTCTGATCAGTTGAGTGAATAACAGACAAACCAAAAGACTATGGGTATGTACCTTTAGTAGTGTGGCATGCAACTTGAATAGAATCGTCTGCTCATCCAATGCATCCAATTGTTTTCTGGTGCGTCGTTGTCACTTGGCATGAAATGCATCAAACATCGTCTCATCATTATAAAAATGTTCTCACACATAGGAAAGGGGGTCTCAGGGTATAAATATACAACTCTAAGACTGGTCGTGTTGACCCTTAAACATATAATGACACTTGAGATGACACGAAAATCGTATTTTATTTAATTAAAAAAATTATTAAACCCGACATGAAATAATTAAACAAATTAATTAAATAAACAAAAAAACATCAGACACGCATTGGTAGGTCGACGACTCATGACCAACATATACTCAATAAATGTGAGTATATTAAATAAATGAAGAATAAAAATTAATCTTTCATTAAAACGAACTTGAGGGAATTATTTTTATTGAATTAAAATTTCACTCTTATTTTAATTCAATATAAATATGTCATTCTGTCCCATTTAATTATTTTAATTTTAAAACTAAAAATTAAATAAATTAATTAATTTAATTAATATCCTAATTAAATTAATTGTGTTGTATAAAATATAAACCAAAAATAATATTAATAAGTAGAACCAATAAACCTATAGATCAACCTCAGTAGATCCTATTCCCTAGAACTTAGGTTACAACATTAAGTCAATCATTGGAGAATAAACTTCATTTTGGTCTTAACTAACTATAAGACCAATGTGTGTTTTCTATATTTTGTCGAACATACATTACTTGGAAAACATTGACGCTCACACTAACCTCTAGTAGACACATAGTAATCATTTGTTTCAAATTTATATACTATGATCAGGTTTCTTACTTCTATCCTGGACTGGATTTTAGTAACTTGCAGCCTTTATTAGCATTATGTGATGTGACCATCCCTTACTGGTTACATCGTATAAACACAATCCATGATTTGGTGGTCATGAAATCCAATGCTAAATAATTTGATCATAGATATTGGTTGTGATAAGTAAAATTCTAACAGATTTGGGCATAACGGCTTGGTCAAACCAATAAAGCCTTGTTGGTATGACTCTTGTACCATCCATGTATCAACTCACTTGAATACCCACCACAGTATTCCAAATAATAATCCCCCCTTTCATGTTGATACATGGAATCCATTAATTGAATTTTTTTTGGTCTTATCAATTTTAGATAATTTTTATATACTGCTTACTTTTAGGAAATATTATTCATATTGAATAATAGATCACTGACTGCAGTGAATATAAAAACCATCACTATGGTTTTGTCCTTAATATGTAGTATGTGTCTCTGAAACATACTATGTTCCACATGCTATTGTGGCATAGTGGTACTCATGATGCTCTCAGATGGTTGTTAAGCCAGAGGTCTCTGGTTCAAATCATGGGGGAGGCGTATTAAATCCCAATAGGGCCAGGGGACAGTACTTTGAATTGGCCGAGTTAGTGGCCTAGATGAGGCCACTACTCATGTTTGGGGTTGGGGGTGCACGTCCTGTGACCCTGTTAGTGGTACATGGTCCTCTAAAAAGGGAGTGATTTTGTTGGACACTTGACGCTTCCGACAATGTAGCAGAACCCCACAGAGCCCACTCACTAGGGATACACTCAACTGGTACACTAATTGGCATGGGTTCAATTATTCTCCCCCTTCCAACGGGGGATTTAATATCTCCTCCCCAATGAGCCCCGGGATCGAGTCTCTGGGGAGGTGAGAATAAATCCCCCGCTTGTAGGAGGACAGTACTTGAACCCGACCCAGTTAGTGGACCAGTTGAGTGCATCCCCAGTGAGTGGGATCTGCGGGGTTCTAGTCCATTGTCGAGAGCATCAAGAGTCCAATAGTGATATATCATATAATGGTTAAGCTTATAATATTCCCAAATCATCATAAGTTAATGATTTTATATTTATAAATAATGGGTTTCGTAGTCAATAAATTCCTAAATGAGATAATAGATAGCATTATCCTTCTTGTGTATATCATTATACTAAAAGAGGACTACCCCTAGAATCATTCTAGTGGTCAGAATATAGTGGAGTAGAGGCCTTCTTGGCATTGGTGGAGATAATATTGGGGAATTCATGAGATACATCTTAAGTTTCTTGAAATATTCTTGTGGTCTACTCAAACATTGGTGTTCTTATTAAGAAGGTGACTCATGTACTTGCATCTCTTACTGGCTTGAAATATGAATCATTGAAGAGGTTGCGACGAACTATAAAAGACTTTGTAACACCTAAATAATTATTGGTTTAAACATATCGATTGTGTCCCTATTCGTTGGAAATATCTACCTTGATTCATCACTTATTGATGATGAATCCTAGAATCCTTTTCTAATAGGAGACTCAGAAGGTATGCATCTTAGTGTTTAGCTGATGGTTTTATTATAGTAGGTGTATTGTCTTTGATCTTCATGCATGTTGTATTCGATTTGGTGTATATATTATAAACATAATATTCAATGATGTATCCCATTTATGATGGCTATTATAGATCTTTGATAGGTTTCCCCTAGATTTTGAAACCTTTGGGTATAACTTTCCAGCAAAACTTCCCCCATTGAGTAATGAAGGAGGTCATCGATATGATCTTCTTCAATAATCTTGAACAGGTTTTCAGCCTAAAAACCCATCCAAAAATGACAACCTCCCATTTCTAGCTGGGAAATTGACCAGAACGTCAATGATGGGGAGATGGAAGTCATCTTTTGATGTTTACTTTTTCACGAAAGTCGATATACAAACAAACACATCAAGACAAAAAAAATATGAGCTAATGAATATGTCTTGGACCACTCACATGAAACGACTACATTTGAAATTACCGTTATCACATAATAATAACCTGATATTTTGTTATATATTTTGGGATATAATACTCTAGTTATCTGGGGGATTTGGGGGGAATTCTTTCTCTGAGATGAGTTTTGCAGTTTTGTCTCTCTAATGGGTAGGTGAAGCTAGTGATTGTTATCTTCTCGAGTTAACAATTAGATCCGCTACTGGTGGTAAAGTGGATTTATACTCCTATTCTACCGTTGGTTTATCTTTTTACCCTACACCTTCATGGTATTATCATGAATCACCTTCATAAATATCAATTGAAATCATGCACTCTAGAGGGGAGTGAATCGAAATTGGGGGGAGAAAATCATTTTCCCGACATCAACATGATGAACAAGCTTATACCCAGATAAGAACAAATTTATCTCATGAATCAGTGCTTCAGCTTTAAATGCTTCCCTGGATACAACTACAGATGAAATGATGAATGGAACAACCTCACTCAAAAACACATACCCCTTCCCGACCTCTAATGATTCCCCCACATCCTCGATGTGATGAAAAGATGATTCTTTAATGGGTGAGTGTGTGATAAGTGATTCTTATGTCCCCTTTTTGGGGAGTACTCAAACATTATTATAGGTATTAAACCCCCAAGCTAGGATTCATGCCAACTAATGTCTAGTTCCTCTATAAAATTTGGACTTCCCCACCCTGTTAGAGGAGTATTGTCAATCCCTCCCCCCCTATTGGTCTACTACAGTAGGGGAAAGAGAAGCAGATTGGGTATGAGAATATCATAATCATTCCTCTATCATCTTTATATCCCTTGTGGTCTACTTAGTATCTATTCCTTAAGTATTGGATATCCAGTACCAATATTTTCTTGATTTACCATACCTTCCTCCCCCTAATCCTATGGGTTGAGTACCACTAGTTATCTTACGCCTCTAGTGATGAAACCATCAATTCTCCCAGTTGGATAGGGTTAGCTAGTGACTGATCAATTGATGGAGGCATAGCCTTTCAATAAAGTGTGTATTTCGATGCCTACCCAATCCCAGTTTTAGTCTTCCATTCATCAATTTATTATTAGGTATAGTAGTACCTATTAAGGGAAGGATCATTCAATCCACATGGGGGTCTAACGTGAGGAGTGAATAAAGAGATTGTTTCTTGTGACACCCCTTCCTCCCCTAATTTATAGTAGGACTCTAGTTGTTTCATCCCTAAATTCTTCCTTGATAACATTGTGGTTGCGGATATTTATGGTTGTATATTGGAAAAATTAGGTGTTGAGGTCTCCCTCTACAAACCAAATATCTTGAGACTTATACCTCAATGAAATTTCATCCTTACCAACCTAAAGGATTTATAAAGTCCACCACCTACTCTTTAAGTGAAGGTTTAACTATAATAAAATCTCTACTATAGCAAGGGATTGTGGGATTTTGTAGATATTGAGTCAACTATAAACTACTCATCTTTCTTGAAACCATAATTTTTTATGGAAAATATGGGTTCTACCATTGGTAAAAGGATGAATGATCCCAAATGGGGTGTGAAAATCCACTAGAAATAAACAGGGTTTATCTCAGTATAATATAGGTAGTAAACACGGGGATACTTCATGTATTGTATCACTAGGATACATGAAGTATTCCATGCCCTCCTAGGCACTCCAAACCCTGGTCCGTGGGCACCTTTTCCTTTTCTAAGATACCTGATTCAGGTGTCCCAGGTCTAGTAAGACCTTGTCAGACCAAGTACCCCCATGTCTAGTCATACAAGGCCTGACCATGAAAAAGCCAAGTGCTCACTGACCTAGGAGTAACTAGAATACATGATGTCTAGATTTTCACCATCCAAATGGAATACCTGAAGTATCCAAGTGTCTAATACCTATATTATATCATGAAACCCGATGTTAAAACAATAAAAATCATTTTGATTCTCTTGATTCATCTGTTCTGGTTGAGTTTCCCTCAATACCACCACTACCATCAAACCAAATAACTAGCATGACTACTGGAAAAAATGGCACACCATCTGAATAGAACCTTCTGCGGACCTATTAGTGTAAGGGGGCCCCAGGTAACCACACCAAAGGCAAACCCAGCATATTATTTCCACTCATCCAATCGAGTCAATAGTACACCATTTTTTGAAGGAAGATATCCCCACTACCATTAGAAAGCAGGGAATATACCCATCATCAGGTTTTTCACAACCACTACCTTTTATTCAGAACATCATACCATATGTGACCCATGTTGTTGCCTTTTTCCTTTTCCTTGAGTTGGACATAGAAAATATCAACCTTGTTGGAATTGGAAGCTCAACCCCTGGATATATGTAATTCTGACAATCTCAATACTCTACTCTAATAGTCCTGACCAATTAAAGATATTTAAAACAAAATGGAAGGTAGCAACTCTATGATGCTTTGGGCTTTGGGGTTATTCAGTATCAGTAGACCAGGTTTTTGACTGCTCAACTTGATTCCATCCATTCCACTCAAGACATGCCCATATCCGTTCAACCTGACTCCCATTTCCAAGCAGTTCATTCGGTGGTGTATGATTTGATTATGATTATCCCAATAATTAAAAAATTCAGTTTAGGTCTAGAAACACATCACCCCATATATAATTTTTGGTCAATCTGTAGTGGGTGGTGCAAATATTGGGTTAGGTGGTGAACTGATTTACCATATGGATAGTTCATCAAAAGAAACCAATAGAATGTCAAGATCCTTATAACACTGAGATTTCCATTTCACCTAAATTATTCTCACCCTTTCTTGCCCCCAAAAAATCTGAACCTTTCCATGATGATGTATTCATGAGCCATTTCCGTATTGTGCTATTTCACAGGTGGAACCACTGTTTGGAAAATGATAGTTAAATTTATTTTACAAACAATTTTTTAAAAAGTCAATCATCGGTAAAAATGCCATTAAAAAATATTATGATAATATAAAAAATCTTCTATAATTTTTTTCAAAAACATGGATATGGAATTAAAAATAATTTGTTTGAAGAGAGAAATAAATTTTATTTTTCTTAAAAACATGATTTTATTATTTTTCTGTAATTATGGTGAGAAAAATGAAAGGAAAAAATGTATTCTTATTAAATAAATAGAGTATGATAAATTTCATGTGTTTCTTTATATATATATATATATCAATGGATTTCATGATATGAAACTTAATACTAAATAATCACTAAAATATTAGGATTGTTATATAAAACCCTTAGCACTTTGGTAATTTTTTAATCGTAAGACCCATGAAATAAAAAATGTTGACTGATTTTTAAATCCAAATAAATTTCATAATATTAATCATAAAATACATTTATGTGAAGTATATACAGCACAAAAAAATAAACATGTGGAGAATAAGACATGTGTCCCATGGAAATAAAAATGAGAGGAAAATATATTTCAACTTTTGTAACTTTTAAATATTATGCCTCATGAAAGAATAAATCTTAAAAAACAGTAAATATTATTAAAAATTTGATTCATGATATATCATTTTAAAGGTTCTTTAAATACATCTCATAAAATGAGATAGGTTCATAGCATAACATATGTTTCAAAGAAGACAATTTAAGATGAAATTCCCTTACATAATATATGTCTTCCTTTATATGCATTGGAAAATGTTGAATAATAAAAATATATTTATTATAAATCTATTATATAACCATAATCATATATATAATTCCATATATTTCCTTAATTATAACCTTTTATCACCCGTTTGTTAAAAATTATTTATTAAAATCAATGTTCCAGGTGATATCTGCATCATTTTTCATGTATCCTTTGGTTCTAGAGTTTTGGTACTTGTATTATATCATGTTTGCGTAATCAATATAGTTTTAATACTTATATAATTATAATTCATATTCATTATATTCATATTTAGGGACATATGTAAAAATTATAGATTTAAAATTGAATTGTAATGTTCATGGAGATGGTAGGTTGTACGTATGCATGAGTGTTTCTTTTATTTTCCAATTGATGGAATAAAAGAAAGGTGATTAATAATTATAATTTATATAATAATTATAATACCATATAAGTCATATGTATTCGTTTAATTCATCGATATAATCATCCTATAAAATTTAAATGAAAAAAATCATACTGCTTTGTGGAGGTGGTAGTCCACACGTACGCATGAGCGATGCTATTGTATTCTAATGGATTGGAACTTAAGAAGGTATATGTGATAGTATAAATAAAATTAAATATTTTTCCATATGTAATATATATATGCATTAAACAAATAATAATAAGAAATTATGAAATATAATGATAGAAAATGAATTGTATCTCTATGTGGAGACGACAAGCCATACGTACACACGAGCAATACTTTACCCTCCCATTTGATGGTAAAGTGGGGGGGGGGGGGGTAATTATGATTTCATAATAATAAAAACATTTTTATTTTATTTATTTTACTTAAGTTATTATTTTATAAAAATACTTTATATTTAAAAGAGGTAAAATAAGAAATAAATTGAAAGAGGATGGGTAAGATGATTACCTCTTTATTAACAAACTCCTTTTGGTTTACACCTTAAACCTTGAAGGGATGGTATTTTAGAAAGAAAAAAATTTATATGACATGTTTAATAAATCTATAAAGGTATTATTTCACTGAATTTATAAGCTAAAAGGCCCAACATGGTGTAAATAAGTGAGGGAGTATGTGGCCTTTTAAAATTGAGGTGGTAGGCATTTTTTGGAATATGTTAAAATATTAAATTATAATAAAGTCACTCTCTAGATTAAATTCATAAAAATGACCAATGATTTGAACCTAGGGTGGGATATGTTTAATATACCATCGAAAAATATAACATTTATAGCTTTAAGTGCTATTATAAACCTTATATTTTGGTTTAACCCCTGAATTAAACTATTTTGACATTAGTTGTGATAACATATTTTCACTTTTAAAGGGTTATATTATTATATACAGGGTGAAAATTTGATCAAAAATGGACATGTTATGATATTTTTGACAATATGTTATCCTAATTTTCCAATTTTAATATTTTTACAACTTTTAAATAATTTAATAAATTATTATTTTGATAAAATATCAATAATGTCAATTTTGACACTATTCATTTAATTTGACATTAAATAAATAAAGTAAAAGGAATATTTAAAATATAATTATTTAAAAATCACCTAGAAAGTTATATATATCTATAAAATTCATTGGAAATATTAATTATTTTAAATTAAATTAGTTTTAGTTTTTTTTAAATCATTTAATTTATTTTTCTATTAACTAAATAAATGTTACGTTTGTGTTGTAAAAGAATTTAAGGTATTTTTTAATAACTAAATATTATAAATAAAATACCACTTAGAAAATATTTTATTATGATAAAAAAATCCATTTTAACTCATTCAATATATTTTTTTAACTCCTATCAATGTCAGGAATACTTATTTAATATGTTATTTTGACTTTTTCATCCTTGCACAAACATTTCACAATCATTTGGATAAGTCTCTTTTTATATAACTGATTTATTTATAACCATAAAAACATCTTAAAACATAAGAGTTAATAAAAAAGTCTATATAGGACTTGTTTCATCCCAAATATTATGTTTAGGGTACCAAATTTGACTTTTCTAGTGATTCGCAAGCTCTATGTCACAACTAAAACAAATTTTCATATTTAATATAGATTAAATTATAATTTATATTTTTTGAGTTAATAATGTTGGATATTTTCATTATTTTACCATTATTTATTCATTTTATAATTTTCATAAATTTTTATATTATGTTTATTTTTTGGCGATATCATAAAATATATCGTATTTCCAAAAAATTTATTTTTCTACGATTCACTAAAATTTTTACATCTTCATAAAAATATATAAAAAATATCCTAGTAGAAATTTGAAATTATGAAAATAAAAAAAATTAAATTTCATCAAATTAAATTCCAATAAATAACAAAATGAAATTTTTATATAAATGTTTACAACACAACGAAAATCTTATTTTAGAAAAATTCTTTTTTAAGTATTAAAATTCATTTATACTAAATTCAACCATAAAATTGATTATAAAGAACCTGGATTAATAATAATATAATATAATTAATTTTAATTTGAAATAATTTTAAAAAAGAATTTTTACTTTTGTAATGTTTGAAACAAAAATAAATTTTCAATAAAATTCAGTATTTTTCACTATTCATTGAAAACTCAATCCTTTTAGAAAAAATCATAAAAAATCAACCTATGATAATTTTAATATGATGATTTAAAATTGATGTTATTTTTTAAACAATTTTTTTTTAAAATTATATAAATTAATTATAATATTTTCTCACAAAAAGTAATAAAATCATTTTTGAAGAAGACGTATTTATGAAGCGTAAAACAACTTTACTAAAAATTGAGTTATTATTTACTAAAAATTTATCATTACATTTATATTTTGTCGTATATTTATATATATTTCATAGATACTTTAATCTTATTCATACCAGCTAATTTAATTTCTAGGTTATAATTGTCACATTAAATAATAATATTTTAATGGTATATCGCAGTTTGTTTAAAATTGGTGTTCTATGTAATGAAAGATATCAAAAAAAGTAAATTTAATTGAAAAAAATACTTCATAAAATCTTATTGTGTTAAATTAGGTTTAACTACCTATTTTCACTAAGAAATATCTATATAGGGTTACCCACTAAGTGCATCCAAAATATTAGTTAAATTCAATGTTGAATTTAATATGTTAAAATAAATATTATTCATGCTTTTTGATTTAAATATTATTTGAGATTGATTAATCACTAAGATTTAATTACGAGGTATTAAAAAGAATAAGTGAGTTAAATAATAATAATAAATATTTTCTTTCAAGGTTTGGAAATTAAAATATTTATTATATTTATCGACCTAAAATATAATTATAATTATTTATTAAATAAATATTCATTATTCATGGTTTGGTAAATATCAAGGTATATAATTGAGACAAGTTTAATGGTCTGATTGAGGATTATATAAATAATATTTATTTATTCTTAGGTTATACAATTGTTAAGTGAATAATAATTTTATTGTTATTAATACATGTCATTCACTATGAATTTAGTAATTGGAAAGGGGCTTGTGTGAAAATTGTTATACCGTGGAATGCCGTAAAAAATATAAAATTATATCACTTTAAAAAACACACTTGTTGTAAAAAAATGATAAAAATAAAATCTATCAAACCCTAAGGAGTGTTATAGAATCTAATGTGTGTGATATCCTCCTCTTCTCCCAATCCATTGACAGAAAACAAAGAGTTCTTCATCCATGTAGAATAATTCTGTTGTGTTCAACCATGAACAACATAAGTAGTTGAGAACAACTATGATAGAACCTAACGATTCCATGATTACATTTTGATATTTTGGTGTGCATGTGGATCACTAGATGTGGGATTATTCACTTGGGTATTGCAATACAATGATATTAAGATGAGGCTAAGTAAACTGAATTATCAACAAAAAAATAATTAAAAGTTAATATAATTAAATATTTTCTCATATATTAATTATAAATTACATGTAAAGATCCACATATTCTAGTTCTAGTGATTAATCAAGTAAATTAATCTGCAAACCACATATATGATATCAGTCATTATGAAAAACAATGACTACTTGTAAATTAAGAATAAAAATCTGAGTTGTTCTTACAACCTAGGTTCTTCCACTATTCCAAAAACCTACTAGTTGTATTAGAGGAGTCACACAGTTAATTAATAATTATTTATTAATTTTCTATTTAATGGTATGAATGTGAAATTTATTCACTTTGGGTCTATTTTTTCTTGAAATCCAAAATAGATTTTCTCTTCTTTCTCCTATATTCTCACTCACGTAACCAATAAATGGGTTAATTTAAAACACAGATAAATCCAAAAATTCCATATGGAGATGTCAAAGGTTATATTCATATTAAATAAGTTTACATGGCCTGTACGCCAATCTACACATTGTGAACCCATTCATATTTCTTGTATCTCTCAATAATATCTTATCAGACTGCTGAAATCAGATCAGCAATATGATAAAAGTGGATTAACACATTAATCTGGACAAGCTCACTTACAGTTTAAAGAACCAAACAGCATTTAAAATGTGTACATGGTGTGTCATCCTCATGTCTTTATAATATATATCATGATGATCTAATCATGTTCTTTATCTATTATACAACAAGGGGACTGAAATACCATGCAACTCTAAGTCCATATGTCATGTAATAATATTACACACCATGTACCTTATACACATCCATAACAAGAAACACACCGAGTCCATATGCTTCTGTTGTAGACATATTTAGAAGATATTACATACTATGTATATTAGTCAATGTTTTTTAGTCTACTGAAACATTGTTTTTGATTTTATGTGGATAAAATAATTAATTATATAATTAACCCTATTCACATTTGTTTCATGTATCATTTATTTGAAAGTACATTCCATGTCATAGAATGGTTAATTATATATTGAATTAATTTTCATGTTAAATTTTAAAACTACAAGCCGTGTATGGTATTTACTCATTTTTCACTCTATGTGTAACAATAGAACCACATTCAATGTAATTCACATGCGTTTCAGGTGTAATTTTATTGAGAATTTTCATCATGTAATTACTTATCATTTAATGTCTGTTAGATTCCAATGCAATTCACAAGCACAAGTATCATGCTAGGCTGTTCAGGCAAGCACATGTCATTGTCTCCATGTAAACCTATGTACTCTTTTAAATTTAAATAAAATTTATTTTTCTATTTATTTATTTATTTAAATTATTAATAATTTAATTTTAAGCATACACATATGGTATTAACATAAATTTAATTAATTGGATTGATTTAAGGTTATTTATCTAAATTAAAGATTTAATTAAAGTAATTTATGGATAAATTGAAAATATATGTTCATTCCATGATTTGTGGGTGATCGAAATATTAGACCAAACTTGTGTATTTGATTGGTTTACTATTAATTTATTATGGTCTTTAAATTAAAATATAGTCTATGTGTCACCCCCTCCTCCTTATATGTAAGGGATTGTGTTCCCATGGTTTTTTTATATAGACATCCTTATCCAATCCATTGGATACCCTCACGTTTGTGTGAGTAAAATAGTATGTAAAGATAGAACTCCCAAGTGAGTGGAGGTAGTCTGAGCCTCAAATCTGAGGTGAAACCATTCAAACTAATACATAGTATCCAAGGATGGATACTCCAGCAAAAACAAAAATACGATTCAATGCATTTCCCCCAAGGGTCAAGCATTGTTTTATCATTTTCTAGATAAACTAAACATTAGAAAATATCATGATCATGCCCCTTATATTTTATTTTTATAAGTTTTGTGGTTGATTATTTAGGTTTGTGGATGCTACATGTTCATCTAATAAATCAATTAATGAACATGCAAGATGGAATAAAATAAAAGTAGACTACATTAAAGTTTTATTAGACATGGTTAATCACTTAACTAAAATACACATAATATTAACAAGGCATGTACTAAGATAAAATCCAGGCTTTTACATATAAGGATAAAAATTCCATAACTAAAATTTTAATTTGGTATAGCCTTCCAATAATTAATCTAGAGTTGAACGCATTGTTTAAAATTCTTGACCAGCCCACGTTTGGGTGCTTTCAATTATTTTGGATCTCTAGCTTGATGTTTTTGGTTGACTTTACTTGGTTCACATCAAGGGTTTATTTTCCAAGAAGGACTTGGGTTATCCAAGAGACAAGTGTTTAGTGAATGTTTAACTGCTATTTCGGGATTGGGGAGTCCACTCAATAGATCAAGTAACCATGGGTTAATGTTATTGAAATGTTATGCCTACCTAAAACCATTTAAATAACTTTTCCAACCAAAGTAAGGGTTATGAGATGGGAAATGGGGACCCTTTACACTAGAATATCTGTGCAATAGGAAATACTAAAACTAAAGGTGAGGCCTATTTGGTTTTGGAAAAATTATGGGAGAATAATTAAATATAAATTTATTAATATGATTTGGTAATCAATGAATTAATAATTATCTGCTCTTAATTTATAGAAATTGAAAACCCCAGAACATTGATATTATCATTACAATCCGTATTATAGAAGGATAACCTTCTCACTGGTGTGAATTACCATGAATGGAATATGAACTTAGACATTATACTACCCCATGAATATAAATTATACATGTTGGAAACCCCACTTCCCATGTCGCTTGGGAAAGAGATTAGGGCGGAATAAGTATCTCTCTACCTGAAACATGTGGATTTCTCAATGGATTTCAAATTATTAATATTATCCACCATTTATAGTGAGATTCTAAAGTAATATGAGGATATGGATGCATATATAATCATTTCATATCTTTTTGATATTTATCAAGAGAATGTTGGACAAGTGAGATTTGAGATTTACAGTGCAGTTTAAAAATGCAATCATAAAGTGTTTGTGAAATCTGTAACTCACATAGTAAATAAGATTAGATATATAAAACACTTATACATTTTAGGCTTCAAGATCCCTAATGAGTTTTTTAAAGGTCTCATTCTTTCCCCACTACCTAAAATATTCCAAAGTTTTATTGTGAATTATATTATGATAAATAGTTAGAAAACTCTTTTGGAACTTCTTCCCCTCACACTCTAAGTTGATAAATATATAGGTCATGATAAAATTATAGTCCATATAATTATTATTGTATTTAATAATAAGGGTAAAGGTATGAGGACTCATTTTAATTCTGAGGGGCTAGGGAAACATCTTTCCTAGAAGAAAAAGATCCAGCGACAAGTAAATGGGAAGAATGTGTTATGTTTTTCAATTGGAAAGTAAGTCCACCAGATGAGGAACATCACTTAACCAAAAAATCAAGGGGAATGTAACAAACTAGATTTTTTTTAAATAATAATTATTCCCTGAATAAATGTATGTTATATTATATATTATCATACCCATAAAACACATAGAAAAACTATAAAATAATTATTTCATTAATTAAAATCATTATATTATTCAAATAATAATCCCATTAAACTAAAATTTATTAAAATGTAAAAACAGAGAATCGAATATAGAAAAACTATAATGGGAAAATATGGATTTCCCCGATCTTCTAGAATCATCACTCCCAAAAAGAACACTATTGAAAAGAAATAAAATATTATTGAACAAATCTAAATTATAGAAAATGGAAATATAGAACCTTCAAATGAATTATGTTGAATAATTTATTAAGGAATAAAGAGGTATTTATTAGAGGTAATTTGATTGTTGTAATAGTATGTGGTCGTTCGGAATAATAACCTGGTCATTGGGAATAGTAACCTAACCGTTGGAGTAGAAATTTAACCATAAAATAATAAAATTTATTATAAATAAAATTTATCATGTGTAATATAATTAAATATATATATTATAATTTTGAAAAATAAATATCATGATTAATAAACACAAATAAAATTTAGGCACATATTTAATAAATTTTTATTGAAAGTATTTTGTATAAATAATATTTTTTATATTAAAAATTAAAATTACCAATGTTAGAAATTTATTTTAATAAAATTAATATCCTTTTTGAAATAAAAACATAATAATTTTCCAAGGGTTATTTTTTTGGTAATTTTCTAAAATACTTCAATTTTTTGGTGAATAGTAAAAATGTTGTATTTTACATAACTCATATATCTTAAATTACATAATTCAGGATGCAATAATGACATAATAATTTCTATAACTTTAGTTCAAACCAAAATATATTTAATTTCATAAATTATTCATTAAAATAAAATCAAGTAAATTTCAAAACCAAAAAAAATGCATTTTCGAAAACTAAAGTCCAAAGTGATCCCTTAAAATAACAATTTTTATTTTTTCCACATTCCTTTTTAATAAAATAATTAAATTCAAATTATAAAGGGTTTTAATGTCCTAAAAAATATATTATAATTATACATTATTTATATTATAAAAAATATATTATTACAAGATTTATGTTTGATATAATATTTTATTCTAAAAATACACCTCTCCTCAAGTATAAATAACCCTTAGCCCTCACCTTGGAAAATCACTTATCTCAAAAATTATAAAGATACATTTCTTCCAAAACCCCCCTCTCAATACCCATTAGAATACCTAGGTATTTATTGGAGTAAACCAACTCCAAACATCAAGGTATTTTTAGTGTCATAAAAGAGAAGCTACATCGAGGAAAGAGTATGTTTCTATCAAATCTTCTCTCTTTTTATTATTATCTTTATTTTTCCCAATTCCTTTAAAAAAATCATAAAATATTAATTAGGTAGTATGTTAAAATTATATTAATGATTTTAACAAAATATATGCACTATATTTATGAAATATATAAATTTCAAACTTCTATTTCCTACTCTTTCGGCAATGTCTCGTCAATGGCCGGTTAATCACCCATGAGGAAATTTCCAATTATTTTATTATCTACAAACCTATGGATGGTTATTATATTTTATTTATGATATATAATTGTATATATATATATATTAAGCTTCTGTAATTAATTTCAACTAATGTATAATTTACATTGAATAAAATAGTGAAATCGTAGCAAACTAGGAAATGTTTATAGAAAAAATGATATCAAAATGTCTTACCATTAACCCAAGAAAATTAAGAAATATAAAAAATTTATTTTAATTTATAAATATTGGTAAAAATGAAAATAGTTAAATTTTTTATCAATGTTTTAATAAACCTATATTGTTTATTTAGGATGTAGAAAAATGACAAAATAAAGTGGGATTTAAGGTAAGGGGATTTTCAAACCTAATCACTTTCTTTGGGTTATCCCTAGTTCATGTAAATTTCAGCATTATATTATTATAATATTTATTAAATATCATTTCACTATTATTCCATTTTAATTTGAGGATATAAATTTTACCACCTTGATTTATAATCCAAAAACAAAAATTTTCCAAAAATAATTTTCTTTCCAAAACATATCTTTTAATCCTCTGGAGTTGTTTCTTATTCACTCAAGAATAATGATGTTTATTCAAAATATTATTTTTCTTGCTCAATTGGGAACCCCATGTTTATTAAAGAAATAATTATTTATGAAATACTTGTTATAACCTTTCTATTCTATGGGTCATTTCATGATTATGACTATTATACGTTTTATTCATCATGCATGTGTACATATATATTATGAAGTGATGGGTGGAGAATAAATTATATATCCCTCCAATGCATTGGGTAATGAAATGTATCTCATGTGATAATGTTTATTATTCATGAACATGATGATATATTGTTTCAAAATGATAATGTTATGATTATGCACATAAGTTATGAGTGAATAATATGCTAGCTTTTTTCACAACTATGTGTGGTATTTGACCCCTATGACGTGATGTTTTGTTTTTATACATTTCCACATTCTTGGTATTTATCAAATGATTCCTTTATTATTGTTATGATTATTTTATTCTTATTAAATTATTATGATGAGTATTCTTACCCACGTTATATGGATTCATGTCCCTTATTCCTCCTCTTATTGGGATTTTAGATCACCCATTCATTTGATGTATATCCTTAGGTGACTACATATACTAAGGAGAATGTAATCTTTTAGAAGTATAAAGAGTACAGATTAAGATAAATGTTTATGATTTATTTTGTTTAAGTGATATATAATCCAAATTTTCCCGTGATACTAAACCTTTCAATCATTGAATGTATAACTATTATAATTTTCATATTTAAAATAAAGTAATAGTAAGGTAAGAAAAATTAGGGTCACTCTATTTATAATCCTAGGTATGGTTTATTTAATTTTTGAATTAGTATTTGAAAAAATTAGTGAAAACCCTTAGGATAAGTCTAATTATATGTAAATACCCAAGAATCCTCATTTTAGAAAAAGGATAAACCTAGGTTTCCCATAACATATGCCTTTAGAGTTAATTGCCAAAAAATAAGAAATTATTTATTCACGATTTGATGAATTATGGTTTCTTAAAAACCTTTTTATTTTATAAAATGGTTGTAACTATGAGAAACTAGGCCAATACCCCTTGTGGGGGAAAAGGTAATGATTTTCCAAATGACATCCCTAATGCTATGGGAGGTGGAGTTCAAAACATTATATAAATGCTTATCCAGCTATCTCATGCTATTAACAATACCCTAAAACACATGGAACATCATACATAACCCAAGAAGGAATAAATGGATATTGATTCCTTTATATAGAAATGACCACCAGCATTTAGTGGATCCTATGATCCACTTGTCACAGAACAGTGGGTTAACTCAATAGATATGATATTTTTTGTGCTATATTATTCTAAGAAGGAGAAGTTAACTCTAGTTATCTATCATTTAGATATATTATCTGATAATTGGTTGTATTTGATAAAGAACACAGAGCTTAAGTATGAAATAGAATTGATGGAGTGGGAATACATTAAAAAAATAATTCTTACAAAGTATTTCCCTAGAACTATTTTGAGAAAGATGAAGATAGAATTTAAAAAAATGAAGCAAAATGAATTTTAATTTTTTTTATAGATTATAAGGAAATATTCAAAAGGATTTAAAGAAAGTACATGGGTTTTTTTATAAAAAATTATAAAAAGATAGATAGATTCTTTATTGGTTTAAAACCACACATTCAAAAGGTTGTAGTTATCTCAGACTTCAATAGGTATGAAGAAGTGGTTATATGTGATCTCCAAGTAGATATGAAGTTTTAATATTGGTCCTTTGGACATGAGGATAATAAGATTAAAATTGAGCCTCAAGATAGTGGGTCAAATAAAAATGTAGGAAAGAGGATCCAACCACCAATTTTTCAAAAACATTGGAAGAAGTATCATTGAAATTACCTCAAAGTGTTGAGAAACTTATTTAAGTGTGGGTGAGAAGACCACCAAGATCATGATGGTGGAAGAGGCATGAAGAATATGTTCAAAAAGATGGAGTAAAGGAAGGATCATCATAATGAAAAACCCATGGTTCAATGATTAAACTATAGGGAGAAAGGGCACTATGAAAGATAGTGCACAAAACCAATGGTCCTTGAGGGTAATTAGCATCAGCAACCACCAAATCCAATGGATCTAGGGAAAGCGTATTCCATTAATAATACTAAATTAGATCATGAAAATAATGTATTAAAATGTACACTTACTTTCCACTTGATAATATAAATGGTATTATTTGATTATGGTTCTACACATTCCTTTATATCCTGAAAGTTTTCTTGAACTATTGAATTAAAGGCTTGATACCTTGAAGTGAATATATCTATAAAAACACCCAGTATTGCGATCATTGAAAATCTAGTATTGTACTCCTAACCTATTTTTTTATGTGGGGATATTCTTCTAAAAAATCTCACAATTCTTCCCTTGGTGGGATTAGACACTATACTAGGCATGGATTAACTCTCTATATATAGATCCCACACAAGCTTCCAGAAAAATGAAATCTATTTCTATATTATGAACTATCCAATGATCCTCTAAAACTTGAAGGAAGATCATGAATAACCTTTTTAAAACCCCTAGATAGTGTGGGTGTTGATACCCTATTAATAAGAATACATTTCCCAAATTTTTTAGTCAATGTAATGTATCAACCTAGAGGAAATTCGCATTATAATCGAATACACTAGTGTATTTTTCGAAGAGTTTCCCAAACTTCCCCCTTTATCTTGAAGTATATTTCACAATAGAACTTATACCTTGATCCACTTCTATATCAAAATTTATCTATAGGATGACCTAGATCAAACTGAAGGGGTTAAAGAGGTAGTTGCAAGAGCATTTTTATAAAGTTTTCATACACCCTAGTGCATCAGCATGGGGTGCACTGGTTATCTTTGTCAAGAAGAATGATGGATCAATGCAGTTGTGTATAGATTACTAAGAGCTCAAAAATATCACTATAAATAAAAAAGTATCATCTAAGTATTGTTCTAGAAACATTAAGGAAGTATAAAATGTATTCTTAATTTATAAAGATCATCCTTTGGATGCATCAAGTAACATTATTGGGGCATGTAATCACAAGTGAGGGAATTTCTGTGGAACCTTCAAATAAAAAGAGAAATTGAGGAATAACCCAGGCCAACTAGTGTCAAAAAAATCCATAGATTTCTTGGATTAGTAGGGTATTATTGATGTTTTGTGATAAATTTCTCATGATTTTATAGAATGTTATATAATTTAACATATAAAGTGGTAAATTATGTATGATTGGAATAATGTGGGGAAATCTTTTAGAATCTCAAGAAGAGGCTAATCATGACACTTTTACTCACACTACCAATAATTAGAGAATGTTTTATGATATAATGTGATGATTCAAAGAACGTATTTGGTTTCTTTACTCATTAATAATAATAAAGTTATTTTATATGCCTCATGAAAGATGAATATACATGAGAAAAACTACTTGAAAAATGATCTGGAGTTAGTAGTTGTGATATTTTCCCTGAATATTTTGTGACACTATATATGTGGTAAGAGAAGTGTGACATATATATCGATCATAAAATTCTAAATTATATATTCAAACAAAAGGATCTCAACATGCATTAAAGAATATGGTTAGATCTAAACAAGGACTATGATTTCACTATTTACTACCATCTAGTAAAGATGAAGAAGTAAACTGATTATCTTAGGAGAAAAGAAGCTTCTACTCTATCCATGACATGGATTGATAAATATTGTATCTTCATAGATATATAAAGGATGGATCTGGAAATCATAATGGTAGGGAATACATCTAACATTGTCCAATTTATTTCCTAATCACTTATCCAAGATAAGATCAAGGATGTACAAAGGGATAATTTTTAGATTCAAAATAAGGTTAAATAAGTAAATGAAGTTATTCTACATGAGAACCATGTCTATGAGGATGGTGTTATATGGTTTGGAACTAGGTTTTGTTTTCCATTATCACCTGATATATAGAAGCAGTTATTGGATAATGCATATAGATCAACTTTCTCTATCCATTCTAGAAGTACCAAGATGTACTGTGATATTTGAGAGCACATCTAGTGGTACAATATAAAGAAGGATATTGTGGAGTATATCTTAAGGTTCTTGATATGTCAACAAGTTATTGTAGAGTGATAGAAGTCCAACGGGATGTTGAAACTGTTTCCTATACCCCCATGGAAATGGGATAATTTCAATATAGACTTTATCATTGGTCTCTTGAATACATCCAAAGGAAACAATGTGATATGGGTTGTAGTGGATCAAGTCACCAAGAATACCCACTTCATTTCCATTTGGTAATACTTCTTTCTAGAATAACTTTCCATGATATACATCAAGGAAGTCGTGAGGTTGAATGGGTTTCTAATTTTAATCATTTATAATCATGATCAATGGTTTACATCTAAATTTTGTCGAATTATCCAACATACATTGAGTAATGAACTAAATTTTAGTACAGCCTATCATCCCCAAATTGATGGACTATCTGAAACTACTATTTAGATGCTTATGTACATGCTGAGAGCATACTCAATGGAATTTAATGGATGATGGGATCGATATCTCCAATTAGTTTAGTTCTAATACAAAAAATATCTTCTACATATATATTCAAATTGAACCATATTAATCTCTATATGTAAATAAATTTAGAACTATAACTTGTTGGTATGGAGATAGAAAATGAAAGCTATTTGGACCATATCTTTTGTAAGGGGTGATAGAGAAGTTTTAAGCCATCCAAAATCATATAAAAGATTCCGAGAGTTGAAAAAAGAACTATGATGTAAAACAATGAAGGGAATTAGATTTTGATTTGGGAGAAATTTTTTTCCTTGGAATATCACCATAGTAGAGTGTCATGTGGTTTGGAAAGAAATATAAGCTTAGCCTTATGTACATTATCCCCTTTGAGATCCTTGATCACATAGGAGAAGTGGCCTATCATCTTTCACTTCCACCAAATATGGATCATGCTCATGATGTGCTCCATTTATATCTCTTAATGAAGTAAATATATGACCCCCCACATGTACTAAATCTAGAGGTTATACAATTGTATAATGACATCTCATATGAAGGGTATTTGATGAAGATCTTGGACCGTAGAGACAATGTTCTACATAAAAAAGACAACTCATCTTGTCAAAATGTTATAGAGGAACCATAAGTGTGAAGAGTAAAAATGAGAACAAGAGGAAAAAAGGAACTAAAATTACCCTCAACTATTATCAACCAAGAATATGAGTTGAAATTTTTGGGATGAAATTTCTAAATGGTGGAATTATGTAATGACCAATAATTTTTTATAAATGATAAATTTTCCCCGAATAAATATATATTGTATTATAGAGTATTATACATATAAAACACATAGGGAAACAAACGACACATTATTTAATTAATGACACTCATTTCATTAGTCAAATAAAAATACTATTAAAAATACAAAATATTATAAGGGGACAAAAAATAGAAAATATAAGAAATAAAATGGGAAAATACAGATCAACCAAATTTTCTAAAATCATCCCTCCCATGAACAAAATTATATAAATGAAATTGAATATTAGTAAACCAATAAACATTATAGTAAATTTAAATATAGAACCTTGATAGAAATTATGCTTAATAATGAATGAAAAAATATAGAGTTATTTATAAGTGGTAATGTGAGTATTGGAATAGTAATGTGATCATTGGAACAAATAGCCTAACCAATGGGAATAGTAACTCGACCTTTGGAATAGTAATTTAACCTCAAAATAATAAAGTGAAAAATAAAAAATATTTATCATGAGTAATATATGTAGATATAAATATTACAATTCCTAAAAACAAATATCCTGATTAAAAACCACAAAGAAATATAGGCACATTTTTAATAAACTGTATTTTAGAGTACTTGGTAAAAATCATAATTTTTTTCATTAAAAATTAAAATTATCTATGTTATAAATTTATTTTGATAAAATTAATATTATTTTTGAATTTATAACATAAAAATTATCTAAGGGTAAATTTTTTAGTAATTTTCTGAAATAATTTAATTTTATTTGAATAGTAAAAATAATGTTTTTCGCAAAACCATTGTATCTTAAATTACCACCTTAATGATTTAATAATGACATACTGATTTATAGAAGTTTATGTTTCAAAAAAATTTATTTAATTTCATAAATGATTAATTATAATAAAATATGATTTATTTCTAAACCTAAAAATCATTTTCCAAAACCTAAAGTTAAAGTGATCCCTTAAAATAACCATTTTTCATTTTTCCATTTTCCTTTTTAATAAAATAAGTGAATTAAAATTGTACTAGGGTTTTAAAGACCTAAAAAAATCTATTATATTTTTGTATGATTTACATTGTCAAAATTTCACTATTACACGTTATATATTTGATATAATATTTTATTCAATATTTTATTCTAAATATATATCTCTCATCGAGTATAAATAACCTCTCTCTATTCCCTTGTAAAAACCCATATATCATACTTTAAAAATACAAAGTTCTTCTAAAATCCTCCCTATCAATCCACTTGAGAAAACCTAGGAATTTTTTAGAGTAAACCAACTCCAAACATCAAGGGAGTTTTAGTGTCATACAAGAGAAGCCACACTGAGGAAAGAGTAAGATTCTATTAACTCTTATCTCTTTTTATTCTGCAATTTATTTTTTCCCAATTATTTTCAAAAAAATAATATAATTTTAATTATTTAGTATGTCAAAATTATATTAATGATTTTAACTGATCGCACCGCAACTCATTATTTTATTTCACCCATATACCACCATATTAAACTAATTTTGAATTGTAAATTACAAATTTTATATCCAATTAAACTTCACGTTTGGTTCAATTATATTATTTTAATCACTTTAAAAAAGATAAATTTTTATTTTTTTTATTTTTTTCATTATAGGTGGAGGTGTTTGGAGATCTAGTGATATAATTCAAGAAAAGAGGGACAAACTGCGCAGGATCCCAAACACACATGTGGACTCAAATGCACACTGAAGAAAATATGTGCATCTAAATGGGATGATATTTTTTTATGATAAAAGTTTTTTGGACTACAACTATTATGAAGAAAAAAATCCTAATTCATCTAAAAATGGGCCCAAGCGATTTAATTTTTCCAAGAAACTAAATATACTCAATGTCAAAAGTGTGGTTCTATATTTCAGCCATATATCATGATGTAGTCATCCAATGGCCACTAAATTTTACATGAAGATAGTAAGGAAGACTTAAATAATTATCTTTTTTAAAATTCATGAAAATTCCATATACCAACCCAAAACTATGACACAAATGGTATCTCAAAACCCAGGTTCTCAAAACCACTTCCCATTTTGGCTATAAAAGGGCACCATGGGAACATCATTTGGGAGTTCAAACAAGGAGTGAAGTGCTTCCATTTTTGAGATTCTGAGGAGTAATCTCATCACATTGGATGTTCTATGACTCCCTATACTCATAAGGAGACCTCTTGAAGCAATGATCCTCTCATCAAATACTTTTCTCTTTCTCATGTCGTAATATTTGTGTTTACATAATAAAGTACTTAGTTTCTCTTTCAATTATTCTGTTTTTTTAATTTTATTCTTCTTCACTCATCCTATTTATTCTATAGATAATTAGTAGAAATGATATTGGGTTTTACCCTTTCTAAACCTTTGTTAATGAAATTCGTTTCTATAATTACTACACCACCCACGGAAGAGTTGTTTTTAATAATAATCAATCTATTTATTACATTCCTCATTTAATTATTCTAAATCAATGTGATACTATAATTAAAATAATATCATCTATGAATTGATTTTTAACATAGAATAAACTAATAAATAAATTACCAATTAACAAAAATAACGTGAGGATGAGTGATATGTGAATTATGAGGGTGTGATCATAATCAATGAAATAAAACAACATAATATAAATGTGTAGATTGTAAATATAATTCCTACACTCAATTCATTCTCATTTCTAGAATATATGGGTTCCCTATTTTACCATTGACCATAATCTATCCTTATAACATCAATGAAAGCAGTGTGCTACGATTGCATATTCTGAAACTTTTTAGGGCTTAATTTATTTCATCATTGTGGATAGGTTAACTCTCATAGGGTTATAGGGTTAAAAATTTAGGTGATCATAATTAAGTGGATATTAATATAAATGATACTAATTTATAATTAAGTAAAGTGGTATATTTAGATCAATTATTCTTTCTAAAAATAGTTTTCTAAAAAACATTTTCTCATCATGTTTTCTTAATCTCATTTAGAAAACAATCTTATTCTAGCATACTTATTGTTTTTTTATAAAAAATAAACAACCCACCATCCTTTTATTTAGTGGTTTTATTTTATTTTCAAAAGACATTTAATAATTTGTTTTAATTACTTCCTCCTTTGATAGATGACCATGGTCAGCAACTCGACTGCACTTAAAAAACATAAAATGACAATTAATTTGAGAATTCACATGACAATGTTAGTCATTAATCTACTAAAAGTATCATATTTATGATATATTTATATTTTTAACTTTCCTTTCCCACTCTTTTGATAATGTCTTATCAGTGGTCGTTTAATCTCCATTGAGGACATTGCCAATTCATTTCTAATTAACAACCCTATAGATGGTTATTATAAATTATTTATAATATATAAATTCATATATATATATATATATTAATATTCTAGAACTAATTCTACTAAAATATTAATTACATTGAATGGAATAGCGAAATAGAGGAAAATGGGAAATTTTTAAGGAAAACATGGTATCAAAATGTCTTCCCTTTAATAAAAGAAATTAAGAAATAAAATCAAATGATTATAATTGATAAAAAGTGGTAAAAATGAAAATAATTTACTTATATATATATATATATATATATTTTAATAAATCTATGTTTATTATTCAATAGGCATAATAGTGACAAAATAAAGTGGGATTTAAGGTAAGGGGGTTCTAAAACACAACTTCCTTTATTTGGGGTGTCCCTCTTTCACATCAATTTTAGTATGGATATTTTTCTAATGTTTGTTAAATATAATTTCAATATTCTTACCTTTTACTTTGGGGATATACATTTTACCACCTTGAATTATAATCTATGTTCATATATTTTCCAAAAAAACTTTTATTTCCAACACACAACTTTTACTCATCTTAAGTTGTTTCTTATTGACTCAAGAATAATGATGTTTATGAAAAATATTGTTTCCCTTATTCATTTTGGAACATAAATTTTATTTATGAAATCATTATTTATGAAATATTTATCAAAACCATTCAATTCCATGGGTTATTTCAAGATTATGATTGTTATATGATCTTTGTAGAATGCATGATTATATAAATATTATAAACTGATAGGTAGGCCTAGAATTATATATCCCTACAATGAATTATTTCATGTGAAATATCTCATGAGAGAATGATTATTATGCATGAAAATGATTCTTTATTTGTTCATAATGATGATGTTATGATTATGCACAAATTTTATGCATTAATATGATATAAGTTTTATTTACAACTATCTGTGGTATTTGACCACTATGACATGATGTTTCATTTTTATGCATTACCACATTCCATGTATTTACAAAAATTTTCCCTCATTATTATTATGATGATTATATTGTTATGATATTTTGGTAATGATTATGGTCATCTATGTTATATTGATTCATATCCCTTATTCCTCCTCTTACAAGTCTTTTAGCTCACCTTGTTCATTAATGTATATCCTTAGGTGACTAAATCTACTAAGGATAATGTAATATTTTAGAAGGATAAGAAATAAGTATTAAGATTAATGTTTATGATTTATGATTTATAAGTAATGTATGATCCTAATATTCCAATTATATTAAACAGTTCAATCTATTAATGTAAAACTATTATGTTTTTATCCTTAAAACAATGTAATATTCATGAAAGAAAAAGTCGGGTCACTATTGGGAAGCATAGAGTGTGTTCATTGTGGAGTTAAATATTTCTATATCTATATGTTTTGTATTAGATTCTATGTTTGGTGCTTTAATATTCATCCAAACACAACAACCAAGTAGATTTCATAAGGGTTATAGAGGTTATGTGGATCTTTAGGCTGATAACGGGATAAGTCTACCTGCTCTATCCATTATAGACTACCACCACATGTTTCCAATAGGATTGATTTTGGTTATAACTAACTATTTTTATGTGCTCAGTGTTACCAAGAATTATATTTTTTCTTATTGAGATATAGATGGTTTTTTTTCCATTGGAAATAAGAGTTGCTAGTTTTATAAATATAACATATATTATAGTATGGTACAAATAAATAACATTCCATAAATGTTAAATTAAGAAAAAAATTGTAAATTGATAATATCTCAAATTCAAGTAAATCATTTCACACCCAATTATGGAATCAAAACAATGTTCAAATAAATTAAAATCATTTTATGATGCTCTATCAATATGTTAACTTAGACGCTTTTGATCTAAAACCACTTGAAACACGTCATTATTGTTTACAATGCAAGTTGACTTAACCACAATTTGGTGGTCAATGATAAAGGGATGTAGATATTATATAATTAGTAAAAAAAATATGTGAGGAACTTTTTAAGTGTAATTTTTAGTTTTATTCTCATACATTATTACTTATACCAACAACATCAGTAGGTACGTTTACATCTACATGATGATGTATAAGTATAAGGCCCCAGCCTTAAAACTTACTTAATATTGAATTAAATGAATAATTCACATTGAGGATCTTTTCAGGTTTAGAGTTTTAGAGAATTAGAACATAACTATTACATCTCAAAAGACTACAAAGTAGACACTTCTACTAAGTTTCCATAATAAAAAAAAACTCTTAAAAAGAAACATGTCTAATTCTATGTCTGATATTGCATGACATTCCCTTGATCCCATCCTTGACCATATTCCACTTTAAGTCCTGTGAAAAACATTTCGAAAAAAACTTGGGGTGAGCATAAAAAGCTCAGTAAGGGATACACAAAGAATGAAAACTGTTACTTTTTCAAACATCAAGTAAACCATGTATACTCTAACAAAGTAATACCTTCACCATCATGAAGTAGTAAAAACTCTTCACTGAATAAAGTATCATTACGTACCTTTTTGTAACCAAAAGATTACCATAACACCCATATAAAGAACACATATAAAGGTAACTTGAGACATAAACATACTTAAGTGGAATAACCATACGGTCGACTTCCACACATATAACTTAATGGAATAGCCATACGGCCAATTTACATACATACTTAATGGAATAGCCATACGGCCGACTTCCATACCCAATGCATTGGAGGTTATAACGTAACCACCCGTCCTGGTATTCACGACACCACCCGTCATATGGTTTATCACCTAACCACCCGTCAGATGTCCAAGTACCAATATAAAATCATAAAACATAAAACCAATATAAAGGAATGATAAAATTTACACATTTCAATATATCATAATAGAATCCTTTATCAAACCCATTTTCAATACCAAAATACATAAAAGAGTATATGGTATTTATTTTATTTTAAAAATATTACGGCATGTTGAGGAAGCCAAAGACCAAATAATACTCGCGGCGGCGGAAAAGGTCGTTGTCACCGCGTACGTTAAAAAACATTCCTTTTTTTCGTTTAGTAAAACGCTTCGTAGAAAAAGATTCCTTTTGTATAAAATTAAAATTCAAAGGGGTTTATACACCGTATAAAAGAAGGTTGTGTATAAAAAAAATATGCCTCAATGAAAGGAGATTGAGATGAAGTCCCTTACCTCGGGTCCGACTTGACTCGATCGTTCTTTAATTTCCTGAATAATAAACTTTAGTTAATTTATACTTTTTTAAGAACCTTTTTCAAGTTCATTATTCTTTTTATATCACTTATTGCCATGTCATGAACACTATGTAATTATTTAAGTTAACAACGGTCGTTTTAACGATCATTGGTACTTGAGTCAAAAATAATCCCTTTATAATTACAAGTTGTTCCTGTATCAATTATATCCAGAATGGTATTCATGATGTAGATATCATATATGTCATATATATCCAGTACATGCATGCATTTATAATATTACATAATCATTTAGAGGTAAGAAATGAAATGTACCGTTCATGGAGACGGTAAGTCGTACGTACGCATGAACGCTAATTTCATTTCTATTTCGTATTTTATAGAATGGAATCATAATGATATAAAGGTATATTATAATTATATTATAATATCATATATAATATAATAGTTCCATCCTTTATACGTCCCACATATGGTATTTAACTAATCAAATCACTTTGAGGGGGCGGTAGTCCGCACTTCCTTAAATGAAGATATCACGTTTACCCATAATGGAAACCATAAAGGTATGCCCAAAATGAAAAATACAGAAGCTTAAGTAAAACATAAACATATTATATACCATATATAAATATAATGACATCTTAATGGCCACCTTTGAAGGTGTTAAAGGAATGTTGAACAATCATCGTTTCGGGAGGCATAAATTCACCATCAACGGAAACAGTATGTTCTTTAACCATTAGATGAAGGTGTGTGTAAGTGTAGCTTGAATCCTTCTTATAAAAACATCCTAGTATATTGAAGATACTGGATTTTTTACAAAATAAATAAATAAATAGAGTTTAGGGGGTTGGAGAGGCAAAATAAAACAAAAGGACTCAAGTGAAGACATTACCTCAAAATCGGGTAACTCCTTTTGGTTTGAGCTCAGAGGCTTCCTTGGGAAGACTTCTGCCCAAAGTGAGGCTTCAAGGAGTAAGAGAAGGAAGTGGAGAGACAAACTGGGCAGGGTTTGTCCGAGCCAAATGCTTTGGGAGTGTGGGTAAGGAGGTAGAGGTGGGGGCCTTTTATAAGAGGAGAGGAGGGGCACTTTTGGAAAGTAAAAAAATATTACTTTATTTGAAAAAGTGTTTCGGTTTTAAAAGGTCCCACATTGATATAATTCGAGGATAAGGTGATAAGGGTTCGAAATACACTCATACAATAGGTTTTGGACATGTGTAGGCTTAGATATTACATTATCTTTACATTTTATTTAAATCTTTAAATAATGAGGTCATCGCTGCATCATCATGATGTCATAAATAATTTAGTTTATTTAATGTATAAAAATTCTAAAAAAATACTATGATGTAGGAAATCTTTTTATAATTCCAATGACTATTTATAGTCAAAAATATTACTTGTATAACCCCATGTAAAAATTGTTTTAGTAAAACATTTCATGTGTGTGTCATTTTTACTTTAACATGAAATAAAAAGTTATTTATGTCATTTCCCAAAACAAGTGGCTCCATGGGGTCCCCAAGTTGACCCATGGATTGTCTTGGTCTTCCATGACACATCCAATAATGTTAGGACATGTGTCTAGGTCATTTCATATTATTAAACCATTATTTTTACCTTAAACTACACTAATTACCACTAATAACGATTAAAAACTTAATAAGTTACTATTCACAAAAAATTATTTTAATCTCATTGAACCACATTTTACTTCTTAATGACAACCATGAATGTCGGATTTTTGAAATTCAAAACACAAAAGTGGAAAAGTTTCATTTAAACAAAAAATCAGTTTCTTTAACTACCACTTAGTGGTTTCACTATTCATCAAAAATTGAAGTTTTTCAGAAAATTACCAAAAATTCACCCTAAGATACATTTGATATTCCAAATTCAAAAATAAAGTCTATTTTAAAAAATTAAAAACATATAAGTCACATTAATTAATTTAATAAATAATTCCCGCTGTTATGAAAAATGGCATGTTTTTATGAAACAATAAGTATCAAAAGATTGACACCAGTTTAAGTCTAATTTAAAAGTGAAATTAATTCCAACGACCACTATTAGATTTAATGGTAAAAATATTTTCTAATTTCACTTTAAAACCAATTAAAAATATAATCTAATCATATTAAAAAATTATATTAAACAGAGGTTTTGAATTAAAATACAACAATTTTCACTATTCATTTAAAAAAATGAACTTTATCGGAAGGATACCAAAAATTTACACAAAGTAAATTTTGATGTCCCAATACTAAAGAAGAGTTATATTTGGTCCAATAGAATTTATAAGATTGATCAAAACTATATTTAATGACGGTTCGCCATCAAATGGTGATAAGTGAACCCTTAGTGAAAATTAGGGTATAAATGCCTAAAATTGAATTCTTTTCGTATTTTTAGCCTTTATCCTTTATTGGATAAATGTAAAAACATTTAAAACATATATAATCATATTTTGGTTATTTCTATCCATTCCCGCCAGTAAAACGGCTACGTGTAAACTAACATTTAAAATAATATTATTTTATTACTAGTGTGCAATGTAAGTTTTCAAAGAAACTCATCGTTGCGTATCGAGTACGCTATCGAAAGTAGAAACCCCTTTTAATTAAAATTAATATTTAATTCATAAATATTAATAAATATGAAAATTCTATATTCTTTATTTACCTAGGATGTTACAATAAGTATGAATCCTTTGGCCAATTCAAGGATTTTAAGAATTATGTAACGCCTAAGATTAAATTACATTAAGTGAAAATATTATTTTAATAACTACAATAAAATTCATATTTTAATATTTCATTTCAAAAAAATAATAATTTGATAGGATGCATATTGATTTTTAACTTACAAGGTCATAATAAAACGAGAATGAATTTTTTGAATTCTCCCTTAAAAATAAGATTTCACGAACAATTGGAATTGTATTATTTAAATACTTTTAATTTTATTCATAATAATGTGGTATAATTTTTATAATTAATAATTTATTGATTATAAATTTTATATAAATAAATATAATATCATTTGTGGGTAAAAGGGTTTTTTTAGAAAACTATCTTTTAAGGAATAATGTCTTTCCATTTTAATTAGGTAAAATTATATTTAAAAATGGATGATTTATATTAAATTTTTTGATTATATATCTAACAATAAGAATTTAAATCCATATTATTACTATTCATATTTTTAATGTAAAATAAGTTTATGCTTGAAAATGAATTTCTTGAAAAACCATCTTTTCAACACACGTTTTATGTTTATTTTATAATTAAATTATTCCACTTATCTGAATTGAATTTGATAAAATTTCTTCCATATTTGGAATTATAATAATTATTATATTTTAAACATTCTATATTATTTTATTTTTCCATAATGATTTGTAAAAATATTAAAAAATTAATTACTATAGTTAACTTCAAAATGGGTTTATCAAGGGTTAATCTACAAAGATAAGGGTTATAATTAACAAAACTCTTTCTAAAAACCCTTTGGTTTGTTGCATATCAGACTTACCTTTATCACATTCTAATTTTATATATATTTATTTATTTATATTTCCTAGAAAGTTACTTACAAACTAAAATAAATGTACAAGTGTGTAACCCACCTCAATTATAAAATAACACTTCTTCCCCTCAATTCATCACACCTCATGATCCATTTATCTCAACCAAACTTTGAAGATATATCTCCCCAAAATATTTATACACGTTATGGAGATTACATTTTTCCTAAAATACCAACCCTATGGCCCTTAAAAAGAAATCCAAAGGAGGTTTTTCTGATCAAAGGTAATTATCTTCACTAAACACTTTCTTTTTTTCTTCTTTTTTACAAACATCAGTTGTACCTTAAAAATTCCAATATAATAAAACTATTAAAATACATATATTTTTATGTTATTATGTTAATATCATAATATTTACCCATATTATTCTCCATAAAATGAGAAACAAAACCATCACTCGTGTGTATGACGAACTACCACCTCACAAACTGATGTAATTTTCTTTCCATCACCAAATCACATGGATATTCATAATTGTGGAATTAATTAATATATATGATAATTATTACATAATATTTATTTCTCAAAATTTAATATATCACCTACTTTTTTACCCTTTATCCCATTAATGAAATTATATTGTCACTCATGTGTACGTACAACCTACCATTTCCACAAAGTGATGTGATTTTCCCAAATGGCCTCAAGGCCTTCATTTTTATTTTATTATGGATAATCCTCCTCTTAAGGGTTTATGGGGAACTCATACATGACCAGTAGGCCCAAGGCACAAGGCCCGACTTACCCGCAATACATGACCCGAAGGCCTAGAGGTATATCATTCCCAATACATGACCCATAGGCCCATCCCACTTAAATTACCCCTCCCCAGCTTCTGAATCATTGATCACCTAGCTCCCCACCTTACATTGCTGACCGGCTAGCATTACCCCGTACAAAGCTGCACTGTGCCTGGTCCTGATGGCGGTTTCTATACCCTCTCATTCTTCCAATCCGGTGGCGGTTGAAGGGGAACCTGTAATGAGTAAATATGATATTTATAACTTTAATGTAATTTTGGAGACTATAGAATTGTATCCTATATACAATAACTATAACTTTATTGAAAAATAATGAATGAGAAAATGATGCAATTAACACCCGTAACAATAGTAATAATGAAATATTATTAAATAAAAAAATAAATGATGTTAAAATAGGATCATATATAATATTAAAAAATTAATATGGTTCTATTATAAATTAATATCTTGTTTAGAAACATTATATATGAGGTTAAATCGTGTTGAACTAAAGGGATGTGTGAGGTAAGGAATTTTTGTCTCGATTTCCATTCCATTGAGACATATTTAAGATTACACACCAATATAATTTTATGTGGTGTATCTTATACCCCATTGATATGTTTAACATGAATTAATATTTATTCATTATTATTAATGCATAAATTTAATTTTATTCTTTCAAGGTTTTCTAATTTAAAAGTTACCAAATATGTAAGGATTATTTTATAATCTCATTTATTTAGGATTGCCTTAATTTTCAATGAACGAATATTACAATTAATCCTTAATAAAATTATCTAATCTTCTTGTTTTATGGATATTTATAGAGTTTAAATATTTTCTTCCAACTTTTCCCCTCTTTTTAACTTGAATCAATAAATGAAACATTTAAAAAAAACCCATTCTTATTTATCTTTTTAATTGGGTATATTTTCTTCTTTTTCCATGTATTTCAAAATTATTTTACAAAATTCATTTTTGCTATAAAAATGATTTATTAAGTAAATTAAAGTCATACATGAAATTTTAAAATGTTTCAAATAATATTTATAATTTTTCCAAAAGGTTAAATTTTTAAAAATGTTAAAAGGAGTGTTTGATACAGGAATAGCATTAACAGACTTCCCTACAGTCGTAACCATTTCATAATAACTATATTCTTCTAAAATTTTCATATTATATAAATATATATATATATATATATTGAAATATTATTATATTATTTTACTTACATTTTATTTATTTTTCCAAAGGAAGTGATTTTATTATAAAACATATATTTCTAATGAATCGATAGTCATCTCCTATCTTTAATTAAATTTTTGGACATTAAATTTCACCTGAAACTTTTACTTTCTGGTCATAATTAGAAATTACTTTTATCTTAAATAACCATATTCATTATATCACTAATATTATAGTTTTCTAAATCATACACCATTTTTACATATAGTGTTTTTCTATGAAATGTATTTGATTGATCAGGGAAAATATTGATAAATTTGTTTTCTTTACTCAATAAGTATATTCGTTGATAAAGAATATTATTTATGAATTTAATTGATTATTAACTATCTGAGGATTGATTTGAAAATATAGTGGTAGGTGGGGACCGATTATAGATAGCCCCATTATGTATTGACAGGTTTTATAAGACAAATCAGTTTTCCAGATTAAATGGGTTATTAGTGTATACATACCCATCCATTAAACTATATTTTTTACATGGTCATGATAGTATAGTTATTATGATGTATGGGATCAAGATTTCAAATATTAATCATTTACTTCATTGAGAATTAACCTATTATTATCCAGTATATTTTTTCATTTATATCACCCATGGATTCATTTTGTGCTTAATTTATTAATAATATTGCACGTGTTCTCAAATATTTATCATTCCATATTGATTATGATTTATTTACTCATGACAGATTTTTCTATACATAACCCTTACTAATCATTTGTAACATTCTAGGTAAATGAATAATAAGACATATTTCATATTTATTAATATTTGTGAATTAAAATTTTACTTCAAAGGGGTTTCTATGTTCGATAGAGTACCCGATACGCAACAGCGGGTTTCTTTGGAAACTTACGTTGCACACTAATAATATAATATTATTATTTTAAATGGTAGTTAAATCTCAGCCATTGTATTGGCGGGAATGAATGAAACTAACTAAAATATGATTATACATGACTGTTAAATGAATTTACATTTATCCAATAAAATTTAGAGGCTTAAAATGTGAATGAATCTAATTTTAAGCATAATTTACATTTAAAGGCCGATTTATCACCTTTTAATGGAGAACCCTCTTTAAATATATTTTTGGTCAGTTTAATACATTCTAATTGACCAAATAAAATCCGTTTTTAGAATGGGGACATCAAATTTTACTTTTGGTATTTTTTTGGTATTTTTCTGATAAAGTACATTTTTTTAATGAATAGTTAAAAATATTGTATTTTAATTCAAAAGTGCCATTTAATCTAATTTATTTACATGGTTAGATTATCTTTTTAATTGGGTTTATAGTGAAATTAAAATATATTTTTACCATTTAATCCAATTTTGGTCATTCCAATTAATTTCACTTTGAAATTGGACATAAACAAGTATCAATCTTTTTATAGTTACTGTTTCTTAAAAACAGGCTATTTGTTTTGATAATAAGAATTAATTTTAAAATTAATTAATGATACTTCTATGTTTTGAATTTGTAAAATTAGATATCATTTTTTAATTCGGAATTTCAAATATAGCTTAGGATGAATTTTTGGTATTTTTCTAAAAAACTTCAATTTTTGATGAATAGTTAAACCACTTAGTAGTAGTTAAAAAAACTGACTTTTTCATTTTAATGTAATTTTACCACTTCTGTGAATATAATTTATAAAATAATACATACATGGTTCTTATCAATAAGTAAAATGTGGTTCATTAAGATGAAAATAATTTTTTATGAATAGTAACTTTTGACTTTTATTTACCACGGTTAAAGGAAAATAGGATAATTAAAGTTAAAAGAATATTATAATAATTTAAAATTACCTTAACAAGTGTCCTAACCATATTGGTTGAGTAGTGGCCAACCATGGACCTCCTTGGGTATATTTTGGGACCCCATGGAGCCACTTATTAAATATAATGACACTTTAGATTATTTAATTTAATGTAAAGACAAAATTGACAATAACAAAAATCCTTTAGTAAATTAATTCTTATATGGTGTTATATAGGTCATATTTTCAACTATAAATATTCATTAGAAAGCTAAAAATATTTCCTACATGATAGTTGTTTTTTTATAATTTTTATACATCTAATAAATTAAATTATTTCTGACACAATAATGATGCAGTATTTACCTCATTACTAAATGATTTAAATAAATAAGATTAAAATGATTAAAATATTTTCAAAAACATGTCCAATTCTGATTGGATGATTTTATTTCGACCATGAGTAATATTATCTTCGACTATAATGATTGATGGACCATTATAAACCAAATATAATTATATAATAACATACTTTTTTCACACTTTCCTAAAGAGCCCCTCTTCTCCATTATAAAAGGAGACCACTTCTAACCAATTCCACAAACCTTTCAAGCCATTTGGCTCATCCAAACTCTGCCAAATTAAGCTATCAACATCCCTATACTCCTCCTAGAATACTTAACTTAGAAATAAGGCATTTCAATATGTCCTTTGGTTCAAACTAAAGGGAGTTACCCAAATTAAAGGTAACGGTTTCTCTTAAATTGTTTTCTTTTATTTTACTTCTACAACCCCTAAAATATTTTTATTTCTTTTATTTTGTAACAACACCAGTATCCTCAATATACTAGGATGTTTTTATGAGATGTATTAGAACTACATTTACACACACCTCCATCTAATGGATGAAGAACATAATGTTTTTGTGGATGGAAAACTAACGCCTCAAGAAACAATGATTGTTCAATTACATCTTACTGCCTCTCATGGTGGCCATAATGATGGAATTGTTTTTATATATGACATATGTTGTGTTTATGATTTCCTTATGATTCTGTTCTTCCCATTTCTAGCACGCCTTTATGGTTTCCATAGTGTGTAAATACGATAATCTCATTTGAGGAAGTCCGGACTACCGCCCCCTCAAAGTGATTTGATTCGTTAATGCCTTATGTGGGATGTATAAAGGATAGAGTTAACGATATTATATATGATATTATACTATAAATATAATATATCTATGTATCATTATGTTTTATTTCCATTAAAATAATAAATATAAATTAAAGTAGTGTTCATGCGTACGTACGGCTTACCGTCTCCATGAACGGTGCGTTTCATTTCTTACCTCTAAATGTTCTGTACTATTAAAAAAACCTGTATATAATGGATATATATAATATATATGATATCAAAATCATGAATATCATTCTTGATATAATGAAACATTGACCACAAGGAAAACTTTTAAATATAAGGTGGTCATTTTTACTCAAGTACCAAATATCGACAAAATGAACGTTATTAACTTAAATGATTGCATAATGTTTATAACATGGTAATAAGTGATGTAAAAGGAATAATAAACTTGAAAAAGGTTCTTAAGAAAGTATAAATTATCTTTAGTTTGTTATTCAGGATACTAAAGAACAATCGAGTCAAGTCTGACACGAGGTAAGGGACTTCGTCCCAATCACCATTCATTAAGGAATTTTTAGTTTTATACACGACTTTATTTTATACAGTGTATAAGCCCCTTTTAAATTTCATTTTGTTCAAATGGAATATTTTTATACGAACTGTTTCACTAAAGGATAATTAGGAATGTTTTTTTAATGTAAGCAGTGACAACGACCTTTCCACTACGGCGAGTATTATTTGATCTTTGGCTTCCTTAACAATCTAGAATGTTTTTAAAAGGAAAAATAAATACTATATACTCAATTTACGTATTTTGGTATTGAAAATTATTTTGAGAATGGATTTATTATTTCAATGTCATGAAATGAAATTTTTTTATTGCAATGTGGAAATGTTATATTTCCTTTATGCTTATGTTATGTGTTATAATCATGTTATGGTTATTGGGCATTATTTACGAATATGGGTGGTTTCGTGATAAACCTAGGGAGGGTGAGCCCAAGATAGCTCGCTAATGCATTGGGTAACTTGAAAAAGGTAAATGTGAATGTTTCTCCTAAGCGATTTAGGGAATATACGGTGATGGGTATTCCAAAGTAACTCCCTATATAGCTGTGATAGCTACAATGTAAGTTTGATATGGATTCAACAAGTTACCTTTATGATTAATGATTTCTATGTGTCTTTCATAAATCTTATAATTTCATGAGCTAAGTAAAAGAGTTCATGTTTTTTATGTATTTATGAACAAATGTTTTCATTATTTGTTTTATAACCCTTACTGAGATTTTTATGCTCATCCCAAGTTTTGGAATGTTTTCACAGGAATTAAAGATGAATAAGGTCAAGGATGGGATCAAGGAAAAGTCATTCTGTCTAAAACATGGAAATAGACATTTCTCTCTTTTTCAAGAGTTTTTATTTTATAAAAAATATGGAAACTGTGTAGATATGTCTACCTTGTGATCTTTTGAGATGTAATGGTTATGTCCTAATTCTCTAATTATCTAAACCTGAAAAGATCCTCAATGTAAATTATTCATTTAATTAAATATTATGTAATGTTTAAGGGCGAGTCATTATAGTTAGTATCAGAGGTCGGTGTAGATAAATTTAGGTGTTAGGGTATTGTTAAGGTAATATCCATGAAGTAATTTATTTTAATATTGACAACATAGAGAATTTACAGATTACCATGTTGTTTCTCCTAAGATATTTCTGTGTTCAGAATGGTTTTCTGCAGAGGAAATAGGGAAGCTATGTTGGGATGAAATCAGGAGGAAGACAACCTTCCAAATTAGCAACCTAAGATGGTCGGAATCAGAATTGAACAGTTTGTTGCAGTGAAGGCTCAGTTGACTCAGGTGATAAATGATGGTTCTGTTTATAGATAATATTTTGGTATATTCTAAAGTTAAGGAAGAGAATGAATGTAATTTGAGGGTTACCTTGAAAGCATTAAAGGAATATAATATATTTGGGAAATTCAGAAAGTGTAAGTTTTAGTTACAACAAATTTCATTCCTTGGTCACATTATTTCAAAAAATGGTATAACTGTTGATCCTGCTGAAACAAAAGTTGTTGAAGAATGGCCAAGACCCATAGATATAACCGAAATTCCTAGTTTTCTTGGTGGGCAGGTTATTACCAGAAGTTTGTTGAAAATTTTGCACTGTTATCTAGTATAATGACTAAGTTAACTAGAAAAGGTGTTAAGTTCATCTAGACAAAAGAATGGGATGATTGTTTTGAGGAATTGAATAAGAGATTGGTGAATACTCCAGTTTGGGAACTTCCTACCAGAAATGGTGAGTTTGTTATCTAAAGTGATGCTTTGTTGAAAGGACATGGTTTTTTCCTAATGCAAAATGATCAGGTAATTGATTATGCTTCACATCAGTTGAAACCACATGAGTTTAATTACCCTTCACATGATTTGGAATTAGCTACTATTGTTTTTGCTTTAAAAATTTGTTGGCATCATTTTTATGGAGTGAAGTGTGAAATATATACTGGTCACAAAAGTTTGAAGTATATATTCACTGAGAAAGAATTGAACATGAGACAGAGTAGAGGGTTGGAATTAATCAAGTATTATGATTGTACGATCCTTTATCATCTGGGGAAAGAAAATAATGTTGATGATGCTTTTAGTCATGAATGTAATACTTCATTAACCATGTAACATTTGGAACGAGATCCTTTGGTTTTTGATTTGATAAACTTTGTCATAGAAGTTGTTGTTGCAGGAAATTTTTCTGTTTTCTTTCAGGTGTCCATGAAATCATCTGTATCAGATAGAATTAAGCAAGTGCAGAAGGGAGACAGTGAGTTATAGAAAAAGGTTGTTCTGGTTCAGAAGGGTAAGTTTCCTAATTTTAACGTTGATAATGATTATGTTTTGAGATTTGGAAAGAGATTATGTGTGACTTGAGATTCACAGTTAAAGAATGATTTGTTATGTGAAGCTCATAGTTCTCCGTTTTTAGTTCATCCTGGTAGTACTTAGATGTACAGAGATCTTTGAGAGTATTACTGGTGGGATGGAATGAAATAGATATTTCTGATTGTGCTGTGAAGTGTTTGACTTGTCAGCAGGTTAAAGCATAACGACAGTTACCGAAAGGAATGCTTCAGCCTCTACTGGTGCCAGAGTGGAAATGAGGAAATATATCCATGGACTTTGATGTGGGATTACCAAAGACATCCTGAGGAAATAATGCAATCTGGGTTATAGTTGATCGATTGACTAAATCTTCCCATTTCCTTCCTATTAGAGATACTTTGTCTCTAGATCAACTTTCTCGATTGTATGTTAAAGAGATAGTCAAGTTGCATGAAGTTCCCCTCTCCATTATATCTGATCGTGATCCTAGGTTCACTTCTATCTTTTTGAAAGGCCTTCAGAAGTCATTGGGTACTGAATTAAATTTTATTAAAGCTTTTCATCCTCAGTCAGAAGGGCAGTCATAACAAAAAATTCAGACCTTGGAGGATATGTTACGTGATTTCTCAATGGATTACCAGGGAATTTGGGACCAACATCTTTCTTTGGTTGAATAATCATATAATAACAGTTTTCATTCTAGTATACATATGGCTCCATTTGAGGCATTATATGGAAAGCGTTGTCAAACTCCTGCTTTTTGGGATGAAGTAGGTGAAAGGATGTTGATGGGACCAAAATTGGTAGAAGAGATGGAAAAGATAGTTCAGTTGATTCAGAAGCACATGAGAACATCTCGGAGTAGACAAAAAAGTTATGTAGATAACTGGATGAAGGATATTTCCTTTGAGGTAGGTGATCAGGTCTTTCTCAAAGTTCCTCCATGGAAAAGTGTGATGCGTTTTGGTAAGAAGGGAAAGTTGAGTCCGAGGTTCATTGGACCTTATGAAATTCTGGAGAAAGTTTGATCAGTTGCGTATAGAGTGGCTTTACCTCCATGTTTATCCCAGGTAAACAATGTGTTTCATGTTTCGATGTTGAGAAAGTATATGCCGATCCATCTCATGATTTGAGCCCAGATGTAGTTCAGTTGGAAGAGAATCTCTCTTATGAAGAACAACCAGTCCAGATTCTTGACTGTAGAGAGAAAGTGTTGCAGAATAAGGTAATTCACCAGATAAAGGTTTTTTGGAAAAACCATATGGTTGAAGAGGAACGTGGAAATTTGATAATTCTATGAGGGATAAATACCCCCACATATTTTGATAAGTGAATAAAAATTGCGAGGACGCAATTACCAAAAGGGGGGAAGGATGTAACATCCCAGGTAAATGAATAATAAGACATATTTCATATTTATTAACATTTGAGAATTAAAATTTTACTTTAAAGGGGTTTCTATGTTCGATAGCGTACCTGATACACAACAGCGGGTGTCTTTGGAAACTTACGTTGCACAATAATAATATAATATTATTATTTTAAATGGTAGTTAACTCCAAGCCTTTGTATTGGTGGAAATTAATGAAACTAACTACAATATGATTATACATGATTGTTAAATGAATTTACATTTATCCAATAAATGTTAGAGGCTTAAAATGTGAATGAATCAAATTTAAAGCATAATTTACATTAAAAGGCAGATTCATCGCCTTTTAATTGAGAACCCTCTTTAAATATAGTTTTTGTCAGTTTAATAGATTCTAATTGACCAAATAAAATCCTTATTTAGAATGGGGACATCAAATTTTACTTTGGGTAATTTTTTGGTTTTTGTCTGTTAAAGTACAATTTTCAATGAATAGTGAAAAATATTGTATTTTAATTCAAAAGTGCCTTTTAATCTAATTTATTTATATGGTTATATTATCTTTTTAATTGGTTTTAACGTGAAATTAAAATATATTTTTACCATTTATTCCAATGTTGGTCATTGGAATTAATTTTACTTTGAAATTAGACATAAACAAGTATCAATCTTTCGATAGTTATTGTTTCTTAAAAACACACTATTTGTTTTGATAACGGGAATTAATTTTAAAATTATTTATTTCCACTTCTATGTTTTGAATTTGGAAAAATAGACATCATTTTTTAATTCGGAATATCAAATATATCTTAGGCTGAATTTTTGGTATTTTTCTGAAAAACTTCAATTTTTGATTAATAGTAAAACCACTTAATGGTAGTTAAAAAACTGAATTTTTCATTTAAATGAAATTTTACCACTTCTGTGAATAAACTTTCGCAAATCCGACATAAATGGTTGTCATCAATAAGTAAAATTTGGTTCATTAAGATGAAAATAGTTTTTGGTGAATAGTAACTTTTGACTTTTATTTACCGCGGTTAATGGTAAATAGGATTATCAAGGTTAAAAGAATATTATAATAATTAAAAATTACCTTAACACTTGTCTTAACATTATTTATTGAGTAGTGGCCGACCATGGGCATCCTTGGGTCTATTTTGGGACCCCATGGAGCCACTTATAAAAGATAATGACACTTTATATTAAATAATTTAATGTAAAGAACAAATTGACAATAATAAAAATCTTTTAGTAAATTAATTTTTATATGGTGTTATATAAGTCATATTTTTTACTATAAATATTCATTGGAAATATAAAAATATTTCCTATATGATATTATTTTTTTTAATTTTTAGACATCGAATAAATAAAATTATTTTTGGCACAATAATGATGTAGAATTTACCTCATTAATAAATGATTTAAATAAAGAAGATTATAATGATTAAAATATTATCGAAAACATGTCCAATTCTTATTGGATGATTTTATTTCAACCATGAGTCATCTTAACTTTGACTATAATGAATTTTGGACCTTTAGATACCGAATATCATTATATAATAAAATAATGTTTTCACACTTTCATAAAGAGCCCCTGCTCTCCCTTATAAAAGGAGACCACTTTTAACCAATTCCACACACCTCTCAAGACATTTTCCTCATCCAGAATCTGCCCAATTAATATCTCAACATCCCTCTACTTCTCCTAAAAGCCTTAACTTAGGCATAAGGCATTTCAAGAAGTCCTTTGGTTCAAACCAAATGGAGTTACCAAAATTAAAGGTAACAGTTTCTCTTAAATTGTTTTCTTTTATTTTAATTCTACAACCCCTAAACTCTTTTTATTTATTTTATTTTGTATTATAACCTGTATCCTAAATATACTAGGATGTTTTTATGATAAGGATTCGAACTACACTTACACACACCTCCATCTAATGGATGAAGAACATAATGTTTCTGTGGATGGAAAACTAATGCCTCACGAAATGATGATTGTTCAATTACATCTTACTGCCTCTCATGGTGGACATTATGATGGAACTGTATTTATATATGATATATGTTATGTTTAGTATTTCCTTATTCCTTGATACTTCCCATTTATAGCATGCCTTTATGGTTTCCATAGTGGGTAAATACGATAATCTCATTTGAGGAATTGTGGACTACCACCCCCTCAAAGTGATTTGATTTGTTAATACCTTATGTGGGGTGTATAAAGTATGGAGTTAAAGATATTACATATGATATTATACTAGAATTATAATATACCTGTATCATTATGTTTTATTTCCATTAAAATAAGAAATATAAATGAAAGTAGCGTTCATGAGTACGTACGGCTTACTGTCTCCATGAACAGTGCATTTTATTTCGTACCGCTAAATGTTATGTAATATTATAAAAACACGTGTATAATGGATATATATAATATATATGATATCCAAATCATGAATATAATTCTGGATATAGTGAACCTTTGACCACATGGACAACTTTTAAATATAAGGTGTTCATTTTTAGTCAAGTACTAAATATCGACAAAATGAACGTTATTAACTTAAATGATTTTATAATGTTTATAACATGGTAATAAGTGATATAAAAGGAATAATAAACTTGAAAAAGGTTATTAAGAAAATATAAATTAACTTTATTTTATTATTCAAGATATTAAAGAACGATCGAGTCAAGTCAGACACGAGGTAAGGGACTTCGTCTCAATCTCCTTTCATTGAGGTAGTTTTAGTTTTATACACAACATTATTTTATACGGTGTATAAACCCCTTTGACTTTTCATTTTATTCAAAGGGAATCTTTTTATAGGAATCGTTTTACTAAATGACAAAAAGGAATGTTTTTTAACGTAAGCGGTGATAACGACCTTTCCTCCGCCGCATGTATTATTTGATCTTTGTATTCCTTAACAAGCCGTAATGTTTTTAAAAGGAAAAATAAATACCATATACTCAATTTACGTATTTGGGTATTGGAAATTATTTTGAGAATGGATTTATTATTTCAATGTCTTGAAATAATATTTTGTTATTTCAATTTGGAAATGTTATCTTTCCTTTATGCTTATGTTATGTGTTATAATCATGTTATGGTTCTTGGGAATTATTTACAAATATGGGTGGTTTGGTAATAAACCTAGGGTGGGTGAGCCCGAGATAACTTTCCAATGCATTGGGTAACATGACAGAGGTAAACGTGAATGTTTTTCCTAAGAGATTTATGAAATATACTGTGATGGGTATTCCAAATTAACTTCCTATGTAGCTGTGATAGCTACAATGTAAGTATGATATGGATACCACAAGTTAGCTTTATGATTAACGATTTCTATGTTTCTTTCATAAATCTTATGATTTCATGAGGTAAGAAAAAGAATTCTTGTTTTGTAGGTATTTATGAACAAATGTTTTCATTCTTTGTTTTATAACCCTTACTGAGATTTTTATGCTCATCCCAAGTTTTGAAATGTTTTCATTGGACATAAAGATGAATAAAGTCAAGGATGGGATCACGGAAAAGTCATGTTGTATAAAACATGGAACTAGACATGACTCTTTTTTTCAAAAGTTTTTATTTTATAAAAAAATGGAAACTGTGTAGATATTTCTACCTTGTAATCTTTTGAGAAGTAATACTTATGTCCTAATTCTCTAAAACTCTAAACCTGAGAAGATCCTCAATGTGAGTTATTCATTTAATTCAATATTATGTAATGTTTAAGGCTGAGTCCATATAGTTGGTATCATAGGTCGGTTTAGATAACTTTTGGTGTTTGGGTATTGTTAAGGTAATATCCATAAAGTAATTTATGTTAATATTGACATCATATAGAATTTACAGATTACCATGTTGTTTTGCCTAAGATAGTTCTGTGTTTAGAATGGTTTTCCGCAGAGGAAACATGGCAGCTATATTGGAACGACATCAGGAGGAAGACAAGCTTCCAAATCAGCAACCTGAGATGGTCAGAATCAAAATTGAACAGTTTGTTGCAGTGATGGCTCAGTTGACTCAGGTGATAAATGATGGTTGTGTTTATAGATAATATATTTATATATTCTAAAGTTAAAGAAGATAATTAAAGTCATTTGAGGGTTCTCTTGAAAACATTAAAGGAAAATAAGATATTTGGTAAATTCAGCAAGTGTGGGTTTTGGTTACAACAAATTTGATTCCTTGGTCACATTGTTTCAAAAATTGGCATAACTGTTGATCCTGCTAAAATAAGTTGTTAAAGAATGGCCAAGACCCACAAATATAACCGAGATTCGTAGTTTTCTTGGTTTGGCAGGTTCTTACCAGATTTTGGTTGAAACTTTTGCATATTTATCCTGTCCAATGATTAAGTTAACTCGAAAAGGTGTTAAGTTCATCTAGACAAAAGAATATGATGATTTTTTTCAGGAATTGAAAAGAAGATTGGTGAGTGCTCTAGTTTAGACACATCCTTCTAGAAATGGTGAGTTTGTTATCTACAGTGATGCTTCGTTGAAAGGACTGGGTTGTGTCATAATGAAAAATGATCTGGTAATTGCTTATGCTTCACGTTAGTTGAAACCACATGAGTTAAATTACCCTACACATGATTTGGAATTATCTGCTGTTGTTTTTGCTTTAATAATTTGGAGGCAACATTTGTATGGAGTGAAGTGTGAAATATATACTGATCACAAAAGTTTGAAGTATATATTCACTCAGAAAGAATTTAACATGAGACAGAGGAGATGGTTGGAATTAATCAAGGATTATGATTGCCCGATCCTTTATCATCCGGGGAAATCAAAAAAAATTGGCAGATGCTTTGAGTCGAAAAAGTAATACTTCATTAACCATGTTACGTTTAGAACAAGATCCTTTGGTTTTTGATTTGATGAATTTTGGCATAGAAGTTGTTGTTGCAGGAAATTCTTCTATTTTGTTTCGGGTGTCAGTGAAATCATCTCTATCAGACAGAATTAAGCAAGCACAGAAGGGAGAAAGTGAGTTACAGAAAAAGGTTGTGTTGGTTCAGAAGGGTAAGTTGCCTGATTTTAACATTAATAATGATTGTGTTTTGAGATTTGGAAAGAAATTTTGTGTGCCATGTGATTCACAGTTGAAGAATGAGTTGTTATGTGAAGCTCATAGTTCTCCGTTTTCAGTTCATCCGAGAAGTACTAAGATGTATAGAGATCTTAGGGTGTATTACTAGTGTGATGGAATGAAAAGAGATATTGCTGATTGTACTGTGAAGTGTTTGACTTGTCAGCAGGTTAAAGTAGAGTGACAGTTACTGAAAAGAATGTTTCAGCCTTTACCAATGCCAGAGTGGAAATGGGAAAATATATCCATGGACTTCGTTGTGGGATTACCAAAGAAATCTCGAGGAAATAATGCAATTTGGGTTATAGTTGATCAATTGACTAAATCTGCTCATTTCCTTCCTATTAGATATACTTTGTCTCTAGATCAACTTGCTCGGTTGTATGTTAAATAGATAGTCAGGTTACATGGATTTACCCTCTCTATTATATCTGATCGTGAACCTGGGTTCACTTTTAACTTTTATAAAGGCCTTTAGAAGTCATTGGGTACTGAATTAAATTTTAGAACATCTTTTCATCCTCAATTAGATGGGCAGTCAAAACGAACAATTCAGACCTTGGAGGATATGTTATGTGTTTGCTTGATGGATTACCAGGGAAGTTGGGACCAACATCATTCTTTGGTTGAATTTTCATATAATAACAGTTTTCATTATATTATACAGATGGCATCATTTGAGGAATTATATGGAAAGCATTGTCGAACTCCATATTTTTGGGACGAAGTCGGTGATAGGGAGCTGATGGGACCAGAATTGGTAGAAGAGATGGCAAAGATATTTCAGTTGATTCAGAAGCACATGAGAACATCTCGGAGAAGACAAAAAAGTTATGTAGATAACTGGAGGAAGGATCTTTCCTTTGAGGTAGGTGATCATGTCTTTCTCAAAGTTCCTCCATGGAAAAGTGTGATGCATTTTGGTAAGAAAGGGAAGTTGAGTCCAAGGTTTATTGGACCTTATGAAATTCTGGAAAACTTTGGATCAGTTGCATATAAAGTGGATTTATATCCATGTTTATCCTAGTTACACAATTTTTTTCATGTTTCGATGTTGAGAAAGTATATTCCAGATCCATTTCATGTTTTGATCCCAGAAGTAGTTCAGTTGGAAGAGAATCTCTCTTATGAAGAACAATCAGTCCAGATTCTTGAATGTATAGAGAAAGTGTTGTGGAATAAGGTAATTTAGCAGGTAAAGGTTTTTTGGAAAAACCATATGGTTGAAGAGGCAACATGGGAATCTGAAAATGCTATGAGGGATAAATACCCCCACTTATTTTGATAAGTGAATAAAAATTGCGAGGACGCAATTCCAAAAAGGGGGGAAGGATGAAACATCCCAGGTAAATGAAGAATAAGACATATTTCATATTTATAAATACTTTTGAATCAAAATTTTACTTTAAATGGGTTTTTATGTTCAATAGCGTACCCGATATGCAACAGTGGGTTTCTTTGGAAACTTTCGTTGCACGCTAATAATATAATATTATTATTTTAAATGGTAGTTAACTCTTAGCCGTTGTATTGGAGGGAATGGATGAAACTAACTACAATATGATTATACCTCATTGTTAAATGAATTTACATTTATCCAATAAAAGTTAGAGGCATAAAATGTGAATGAATCTAATTTTAAGCATAATTTACATTAAAAGGCCAATTTATTGCCTTTTAATGTCGAACCCCATTTAAATATAGTTTTTTTCAGTTTAATACATTATAATTGACCAAATAAAATTCTTCTTTAGAACAGGGACATCAAATTTTAATTTGGGTGATTTTTTGGTATTTTTCTGATAAAGTACATTTTTTTAATGAATAATGAAAAATATTGTATTTTAATTCAAAAGTTCCTTTTAATATAATTTATTTATATGGTTAGATTATCATTTAAATTTGTTTTAAAGTGAAATTAAAATATATTTTTTCCATTTAATCCAATTCTAGTCATTGGAATTAATTTTACGTTGAAATTGGACATAAACAAGTATCAATCTTTTAGTAGTTATTGTTTCTTAAAAACACGCTATTTGTTTTGATAATGAGAATTAATTTTAAAATTAATTAATTACACTTCTATGGTTTGAATTTGAAAAAATAGACATTATTTTTTATTTCAGATTATCAAATATATCCTAGGTTGAATTTTTGGTATTTTTCTGAAAAACTTCAATTTTTGATGAATTGTGAAACCACATAGTGGTAGTTAAAAAAACTGACTTTTTCATTTAAATGAAATTTTACCACTTCTATGAATAGAATTTCAAAAATCTGACATACATGGTTGTTATCAAGAAGTAAAATGTTGTTCATTAAGAGGATGATAATTTTTGGGGAATAGTAACTTTTGACTTTTATTTGCTGCTGTTAAAGGTAAATAGGATAATCAAGGTTAAAAGAATATTATAATAATAAAAAATTACCTTGACACTTGTCCTAACCTTATTTGTTGAGTAGTGGACGACCATGGGCATCCTTGGGTTGATTTTGGGACCCCATGGTGCCACTTATAAAAGATAATGACACTTTAGATTAATTAATTTAATGTAAAGACAAAATTGACAATAACAAAAATCTTTTAGTAAATTAATTTTCATATGGTGTAAAATAAGTAATATTTTAGACAATAAATATTCATTGGAAAGATAAAAATATTTCATACATGATAGTATTTTTTTATAATTTATATACATCAAATAAATTAAATTATTTATGAAACAATAATGATGCAGTATTTACCTCATTAATAAATGATTTAAATAAACAAGCTTATAATGATTACAATATTATCCAAAACATATCCAATTCTGATTGGATGATTTTATTTAGACCATGAATCATAGTATCTTCGACTATAATGATTTTTGGATCTTTATAAACTGAATATAATTATATAATAAAATAATGTTTTCACACTTTCCGAAAGAGCCCCTCCTCTATCTTATAAAAGGAGACCACTTCTATCCAATTCCACACACCTCTCAAGACATTTGTCTTGTCTATACTCTTCCCAATTAAGCTCTAAACATCCCTATACTCCTCCTATAATCCTTAACTTAGGCATAAGGCATTTCATGAAGTCCTTTGGTTCAAACCAAAGGGAGTTACCCAAATTAAAGGTAACGATTTCTCTTAAATTGTTTTCTTTTATTTTACTTATACAACCATAAAACTCTTTTTATTTCTTTTATTTTGTAACAAAACCAGTATCCTCAATATACTAGGATGTTGTAATGAGAAGTATTAGAACTACACTTACACACACCTTCATCCAATGGATGAAGAACATAATGTTTCTGTGGATGGAAAACTAACGCCTCACGAAACGGTGATTGTTCAATTACATCTTACAGCCTCTCATAGTGGCCATTATGATGGCACTGTATTTATATATTATAAATTTTATGTTTATGATTTCCTTATGCTTCTTTACTTCCCATTTATAGCATGCCTTCATGGTTTTCAAAGTGCGTAAATACGATAATCTCATTTGAGGAAGTGCGGACTACCGCCCCCTCAAAGTGATTTGATTCGTTAATGCCATATATGGGATGTATAATGGATGTTGTTAACGATATTATATAGGATATTATACTCTAATTATAATATACCGATGTATCATTATGTTTTATTTCCATTAAAATAATAAATAGAAATGAAAGTAGCGTTCATGCGTACGTAAGACTTACCATCTCCATGAACGATGCATTTCATTTATTACCTCTAAATGTTATGTACTATTATAAAAACATGTATATTCTGGATATATACGATATATATGATATCCAAATCATGAATATCATTGTGGATATAATGAACCTTTGACCAAATTGACAACTTGTAAATATAAGGTGTTCATTTTTACTCAACTACCAAATGTCGACAAAATGAATGTTATTAACATAAATGATTTCATAATGTTTATAACATGGTAATAAGTGATATAAAATGAATAATAAACTTGAAAAAGTTTATTAAGAAAGTATAAATTAACTTTAGTTTATTGTTCAGGATATTAAAGAACGATCGAGTCAAGTCGGACACGAGGTAAGGGACTTCATCTCAATCTCCTTTCATTGAGGCATTTTTAGTTTTATACATGACTTTATTTTATACGGTGTATAAACCCCTTTTACTTTTCATTTTATTCAAAGGGAATATTTTTATACAATGAGTTTTACTAAACGACAAAAAGGACTGTTTTTTAACATAAGCGGTGACAACGACCTTTCCGCTGCTCTGAGTATTATTTGATCTTTGGCTTCCTTAACAAGCCAGAATGTTTTTAAAAGGAAAAATAATTACCATATACAAAATTCAGGTATTTTGGTATTGAAAATGATTTTAAAAATGGATTTATTATTTCAATGTCTTGAAATGATATTTTGTTATTGCAATGTGGTAATGTTATATTTTCTTTATGCTTATGTTATATGTTATAATCATGTTATGGTTCTTGGGCATTATTTACGAATATGGGTGGTTATATGATAAACCTTGGGCGGGTGAGCCCAAGATAGCTCTCCAATGCATTGTGTAACATGATGGAGGTAAACATGAATGATTCTCCTAAGAGATTTAGGGAATATACTATGATGGGTATTCCAAATTAACTCCCTATATAGTTGTGATAGCTACAATGTAAGTATGATATGGATGCCACAAGTTACCTTTATGATTAATGATTTATATGTGTCTTTCATAAATCTTATTATTTCATGAGGTAAGTAAAATATTTCTTGTTTTGTATGTATTTATGAACAAATGTTTTCATTCTTTGTTTTATAACCCTTATTGAGATTTTTATGCTCATCCCATGTTTTGAAATGTTTTCACGGGACTTAAAAATGAATAAGGTCAAGGATGGGATCAAGGAAAAGTCATGCTATCTAAAACATGGAACTAGACATGACTCTTTTTTTCAATAGTTTTTATTTTATAAAAAAATGGAAACTGTGTAGATATTTCTACCTTGTAATCTTTTGAGAAGTAATAGATATATCCTAATTCTCTAAAACGTTAAACCTGAAAAGATCATCAATGTGAATTATTCATTTAATTAAATATTATGTAATGTTTAAGGCCGGGTCCTTATATCATTTGATCTCACCCTTATTTTGTGTTCATTCCCCATAATATGAAGAATAATTCTTCGAACGAGTTCAAGGATGCCAAATGTTTTTCATTTCTATGTTTTCTATTTATTCCCAATGTAAAATGGGTATCATGTATATATATAGATATCCAAGACTAAAAAACTAATCATTCCTTTGGTATTATACTTATATTATCTATTCTAATGTAATAAAGTACCTATAGACTATGGGTTACTATATTTGGTGTTGTTTCAGTTGGTATCATAAAATGTTTATTAAGAACCATGGGAACTAGATTTTGGAAATCATAAACTAGGTTACCAAACCCTATGATAGACTTTGATGATAATTCTATGTATATAATGACATCCTAAATTTTGTTAAGGTAAATATTTTGCTTTTTCCCTAGAAATTCATCCATGTCTTGATACTACAACTGGACATGGTTTTGGAAAAGATACTTTTAGGGGAAATGAACCCTAAAATTGTTGGTCGAGTATATCTCAATCATAATTCTAGTGCACAGTGAGTGTGCCCTTAATGCGCACCTATTTTGAAACTCCCAAGGGATATGCTTTATCCAATTCATATTTTCTTTTCAAACCATTATGATAGATTTGAAAATATTTTATAAATATATTTCCAAAGAACCCAAGTTTATGACACTGAGACTAACAATACATAAATTTTAAATTTATTCCAAGTGTTATAACAGATTTAGATTTATATATTATCATTTTAAATTAATTTTGTTATGAAAAAATTAATTATTTTTGATTTTTTTGAAATGGTACCTGAAAGAATGGATTGAATTAATACTCATGGTCTATGTATAAATTTCCCTACTGAGAAAGATAATGCAGTTGGAAATGGAGCTGAGTAGATCATGTCTATATTAGGGAATTTTTCCTAGGTTATGATTAATAATATTTCACAAATAGAGAAACATTCCGTTCCATGGAAGGATATAGCTATGTTGGATTATTTTATGCAAAAAAAAACCTGTTTATTTTACTAGAACTACCAATCCAGTGGTATATTATAAATGGATTGAGTACCTTGAAAATATATTTATTTTTTTGGGATATGACAAAATGAAAAAAGTTGTACTGCTGGTATATTCCCAAAGTTGATCTTGGTCAATGGTGGTTAGACTACTAGTGAGGAAGAAGAAACAGTACACATGGAATATAGATCTTTTAAAGTAACATTATTTGAAAAATATTTCCCTTGTCAACATTGAACTAAACTAACGATAACGTACCTAAACTTAAAAAAAATTGATTTTGGAGTATAATGATAACTTTACAATACCTTCCATGTATTCTATGGATTACATATATAATTCAAAAAAGAAATATTGGCGATTTATTTTAATGTATTAATCTAAGTTTATGAAGGGAAATGGTTTCTCAAACTTTTTATCATATGACTAAATTGTTCTATGTACTATCAAAGAAGAGAAGAAAATTTCAAGAGCCTATTTATTTAAGGGATATCAAGTAAGGGAGAGGTCAGTAGAACACCAATAGAATGGGAATTCATCAAATAAGAATAATAAAATGAATCAGTTTCCATCATGTAAAAATAATGGAAAGAAACATCGTAGAAAGTCATTGAAGGTCCTCAGAGCATATTACAAGTATAAAGATAAGTTTTATTTGGATAATGAATGTAAGGGAAAGAATAATACCACCAATTTATAGTTATTTAACTAATAATAAATGTGGAATTATTCAAACCAATGTCCCAACCATTAAGGTAACTAATGACATAAGAGGTTAAGGGGAGAAGGCCAATCTTACATGATCTCTATGGCTGAGGTTAAAGTTCCCAAATATGTTATGTTAGGTACTTTAATCATATCTTTAAATTTAACTAATTCTTTATTAGATTATGAATCCTTGAACTCTTTTATATCTTCCAAGTTTTCTAAGAAAATTAGATATTTCTATAGTACATTAAGAAGGGAATTGTCAATGAAAAATCCTAGTAGATATATCACTGAAACTAGAATGCTTCAGGAAGCTCCCATTATGAAAGATAAGAATGCCATATTTACTAAATTTATTATCATACCTATTGTTGAATTTTTTATAATATTATGTATGGAATGTATTTCAAAATATGATGGAAACTTTTATTTAAAAGATATGAAAATTATGATTCATGATGAATATGTGGAATTCCTTATCTTTAGAGAATAGAATACTTCATCTATGTTATGTCTAGATCCACCTCCAGTAGATCTTCTAAATGAGATTCATGGAAAAAAATATAAGAAATAGCCTATGGATAAAAAAATTAATCATTAAATTTAGGATTCACTTATTTTACAATAATATATTGTTGTATTTTCAAAAGAATCACTTCTAATCCTCCATAGCCTGTAGTTAAATTTTACATTGATTTAAATTGTGATGCAAGACCTATATCAAATAATCCTTATGGAATGTACACTATCGAACTAGTAGAGTTGAAGAAATAACTATAATATAGGTGTAATAATATTTTTATACACTCTAGTGTTTCAACATGGGAGGACCTTAATCATTTCGTTTAGAAGAAATATGGATCTATGAGTTTGTGCATTGATTATAGGTAAATTAATGCTATTAAGAAAAATAAAAAGTATTATCTACCTCATATTGGTGACTTATTTGGTCAACATCTCTTATATCAATATTTCTCAAATATGTAACATCATTTTGGGTATCATAAATTGTGATTAAAGAAGGAATATATTCTAAAGACCACATTTTGAACAAGGTATGTACATTATGTGTTTACAGTAATGCTATTTGGATTGACTAATGCAACCTCTGTATTTATGGATCTAATTAACAAAGTAATCAAGGAATATCTTGAGTATTTTTCTATTGTAGTTATTGATGATATCTTGGGGTATTATAAAATATATCAGGACCATGAAAATCAATTGTGTATCATTATAGAGACAATTAAAATATAACTTTTATATGGAAAATATAGAATTTTTGAAATTCTGGCTTCAAAAAGATTCTTTTCATGGAAATATTGTCTCTAGGTATGGAATCTCAGTTGATCTTAAGAATACACTAGAAGTCAAGGAATGTAATATACTAGAAAACATAACTAAGGTATGTAGTTTCATTAGTTCATAATGTTATTATCATAAATTCCTTCAAATATTTTCTTGATTAGCTAACCCATTAACCAATATTACAGGTAAAGGGGATAAGTTCACAAATAGAAACAAATATGAAGAATTTATTTAACAATTGAAGAGGATATTATCCAATGATCCAATATTAATATACCACCAGGAAATGATGGATTTTTTATATATAGTTATATATCCAAGAAGGGACATGGTTTCATCCTTATATATAATGTTAAAATTATTACCTAGACATATGGGTAGTTAAAAGCTCGTGAATAGAACTATCCTACTCATGATCTTGATTCTGTAGCAGTAATATTTTCTTCAAAGATATGGAATAATTATCTACATAGTGAAATATTTGAGATATTCATAGATCATAAGAGTCCAAAATAGTTATTTTCATATAAAGAGATCAACATGAAGCAATTAATATGGTTTGATCTACTCACGAATTATTATTTCTCAATAAATTACCACCAATATAGTAGCAGATGCATTGAGTAGGAATGACCGAGGATTTATAGAAAAAACGAGGATAGAAAAGGATCCTATGTTTCTAGATCTAGTAAAGATGAATATAGAAATTTTTAAGGATGGTGAAACATCACAACTTTTTCAAATGTTTATGAAACCATATTTATTATAAAATATAAAAAGTTCTTATCTTGATGATGAGAATTTTCAAAATAAAATTAAAGCTGTGAGTGATGGGAAATTGGAAGGAATCATATGTGAGGATTGTTTTGTGAAATTTTGAAATAGGTTATGTGTGCCATCTATTCCAAATTTGAAAAGTAAATTTTTTGGATTATTCTCATAGAATAAATTTATCTACATACCCTAGTAGTACCAAGATGTATAAGTATTTGAGGGAAACTTTTTTGTGGGATGACATGAAGTGGGAAATTTTTGATTATGTATGAAGATGCCAAGTTTATTCAATAGGTGATGAATAATATATTTCATTATTTATAATTCACTACTAGAAATATAACCTATACAAACGGTTCTATATCAACGGTTTGTAAAAACCATTGGTATAGGTCCCCTTTCCCAACGGTTTGGCCAAACCGTTGGGAAAGCTCACTTTGAAGTCACTTTTCCCAACGGTTTGCCAAAACTGTTGGGAAAGGGTATGGTTTTCCCAAATTTTTGGACAAACCTTTGGGAAAATTCCACTTTGTGGCCACTTTTCCCAATGGTTTGGCCAGACCATTGGGAAAGTGTGTGGCTTTCCCAACAGTTTGGCCAAACCGTTGGGAAAAGTCCAATTTGAGGCCACTTTTCCCAACAGTTCGACCAAACCATTAGGAAAGGGTGGGTACCTATCCCAATGGTTCTAAAAACCCTTGGGATAGACCTTTCCCAACAGTTTTGAGAACCGTTGGGATATGCCTTTCCGAAAGGTTTTGAGAACCATTGGGATATGTGCCCTTATTTCTATGAGTAAATTTGTCGAATATTGTCAAATAAAACAATATTTTAATTACACACATATATATATATATATATCGAAATATATTCACAAAGTATAATCTAGGATAGTGGTAAAGTAATTTATATATAACATGGAGGTTGTGGGTTCAAACCTCTGCTGGAACTCTTTTGTATATATTTACCTATCCCAGCGGTTTCCTCAAACCGTTGGGATAGGGCTTTCCCAGCAGTTTTCTCCAAATCGTCGGGATAGGTCTTTCCCCACGCCAAATCACCCAACGACTCCCCAAACCGTTGGTATAGGCTATTCCAATGATTTGGGTACCTATACAAATGGTTCTAAACCGTTGGTATAGGTAATTTTTCCATTATTGATTCATGAAACCTTAACCCATTCCTATGTGGAAATGGGACGAAATCACTATGGTATTCATCATGGGATTACTAAATACACCAGGAAAGAATGATGGAATATAGAATATTATTGATCGCCATACCAAATCTACACATTTCCTCACTATAAGAGAATATTTTCGTCTTAAGAGCCTTTCAAGAATCTATATTAATGAAGTTTTAATACTTAATGTCACACCTCTTTTAATTATTCATAATCTTGATCTCTAATTTACATCGAAATTATGGAAGATCCTTCATAAGGATTTGGATTATTAGCTTCATTTGAGCACCACTTATCACCTCAAACCAATGGGTAATTTGAAATAAATATTAAAACATTATAAGATGTGATGATATCATAATCACTTGAGTTTTAAGGTATATGATATGATTATTTAACTTTGTTAGAGTTTTACTAAAATAATATCATTAATCAAGTATTATAATGGTATCGTATTAATAATCATATAGAAATATATGTCATTTTCCAACTTGTTGTAATGAAGTTGGTGAAAGGAAGCCTCTAAGCCTAGAAATTGTTGGGGAGAAAACATAATAGGTAAATACTATTCAGAATTGTATTAAATTAGATCGATGTAGGAAAAATTGTTATTCTAATAACCAAATTAAATATTTGAAATTTCAAGTAGGATGTCATTTTTAAAAAAATTATCTCTATATAATTGTTTTATAAGGTTTTGTAAGAAATGTAAACTAAGTCATAGGTATGTTGGTCCTTTTGAAATTTTAGAAATAATTGGATTTATGGTATAATGATGATAAAATCCATCAATTATATCTAAAATATTTTATTATTTATATGTATCATCATCAAATAAGTACACGACACACCCAATGCATGATATCACATTTGAAGAAATAGAAATGAAACTTATCCAATTTTATTGTAAATAACTTATCCAAATTATTTTCACTAGAGAATAAGTGTTGAGGAATTGGATGACTATACTAGTAAATTTAATTTAGAGAAATCATAAAATAAAATTATCAACATTGGAACTAGAGTATGTTATAAATAATAACCACACCCATTTGTTTAGGATGTAATATCCATGAAATTTGCAAGGATAATATTTTTTATGAGGGAATAAGGTAATACCTAAGATTAAATTATAGTAAGTGAACATCCTATTTTAATAAAACAATAATGATACTCAAATTTTAATATTTCAGGACACAAAAATTCAAATTAGATAGGACGGATATAGATGTTGAACTTACTATGTCAAAATAATCCAAGAATGAATTTTTGAAATTTTCCCATAGTAATAGGATTTTATGAATAATTGAAAATTTAATATTTAAAATTTAATACATTTATTTATAATGAATTAAGATAATATGTAAAATTAAAAAAAATTGACTACCAATTTAATATAAATAAAGTTAAGATCACTTGGATGTTAAAGGGATTTTCTTCAGGGAACTATTTTGTAAGGCATAATGTCATTCCATTTTAGTTAATTAAATTAATATTTAATTTTGAATGATTTAAATGATATTTATATTATATATAAATATATATCTATATTAATTTTAATCTAAAAAAATTATTATTAATAGACATATAGTTAATTTAAGACCATCTTATGCTTGAAAAATGCATTTCTTGAAAACATGTTTTTTCAACATGCATTGAGGGTATATTTTAAAATTAAATTATGTCACTTATTGGAATTTAAGTTCATAAAATGTATTATATATTTGGAATCATAATAATTAATATTATTTAATAATCTGAAATTAATTTTTGGTCATTATGAATAGTAAAAATATTAAAAATTAATTACTATGGGTAAGGTCAAAACTGGTTTACTATGGGGGGGTTTGCCTAAAAAGATTAGGGTAAAAATTACAAATTAAATTTATGAAACCCCATTTTTTTGAATTAATATAGACATAAACTTATGAATTTAAAATATGAGAAATTATGGAGCCATGTTTTCTAAGAAAGTAACTAGACATTATTGAAAAACATTGAAAAATTACATGTGTGTCACTCACCTCAATTATATATAGGGCACCTCCTCCCCTCAATTATACACACCTATATCCATTTTTAATTACCAAAACCCAAAAAAAATATCTTCCTAATATACTTATCCATGTTTTATATATTATATTGTTTCTAAAAGACCAACCCTATGGTCCTTAATAAGAAATCCAAATGATATTTTTCTAAGGAAAGGTAATTGTCATCATCAATATCATTCTCTTTTTAATTATTCATCTAAAACCATAAAATATGAATTCAAATTTAAAATATAATAAAAATATTATCTCCCATATTCATAAATTTTATTATTCATATGAAATAATATTTATCCATAACCTTCTCCATCAAATGGGGATCAAATTTATTGCTCGTCTGTTTGGCAGACTACCGTCTCGCAAACTGATGTAATTATTTTCCATCACCAACTCATTTGGATATTAATAATGATTGAAATAATTAATATATATTATAATTAAGATATAATATTTTTTTTAATTTAATATATTGGCTAATTCCTTACACTTTCACCCATTTAAGAAATGATATTGTCACTCATGCGTACGCACGACCTACTATCTCCATGAAAAAATGCTATTCATTTTTCTTGTAAAACATTCCAGAATGATTCCAAAAATTTATTAAATGAGTAAATATGATATTTATAACATTAATATAATTATGGAAGTTATTTAACTATACCCTATACACATAATCTTTAACTTTCATGGAAACTCATATATGAGAAAATGAATTAGTTAACACCTGAAACAATAGTAATAATGATATATTATTAACGAATTGGTGATAAGATGATATAAGATAAGAATATATGATATTATAAATATGAACATGGTTCTAGTATAAATTAATAAAATGTTTAAAACCATTATATAAGAGGTTAAATTACATTCAACTAACGAAAAGTGTGATCTAAGGGATTTTGTCTCAATTTTCATTCTATTGAGTCATATATGATATTATGCACATCTATAATTGTATGTGGTGTACATACTAACACATTGATATATATAACATGAATTAATATTTATTAGTTATAATGAGTGATTCAATTTAATTTTATTCTTTCAAGTTATCACAATTTAAAATTTACCATAGAGGTGAGAATTTATTTTAAAGTCAAATTATTTTGGGATTGCCTTAATTTTCATTAAAGGAATATTTTAACACATCCTTAATAAAACCCATCTATATTATTATAATTTGGATATTTAATGATTATCTATATTTTATTACAACTTTTCCCCTCTTTTTAACTTGAATCAACTAATGAAACATTTAAATGAAAATCTGGTCTTGTTTCACTTTTTACTCGAGTATATTTTCTTACATGTACATATTTTTTAGATTTGTTTTATAAAATTCAATTTTATTAATCAAATGATTTAATAATGAAATTTTATGTTACCCCTGAATTATTAAAATATTTCAGATGAATATTTAAGAAAATATTTTTTAAATATTATTTTTCAAGAAAAAGTCAAAAAGGAATGTTTTTAATGTGTATTATGTTAACAGAATTCCCCAACACTTTAACTTTTTCATCCTATTTAGTTCATTCTATAAGTTATAAATTGTTTTATAAAGAAAAATATCTAATGAAATATTATTTTATTATTTTACTTAAATTTTATTTATTTATCTTAATGATAAGATTCTATTACAAAACCTGCATTTTCAATGTACCAATGGTCATCTTTTATCTCTTATTATTTTTTTAGACAATAAATTTCTCCTAAAAAATTCAGTTTATTATGATAATTGGACATTAAATTTATCTTAAATATTCATATAATTTACAGCATGGATATTATTATTTCATAAATTGTATATCATTTTTACATACTATGTTTCACTGTGAATTTTATTTGGTTGACTAGGGAAAATCATGAAAAATATGTATTCTGTACTCAAAAAAATATTCACTACCACAAAACTGGGTTTCCAAAGTGCCACCATTTAATATCACTAAAAAAGAGAGGATAAAGGCACCCCCTTTATCAGTGATTTTTTTAGCACTGTTAAAGGGGACCCATTTATCAATTCTTTTTTTATTAGCACTGATAAAGTGTGGCTTTATTAGTGCATTTTTTCCTAGCGCTGATAATGTGTATATTTCAAAATAAAATATTTAATAATAATAATATATTGATATATAAGTATATTTACATTGATATAAATATAATATATATTTTTAAATATGTTTTATTATGATTTTATATGTTGTAGACGTAAAATGGACAGCCAGAACAGAAGTTATGGCAAAACGGACACCTGGAGTAGAACTTATGACCGTTGGGAGGAATTATGGGCATTTTATGGACTTAAAAAATGTTATAAGGGGTTATAGTGGTCACCAGAGTATAGATATTTTCTAAAATTTATACTGGATTAGTTTCAGTGATCAAATGGACACCCGGATTAGAAGTTATGATTGTTTGAAACTGAGCAACCCTTCTAGCACCTAAAATCATAAGAAACTCGTAACTCGCTAAAATAGCAATAACTTATTCTTTGGGTGTCCATTTAAGCGTCGCGACCAGTAAAATAGAGTCTCACAAGATGAGTGTGAACCACCTCCAATCTAAACCAGGATTAGATCAAAGTAACTAATGATATATCAGTTATACCACCTCAAAAAAACTCCAACTTCCAACGGCCATAACTTTCACTCCGGGTGTCTGTTTGGGCTCTACTATATATCAAATCAAAGTCAGAAAATAGATATACATATTAGGTTTATTGGAACATATTTAAAGTTATGTATGAGACCCTAAAACCCTAAAAATCCATCATAAGGCCTCCAAAACCCCATTTATGTGTTTGATGCCCTGCCAATTTTTTCTTAAAATTGTAATTACTCCTGATCTGTGTGTCTGTTCAGCCTCTGTGACCTGTTATATCATTTTTAATTCCATGAGATTATGTTTAAATAGTAATAAATCTAAAACGTACACCGGAGCATAATTTATGATCTTTTTAGTGGCTCTTCAGTTTATTAGGTTTTTCAAGCCCCCATTTCTAACAACTTTGTCCTGTATGCTATTTTTTCAAACAATTGTAACTTATGATCTATCTGTATATTTGGCCTTCACCACCTATAATATCAAATCTCATTTGATGATCTTATATTTTACTGGGCACAGATTTTGAACAGACTCTCAGATCAAAATATTTCGTTGTTACCCTAACTTAAGGATTTATTTGACTTTCTGACTGTATTTACGGGTTTTGAGGGATTCTCCCTTTTTACTTGTTTTTTATGTTTTCAGTGCTTGTTATTGTTTTTCATAATGTACTGTTATTTATAATCAAATATAAAACAATATATACATGTTTTTTTATATATTCACACATAAAAATTTAATTTTATAAATAAATATATTTACAAATAAAATATATTTCTAAATATATAAGACTTATCTAAATAAAAAACTAATATCTATTTTATTTAAAATAAAAATATACAAATATTTATATACCTATATAATGTGAACCTGTATATATATATGTGTGTGTGTGTGTGTCTATAATGACAAACTGATATATATTATCTATATATTCTAAACATATGTATATAAATATTAATATATATTATTTTTAAATATATATAAATATTCATAATTATACTTACAGATACACATATAATATGTGTGTGTGTTGTATATATGTATTTATTTATTTATAAACACACAAAAAAAGAATTTTTTGTAAATGTATTTAAAACTGATCTTATAAATATATATTAATATAGGAATAAATATATTAATATATAAATATAACTATAAATATTTTTTAATATTTGAATAAATATATTAATATATATATAATTATATATATATATATTAATATATATATATATATATATATTTATATATATATATTAATATAAAAAGATATTAATATATGAGTAAATATATATATATATATTAATAAATGAAGAGAAAACCAATATGGTGGAGTGGTAAAGGCATATGTGCATAGGAAACAGGTCCCGAGTTCGAATCCAGGAGAGGCAGGTCGCGTGCACGGGTGTAATAAAGGTTAACGCTATTAAAGGGTGGGTGGGGTGCTGTTAAAGGGTGGGTGGAGGCAATGTTAAAGGCTGGGGGCATGAAGGATGGGGCATGTGGGGTGGGGGTGGGGGTGATGTTAAAGGGGGCTTCAACCACTATTGAATCCCCTCCCGAATTATAGAAATATTTTTTATTTTTTTAATTTTTCTTACTTTTATCAGTGCTTTTAAAAAGTATGAATAAAATTGGGCTTTTATCAGCGATAATAAAGGACCCATTTATTAGCATTTTTTTAGCGCAGATAAAAGGGACCCCTATATTTATCTTCACTGATATTAACAGTGCTTTTTATCACTGTAAATGCACTTTTATAGAAATGATAAAGGATATATTTACAGTAGTGACTTATTGATACGGTCTATTATTTATTAATGGAATTGATAATTCAATATATGAGGAATTATTTGTACATGTACTAATAGGTGGGGCTCAATTATAGGTATCCCATTGATGCATCGACATGTTTTATGAGATAAATTAGTTGGACAAATTAAATAGGTTTCTTATGTATACCTACCAAAATATTAAACAATCTTGGGATAATTAATTGATGCTATAAATATCATACTGTTTGAGAACATGACATCTAATATTAAGCATTTCCTTCCTTTAGAATTTATTTATTATTATCCATTAGATTTTTTTTCATTGATATTGTATATGGGTATTTTTTTTCAAGTTATTGATTAAATGGAAAGTGTTATCTTTTATTTACCTTTCTATATTGATTATGTGTCATTAAATCATGATAGATTCAATTGTATATAACCCTTTATGAGAATTTAAGATCACCATTATATTGTTTCCTTTCCCTATGTCATGAAGAAGAATTCATTAAATGAGTTCAAGGTTTTTGAATGTTTTTCATTTCAATGTTTTCTATTTAGTTCCCAATGTAAAATGGGTTTCATGTATGTATATGGATATTAAATACTACTAAACTAATTATTATTTTAAGATTTGACCCCTTGTATCTATGTTCATTTAATAAAGTGTCCAACATCTCTAGGTTTTTGTACTTGGTGTTTTTACAAAAGCAGTTGAGAGTCATCTCGGTAAGAATATAAAGAATATTGAATCTGATCAAGGTAGTAGATATCTTATCCAAGTGTTTATTAAATTTATAAGGGAGTATGGGTTTTTATCTCAACTCACTCCAAGATATAATATACAATGTAACTGGGTTAGTGAAAGGAGTAATTGTTCCTTGTTGGACATGGTAAGATCAATTATGAGTCACACAATCCTTCCATTATCCTTTTGTGGATATTCATTACATACAAAATAATACATACTAAACTAAGAACCAAATAAAGTGGAAACTAATATTTTATTTGAGTTATGGAATGGAAAGAAACTCTTTTGGTCATATACTCATGCATGGGGTGCGAGGTGCTTGTTAAGGCTATCTCAGGAAACAAACTCTACCCTGGTGCATGAAGCGTATCTTTATATGTTTTCTTAATGAAACGTGGGGATACTTCCTATATAATCCCTAAGATAAAGAGGTTATAATATCCAGGAAATATATATTCCTTGAGATAGAATACATCCTCAAGGAGGTTATTGGGATAAATATTGGATTTGATGAAGTTGATTCACACGATACACAAGAGTTGGTAAAGGAATTTATTATGTAAGGCCCCGTGGAAGATGTTTTTCCTGAAACACAAGTACAACTTATGAGGAACATAGATGTTAGAGAACCATAAAAACATGATTTTATAGTCCCATACAATAGTAACTGGTTATTTCTTGACAATAATAAACTTATATCCTATAAAAAGGTAGTAGGGACCTTAGAAGATGAAAAATGGAAAGAATATATGAATTATGAGATGGATTCCATGTACCAAAACAATGTGAGATTTTTGAAAAATACACCAGTAGATGTAAATCCCATTAGGTGAAAATGGGTATTTAAGATAAATATGGACATAGAACGTCAGGTTAGTAACTATACTCCATGACTAGTGGATAAAGGATATAGAACACAGAAAGGCATTGACTAAAACAAAACCTTTTCTCTAGTTTCTATGTTTAAATCCATCATAATTCTACTTTTTATAGTAGCTTTATAGGACTGTGATATATGGAAGATAGATGTGAAAACTACTTTACTTAATGTAAACCTTTATAAAGATGTGTATATAACAAAACCAGAATGTTTTGTGACTCCAGTAAATGATAAAAAGGTATGTCAGTTATAAAGATCCATTTACAGATTATAGGAAGAATCCAGGTCATAGAACATTCAGTTCAATCAAGCTATTAAATAATTAGGTTACATTAAAAATAAATGCTATCTGGATGTTCAAATATGGTTTAGTTAAGTATGATAATTTTTATAGTAGTATATGTTGTTGATATATTACTAATTGGAAATGAGATTTTGGCATTTCAAGAGGTCAAGGAAAGCTTGAGAAAGTGTTTCTCCATGAAATAAATATGTGATGTAACCAAAATTATAGGTATCAAGATCATGTGTGATTGATCCAAGAGGGTAATTAGACTAATTCAAAGTACATTCATTAACCAAATACTAAATAGTTTCTGTATGGAATAATCCAAAAAGGTATTAGTTTTAGTATCACATGGTATACATCTTTCCAAGAAGATGATTCCAAAAAAATAATTGGAAATGGAGATAATGAGTAAGAAACTATATACTTATGTGATAAGATCTATCATGTATTCCATGTTATATACAAGGATTGATGTTTCATATGCTTAGATCATGGTAGGAAAATATCATGCTAATCCAGGTGAATAACATTGGATTATGGATAAGAATATCCTTAAGTATATGAGGAAAACTAAAGATATATTCATGGTGTATGGAGAAGATGAAGAGAGATCTTTTAGGGGTTATAAAGATGCTAGCTTTCATAAAGATAAAACTGATCTAAGGTCATATTCATGACATGTCTTCAGTCTCAATAGAGGAGGTGTGAGATGGAATAGTTAAAGAAAACGATTTTCACTAATTCTATCCAAGAGACCAAGTATATGATGGCTTCTAATGTATAAAATGAAGCATATTAGATTCAAAACATTGTAAAAGAGATTTATGTGGTTCCTAACAGTCAAGACCCTATAAAAGTTTATTATGATAACACTATAGTGGTGGATCTTCCCATGTAGCCTAGCTAACATCAAAGGAAAAATAATATACTTCATAAGTTTTATCTCTTGATGGATTTTTCCAAATGAGGTAAAGCTACAATGAAAATATTATCCATGAAAGAAAAAAATGGTGGACCCTTGATAAAGGCTCTATCATTGCAGAGGCATGAGTATAATATGGGAGCTAGTGGACTACAGGTTGTTAACTGTTCTCTCTAGAGTAGGTGGGAGAATATTGGATTTGGTTCCTTAGAACCAACTTCTAAGTACTTGATGATTACATTTATTCCTTATATGGAATATTAATGATGTTTCTTATTAAATAATGATTTTTACTCTGCCTAACATAGTATGTGATAATGTCCTAAGAATATATGTCATAATGAAAGGTCATAGTATTTCCCTACTATGATGAGAACATGGAGGTGATATGACAGTATTCTGGAATGAATGTTCTATAGCTAGATGATATTGTCTAATAAGATATAGATGATACAATATATCAGGGATAGGGGCTCATAATATATTGATACACCTTCTCATGTTGTTTGACCATGGTAATATCTAAGAAGGGTGGATATGAAAATGGACCATTCAGTAGGAAATCCACATTTTATGTGTCATTATATATTTGTATTTGTGTATGTGTGTATTGACCCTCAGACTTTAAGTTTATCATTAATGAATACCTAAAGTCGCATACTTTTATGTATTGATGAAATCAATGATGACATATGTTCATGATGAAGTAAGATACATTGGGTGTGTCATGTGTAATATTACATTAATGGATAATGAAAGAAAGCATTATCGTTTTTTTATATTAATAGAAGTTGATATCTCAAACCCTTATATGGAAATGAAACAACATAGATAAATCCATGACCATTGTGTTCTATGGAAAAGTTCATTTCTATAAATATAAATAAAGATACATTAAACACATGGGTTGATGACACTAGTCTGAAACCTACATGATTAAATAAATAGTAATAAATTGATTATATTACATTGTAAGCATTCATAGGAGGTTGTATGGCATTATGACATTAACTTCTTTCTTTGTGGGTTCCTATAAGTGTTGTTAGGTTCAAACCTTGGAATTTAGGGATCTCTTCCTATTTAAACTGAGAAAGAGACGTCTACTGTCACATAATAAGTGTGTTCACAATCTCAGTTAAATTAAATGTAGAATTTAATAAGTTAGAAAAAACATTATTCATGGTTTCTAGTTTAATAATAATTAAACTTTGTTTAATCACTAAGATTCAAACACAAGTTATTCTAATGATTAAGTGAGTTAAATAATAGTAAAAAATATTTATTTCCAAGGTTTGGAGTATATAATATTAATTATATTTATCAAAGCATAATTTAGTGATATTTGTTTTAAAAAAATAGCCATTATTCAAGGATTGTTAAATAATATTGAGGAGGACAAGAATACCATGTTTAATGATCTGATTAAAAATAATAGAAAATTTATTCATAGGTGATGCAAATTTCATGTAAATAATAATTATATTATTATAATTAGTAAGATATAGGGTTATATATAAATTATTAAATTAGAAGGACCCTTGTTTGCAAATTTATAACCCTAGACCTTCCATAATAAATATCTAATTATATCACTCTCCAAAACACACTTATTACGAAGAAAATGTAAATAGAATATCTCTCAATCCCTAGATAGAGTTATAGAGATAAAAAGTTTGCTACGTCCACCTCTTATCTAAAGTCATCAAGAGAACACCGAGAGTTCTTCGTCACTATAGAAGAATTCTACTGCGATCAACCATGAATGGCGTTAGCGATCAGGATGAACTTTTACAGCACATGGTGATTCCTTGGTGATATTAAATGACTATGGTGTGCATATGGATCACCACTAGAATTATTTTTCACTATAATTAGAAAGAGAAATGATGGTATAATGAGATTTAATCAACAAGATAATCAATGGAGAAAGAATTGCATGTTTAGGTAATTATAGATCTTCTCATAAATTAACTATATATTACTTGTGATGATTCTCCACGTTTGGTTATGGAATTTAATCTACCCATGTAATCTATAAATTCAATTATTCATGACATCATTCATTTTTTAAAACAATAATTATTCATAAATTAAGTCTAAAAAGGTGAGTTTCCTATGCTTCATAAGTGATTCTATTTTGCCTATAACCTACAATAAATATACCTATTTACCAAATACACTAAACATTGGATCTTTGGAGTTTCTTATAATTCACATGATGTATTAATAGTTATATATGTTATGAACCAAAGGTAGAAGTAAAGGTTTAGGGAGTCTCAATATAGAATAATTTTCGTTATTCCCATCAAATGACATCCTTTTTAAGAATGGTTGGCCTCATCTAATGAAACCACCACCAAGATAATGGGAGAGAATATACCCAAACCACATGCTATTTTTCTTCTAGTATTAATATCTAGTTGATTGACTAGCCTTATAAATGTTTTACAGACATCAGTCAGACCTTCCCTTGCATAATGATGCTCGAGGAAAAGGTTGGTTCGCATAGACTATCTAGAAATATTTCCCTTCCTCGATGGTGGGTTTTAAATGGAAATTCCTTCTTTACCATCATATGAAAGAAAATTTATTGGGAATTTATTATTGAATAAAACCCATGTGGCCTGATAAGTTTCTAGATCAGATGTTTCTAGGTCAATTTTTTTAATTGGAAATTTATAGTCTGTTTCAAGTTCACTCAATGGACAGATAGGATACATTTCTAGGCCATTAAAGGTATGACTCTGAATAGAATTTTTTAACATTAACACTTACCCTATTATTTTAAAAGGATCAGGGTTAAGAACATTTTATTGAACATAAAAAATAAGACTTCTTTTGAAAAATAGTAAAAGAGGGAACCCATTACTGAAAAAGGAAAAGTTCCCAAAAGAAACATGACTCAAATGTCTTAATGATCCCAAAACTCCGGGGGATAAAAAATCAAGAAAAGCACTAGAAAAATAACTCATCTCCCCCCTCATCAAACAATCAAACAGTGAAACCATTCAATGTTGATGCATCATCTCCCCTAAAATGATGTTTCACCATCTTGGACCAACACAACATTTTAGGGCATCCATATTGACATGTGGTGGAGAATCAGATGAAATGTTTGTTCACACCTTTCCCTCATTCAAGTCTCCCACCCGAAAAATCATGCGAGGAAATCACTGTAATGTTAACCTAGTGAAATGAAAAGTCGAAATGAAAAAAATATGAAAAATTCAATGCCAAAATGTTCATATGTCCATCCAAAATGATAAAAGATAGATGAATGATGAGTGTAAACACAACCATACCTCCTTCGAGGTCACCCACCTACCGACACTAGAAAACTAATGCACCATATTCCAAATGAAACGAATTAGAGGCAAGTTATTGAAATGATATTTTCACCGCAATAAACAAATAGTCCCAAATGGAAGTGAAAAAAAACCCGAACCACACCAGAAATCAAAACCAATATCCAAACAATGGAAAATCTAGTTCCCCCGAACTGCACTTGAAATAGGAAACACCCCATGTCTCAAAACGCTATTGTTGATGACAGTAAACTCAAATCCATATTTTAACTCAACCTCCATCGTGATATCTCATCATAGCCTATCAAGCACTCACCTCCTCATGCCAAACTCAAAAGATTATCCCCAAAACGACCTCATGACATCTGGACACTAAGCTTCCTTCTCCCCAGATATCTTGATAACAACATAGGTGGGACTATAGCTTGGATCTGGGTGAAACCATATTTGAAGAATGTAGTACCTCATACCCCACAAACATGGATTGTCAACCCATGCTGTGAAGCTAATAGTGCCACCACCACCATGATCTCAATAATGGAGAACATTAAAACTCGAACAGGATGAGTAACGATGGAGGGAGAAACCTATAACCGATGAGCGAGCGATCCTACATGGATATGAAAGCTAATGAAGTTAGCAGTGAAGATCCATGATTTATTGAGACCCATCTTATGAATCTCCACCAACGACATTCAAAAAATCTATTCTCTATGCAATATGTCTCGACTGTAGTGATTTTTGTGTCAAACTCATTAGGGCTTAAATAGGCCTTGTTGATGGATTCTCTAAGATTAGTTGACTAGTGAAAGGAATCCAAGATTGATATCCTAGTCAATATGATGTTCAGATCCTATAAGATGTCATACTTCAAGATCATGGCCCAATGCTTCTTTCTAAGAGTTTTTTCTAAAACTTGTTATCTTGGTGTTGAATCTATCTACACTAGTTAATCCTTTCCCTTGTTGAAATTTGAGGACATTATTATGTTTTTTTGGTTAGGTTGAACTAACCTTCCCATGCCTCTGTGTTGATTGGAAACCATATGTACATTAGTTGGTCCCCTAGCTAGTTGTATCCAAATGAGCCATGGATGATTCATGATCAGATTAGGGTTTTTATTGATCTCGTTGCACTACCTGCCTCTACGTTTTGGAAGCATATATGGATGTAGAGTGAATAATGCCCAAATTTTAAGGTCTAACACTACATCATTTCCCTTGACCACCATGGTATCTATAACCTCCTCCCTGATTATTGGTAGTGAACATAGGTTTATATGCATCCTCCTCATCAATAAAGGGATCTCACAAGTGGATGAAATCAAAAAAGACATATCATGACTCCAATTCTAATGAGAAACCTATTTTTTAGGGCGGTTCCCATTATCTCATTTGGTGGTATAGTTCTCATCCTCCCATAAATTGGGATAAGAAGTCCTAGAGTTTTTGAATCCTCTTGGCTAATAGAAAGTGATCTTCTACGTACTCCTTTTAATGTTGATTCTTGTTGCATCAACTATTTGAGTTATGTGATGATGAAGATATCATCACTGATACCACAATGGGAACAGTGGTCACAACTGGAAGGTTTATTTGTTCCTTGAGTATAATTTTTACACATTTTAACAATGACCTAGTTATTAATTCATCAAAATTATATAAAAACTTTTCTAGGACTTTATATTGTTCCCCTTCCTCATTTGGTAAGGTAAAAAATACATGGGTCACCTATTATAATGGTTTAACCATATTGGCCTATATAAAGTAAAAAATCTTCTATATTATGTCCTTAAAGATGAACTAATCCTAAATATTTTATCCCAACTCTAATAAAGGGGCAAATAATCAAGGCTATCATTTATACTAACTTCACTGGGTTTTATAACCTCTATAAACTGGAGAAGGTCTTTGTCTTATGAACAAACTATCATGGGACCTTAGGAAAACAAAATTGTGAAATTGAATTAAATAATATAGTAGTGGAGTGGGGCTATCTCCAGAGAGGAAAGTGTGTTGGGTATATTCTTCTCTTATTTAATGGGTTCAATTTGTCAAATCAATGACTGAATTGGATTGGAGAAAATTTTCTTTTAAAAATTGTTAGTCTATATTTAGATGACCCTATCCACTATCCCATGAATCATTATTAAATTTCACTCTCCTTTTAATTTCATAAATAAAATAAATCACTCTCATAATCCATTCCTAGAAATTTGGGATTGAATAGGGATATACAACAACCATTGTATTCCCTATCTTTACCCAACCTAGGGATTCGATATCATCAATTACTATTGAGTTATCACACAGTTATCCATCATAGGTAGTGAAAGAATTTCCAAGTTTTATGCGTGTTTATAGTAGGTTTAAGGGTAATATGAATTCAAATACAAATATAAATGGCTTTATCTAATTATCAAAACACCCAAACACTTCCCAAAAAAATATAAAGAACATAATTATCATTAATGTATAGACTTCATCATATAAGTGTTGATAATTTTTATAGTCTCAACCACTAATGGAAAAGTGTGTTATCACCAAAGAGTTATAGTAACAAAATGATGATATCTATCAAGAAACAACAGTAGAGTCTATATTCAATAGAGAAATAATGGAAGTGGCCCCATTTCTACTCAATGAACACTTACCTATTTATAGGGTTAATTGGAATGCTTCAAAATTAACTGCGTGAACCACATAGAATTATTTTATTGCCTTATGTGAGTTAATAACTTCTAGATTATTCTTTAATTTTAGTGTCAATCCCTTATAAATTTTCCTTCCTCATATTTTTTGAAAGTTTCTAGCTCAATAGTCATGACACTTTATGTTAGGAATATAAAATATTAATCCCGTTCTTCATACTCTACTAATGATCGAATTATATACACATTAATGTATTATCTGGGTTGAAATGTTTTAGTAATTTGTGGATTCAATGGGCGTAAAATTATGTAGGATAAAATTTCATTAGGTATAATACTATAGGGCTTGCGTGAGGAGATGAGGTGATGCATGTGATTTTGTTTATTTGAGAGGGGTTAGTGTAACTTGAACTATAATTTGATGGATTGGGATAATAACAAGGTTGATTTAGGTCTTATGTCTACTCACAATTTGTTTTCACTACTAGAAATTAAGGATATAACAACACATATATAGCTAAAGTTTAAAAAAATGTGGCTATAGGTTAAGATATGGCCATGAGTCATAAAATACTCATGGAATTACCCCCTTTATCCTAATTCACTTGTGAACCCAACCCCATTTTTTCCTTACCCGCTCGCGATCCCCACCCCCTCCTTTACACCCTGCAACCCTCCTCGCCCAATGCTGCCACCCAAACTCCCACCATTCTACTCCATCGACGTGGCCACCCACATTGGGATGATTCTTCCCTAAAGATGTGATCACCTCACCTCCCCGCCAACACTTCTTTGAAGAAGACTCCCCACCTTCACCTCTAGCGCACCTCCTACGCGAGCACCCCACCTCTCCACCTCCATGCCTCCCTGTGTTCCCCTTCCTCTTTGAACTCTCATGTACTGAGGTATCCTTAAATGCGTTATTCAGCAATTTGAGGTAGGAATATTCATCTATTACCATCTTTATTACTCTTATTTAGCCTATATAATTTTAATTGTTCCCATTAAAGTTTTTAGTACCAATTCCACCATAACATGATGGAATTTACCATAAATCATGGATCTTTTGTATGGATTATAGATCAGATATCTTGTGATGTAGAACACATGACATCACTCATCATTTTGGATATGATATGAGGATTGATGGATTTTTTTTTAATTTTCGGTTAAATTGATTCTAAAATCTTGGAAATCAAGTGTTTCTTGTTAGGTATTATCCCAGATTAATTTCATGGGAATATTTTAGGCCTATTTTAGGAAGTTTGTTATGCTTTTAGAATGTAGAAGTACCTCAATAATATTTTAATAATTTATTCATATTTGGGTTTTTAAAATAAATAATTATAAATTTTTATATGTAATTGTTTCTATTCTATGGAATGAGATAGGTTTCTGGGATGTTGTTCGATCTTAGGTTCAAGTTTATAACATTAGCATTTTTATCAAAAGGTATGTTGGGTGTTCTATATTTTTTATATTTACCTAGTAAATATTATCTTATTAATTTCTTTAGTTATTTAATAAATATTTATTTTTTGGGAGCCCCTGGAGAACCTTTGTGGGTCGTCTTGGAGAAGTGAGGGTCTTAGGTGTCTCATAGAGGGTTTTTTTCATAAAACCTCTCTCTTAGTTTTTGATTCAAGAGAAAACCTCACATGACCTTAGGTGATTCATTAGGGTGGGAAAGGGGAGAAAATGGATATACATCATTCATTGGGGTTTGATTTTGGACCTGTGAGTGGTATATCCATGTTGCTTTCTATGCGGGGTGTGGTGTTAGAACCCCCAAGTATTTTGAGGCCTTTTATGATATGCTTTGTTTTAGTCTAGGTTATATGACAGGTTCTCCTCATGTTTTTGGATTTATAACCCTGAATGTGTGTAGTGTATTGAGGGGTTTTCCATGAAGTTTCTCATTTGAGAGTATGTAAAATGGAGGTGTGGTGTGAGACCCAAGTGGGGGTTGGGCATTTGTTTTGGATAACTTGCCACAGGTGATGCCAATGGGATTATTTTTATGTTCATAGAAACTTTACATGGGTAGTATAAGGGGTATAAATTTATGTGTTTTTACATCTCTAAAAAGGCATGAAAATTATTATTTTGGATATTTATTAAATGTTTGGTCAAATTTATGAGGGCTTGAGTTTTTGACGTTTTGGAACTTCTTGTTGGAGGTTTAATCCAATTAGAACCTTTAGGTTGGGCCCACACCACAGGGTGTTGGTTAAGGATGGGTGTCGATGAGATTAGGTTTGAGATGGGTCTAAGGAATCTTTAACGAGTTTATTATGGGTGTGGTGTTTCTTGATTATTCACTTGTGGGTGAGGTGATGATCATGGATAGGTTACTTTTTAGAGTCACCAGATGAGGTTTACCTATCTATATTGGATCATTATATAATAGATGTGATCTAGGGAACTATGGGTGACCCATGTTTTATTTACCCTAAGAGGGTCAGTGCTGATTTAATCATTGGTGTCTTTGGGTGTTACCTTAGAACCTAGAGTTTGGGATTGTGAGCCTATTTGGGTATTTTTGTAATGTTTTGTTCATGAATTTGATTGAACAATGTTTTATAGATTAGACTAGATATGGTTGAGGAAGTTCCTTACCTAGGTACTAGAAATAGGTAGATAACTTTGGGATATTACTGGATTTGGATTTGGCCCTGAGATTGATATGATTTTTTCATTAATTGGCCTACTGGTTGTGTTAGATAGGTCATAGAGAGATAATGGAAGATCTAATTTAGTGTACCCCGTAGTTTAGAGTTACAAAATGGATATAGGGTCAGTGGGAATGGATTTTTAGAACTCACTGATAGTGGTCCTGGGTGCTGAGCATCCCATCATAAAATCTTCTTCTCCTCCATATATTTGAAATTTCAAACTTATCCACTTGTGAGAACAGGATAAAATCGCATGATATTCTTGGAAAACAGACTTGAGATATTCAATTATAAGTCTATGAGTCAAAAACCTTTATAGAAACAAGATTTTATAAAAAAAAATTGATCAATGTGGTACATAAATCCTTGAGCATGTTATTCCAATATAAAAATTAATATTGGGGTTGTTCAACATAACCTCAATGACCAATTATAATTATGTTGTCCAGATATTGAGATTCCATAATGTTTTTTATTATTAAAAACATTAATTTATGCCTTTTCACCCCCTGATGGATGGTCTCACATTCTTCATCATGGAAAATCTTACTAAAATGGTATTCTACGAATGATACTTCATTATTATTATACCTAAATAATAAAACAGTCATCCATATCCCCAATTTTTTTCTTTAATTCTTTATAGGAAAGTGTACATAAAATGAATGGAAATAAAGAGGCGATACCTTTCTCTTTTAGTGAGAGAGGGAAGGTTGAGAGATATCTCTCAACTCTTATCATCCATTCTCACCAACTTCACCATTGGAGATTATATTCAAGATTATTTCCCCAATTTTATTATTATTTACCTTTATCAACCTATTGAAGGTTTATTCATCTCCATAGGCCTCTTGTGTGGGACCTCATTGATTGAATGGGTAATAAATTAACGTTTATCCACGTACTCTAACTACAATTTTATATATTATTTTATTTCTAGATATGAATGGCATAAAGTACTTTACAACATGATTAGTGACCTTTCATCTCCCACACAACTCCCCTTAAATGTCGGGTTTTCATATTTTAATTCTTTATAAGAATTATTTTTTTCGTTCATATGAAGTCCAATTTTTCGGGTACCATCTTAAATAGAATTTTTTATTCTTCTTATATTCTTCCAAAATTTATAAGTATGATATTTTTCCAGATGTTTTTTCAAGCTGTAAATTTTATTTTTTAAGAGTATTCCAACTTCTAGTATAACTAATTCTATTCTTCTCAGGTCTTCTCCCCCTTTTTTTATCCCAATTATAGTGAAATGACATGTTGTACCAGTACTCAAAATATTTATACACAAAACTTCTACAACAATATTAATATCCCTTGAAACTTGATCAAACTTTATATTGATGATTTTGTTTATACAATTCTGCTTGTTTTCTAGGAATCCTTCAGCCTTTATTTTTCTATTTCCTTGGAGTTTTCCTATTCTTAGGTCTTTCATAGAAAGAAATTTTTTAACCATTCATCATCCAAAAAATATTCAAATTAAGTTTCATAATCTTTATAATTAAAGGAAATGTATTTAATATCACATGATAATTTAGAAAAATGTTTTACCTCTTCATGGAGCTAGTTTTCTCATCATCCTTAGATAGTTTTTCTTGAATATCCGTTGCATTTTCATATACATATATCATATTCTTTAAGGTTTTTCTATATTTAAGATACCTTGATTATGCCTCATGAAGTTCCTTTTATTTAGAAACCAATCTTGTATTATGATATTCTGTTATCCTTTCTTATTATACACATTTCATCATGTACATTTTTATCTCTTCTGTGAGATCATTCTAATTCACATTTACACTTCTTTTCTTCTTTTACAATAGTTTTTATTTCTTCTAATATATGTAATTATGGTCAAAGTAAGAAATAAAATCATATCTTAGAATATGTTCTGTATAACAATCCCCTTATTCTTCTTCTTAACTACTTGTAATGTCTATTCATCTCTTAACATTATATGTATATATATATATATTAATGGAAAATTCTATTTTCTTAGTTGTTCATGGATGTGCTTATTGTTTTTTATTTTTCCTACAATTATAAGAGAATATTGAGGTTGGTAAACCACTAGCAAGTTGTCTAACATCAACAGAGATATATATGTTTTAGGTTTAAGATAGAAGGAACATGAAAAGATTAACATGCACCTTCCTGATTTGAATCATCTTTTTTAGGCATATATCGAGCCTATAACAGTGAAGGGAAACAGATTCTCTGGTAGTTTGGTTCACATTTTTTATATTCTTAATGAGTAGTTCAAGTGTATTTTATTTCCTTATAAGGATGTCTATGCACTTAGAGGAATAAAGCAAAAGAGACACCATGATGGGTAGTCTCCCACCATGTTAAAATTTGAGAGGTCTTTAAATTTCATATTCCCTAGGTTTATCATGGTTTATACATCTTATTTTATATAATTATACAAGAATTTAAATTTTTAGAAAATTAAATTTATTTACATGCTTCATGTCATTAGATAATTAATAAATTTAGGCTTTTTTATTGGGAAACCGCTACTTAATTACCAAGACCACTCCAAGAGGCTTAGTGAACTCCCATGTAGTCTCCTTGCTACACATCCATTACCACCACATCACCCTGTAAATTTCCTCCCATCCATTTCACCTCCCTACACTCATCATTCTTTATATTTAATTCCATGGGTAGCTTGAAAGTTTTAAAATGTTATTCTTTATAATATATACTAATAGGGGATACCCATGAGGGATTTTAAATTGTTTCCCAATGGTTTTCTTACTTGGCTTGGAGTTATTTCATGCCAAGTGTTCATGAAAATATCAGAGTGGATCTTTAAAAGGAATTTAAGTTTTTTTAAATGGTGTTTTACACCTATTATGTTTTCAAACGGGTTGATTTGGGTGGTTTAAATGATTAATTTATAAAAATAAGGGTTTTGTCCCTCGTTTTTATTTATTTTAGTACTTCCATGGTCTTTGTGTCAATTTTTGACATTTTATGGACTTTTTCTGGGAAAATATCATTTTAAAATGGTTTATAAAGAATTTATCCTAAAATGATATTTAATATGGAAATTAAATGTCTTATAATCCTATGAATATTTTTGTGCATCCCATTTGGTACTTTATATATGAATTTTCTTGATGTTATGACCACCCCCATTGTTTTCACCTTGGTTTATATTATTCTCCTTATGGATTAAGGACCCCCTAAAGATATTTATTATTTTTAAATGTTATGCATGGATATAAAAGGCTCTATTTCATGATAGGGTGTTGTAGGTGAGATGAGGTTTATTGATTTTTCTTAATACGATAATTTATGTGACGATCTTGTGATTCATTCATTATTCTCACCTTAATTTATTGATATCATTCGAACCCTGGGTAACAAATTTGATGGTTTGGATGTGTGTCATAGTAAATTAGTGTTCATAGGCTAGCTATTTCCATAGTAAAGTTATATTATCCTAGGGTTTTATATTGTACTCGGAAGGAACCCCATAGGGATAGGTCATATGTGGTGTTTTAGTTTCACATAGGCCCCCTAAAGATGGTGAACCAACAAACTTCGTCTAGTATCATTAATGTTGGATCCCATTGAGTTTCCCATGGAGCTTAAATCCCAATAATGATGATTTAGAGGAACCTAATACTTATAACTTGTTTGTATCCCATGGATTTGATTTAGTTACATGACGCCATAACTGGGTTATGGGTTATTTTATTTTTCTCCATTGATATATTGCTTCCAATTATGTTTATTCATTTATTTAGTTTGTGGTGTTGGTTTTATGTTAAACGAACTTATAAATGGTTTGGTAAGTGTTTTTTATTTAAAGGAAAATTGATTTTTGTTTTTGAACATGATATTGAGAAACAATTTTGACAAATAAAAAATATTAAATAGTTTGGTTTACTATGAATTTAAAATTCCTCTTTTCATTAATTAAATGAAATTTTTAATGAAATTTTTGATCTATCGATTGGGCTATAAATTATGGTATGTAGTTCATAAGATCCTTTATTATTTCAAAAAGGGCTATATTATTTGTCTAGAAATAAGCTAGTGCAGAGGGGGTTCATTGGGGGGGCTGATGTGTGGGGGAGGGGGTGATGGTGTAGGGGGTGGGGGTGATGGTGCATAGGGAGGGGTGTGGGAGCTAGTACATGGGGATGTGTTGTGGGGGGCTGGTGGTTAGGGGTGTTTGGTGGGGGGGGGGGGTGGTGGTGGTTGGGTGTGGGGTTGGGGGGCTAATGTAAGGGGAGTTGGGTTGATACAAGGGGGTGGGGTGGGGCTGGTGGGGGGTTCTAGGGGTGGCATTCATATACAATAATATTTTTTTCACTTAATGCTACTCATGTCATAGTGTGAGATTTATTCAAAGTGATGGGGTGTTTGTGGAGTTATATTGATTGGATTGTTCATGTAGAGTGAAATTATATATCTTTGAGGATTATTTTTATCTTTTATGTAATCACATTAATTGATTATATGTAAAAAATATCAATATTGTATTCTTGTATATGAGTATCATTGACTCTAAGAGTTCATGAATTTTATAATATGAGAATTATTTTCTCTAGTTGTGGTGGCAGATAGATTATAAGAGTATTATAATAATGTATCCAATAATATAATCCTTATAGTAATGCATCTTGTTTCATGTATGATGCACCCAATTTGTGTATGTTATTTTTCTTATATATATTTTTCATAGATCTAACCATACTAATTAGTTTTATGGTATATTTTAAATATTACCAGGTGTATGTCGGTATTGGAACATCATGTTACAATAATGGAGTTGTAGAATTCATGAGTTTAGTTATCTAGACTGAATGGAACCCCTATGGTATGCACTTGGGATTTATATTTCATTCATTTACTTAAAACAATATTCATCATCACCTATTCTATTATTACCTTTATCAGTAATCATGTTCCTCCCACTTCAATTTTACGTTCAATTAATGATGATTCATCATATCACTGGCATTTTGTTGATGTATCCTTGGACCCATTCGTGTGTGTTCTGGTAAACACTGCCAAACGAAAAGAGGTCCGGGATGATTTTGTTCACCGCCATTGGTTTAAGGTGAGTTTATCTTCGGTTCCTTGATTCCTCTTAGTTTATAATTGGGGGTTTTGTAATTTTAGAGCCCTTGGTAATTTTATTATTCCATTTTGATTATCATTGATGCAGTTTTGAGTCACTGAAGTCAAAGGTGACTCACCATGTATGCATAGGTAAGAAGATATATAAAACCTTCTCTCATTATATGTATATCCTCCCATGGAATCATGATTACATGTAAGTGGATTGGAGTTCTTATGCATATATACGAAAAATGCATACGTGTGTGGGTGATAACAGGCTTATGTGTGTAAGTATATATATAAGGATCCTCCTGTGCGTGTTCATGGTCATGCAGACACGTATATAGGGGTGAGGGCATCCTTATGTATATGCAAAGGTGCATATGCCAGGAGGATGGATGGAGTAGCTTAGAGTTGTCACTGATAAAACTGTCAAGCGCCGAGTGTGGCATGACTCCATTGAGGTGGGTTCCCTCTCCCAGCCTCTTTAATTCATGAATGTTTTAAATTTCATTTAGCGTTTTTCTTAATTATACTTGTTTATATTAAATTAAAATTCTTGATCAATTGTTAGTTAAGATAATTGTTCTGTTTGATAAAAAATTCATTGTTTTCTAATAGAACCCCTCTAACAGAGATGTGTTGTCTACAAAAACTCACAGTGGTAGTTTATGCTTATATATTTTTCTTGACATTATTGCATTTATGTTTCCTTATACTTGATGTCATTGTTAGTTTTAAATAACAAATCATACTTAGTCCTTTTTATATCCTTGAAGAGGGTTTCCCTCTTTCTATTAAAATTGTATTTTGAACCAAAACACCCTTTAAGAACCATTAGACTTCTAAGATGGAATGGCCCAAGTAGGTATGTGTTGTAATGGCCATGTAACCACTAAGTGAACCCACTTTGATCTTATAAATGGAATTTCCTTATTGTAATGAATTGAATGAGTTAAATGGAACCAAACATGGATAAATTGGCACATGATAGGTAATGCCTCATTTATTGAATTATGTAACAGTTATGCCTCCCTTCTAAAATTTAATTGGATAGCATGAAATAAATAGAGTAACTTATTCATGGTGACATGCACTCCACCTTTTAAATGTATTAAGGGAAATGGTAAATGTCTAATTATAATCAAACACTTCCTAAGTGTTTGAATTTCTTTGTATAAGCGATTACCCAAGTTGGTAATTTCCCTATTGACTGTTACACGTTATAAGTGTTTTATTTACAATTTTAATTCAATTGCCTTGTTTAGATAAAGTTAATAGTATGATTTGGATAGAATGGATTTTCAGGGAGGAAATCCTTTCCTTGAGTGTTTAAATTGAGAGTACCTTGTTAGCCAGGATACCACGACACCCGGTCATTCTTTCTTTAGTGTCATTCCAAAATTGAACCTCGTTGCCTCATCTTGTGCCATTTCACTTATTCCCATCTCATTACAAACTACTTAGGGTATGGTGACATCCCAACCTCGACCCATTACCTAAAGTAACCGGTAATGGTCATGCATCCAAATCTCAAACCACTTTCTTATCTCTCAAGGTGGGGTCCATTGGTCTCATCACAAATTATACCAAGACCCAACCCCTTGGGAATTCCTTTACCTGGTCCTATATAAGGAAAGTTCCACCAATCTCACTGAACTATCCTTGTAACTCAAGGGAGACTGGCCCATCCCAATAGACTCTAGGGAGGTCACCAACACACCAACCCATCCCCAAAAACTCCAGGTAGGTTACTAGTACACCAAATAATCCCCGTAGGATCTAGGGAATTTACATTAATAACAAAGGTTCAAAACATGTCACACATATCTCAAAATAATCCCGTAGTACTAGTCACTCGAGACCTACCCCTTTTCACAGCATGTCACATATTACCCATCAATGTGTCCAAAAGGACTTTCAAACCCATCTGAGTCTCGTCCCATTAATACCATCCTCCACTCATCACTCATTAGTTGAGTCACTATCTGAGGTCTCCTCTTACCTTGAACTTATGGCATGATCCATGTCCCCATCATGATGCCTCAACACTCCTATTCCTATTCATGAGGAAAACAATTATTATAAATAATAATTATCACTAGATCATAATTAATTAACCCAAAACTCAAAACATTTGACTTGTTTCATGCACTCTTTGAATGTAAATTTGATACCTAGAAAACCATTATGAATGACCATACCTAAATTAGTTCCATTATAGTATCTTATCCCGATGTTCCATATACACCGTCTAATTAATTAAAAAATGGTTATTATTTTTTTGAAGACCTAAAAAATACCAAATGTTTCAGGGTAGAACCATATATCTAGAATCTAGTCTCATCTCATCTCTTGAAGATATAAAACATCAATCAAGGAGGGGGTGTTTAGGAGGGAGGGGGCTGTCCAGGAGGGTGAGGGTTGTCCAGGAGGGGGGTGTCTAGGAGGGAGGGGGTCCATGAGGTGGTGTCTAGGGGGTGGTCTTGGAGAGGGTGTCACGGGGGAGGGGGTTGTCTAGGAGGGGGTGTCTAGGATGGAGGGTGTGTCCAGAAGTGAGGGTGTTGTCCAGGAGGGGGGTCTATCCATCAAAGATGGGGTGGGGTTCTGTCCATGAAGGACAAAAGGGGGTGCAATGGGGGTCTCTCTAGGAAGAAGGGGGTGCAAGGGGGGAAAGGTGGGTCTGCCGGGGGACGGGGTGAAAGGGGGTGTACGAGGGCGGGGGGGGGGGGGGTCTGTCTAGGGGGGTTTTACAAGAAGGGGGGTTTGTCTAGGAATAAGGGGATGTTTGGGGGGTCTAGGGGGAGTGGAGGGAGGAATTTTAGGGGGAAGGGGGTGTGTAGGGGGGTCTATCTAGGGGGGGTATGTCTAGGGAGGGGGTATGTCTAGGAAAAGGGATGTTCAAGAAGGAGGGGGGTCTATCCAGGGGGGCTATCCCAGGGCGAGTAGGGGGGGATTTAAGGGGAATGGTTATGTAGTGGGTGGGGTGGGGATCTTTGCAAAGGGAGGGTGGGGTGTTTTTTTATGGCTTATGCTTCCAACATAGTTTCATACTGTGGCTATAGGGCTTTATCCATGGTTTGAAATTGTGGATATAGGTCTTTCCCTATTTCCACACCAATACCAGCCACAATTAATTAAATCTTGGATATAACCTATAACCATGGTTTTTGGTCTTATAGCCACAGTTCCAAACTGTGGCTATAGCTTAAATATGTTGTAGTGCTTGGGTTCACTATGCTTGGGATTCTCTTCCACTTATTAAGCTGGACTACTGTTAAAATTAGGCCTCCCATTGATGGGCTTAGCCATCATTATGCCTGAGATTTAAAATGGAGATCTTAGGATAGTAATGATCGTTCTTGGACATTTGATGTCTGGAGGTTTTTCATATTGATATTGTAGCATTTTTTGGTCTACATTGTACTTTTGTATTAGTTGGAAAGTGTGGTACAACCATTAGTGGTTCTAAAAGGGTAGTTTATCTATAAAAATCTCCTTAGTGATAAAAAATGTGCCAAGTTGTCTCATACTGGAGGATTTAGATTACTAAAACAAGAAACTAAGGGTACTATTTGGTTAGACCTAATATGTCCCAAGGTTTCCCAAGAAGGAACTGGATATGGATGTTCCTTTGAGGTATTATATTAATCACTTGGTGTAGAAGTATCTTAATTATTATGATTAATTCACAAGGAATGAAATAAGGTTGTTTTGTTCTTAATCTTTCATAGGGGACACACTTGACAGTATTGGACACATGTCCTTAATATAATCTAAAGATTTAATTGCCTTCTTCAAATCTTAGCTTAGTTCCAGTACTCAGTCTTTTCTTTCATCCCCAATATTGGCCAAGCTTGAGTAATTGATTCCTTCTTTTTGATTTAGCCTATGGATCAAGTTTATTCAGACTTGGAACAAGTTATTAGTGGTAATTTTTTGTATTTTTATTATAATTTAATTAGAATCCAAAACATCAATTTACTCAAATTCATCACGCTCGAGTACATCAACAAAAGATCATCATATTCAAAATTTATATTAGATCTGAGGAGATACCAGTGGATTGGGTGTAGAAGGTTGGAATATATGGTTTTAGAATGGGTTTACTTTATTTTATGACAACTTGATCGATCATTATAGGAAGATATGTATTGTGATAGCCTTTCTCTTGAGTGTAGTAGCTTGAGTGAAGAACCTATGGTAACTTAAAGACTTGTCTAAAATTTTTATGAATGGTAGATTGGTTGAAAATTAAGAATTCATACAGTTGGTGGAGTTGGTCATGCAGTTGCTTTAGTATCTTTATGTGGTCTTTCTATGCCTTCATGCGATTTTCTTGTATGAATGAACAAAATTCATCATGTGGTTGGTACACTGATTGAGCCTACTTCATGCAGCAACTTGAGTTGGTTATGGTAGATTTTCTTCCTTGGTAGGTAAGGTGACCATGCATGTGGAGGGTTTTATAGAATTAATGAGTCATGGTAGCTTGATCAACCATGTACTTTTTATGTGTAAGCTTCACTTGACACAATAAGTTGAAATTTTCATTTTGGGTTTGTTCAGTGACCAGGAGAAAGTGGTGACATGGTTTCTTTCCTTTTCAATTATTTTTTTATCATTAATGTATACAATTAAATATTGAAACTAGATTATTTATTTTTCAAGATTCAAATATAGAATTAATATTCATAATTGAAATTAGAATATTATACTATTAGCAGTTACACCCAAAAAAACATTGAATCAAAAAATGGATTTTCTGTATGTTCAAAAACAAACCAAATTCAGGACTTAAACCAAATTATTGAACTCCTAGTAAATTTAGTGAAATCAACTATTTGAAGAGATTGTCCTTCCTAGACTTAAGTAAGCAATATATATGAGAATAAAATCACAGGTTCATTATTTGTTGGAATTATGTTTTTTTATTATTTCATCGGTGCCACACATCTCATTCATATGTTTCACCTTATTCCTACTTTCCCAAGGAAGGTGGTTTTCATCACTTTCACCAAATATTTTTCTCCTTGATCGAAATTGGATGATGAGATGTCGATTCCTCCTTCCATGGATTCCTCCTTGGATCTCGTTGCCTAGTTCAGTACTCCCTTATAGATTTAAGTCATGTTGGTGGAACTCATTCTTGTTTTCATCTCTTTTTGGACACTGGTTAATTACACTACTTCTGTCTTGATAGGATGGAAACCTTCATTCGAGAGTGTTTTCATCTTGGGTGTCTCTAAGAATTTCAGGACATCAGGAACATTGGTCACTTATATTCTACCTTTTAGGAGGGAATATCATATGAGACATTTTAGGTGTCGAACCCAATTCATCATGTATCGATCACGAGGTAATGACGTCAGGGGAGTAATTCCTATACAGATATTTACCTCCGGAATCCCTTGTTTATTACATGGGGTGGGTATTCTGGTTCAGGTCACAATTTTTACGTCCTATGGAGACGGATCAGAACATCTGACTGAGATGGATCATAAATTCTTGTTGAGATGGACTAGGGGGTGAGTTCTAAGGCTAGTGGATATGGGATGGATGGATAAAAATTCCCTATGGAGGCAAACATGGAGTTGTGGATAAAAACACCCCATGAAGTATGATCTGGGCGGTGTGTCCCTAGGAGGGAATATGTCACACTTGGATAGTTTTCCAAAGGATCAAAACACCCCATGGGGGTGGATCTAGAATTGATGGATCAGAATTCCCTTTAGAGTTTGATTAGGGAGGTGTGTCCCTAGGATTGAAGATGTCATACCTCAAAAGTTTACCAATGGATAAAAATACGAATAATGTATCCAACAATATAATCCTTATAGTAATGCATCTTGTTTCATGTATGATGCGCCCAATTTGTGTAGGTTATTCTTCTTATATATTTTTCATAGATCTAACCATACTAATTAGTTTTATGGTATATTTTAAATCTTACCAGGTGTATGTCGGTATTGGAACATCATGTTACAATAGTGGAGTTGTAGAATTCATGAGTTTAGTTATCTAGACTGAATGGAACCCCTATGGTATGCACTTGGGATTTATAGTTCATTCATTTACATAAAACAATATTCATCATCACCTATTCTATTATTATCTTTATCACTAATCATGTTCCTCCCACTTCAATTTTACGTTCAATTAATGATGATTCATCATATCACTGGCATATTGTTGATGTATCATTGGACCCATTCGTGTGTGTTCTGGTAAACGCTGCCAAAGGAAAAGAGGTCTGGGACAATTTTGTTCACCGCCATTGGTTTAAGGTGAGCTTATCTTCGGTTCTTTTATTCCTCTTAGTTTATAATTGGGGGTTTTGTAATTTTAGAGCCCTTGGTAATTTTATTATTCCATGTTGATTACCATTGATGCAGTTTTGAGTCACTGAAGTCAAAGGTGACTCACCATGTATGCATAGGTAAGAAGATATATAAAACCTTCTCTCATTATATGTATATCCTCCCATGTAATCATGATTACATGTAAGGGGATTGGAGTTCTTATGCATATATATGAAAAATGCATACGTTTGTGGGTGATAACGGGTTTATGAATGTAAGCATATATATAATGATCCTCTTGTGCGTGTTCAAGGTCATGCAGACACGTACATAGGGGTGAGGGCGTCCTTATGTATATGCAAAGGTGCATATGCCAGAAGGATGGATGGAGTAGCATAGAGTTGTCACTGATAAAACTGTCAAGCGCCGAGTGTGGCTTGACTCCATTGAGGTGGGTTCCCTCTCCCAGCATCTTTAATTCAAGAATGTTTTAAATTTCATTTAGCGTTTTTCTTAATTATACTTTTTTATATTAAATTAAAATTCTTGATCAATTGTTAGTGAAGATAATTGTTCTGTTTGATAAAAAAATCATTATTTTCTAATAAAACCCCTCCAACAGAGATGTGTTGCCTACAAAAACTCACTGTGGTAGTTTATGCTTATATATTTTTCTTGACATTGTTGCATTTATGTTTCCTTATACTTGATGTCATTGTTAGTTTTAAATAACAAATCGTATTGGACCTTTTTATATCCGTGAATAGGGTTGCCCTCTTTTTATTAAAATTGTATTTTGAACCAAAACACCCTTTAAGTACCATTAGACTTCTATGATGGAATGGCCCAAGTAGGTATGTGTTGTAATGGCCAAGTAACCACTATGTGAACCCACTTTGATCTTATAAATGGAATTTCCTTATTGTAATGAATTGAATGAGTTAAATGGTACCAAACATGGATAAATTGGCACATGATAGGTAATGCCTCATTTATTGAATTATGTAACAGTTATGCCTCCTTTCTAAAATTTAATTGGATATCATGAAATAAATAGAGTAACTTATTCATGGTGACATCCACTCCACCTTTTAAATGTCCTAAGGGAAATGATAAATTTCCAATTATAATCAAACACTTCCTAAGTGTTTGAATTTATTTGTATAAGCGATTACCCAAGTTGGTAATTTCCCTATAGACTGTTACACGTTTTAAGTGTTTTATTTCCAATTTTAATCCAATTACCTTGTTTAGATAAAGTTAATAGTATGATTTGGATAGAATGGATTTTCAGGGAGGAAATCCTTTCCTTGAGTGTTTAAATTGAGAGTACCTTGTTAGCCAGGATACCACGACACACGATCAATCTTGCTTTAGTGTCATTCCAAAATTGAACCTCATTGCCTCATCTTGTGCCATTTCACTTATTCCCATCTCATTACAAACTACTTAGGGTATGGTGACATCCCAACCTCAACCCATTACCAAAAGTAACCGGTAATGGTCATGCATCCAAATCTCAAACCACTTTCTTATCTCTCAAGGTGGGGTCCATTGGTCTCATCACACATTATACCAAGACCCAACCCCTTGGGAATTCCTTTACCTGGTCCTATATAAGGAAAGTTCCACCAATCTCACTGAACTATCCTTGTAACTCAAGGGAGACTGACCCAACCCAATAGACTCTAGGGAGGTCACCAACACACCAACCCATCCCCAAAAACTCCAGGTAGGTCACTAGTGCACCAAATAATCCCTGTAGGATCTAGGGAATTCACATTAATAACAAAGGTTCAAAACATGTCACACATATCTCAAAATAATCCCATAGTACTAGTCACTCGAGACCTACCCCATTTCACAGCATGTCACATATTACCCATCAATGTGTCCAAAAGGACTTTCAAACCCATCTGAGTCTCGTCCCATTAATACCATCCTCCACTCATCACTCATTAGTTGAGTCACTATCTGAGGTCTCCTCTTACCTTGAACTTATGGCATGATCCATGTCCCCATCATGATGCCTCAACACTCCTATTCCTATTCATGAGGAAAACAGTTAATATAAATAATCATTATCACTAGATCATAATTCAATAACCCAAAACTCAAAACATTTGATGTGTTTCATGCACTCTTTGAATGTAAATTTGATACCTAGAAAACCATTATGTATGACCATACCTAAATTAGTTCCATTATAGTATTGTATCTCCTTGTTCCATATACACCGTCTAATTAATTAAAAAATGGTTATTATTTTTTTGAAGACCTAAAAAATACCTAATGTTTCAGGGTAGAACCATATATCTGGAATCTAGTCTCATCTCATCTCTTGAAGATATAAAACATCAATCAAGGAGGGAGGTGTCTAGGAGGGAGGGGCTATCCTGGAGGGTGAGGGTTGTCCAGGAGGGGGGGGTCCAGGAGGGAGGGGGTCCAGGAGGGGGTGTCTAGGGGGTGGTCTTGGAGGGGGTGTCACGGGGGAGGGGGTTGTCTAGGAGGGGGTGTCTAGGACGGAGGGGGTGTCCAGAAGTGAGGGTGTTGTCTAGGAGGGGGGTCTATCCATCAAAGATGGGTTTGGGGTCTGTCCATGAAGGACAAAAGGGGGTGCAAGGGGGGTCTCTCTAGGAAGAAGGGGGTGGAAGGGGGGAAAGGGGGGTCTGCAGGGGGAGGGGTGCAAGGGGGTGTACGGGGGGGGGGTTCTGTCTAGGAGGGGGGGTTTTACAAGAAGGGGGGTTTGTCTAGGAATAAGAGGATCTTTGGGGGGGTCTAGGGGGAGTGGAGGGAGTAATTTTAGGGGGAAGGGGTGTGTAGGGGGGTCTATCTAGGGGGTCTATCTAGGGAGGGGGTATGTCTAGGAAAAGGGATGTTCAAGAAGGAGGGGGGTCTATCCAGGGGGGCTATCATAGGGAAAGTGGGGGAGGGGGGATTTAAGGGGAATGGTTATGTAGTGGGGTGGGGTGGGGATCTTTGCAAAGGGAGGGTGGGGTGTTTTTTTATGAAATTTTAGGGATTATAGCCATGGTTTCCAAATGTGTCTATAGACTAATATCCATGGTTTTAAAATGTGTTTATAAACCCGATATGGATTATGCTTCTAACATAGTTTCATACTGTGGCTATAGGGATTTATCCATGGTTTGAAATTGTGGATATAGGTCTTTCCCTATTTCCACACCAATACTAGCCACAATTCAATAAATCTTGGCTATAACCTATAACCACAGTTTTTGGGCTTATAGCCACAGTTCGAAACTGTGGCTATAGCTTAAATTTGTTGTAGTGCTTGGGTTCACTATGCTTGGGATGCTATTCCACTTATTAAGCTGGACTACTGTTACAATTAGGCCTCCCATTGATGGGCTTAGCCATCATTATGCCTGAGATTTAAAATGGAGATCTTAGGATAGTAATGATCGTTCTTGGACATTTGATGTCTGGAGGTTGTTCATATTGATATTGTAGCATTTTTTGGTCTACATTGTACTTTTGTATTAGTTGAAAAGTGTGGTACAACCATTAGTGGTTCTAAAAGGGTAGTTTATCTATAAAAATCTCCTTAGTGATAAAAAATGTGTCAAGTTGTCTCATACTCGAGGATTTAGATTACTAAAACAAGACACTAAGGGTTCTATTTGGTTGGACCTAATATGTCCCAAGGTTTCCCAAGAAGGAACTGGATATGGAAGTTCCTTTGAGGTATTATATTAATCACTTGGTGTAGAAGTATCTTAATTATTATAATTAGTTCACAAGGAATGAAATAAGGTTGTTTTGTTCTTAATATTTCATAGGGGACACACTTGACAGTATTGGACACATGTCCTTAATATAATCTAAATATTTAATTGCCTTCTTCAAATCATAGCTTAGTTCCAGTACTCAGTCTTTTCTTTCATCCCCAATATTGTCCAAGCTTGAGTAATTGATTCCTTCTTTTTGATTTAGGCTATGGATCAAGTTAATTCAGACTTGGAGCAAGTTATTATTGGTAATTTGTTGGATTTGTATTATAATTTAATTAGAATCCAAAACATCAATTTTCTCAAATTCATCACGCCCGAGTACATAAACAAAAGATCAACATCTTCAAAATCTATATTAGATCTGAGGATCTACCGGTGGATTGGGTGTAGAAGGTTGGAATATATGGTTTTAGTATGGATTTACTTTCTTTTATGACAACTTGATCGATCATTATAGGAAGTGATGTATTGTGATAGCCTTTCTCTTGAGTGTAGTATCTTGAGTGAAGAACCTATGGTAACATAAATACTTTTCTAAAAATGTTATGCATGGTAGATTGGTTGAACATTAGGCCTTCATACAGTTGGTGGAGTTGGTCATGCAGTTGCTTTTGTATCATTATGTGGTCTTTCTATGCCTTCATGCGATTTTCTTGTATGAATGAACAAAATTCATCATGTGGTTGGTACACTGATTGAGCATACTTCATGCAGCAACTTGAGTTGGTTATGGTAGATTTTCTTCCTTGGTAGGTAAGGTGACCGTTCATGTGGATTGTTCTATAGAATTAATGAGTCATGGTAGCTTGATCAGCCATGTACTTTTTATGTGGAAGTTTCACTTGACACAATAAGTTGAAATTTTCATTTTGGGTTTGTTCAGTGACCAGGAGAAAGTGGTGACATGGTTTCTTTCCTTTTCAATTATTTTTTTATCTCTAATGTATACAATTAAATACTGAAACTAGATGATTTATTTTTCAAGATTAAAATATAGAATTAATATTCATAATTGAAATTAGAATATTATACTATTAGAAGTTACACCCAAAAAAAACATTTAATCAAAAAATGGATTTTATATAAGTTCAAAAATAAACCAAATTCAAGACTTAAACCAAATTATTGAACTCCTAGTAAATTTAGTGAAATAAACTATTTGAAGAGATAGTCCTTCCTAGACTTAAGTAAGCAATATATATGAGAATAAAATCACAAGTACATTATTTGTTGGAATTATTTTTTTTATTCTTTCATCGGTGACATGCATCTCAGGCATATGTTTCACCGCCTTCCTACTTTCCCAAGGCAGGTGGTTTTCATCACTTTCACCAAATATTTTTCTCCTTGATCGAAATTGGATGATGAGATGTCGATTCCTCCTTCCATGGATTCCTCCTTGGATCTCGTTGCCTAGTTCAGTACTCCCTTGTAGATTTAAGTCATCTTTGTGGAACTCATTCTTGTTTTCATCTCTTTTTAGACACTGGTTAATTACACTACTTCTATCTTGATAGGATGGAAACCTTCATTCGAGAGTGTTTTCATCTTGGGTGTCTCTAAGAATTTCAGAAAATCAAGAACATTGGTCACTTATATTCTACCTTTTAGGTGGGAATATCATATGAGACATTTTAGGTGTGGAACCCTATGCATCCTGTATCGATCACGAGGTAATGATGCCGGGGGAGTAATTCTTATAAGGATATTTACCTCAGGAATCCCATGTTTATTACATGGGGTGGGTATTCTGGTTCAGGTCACAATTTTTACGTCCTATGGAGACAGATTAGAACATCTGATTGAGATGGATCATAAATTCTTGTTGAGATGGACTGGGGATGAGTTTTAAGGCTAGTGGAGATGGGATGGATGGATAAAAATTCCCTATGGAGGAAAACTTGGATTTATGGATAAAAACACCCCGTGAAGTATGATCTGGGCGGTGTGTCCTTAGGAGGGAAGATGTCACACTTGGATAGTTTTCCAAAGGATCAAAGCACTCAATGGGGGTGGATCTAGAATTGATGGATCAGAATTCCCTTTGGAGTTTTATTAGGGAGGTGTGTCCCTAGGATTGAAGATGTCATAACTCAATAATTTACCAATTGATAAAAATACCAATAATGTATCCAACAATATAATCCTTATAGTAATGCATCTTGTTTCATGTCTGATGCGCCCAATTTGTGTATGTTATTTTTCGTAAATATTTTTCATAGATATAACCATACTAATTAGTTTTATGTTATATTTTAAATCTTACCAGGTGTATGTCGGTATTGAAACATCATGTTACAATAGTGGAGTTGTATAATTCATGAGTTTAGTTATCTAGACTGAATGGAACCCCTATGGTATGCACTTGGGATTTATAGTTCATTCATTTACTTAAAAAAATATTCATCATCACCTATTCTATTATTACCTTTATCACTAATCATGTTCCTCCCACTTCAATTTTACGTTCAATTAATGATGATTCATCATATCACTGTCATATTGTTGATGTATCCTTGGACCCATTAGTGTGTGTTCTGGTAAAAGCTGCCAAAGGAAAAGAGGTATGGGATGATTTTGTTCACTGCCATTGGTTTAAGGTCAGTTTATCTTCGATTATTTGATTCCTCTTAGTTTATAATTTGGGGTTTGGTAATTTTAGAGACCTTGGTAATTTTATTATTCCATGTTAATTATCATTGATGCGGTTTTGAGTCACTGAAGTCAAAGGTGGCTCACCATGTATGCATAGGTAAGAAGATATATAAAACCTTCTCTCATTATATGTATATCCTCCCATGGAATCATGATTACATGTAAGGGTATTGGAGTTCTTATGCATATATATGAAAAATGCATACGTGTGTGGGTGATAACGGGCTTATGCGTGTAAGCATATATATAAGGATCCTCTTGTGCATGTTCAAGGTCATGAAGACACGTACATAGGGGTAAGGGAATCCTTATATATATGAAAAGGTGCATATGCCATGAGGATTGATTGAGTAGCTTAGAGTTTTCACTGATAAAACTTTCAAGCACCGAGTGTGGCTTGAATCTATTGAGGTGGGTTCTCTCTCCCAGCCTCTTTAATTCAAGAATATTTTTAATTTCATTTATCATTTTTCTTAATTATACTTGTTTATATTAAATTAAAATTCTTGATCAATTGTTAGTTATGATAATTGTTCTGTTTGATAAAAAATTCATTGTTTTCTAATAAAACCCCTCCAACAGAGATGTGTTGTCTACAAAAACTCACAGTGGTAGTTTATGCTTATATATTTTTCTTGACATTATTGCATTTATGTTTCCTTATACTTGATTTCATTGTTAGTTTTAAATAACAAATCGTACTTGGACCTTTTTATATCCTTGAAGAGGGTTTCCCTCTTTTTATTAAAATTTTAGTTTGAACCAAAACACACTTTAAGTACCATTAGACTTCTAAGATGGAATGGCCCAAGTAGGTATGTGTTGTAATGGCCAAGTAACCACTAAGTGAACCCACTTTGATCTTATAAATGGAATTTCCTTATTGTAATGAATTGAATGAGTTAAATGGAACCAAACATGGATAAATTGGCACATGATAGGTAATGTATCATTTATTGAATTATGTAATAGTTATGCATCCTTTCTAATATTTAATTGGATAGAATGAAATAAATAGAGTAACTTATTCATGGTGACATGAACTCCACCTTTTAAATGTCTTAAGGGAAATGGTAAATGTCCAATTATAATCAAACACTTCCTAAGTGTTTGAATTTCTTTGTATAAGCGATTACCCAAGTTGGTAATTTCCCTATTGACCGTTACATGTTATATGTGTTTTATTTCCAATTTTAATCCAATTGCCTTGTTTAGATAAAGTTAATATTATGATTTGGATAGAATGGATTTTCAGGGAGGAAATCCTTTCCTTGAGTGTTTAAATGGAGAGTACCTTGTTAGCCAGGATACCACGACACCCGATCATTCTTGCTTTAGTGTCATTCCAAAATTGAACCTCGTTGCCTCATCTTGTGACATTTCACTTATTCCCATCTAATTACAAACTACTTAGAGTATGGTGACATCCCAACCTCACCCCATTACCTAAAGTAACCGATAATGGTCATGCATCCAAATCTCAAACCACTTGCTTATCTCTCAAGGTGGGGTCCATTGGTCTCATCACACATTATACCAAGACCCAACCCCTTGGGAATTCCTTTACCTGGTCCTATATAAGGAAAGTTCCACCAATCTCACTAAACTATCCTTGTAACTCAAGGGAGACTGGCCCATCCCAATAGACTCTAGGGAGGTCACCAACACACCAACCCATCCCCAAAAACTCCAGGTAGGTCACTAGTACACCAAATAATCCCCGTAGGATCTAGGGAATTCACATTAATAACAAAGGTTCAAAACATGTCACACATATCTCAAAATAATCCCGTAGTACTAGTCACTCGAGACCTACCCCTTTTCACAGCATGTCACATATTACCCATCAATGTGTTCAAAAGGACGTTCAAACCCATCTCAGTCTCGTCCCATTAATACCATCCTCCACTCATCACTCATTAGTTTAGTCACTATCTGAGGTCTCCTGTTACCTTGAACTTATGGAATGATCCATGTCCCCATCATGATGCATCAACACTCCTATTCCTATTCATGAGGAAAACAGTTAATATAAATAATCATTATCACTAGATCATAATTCATTAACCCAAAACTCCAAACATTTGACTTGTTTCATGCACTCTTTGAATGTAAATTTGATAACTAGAAAACCATTATGTATGACCATACCTAAATTAGTTCCATTATACTATCTTATCCCCATGTTCCATAAACACCATCTAATTAATTAAAAAATGGTTATTATTTTTTTGAAGACCTAAAAAATACCCAATGTTTCTGGGTAGAACCATATATCTAGAATCTAGACTCATCTCATCTCTTGAAGATATAAAATATCAATCAAGGAGGGAGGGGGTTGTCCAGGAGGGTGAGGGTTGTCCAGGAGGGGGGTGTCCAGGAGGGAGGGGGTCCAGGAGGGGTGTCTAGGGGGTGGTCTTGGAGGGGGTGTCACAGGGGAGGGGGTTGTCTAGGAGGGGGTTTCTAGGACGGAGGGGGTGTCTAGAAGTGAGGGTGTTGTCCATGAGGGGGGTATATCCATCAAAGATGGGTTGGGGGTCTGTCCATGAAGGACAAAAGGGGGTGAAAGGGGGGTCTCTCTAGGAAGAAGAGGGTGCAAGGGGGGAAAGGGGGGTCTGCATGGCGAGGGGATGCAAGAGGGTGTACGGGGGGGTCTGTCAAGGAGGGGTGTTTTACAAGAAGGGGGGTTTGTCTAGGAATAAGGATATCTTTGGGGGGGTCTAGGGGGAGTGGAGGGAGGAATTTTAGGGGGATGGGGTGTGTAGGGGGGTCTATCTAGGGGGGGCTCTGTCTAGGGAGGGGTATGTCTAGGAAAAGGGATGTTCAAGAAGGAGGGGGGTCTATCTAGGGGGGCTATCCAAGGGCGAGTGGGGGGGGGGGGGATTTAAGGGGAATGGTTATGTAGTGGGGTGGGGTGGGGATCTTTGCAAAGGGAGGGTGGGGTGTTTTTTTATAAAATTTTAGGGATTATAGCCATGGTTTCCAAATGTGGCTATAGACTAATATCCATGGTTTTAAAATGTGGTTATAAACCCAGTATGGATTATGCTTCTAACATAGTTTCATACTATGGCTATAGGTCTTTATCCAAGGTTTGAAATTGTGGATATAGGTCTTTACCTATTTCCACACCAATACCATCCACAATTCATTAAATCTTGGCTATAACCTATAACCACGGTTTTTGGGCTTATAGACACAGTTCCAAACTGTGGATATAGCTTAAATTTGTTGTAGTGCTTGGGTTCACTATGCTTGGGATGCTCTTCCACTTATTAAGTTGGACTACTGTTAAAATTATGCCTCCCATTGATGGGTGTATCCATCATTATGCCTAAGATTTAGAATGGAGATCTTAGGATAGTAATGGTCGTTCTTGGACATTTGATTTCTGGAGGTTGTTCATATTGATATTGTAGCATTTGTTTGGTCTACATTGTACTTTTGTATTAGTTGGAAAGTGTGTTACAACCATTAGTGGTTCTAAAACGGTAGTTTATCTATAAAAATATCCTTAGTGATAAAAAATTGGTCAAGTTGTCCCATACTTGAGGATTTAGATTACTAAAACAAGACACTAAGGGTTCTATTTGGTTGAACCTAATATGTACCAAGGTTTCCCAAGAAGGAACTGGATATGGAAGTTCCTTTGAGGTATTATATTAATCACTTGGTGTAGAAGTATATTAATTATTATAATTAGTTCACAAGGAATGAAATAAGGTTTATTTGTTCTTAATCTTTCATAGGGGACACACTTGACAGTATTGGACACATGTCCTTAATATAATCTAAAGATTTAATTGCCTTCTTCAAATCATATTTTAGTTCCAGTACTCAATCTTTTCTTTCATCCCCAATATTGGCCAAGCTTGGGTAATTGATTCCTTATTTTTGATTTAGCCTATGGATCAAGTTTATTCAGACTTGGAACAAGTTATTAGTGGTAATTTATTGGATTTGTATTATAATTTAATTAGAATCCAAAACATCAATTTACTCAAATTCATCACGCTCGAGTACATCAACAATAGATCATCATCTTCAAAATCTATATTAAATCTGAGGAGCTACCAGTGGATTGGGTGTAGAAGGATGGAATATATGGTTTTAGTATGGATTTCCTTTCTTTTATGACAACTTGATCAATCATTATAGGAAGAGATTTATTGTGATAGCCCTTCTCTTGAGTGTAGTAGCTTGAGTGAAGAACCTATGGTATCTTAAAGACTTATCTAAAATTTTTATTCATGGTAGATTGGTTGAACATTAGGCCTTCATACAGTTGGTGGAGTTGTTCATGTAGTTGCTTTAGTATCTTTTTGTGGTCTTTCTATGCCTTCATGCGATTTTCTTGTATGAATGAACAAAATTCATCATGTGGTTGGTACACTGATTGAGCCTACTTCATGCAGCAACTTGAGTTTGTTATGGTAGATTTTCTTCCTTGGTAGGTAAGGTGACCATGCATGTGGAGAGTTCTATAGAATTAATGAGTCATGGTAGCTTGATCAACCATGTACTTTTTATGTGGAAGCTTCACTTGACACAATAAGTTGAAATTTTCATTTTGGGTTTGTTCAGTGACCAGGAGAAAGTGGTGACATGGTTTCTTTCCTTTTCAATTATTTTTTTTATCTTCAATGTATACAATTAAATACTGAAACTAGATGATTTATTTTTCAAGATTCAAATATAGAATTAATATTCATAATTGAAATTAGAATATTATACTATTAGCAGTTACACCCAAAAAAACATTGAATCAAAAAATGTATTTTTTGTAAGTTCAAAAACAAACCAAATTCAAGACTTAAACCAAATTATTGAACTCTTAGTAAATTTAGTGAAATCAACTATTTGAAGTGATAGTCCTTCCTAGACTTAAGTAAGCAATATATATGAGAATAAAATCACAAGTTCATTATTTGTTGGAATTATGTTTTTTTATTCTATCATCGATGCCACGCATCTCACGCATATGTTTCACCGCATTCATACATTCCCAAGGCCGGTGGTTTTCATCACTTTCACCAAATAGTTTTCTCCTTGATCTAAATTAGATGATGAGATGTCGATTCCTCCTTCCATGGATTCCTCCTTGGATCTCTTTTCCTAGTTTAGTACTCCCTTATAGATTTAAGTCATGTTTATGAAACTCATTCTTGTTTTCATCTCTTTTTGGACACCGGTTAATTACACTACTTCTGTCTTGATAGGATGGAAACCTTCATTCGAGAGTTTTTTCATCCTGGGTGTCTCTAAGAATTTCAGGACATCAGGAACATTGGTCACTTATATTCTACCTTTTAGGAGGGAATATCATATGAGACATTTTAGGTGTGGAACCCAATGCATCCTGTATCGATCATGAGGTAATGACGCCAGGGGAGTAATTACTATAAGAATATTTACCTTAGGAATACCATGTTTATTACATGGGGTGGGTATTCTGGTTCAGTTCACAATTTTTACGTCCTATGGAGACGGATCAGAACATCTGATTGAGATGGATCATAAATTCTTATTGAGATGGACTGGGGGATGAGTTTTAAGGCTAGTGGAGATGGGATGGATGGATAAAAATTCCCTATGGAGGCAAACTTGGAGTTGTGGATAAAAACACCCCGTGAAGTATGATCTGGGCGGTGTGTCCCTAGGAGGGAAGATGTCACACTTGGATAGTTTTCCAAAGGATCAAAACACTCCATGGGGGTGGATCTAGAATTTATGGATCAGTATTCCCTATGGAGTTTTATTAGGGAGGTGTGTCCCTAGGATTGAAGATGGCATAACTCAATAGTTTACCAATGGATAAAAATACCAATAATGTATCCAACAATAAATTCCTTATAGTAATTCATCTTGTTTCATGTATGATGCGCCCAATTTGTGTATGTTATTTTTCTTATATATTTTTCATAGATCTAACCATACTAATTAGTTTTATGGTATATTTTAAATCTTACCAGGTGTATGTCGGTATTGGAACATCATGTTACAATAGTGGAGTTGTAGAATTCATGAGTTTAGTTATCTAGACTGAATGGAACCCCAATGGTATGCACTTGGGATTTATAGTTCATTCATTTACTTAAAAAAATATTCATCATCACCAATTCTATTATTACCTTGATCACTAATCATGTTCCTCCCACTTCAATTTTATGTTCAATTAATGATGATTCATCATATCACTGGCATTTTGTTGATGTATCCTTGGACACATTCGTGTGTGTTCTGGTAAACGCTGCCAAAGGAAAAGAGGTTCGGGACGATTTTTTTCACCGACATTGGTTTAAGGTGAGTTTATCTTCATTTCTTTGATTCCTCTTAGTTTATAATTGGGGGTTCTGTAATTTTAGAGCCCTTGGTAATTTTATTATTCCATGTTGATTATCATTGATGCATTTTGAGTCACTGAAGTCAAAGGTGACTCACCATGTATGCATAGGTAAGAAGATATATAAAACCTTCTCTCATTATATGTATATCCTCCCATGGAATCATGATTACATGTAAGGGGATTGGAGTTCTTATTCATATATATGAAAAATGCATACGTGTGTGGGTGATAACGGGCTTATGCGTGTAAGCATATATATAAGGATCCTCTTGTGCATGTTCAACGTCATGCAGACACGTACATAGGGGTGAGGGCATCCTTATGTATATGTAAAGGTGCATATGCTAGGAGGATGGATGGAGTAGCTTAGAGTTGTCACTGATAAATCTGTCAAGCACCGAGTGTGGCTTGACTCCATTGAGGTGGGTTCCCTCTCCTAGCCTCTTTAATTCAAGGATGTTTTAAATTTCATTTAGCGTTTTTCATAAATATACTTGTTTATATTAAATTAAAATTCTTGATCAATTGTTAGTTAAGATAATTGTTCTGTTTGATAAAAAATTCATTGTTTTCTAATAAAACCCCTCCAATAGAGATGTGTTGTCTACAAAAACTCACAGTGGTAGTTTATGCTTATATATTTTTCTTGACATTATTGCATTTATGTTTCCTTCTACTTGATGTCATTGTTGGTTTTAAATAACAAATCATACTTGGACCTTTTCATATCCTTGAAGAGGGTTGCCCTCTTTTTATTAAAATTGTATTTTGAACCAAAACACCCTTTTAAGTACAATTACACTTCTAAGATGGAATGGCCCAAGTAGGTATGTGTTATAATGGCCAAGTAACCACTAAGTGAACCCAATTTGATCTTATAAATTGAATTTCCTTATTGTAATGAATTGAATGAGTTAAATGGAACCAAACATGGATAAATTGGCACATGAGAGGTAATACCTCATTTATTGAATTATGTAATAGTTATGCCTCCTTTCTAAAATTTAATTGGATAGCATGAAATAAATAGAGTAACTTATTCATGGTGACATGCACTCCACCTTTTAAATGTCTTAAGGGAAATGGTAAATGTCCAATTATAATCATACACTTCCTAAGTGTTTGAATTTCTTTGTATAAGCGATTACCCAAGTTGGTAATTTTCCTATTGACCGTTACGCGTTATAAGTGTTTTATTTCCAATTTTAATCCAATTTCCTTGTTTAGATAAAGTAAATAGTATGATTTGGATAGAATGGATTTTCAGGGAGGAAATCCTTTCCTTGAGTGTTTAAATTGAGAGTACCTTGTTAGCCAGGATACCATGACACCCGATCATTCTTGCTTTCGTGTCGTTCCAAAATTGAACCTCGTTGCCTCATCTTGTGCCATTTCACTTATTCCCATATCATTACAAACTACTTAGGGTATGGTGACATCCCAACCTCGACCCATTACCTAAAGTAATAGGTAATGGTCAGGCATCCAAATCTCAAAGCACTTTCTTATCTCTCAAGGTGTGGTCCATTGGTCTCATCACACATTATACCAAGACCCAACCCCTTGGGAATTCCTTTACCTGGTCCTATATAAGGAAAGTTCCACCAATCTCACTGAACTATCCTTGTAACTCAAGGGAGACTGGCCCATCCCAATAGACTCTAGGGAGGTCACCAACACACCAACCCATCCCCAAAAACTCCAGGTAGGTCACTAGTACACCAAATAATCCTCATAAGCTCTAGGGAATTCACATTAATAACAAAGGTTCAAAACATGTCACACATATATCAAAATAATCCTATAGTACTAGTCACTCGAGACCTACCCCTTTTCACAGCATGTCACATATTACCCATCAATGTGTCCAAAAGGACTTTCAAACCCATCTGAGTATCATCCCATTAATACCATCCTCCACTCATCACTCATTAGTTGAGTAACTATCTGATGTCTCCTCTTACCTTGAACTTATGGCATGATCCATGTCCCCATCATGATGCCTCAACACTCCTATTCCTATTCATGAGGAAAACAGTTAATATAAATAATCATTATCACTAGATCATAATTCATTAACCCAAAACTCAAAACATTTGACTTGTTTCATGCACTCTTTGAATGCAAATTTGATACCTAGAAAACCATTATGTATGACCATACCTAAATTAGTTCCATTATAGTATCTTATCCCCATGTTCCATATACACCGTCTAATTAATTAAAAAATGGTTATTATTTTTTTGAAGACCTAAAAAATACCCAATGTTTCAGGGTAGAACCATATATCTAGAATCTAGTCTCATCTCATCACTTGAAGATATAAAACATCAATCAAGGAGGGAGGTGTCTAGGAGGGAGGGGGCTGTCCAAGAGGGTGAGGGTTGTCCAGGAGGGGGGTGTCCATGAGGGAGGGGGTCCAGGAGGGGTGTCTAGGGGGTGGTCTTGGAGGGGGTGTCATGGGGGAGGGGGTTGTCTAGGAGGGGGTGTCTAGGATGGAGGGGGTGTCCAGAAGTGAGGGTGTTGTCTAGGAGGGGGTTCTATCCATCAAAGATGGGGTGGGGGTCTGTCCATGAATGAAAAAAGGGGGTGCAAGGGGGGTCTCTCTAGGAAGAAGGGGGTGCAAGGGGGGAAAGGGGGGTCTGTAGGGGGAGGGGGTGCAAGGGGGGTGTACGGGGGGGGGGGGGGGGGGGTTCTGTCTAGGTGGGGTTTTACAAGAAGGGGGGTTTTCTAGGAATAATGGGATCTTTGGGGGGGTCTAGGGGGACTGGAGGGAGGTATTTTAGGGGGAAGGGGGTGTGTAGGGGGGTCTATCTGGGGGGGGTCTATCTAGGGAGGGGGTCTATCTAGGAAAAGGGATGTTCAAGAAGGAGGGGGGTCTATCCAGGGGGGCTATCCCAGGGCGAGTGGGGGGGGGATTTAAGGGGAATGGTTATGTAGTGGGGTGGGGTGGGGATTTTTGCAAAGGGAGGGTGGGGTGTTTTTTATGAAATTATAGGTATTATAGCCATGGTTTCCAAATGTGGCTATAGACTAATATCCATGGTTTTAAAATGTGGTTATAAACCCGGTATGGCTTATTCTTCTAACATAGTTTCATATTGTGGCTATAGGGCTTTATCCATGGTTTGAAATTGTGGATATAGGTCTTTCCCTATTACCACACCAATACCAGCCACAATTCATTAAATATTGGTTATAACCTATAACCACAATTTTTGGGCTTATAGCCACAGTTCCAAACTATGGATATAGCTTAAATTTGTTGTAGTGCTTGGGTTCACTATGCTTGGGATGCTCTTCCACTTATTAAGTTGGACTACTGTTAAAATTAGTCCTCTCATTGACGGGCGTAGCCCTCATTATGCCTGAGATTTAAAATTGAGATCTTAGGATAGTAATGATCGTTCTTGGAAATTTGATGTCTGGAGGATGTTCATACTGATATTGTAGCATTTTTTGTCTACATTGTACTTTTGTATTAGTTGGAAAGTATGGTACAACCATTAGTGGTTCTAAAAGGGTATTTTATCTATAAAAATCTCCTTAGTGATAAAAAAATGTGTCATGTTGTCTCATACTGGAGGATTTAGATTACTAAAACAAGTCACTAATGGTTCTATTTGGTTGGACCTAATATGTCCCAAGGTTTCCCAAGAAGGAACTGGATATGGAAGTTACTTTGAGGTATTATATTAATCACTTGGTGTAGAAGTATCTTAATTATTATAATTAGTTCACAAGGAATGAAATACGGTTGTTTTGTTCTTAATCTTTCATAGGGGACACACTTGACAGTATTGGACATATGTCCTTAATATAATCTAAAGATTTAATTGCCTTCTTCAAATCTTAGCTTAGTTCCAGTACTCAGTATTTTCTTTCATCCCCAATATTGGCCAAGCTTGAGTAATTGATTCCTTCTTTTTTATTTAGCCTATGGATCAAGTTTATTCAGACCTGGAAGAAGTTATTGGTAATTTATTGGATTTCTATTATAATTTAATTAGAATCCAAAACATCAATTTACTCTAATTCATCACGCTCGAGTGCATCAACAAAAGATCATCATCTTCAAAATCTATATTAGATCTGAGGAGCTACCGGTGGATTGGGTGGAGAAGGTTGGAATATATGCTTTTAGTATGGGTTTACTTTATTTTATGAAAACTTGATCGATCATTATAGGAAGAGATGTATTGTGATAGCCTTTCTCTTAAGTGTAGTAGATTGAGTGAAGAACCTATGGTAACTTAAAGACTTATCTAAAATTTTTATGCATGGTAGATTGGTTGAACATTAGGCCTTCATACAGTTGGTGGAGTTGGTCATGTAGTTGCTTTAGTATCTTTATGTGGTCTTTCTATGCCTTCATGCGATTTTCTTGTATGAATGAACAAAATTCATCATGTGGTTGGTACACTGATTGAGCCTACTTCATGAAGCAACTTGAGTTGGTTATGGTAGATTTTATTCCTTGGTAGGTAATGTGACCATTCATGTGGAGGGTTCTATAGAATTAATGAGTCATGGTAGCTTGATCGACCATGTACTTTTTATGTGGAAGCTTCACTTGACACAATAAGTTGAAATTTTAATTTTGGGTTTGTTCAGTGACCAGGAGAAAGTGGTGACATGGTTTCTTTCCTTTTCAATTTTTTTTATCTTCAATGTATACAATTAAATACTGAAACTAGATGATTTATCTTTCAAGATTCAAATATAGAATTAATATTCATAATTGAAATTAGAATATTATACTATTAGCAGTTACACCTAAAAAAACTTTGAATCAAAAAATGGATTTTTCTGTAAGTTCAAAAACAAACCAAATTCAAGACATAAACCAAATTATTGAACTCCTAGTAAATTTAGTGAAATCAACTATTTGAAGAGATTGTCCTTCCTAGACTTAGGAAAGCAATATATATGAGAATAAAATCACAAGTTCATTATTTGTTGGAATTATGTTTTTTTATTCTTTCATCGGTGCCACGCATCTCACGCATATGTTTCACCGCATTCCTACTTTCCCAAGGCAGGTGGTTTTCATCACTTTCACAAAATATTTTTCTCCTTGATCGAAATTGGATGATGAGATGTCGATTCTTCCTTCCATGGATTCCTCCTTGGATCTTGTTGCCTAGTTCAGTACTCCCTTATAGATTTAAGTCATGTTTGTGGAACTCATTATTGTTTTCATCTCTTTTTGGACACCGGTTAATTACACTAATTCTGTCTTGATAGGATGGAAACCATCATTCGAGAGTGTTTTCATCTTGGGTGTCTCTAAGAATTTCAGGACATCAGGACCATTGGTCACTTATATTCTACCTTTTAGGAGGTAATATCATATTAGACATTTTAGGTGTGGAACCCAATGCATCCTGTATCGATCACGAGGTAATGACGCCAGGGGAGTAATTCCTATAAGGATATTTACCTCAAGAATCCCATGTTTATTACATGGGGTGGTTATTCTGGTTCAGGTCATAATTTTTACATCCTATGGAGATGGATCAGAACATCTGATTGAGATGGATCATAAATTCTTGTTGAGATGGACGGGGGGATGAGTTTTAAGGCCAATATAGATGGGATGGATGGATAAAAATTCCCTATGGAGGCAAACTTGTAGTTGTGGATAAAAACACCCCGTGAAGTATGATCTGGGCGGTGTGTCCCTAGGAGGGAAGATGTCACACTTGGATAGTTTTCCAAAGGATCAAAACACCCCATGGGGGTGGATCTAGAATTGATGGATCAGAATTACCTTTGGAGTTTGATTAGGGAGGTGTGTCCCTAGGATTGAAGATGTCATACCTCAATAGTTTACCAATGGGTAAAAATACAAATTCAATGTGGATCTAGAGTTGTGGATCTCAACACCCCATAGAGATGGATCTAGTAGTTTTTTACCTTGGAGGGAATATGTCACACTTGTTTAGTTTACCATTGATGGTATTTAACCTCAAGGAGGCATCTTACGGACCACTTTTAGAAGGCAGGGATCAAAACCCACATAGTGCGATGTTGGGGTTTAAGGTCATGTGGCAGGAATGATCCATGTAGTTTAACATTATGTGGTAAGGATGTTCATGTTGCAAAATGAGAGTCTATGAGGGATGGTGTGGTAAATATGTATATAAGTTACCTAGAATGGGATTCTAGTGCTCTATGGTGGGATAGGGTTGCATCCCCTATTGATCATACAAGGAGAATCCTGTACTCACAACATAGGGTAAGACTATAATTTTACAACATTTTATGAGGATTTTTTCATTCATTTTAATGTTATATGACTAAAACATGAAGCTAATAAGTTTTACATCATGTAGCATAGATTTGGAGTGACTCAATCCTCCCCCATAGGTATCAAGTGACCATCAATCATGTGCATTTGGGTGGGACATGGCATTGGAACTACCTTGGGGGGGGGGGTCAACCATGAGGTTGATGTTAGAGCCCCTATTCATAAAAGTAAAAGCGATTACAGTACCTATCCTTAAAAAGAATAGGTAGGTTATAGTCTTAGGAGACAATGGGGGTGAAGTGGGTAGACATAGGAGTGGGTAGTACAGGTCACATGGGGACTTGAGGTGTAGGCGAGCCGGTCCTAGATTGGTATGGGGCCCCTAAGCATTGGACCTTTATGAAGGGGTGTAAACAGAAGGGATTCGCATTGAAGAATCCAAGGAGAGGTGCTTCATGAATATTTTAGGATCATAAAGGAGTTTATCATGAATCATGGGTCCTTTTAGAGATCAAGTGGTCCGCAAAGGGGTAATATTCACAAAACAGGATGTCCACACCATAGAGTTAAGCATTGATTCCAAGGGGGAGCTTCGCGAATAATGAATGCTTTGTAAATACTCAAGTTCCTTATAGGGAATAATTATTCCATGAAGGTAAAGGTCCTTCATGAAATCCATCTTCACTTTGGTTGGATTCTCTCAAGAACGCAAGGGAGGTGGTTTCATGGTGTTTGGATACCTTGGGTGATCCATTTTCTCTTTCATTCACGAAGCTTAGGGGGTTTGTGAAAAGGGAGGGATTTTTGGATGTCAAAAGGTCATCATATATACCTATCAATTAGGAGTAATGTGGGTATTTATAGGAAAGGGGGTTTCAAAAATAATCTAGGACTTTATAAGCCTTTATGAGCTTCATGAGTGGGTAGGCTTTGTGAGTTTGAATGTTGATTTTGCAGAGATTACTTTCAACCCTTCTTGTGTTCGTGAAGAGATCCACAACTCTAAAAGTTGTTGTGTTGAGGTTACCATCAGGACTTCATACATCCACAAAGTGTCTTCCTGGCCTGATAATTTATTGAACTCAGACTATTGGTGAATAATCTATGATTCATGAAATAAACCCTTAGAGGGACTCACGAGCTGTTTTGGATCAGATTTACCTTGAACCGACCATTCCTTCCACGAATATTCCTTTGGAACACATATTTTGGTACCAATAGATCTCCCCTATAATTAGAGATTATGGGGTGAAATTGTCAAATTATGAGGGAGAATCACCATATATTGTCTATCAACTCCTCCTCATGAAGCTCATTTGTAGAGCCCATTCATGTTTCCCACTTCGCAAAGACCACCATGAACCTATGGTCAGTCGTACACCTATAAATAGAGGAGGGGACCCTTATATAGAACAGTGGACTTTTGTGAAATGAAAATTTTGTGATATCTAGTTAAAATTCTAAAATTATTTGTGAGAGAGTTGTGATTTCAATCCTCATTACTTTTGATTCTATCCAACTCCGTGACTAGAACTCTATGAACAGTTCTTCCTAAATAGTGCTACGAGAACTCAAACATCAAGAACTGACCTTCAAAAACTATATCTTAAATAATGAGCTTTTTTATGTAGCCTTCTAAAACCAAAAAAATCTACTAAGTCTTGAACTAGAGGGTCGTTCAAGGAGATGATGTTGTTTTCACTCGTCAAGAAGAAATGGCCCAGAATAAAATGATTGGGGTAAGAATTCGAAGCACATAAGACCATGAATTACTCATTTCACTACCAAAAGAGGATAAATAAGAGTACCCATTATGAAAGAGAATACCAAATTATGTATTTTTTATAAGGGATGATGTACACATCCCTAAGGTGACAATAGAAGATATTTCATATTGGTTCACGAGCTCACCTAGAATAAGACAATGGTACAGGGCTACTAGAGGACACATCTAAAAGGATCATGCATCAATCACAGAATATTATCTTTGGAACTAGGTCCAAAATATTTATAGGGTTAATCTAGAGAATGAGCCCCCCCCCCCCAATATGATATGATCCTCATGGAAGGTTTGGGGAATCCACTCAAAGGATGTATAGACAACTGAGACTTATTCTAGGGTGGAAACTTTACCAAAAAATATGAGGGACTAACACTTTCCATCCATATCATGCAGTGGTTGGAATTATCCTATGAAATATTCACCAAATCATCAAGATCCAAGTTTAGTGGGTGAGGTATGATAAGTTTCTCCTGACCGAGAATGTGTAGGGGCCAGGAGAATCTTTTGGCCTATGTAAAGGCACTATTGGACTTGGTACAAGGAACCAGTGAGAATAAGACTGGGATGATGGACATTTCAATAAAGAAGTGGTTTGAGTATTTCCTAAAAGAACCAATAGAGGCACTACTCAAGGGAGACGAGATAGTGGAAAAATTATAGGGGAGGTTGCATACTTTCCATGGCGAATAATAGTAGGTAAATGAGTGCTCATACTATTGGATCTTAGAGGTGATCCAATGGAATTTTTGGGGATACAAGATAAATCCAGATTCCCCTGTTTGATGGGGTTTATTACCAAAATCATGTGTGGTTGGATACTCTCTATGAGAGATGCACATATGGGGTTGTTTCCAAGAACCTTTATTATGGCGGGTATTTTGGTGATGGGGAAGAACATCAACTTAGATATTCCAGTATTGGAAAGTCTGTACATGTTTCTCTACCCCATTTTCTAATGGAAGAATCTACTCTATGTGTGTGAGCCCCTTCTCTTCTATTATAGTTTGGTTGTAATGAACATGGGAAGATATGAGTACCCAAACTGTTGGAACCAAGGTTGTTCTTTGCTGTACATAGAGTATGGTTTGTGTTTGTTGTCAATCTAGATTAGGTTGATCAAGGGGTTTGAAAGTCAACTGATCTTACATTACTGGCTGAAGTAGGTGTTTAAGGTGGCGCAATTTCCCAGTATTTTCCAAATTTTTGGGCCTCAAAATTAGGAGTTTGTTTTTAAAAAAGAATGGATTTATGAATATGGGTGAATAGTACCCAAAATATGAAGAATGGTTCATAGATCACGAAGGACGATATACGGATGACAAAGCACGGTGCGTAGGAAACGTATGTGAAATGGTTCGCTGAATGAAAAATAGTTTGTAGGGAGGCTTTGTGTTCGTGGGAGGAAAATGGTTCATGGTAGGTTGGAGGTACATAGGATGGATTTTCATTGGTAAAAATGAGGCAGAGTTTGGGTCATGGAAGAGTTCAATCACATCGAAGGAAGATTGGTGGTAAGTGGACCATGTAGAGCAAAACGTTTCGTGGGATATGCATAGTACATGGTGAAGGTGGTGCCATATCAAATATTTGGTAAATCTCAGTTTAACATATTATACAGATCTATTTGCCTATATAAGGAGTTCTAATCCCTTTATTAAGGGATGACACTAGGATTTAAAATCATAGTGGAATTCGATGAAGTCTAGAGTGATTCATGGGAAGACAACCCTGTGAAAGAGATTTAGATTATAAATTCGGAGGAAGTTGGTGAAGTGTGAAGTGGTTTACAGGAAGACATGTATTTATAGTAGAGTCAGTACATAGAAGAATCTCTTGTAGTCTATGGAAGAGAGGTAGTTCGTGGAGGTAGAATTTTTCTGCTAAGTAGGATGGTATGCAGAAGGAGAGGTGGTTCGTGAAGCACTCCCAGTATGTGGTGCAGTGCAGTATGCAAAGGAAGAAGGCTAGTTCATAGAGGATAAGTTCACAAATGAAAAATATGTCGAAAAGTAGTTTTCATCTATAGGGGAAAATTGTACTTCAGCAGAGAATCTATCTATATTTGAGGATGCATTTTTTAATTTCAACCCATTGAAGTGAACTTCATGTCGATAAACTTAGTTCAGAATCTTCCCAACACAATAAGAAAGGGGGAGTCAACAAAAGTGATTAGAGGGACATTGAGTGTTTTCCCTAAAACCATGTAATGGTAGTACACCTAGCACATAGTGACTATGATAAAGTTTTGTAATCCACAACTAGTGAAGATTAGTGGACTTCGTTATGAATAAAAACCTATATTTATATGCTCCCTGGACTACCTCTTAGTTATTAACCAAGTAAAATTAATGTGGGGTCCTTTTGTGTGTGAATGTTTAAATTATTGCACATTACCAATAGATAGATTTAAAAAGTTCCTACCAATGTGGGATCAAGATCTATTAATTTAAAATAAAAATTTGACACCCTGATTCACCCCTCACCTCTCAGGGAGTTATGGGGTCCTTCACAAACCTTATCTCCCTTCTAACTATCACTACGGGAAAAATGAGCAATTGCGACGGGTTATTTGCGACAGGAATAAATCCCGTCGCAAATAGTCATGTTAAAAACTTATTTGCGACGGGGGTATTTCCCCGTCGCAAATAAGGAGGCTTTTGCGACGGGATTGCTTTCCCCATCACAAATAGTTTTCCCGCGATGCGCGCCAAATCGCGGGAAACTTATTTGCGACGGGGGAATATTCCCGTCGCAAATAACCGGCGACGGTAAAAGGTATTTGCGACGGGAATATTCCCCCGTCGCAAATACTATGTCGGCAGGGGTTATTTGCGACGGGTCCCGTCGCAAATAACTATTTACCGGTTGACCGTAATAAATGTTGGTTAAGGTATTTGCGACGGGTACCGTCGCAAATAATCTAACCTATAAATACCCCCATCCGTTTTTTTCATTTCATTCTCATTCCTTATCTTCTCCTTCTCTCAAAATTATATTTCTAGAGTTGAGTTTTTCTCCAGTTTAATTTTTTTCTCCGGAGCTGATATTAAAGTTTTGAAGAACGATCAGAACAGATCAATTTTCAAGGTATTTATCTTCATTTTAATTTTTTATTTATTTTTAATTTTTTATTAGTTTCAATTATTATTAATTAGTTGTAATTTAATTATGTTTACATTGTTTTATTACTTAATAAATTTAAATTATTAGTATTGTTTATAGTTAATGGTAATTAGAAATAATTAGTAATAATTTTTAATAATTAAGAATAAATATTAATAATTAGTAATAAATACCAATAATTAGGAATAAGAACATTATTACATTATTAGTTTATTTTATTATTAATATTAAAATAATATAATTTTTTATATATATACAATTCTTTTTTGATCTGTGTGTTTGCTGTCTTCACATGTATTATTTGTATGTGGAGATAGAAAACGCACAGATCAAAGAAGAATTGTATATAAATTAGAAAATTATATTATTTTAATATTAATAATAAAATATATTAATAATGTTATTATTTGTAATTATTGGTAATTATTTCTAATTATTGATAATTATTCATTTAATTACTAATAATTAGGAACAATTATCAATAATTATCAATAATTAAGAATAATTAGTAATAATTAGTAATAATTACCAATAATTAGTATTAATTACCTATAATTAGTATTAATTACCAATAATTAGTATTAATTACCAATAATTAGTAATAATTAGGAATAATTAACAATAATTAGTAATAATTAACAATAATTAACAATAATTAGTAATAATTACCTATAATTAGTATTAATTACCACTAATTAGTATTAATTACCAATAATTAGTAATAATTAGGAATAATTAACAATAATTAGTAATAATTAGTAATAATTAGGAATAATTAGTATTAATTAGGAATAATTAGTAATAATTACCAATAATTAGTATTAATTACCAATAATTAGTATTAATTACCAATAATTAGTATTAATTACCAATAATTAGTATTAATTACCAATAATTAGTATTAATTACCAATAATTAGTATTAATTACCAATAATTAGTATTAATTATTAATAATTACCAATAATTATCACTATTTAGTAATAATTAACAATAATTGCCAATAATTACCAATAATTGCCAATAATTACCAATAATTAGTAATAATTACCAATAATTATCAATAATTACTAATAATTATCAATAATTAATAATAATTAGCAATAATTAGTAATAATTAGTAATAATTACTAATAATTAGCAATAATTAGTAATAATTAGAAATAATTAGTAATAATTAGAAATAATTAGTAATAATTAGAAATAATTAGTAATAATTAGAAATAATTAGTAATAATTAGAAATAATTAGTAATAATTAGTAATAATTACCAATAATTAGTAATAATTAACAATAATTAGTAATAATTAGTAATAATTAGGAATAATTAGAATTAATTAGAATTAATTAGGAATAATTAGTATTAATTAGGAAGAATTAGTATTAATTAGGAATAATTAGTAATAATTACCAATAATTAGTAATAATGATGATTAATTACCAATAATTAGTATTAATTACCAATAATTAGTATTAATTACCAATAATTAGTATTAATTACCAATAATTAGTATTAATTACCAATAATTAGTATTAATTACCAATAATTTGTAATAATTAACAATAATTGCCAATAATTAACAATAATTAGTAATAATTACCAATAATTATCAATAATTACTAATAATTATCAATAATTACTAATAATTATCAATAATTAATAATAATTAGCAATAATTAATAATAATTAGCAATAATTAATAATAATTAGCAATAATTACTAATAATTAGCAATAATTACTAATAATTAGCAATAATTAGCAATAATTAGAAATAATTAGTAATAATTAGAAATAATTAGTAATAATTAGAAATAATTAGTAATAATTAGCAATAATTAGTAATAATTAGCAATAATTAGTAATAATTAGCAATAATTAGTAATAATTAGGAATAATTAGGAATAATTAGTATTAATTAGGAATAATTAGTATTAATTACCAATAATTAGTAATAATGATTATTAATTACCAATAATTAGTATTAATTACCAATAATTAGTATTAATTACCAATAATTAGTATTAATTACCAATAATTAGTATTAATTATCAATAATTAGTATTAATTACCAATAATTAGTATTAATTACCAATATTTAGTATTAATTACCAATAATTAGTATTAATTATTAATAATTACCAATAATTATCACTATTTAGTAATAATTAACAATAATTGCCAATAATTACCAATAATTAGTAATAATTACCAATAATTATCAATAATTACTAATAATTATCAATAATTAACAATAATTAGCAATAATTAGTAATAATTAGTAATAATTACTAATAATTAGCAATAATTAGTAATAATTAGAAATAATTAGTAATAATTAGAAATAATTAGTAATAATTAGCAATAATTAGTAATAATTAGAAATAATTAGTAATAATTAGAAATAATTAGTAATAATTAGTAATAATTAACAATAATTAGTAATAATTAACAATAATTAGTAATAATTAACAATAATTAGTAATAATTAGGAATAATTAGGAATAATTAGAAGTAATTAGGAATAATTAGTAATAATTACCAATAATTAGTAATAATGATTATTAATTACCAATAATTAGTATTAATTACCAATAATTAGTATTAATTACCAATAATTAGTATTAATTACCAATAATGAGTATTAATTACCAATAATCACCAGTAATTACCAATAATCACCAATAATTACCAATAATCACCAATAATTACCAATAATCACCAATAATTACCAATAATCACCAATAATTACCAATAATCACCAATAATTACCAATAATGACCAATATTTTCCAATATTTTCCAATAATTACCAATAATTACAAATATTTTCTAATAATTACCAATATTTACCAATAATTACCAATATTTACCAATAATTAGGAATAACTACCAAAAATTAAGAATAACTACCAATAATTTGGAATAATTACCAATAATTTGGAATAATTACCAATAATTTGGAATAATTACCAATAATTTGGAATAATTACCAATAATTTGAAATACTTACCAATAATTTGGAATAATTACCTTATTACATTATTTGTATATTTTATTATTAATATTAAAATAATATAATTTTCTATATTATGTACAATTCTCTTTTCATCTGTGTGTTTTCTGTCTCCACATGTAATATTCGCATTCTTTTTCAAAATTATCAACCTACTCGCCAATGGAGAGGTGAAAGTGAATGCGAATATTACATGTGGAGACAGAATGTTAAACACACAGATGAAAGGAGAATTGTATATAATATAAAAAATTATGTTATTTTAATATTAATAATAAAATATACTAATAATGTAATACTGTTATTATTATATAATTAATGTTTATGAAAAAATTATATTAGTATTATTAAAATAATAAAAAATCAATATAATATTAAAATTATCAATATTTGTAACATGTTTTGCTTTATTCTCAATATATTCAATCTTTACTTGAGTGTTTTTTCTAACAAATTATTCAAAACCAGTAATGCTTTTATATTTTATAGAGAAATATGGAACAACGAGGTCGTCAACAATCATTATTAGGTGACCGCATATGGATAAATCAACGTAGAAATCCAAACGGTTCTGGTTTAAATCCAGTATATGTTGAGGGTGTGGAGACTTTTTTATCATTTGCGGAATCAAATTCAGAATTTGTTTCAGAAGGAAAAATAAAATGCCCTTGCAGAAAATGTGCATTGAGAACGTTTGACACGTTTGACAAAGTGGGAGAACATCTCTTGCATTTTGGTTTTCAACCAGATTATGTTTTTTGGTATCAACACGGTGAACGCAGTTCCAGAGCAGGTGATGCCAACTTGATTCCGGATCCATCCCGGTTTCAAGATTTAGTACATGATGTTGTAGGTTCATCTGTTCAACATACAGAAACTCCGGCTGATATAGCTTCAAATCCTGAGTTGGCACCGTCTGAATTTTATGAGTTGTTGAAATCTGCTGAGGATGCATTATATCCTGGCTGCAAGATGAGCAAATTAGAAGCAGTTTCAAAATTTATGGCTATCAAATCAGATAACGGAATGTCAAACACCTATTTTGACCAGATATTTTCTTTGCTGAAAACACTGTTACCCGAAGGAAATGTTTTACCTGCAAATTACTATGAGAGTAAGAGGCTGGTTCGAAATTTGGGACTTACTTGTCAGAAGATTCATGCATGTTCAAATGACTGCATTTTATATTCAGGGGAAAATGAGTCGTTGGATAGTTGTCCTATATGTGGGAAACTGAGATATAAAGAAGGACAACACGGGAAGTCCGGTTTGATTCCTGTAAAACAGTTGAGATATTTTCCGCTTACATCCAGACTTCAGCGTTTATTCATGTCTAAGAATACAGCGACAATGATGTCATGGCATAAAGAGAATAGTTCAACCGATAAAAGCTTGAATCATCCAGCCGATGGTGATTCATGGAAACATTTTGATAGAGTGCATCCATCATTTTCTTTAGAAGCTAGAAATGTTCGACTGGGCCTTTCCACTGATGGTTTCTGCCCATTTGGATCTTATGGTAGTCAATATTCATGTTGGCCTGTTTTTTTAACTCCGTATAATTTACCTCCATGGATGTTGATGAAGGAGCCATATATCTTTTTGACTTTACTAATTCCAGGACATCCGAAGAAAAATATTGATGTTTATTTGAAGCCATTGATTGATGAATTAAATTTATTGTGGAGTACTGGTGTCAGTATATTTGATGTTGCAACAAAACAGAATTTCATACTGAGAGCAGCATTGATGTGGACAATAAGTGACTTCCCGGCTTATGGGATGTTATCTGGCTGGAGTACACATGTTCAGAAATCATGTCCTTACTGTATGGGAGAGAACAAAGCATTTATGCTCATTCATGGAAAGAAACCGTGTTATTTTGACTGTCATCACAGATTTCTTCCAGCTGATCATCCTTTTTGCAGAAACAGATCTCATTTCAGAAAAGGAACAGCTGAAAGGGATGGACCTCCAAAAATGCTATCAGGTTCGGAGTTAAAATCCGTTGTACTTTCATTACCTCCCATCACTTTTGGTCCCACAATAAACCAACAGAAAATTTCTGGTTTTGGAAACGAACACAATTGGATTAAACGTAGCATATTTTGGGATTTGCCATATTGGTCTGATTTGTTGGTCCGAAACATGTTAGATGTCATGCATATTGAGAAGAACTGTTTTGATAATTTGTTTCATACAGTTTTGGATACGCCAGGAAAGAGCAAAGACAATGTAAATGCACGTTTAGATCTTGCCCAAATTTGCAGGCGTCCAGAATTGGAACTATTTGAGAATGTCAGAACAGAAAGGTTACTGAAACCAAAAGCAGCTTATACACTGTCTAAAGAAAACCGTTTATTATTTTGTCAGTGGATTGCAGATTTGAGACTTCCAGATGGTTGTGCTTCCAATTTGGGTAGATGTGTAAAGAATGGTCATATTACTGGATTAAAAAGTCATGATTGTCTTGTAATAATGGAGAGACTTCTACCCATTGGATTAAGAGGTCTGTTGAATTCTGTGATTTGGGATTCCATAACAGACATGTCTCATTTTTTTCGGGAAATTTGTGCGGCTACGGCAGATTATGATGCTCTAGGCAAACTTGAAAAAGACGTTGGTGTAATTATATGTAAACTTGAAAAAATATTTCCACCATCTTTCTTCGACTCAATGGAACATTTGATGTTACATTTTCCATATGAAGACAAATGTGGAGGTCCGGTACAGTTTCGATGGATGTACCCATTTGAAAGATGCATGCAAAAATTGAAAAGAAAAGTACGCAACAAAGCATCTGTTGAAGGATCTATTGCAGAAGCTTATTTGCAAGAGGAAATATCTTTTTTCTGCTCCCATTATTTTGAATCTGAGTATCCTTCAAAACACAACCGAATGGGACGGAATGAGAGGAATATTGATGAAATCGACAATCAATTATCTGTTTTCAACCAGTCAGAGCTTGGTTTTGGTGGAGTTTCTGAACGCTGGCTTTCAGATGATGAACATCATAGAGCTCATACGTATGTTCTGCTCAACTGTGAAGAGATGACATCAGTTGTACTGTAAGTGTTTATATCACTTATTCTATCATTTATGTTACAGTAAATAACTTTGGTTTTTATAGGTTGTATGATAATCATATCAAGAAACAAATTCCACAAATTACAGCAGCTGCTCTCGAAGAACGTCGACTGAAAAATTTCTCTCAGTGGTTTCAAAAACTGGTAACATAAATTCATTATCTTTTAGCAACTCATTCAATGTATAGTTTACTATATTGATAATTATTTCACAAATCTTCAGGTGTCTCGACATGCTGATAAAATTGACAAACGGCTGTGTGTATTGAGTAACCCACCTTCCAAACTTGTTAAAACTTATAATGCATATGTGGTGAATGGATTTCGATTCCACACACATGCATATGGGGAATCGAAAAAAACAATGAATAGTGGAGTTAGCTTGAGAGGATCTCATCATCGAGAAAATGAAGTTGACTTTTATGGCATACTTGATGAAATCATTGAACTCTGTTATCTTGGACAACATTACATAACCATGTTCAAATGTCGGTGGTTGGATATAGAGAGAGGCGTGCGTGTTCATCCGACTCATGGAATCATCGATATTAAATGTAAAAGTGTTCTCGCAGTAAATGAACCATTCTTATTGGATCAACAGGCATATCAAGTTTATTATGCAAAGTACTGTGCAACATCAAGAGACTTGACTGATTAGTGGAGTGTAATAAAAATCAAAATTCGAGACAATCAGTTTAGTCAAAGTGAATGTGCTTTCACTGATGTGCAAAGAATTGAAGTTTTTCAAGAGAGTACTCAAAATCAATCTTTTTTACAAAGAGACATGAGTATCGATGACGATGCCCCACATTTAAGAGTCGGTGATGACGATGATGTTAATGATGTCACACATGAATTTGAAATGGTAAGAGATGAAGCAACTGCAACTCGAATGGATATCGATGATGTTGAGGAGGAATATGAAGATGACATTGACATATATGAAGATGATGATGAAGATGAACACTTATAGAATTCCATGGTATTTATATACAATCATAATATGTATATATGTATATATAATAGTCATTATCAATTATTTGCTAACATTAACATTTTCTGTTTCAGATGGACGAGGCCACATTTCGTGAGTTGGCGGAGGCTGACCTGCCTTTCGATGCGGATGAGTTGCTGGCAGATGACCCTCAGCCTGCAGGCGCTCCAGGGAGTACACGGAGGGGGCGCGGTCTTGCACGATTGATGATTCCTGACCCCGTCCCCGAGCGACGTCCACGTCTTGGGTTTGATCCGCGCACCCGGAGGTGTGATAACCTGTGTGATAACCTGTGTATTTGACTAAGATTTCATTAATCTATTCACATAATAAATGTTTATTATTTTTTCAGTTTTCCGCATATAGCAGTCGGACAGGGCAACGCTATTTTTGCGCAACTATTTCTCTCAGCCGTGGACCACATGGGAGCAGATTCCCATTGATGTGAAGCAGGCCATGTTCGGCCATTGGTTGGTACGTACGTAAATAAATAATTTTTATTTTGAAAATTATTTCATTTCTAACTTGATATTTTGATTTATTTGTAGGGTTTATGGTATCCGATCGAGGATACCATGCGTGACGCCATCCACGAGGCATGGGAGGTGGCCATGCGTGATCGTCTTCGTCAGTTTTTGCACAATTTAAGAAAAGCTGCGATGAAGAAAGCAGGAGTGTCAGATTTTGAGGAGTCATGTAGAGCACACCGACCAGAGTATATTTCATCCCATGTATGGGATGGATTATGTGCGCACTGGTTGAGTGGTGCCTTTCAGAGGAGATCATCGGTGGGGAGCCAGAATCGGGGGAGACAGGAGGTGACTCATCGAGCTGGGAGTCGTTCTTTCAGTACTCATAGACAGCATCTGATACGTACATTATTTATAAATATTTTATATAACTATAAATATTAACAGTTTATTTTTTATTCTTATAGGCTGTCGAGCACCCCGATATTACAGAGTACGACATATATCGGAGGATGTACAGTGATCCTGCTACTGGGGAGCTCAGAGGTGATCGTCAGCATCACATCGTGGTCAGTATTATTTGTTTTCAAGTTTAAAAATTAACTGCATATAATATATTCACAATTTTAATTTTAAATTGCAACTATAGGAGTCATATGAGGCCGCAGCGGCACAGGCCCGGCCTGAGAGTCAGGCCGAGTCATCAGATCAGACCACTGCCCGTCATTTTGATGAGGCGGCATGGATGCAGGCCACCCAGTATGCCTTCAAGAATGGCCGGGTAGTTGGTATCAGCTCTCGACTGACTCCCGGAGATTATTATGGCAGTACTGCGATGTCGGCGTCCAGCTCGAGAGGATCTCGTGCATCTTCTTCTACACAGTATGAGGATCAGTTGCGATCTCAGACTGCACAGATAGAGAGTCTCCGACAGGAGTAGGAGAAGATGCGTCAGCAGCATGAGGAGGAGCGTCGACGCCAGCAGCAGCTGTACGAGGAGCAGACGAGTCGGTGGCAGCAGCAGCATCAGGAGTAGATGGAGTACATGCGCCGACTCACTCATGCTTTAGGGATGGAGTTTCCTCCACCACCATCTGCAGATCCCCCACCTCCCCCTCCCCCCCTCCTTCAGATTAGAGTTTGTATTTCTGTTATAAAATTTGTGAAATCAATTTTTTTTTTCTATTCGTAGTTTCCGTCTCATTATAAAATATTAATAATATTATATTTTTAAATAACAATATTAATATGAATAATAATATTATTTATATTTTATAATATTAAATTTTATATATATATTAAAATTATATATATATATTAAAATTTTATATATATATTAAAATTTTATAATATTATAATTTAATTATTTTTTTTGTAATACTTGAATTATTTTAATATTTGAATGTAAAATAATTCTATTATTTTTATATTAATTAAAATAACTTATTAATATTTTTTTTATTTATGAATTATAATTGTAATATTATTATATTAATTAAATTATTTATTAATATTCTATTTTTTTTATTTTTGAATTATAATTCTACTATTATTATAGTAATTAAAATAATTTATTATTTTGATTTGTAAATTATAATTCTATTATTATATTAATTAAAATAATTTATTAATAATTTATTTTTTTTATTTTTTTTATAGTATTTGCGACGGGATACTATGCCCGTCGCAAATACTAGTATTATTAATAGTTTTTTTTATTTTTTTTAAAAAAATTATTTGCGACGGGTCCCGACTCCCGTCACAAATACTAGTATTATTAATTTTTTTTTATTTTTTTAAAAAAGAGTTTTTGCGACGGAACCGTCGCAAAAACTGTTTTAAAAGTTTTTTACAAAAAATACGGAATACTATTTGCGACGGGGAGAATGCCCGTCGCAAAAACAGTCTTTAGCGATGGGCCCGTCGCAAATAAGTGTAGTTGCGATGGCGTTTTCAGCAACGGGCTATTTGCGACGGGATCCCGTCGCATATAGCCCGTCGCAAATACCTGTTTTTCTAGTAGTGTATGAAAATTAACCCAAAAATAATGAACATAAATGTTAGTCTTCCACTCAAGTTGGGATTGGTGTACGTGTTAGAGAAGGTCGGGTTAGTAGAGAACTTCAATTTTTACCCATTCCCCCTTCAAATGGGGTAAATGAATGACGACAATATAGGAACCATCAAGAAATTATCCTACCTTATAGCCTTCTCAGACGGGGTACTGGTGGATAGGATCAACTATAATGTGATTTGTGATCTGTACTGGTTCTCAAGGAAGTTTAGATGCCTTTAGTGGATGAACTCTAAGGTATACACATGTTTGTGTCACAAACGTTGTCTTGTAGTCTTGAGGAAGATCTGGCACATGTTAACACATGAGGACATAAAAATGTGGAATGAGTTGCCTCCACCTACCACTATATATTGGCTCATCCATGAATATGAACTGAGCTAAGAGAACGCATATCATGGGGAGATGATGAGGCATCGAACCACCCATGTCAATGGAGGATATGCCTCACAACTACGAGGTCAAAGGTGAGTGGTGATCGAATTTCACTGTGGAGGTAGAGTTGGCCCGATGGGTAGGGTAGTAGTAGTTGGGACAACATTACCTATCCCAACAAAGGAAGAGGCCGTAGGGAGAGGAGAAATAGCATCATGTGAAACACTCTTGGGAAAATGGTCACAGAAGGAAGACGATCCCTCTGGGGAATCCCAAGGGTACACGTATAAGGCCCAGGTAATCGGGTACATCACCCAGATGTTCCCAGCGATGTTGTGTTTCCCAATACCAGGGAGACTTAGGGAATCCAGAAGAATCTCACCAATCCTTGGGGGTGTAGAAATACCTCATTACCAATGGTATATACCTTACAAAGTTGGGTCATGAAAGGGGAAGATTATGGGTCCCCAATGCCAAGGTGATGAAATGCATGGTAGAGTTGGAGGATGTGGTCTACTCTTGTGGCACCACATGACCCTTGAATGATTGGTTAAGGTTGATGTTTGACAAGTCTTCCACTACATTCAACCCTATGAGTCAACCAGTTACTGATGTGACTATGGGAGATGAATTTGAAGTCTTGTGGGAGTGATTAATATTTTTAATCAAATGGAGATATGAATCATGCTTCTCATCTAGTAAATACTCTGATCACATGTGCTTCGTACATCACTCAACATTTAATTTTTTCCTCAAATATCCTTTCTTCACTTGTGTGGGAATCCGAGAGCATGGAGGAGGGGGTATTTGACGAGCCTCAGAATGTGGGCGAAGGAGCCTCAAACCCTATATGGGATATAATGGAGAACCTATCTAGTGTGGAAACCATGGATGAAAACTGTTGAATGAACTAGCTCTTGTGGATGAAGCAACAATCTCCACAATAATGACCTCACCAGGGGTATTTCCTGTGAACATCCCTAAGATTCTTAATGGGTTGTACTACTCACTTAATCCCTTCACCATTTTTCATTATTTTTCTTACTTTGCGTAACTATGTTTGGCTGACTCATTCCCAAATAGAATTTCATGTCATATTTGGGGCTTAGTCATCAACACCAACATCGGAGTTAGCGGTGGTGCCCAATTTTTATACGACAACATAGGGAACTGCTCCTCCAGTGGAGATGGATGAGGAGGTTATGGTGGTCAGTCTAACCACTAAGGTTCACCAAATTGGATCTTTGAAACTATTACATCAATATAGGGGGTCAAGATAGTGCTCATGATGAGGTTAACCTAAGGGGCTACGGTGTCCGATCCCATTATAGAGGCACCATTGGAGATGGATGTCGGGGATGATAACTCAGTGGAGGAGACAACATTAATTCCGTCAATGGTAGAAACTATAGTTGAGTCCTAGACCATTCCAGTGCCAGAGGAAATTTAGGAATTTTCAACTATTGTGTCCACCATAGAAGTGCAATAGGGGTAGAAAAGGCTTTCTCTATAGGTAAAGGAGATGAAGAGGATTTTTCCTGGTCCAATGAAGGTATTTTCATCCACTCACTCCTGAGGAATTGCACATGGAAGATATAACCACTGAAGTTTTGGCGGACTTCCCTCCATATGAGCCTACACCGCCTAAAGATTTCGGGGATTCTAGATCAGATGATGCCGAGGAAAATTGGGTTTTTTGTCTTAACACATGGAGATATGTGTGGAATTTCATCACTTGTACCTAGATAGCTGACCTGCCACACTATGTGGGATCTTTGTTCCACTATCTAGTCAGCCTAGGCACCAGTGGGGTGGACTCTAGAAACCTTTAAGCATTGGATCAAGACTTCCTCATTAATCAGTCACATGTGGAATGGAAGGTTATTTAAATTTCCTATAACAAACCCAAGGCTAAGGGATCCAAGGTTCTAGAGTCAGCTAAAGGAGATATTTTAGGCCTAGAATGCGAAGACCCTGACCCCAATTTCGTGGATCTGATGCCTTATTTTATTATATTATTATAATAAACAAGGAAGTCATATCCCGAAGGACCGAATAGTTTAGTAGTTTTGGAAAACCATATACAAAAATAAGTTTTAGATTAAAAGTTGAATGAAAAAAACACATGGTAAATCCACTGGAAACATCCATAACTCTCAGATTATCCCTATAAGTCCTTTAGAATATACATCTTTGCATCTTGGGAAAAAACATAATAAAGGGGTGAAATCAGATTCTCAGTAAGGGTAAGTAATATATATATATCTAATAAAAACAATAATACATACTGAATGACTAATAACACGTGCCATTAGAACATAAACATGAGCATAATATGGAAAGAGTAAAATCTGAATAAATAATGCTATAAAAATAATCACATGAGAACGAATCATAACCATGGATATTCTGCTTGTAGAATATTTACATGGATAATAAATTACTAAACATAATGATGGAATTCATATGTCATACATCATAAACATATCATTGAGGCCCCGTCCAAGACACCTATAAATAATTGGTTAAGGCCTCATCGAGAATCTATTTCTATTTTGTCTCATGAGACCTACGAATGAATCAAGGGGGTATAGCAGGCCTCACCCATAACTTTATGAGTCAAATTAATTCCTAATTTTAATGGGGTTAAACATAAACAATATATACATATGAAGTTTAAATAACTTTCACCAATCATTAAACATAATCAATAACTATTCTGAACAGTATGGTGAATTTTATCAAAATAGCTCATACACAATCAAAATGTTCATATACCATTTATTAAAATATGGTAGATGATAATTATAAGAGATCAACCTCTATAATTCAAAAAATTTAAAACTGGTGCTGAAATATTTGAAAATATGCTAACAAAATCATTGAGGAATTCATGAGAGAAATACCACTTTTACTTTCCAAAGAAGAGTTATTTTGGAAAAATAATTTTTATTTGTAATTATTTTTTATATTAAACCAGTAATGAAAAAATATAGTTTTTAATGAAAAAATTAGTTATTTTATAAAAATATTTTTTCCTTAAAATAGATTATGTATGTCTCATGAAAATGTGCAAGATATGGAGACATTCCCTTTAATCTGGCTTGCGTATCGAGAAATATTGAGAAGAGAGCCTTGTAAAATATTAATTTCCCCATAAAAGAATTATAAAATGATCTAGATACATGAAATTTAAATTTATTCATAGAATTTAGAATAATTATATTAAAATAATAAATAATTGAATTAGTGTATATAGGCAGAAAGCATAACCCGAATGAAAATGGAGATTCGGGAAGAAACCCTTACCTTATGTCCAAAAGTGTTATGAACTTGAACTTAATGTCATGGATAATAAAATTAAATACATTAATTAATTAATTCATATCATGTTATACATTTATTTTTTTATTATAATTTAATAAGTTTATTCAGGATATTTTTTATGAGTTATAAGATATAATTCTATCGTTTGGGAGTGTTTGTTTCCCTGGTTTTCATTATCGGTTTACTAGTATATGAGTATGGATGTTCATATAAAATGGGAGTAGATTTATAGAATTTAAGTTTTATGTTATTAATGAACATACATAATATTAAATGGTAATATAATTCATTTGGTTATTTGGCATAAGGATTAATCATTAGATAAGATGTTCGTGATAATTATTTAGATTATTTTGGAATTTTTTCAATCTTTAAAAACTCGTTTTGTTTTATTAATTACAATCTTGTGTATATAATGGTTCTAGAATATTACATAGGATTTAATACATATATTATAATCTTTTTAACTATAAAAATGATTTTAGGACTAGTCTAAAAGGTGTTAATGGAAAATTAAAATGCATTGTCCATGATGCTGGTAAATTGACACATCACAGGTGATGTTTTCATTTAAATAATAAAAGATAAAAAGAAAGGATTTTGATGATGGATATTCCATTAACATGATTGAATTAAAGTATAAAAATTATAATATATTTATTATTTCACTTTTTATAGGGGAGGATATGGAAGGATAATATAAAAATATATATAAAGAGGAATTTTACCTCTTGAATTATCCTCCTTGAGAACCTCCTTAAGGAAATTGGTTTTGTTTTTTTGTTGAGACCAAAGTCTCCTAAACATCAGAGAGGGTCTTGGTAAAAGTATTGGGTAGAAATTTTAAAAGGATTAAATCTTGGAATTTGTGAGGAGAAGGGGTGGTATTTATAGTGGAGGAGAGGAGTGTTTTTTGAATATTTTATTTATTTATTTATTTATTTTATCAAGACAAACAATAGTGATGATTATTATGAATAAATATAGAAATTTCTGCATGTGATTTTGAACAAATGGTCGCTTATATCATCTATGACTCAATAATGGCTCGAAAATTCATTTATTTACTTATACTATAAATTATCGTATTTTAACATTCAAAAAAAATCATGTATTTTAGAAAAATCTCAAAAATTAACCCTAACAATTTTTCAATGTGTAGAATTATGAAATAAATTTTATTTTATGAAAATAGTTTTTTAAATATGAGAAATTTAATTTTTAATTAAAATCATCATTTACACAAAAAATACAGATTTTAAAATTAAATGATTTTATGAGACTTTGAAAAACTAAATAAGACCTCATAAAATTATTTAAAATCATAATTAAAAAATATCTTAATTTATTAATAAATTTTATGTAAAAAAATATTTTAAAATGTTTTATTATTTATAAAATTGTGATTAAATATTTATAACTTACAAAAATACTAACACTTAATTAATTATTTTAAAAATATTCATTTACTCATACTTTGATATAATTATATCATGCTTTCATTTATAAGACACATAAATTTTATTTATTATTTCATTGCTGAGGTTACTATATATTTGGATGTTTTACTATTCATAAGGTTTATATAACTATTCCTATGGTAAAGTTACTATTTCATCAGTATAGGTTCTTTAACTTCTAGAAACACCTCTTATTTCATTCATTATTCATTTAAAATGTTTTTATTGTGATCTATAAGTCATTTTATGTTATTTATACTATATGAAATAATTATAATAAGGAAAATTTATTGATAAAATTATGGTTCATTATATTCTCCCCTCCAATAAAAATTTCATCCTTGAAATTTTCAGAATGTCACCCCATAAAAAGATTTGGGTAGTTCTTCATCATAACTTCCTATAGTTCCCACATTTCCCCTTCAATTTTATGATTTTTCCAAAGTACTTTTACCATCTGAGTCATCCAATTCCTTAACACCTATTCTTTAGTTTCAAAAATTCGAATATTCTCTTTATAGTAAGATATATCAGGTTCCAAATAAATTCCTTTAGAAGTAAGAACATGTATTGGGTATAACATGTACTTTCTTAATAAAGATACATGGAGCACATTGTGAAATTTAGAAAGGATAGGTGGAATCTCCAAATGATAAGGAAAAATCCAACTCTCTCTTGGATTTCAAAATAACCAATTTTCCTAGGTGTTGTTTTTCCTTTCTTTCCATATCTTATAACACCCTTCCATGGAGATACTTTCAAGAAAACATGATCTCCCACTTGAAATTCCTAATATTTATTTCAATTATCGACATAGATCTTTTTCCAGCTTTGAATAGCTTTAATATTGGTTTGAATAGTCTTTACCTTTTTCAATGTTTACCTGAGAAGCTCCAGTCAACAAGCTTCATTTCTCTATCTTCATCCCGAAAAGTTGGTGTATAACTTATCTTTCCATTCAATGCTTTATATGGTTCCATTTGAATACTTGAATAGAAAAATATTATTTTAGAAAAACTCTACCAACGGTAAATAATGATCCCACATACCTTGAAAGTTAAGTGAGCATGATCTCAACCAGTCTTCTAATGTTTGGATTGTCCTTTCTAATTTCCCATCAGTTTGAGGGTGATAAGTTGTACTTAATAAAGCTCAATATCGACAGATTTCTAAAAACATTTCTAAAATTTAATGTAAATTATGGATCACGGTCATAAAAAATAGAAAGAGGTTCTCCATGAAGTCTTAAAAATTCATTAATATATAGTCTTACAAGGTTATCTAGTAGAAAATATTCCCTTGTAGTGAGTAAATGTGAATATTTGGTAAGTCGATCAATAATTACCCACATTTCATCATTCTTTCTTGGTGTCTATGGTAATCCAATAAAAAATCTATAGTGATTTTATCCCATTTCCATGTAATAATAGCCATAGGTTGCATGAATACTCTAGGATGTTGTCTTTCATCCTCCACCTATTGACATACTAAACACCGTGATACATAATCAACAATTTCTTACTTCATATTATCCCACCAGAAATGTTCATTTAAATATCTATACATATTAGTATTATGAGAGTGTATATAAACACTATAGTTATGTGCATCATCCAATGACTCCCTTTTTTGATTGTGTATAGATTGAATACATAACCTTCTCCCAAATTTCAGAATTCCATCTTTATACACCAAGTCCGCCAACATCCCATCATTCACAAAATTAATTTCCTTTAGAAGATTCTCATCATTAGACTGAGAAATTTTAATCATTTCAAATAAATATGGTTGAGTAACCAATTGAAAAAGTAATGATGTGTCACCTTCTTTGATAGTTCCTATATCCAGCTTTTCTAGATCAATGTACACAGGATCCTTTTCAATCCTCATTTTGTTTATAACTCCATGATCCTTCCAAATCAATTCATCTATAACCTTATTCTCCTTCACTAGGAGGTATTTTATTGAAAAATCATAATCCTTAAGTAGATTGATCCATATTCTTTTCCTCATGTTGAGTTCTTAATTTGAGAAGATATATTTCAAACTCTTGTAATCTGAATATATCTCACATATTTTACCATATTGATAGTGTCTCCTTATTTTCAGATTAAATATTACAGCTACAAAATCAAGATCATGTGTTGGATAGTTTTGTTCATGATTTTTTAGCTTCATAGATACATAGGAAATAACTCTATCATAATGCATAAGGACACAACCAAGACCTTTCTTTGATGCATTACTATAAATCAAAAACCCACCATTTCCAAATGGTAGATTCCGGATTGGATAATTCACTAATCTCTTCTTCAATTATTTAATGAATTATTCACTTTAATTTTTTTCAAATAAACTGAAACCCTTTACGAGTAAGCTTGGTTAACAAGTTAGGTAATTGGAAAAAGTTATAAACGAAACTCTAATAATAATATTCTAAACCAATAAAACTACGCACCTTAGTTATGTTCTTTATGGTAGGATATTATTGAACCACATTTGTATTTACATGATGAACTGAGATTCCACCCTTAGTGATATTATGTCTATGAATAGAAATAGTCTGAAGCAATAATTCACAGTTGTTAAACTTCCCATATAACTATTTTCCTCTAAGAGTATCCAAAAAAACATGTAAGTGGTTCTCATGGTCCTCATAGCTTTTGGAATATATCAATATATCTTCAATAAATATCACAAAAAAATCATCAAGATATTCCTTGAACACTCTATTCATTAGTTCCATAAAAATAGAGGGTCCATTAGTTTATCCCAATGGAATTATTGTAAAATCATAATGTCCACACCTAGTTTGAAATTTAGTATTTGGAATATCTTCTTTATATACATGCAATTGATGATATCTAGATCGAATTTCAATCTTTGAAAAATATTGAGATATGTGAAGTTGATCAAATAAATCATCAATGAAAGGTAGAGGATAACTAATCTTTATTTTCATTGCATTGATTTCTCTATAGTCAATGCATAACCTCATGGATCCATCTTTCTTCTTGACAACGAGAATAGGGGCTCCCCATAAAGAAACACTAGGGTAAATAAATCCATTATTAGTCAAATACTCTAGTTTTTTATTAAGCTATACTAATTCCATAGTGGACATTCTATAAAGAGTCTTTGATATTTTCCTTAGATCATGGATTAAATCATTAGAAAACTCAATTTCCCTCTCTGGAGTATGTACAGATAAATCCTATGGAAATACATAAATTAATTCTTTCAAAATAGGTACATATTCAATTTGAAGATCTATAGATGATGTTTTCTCTTCCTCCCCACGAATTTAATTTATAAGAGTTACTAGAGGTTGTTCTGAATGCAAATCAGATGATGATGTTTCTGCTCTAAAGCTAAGGGTCTCTACATCTTTCTCAAAAACTGTAACTTCTTTCTTCTTACAAAAGGTTTTTTCATAATATGTTTAAATGTACTATATAATAATGATTTTATCAAAATAAACCATAGGTATAATAATAAGATTTTTAACTAAAGCACATTTATATGTTATAAAGGGGACTTACTGACACATCTTATTACAATGATACGTCCATTAGGAGTTTTAACTGATAATTCATTTATTAAAAAAATGAGAAATGTCTAATTTTCATTTAAAATTGGGAAGATATAAATGAATGAGATGATCCAAAATCAAATAAATCATTGGATACGTTTGAGAAATGATTAAAGTACCTCCCACAACATCATTAAGAATTTCAAACTCTACAGTTGTGATCTCATAAGCTTGGACTTGCTCCTTTGAACTTTTTTGGGGAAAGTTTCCTTGAAGATTAGGAATGTAATTTTAATTATTTCCCATATTCCTACAATTGTAGAGTTGAACATTGTCAGATTATTTCATTCCCTTGTGATCATGGGTTAGGTTGAATTTTTCTCTACACTTTCAACAGACTCCATTTTATTTTAAGTAGGCACCATGATATTTCTTTCCAAAAGTATTTCACATTGTAAAACTTCTTTCTTATTCTTCCATTTATCTATTCTTCCCTTAACCACCCTCGTTTTCTCTTGTTTTCCATTAAAGTCATAAGACTAATAGAATTATTTATCTATCTTGATATCATAAGAGATTATATAATCATATGATAAGAAATTTTGGGATACTATTACCCTTCAGAGGAATGGTGTTAAACCATCAATGAATTGATAAATCTTGATCCTTGGATTACGTATTTAGTATTCAACATGGCTTATTATCCATGAAAATTTGACTTCATACTTCACAATGTTTTCATCCTCTTTCTGTTTTAGACTCAAGAATTGACTTTCTATATCTAATCATTGTTCGTGAGGAAAATATTTTTCTTGGAAATTTTCCATAAAATATTTCAGTTCCATATTTGTAATTTATTTCTCTTTTTCTATGTTTTGAATCAGTTACCAACATTGATTTTCATCTCTTGAGAGATGATAAACTTATATTATAACATTCTCACTTTCATTACTTCCCAAAGAAAGAAATGTCTTCTATAAGGAACTAATACACTACTCCACCACAAGTGGGTTTATAGTCTCATGGAATGATGAAGGATGTTTTCAGATAAAGCGATCTAGCATTGGTCCCCCATGTTGTGGATTAGGATGCTCCATATGAGTAAGGTTATTGTTCATAACTTGAGTTAGTTTTAATAGTATAGTTATAAGTTTCTTAAAACTAGTCACAGTTCCAGTACTAACATCATTATCTTGCATAAGAGGGGAATCCATATATCAGATAAACACGTTGATATGATTTTCATTCATTCTAATTGTTACCATTTCTACATAATGGAAGACACTAAATTAGGTTATGAATCATAATACATAATCTAAAACTAGAAAAACAATTAACTTGAATTGAAATCTTATGCATAGTTAATCTCATAATCCTAAAAATGGATTCTTTGGGGATGTGTTTACTTTTAAATCCTCCCTAACGATTTGTAAAGAAAATGTGAATAATCCTAAGAATATCCCTTGGGTGTGTAAAAATAGGTCCACAGTAAGGCATGTTTTCATGTACCAAGTTACCCTGAGTTAGGGTCAGGATAGCTTGTTGGAGTTGTTACCCCTAGGTACATCTATGTCAGAACCACATCCACATGTAGAATATAGACAGAGATTTATTTCTAGGAATACCCACACAATCTATACCTTAAAAAAATTATTTGATGTTCTTCTATGATTATCCTCAAAGTATATATTAGTGTTATGTTCCTTAATCTATGTTTTATAAATCTATTTTCTATGTTTTCTACTAAAATTACATTAATACCAACAATAGAGACCCCAACACCAGTTTCCATAAGTCAGTGACTTATTTTAATATACTGGTATAATAAACAAGTACGTTTCATCCTAAAAGACTGAATAGTTTAGTATTTTTGGAAAACCAGATAAAATAAAAGATTGACATTATAACATGAAAGGAAAAACAACATATTCACTCCATTGGAAACATATATATAACTCCCTGATTATCACTATAATTCATTAATAATATACATATTTTCATCCTAGAGAAAAAATAAAACATAAGAAATAGTTGAGATCAGATGATAAATAAGGGTAATTAATATATAGAAAGCTAATATAAACAATAATGCATGGTTAATGACTAATTACACATGCCATTATAACATAAACTTGATTATAATATGGAAAGAGTAATAGCTGAATAATTAATGCCATAAAAATAATCACATGACAATGAAGCTTAACCATGGATATTCTAATACTATAATATTCACATGGATGATCAATTACTAATCATAATAAGATAATGTATATTCTAGAAATCATAAACATACCATTGAGGCCTTGACCAAGACACCTGAAAATAAATGGTTAAGGAGTCCACAAAAATCCATTTCTATTTTGTCTCATAGGACCTACCAATGCATCGAGGGGCTATATCAGGCCCAAAAATCACTTTATAAGTCTAGTTAATTCCTCATATTAATGTGTTAAACATAAATAACATATATATATATATGAAATCTAAATAACTTTCCCCAATCAGTAAATAGAATCAATAACCATTATGAGTAATTTGGTGAATAGTATCAAGATAGCATATCCACAATCAAAATGATCATAAACAATTTATTAAAATTTGGAAGATGATAATCATAATAGATCAATCTCTATAAATCAAAATATTCAATATAGGTTTTGAAATAGCTGAAAATAATCTACTAAAATCATTGAGGAATTCTTGATAGAAATACCCCATTTACTTTGCAAAGAAGAGTTCTTTAAGAATTTTTTTTAATTTTCCTAATTGTTTATATAAAACTAGTAATGATAAAATATATTTTTTCATGAAAAAATTAGTTATTTTAGAAAAATAATGTTGTCCTAAAAAATATTGTGGATAATGCTTGAAAATGGGTAGGAAATCGAGATGTTCCATTTAATTGGGCTTGTGTATCAGGAATAATTGAGAAGAGAGCCTTGTAAAACATGTATTTCCACACAAAAGAAGTATGAAATAATCTGGATACAAGAGTTTTAAAAGTAATCATATAATTTATAATAATTATATAAAAACAATGAATAATTACATTGGTGTATAGAGGGATAAATCATAATCCAAATGAAAATGGAGATTTGAGAATAAACCCTAACCTTATGTCCAAAATTATTCTTCACTTGACCATAATGTCCTAGATAATCAAATTAAATAAATTAAATAATCAATTATGAACATTTTGTACATTTATTTTATTTACAATAATTTTATTAACTTGATTTATGGTCTTTTTTATGAATTATAATATATAGTTTTATCGTTCGGGAGTGTTCGTTTCCTTTGTTTTCATGATCAGTTTAATTGTAAATGAGTATGAATGTTCATGTAAAATGAGATTTGATATATAGAATTTAATTTATATGTTATTAATTAAAATAAATAATATTAAATGGTTATATAAGTCATTTTTTTATTTGTGGTGAGGATAAATCATTAGATAGAATGTTTGTGATAATCATTTAGATTATTTTAGCAGTTTTTTGATCATCAAAAACTCATTTCATTTTATTAATTAACATTATGTATATATAATGGTTCTATAATATTACATAGGTTTAAATACAAATATTATAATCTTTTATAACCATAAAAATGTTTTTATGACCAGCGTTGAAGGAATTAATGGAAAATGAAAATTCATTGTCCATGATGTTGGTAAATTGACATATCACGAGCGATGTTTTCATTTACAGAAGAAAAGAAAGAATGAAAGAAGTTTGAAGATGGATATTTCATTAAAATGATTTAATTACAGTATATAAATTATATTGGAGTTCTAATTTCACTTTGTACAGGGGAGGTGTAGTATGTATAAAAGAAATTGAAAAGAAAAGAAAGAGTATTTTTACCTCTTGAATTATCCTCCTTGAAAACCTCCTTAAGGGAATTGTTTTTGGTATTTCGTTAAGAACAAAAGAACATGTATGTGGAGGTGGTAATTGGGAATAATATTGTTTATAAACTTTACAAGGCTTAAATCTTGGAATGTGTGGTCTGAAGGGGTGGTGGGAGGTGGTATTTACAGTGCAAGAGAGGAGTGTTTTTTGAATATTTTATTTATTTGTTTATTATTTTTCTTAAGATAAAAAATAATGAGGATTATTCTAACTAAATAGAGTAATTAGTTCATGTGAGTTTGAAACAATGATAACTTACATCATCCATGAATCAATCAAAACTCAAAAATTCCTTAATTTACTTATTTTGTAAATTACCATATATTACTATTCACAAAAAAATTCAAGTATTTTAGAAAAATTCAAAAAAAATAAACCTAACCATTTTTTGAAGTGTATAATTAAAAAATTAACTCAATTTTATGAAAATAGTTTTCTAAATATAAGAAATTTTATTTTTAATTAAAATCATTATTTACACAAAAAATATAGATTTTTAAATAATAACTGATTTTATAACACTTTGAAAACATAACTGTGGTCTCATAAAATTATTTTAAAATAATAAGATAACAAAATATGAATTTATGAATACTTGTTATGTAAATAAAGTTTCTTTTAAATAATTTTATTAATTATAAAATTATAATTAAATTTTTATGACGTACAAAAATACCAACAATTAATTAATAATTTCAAAAATATTCATTTACTTATAATATGATGTAATTATATCATACTTTAATTTATAAGATTCATAAATTTTATTTATTCTTTCATGGGTGTAGTTACTATTTATTTGGATAGTTTACTATTCATAAGGGTCATATAACTATTCCTAAGGGCAAGTTACTATTTCATAGGTATATGTTTCTTAACATTGAGAAATACCTCTTATTTCATTATTTATTCATTTATAATGTTTTAATTGTGATCTATAAGTTATTTTATGTGATTTATACTATATTAAATAATTATAAGAAGGGAAATTTCGTTGATAGAATTTTGGGTCATTAAATAGAAGAGATGGAGTAGGAGCATATGACTGTTACTGCCTCTCAATATGATATTTCCAAACATTTGAGGGCCCAATTAGGACCATCCAAGGTCAACGTGGCTAGGGGAAAATCCTTGGTGGTCGAATTCCTGGACTAGAAGAACCATACATGGATCAGGGATGAAGATGTCCTCCCAAAACCAATGAAGATAAATCATACCTGGTGGAGCGTTAGTGAACCCTAGAGGCCATTCCATAGAGGATGGATAAGATTGATCATTTGTTCACCAGGGTTAACCTATAGGGGACATTTTAAAAAGGATAGGCACCAATATGTGGATGATTCTCTAAAATTTTGATTTTTTTGTTTAAACTCCTACATGCTGGAAGATGTTTCCTTCATTTTATTATCATACGTCAATCATATTCATGATATAACCAAATACCAATCTCTTAGCTCATGCGAGCCCTGATTTGTGTGAGAAACAAGGGAATACCATGTGAGTTTTCATTCATATGAGTGTGTCATAAAATTCTTACCTAGGATCTACATTTACTAATTGACCACCAGGAATGTTTGGGCTGAGAGAGGCTTTAGCCAGAGAGCAGGGCTCTCTAAACAGGTGACTTAATTTTTTAACATGTTGAAGTGGATGAATGGGGTAACACTAGGGGTGTTGAATTCTTCTTAAAAATGGAATAGATATCATGAATCACGATGCACAAAATTTATAACATAATAAGAGAGGCATGACTATGGATAATAACTACTGAACATGTTGGAAACACATCATCCCTACCTCTTAGCTGAGGATGGAGACAAGAAACTAAGGGTCGGCCACTGACCATGTTCGAATCATGGAACCTGCCACAAAATTTTGTCCAATGCCTTTTGGGTAATTTTCCCAAGACATTATATGATCTATTTTGACCAGGTACCATTTCTATTATGGGTCTCTTTTCGACGTAGCGGAGGATGAAGATCTATATAATGGGACACCAAAAGTGTAGATATGATGTCATTAAATGTTATAATGGATTCCAACACTCTTAGATTTATCTCACCATGGATTAGAGCACATTGGTGTGGGAATATAGGTCTGAGGAAAGGCAAAACTTATCTTCTAGTGTGGATCATTGTCTCGAATGTCGAGAAATAGTTGAAGGATGTAAATGATGTGGTTGGTGATTAAATTCAGTGGAAAGGGATTCTTGGGAAAGGGCCTAAGATACCGCACAAATTTTCATTGTGTAATGGTAATGATAGAAACATATTTTACCTTCATATAGTGAGTATGTTTTCACATAGTTTAAAATCAAACGATGAGGATGACATGCACATAGTTTAACATCATACATTAAGTATATTGAATACATAGTTTAATGTCTTACAATGAGGATGATGTATTGCATAGTTTAACATCATGTAATTTGGATAAGGTTTGTAGGGATTATGCACTGAGTTTTCCATCTCTTATTCCCCCTGTTAGTTCAAGAGAGGATCCCATTTTTATTACATGGGGTAAGGTTATAATTTAATTTCATTTTAAAGGACATGTGAGATGATTTAATTGAGAATCCTAGGAGGCCCTACCACATAGAACACCTCAGATACACCTTGAATGCACATATTTTATGGTCATAATGCTTGAACAAAGATTATTTCTTTAAGGTTATAGATATTGGACCATGAGTGCGTACCCCATAAGGACATGTCAAACAATGAAGAGTGACAAACTGATGCGAATGAGGTCCAAAGAGTCCTAATGGAACAAAAAACATTCCTTATATGTTTTGAACATAGTTTTATGTTTGGATGTTTGGACCATGAATTTTAGTTTAAGGTAATAATGATTGGATCTTGGGGTTTATCATCTCAAGAATATATGTGAGGTGCGGAGAAGCAACAAAATCACTGTGAATTGAGGGACAAGTAGGACTTATTCCACACAACATATTCCTAAGAATACTTTCACATGGTTTAATGTCTTGGTACTTGGACATGAATTCTCGGTTTAAGTTCATAGAGTTTACACAAAGGGAGAATATTGTATGGTCATAATTCTTGGACTAGAAGCACCTTGAATATATATTCACAGTGTAAATAATTGAAAAACCAAATACGAACAAGGGATAAAGAGGGACCAATTCCTTCAAACACATTCTTGAAAAGAGTTAAACATAGTTTAAAGTCATGATTCTTAAACCTGGACTCTCAATTTAAGGTCCTCGGGTTTAGAACAATGATCACCTCAAATAATTTGATGTGAAACAAATGGGGAGTAGAACCCGAAGTGAAATAAGGGCCAAAGGGAGGCCCTCTGCATCAAAAAAATATAAGTGTTGTGTTTCCATCGTTTTTTATTCATGATACTAGGACCAAGGTGATTAGTTTTAACGTAATAACAATTGGATAATAGGGGTGGTATATCTGAAAGGAACACTCACAATGTATAAGAAAGATAACCTGATGTGAATTGGGGGGCCTAGAATACCACTCAATACTATAGAATATGTTCCCAAGACAACATACACACAACTTAAGTTCCTGATGACCAGATCATGGATTCTATTTTATGGTCACAAATCCTAGACCAATGGGTTAAATAAACTAAAATAACATGTGTATCATGGTCGATTGAAAATATGACATTAATGAGGGGCCTAAAAACTCCTTGTGCCACACAGAAAATTCCTAGGGTGATTTTTACATAGTTTAAAGTCATGGTGCTGGGGCCATGGATTTTAGTTTAAGTTCATAATGCATAGAATTTGGATCAAATATTGTGTCTCAACCTTTCTTGATGAAAATTTCATCTCGACTCATAATCCCATGTGAGCTATGGTTATTGTACGAAATAAGTAGTGGTATAGAGTTATTATTGCATGCAAGGGATAAAACAATGATGGGTGAAAAATATTGACAAATCCCATAATAGAACATGTGATTTTGATATATTGATAGTGAGAGAGGGTACTAACTGAAAAAGAAGGAAATTTTTTCGACCATGTTTGAAACATAGGTTTAGTAACCTTGTTGGTTAGAGATGACGAGAACAAATGTATGATTGACCATTGACCATGTTTGAAATATGGGATCCATTTTTTCTATTAAAGATCCATCAAGGTGTGATCTCAGGATGGAAGGTGATCTATTGTGGCATGAGACCATTCCACTAGGGAGCATGTTCAGATCCAGAGAATGATAATTATCCAAATCATAGAAATCACAATACACAAAGGTGGAAAAGTGAAATGTCTCAAAAATGAGTTTATGGAAGGGCTGGGGCTGAGAGGAAATGTCTGGGTGTCACAACATATCCCATGAGGATAGGAATCAAGTCGAACATAGTTCTGGAACATGGAGTGGCTTGAATCCAACGCTAGTAGAGTGACTTCCTCTCCGGTGAGGGCACAAAATCATTCCATATTAAAATTTGAGGCATCCTATTTTTATACAGGGAAAGACATTAATTTAAATTCATACACTAAGGAAATTTCTTCATCCCATATTTTTTATATAGAGCATCCTGGTTTGATACAGGGTAAACCAAATCACATGTATAGGCATCATGGTTCTATATGGGGTAATTCTAACATCCTGTAATTTTTACATGATGCATCTTTTGTTTGTTTAATAGGGCATGGTTTTCGTTTAACATTTTATGTTGAGGATGAGGTTGGTGGAAATTATGTATTGAGATGCCTGTTCTTTCCTTCCTCATATCGGGATATGAGGAAATATCTTCCCTCTAATGGAATTGGGTAAATGAATGGGAATTATACTTATAAATGAGGACAATGGGGGAATTTCAGGGTGATAACACCATAGGTAATATATGTTTTTTTGGTTAATATGCTGTTGGGTTCAGATACAAAAATTCTAGGTGTAATTATGTATCCACTAAAGATGGGAATCAAGATATATTTAGTTATGGAAGGAGGCAAATGCATGGGTTTTCTAGAACACTATTTATGAAGTGAATCATGTGAAATAGCAGTAAAAACACATAGTTTAAGGTCATAGGTCTTGGACCTATGGAAAATAGTTTATGGTTATAATGCTTGGACCATGGGGAGGGGATTTCGAGGATGTCCATGCGGTATAAGAGTTAAAACCAAAAAATGAATAGATCCAAGGAGACCCTTTACTATATGAAGTGATCTTGAAGTTGGTCGCATGTAGTTTAAGGTCATATGTTTTGGACTATGATGAATAATTTAATGTCATATTTCTTAGTCTATGGGCAATCAGTTTAAAGTCATTATGCTTGGAGTACATAAGTGTTTGTTTTTAGGGAACTCACATGGCATGAATGAGGTAAAACCTGGAATGAATGGAGAGAAGGATGACCATTTACCACACAAGTACTAGAAAAAAATAAGACACGATTTCTAGTCATAATTCGTGGACTACGGAAGAGGTGGAAAATTTTTTAACATCCTGATGCCTAGACTTAAGTGATGTTAGTCTCAAGGGTTTTTTTTCTGGAATGAAAGAGGTAATACCTAATGTGAATGGGTCCAAAGGATGATTCCATACTAAAATCATACCTTGAGATGAACTTCACATAGTTTAAGGTCAAAATTCTTGGACTTTAACTGGGGAAAAGACACTTTAGTGTTGATAAGTTAGTGGATAGGCCCAGATATGAGAATTCTGGGTGTTGATAGATAGCTCATGACCATGGGAATCAAGCCACACATATTTCTGTAACACAGTGTGGTATAAGACCAACATTAGTGGGGAAAATCTTCTCTGGATAGGTAATTGATACTTTCTCATGTTTATCATGGGTAATCCCATGTTCAAGGAAAGGGTAAGGTTTCTGGACCATTCCAAACTCATTGTTTGAGGAAAAAAAGTTTTCTATGGGGTAACCATCTCACACTATCTCATGAGGCATCCCAATTTATATGAGTTAAGATTTTAGTTTAACATCTTGAACTAAAGAAATTAGTCTTCTTAACATAAATTAATACAACTCAGACTATTGGGGATCTAAATAGTTTAAGGTATTAATTCTCAGACTGATTGAAAAAAGTTTAAAGTCGTATTTCATGGACCAATGGTTGTCAATTAGTTTATGGTCTAAAATATCAAAACACTTGAGAATATTTTATGGTCCTATTGAATGGACTGTAGGATATCAGTTTATGGCCATAGAGTTTGGACCATGGGATCTTAGTTTAAGGTCATAGAGTTTGGAATATAGTTGAGTATCTCAAATGGGTATGTTTAGTGCGGAGAGTTGAAAAACCCCAACATGAATGGGACCAAGAAGGCTTAATGCCACACAATACATTCCTAGGATAATTAACACATAGTTTAAATTCATGATGCTTGGACTTGGAATCATAGTTTAAGGTTGTAGAGTTCAGACTACTTCCCTCTTAATGTGAAGTATTTCTTGTGAAACATGGCATTGGTAGGAGGTTTGATACACTCTCCGTCCATGGTGACCAAAGAGTATTCTCTATTGGAGTAGACATTATAAATTATGTAAGTTCCTTACCAAAAATGCTCCAACTTTGGTGGATCTTTTCATTGTATCATTGGAATTCTGAGAGCTAGTACCATGTCACCCTAGAGAATGGAGTGGAGGTGAAGCACCCTGTTTAATACTCTCACTATCCTATTCTAATGCTTCTCTAGATTCTAAATAATTTGGAGCTTGTTTTCTTTAAGGGATTCTAACTCAGATAGATGGAATTATTACATTCTGTTTGGCATCTTTTGGTCGTGGTCAACTATTCAGAGCGATAACAACTAAACCTCAATAAGAAAGACTACCTCTGTTCTGTATACTAGGGAATATGAGGTCATATAGGTGGAATTTTGAGTTTTCATTCGATGGTCCCAGAGGATGTTGCGGAGATTATCTAGAAAAATATTCTTATTTAGGACCACCATATTCAATATAATATTAGATAGGGTCTTTTGAATGCCTAAATCTAACTTTTTTTCCTATACATGGTACTAAGAAGTATGGTTGGAATGAATATTGTTCTTGACATATAGTTCATTCTTCATAGTAGTCTAAAAGTTGGTATCCTTTTCTATGAGAATGGAATGAGGAACTCCTAATCGGTGGATGGTGTGGGAGCTCATGAATTCTATCAGTGATTGGTCCTTGACTTCATTGAGGTGAATCTCTTCTTCCTACATGGATAAGAAATTTATTTTGGTCAAAATGAACCTGCACAAGAGAGTTGTTGCTGGTAGGTACGACCCAACAAAAAAAGTCATAATACTACAAAGGGACAAGAATACTTGGTGGTGTAGATGAACTATAGTGTTCGATACACAAAATCCTAATAGATCTAAGATGCATGACACCTCTTCGAAATCTCGATGCAATCATGGACCATGGTGGGCCAGAAGTAGCCCAACCTCCAGATCTAATGGGAGAGATTCAATCCTTAATGATGGGAACCACAAGGAAATACATGGGATTCATAAATAACCTAAGTAATATCATCTTATTGAATCAAATGGAGTATAAATCCATCAAACCCACATCCATAGAGATTCTACTCAATGTTAGGCCCACTCTGAAGGGTATACTACGCTGCATGATGACGGATTTCCTCACGCTTATCCCAGTCTAGTGGGGGAATACCACATTGGAGATACTCAATGAAAGGAGTTGTCCAACCAGTTGTTTCCTCTTATATGGGTGAATCGGAGGGTCATAACATAGAAGCACTAGTAACTAATTAGTTTACCTATTTCCTATAATCATAATCTAAAATGGTGAGGGTGATGACCCTCTGATGCGCCATATGAATTATCAGGTCATCCTTGTCGAGTTCCATAAGGGACACAGATAAACTAGACAAGGTGTCATTAGGAACATTTTGTGACCAAGGGATATAATTCACATTTGCAGGAGAATGGAACCTTTCCATCATGTAACACCACAAAATTCAAATGTATGAACATCATATTTAATAGAATGTGTGATGCATAACACTAAGAATAGAAAGTAATATAACATCCTAAGACTTTATGATATATTTAATATTTTAAATAAATCTATTATATATATTTTAATGCACCCAACACTGAGTTATCTTATATTACATGCAAGAATGACTTCGTTTAATAGTTTTCATTACACACAATACCAAGTTCTACTGAACAAAAATACATTATTAAAATATTATTATTTAATATCATAAGATATAACCAAGTTTTAAAATTTATGTGTTGGTCAGAGTGGATACTCAAGAGGGGGTGAATTGAATTCCAATTAAAATTTCTGTTAAAATATTGTCTATTTAAAATACCCCAATTTATAAAACAAGTTAAACTTTAGTGAATTTATACATATTGTAAATGTTCACTTAGCTTCTCAAATATTGATTAGGTCTCAGTTAATTTAACCACAAGATTAAACTAACTTTTGAAACTAACCTACTGATTTACAATAAGTGTAAACACTTGCTAATTTAACTATCAAAGTAACTTTAAAATGGTTTTATATTTCAAAGTAACAGTAGCGGAATATAAAAGTTATATGTAGTATACTTTAAACATAAACTAAAGATACACAACAGATATAACAAGAGGATCAGTCTCAAGCTGAGACTTAGTCCTCTCAAATTTATATAAATTTGATCCACACCCTGGATCGGGGTTAACAACAGTTTACAAAACTGTCCACACCATGCAGGGACCTCTGCCACCGTTCTTCGTGGGAAACAAAACAAATACCAGTCCACACAAGGACCTCTTCTACAGTTGACGTGGGTAAACAAGAGTTAAGAGTTTTGGAGTGAGGATTTTGATATCCTCCAGTTTAGTGTAGGAGACAGTGTGTGTGTATTATATATAGAGTAAACCACCCTTCTTGAAAGTAAATAAAAAAATCACTTAGAGAGAAAATATAAGAGTTTAGAAAAATCTAGTGATTATCAATGAAACTCTGGACTCATTGGATTCAGCAGAAAAGCTTCCGAGTCCTTCTCTGGTTTTTCTGTTGAAAAACAGAGTGTCGTAGTTCAGCTTGTGTTCTAAAAGAGTGAAAATGATCTCTTGATTCATCGTGTGTTCTTCAGTGGTGTTGGATTGCACTCATTAGAGTTCTTTGAAAGTCTTTCAATCTTTTTCTTGATCAGGATTGTTATTTCTATTCAGCACAGTGCTCTCGGGCGTATGTAAGTTCTTCTTGTTGTATCTTCACACTTGCACACGTGTACTGCATCTCAATCTTCCATATATTACACGAGTTTTTGTAGTAGGAATGATTCCCTTTTCATAGGTATGAGATACAGTTTCTAGACATGCGAACAACTATCATTAAATAACATTAATTGCATTAAAAACATTAAATTTGTCCGTTATCAATATTTAAATAATATTGAAAAAAATTTAAGAGATGGTGTCACAGTGATTATGTAAAAGGTTTCTTCTTCACGGTATAGTCTCCACGGTATGTGGTTCACGCCATGTGCTTCCTGGTATGTGGGTCACGGTATGTGCTTCACAGTATGTGCTTCACGGTGTCTGGGTCACGGTTTGTCCTTCACGATGTCTGGGTCACGGTATGTCCTTCAAGGTGTCTAGGTCATGGTTTTTCCTTCACGGTGTCTGGGTCACGATGTTTCCTTCACGGTGTCCGGGTCACGGTGTGTCCTTCACGGTGTCTGGGTCACGGTGTGTCCTTCATGGTTTCTGTCTGACTGTGACTATGTCTTGTACACAGTCTGTCTTACTGTGTCAAACATCACGGTGTCTCTATAGTTAGACAAATATCTGTATTTAGATTTAGACAGTAATATGAAGAATATGGATTAAGCATAATCATTAGAGAGTAAGAGGACTTGAATCATAAATGCTTGATAATATAAATGAGATTTGTGATCATGCATAATACTTGAAAATACTAAAGAGAGAAATTAACATCAATAAGATTTCCTATCATTAAAAGAGGATGTGTAGTTATTATTGAGATTGAAGAGCATTAGCAAGATGTGCAATTAAGATTGAGATTAATTAACAGTAATAGTATTTTTGATCATTGAAACATGATTAATACATGAGGAGTCCAACAATATCCCCCTTTTTGATGATCACAAATCATGTATAGTCAAAATATAAATGAAATGCAACATTAAAGAAACTATAATATTAGAATAGTAAAAAAATAGAGAATAATATATTCGATAATAACATATCTCATTATAGTACTGATACTTGTAGTTTTTTCTCCCCCTTTTGGGATTATCAAAAAGTAGAAAAAATGAAGTGAAACACTGCATTTTTCATTGAAAAGGTTGAGAATAAAACATATAGGAGAAATAAAAACATTAAACTACAAATGACATCCAATCAAAAAAGAAAACAGAAACAGTCCCTGGACTCTTCAGGGATCCACCTTTTCCTTGCCTTTATGAGCAGTAGGAGTTGGGGCTGATGTAGAAGATGGCATAGATGTGGTAGAATAAGAGTGTAAGGGTATAACTTCAAAAATGGATGGAGCCAAAGTAGGAGTAGTAGAAGATCTAGGTTGTGGTTGGTCAACAATGATGGGCCGGATCTGAGAAAGAGCTTGGCTGACTGACATGGAGGTTGAGGATAAGGTAGGTAGACCAGGTCTCAGGGGTGCAGTAGTTGGAGAAACTATAGTAGTACTTTGAACATGAAGATATGGCTTCAAAATATTGATGAAATCAGTAATGATTTCTCCACTATATTGCATAGCCTTTTCAAAATCGTCCTTATTCTCCATGAATTTGTCCAACAATCTGGTAAACTCTGTAAGCTTCTGAACTTGAGCTTTAAAAGCTTGAGTTACCAGAGGGATTTTTAAGTTTTTCACAAGATATCTAAAGTGATCTATCATATCACTTTTGGAGAAAATTCGGGTGAGATAAAAATCTATTTTCTTGGTGATATCCTGTTGAGCATCATTGGCTATCTTAGAATGAATTCTAACCAAATCTAATGCTCGATCACTGTTCTTAACCACTTCTGACAAAGAAGACAGATCCAAGCCACTGAAGGCATTCTGAAGTTCTTCCTTTATTATGGATCTCAGCAGAGAATCATCTAAATGAGAAACAGAAGGTTTATTAGAAGTAGGAGAAGCCTTGACAGCTTTGGTTAGAACATTGATCTATTTCAGAACTTTTTACAAGCATCTAGTGTACTCATCTGTGAGCTTATTTAGACTTTCTACAAGCTCCCTCATGTGTTCCAGCATTTTTGTGTGTCTTTTTCCAATCTTATCATCAAAAGATAGTAGATATGGATGCACTTGAGACACAATATCTCTAGAAAGGGTGGAATCAGATGGCTCAGGAGAAGCAGCAATAGGTGCAGGGGCAGAAACAGGAGCAGGCTCTGATCTCAAAGACAACTCAATCTGCAAGTTCGCTACCATACTTTTCAGGTTTTCAAGATCAGCACTCAGTTGCTTATTTTCTACTCTGACTTCTTGAATTTCTTGAATCATCCTTGGTTGAATATGCAATATAATATTTTCCAAGAGAATTGATGCATCTTCTTAACTCAGTTGAGTTACTGGACGAGGTTGAGTGGATAATATTTTCTCAACTCCATCTAAAAGAGTCTCTCCAAAAAAATTCAGATCATCTTTAGTCACAAAAGCATGTTTCTTGGGTAAGAGTGCAGGTGAAGGTAGTGGAGAAGGTTCTGGTTGTGGTTCAGAGTCATCTTCAGACTCAATTTCTAATTCATATTGAGAATGGGGCTCTGGTTCTGGTTCTGGTTCTGGATGAGCTACAGACATTAGTTGAAACACAGAAGAGAGATCCATTCCAGTTTTAGTCACTTGCTGTGACTCATTCACATCATAAAATCTTGGGAAAACATAATGGGTGTATACAAAATATGTGACAGTAGGTTGAGAAGGTTCAGCAGATCCAGCTTCTATAATCTCAAGGTTTTGAGGTTCCTCCCCCCTCAAATTGTGCTTCCATTTCATAGACTATAGTCTTAGCAACATGGTCAAGATCCACAGGATAATCTCTAATATCTTCACCAAACTCTTTCCTTTCCAGCTGAAAGACAATTTCCATCATCTCTTCAATAGAGGGAATTATCTTAGGAACCGACTATTCCGCAGGCAGTGCTTCCATATTGTCTTTCTTTTCAACAGGGAGTCCGTCAACACCAATAGACTCTTCCATGGATTTTTGCTTTGATTCTATTACCAAAAAATATCTTACATCCTCATATTGGATATCTATATTTACAACTTCTGTAGAAGCAGGAGCTTCTTCCTCACTAAGAACAACTGAAGGATCCACAATACTTTCTTTTTCAACAACAACATCCTCTCTTTGAGGTATTTCAACAGGATCATCAGCAGGGAAACCAGTCCTTTCTTTCTCAACAGGAGATGCTTCCACTTGTGGTATTTCAGCCTCTTCTCTAGGTGGTACTTCAGCTACCAATTCCTCTTCTTTTTCTTCTTCTTTTGAATACTCAGCCACTTCATCTGGTTCCAAACCAGGATCAGCTAGATTCTTAGGCCTTCTTAGATAATCAACAGTATTAAACTTCTTATACAATTGATCATTATCCTCAACCCACTACTTCTTCCAGGGGTTCCAGCTAATCTTCATCCTTCTGATGATAGGCTTGGATAAGTAGAAATCATAGTCCTCTAACTTTTCTTAATTCGGTCCAACCATCCCTTTGGCAACTAGCATGGCTGAAATCATCCTTGAGTAAAACAAGGAGGTGGAATTGGAAGTGACTTTAATCAGCTCATAGATATGGTTAATAACATACTTGCATAGGTTGATCTTATGGCCATTCTTCAACAACTGAATTAGGAACACTTCTTGATACTTCATTACAGCAAAATCCCCTTTTCTCGGACAGATCAAATTCTGACCAAATTTGAATAGAAGTATAGTTTCTCCATCTAGCTCTGCAGTTATAGCCCTTTGCTTAGTGCCATTACCAGTTATAATTTCTAAGGCATTTTCCAAATCAAAGATATCGGATGATAGAGGAGGGTCTCTCTGGTAGTCATCACTCACTCCTTCATGAGGAATCCGTAGGCATGCATCCCATATCCTCAAAGAGAAAGAACACTTCTGACCATTGATCGAGCTGGTCACCATAATGTTTTCTCAAAAATCAAAGGAAAACTTCACATATTGATAGAATTGAGATACCAGGATCGGGTAAATTGGTCTATTTTGTCTAGAGAACCATTCAATTCATCCTTGTTCTCTTAAAACATTCAAAACTAATGACTTTCTAGACAACATCCACTCGGGGAAAATTTATTTTTTAGGTAAAATAGTAAGGCTTACCATGTTTGGGTTTAGAGGTCCTTCAGGAGCTATCCTCGGTATTCTCTTATGTTTCTTAGAGAGGTGCTTCTTAGACGAGGTTGAAGATGGACGCTTCATCCTAGGCATCCAATGAATGTTCAAGCGAGAGGGAAGAGAAGGTTTTGGAGAGAGTTTGGGTAAGGAATCTAATGAAACCCTTATCTTTTATCATTTGGGAATGTCAAACGTCATAAAAACAAAAATGCGGGAAATCAAATAGTGGTGAAATAAAAATTACCGCAATACGGGTTAAAATAAGAGTATAAATAGTCTTCACGGTGAGACCGTGAGTAGGAATTACAGTGTGATGAAAACCAGTCATCACGGTGAGACAGTTGGTGGTCTTCACGGTGAGACAGTGACCATTCTATGCAGTCACGGTGAGACAGTGAGTTGAGAGACCGTGAGCATGAAGCAGTAACTGTAAAACTGTGAGCATGAAACCGTAAAGTAAAATACAGTAAAGTATTAAATATTAAGATCAGTAAGATACCTATTTATGATTAATCATTCCAAGATCATGTATGATGTAGTCTAATATTTTAGAATTTAATGGTTTAGTGAATATATCAGCAAGTTGATATTCAGTACTAATGAATTCCAAAGTGATATCACCTTTTTGATAATGATCCCTCAAAAAGTGATGTATTACATCAATATGTTTTTTCCTAGAATGACAAATATGATTCATAGAAATATTAATAGCACTTGTGTTGTCACAATTTATTGGGACATGTCTGAATTGATTTCCATAGTCTAGTAATGTGTGTTTCATCCACAAAATTTGCGCACAAAAACTGCCAGCAGCTATGTATTCATCTTCTGCAGTAGATAATGCAACAGAATTTTGTTTCTTACTCCACCATGATACTAGTGACTTGCCTAAAAGATGACATGTTCCAGAGGTGCTTTTTCTACCTAACTTACATCCAGAAAAATCAGCATCAGAATAACTAACTAATTCAAATGATTGTCCTTTGGGATAGAACAGTCCTAAATTGGGAGTATGCTTGAGGTATTTGAAAATTCTCTTTACAACATTTAAATGAGACCCTTTAGGGTTTGCTTGAAAATTGTCACACATACACACACTAAACATAATATCAGGATGACTAGCAGTCAGGTAGAGTAGACTTCCAATCATTCCTCTATAAGTGGTTTGATCAACAGATTTATAATCTTCATTGAGATCCAACTTACAGGTGGCACTCATGGGAGTGTCACTACTTTTAGTGTTATCCAGTCAAAAACATTTTAAAAGATCTCTAGTATATATAATTTGAGTTAAAATAATTCCATCATAATTTTGAGAGATTTTAAATCCAAGAAAAAATTTTAGTTCACCCATTAAACTCATTTTAAATTCATTTTGCATCATTTTAGAAAAATCAGTACATAGGGAATTTCTTGAAGATACAAAAATAATATCATCTACATAAATTTGTACAACTAAAACATATTTAGATACTCTTTTTATAAAAAGAGTAGGTTCAGCTATACCTTTAGTAAAACCTTTAGAAAATAGAAAAGTACTTAATCTATCATACCAAGCTCTTGGAGCCTGCTTGAAACCATATAAAGCCTTTGATAATTTGAAAATACGATTTGGAAAATGAGGGCTTGAAAATCCATGTGGTTGTTCAAAAAAAACATCCTCAGTAATATATCCATTTAATAATGCACTCTTGACATCAATTTGATATAGTTTTAAATTTAGATGTGCAACATAAGCAAGTAAAATCCTAATGGTTTCAAATCTAGCTACTGGAGAAAAAGTCTCCTCATAGTCAATTCCTTCCTGTTGACTATATCCTTGTGAAACTATCCTATCTTTGTTTCTAACTATGTTTCCAAATTCATCTACTTTATTTCTAAACACTCATTTAGTGCCTATGGTTAAAGTGTCCTTAGGTCTTTCAACAAGATTCCAAACATTATTTATTTCAAACTGATTGAGTTCTTCTTGCATAGAAATTACCAAAAATTAATCATTAATAGCATCATAAATGTTTTCAGGTTAAATCTGTGACAAGAAGGCTTGATGTTAAACCGGATTTCTAAGAGAAGCTCTAGTCTGTCCCTCTATCAAAATTTCCTACAAGAGCATCTAAAGGATCATTCTTTAGAATTCTAGTTGATCTAGTAAACGTAGGACTAGAAATTTCAGGTTCTTCTCTAGGTTTGGGTTCATTAGGAGCAGATTCAGGAATAAATCCAGAACTGGTTGTCTTTATAGAAGGTTCTTTAGATTTGTCATTATGGTCCAGAAAACTCAAATCTTCTTCAAGATTTTCAAGAGAGGTTTTAAGCTCATGTGGATCAGTTTCATAGAACTTGATGTAAACTTATTCTTCCACACACTTGGTTCTCTTATTGAATACTCTATAGGCTTTGCTAGTTAAATAATATCCTAAAAATATTCCTTCATCACTCTTAGAAGTGAACTTATCAAGATTATCTTTTGTATTGAGAATAAATACTTTACAGCCAAAGACTCTAATGTAACTAACTTTGGGTTTTCTATTGTTCTAAAGTTCATAAGGGGTCTTCTCAAGAATAGGTATAATTAAGACTCTATTAATAATATAACAAGATGTATTCACAGCTTCATCCCAAAAGTAAATAGGCAGGTTATACTCATTAAGCATGGTTCTAGCTATTTCTTGAAGGGTTCTATTTTTTCTTTCTACTACACCATTCTGTTGAGGTGTCCTAAGAGTAGAAAAGTTATGACTATAGCCCTTGTGTGAGCAATAGGATTCAAATTCATGATTTTCAAACTCACGACCATGATCACTTCTTAGTTTTTTAATCTTAAGTCCACTATGATTTTCTATATACTTAGAGTATTTAAAAAAATGATAACAAGCTTCACTTTTGTGAGCTAAGAAGTATACTCAAGTATATCTAGAAAAGTCATCTACTAAGACATAGAAATAGTGCTTCCCATTTAAAACAGAAACTCTAGATGGTCCAAACAAATCCATGTGAACCAACTCGAGAGGTTGAGAAGTTGATACTTCTTTCTTTGGTTTAAAAGATATTTTGTGTTGCTTTCCCTTTTGATAGGGATTACAAAATTTGTCATTTAGAAACTCAAGTTTGGTTAAGTCTATAACTAAGTTATTTCTAGTTAGTTTCCTAAGTGAGTGTATATTGCAGTGTCCTAATCTTCTATGTCATAACAAGGACTCTTTATGAAAGGAATTTAAACAGGTAACATTTTTCTTGGCTAAGTAATTTAAATAAACAGCATAAACATTTTCATTTCAAAAAGCAGAAAATACTAAAACATTTTTAGAGTTAAAAACATTATAGGAATCAATTTCAAACGTGACATTAAAACCATCATCACACAATTGAGAAATACTTAACAGATTATATTTCAGTCCATCAACAAATAAAACTTTGGAAATTAAAACTGAATCAGTGTTACCAATTTGGCCTAGGCCGATGATCTTTCCTTTAGAATTATCACCAAAGGTGACATAGCCTCCATCAACCTTTATTAAACTCTTTAAGAATGAGTAATCCCCAGACATATGTCTTGAACATCCACTTTCCAAATACCATGTCTTCTTGTGGGAACTTTTCAAGTAGGTTTCCTACAATACAGTTTTAGATAGAATATGATTTTGGTACCCAGGTCTTCTTGGGTCCAGACAGGTTAGAAATAAATGATTTTGGTACCCAAATTTGTCTTATGGGTCTCATATAATTTACAAAATAAAATGATTTTTGAGATATAAAATCTATTTTGATTGATAACTATGTGAATAACTAGTTGAAGAAAATGAAAGTCCAAAACTAGAACTAGCAGTATTCTGTCCACATTTAGCAATAAATCTATTCTTGGTAATCTGTCTCTGTCCAGGTTTGTAGCCTATTCTAGCAGTGTATTTTGGTGCCACTTTCTTTCCTTGCATTTGAGTTAGTGTATCCATTCCATTTGTGAACATCTCTAAGTCTTTTCTAAGTTGCTTATTTGACATTTTCAGTTATTTATTTTCCTTTAATAGTTGAGCATTCTTCTATTTTTCGATAGTAAGTTCGGTTTTAACAGTTTTACTGAGATCATGATGTTTCTTTAATGACTTGTATTTATCCTTATGTTCATTGCATGTCTCTTCCAGCATATTACAATATTCATATAATTTAGCTTTAGTCGTGTTTTTAGAATCCGAATCAGATTATGCATCATCTCCAGAATAATAGTAATTTAAAATAAGAGTATCTAAAGTTACCTTAGATGTGTTGGTTATGAAACACATGTTGGCATGATTTCTTTCAGAATCAGTAGCATTTGATTCACTTGTGCTGTCTTCAGAATCACTCCAGGTAGCCTTCATAGCTTTCTTGTACTTACTGTCCATGTAATCATATTTCTTCTTGACTTTTAGCTTTGGGCATTCAGCTTTAATGTGTCCTTTTCTTTTTCAGTCGTAGCAAACACCTTCATCACTTTTATCTGGATTTTTCCAGTCCTTCTTCCAATGTATCTTATTATCATATTTACCCTTGTAATTTGTTTTTCTGAAAAATTTCTTCTTCCTATAAAATTTCATAAACCTTCTGGCTATCTGATCCATTACAGCATCACTATCAGAGTATGAGCTTTCACTTGTTGAACTGCCAGTTTGTATTTGAGCTTCTTCTTTGTCCTTGTTCTTTTAAGCAGTAGTCTTGAAATCCACTAATTTCCTTTTTGGTTCATCCTCTTCCTCTTTATTCACCTTGAGTTCTTCCTCATACATCATAAGGTTACCAATGAGTTCTTTGACAGGTAGAGATCCAATGTCACATGACTCTCTGATTGAAACAGATGTGCCTCTCCATCGGTTTGGTAGACACCTCAATGTCCTCATAATTTGTTCCTTTGCTAGAACAACCTTTCCGATTGAATTCATTGTATTGACTATCTCATTGTACCTGAGATACATATCAGAAATGGGTTCATCAGTTTTCATTTTAAAATTTTCATATTTAATAGTATAAGTATTCAATCTCATTTCTTTAACATTAGTTGTTCCTTCATGAGAAACCCCTAAAGTATCTCGAATTTCATAAGTAGTTTTGCAGGCAGAAATTATGTTAAATTCCTCATCTCCTAGAGCACAGTACAAAACATTCATGGATTTACAATTATTGTTATAAGCAGTCTTTGTAGGTTCATACCAAGTTGTTCTTTTAGTTTATGGAATTTTATATTGAGATTCTATAGCAGTCCATATAGAAAAACCCATATTTCAAAATGAATTTTCATTTTCAATTTCCACTGAGCATAGTTCATACCATTGAATAAAGGTGGCATGTTAGTAGCAGCACCCTCTAGTATATTATCCATAACTAGATTTTATAAATTATATTTAAAGAGATAATGATTTAAAACTAACAGAAATTTAAAATCATTAAAGTGGAAACTAAAATCATAGTTGAAAAACAGAGTATTTCAAAAATCCTTAAACAAAAACAAATCCTCTAATACCAAATGTTGGTTGGAGTGGATAGTCAAGAGGGGGTGAATTGAGTTCCAATTAAAATTTCTGTTAAAATATTATCTATTTAAAATCCCCCAATTTATAAAACAAGTTAAACTGTAGTGAATTTATACAGATTGTAAATGTTCACTTAGCTTCTCAAAGATGGATTAGGTCTCAGTTAATTTAACCACAAGATTAAACTAACTTTTGAAAGTAACCTATTGATTTACAATAAGTGTAACCACTTGCTAATTTAACTATCAAAGTAACATTAAAATGGTTTTATATTTCAAAGTAACAGTAGCAGAATATAAAATATATATGTAGTATACTTTAAACTAAAACTAAAGATGCATAGCAGATATAACAAGAGGTTCAGTCTCAAACCGAGACTCAGTCCTCTCAAATTTATATAAATTTGATCTACACCCTGAATCGGTGTTAACAAGAGTTTACAAAACTATCCAGGCCATGCAGGGACCTCTACCACAGTTCTTCGTGGGAAACATAACAAATACCAGGCCACACAAGCACCTCTTCCACAGTTGACGTGGGTAAACAAGAGTTAAGAGTTTTGGAGTGAGGATTTTGATATCCTACAGTTCAGTGTAGGAGACAGTGTGTGTGTAAGATATACAGAGTAAACCACACTACTCGAAAGTAAATAAACAAATCACTGAGAGAGAAAAGATAATAGTTTATAAAGATCTAGTGATTATCAATGCAACTCTGGACTCATTGGATTCAACATAAAAGCTCCTGAGTCCTTCTCTGGTTTTTCTGTTGAAAAACAGAGTGTCGTAGTTTATCTTGTGTTCTACAGGAGTGAAAATGATCTCTTGATTCATCATTTGTTCTTCATTGTTGTTGGATAGCACTCATGAGAGTTCTTTGAAAGTCTTTAAATATCCTTCTTGCTCAGGATTGTTCTCTCTATTCAGCATAGTGCTCTCGGGCATATGTAAGTTCTTCTTGTTGTATCATCACACTTGCATACGTATACTGCATCTCAATCTCCCTTATATTCCACGAGTTCTAGTAGTAGGAATGATTACCTTTTCGTAGGTACGAGATACGGTTTCTTGACACGCCAACAACTATCATTAAATAACACTAATTACATTAAAAACATCAAATATGACCGTTATCATTATTCAAATAATGTTGACAAAAAGTTAAGAGACGGTGTCACAGTGATTATGTAAATATTATCTTCTTGACGGTATAGTCTTCACGGTATGTGGTTCACGGTATGTGATTCATGGTATGTGGGTCATGGTATGTGCTTCACGGTATGTGCTTCACAGTGTTTGGGTCACAGTTTTTCATTCACGGTGTCTGGGTCATGGTTTGTCCTTCATGGTGTCTGGGTCACGGTTTGTCCTTCATGGTGTCTGGGCCACGATGTGTCCTTCACGGTGTCTAGGTCACGGTGTGTCCTTCACAGTGTTTGGGTCACGGTGTGTCCTTTACGGTGTCTGTCTGACTGTGACTGTGTCTTGTTCACAGTCGGTCTTACTGTGTCAAACATCACGGTGTCTCTATACTTAGACAAATATCTGTATTTAGATTTAGACAGTAATATGCAGAATATGGATTAAGCTTAATCATTAGAGAGTAAGAGGACTTGAATCAAAAAGGCTTGATAATATAAGTGAGATTTGTGATCATGCATAAGACTTGTAAATACTAAAGAGTGTAATTAACATCAATAAGATTTGCTATCATTAAAACATTATGTGTAGTTCTTATTGAGATTGAAGAGCATTAGCAAGATGTGCAATTAAGATTGAGATTAATTAACAGTAATAGGATTTTTGATCATTAAAACATGATTAATAAATGAGGAGTCCAACATGATGTTTATGAATAGTATTAACTAAATTAAAAAAATATATGGTTTAATTAATTGGTTATAAATTAGTTATAAATGAATATTTAACCCAATTGAATATAAAGGAATTGTTTTTATAAAACCCATTTATGTGAAGAAGGAATTTTATCTTAATAAAATTTTATTAATTACTATTAGTATATTATTTTAAGAAATTTTTTATAGTATATATTCAATAAAATATTTTTTATATTCATCCAATATATTTTATAGACACAATATATGAACAAACACAATATTATGCATAAAAAGCTATATTTTTATAAAGGCAGTTTTTCCGCCTATTAATGTCGCCCCTATTTTAAATCTAAATTCAATCACTTTTTAAAATTTTATATGTAAAAATAAACTTCATTTTATAAATTTTAATGTCAAAACTAGTTCAGGGTGAATTTTTGGAATTTGTATGAGATGTTTCATTCTTTGATGAATAGTGAAAAATACTGGATTTTAATTGAAAGTTGTATTTTTTTCTAATTTATTTATCTAGTTAAATTATGTTTTTGATTTTGTTTTAAAGTATAATTAGATAAATTTCATATCATTTATAAAAATATTTGTCATTAGAATCAATTTCACATTTAAATTTAATATAAAAACTTGGAAAAATTTTGAACATATTCATTTTAAATATTATCTTTGTTATCCCATTTATGGGATTAAATTTAAATTAATTTCTAAAAATTATGGAATTGGAATTTGTAAAAATGGATTCCATATTTTGAATTAGAATAATTTATAATTTATAATAAGATCAACTTAGTTTTTGACAAAAAATATTAGTGAATGTGATTAAAATTAATTACAAAGATTAAGATAAAAAATAGCTTAACAAGATACTAAACATTCAACTCAAGTGCCAAAAAGACCTAGAACCTTTTCCAAAATCCATTTTATGGATATATTTATACCACATCCTACATTGTATCTAATAGTTATCATTATTTTAGGCACATGATGTAAGGGAGTCCTCTCAATAGTGTTTACCTTTTTATATTTACCTGAATGTCACTTCTCCACTATAAAAATGAAATCAACCATACCATTTATTCACACCACTAAATAAATTTTGATCATAAAAACTCTGACCAAATAATCTCCAAAAATCCCTCCCCTACATATATATTCTTTAATTTGGGAAAAAAAATCCAACCAAGGAATCCTTTGTTATAAACCAAAAGGAGTTGCTCGAATAAGAGGTAACATTCTTCAACGATCACTTTTGTTTCATTTAATTCTACACCCTTCAATTATTTTGGTATAATGATTTTATAATAAAATCATTACCTTAAATATACTGATATGTTTTTATTTTAATATCTCTACCTAAACATTCACACACATCCATTAAATGAGATACACAATCATCGTTCGTGTGTACGACAGACTATCGCTTGCCGAACCGATATCGTTCGTTCTTCTATTTACCACATTTCAAGGTTGGAAATAATGATGGATTTATAGTTTATATATGATATATATATATATATATATTATTTATAGTTTTTTATTCTTATTACATTTTTATATAACACATACCTTTATGATTTCCATTTTTTGTAATACGACAACTTTGTTTGCGGACGCTTGGACTACCGCCTCCTCAAAGCGATGTGATTCGTTCATGGTCTACATGGAATTTATGAATGATGGTGTTAAAAATCATATGTGAATTATATGAAATAAATATGATACTCTAATTATAATATATATATATATATATATATGTATTTTACTTTTAATTCTTTTAAATATGGTAAACAAATGGAAGTAGTGTTTATACGTACATACGACCTACCATCTCCATGAACAATCCATTTCATTTCCTATATCCAAATATTATGGATTATTATAAATTCATATATAATGAATATATATGATAATTATACAATGTTTTAAATTATTGAGATTATTAAATCATTATCTTCTTAAGAATAAAAAAATTAACAAGCCAAATCATACTAAAAAAACTAGGCAATTAATACCAGAAATAGTGAAAATAATGAAATATTATTAGCAAAAGAGTAATAAGATAATATAAAAAGTGCATATATGAAATTATAAATATTATTATAGTTCCATTATAGGTTTTTAACATGTTTTAACCCTTTATATATGAGGTTAATTGGTGTTCAACCAAAAGGAAACGCAAGGGAAGAGTTTCTTGTCTCACTTTTTCTTTTGTGAGGCATACACAATTTTCACCACTTATTTATTTTGTGTGGTGTATATACTGCCCCTATTTTATTTTATACAATAAATAAATTTATCTTACTAGTATTTATAGTTTCATCTGAATCTATTTTTTTCATGTGTACTATAATTCAAAAGTTACCAAGTGGTAAGAGAGTTTCTCTCAATTTACATTCTATTGAGACTTATTTGTTATTATATACCAATTCACTTAAATGTGGTGTATATAATACCCATTTTTAATTATATATCATCATTAACTAATAATTAATGGTATTTTGAGTTCCAATTTGACTATATCATTCAATGGGTTTTTACTTGAAAATTACCGTGTGGTAAAATTTATCTTTGCAATATCACTTTCTTTGGTGATTGTTAATTTATCTCAAAAGAAAATCACTTTATCATAATCATTTTTCATTGATACTAATATTTATTTGTGGTATACAAATTATTTAATGATGCATATGATTATTTCCTAAACAATATACCATATTTATATACAATTATTAGTTTTAATGTTATTTTATTTTAGGGGAAATATTGATAAATTTGTATCTTTGACTCATTAAGGATGTATAAAAAGGAATTTTGTTTATGAATTTAAATAGATTATTTTATGTATGAGGAAGAATTTGGACAAGAAATTCATGGGTTCGGTACTGGTTAATGTAATCCCCTTGATGCATCAGTAGTCTCATGATACAAAATCATGTGGCACATACTCTTCAAGTTTGTTTCAATGTAGAATAGACGAGTTTCTACCCACAAATTTAAAATTTCTTGAGAACATATATTGATGGTAAAGGTATCAAGTTCCTAAGAAAAAATAAATCCAATAATAAATCATTTATTTTATTTAGAATTCAATTATTATTATTATCTATTAAATGACATGTGATTTTGTTATCTAATATGCCATATTGATTATGGATTATCCAGATATTTATATGGAATGTTTTATTAGTTATTTAACTTTAAATGCTGATTTATTCCCATTGAGTCATTACTTATCCTACTATACTTACCCTTACCAAGCATTTGAGATCACCCTTATTTTTTTCCTTTCCCCAGGTTATGAAGAAAGGATCTTTGAGTGAGTATTCACAGATTCATTTTATTGGATTTTGTTATGTATTATGTTTTATTTTCTATTTACCATTGTAGAATGGGTATCATGTATATAATATGGTTTTACATAACTAATTAAATTTTGGTCCTTTAAGATTTTATTCCTTATAGTCATGTCGTTGTAATAATGTATGGCATCGACTCTAGGCTACTATGTTCAGGGCGTTATAGTTAGTATTAGAGAAGTTTTAGTAGAAACCATGGAAACAAGATTTAGAAAACATATATTAAGGAAAATAACCCTAATACAAACTTTGAGGATAATTGTAACGCCCCAACCCCAGTTACCCAGAGTCCGTGAATTATTTTAATACATTGGCATGATTACAAGGAATCAAGTCCCGAAGGATCGATCTGTTTAGCAGTCTTGGAAAATAGATTACATACATGAATGTTACATTACACTTCATACCATGAAAAACAACATAAATAATCCTTTATTAATTCCATTTTTACCTTGTCTTAACCCTGCATATCAATCACAATACACTTCTTGGAATCCTGGGAAAAATAAAACATAGAAAGGGGTGAGCTCAAACGCTCAGTTAGGGTAAGAAATACAGTGGAACATTCAGAAATAATCATAAACATTTGAGGCAATGTATAAATAAAACAAAAGCCTTTAAATCTTGAACTTCAGCATAATATGGTAAAGATAAAATGAAATAATGTAATTTACTTATTCACATGGATATTCTAATAATCGAATAATCACATGAAATATCACTAACCACTTTCATAATGATGGAATGCATAATGCCAAACTATCATAACCACATAGCCAAGGACTCATGCCAAGAATACTAATAAGATTTTGTCAAGGCCTTTTTCCAAGACACTAGTTTGTCTCATGAGACCTACTGATGCATCGAGGAGCTATAGCGGGCTCCACCCATCACATATTAAGTCCAATGCATTCCCATATAAAAAGGTTTAAACATAACTGTTGACGCTCCTTTCGTCACGAAATCTAATGTTCGGAAAAGGGAATATCTGAGCTCAAAGTGATTAATCCTTTGAAGAAACATCAAAAATCGACAAAGGGATGAAAAAGGAGAACATTGCCCATAGGTCGCGCAAGTTCCCTCTTGGTCGCGCAAGTACACTTGCGCGCTGCCTCAACACTTGCGCGACCCCTCATGGTCGTGCAAGGGACTTGCGCGACAGATCTGGTAACCGCCCAGTAACCGCCCGGGGTCTTCTTTTGCCTATAAATAGACCCTGTGGGCCCCCCATTCGAGAGGATCTTTTTCCAGAATCTCGGATCAAAGCTCCTGACGCCCAAGTCTCTTATCAAAGCTTCCAGAACACTTCTAAGGTAATTTCTTACCTAGAATGGAAGATCTAAAGGGAAGAAGGAAGGCCAAGTGTTGAAACTTATCAAACACTTGCGCGCCGACTTAATTCCTTCAATATAACTTGCGCGTCCCCTCTCTGGAAGAACCTCAAGAGGATGATAAAGGGTTTAATAAAGAATCGCTCAAGTATTTCAACTCTGGTTGTAAATCGCGCAAGTATCCCTCATGTCGCGCAAGTATACTTGCGCGACCAATACTTGCGCGCCGCCGCAGGACTTGCGCGACTTTTAATACTTGCGCGCCCCTACCTTTTTGGGTGCCCATCTTGCCCATTTTACCCCTCTTAAGCCATTTCACCTTTCCTATTCAAGATTCAGTCTTCAAGATACTCTTCAAAAGCCATTTACGACATGATTTCTTGATTTGACATCCTTATCTGAAAGGAATTCTCTGAAATACCTCTCAACACCCAGTGATTTAAACATCTTTATGTCACCAAATATTGAGAGTTCATTCATTTCAACCTCATCCTTTAAGATGAGAAAATTCTAACCTGGGTCTCCTTTTCAGGAATAAGACTCAGTCATAACCTTGGGCTTCTTTCTTAAGAATAAGCCCCAATCAAGTTCCCAAACTTGGGCATCCTCCTCAGGAGTAAGCCCCAAACCTTAATCCCTAACCTGGGTCTCCTTTTCAGGAATAAGACTCAGTCATAACCTTGGGCTTCCTTTTCAGGAGTAAGCCCCAAGTCCCCTAACCTAGGCTTCCTTCTCAGGAATAAGTCCTAGTCATAAATCTTGAGCATCTTTCTTAAGAGTAAGCCTCAACCCCAACTTTGGGCATCCTCCTCAGGAGTAAGCCCCAAATTCTTAAAAGTTCCCAAACTTGGGCATCCTCCTCAGTAGTAAGCCCCAAACCTTAACCCCTAACCTGGGTCTCCTTTTCAGGAATAAGACTCAGTGATAACCTTGGGCTTCCTTTTCAGGAGTAAGCCCCAAGTCCCCTAACCTGGGTCTCCTTTTCAGGAATAAGACTCAGTCATAACCTTGGGCTTCCTTTTCAGGAGTAAGCCCCAAGTCCCCTAACCTGAGTCTCCTTTTCAGGAATAAGACTCAGTCATAACCTTGGGCTTCCTTTTCAGGAGTAAGCCCCAAGTCTCTTAAAATTTCTCTTAACCAGTTATAAATTACCTTTGATTTGGGTTTCCTCTTTAGGAATAAAACCCAATCATAAGTCCCCTCCTAACTTGGGCATCCTCCTTAGGAGTAAGCCCCAAGATTAGAGTATTCAAATCTCCATGAAGCACATATAACTTTGTGGACCCTGTTCTTGGATTTTCTCCCTAAAAGTAAATCCTAAACTTTCGTCTATCTGGGCAGTCATCTATACATAAGCCCCAAAACAAATTCTTATGATTGCATCTTTTATGGCACAATTGTCTGAATTTTACCAATACCTCTTGTTTCTCACACCGAGCATGACTCACGTGAGCTTAGAGTGTAAAAGTAATTATGACATTCATCTTTGAGCCATCAATCATAAAACATCATATCCCATTCCTCGAACTACGTGGGTTCTGATTCCTTTTTCAAAACAAAGGATACGTAGGTAGCCCATTTATGGGTTCGATCCCAACATTGAAATAATCTATGTCCTTCTGAATGACGATAAACTTCAAGTGCCCCACTGAGTGGCTTTAAAACCAGCCTGGTCATCAAAATGACCAAGAGACTTTTATATAAATGTTTTGAAGGATACCATTGACCAAGAATCTCTAAACAAATATAGATGATTCTATATTGATGAAGAACCTCGAATACATATAAAAGATTCTCTAAATTTCTTGCATATTTAATCATTGATTGTTAAAACTAAAGGAAAGCTCATTTTATACTTGGTAATGTAATAAGGATTCACGAACTTAACTTAAATCTATAAAGAGAGTCCCGGAGTAGACAATAATTCCCCTCAAAAAGGTGTGATGAGTCCGACCTCCCATCCTCTCGACCAATGCAAATTCCTAAGCCTCATTAGCCCACAAGCTAATGAGCGCCTGCCTTTGGAAAGTAGGTCCAAACGGATGTGGAATCATTGGATGTTTCCGGTTCTACGAACAAACCCGTTAGAAACCGATCGGAACGTTTGAATCTCCCGTCCAGGAGGTCATCCCCGGATTCCGCGCGAAACAAAAATGGTGAACCCGACGTGAATACTTAACCAAGTTAAAGTGATGTTCTTCTTATCTGTTAGGCCCTTTGGGCCAACAAGGCAATCATTGACATATGCTCATCCAAAAGATGCAGTGGCTGGATTCATCTTGATTATGTCTGTTACATGGAACATGCACTCTTTTTTCAAGATCTTCTACAAAAATGGCTTTCCTTAAATTCACCCCTGTGAATACTGCTGCTGGGAACACCTCTACTGTGAGGTCTGCTGCTGTTAAAACCAATGCTGCTACTCCTGCTGGAAGGTCATCCGCTCTGAGGATGACATCACCAACTCAGCGTCTTCAACGTTGTGTTTCTAATGCACTGGTTAAGGAGTACCGTCGCAACGGTACTATCCCAACTCTGGAGGCCGCTCGTCAAGCCCTCCAAGTTAACAATTCTACCTGGTCGTCCGGACAACGGCGACCAGCAATCAAGAAGCAGACGGTGCTGACTACCGTCTCCAACCGTTTCGGGTCGTTATCCCCGGAACGCAATTTCCATTCACTCCCTTACTCCGAGGAAGTGAATGAGCAGGTCCCGCAGGACCTTAATTCAAAGAGACAGGAGTCCTTCTCAAGGGCTCCCATCAATAATCGCCGCCAGACTCGTGCGGTAGTGCGCCCTCAACATGATGAGGGTACCGACTCCAGGCGTTCAGCTCAGGTTCCTCGAACCCGAGCAGGCAAGATGAATCGCCAGAGACGGAACCCGGTTAACAATAGGCAGGTTGTCATCCCTGTCATCTCCGGAGAAGTCCACCAACCTAACTTGGTGGCAAATAACGAGCAGGCATACACACCTGTTCGTTTTAATCCCGCTGTCCAGCAGACTCGTCTGGCAGCATCAAGCCGATCCCGCCAGGCAATTCCGGCGGAGTACCATAGGCAGGAACATACACCTTCTTATACATCAGCAGTTAGTCAGCAGGCTCGTCTGACTACATATGATGGATCTCGTCAACAGCGTTTGGCGAAGTGTAATCAGCAGGCACATACACCTGCTAATACTAATCAAGCCTACCAACAGTCTCGTTTGGTAGCGCACGGAGAAGTCAGTCGGAAAGCCCCGACGACAAACAGGAGGCAGACTAAACTCTCTGCCTCCACACTTGAGTACTGTCAGGATTCACTGACAGGAAAAGGAGGACAAGAGCAGGCACATACACCTACTCCAAGCCCGGAATGGACGTATATCCCTGTTCCGGCGGCTGAAGTCACCAAACATATTTTGTCAATGGTGAAAGAGAAGAAGCAAATTCCTGCTCATATTCTGGATGCTTGCCAGGATATCATAACAGCTTCAGCATCATCTCAGGGACAGACACATAAATCTATCCCTAGCGGTGGAGTGACACATCAACAATTCACTCCGGAACAGACACACACATCTGTTCCAGTCCAATAGGGTTGTGGGGCCTACTCCCCCATATCATATGGACAACCAAGTCAGGCACATACACCTGATTTGAGCGATGATCGTCAGCCTAACCTGACCATCTTTCCTGATCAGGCACATACACCTGCTCAGAGCAATCACTTTCGTCATCAAGTGATTTCTAAAGCGAGTAAGAAGGCATCTAAGAAAAAGATCCGCCCAGCACAGTCAGGAGATCAAAGGCCAATCTGCAACAAGGCCTTGCTTGATGCTGGAGTTCTTGAAGCCCTCAGACATTTATCTGTCGGAATTCAAGATTCTACTCCCTCAGTTCCCAATAACAGGAACATTAATCCCGAAGGTCTTCAACAGACACTTCCTCATGAAGACTTGCTTCATGAAAATTCGGTCAATCTTGAAGTTTCTTCTTCAGATGAGAACCACAGGAACCCTCTGTGTGGTCAGAAGACCAAGGAGCAAGAGATCTCATCTTTTGCTGTAACCCATCATGAAGGTCCTCCTCATGGTGATGAACTTCGCTGCGAAAGTCCTCTCTGCAGTAGTGATTCACATTGTCTCGAAAATTCTTTAGAAGGCAATGTAGTGACGAGAAAGCCCTCCTATCTCGAGGCACTTGCAAACGTAAAACCAGTCATGTCTGAAGTTTTACTATCGGCAGGTGAAACTCTTTCTCCATCAGAAGATAGCTTGGGGTTCAGGTTATTCTCCGAACCTTCCCTGGGTCATTCATCTTCCAGCATGAATAGTGATTCCTCTACCAATCTTGTTGAATCCGATGAAGCAACAAGGAAACACCAACTCTGGTCCAAACAGGTAGAATAATCTTTATTTAATGATAAAGAGGAAATGCTGAACATGAGGAAAAAACTGGCAAAAGGTGAAGTACCAGTCATGTTTTGGCCTTTGGCTGACTCACAGTATGACATTCCAAAGATGTTGACAGATGATGGAATCCATGATATTCATCTCAACATATGGAAAACTCTTTGTCAATTAAAGAAGAAGGTATTATCTTACGATGAATATGAAAATCATCTTAAGATAATAGAAGGGTTACAACGCCAGATTGATTTGGCATCTCTATCAGTCTCTCGGTATCCGAAGGCTGAAAAGCAACAGAGAACCCTTCAACGTTCATGCCTTGGCGCACTAAGAAGGTTGCGTCAGTTAATTTCCAATGCTCCATCTAATGTTCATATCAGAGGATGGGGTATTCACGGAGCACTACATTTCACAGTGCTTTCCGGTCAGCAAAGCCCGCCGAAAATGGTCTCATGCAATGTTATTGCCCATGGCCGGCCACAGTCAATGGGCTTTGTTCATAATCAAAATCTTGCTCGAGATCAAGCTTCAACTAGTTCCTCTCAAAGTCAAGTATATAGAGAACAGGTTGTTGAATTGCTCCTACATCAAGCAGGCGAGAATATTGCACAAGCCTCTCGTCTGGAGCAAACACGTCATCAAATGACAGAAGTTTCGGAAATCATCCAACGGTCTGTTGAACCAGGTGATAAAAGTGGATACAGGTTAATGCATCCAGCTAATTTCCGAACTAAGATCCGCAAGATCAAGAGAGATTTCAAGAAGATCTCAGACATAGCATGTCAAGAGACACCCCAGCTTGCCAGACTGGGGACTTCTCTAACCCAACCCTTAGAATCAACGAATGGGATTCGAGGAGTTGAGCGGAAGCAACAGGAACATCCCCAGTCCACCGGACTGGGGACTTTTTCAAATCTTCAATCCCTCCCTCAGAGAAAGTTAGTATTCTCTCGATTAGGGAATAAGCCTCCAGAGGAACGAAGAGCCAAGCTATCAGGAGATTCTCTCCAAGTGACGGTTCACAAAGAAATTCCTGAGGGGTCAAGTCAACGGAATTCCATGTTTCATCATGAACATGGAAGAAGACAATATCACAGAAATGCTGATAGAAAGGATTCCATGAAATATGCATCCATTAATGTCATCACTACCGTTGCTGCTGATTCACCAGATGAGGCTCAATCAGAGGGATCAGATGAAGAGGTTCCTGCTCAAGAAGTTGCGCACACAGACCTAAATGAAGAAGGTGTGCGCACACGTAATCAAAGGCTTACCCAAAATCTGGGTATTCCTTCAAGTAACCCACTTCCCCCTCTCCGAAAAGGATCCAATAAGGGGAAAGGAAAGAACCAGGTTACTTCTCACCCTTCCTCTGAAGGAGGTCAATCGCTCTCATTAGAGAAAAGGCTTGCACAACAGGAGGAAGAAATGAAAGAATTAAGAAGGTTGAATGCAGAACTACTTCAGAGTAGTCTTCTTCTTAAGAATGCTGAAGTCCGACAGCCGAAGGAATTTGTTGTAACTACTGAGATGGATCAGGAATATCCTCCTTTATCAGTACACCCACAGAGGTCTAATCCTACGGGTCAAACGCAACAACGGTTGGCAGCACTACCATTAGTTGCAGCACCAACCTCCACGGCTGTCCAAGCTCCATTCATTGGACCTACCCAAAACCAAGTTCAACCTGACGTTTATCAAAAGTTAATAACTACTATTGAGTCATTAACAGCTCGGTTAGAAACTATGGAAGGGAAACGGGCGCAAGTTCAACCTGAAAAGAAAGTTTACCCTGAATGGGTAGATTCAATTTCTCCTCCATCCAGTTTTGGAAACCCTATTTTCCCTACTTTCAATGGATCAGGCGACCCTGAACAACATTTGACGCATTACGTGTCTTGTTGTGATCCTATGATGGGAACTCCAGAACAACAAGAAGCAGTGAAACTCAGATGCTTCGTGCGAACCTTGCAAGGACCAGCTTTTGTCTAGTATACAAGCTTGAAATCCCGGTCAGTCATCGGATGGGAGGATCTTCGTCAAAAATTCCTTCTTCAGTTTAGCTCAACTTTTCCAAAAACGACAGTTTTCGATCTTACAAACTACAAGCAAAGGGAGAATGAAAGAGTCTCTGATTTCATTGCTCGTTGGAAGGGATTAACGTATTCCTTGAGTTTATCACTCCCTCAGGAGGAATTGTTGCCAATCTGTGTGGCAAATTTGCGTGACGAATTACGCATGCCATTGATCCCTGTGAAATACACAGGAGGGTTTCGAGACCTTACTTCAATCGCTCAACAGATTGAAGATTCCCTTATGCAGGCTAAGGTTAAATCTCGTGTAATTCCATCATCTCCAGGAAGAAGAATGGGTAAAGCAGAAACTGCTACAGTTATGCTTAAACAGGCACCTGTACCTATTTCTACTTCAAAACATTCATCTTCTCGAAGGGCTCCACCTCCTGAACGCCAACAACAAAGGCTGTTTCGTCCAAATGATCAAAAAGATCAACGACGAAAACAATTTGAGGATATGAAGAGTAAAACATACTCTTTCCGAAGTGAGCAAGTTCCTGGTTACTTCATTTCAGCTCTGGAGAATAATTTGGTTCAATTACCAGTGCCGAAGAGACCAAACAAGGAAGGAGATGAAGACCGTCCCAATTATTGTCCCTTTCATCAAATGTTGGGGCATCCCATCCAGGAGTGTTTTTTCTTTAAAGACCTCCTACAAAAGATGGTCGACTTGGGACAAGTCAAATTGAAGGGTTCTTCAGCTCATGTAGCGTGTATTACCGCTACAGATCCAGAGGAAGGAGGCGAGTGGCAGGAAGTCAAAAGCAAAACTGCGAAAAAATATGATGATTGGATGGTCAGAAAGACAATCAATCGGACCCATTCCATTTTGCGAACACAATTGAAGAAGCCAATTGTGTCTCCTACAAAAGCTGCAGTAAAGCCTCCATCAAAAGACAAATCCTCAAAAGGGCAGAGCAATTCAAAGAAGAAAGAAGAATCAGAAGAAGATGAGTATGTATCAAAGCCTAAATTGTCTTTGACTCTGGCAGATTTCATGCCATCTACTTCAAAGCAACGGGCACCGTCCCACCAAACGGCACAGCCTAAACAGGCTAACTTGGCAGAGTCTTTATCAGACGAAGAATTGATCTTTGGTTCTGTTAATATGATTCAATTAACAGATTCATATTCCAGTCTTGATGAGCCTGAATTCCCTGTATCAAATAAAGGAACCCGTGGAAGTTCTAGAGGTTCAGGATATAGGGGAAGACGTGGATCTTTCCGAAGCCACTACTCTAATTCTACCCCTGCTAGCACGGTATATGCAGCAGAAACTCGTGGTAGAGCCATTCAGCGAGCTCAAAATGAACAAGCAAGTTCTTCTGCCAATGGCCAACTCAGCTTCGGCACAGTTATTTTGGAAGACCGATTAAATGTTCCATCTTATTTATCTCAGCAAGTAAATGGATCTAATCAGTCTAATTTTCCAAAACCAAAGATGTTGCCAACTTCAATACAAGAGGCATCAGCTTCCAAAGCATCTGCTTCCAAGGTACCTGCTAAACCGCATATTCCTATTGGGAAACGCAGGCCTCTAGATCAAAAGTATGATATATTGAAACACTTGGACCAAGTACCAGCCAAATTATCAATTTTGGATGCTTTGAATCTATCAAAAGATCTTCGGGAAGCACTCATCGAAGCTTTGTCAAGTCCTCAGGAGTTTGAAGCTGAAATTGCTGCAGCTGAAATTTATCACATAGAGAATAATCCTGCAGAATGCCATGCAGTGATATCTTTTACTGATAAAGATGAAGATGATGTTGTGCATGGGCACATAAAACCTTTGTACCTATCTGGAAAAGTCAATGGTATAGATGTTCGAAGAGCTTTTATTGACAATGGTTCAGGAGTCAACCTCATGCCCATTCGCACACTTCGTCGATTGGGCCTCACGGAATCTGATTTATCTCCTTCTACCATGATGTTGCAAGGATATGATAAAAATGAACAAGAACCACTGGGAGAAGTTACGCTCAGAACTCAGTTTGGAGATCTTGTTTCCAATTCAGATTTCATGATTGTTGATCAAGACTCAGCTTTCAATATCTTGCTTGGAAGACCCTGGTTACATCAGCATGCAGCTATTCCGTCATCATACCATCAATGTCTCAAATACTGTTTCGATGGTCAAGTTGGAACATTGTATGGTGATAAGGCCCCGTTCAAAACATGTGAGTCTCAATACATTGAGGCGGAATTTTATCACATGAAGGGAAGAGAAAAATCTACAATGAAGGAAATTACCAAAGTTAATGCTCCATATGGTTTGGAAAAAATTCCAATAAATCCATATTCACATATGAGTACAGATTATGTGTTACCTATCAGTAAAATTGACAAAATAGGCCCAAATCAAAATACTCTTATGGAAAGATCCATAATGTCAATTACGGCAATCGAGCCAGACAACATGGGAGAAATTGGTAACTTACCAAGCAGTGATGAAAGCATAAGTGGTGACGTTTTCATTTCGTCTGCTGAAATCCAACAAGTCTATACTTCGCTAATCAGGCCAGAAGAAGTTATAGCAACACCAGAGGTGAATGTTGATGTCGATTCTCAATCCATCATCTCCTCTTTATTTCCCAAAGAAGACCCTTTTTCATCAATAGGGTCGGAAATGGAAGCTTCTTCTTCAAAATGTGAAAATTTTGACATCTCTTATGATCATGAGAATTTCGTTTTTTCATCTACTTTGCAAGTAGAAACGGAAGATATAACACATGATGAAGAGGAAGGGGAAGATCTTAGAGATGCTCCTCCAGCATTTGAAGAGGGTATCTCTACCACTGTGGATGAACTCAGAGAAGTAAATCTGGGTACAGAGAAAGATCCACGCCCCACTTTAATTAGTGCGGCCATGACCCTTGAAGAACAAGAGATGTATATTTCTTTTCTAAAGCAAAATAAAGATATCTTTGCTTGGAATTATACAGAGATGCCTGGCCTTGATCCTGATGTTGCCACCCATCATTTGGGTTTGCCAAAAGAACATCGAGGATTCAAGCAAGCCGCGAGAAGAACACACCCAACCTATGCTTCCAAAATCGAGGCTGAAGTGGATAAGCTTATCAAAGCTAACTTCGTCAGAGAAGTTCAATATCCCAAGTGGTTGGCTAATATTGTCCCAGTAAAGAAAAAGAACGGACAAATTAGGGTTTGCATCGATTTCAGAGATCTTAATCGGTATTGTCCCAAAGATGATTTTCCAGTTCTGATTACAGAACTCTTAATTGATGCGACGGCTGGCTATGAAGTACTTTCTTTCATGGATGGATATTCTGGATATAATCAGATCCGAATGGCCCCAGAAGATGAGGAATATACAGCCTTCAGAGCTCCTCAAGGTGTGTTTTATTACCGGGTGATGCCCTTTGGTTTAAAGAATGCAGGTGCAACATATCAACGCGCCATGCATCGTATCTTCAAACCTTTTCTAGGGAAATTTGTTGAATGCTATGTAGATGATTTGGTGGTTAAATCCAAACAACATTTTGATCACTTGGCTGATTTGGAAATCATATTCCACAAGCTTCGACAACATAATTTGAAGATGAACCCCTTAAAATGTGCTTTTGGGGTAACCTCAGGAAAATTCCTCGGCTTTTTTGTACGCCATCGTGGTATTGAAGTCGATCCTGAGAAGACCAAATCAATCCTTGGTATGTCACCTCCTCAGAATTTGAAAGAATTAAGAGGACTTCAAGGACACTTAGCCTATATTCGGCGTTTCATCGCCAATTTGGCAGGCAAAAGTTTACCTTTTACCAAATTATTGAAGAAAGGAGTCACTTACCAGTGGACTAAAGAATGTCAAGAAGCATTTGATGTTCTCAAGAAATACCTCTTAAGTCCACCAGTACTTATGCCACCTGTTGAGGGTAGACCTCTTATCCTCTATGTGACAGCTTTAGAGCGATCATTGGGTGCCTTTCTCGCTCAAAAGAATGATGCTGGGAATGAAAATAGTCTCTACTATCTCAGTAGAACTATGCTTGAAGCAGAAACCCGGTATTCGAGTATTGAAAAATGCTGCCTAGCATTAATCTTTGCAGTTCAGAAACTGAGACACTACCTGCAACATCACGAGGTCCAATTGGTATCTCGTAATAATCCACTCAAATTCATCCTTAGTCGTCCAATGCTTACAGGACGTCTAGCAAGGTGGGCGGTTATTTTACAGCAGTTCGACATCCAGTATGTGTCTCAAAAGGCAATTAAGGGCCAAGCTCTGGCTGATTTCCTGGCTGAACACCCTTCAGTGGAAGACACGTATTCAGATATCGAACTCCCTGATGAGGAAGTTTTTTCTATTCAAGAGAATCCTCAAACATGGGAAATGTATTTTGATGGTGCTTCTAGAAGTCCAACAGGGAAGAAAATGGAAAATCCTAAATTCAACAAAGTTGGTTTAGGAATTGTGCTCATTTCTCCAGATAAGGCAGTGTTACCTTATTCCTTTTTGTTGTGGGAAGGTGGTACCAATAATGAAGCTGAATACCAAGCTCTCATTGCAGGCTTGGAGTTAGCGCTTCAAGCACAAGTGAATCACTTAAAGGTGAAAGGTGATTCAGACCTGGTAATCAAACAAGTCAATGGGGATTATGCCATCAGAAAAGAAGAATTAATCCCTTTGTATGATTACGTCAGAGAGTTAATGTCGGAATTCCCTTCAGAACCGACATTTTCTTATGTCCCAAGATCACAAAATGCTCAAGCTGATGCACTGGCTAATATAGCCACAGCTTTAGCAGATCCAAATCGGGACGAGACAACCATCTGTATTGCCCACCGTCGTGCAATTTCACCTTATGTTCAAGTCAGAACAGAGGAAATTAATGAAATTAGTCCCATTCCTGAACCATATGGTCATACTACAGGATGGATGTCACCTATCAGGGAATACCTTCAAAATGGAACACTTCCACCTGATAGAGCCGAGAGAGAACAAATTCGGCGACGTGTGGTCAATTTTACTCTTTATGATGGTCCAAACCACCTCGAGAAAATTCTCTACAAACGTGGTTTTGATGGAGTTCTCTTCAGATGTATTGATGGTGAAGAGACAATGGCTGTCATAAAAGAAGTGCATGCAGGAGTCTGTGGTGCCCACCAGTCTGGACATAGATTGTCTGATCAAATTCGAAGACTTGGATACTTCTGGCCTTCAATGATACAAGATTGTGTTAATTTCACAAAGAAGTGTCATTCATGCCAAGTATATGCCAATTTCATTCATCAACCTCCAGAGTTGCTTCATACAGCTAAATACTCATGGCCATTTTCCACATGGGGAATGGATGTGGTAGGACCTTACCCTTCAGCTACGGCCAAGCAGTTTAAGTACATTCTTACTGCTACTGATTTCTTTTCCAAATGGGCAGAGGCAGTACCTCTCAAAGAAGTCAGTTCTAAATGCATTGTTAGCTTCATCAAGTCTAACATCATTACTAGATTTGGTGTCCCTCATACCATATTGACAGACAACGGCACCAACTTCTGTTCTTCTGAGGTAAAGAGATTGTATCAAGAATACAACATTAAGTCCAACCATTCATCTCGATATCATGCAGCGGCTAATGGTCAGATAGAGGCCTTCAACAAGACTCTTTCAAATATACTGCAAAAGATGGTGGATAAAGATAAGAGGTCATGGCCTGATAAACTCTATCATGCTTTATGGGCTTATCGGACTACCACTCGCAATGCAACGCGGTCTACTCCATATTCATTGGTATATGGAACAGAATCAGTCTTGCCAATTGAAGTTCAATTTCCCTCACTCAGAATAGCCATTTGTGATCAGTTATCAACAGATGAGCAATCCCAAAAGCGTTTGAATGAATTGGAACAGTTAGATGAGAAAAGATTGTGCACTTTGCACCACTTGGAAATCTATCAGAATCGAATAGCACGAGCTTTTAACAAAAAAGTTCGTCTTCGTTCATTCATTCAGGGAGAATTGGTATTGGTTCTCAGAACACCAATGATACCAGGAAAGAAACCTCCCAAGCTTGAACCAAAATGGGAAGGACCTTATTCAGTACATAAGGTCTACTCCAATGGAGCGTATTCTCTAATCTCAATGGATGGAGAACACATCACGACTCCAACTAATGCCAGATTTCTGAAGAAGTATTTTGTATAAACACAAAATATTGTTCCTAGAACCAAGACTTACAATTTGTTCATATAGAAAAGGTCTGGTATGACCTTAAACTACACCAAGGTCCGGTATGACCTTAAACTACACCAAGGTCCGGTATGACCTTAAACTACACCAAGGTCCGGTATGACCTTAAACTACACCAAGGTCCGGTATGACCTTAAACTACACCAAGGTTCGGTATGACCTTAAACTACACCAAGGTCCGGTATGACCTTAAACTACACCAAGGTCCGGTATGACCTTAAACTACACCAAGGTCCGGTATGACCTTAAACTACACCAAGGTCCGGTATGACCTTAAACTACACCAAGGTCCGGTATGACCTTAAACTACACCAAGGTCCGGTATGACCTTAAACTACACCAAGGTCCGGTATGACCTTAAACTACACCAAGGTCCGGTATGACCTTAAACTACACCAAGGTCCGGTATGACCTTAAACTACACCAAGGTCCGGTATGACCTTAAACTACACCAAGGTCCGGTATGACCTTAAACTACACCAAGGTCCGGTATGACCTTAAACTACACCAAGGTCCGGTATCACCTTAAACTACACCAAGGTCCGGTATGACCTTAAACTACAACTTCGTCCAACGTGACGTTAAACTGTGTCACCTTCAATGTCCGAGATGACATTAAACTAAATTTTGTCCCTGCAACATGACATTAAACTGTGCAGCACCAATAGTCCTAACTGCAAGACTTTAAACTGCATAGTCCCTGATTTTGTCCTACATGACAATAAACTGTATAGAAGTTCCTATATTTTGTCCGAGATGACATTAAACTATATTTTGTCCTAGCGACATGACATTAAACTGTGTGGCACTTTCATCGTCCAGCATGACGTTAAACTGTGTTAAGTCCCTTATTGTCCTACATGACACTAAACTGTATTCTGTCCGAGATGACAATAAACTATATTGTGTCCTAGCAACATGACATTAAACTGTGTGGCACTTCCAACGTCCAGCATGACGATAAACTGTAAAAAGATCAGAACTGATATCCTCATATTGATTCACCTTAGTCTTAGCTACATGACTTTAAACTATACAGCATCAGTTCGTCCTTGCTATATGACGCTAAAACTATACAGCAATGGTCCAGTATGACTTTAAACTGCAACTTCGTCCCACACGACATTAAAACTGTGAAAAAGTTCCATAAACAGTCCAGCATGACCTTAAAACTGCATCATTCCTGGTCCATGTATACGACCATAAACTATTTGCAAATATGTCCAGCAAGACGTTAAATTGTGACGTCCTAACTACATGACGCTAAACTGTATAAAAGTCTCTCACGTCCGGAAAGACGTTAAACTATATAATCATCAAAAGTCCAGCATGACATTAAAACTGCACAATCCCCCTTTCGTCCAATATGACGTTAAACTGTATTGTCCCCATCGTCCTAACTACATGACGCTAAACTGTACAGAAAATCCTTGATATGTCCTACATGACATTAAACTGTGCATCGTTAAGGTTGTTATTACCTCTTGTTTCTCACACCGAGTATGACTCACGTGAGCTTAGAGCGAACATCAACCATAACACTCCCTTTGGGCCACTAACCATGTGTAAGTCCCAACAACATTTTTTTTAGATCATTGTCCACAAGAACAACTTGATCATTAATTCATTCTTTAATTGAACTACACAGACTTTGATCCTTGCCCTCCAGGCTGGGTATGTAGGCAACCTCCCAAAGGTTCAAGCCCAAAAACAATCTCTTCACATTGGTTCACCACAATCTCATATGATGATGATTTGTGAAACCACCCCTGGAATCAATATCTTTACATTGATTCACTTTCGTCCTTGTTATATGACGTTAAACTATACAACACTTTTGTCCAGTACGATAATAAACTACAATATTCTTTGATTTCCTCATTTGAGAAGGAACCATTATTAACATTGATTCTTTTTCAATCATGGTTTTCATTTTCAAAAAGACTACGTACATACATGGTAATGCCTAAACTTTTTATCTTAGGTTAAAACCATCATTGCACTAAAGTCCCTTTTCACCCTTCACATGTACGAACCAAATTTGTACAAAGGGTAGTTTCTAGAACTACGTGGACTTGATTCCCATCTTTATGGGATACGTAGGAACATTCGAGTGTCCTTCGAATCCAGTCCCAAGTCTTTTGGGCCTAACCCCAAATTTCACTTTCAGTCCCTTGGCTGAAAAGTCCTCATGAAAACACACACTGTGTATTCATTATTATGGTCCGAATTCTATGACCCCAAAAACTAAGATCACTCATCCTTTCGTCCTGCACGACGTTAAACTGCATTTCAAGAACTACGTATGGCTTGATTCTCATTCTTATGAGATACGTAGTGAAGTCCAAGTTTCAATTCAGGACCCAGCCACAACATGATTATGGTTTTCATTGACCTATGTATCTCTATATACATTGGAAAATACCCATCTTTATGTATTATAATCCTAACCTTAAATATTTTCAGATCTTAATAACCCTTTTCATGACTTATGGTCACAAAAATGTCAAACTTCTGAGAATTCTTTTGCCTGACTATGCAGCACGTGCCCATAGGTGGCCTTGCATAAACAGCCCACATAACAGACTTGTCAGCCAAGAGATGCTATTTATTTGACCATGCAGCCAATGCCCATAGGTGGACCTGCATGTTTTCAACCCCCTAACGGGTTTGTTAAATAATAGTAACTTCATTCTTGGGAAGAATGCCTCTTTTGTCCTTATTTGTCTTAAACGACAGTATGTAGGGATCCGCAAAAATAGCCATCCTTAACATATTTGTCCCATATCCTTTTTCATGATCTGAAAGTATTCAAGTCTATGGTTTATTCTTCTTCCCTACGTTTGGGTCAGACCTTCGTAGGAGTGATATTCATCCAGTTCTTCGATATTCTTGTTTGAAAATATCTTCTCCATATTCAAGTACCTCTTTCCATACAACAAACTCTATGCTTTAGAAAATTTGAATCTCCATAAACTTTCACTGGCTTTTAGCACTAGGAAAGTAAATTTCTGAGAGTTCTTTTGCCTAACTATGCAGCACGTGCCCATAGGTGGCCTTGCATAAACAGTCCACATAATAGACTTGTCAGCCAAAAGATGCTATTTTATTTGACTATGCAGCCAATGCCCATAGGTGGCCCTGCATATTTCAACCCCCTAACGGGTTTTGTTAAATAATAGTAACTTCATTCTTGGAAACTACTTTTTCTAAATGCCCTTTTAGCTCTTTTTCATATCATTCCTCAGATTCAAATATTCTTAAGTCATAGTTTACATATTTTCTCTCATACTTGAGTATGGTAATTTGTTTTCAGATAAATTATCAAGGAATTGAATCCATTTTAATCCATTTTTCGGTCAAAGCTATTTCGACCTTAAACATTAGCCTCTTTATGTCCGGCGTGCATGACTTTAAACTGCCCACACAAAAGACAAAGGAACTCTGAATAAAAGTCAAGTTCCAGCACACTTGCGCGCTGACTTCTGTGCATTTGAAGACTTGCGCGCCGCCCTTTTCCTTTAGAGGGATTCGATTTCCTCAGAGTCAAATCCTCATTTTCTCTCCGGATCCAACTCTGAGGGGGGACTTTTGTTGACGCTCCTTTCGTCACGAAATCTAAAGTTCGGAAAAGGGAATATCTGAGCTCAAAGTGATTAATCCTTTGAAGAAACATCAAAAATCGACAAAGGGATGAAAAAGGAGAACATTGCCCATAGGTCGCGCAAGTTCCCTCTTGGTCGCGCAAGTACACTTGCGCGCCGCCTCAACACTTGCGCGACCCCTCATGGTCGTGCAAGGGACTTGCGCGACAGATCTGGTAACCGCCCAGTAACCGCCCGGGGTCTTCTTTTGCCTATAAATAGACCCTGTGGGCCCCCCATTCGAGAGGATCTTTTTCCAGAAACTCGGATCAAAGCTCCCGACGCCCAAGTCTCTTCTCAAAGCTTCCAGAACACTTCTAAGGTAATTTCTTACCTAGAATGGAAGATCTAAAGGGAAGAAGGAAGGCCAAGTGTTGAAACTTATCAAACACTTGCGCGCCGACTTAATTCCTTCAATATAACTTGCGCGTCCCCTCTCTGGAAGAACCTCAAGAGGATGATAAAGGGTTTAATAAAGAATCGCTCAAGTATTTCAACTCTGGTTGTAAATCGCGCAAGTATCCCTCATGTCGCGCAAGTATACTTGCGCGACCAATACTTGCGCGCCACCGCAGGACTTGCGCGACTTTTAATACTTGCGCGCCCCTACCTTTTTGGGTGCCCATCTTGCCCATTTTACCCCTCTTAAGCCATTTCACCTTTCCTATTCAAGATTCAGTCTTCAAGATACTCTTCAAAAGCCATTTACGGCATGATTTCTTGATTTGACATCCTTATCTGAAAGGAATTCTGTGAAATACCTCTCAACACCCAGTGATTTAAACATCTTTATGTCACCAAAGATTGAGAGTTCATTCATTTCAAACTCATCCTTTAAGATGAGAAAATTCTAACCTGGGTCTCCTTTTCAGGAATAAGACTCAGTCATAACCTTGGGCTTCTTTCTTAAGAATAAGCCCCAATCAAGTTCCCAAACTTGGGCATCCTCCTCAGGAGTAAGCCCCAAACCTTAATCCCTAACCTGGGTCTCCTTTTCAGGAATAAGACTCAGTCATAACCTTGGGCTTCCTTTTCAGGAGTAAGCCCCAAGTCCCCTAACCTAGGCTTCCTTCTCAGGAATAAGTCCTAGTCATAAATCTTGAGCATCTTTCTTAAGAGTAAGCCTCAACCCCAACTTTGGGCATCCTCCTCAGGAGTAAGCCCCAAATTCTTAAAAGTTCCCAAACTTGGGCATCCTCCTCAGGAGTAAGCCCCAAACCTTAACCCCTAACCTGGGTCTCCTTTTCAGGAATAAGACTCAGTCATAACCTTCGGCTTCCTTTTTAGGAGTAAGCCCCAAGTCCCCTAACCTGGGTCTCCTTTTCAGGAATAAGACTCAGTCATAACCTTGGGATTCCTTTTCAGGAGTAAGCCCCAAGTCCCCTAACCTGAGTCTCCTTTTCAGGAATAAGACTCAGTCATAACCTTGGGCTTCCTTTTCAGGAGTAAGCCCCAAGTCTCTTAAAATTTATCTTAACCAGTCATAAATTACCTTTGATTTGGGTTTCCTCTTTAGGAATAAAACCCAATCATAAGTCCCCTCCTAACTTGGGCATCCTCCTTAGGAGTAATCCCCAAGATTAGAGTATTCAAATCTCCATGAAGCACATATAACTTTGTGGACCCTGTTCTTGGATTTTCTCCCTAAAAGTAAATCCTAAACTTTCGTCTATCTGGGCAGTCATCTATACATAAGCCCCAAAACAAATTCTTATGATTGCATCTTTTATGGCACAATTGTCTGAATTTTACCAATACCTCTTGTTTCTCACACCGAGCATGACTCACGTGAGCTTAGAGTGTAAAAGTAATTATGACATTCATCTTTGAGCCATCAATCATAAAACATCATATCCCATTCCTCGAACTACGTGGGTTCTGATTCCTTTTTCAAAACAAAGGATACGTAGGTAGCCCATTTATGGGTTCGATCCCAACATTGAAATAATCTCTGTCCTTCTGAATGACGATAAACTTCAAGTGCCCCACTGAGTGGCTTTAAAACCAGCCTGGTCATCAAAATGACCAAGAGACTTTTATATAAATGTTTTGAAGGATACCATTGACCAAGAATCTCTAAACAAATATATATGATTCTATATTGATGAAGAACCTCGAATACATATAAAAGATTCTCTAAATTTCTTGCATATTTAATCATTGATTGTTAAAACTAAAGGAAAGCTCATTTTATACTTGGTAATGTAATAAGGATTCACGAACTTAACTTAAATCTATAAAGAGAGTCCCGGAGTAGACAATAATTCCCCTCAAAAAGGTGTGATGAGTCCGACCTCCCATCCTCTCGACCAATGCAAATTCCTAAGCCTCATTAGCCCACAAGCTAATGAGCGCCTGCCTTTGGAAAGTAGGTCCAAACGGATGTGGAATCATTGGATGTTTCTGGTTCTACGAACAAACCCGTTAGAAACCGATCGGAACGTTTGAATCTCCCGTCCAGGAGGTCATCCCCGGATTCCGCGCGAAACAATAACATAAACATTCGTATTAAAACTAGCATAGGAAATGTCAATACTTTCTCCATAAACCATGAATGGTATAAAAATAACACATCCATAGTCAAACATATCACAAAACCTTCAATAGATGTTTTTTATGATAAATCAACTTCAAATGATCTCAAAATCCATCAAATGATGAGTAAATATTTTTGAGAGAAATATCATTTTTGTAAAATCCTTTAAAAGTCACAAATTTATAAAGGAAGTAATTTTAAAAGATATTTTTGAATCAAAGTTTCCCATACCACTTTGAAACTTTGTAAAAGAATTATCATTTCAAAACATTCATGTCCATATAAATAAATCATTAAAATCATTTTAAAAACATGGACATTAATTGAAAAGATTTAGAAAGATAAATCTTTAAAACATTTGAAATTTTGATCTTGATAAATAATACCTTTCAAAATCCTTAAAATCTTCATTTTGAAATCATTTTTATGAAAAATGGACATGGATGATAAAAATGACCCAGTAAATACTTACACATAAAAAATCTCGGATAATGATGAGATTGAGGAATTAACCCTTACCAATTTTGTAACTTACGAAACATACAACCCATGAAAGATGTATCATACAATGAATATGTAAATACACATAAATTAAAGTGTATTACACAAATAATACAATTATGGTCAGCACATACACCACACAAAAGGTAATAGTTGCAATATGGCATGAATCTCATGGGAATAAGGAGTGAGATGAAAACCTCGTACCTTGCACTTTCCTTTAGTCGAGGGTACGTTTAACCTATTGTACGAAGATCATAGTATGTTATTAAATTATACCAAAACAATATTAATATTTATGATATCATACATGATTCATTTATGAGTTTATATTACCCATTTAATAATAATTTCCATGTTAAGTTAACATTTTGGGTAATAATCACTATTTTTATCGTACGTGTTTTAACTTGTAACTCTTGGTTGTATCACTTAGATAATGATTTAAATACTTCCAGAATATAAAACATGATAAATATATCATATATATTTAGAATATAAATATGTATAATAGACATATATATGAAATGGAAAAAACCGTTTATGGAGACGGTAGTCCGTACGTACGCATAAACGTTGTTTCTGTTTTCATATAATATTGAACGGAAGTAAGTGAATAAGATATATGTATGTACATAAATCCTTATATATATATATCTCTCTCTCCAGTAGAATTATTATATAATATATTACATACTTATTAGTAATATATATCTTTATAATCGTCGATGAATGGTGAACTTGGAAATGAATCTCATCGCGTCGTGGAGACGGTAATCCGTACGTACGCACGAGCAAAAATATCATTCTTTTGATATTAAAAAATATATAATTGGATTGTATATCATATATACAGAATCATTATCATGTTATATTTATTATTTACATGAATTACAAATCATTATTATACCCATCCAAATAATAATATATTGAATAACAATTACACCACGACGTGGAGACGGTAAGCTGTACGTACACACGTATGGTGACATGTCATTCAAAGGATGGATAGAATACTGAATATGGTTGTACCATTTTTATAATAATATTATAGTATATAGTAGATGCTGGATTCATTATTTTAGAATGGTAATAACAAAGAAAGAAGAAGTGGAAGAAGAAAGGAACATGAAAAAGGGTGGTCAAATCATTACCTCTTCTTCGGGTTCTTCTTTTTGATTTGATCAAAAGGGCTCCTTAGGATGTATTTATGACTAAAGGAGGACCTCTAGGATTAAGTGAGGGAAGTTGAGAGAGTATTTGGGCAGGGTTTGGCCGAACCAAAAGGCTTTGAAGGTGTGAATTAATGAGAAGGGGGAGTATCCTTTTATAAGAGGGGTGAGGGGCACCTTTAGAAAAGCTAGAAATATTATTTTATAATAAATTCATATTCGGTTTCTAATGGCTCCAAAGTGGATTATTTATAGTTTAAGGTGGGTATGGGTTGAAACTCGCTCAACCAATATAATTTAGACATGTTTGGGTCATTATATTAACCTTATCGTTTAGTTTTAACTCTTAGTGTCACATTGTATTTTTATATTATATAGTTAATAAACTTATTATATACATCCAAGAGACCCGAAAGTGGTCCATTAATCATACCAATATCGTGATATAAGTCACTTGGCTAAAACATTGATTTTTAGGAATTAAATATCAATTAATAATATAATATTTGTTTTAAAAACTCTTTTTTGTAAATTTTGACACTATTCAATAATTGACTTTTGTAAAAATCATAACAGAATGATTACTTCGAACAAAGTTAAATAAATCAATCCTAATATGTCATATTATCCTATAAAATTAGTTTAATTCATTAAAAGTCTCAAATTATATTTATTTGTGTATTTATAATATCAATTATTTTAATTTTTCACTATTATGGTAATTACTGCATCATCATTGTGTCATAAATAAATTAAATTATTTAATGTATAAAAATTATAAATAAAATATCAATATGTAGGAAATCTGTTTATCTTTCTAATGAATATTTACATTCAATACTCCAACATATGTAACCTTATGTAAAAATTGTTTTTCTAAAAGATATATGCTTATGTCATTTTTGTATTTATTTTAACTTAATTAAAATAAAGTGTCCCTATCACCTACAAGTGGCTCCATGGGGTCCCAAAATAGACCCAAAGATGCCCATGTTCATACATGTATCAACCAATAAGGTTAGGACACGTTTTAGGGTATTTAATATTATTATAATATTATTTTGTAACCCTTATTTACCAGATTTAACCTTAAACCATGGTAAATAAAATATTTACCGAAATAATTATTCAAAATGTTTAAAAATACAAGTTACCTATTTACACAATTTGGACATCAAGATTCTAAATATGGAATCAATTTTTCCAAATTCCAAACATATAAGTGGCAGAAATTAATTTATAATTAATTCCCGTTGTCAAAACAAAAAGCGTGTTTTTAAGATATAATAACTATCAAAAGATTGATACTTGTTTATGTCCGGTTTAATTGTGAAATTATGTCCAATGACCAAAATTTTATTAAATGGTAAAAATATATTCTAAATATAATTTAAAACCACTCAAATTAATAATCTATCACTAATAATTATTTTGATTAAAAAAGTTTTTTTTAATTAAAATTTAGTAATTTGCACTATCCATCAAAATATTAAAGTTATCTGAAAAGTACCGAACTTTCCCCATAGGCTAAATTTGATACTTCGAATCCAAAAATGAAGTCCATTTTTAGAGATAAAATTTCTAAAATTTTAAAAAGTAGGTATTACTATTCATAACAGCTACTTTGATTGGTCGTGGGTTGTGTTAGAACTCGAATATGTGTACAACACACGCTACTGTATTATTCAAATAGAAGTGTACCATGGAAGCTCGGGGTTTTACATTCTCCCCTCCTTCAATAAATTGCATCCTTGCAATTTGATATTGTTATTTGAAAATAATGGTTTAAAATAGAAAATATCTTTGTGGAAAAACCCACATCAGAAATTTGGTTAATAAAATTTAGTCTTAACAAGATGAAAAGAGAAATGAAAGGGTCACCACAAAATTATGATCTCGATTCGGAGGATATTAGTGGAAATTATAGACATATAATTGGAGGAAAATGTAAATATTTATAGGTAGTGATTGAGGTCATCAATCACAAAAAAGTTTAAAATTGAGGTCCTTAAATTCATCAATCTATGATGATTTAAAATACCATTGGTTCAACAAAACATAAAGTATTAGGATAACACATTTTTGACATTTCAAAATATCTTAGTTGAAATCCCACATCTAAAAATGAATTAATTTGGCCTCTATTTAGAATAAAGAGTGGAAAGTATGAAGATTACCGAAAATAACACATACTAGGGTTCCATGTAAGAAAATATGGATATGGAAGGGAAATCTAACCATCAATTATCTGATTGAGAGTGGTAGAGAACATGGCTATGAAAAGGCCAACAATCCTAAAGCCATAAATTAGTGATGATCTAAGGTACCATCCAGGACAACATTTTTGTTCTAAGTTCCTTTTCATAATGTTGAGGAATTTATTTATGAGATTGGCTAAGATCATAAGGACATATACTTACTTTATAATTATAGTTTTATCCATTAATAAATTTCTACCACAAACTCATCTTTCACCCCAAAACATAATAAAACTCAAAAATACTCTATTTATCCTAATCTTATAGGGTTCCAAATATAATGAATTTATAATTCACATATCAGACCCTTTATGTAAAGAAACTACATTATACCATCCAGGAACTTTATGTAGCCCAATGGTAGGAGATAAATACCAGCTGCACTATGGTTGTGGGTTCGATTCCCACATCTTTGTCCGACACGACGGGTCGTCACAGAGTCTGCGTGTTGTCCTTTTATAAAAATCCAAAAAAATAACCTTTCAAACTTAATCCATTCCGACCATTAGACTTATCCAAAATACTATTATCCAAACTTACAGTCCAAAATTTACAAGGAAGTTAAACATAATGAGGATCCTTTTTTCCAGGTTATAACATGTGAACGCCTTCCTCATATATTCTTTTACAACACCGCAACATCCTGAATTACCAAAATCAACCATCTCATATTCCAAAATCAGTACTTCAATATTAGGACCATATTAAGGTTTGTCTTTCCTTCAACGATATAATTTCCAAAAAAAATTAACTCGTTGTAGAGTCACTTTTCTTAGTACCATAAAATCTCAAATCCTTAATTAGATATTACTGAAGTACAATCCTTATTTATTTCCAGAACATCATTGATACAACACTTAAATGAAATAATTCTAAAATAACAACATAAGAGAACTAGTCATTCCTCTTCATCTGTGGTAGTATCATAACTTTATTATTATCCAATAGCATCATTTACGGCATAGTCTGATGACTGGGAAATTGGTTCGTGTAGTGTCCAAACTCCTTGCAAATGAAGAATTGTACATTTGAAACAATTTTCTTATCCTTGCAGTCACGTACTTTGTGCCCTTTTCCTCCACAATTATAAAAAACTTCCATTCCTTTTAGGCAAGTTCCAGGGTGTTTCTTCCCACAATTATAACATATGAGAAAATTCATCTTTTCCCTCTTCCCTTTATCCATCATTCTCTCTTCCACCCTTTTCTTCTCTTACTTCCCTTCAAAGCCATAAGACTCCAAGAATTCGTTACTCATCTTATCAACACATGATATTATTTCTTCATATGATGATAATACATGGGAAAATATTTCCCTTCTAAATGATCGCTTAATACCATGAAAGATATGATCCTTCTTACTCTTTGGATCATACATATTGCTGGAGTTCACATTCCTTCTACTGGGCGCCATTTCTATACAATAGCATAAACTAGGTCAATTTATGAATTGCAATGAATAATTCCAAACTTGTAAAATACCTAATGAAAATGGAATAGTTTATGGATATAATCCATAATCATAAAAATGTTTTCTTTGAGTAAGAATATACTCATAAGCCCTTCATAATGGGTTTTAAAGAAAATTAGAATTATCCTAAGCATATCCCCCAGGAGTGTCGAAACCAAGAGTGCAGCAAGGCCCGTTGTCATGCACCAGTTACCATTCGAGTCTAGCTCAAAGCGATGTTTTCAGGTTTTACCTTTAGGTACATCTATGCCAGAGCCACCTCTACCTGCTCGTATCCAGACTGGGATGTATTGCTCGAAAAACTCACAAAATCTCTACAATACCAAAATTCTAGGAAGTTCTTCTATACTAATCCTCAAAGTCTATCTTAGGGCTATGTGCTCTAATCAGAGTTTATCTAAATCTAGATTCCAAGGTTATTGACAAACTTCCTCTAATACCAACTGTAACGCCCCGACCCCTGTTACCCAGAGTCGGTGCTTTATTTTAATACATTGGCATGATTACAAGGAATCAAGTCCCGAAGGACGGATCAGTTTAGCAGTCTTGGAAAATAGATTACACACATGAATGTTACATTACACTTCATACCATACAAAAAAACATAAATAATCCTTTATGAATGCCATTATTCCCTTGTCTTAACCCTGCATATCAATCACAATACACTTCTTGGAATCCTGGGAAAAATAAAACATAGAAAGTTGTGAGCTCAAACGCTCAGTAACGGTAATCAATACAGTGGAAACATTCAGAAATAAGAATAAACATTTGAGGCAATGTATAACTAAAACAAAAGCCTTTAAATCTTGAACTTCAGCATAATATGGCAAAGATAAAATGAAATAATTTCATTTACTTATTCACATGGATATTCTACTAATCAAATAATCACATGAAATATCACTAACAACTTTTATAATGATGGATTGCATAATGTCAGACTATCATAACCACATATCCAAGGCCTCGTGCCAAGACTACAAATAATATTTTTTCATGGCCTTGTTCCAAGACAGTATTTTGTCTCATGAGACCTACTGATTCATCGAGGAGTTATAACAGGCTCCACCAGTTACATATTAAGTCCAATGCATTCCCATTTGAAAAGGTTTAAACATAACATAAAAAATCGTATTAAAACTAGCATAAAAATGTCAATACTTTCTCCATAAACCATGAATGGTATAAAAATAACACATCCACGGTCAAACATATCAAAAAACCTTCAATAGAAGTTTTGTATAATAAATCAACTTCAAATGATCTTAAAATCCATCAAATGAAGAGTAATGATTTTTGAGAGAAATATCCTTTTTTGTAAAATCATTTAAAAGTCACACATTTATAAAGTAATTTTAAAAGATATTTTTGAATCAAAGTGTCCCATACCACTTTGAAACATTTGAAACAAATTATCATTTCAAAACATTCATGTACATATAAATAAATCCTTAAAATCATTTTGAAAACATGGACATTAATTGAAAAGATTTTGAAAGATAGATCTTTAAAACATTTGAAATTATGATCTTGATAAATAATACCATTAAAAATCCTTAAAATCTTCATTTTGAAATCATTTTTATAAAAAATGGACATGGATGATAAAAATGACCCAGTAAATACTTACACATAAACAATCTCAGATAATGATGAGATTGAAGAATTAACCCTTATCAATTTGGTAACTTACGAAACATACAACCCATGAAAGAGGTATCATACAATGAATATGTAAATACACATAAATTAAAGTGTATTACACAAAGAATACAATTATGGGCAGTACATACACCACCCAAAAGGTAATAGTGGAAATATGGCATGAATCTCACATGAATAAGGAGTGAGATGAAAACCCTTTACCTTGCACTTTACTTTAGTCGAGGGTACGTTTAACCTCCTATACGTAGATCATAGTATGTTATTAAATTATACCAGAACCATATTAATATTTATGATATCATACATGATTAATTTATGACATTATATCACCCATTTAATAATAATTTCCATGTTAAGTTAACATTTCGTGTAATAATCACTTTCTTTATCGTACGTGTTTTAACTTCTCACACTTGGTTGTATCACTTAGATCATGATTTAAATAATTCCAGAATATAAAACATGATAAATATATCATATATATTTAGAATATAAATATGTATAATAGATATATATATGAAATGGAAAACACCATTTATGGAGACGGTAGTCCGTACCTACGCAGAAACGTTGTTTCTGTTTTCATATAGTATTGAATGGAAGTAAGTGAATAAGATATATGTATGTAAATAAATCCTTATATATATATATATATATATCCAGTAGTATTATTATGTCATATATTACATACTTATTAGTAATATATATTTTTATAATCGTCGATGAATGGAGAACTTGGAAATGAATCTCATCGCGTCGTGGAGATGGTAATCCATACGTACGCATGAGTGAAAATATCATTCTTTTGATATTAGAATAATATATAATTGGATGGTATATCATATATACAGAATAATTATCATGTTATATTTATTATTTATGTGAATTAAAAATCATTATTATACCCATCCAAATAATAATATATTGAATAACAATGACACCACGGCGTGGAGACGGTAAGTCGTACGTACGCACGTATGGTGACATATCATTCAAAGTATGGATAGAATACTGAATATGGTTGTAAAATTTTTATAATAATATTAAATTATATAGTAGATAATGTATTAATTATTTTAGAATGGTAATAACAAAGAATGAAGAAGTGGAAGAAGAAAGGAACTTGAAAAAGGGTGGTGAAATTATTACCTCTTCTTCGGGTTCTTCCTTTTGATTTGATCAAAAGGTCTCCTTAGGATGAATTTCTGACTAAATGAATGCCTCTAGGATTAAGTTAGGGAAGTTTAGAGAGTATTTGGGCAGGGTTTGGCCAAACCAAAAGGCTTTGAAGGTGTGAATTAATGATAAGGGAGAGTGTCCTTTTACAAGAGGGGTGAGGGGAACCTTTGGAAAAGCTAGAAATATTATTTTATAATAAATTCATATTCGGTTTAAAATGGCTCAAAAGTGTATTATTTAAAGGTTAAGATAAGTATGGGTCGAAAACCACTCAACCAATATAATTTAGAGAGGTTTGGGTCATTATATTAACCTTATCTTTTAGTTTTAACTCTTAGTTAATTAGTTTGACATTTACCATGTCACTTTGTATTTATATATTATATAGTTCATAAACTTACTATATACATACAAGGGACCCCCCAAGTGGTCCATTAATTATAAAAATATCATGATATAAGTCTCTTGGACGAACCTTAGATTTTTAGGAATTTAATTTCAATTAATAATATAATATTTGTTTTAAAAACTCTTTTATGTCAATTTTGAAACTATTAAATAATTGACTTTTTTAAAACTCATAACAGAATGATTACTTAGAAAACCATTAATTAAATCAATCCTTATATGTCATATTATCCAATAAAATTATTTTAATTCATTAAAAGTCTCAAATTATATTTATTTGGGTACTTATAATATAAATTATTATAATTTTTCACTATTATGGTTATTACTGTATCATCATTGTGTCATAAATAAATTAAATTATTTAATTTATAAAAATTATAAATAAAATATCAATATGTATAAAATCCTTTTATCTTTATAATTAATATTTATAGTCAAAAATCCAACATATATAACCCTATGTAAAAATTGTTTTGCTAAAAGATATATGCTTATGTCATTTTTATATTTATTTTAACTTAATTAAAATAAAGTGTCCATATCACCTACAAGTGGCTCCATGGGGTCCCAAAATCGACCCAAAGATGCCCATGGTCGGAACAGTATTCACCAATAATGTTAGGACACGTTTTAGGGTAATTTAGTATTATTATAATATTATTTTTTAACCCTTATTTACCAGTTTTACCATTTAACCGTGGTAAATAAAATATTTACCGAAGTAATTATTCAAAATGTCTCAAAATAAAAGTTACCTATTTACACAATTTGGACATCCTGATTCCAAATATGGAATCCATTTTTCCAAATTCATAACACAAAAGTGTCATAAATTAATTTAAAATTAATTCCCACTGTCAAAACAAAAAGCATGTTTTAAGATATAATAACTATATAAAGATTGATACTTGTTTATGTCCAGTTTAATTGTGAAATTATGTCCAATGACCAAAATTTTATTAAATGGTAAAAATATATTCTAAGTATACTTTAAAACCACTTAAATTCATAATTTATCACTAATAATTATTTTTATTAAAAAAGTTGTTTTTAATTAAAATTTATTAATTTGCACTATTCATCAAAATATTAAAGTTATCCGAAAAGTACCAAAATTTCACCATAGGCTAAATTCGATACTCCGAATCCAAAAATGAAGTCCATTTTAAGAGATAAAATTTATAAAATTTGAAAATAGGTATTACTATTCATAACGACTACTTTGATTGGACGTGATGTGTGTTAGAACTTGAAGTTGCATACAATACACGCTACTGTATTATTCAAAGATAAGTGTACCGTGGAAGCTCGGGGTGTTACAATAATTATCGAAGAAAATAATAGAATTTTGGTATGGTAAAGATTACGTGGGTCTTCTTATAAATACATCCAGTTCTGGATACTATAAGTGTATGTGGTTCTAGCATAGATGTACTTAGGGGAACAAGTCTGAAAAGTGCATTGGTCCTGAATTTAGAAAAACATGGTAAATGAAAACATGCCTTACTATAAACCTAGTTTTTCACTCTTGGGGGACATGCATAGGATAATTTGAATTTTCTTTACAAACCATTATGAATTATTTTAAAGTAAATATATCACAAAAGAAACCATGTTTATTATTATGATATTAGTCATGGAAAATTTCGTCAATTTGGGAAAAGTGTTTTACTAGTTTTGGGATTGTACATTATGTTACATAATTTTATGATCTAATATAGAATATTATATTGTTTATAAATGGTGAATTTAAGTAATAATGGTATCAATAGTCATGGACAATGTAGAGGTTTCCTGACTAAGAAGGCCGATATAGTTAGTGTTTGAACTGAGCAAGTTATGGATATATTATGGAAGCTTAATAATGTTATGAAACATAACCTTACCAGATGGAGAAACCTATTCCACAATGATATTCTATGACATTGGATCTATTTATATGACATAGGCCCCCATCATTTAGTGAGACCACTAAGCCAATGGCGAATTAGTAATGGATTAAGTATTTGGAGAAGATATTCATGGAATTGAGATGTGGTGAAATTGAAAAGGGTACACTTTAATTGTATTGTAAAGATATAGATTTTAGTCAATGGTTTTGATTGATCTAGAATACTATAAGGGAAGATGAAATAAAACTCATGTAATGGAAGGTTTTTAAAGATACATTATTTGAAAAATATTTCCCTCACGAGCAAAAAACTGAGATAAATAGAATCTTGCTTAGTTTAAAGTAAAACGAGGTAGAAATTGTTATAGAGTATGATAATTCTTTTAAAATTATAGAAATTTATAATATGGATTTTATATGTGACACATAATGAAATGTTGATGACTTATTGGAAGTTTTTAAGCTATGTCTCTAAAAGGAACTGGTGTCTCAAACGTTTTCTTCATACGATGAAATAGGTTTATGTTATATCAAGTAAGAGAAAAAATTCTCTAACTCTTATGTATTCAAAGGGAAGAAAGATAATAGGATAAAGGAAGATAAAATAATAGTTAAATGGAAAAGGGAAAGAATTATTTTTCCACATGTGATTACTATGGGAATAATCACCCTCATAAATGATTAAAAGGATTGGGAGTTTGTTAAAAGTTTGGATAAAAGGGTCACCAGGAAAAATAATAAAAATAGAAGAAGGAAAACATGACTATTTAGTGTTTCAACTATAAGGAGATGGAATACTATGCCAAATAATTCCCCAATAGTAAGGGAAATCTACCACAAAAAAGGATAAGGGGTGATAACCATGATTATTCTATTGATATAACCGAAGTGGAATGATTAATTTTCTCATGTATTTGTATCCTTTAATAATGTTTTAAGAGTATGTTATCGATGATATCCAATTTATATTAATTATGATATATATATATAATCATTTTATTGAAAAAATATTTTATTAAGGATTTGAGAGAATATGTTGAATGATAGCAAGAAAACGGATTCAGTAGCATGTTAAACCATTTTTGAAAACACATGGTTGAGGGAAAGATAACCCATAATATATTCCAGATATTGAGACAATGATGTTTGGATAAAGAGATGATTTATATAGATAAATTAAATTGGATACTACTAACTACCTAGGAACTGATTGAAAAGTTTTGGATCATAAAAATTAGAAGGGTCAAAATGTAACCTTTTATGAAATGGTTTAAGATGAACATTGGATGTAGTTTTAGAGATAATTGTATTCACTCACCATACAGTGGAACATGTGTTAAGAAAATAAGTATAAATAGTTTAACGCAGGACCAAAGGATAATATCGTGCTTATAGAAATGTATCAAGTATGTATATTTTCATATATTCTTAGAGACGGAATGAATTTATCAACTCGAAGAAAAATGGTCTTGAAACAAAAAAATTGTCCTATTATTAACATTTTTGATGATATCAATTATCTTTATTCACACATTTTTTATGGTTTTCTGTTCAAAAACTTTATCATGATCATGTTATTTATCACTCTCTAGAATAATATGATGGTTATATTTCTCTTACATATCTATGTTTTCACTAATTTTCTCCTATTTGAAAGCCTATTTTTATGGTGACCTTCCCATTTCCTTTTCCCTGCTATTAAGAAGATGTGTTATTAACCCTATTTATGATGTGTGTTTTTTTATAATAGTTTATATTCAAATATAAATATCTTTAGTACCAATATAAAGTTTAAATTATGAGGACTCATTTTAATTAAGGTGGAGAGAATATAACACCTTGTAATTCTAAATTAAAAACATTGTATTCAATATCTTGTGTGACACACAACACCAAGCTTTGAAAGGAATATAACATCCCAAGACTTCATGAAAAATTTAATATTTTAAATAAATATATTTTATGGATGTAAATGCATGAAACACTGATCTACCTTGCATTATACTCAAGAAGAACTTTGTATGACAGTTTGCGTTACAGGTAAGACCGAGTTTTACCGAACAACAATATATTATTAAAATAACGTTATTTAATATAATAATATATAACATATCCATTAAATTGGAGGTTATGAATACGATTAAATAACTTATAAAAATCTATGATTGAACTCTTTGGTAACCAATCAATTATAAATTAATACAGAACCCAATTTAATATAAAGGAAATGCTTTTATAAAAAAAATATTTTTATCTGCAAAAGGCATTTTATTGTAATAAATTTAAATTAATTACTATTAGTGGATGATTTTAATGAAATTTATATATTATATATTAAATTAAATATTTTTGAAATTCATCCAATAGATTTTATAGATATAAGATAAGAATAAACCTTATATTACGCATAAATAACTATATTTTTATAGTGGTCGTTTTTCTAGATTATAATGACATGCATCTTTGATATCTAAATTTTTTTTCTTTTATAAATTTTATATGTTAAAATAAACTTCATTTCTCATATAATAATGTAAAAATTATGTTAGGGTGGTTTTTTTGTTTTTTTTTGTGAAGTTTCATTTTTTCATGAATAGTGAAAATACTGGATTTTAATTAAATATTTGATTTTTATCTAGTTTAGTTAAATTATGTTTTGATTTGGATTTAAAGTATAATTTGATAAATTTTATATCATTTAAACTAATTTAGGTATTTTGAATCAATTTTAAATTGAAATTTTATATTAAAACTTGGAAAACTTTTGAACATATTCACCTTAAAAACTTGTTTTGTTGTCCCGTCAGCAGGATTAATTTAAAATTAATTTATGCCGCTTCTGCGATTGGAATTTGAAAAAATGGATTCCATATTTTTAAAAATAATAGTGTACAATGTATAATAAGTTTAACATACTTTTTGACCAAAAATATTAGAGAATGTGATAAAAATTAATTATGGTGATTCGGAGAAAAAATTGTTTAATAATGAACTAAAAATTAAACTTAATGGATAAAATGACCTATAAACATGTCCAAAAGCTATTGGCTGGATATATTTCTACCATATCATCCTTTTTTCTCAAATATTGGCTATTATTGGAGACACATGATGTAAGGGAGACCCCTCAATAATGTTTACCTTTTAATATTAACAAGAATGTCACTCCTCCACTATAAAATGGCACCCAACCCTCTCATAAATTCAAACCTCTCATGTAACATAATGAGTTTGAATAAAAGGATTATTTATTGAAAGAATGATTTAATATTATAAATAATAATTAAAAAATTTTAATTAATATTAATTTATCAATTAAGTATAGAAATAAATAAATGAATAAATTAAAATGACACTCTTCAATGAAAATTAACTATTAATTAATTTTTATTATTTAGGTTTATCAAATAATTATTACTTGATATGTTATAATACAATGAATTGATTTTCATAATTTAATAAATTATTATTTTTATATATAACTTTTGTTTTAATAATAAAATTGTTGGTATTATAATTTAAATAAAAGAATTACTTATAATTTTAAATGATTAAAATTTGTATAAATTAAATTAAAGGTAATAATAATAATGATAATAAAGGGTAAAAGACATTTTTTTGAAAAAATTATTATTGTTTTTAAGATAATATATTTTATTAATATATGAAATTATATTAATATTTTGTTTTATAAATTTTTGAAATTATGAATATATATAATTATATATTTTGAAAAAATATTATATATATATATATTCTAAAAAATAAAAAAAACATTTTAAAAAAATTACATGTTATGATTGAAAGAAAAAATTAAAAAAAAAATATAAAAATGCTAAAATAAAAAAAGAGGAACCGATTCAAAAAAGAGAATTGATGTATAATAATATAGGATAAATGATGTGACAAAAAAAGACAAATAAATAAGTAAAAAGGGATACAAACAATAATAATACATTATAATATAGAGGGGTGACACATAGAAAAAGAATTAGAAAAAAGTCTAACAATGAAAAACACTAAAGTAAGATAAACATAAAAAATGAATACCCATATATCTTTTTACAGGTCATTGTTTTATTTAAAAAAACTCATCTTTTCTTGGAAGATATCCCACATATGATTATTTATATATAAATTTGTCATACACACGGGGAGAAACCCTTATCTCTCACTAGAAGACTTATGCCAAACCTCTCCACCAGTTTGAGTTCACCAAGCAGGTAGAAGTTTCCTCCCCACTTCGGTTTCTAGTAACATGTAACGGTGTATAATCTATATATATATATAAATATATATATATTAGGTATTTTTATTTCAAATTTATATTCAAGTAAGTGATTGTATTAAATTTATTTTTAAACCAATCAATTTATGTTTTAATTTATGATTTGTAAGAGATTTCTTGTAAATCTATCAATTTAAAAATTTTGTAAGGGATATATTTGATTTAAAAAGTTATATATATGCATATTCTTGTTTTAGTATATTTATACTTAAATTTTTTTTAATAAAATTGTATTAGTATATCATTAATTTTATTTAGTTTGTGTTGTAGAAAACAAAGTCTCTAAATTATTTTCAAACTATGATTTAATTTATACCCCTTTTATGAAATATCATTATCTAATTATTTGAAAAGAACTATATATATATATATATTATTGAGAAATTATGATTTAAATAATTAAACTATAATTTTAAATGAGTTCTTTTATTATTGATATAATTAAATTGGTTTTTTCTAAATAATATGAGAAATGTAATTATTTTATGTATAAGCTATCATTTTTATGCGTACAATTCATTTTTAGAAATATATAAATGAGAAAGGCCATTATTTTATGTGGGAATTATTTTTATATGTTCATAAATGGCATGCATAACATTAAATATGACCATTATCTAAGATATTATTAACATTTCCTGCATTTTAATTCAAGTATTCATTTAATTTACTATGCATTTTTTTTATTTCATAAAAATAAGAGCATTTATTTATAATCAGGGATTTATAATAGTTATAATTTTTGAAATAATTAAAAAAAATATGATTATTCCATGTTATAAAGTATGTAAGATTATTTTATTTTAAGAAAATAATTTATGTATGGTTTTTGAAATATGTTTGTTTTATGAGTGAGAAAGGCAGGACCATTATAATGTTTTTTAAAATTGGCACTAGAGCATCGAAGACTATTTTACATTATTGAGAGTAATCCCATGACCATAAGGGGATGTTATCCCATATGTGATACAACTAAGTGACCTTTTTGTTTTCTTATGGTCTACTGAGTATCATAATTATTCCATCAAAACTATTATTTTCAAATTGAGAAATCCACAAAATTATTTCAAAATATTATTACTTTGGAAATTAATGGTTTTATAAATAATATGAACTTACTAGTTTTCAATGTTTTGAAAACCTTTTTCAAAATAAATACTTAATAAAAAAATATTTTAAAAGAACTTACCAATTATTTAAAAACTGCTTACTTAAAATTAAATTCCCATCCTATGTTTTAAATTACTTTCCCCAGGTTTAGTAGAGTTTTCTAAGGGCGTTCGCTTCGCTTAAAAAGTTAGCACGCATGAAAAAATTTATTTATTTAATTTAATTTTTTTATATTTTTTATAATTCTTAATGTAATTTTCTATTCCCTAAAACCTGGACTAGAAAGGTTTATGGTCTCTAAAGTGCTCGGAGTATTTCATTAGTTGCTTTCATACAAAAAATACACATCATTTTTATATGTTGATCCCATCATCTTGAATTTGTGGCTTCATAATTAGTATCAGAGGGATGGTCTAGACAACTTTGATGATTAGATGTTTTCTAAGCGATAATTTAAAGAAGTTTAGCAGTTATAGTTTTTCTTAACTCTGAAGATGAAAATTCTTAACTTCTTTAGGTCAACGAACGAATTGTGAGGATGCAATTATTTTAAGAGGGGTGATATATAATATCTTGAGTTTTAATAGAAGGATTATTTTTTTTAATAATAATTTAGTATTTGAAATAATAATTAAACAAATTGAAATTAATATTATTTTATCAATTATGTATGTAAATAAATAAATGACGAAATTAAAATGACATTCTTAAATGAAACTTTATTAATAATTAATTTTATTTAGATAATTTTATCAAATAATTATTACTCTTTATGTTTTATTATAATGAATTTATTTTCATGAATTATTAAACTATTTTATATATTTAAATTTTGTTTTAATAAAAAAAATTGTACGTATTTTATTTTAAATAATACAATGATTTATAATTTAAAATTTTTAAAATTTGGATAAATTAAATTAAATGTAATAATAATAATAATAAAGGATAAAATATATTTTTTTAAGAAAGTTATTATTATTATTAAAATAATATATTTTATAAATAAATGAAATTATATTATTATTTTATTTTATAAATAATTGAAATTATAGAAATATATATTTATATTTTCATCAAAAAACATTGCACACACACACACATAGATATATATGTGTGTTAAAATACATTTTAAAAATGTTACATGTTTAATTTGGTCAAAAAAATGTTAAAAATATTAAAAAAAGAGAAAATTCTAAAATAAAAAGAGAAAACCATGTTAAAAAAAGAGAAATGATGTATAATAATATAAGATGAGTGAAATGAAAAAAAGGAAAATAAATGATGACATAAGGATAAAAATAATAATAAGACATTATAATATAGAGGCCTCACACATAAAAAAATAATTATAAAAAGGTCCAACAAGGAAAACACTAATGTAAGATAAAAATAAAATATGAATACCCATATATATTTTTATGGGTCTTTGTTTTATTTTATAAAACTCATCTTCTCATAGAAGCTAACCCACATAAATGTATTTATATATAAACAAGTCATACATGAATGGATAAACCTTCATCCATGATTAAAAGACCTAAGCTAAACCTCTCTATTGGTTCGAGTTCACCAAGTAGGCAGGAATTTCCCGCCCACATCAGATTCCAGAAAAAATGGTGTATCATATATATATATATATATATATATATATATTTGAGCTTTTAACTTAAAATTTATATTTATGTAGGAGTTTTTTTAATTCATTTTTAAACATTTCAATTTATGACTCCATTTATATATTGTGTAAGGGTTATATTTTATTTAAAAAGTTAAATATATGCATATATATGTTTAAGTATATTTATAATTAAAAATTCTATAATAGAAGTTTATTAGTATTTCATTTATTTTATACAGGCTGTCTTTTAGAAAATAAATCCTCTAATTTATTTTCAAACTATGATTTAATTTATACCCCTTTTATAAAAACTCTTTATCTAGTTATATTTAAAGAAATCTATATATATATATATTGATTTATACGTATTGATTTATTTATATTTATTTATATATATTGATATATATATATATATATATTATTGAAAAATAATGATCTAAAGAATTACTCTATGATTTTAAATGATTTATTTTATTATTTATATAGTTAAATTATTTCTTTTATAAATAATATGAGAAAGGTTATTATTTTACGTATAAGCAATCATTTTTTGTGTACAGTTCCTCTACAGCTAGATGTAAATGACAAAAGCTATTATTTTATGTGTGAATTATTTTAATATGTTCATGAATGTCATGTATAATATTGAATAATAATATTATCTAATATATTATTGACATTTCATGCATTTTTATTGAAGTGTTAATTTAATTTATTAAGAATTTATATTTATGTCTTAAAAATAAGAGCAATTGTTTATACGAATGGATTTCTCATAATAATTATTTTTAAAATTTTTAAAAAATATTTATTCCATGTTATGAATTTTGAAAGAGTATTTTCTTTTATGAAAATAATTTACGTATAGTTTTTGGAATATTTTTGGGATACAAGTGAGAAAATTAGAACCATTAAAACATTTTCTTAAAATTGGCACTGGAGTATCGAATGATGTGTTATGGATTTTTTAGTAAACCAATGAACTTAAGGGGAAGTTATCCCATATGTGATATATCTAATGAGTCTTATGAGTTTCTTATGGTCTATTTAGTATCATAATTAATCCATCAAAATTAATATTTTCAAATGGAGAAATTCATAGACTTATTTCAAAATATTATTACTTTAGAAATAAATGGTTTTTAAAATAATATGAACTTATTATTTTTTTGATGTTTTGAAAACATTTTTCTAAATAATTACTTAATAAAAATATATTTTTTAAAAGTACTTAACAATGATTTAAAAATCCCCTTACTAGGAAAATTAAATACTCACTCGACGTTTTAAATTATTCTCCACAAGTTCTGTAGATTTTTCCAAAGGTGTTCGCTTCCCTTAATGAGTTAGCGCTCAAAAAAAATTTATTTTTTTGTACAGATTTGATAATTTTTAATGTAATTGTGTGTTCTCTAAAACAAAGACTTGAAAATTTCATAGTTTGTAAAATGATTTGTGTATTTTTTATTTGTCTTTTAAAGAAATACACAACATTTATATGTACTGAACCTGGAAAAACGGGTTCGGGGATTCAAAGTCGGTGTCAGAGGGACGGTCTAGGAAACATTAGAGATAAAATTTTGTCTAAGAAGTAGAGCATAGAATTTATGAGTTCTAGGTTTTCTTAATTCTAAAGATGAAAATTCAGAATGTTTATGTCCAATGAACGAATTGCAAGGACACAATTCTTGTAAGGAGGTAAGAGTATAACATCACAAGTTTTAATAAAAATATTATTTATTTAAATAACAAATTAATATTAGAAATATCTATTTAATAATTTTTAATAAATATTAATTTACCAATTAAATATGTAAATAAATAAATGAAAAAATTATAATGACACTCCTAAAGAAAACATTAATAATAATTGATTTTCTTTTTAAATTTTCTCAAATAATCATTACTTGATATATTTTAATATAATGAATTGCTATCCATATATTATTAAATTTTTATTATTTTTAAACCGATCAATTTATGTTCTAATTTTTGTTTGTAAAGGATTTATTATAAATATCTCAATTTATGTATTTTTAAAAGGTTTTATATGAATTTAAAAGTTATATATATTAATATATATGTTTATGTATATTTATACTTACAAATTCTATAATAAAATTTTATTATTATTTCGTTAATTTTATCTTGTTTTTTTAGAAAATAATGCCTCTAATTTAATTTCAAACTATGACTTAATATATACCCCTCTTATGAAATCTCATTACCTAGTTATTTTAAAAGAACTCTATATATATTGATTTATATATATATAATTGGAAAATAATGATTTAAATAATTAATATAATATTTTAAATGAGTTATTTTATTATAGATATCATTAAATTATTTATTTTATAAATAATTTGGGAAAAGTTATTCTTTTTTGTAAAAGCTATCATTTTATATGTACAATTAATTTACAACAAGATGTAAATGATAAAATCTATTATTTTATGTGTGAATTATTGTTATATGTTATTGAATGTCATGTATAACATTGGATATGGCTATCATCTGTGATATTATTGAAATTTCATGTATTTTTATTCAAGTATTCATTTAAATTGTTAATTATTTATATTTATGTCTTAATAATAAGAGTAATTGTTTATAAGAATAGATTTATCCTTGTTATTATTTTATAAATTTTTAAAAAATTATGATTATGCTATTTTAAGATTCAAGTAAGAATAATTTATTTTAATAAAATAATTTATGTATGGTTTTTGAAATATTTTTGGGATATGAGTGAGAAAGGAAGAACAATTAAAATTTTTTCTTAAAATTGGATCTAGAGTATTGGATGATGTGTTTTGGATGGGGAGTAAACCCATGAACTTAAGGGGACATTTTCCCATATGTGATATGAGTAAGTGGAATTATGGTTTTCTTATGTCCAGTTGAGTATCATAATTAATCCATCCAAATTATTATTTTCAAATGAATAAATCCAAATAATTATTTGAAAATATTATTACTTTTGAAATTAATGGTTTTCAAATTAATATGAACTTATTAATTTTAGATTCTTTCAAAACATGTTTCTAAAAAATTACTTTATCAAAATAAATATATTAAAAGTACTTTCCAGTGATTTAAAAAACCCCTTATAGGGAAAATTAAATGCTAACCCTATTTTTTAAATTATTTTTCACAAGTTTAGTAGAGTTTTCTGAAGGCACACGTTTTTCTTACAGAGTTAGAACACATGAAGAAATATATATTTTTTATTTAATTTTATATAAATTTTTGATAATTTTTAATTTAATTTTCTATTCTCCAAAACCTAGATTAAAAAAGGTTCTGGTATGTAAAAGGCTCGGTGTGTTATTGTTATTGTCTTTATAAAAAAATACACAACATTTTTATGTGATGAACCTAGAAGAACAGGTTTGTGGATTCACATATAAAGATATTTGTATCATTAAAAATATATCCAAGTAATCTCCTAACGTTCCTACCCTCCTCTTATAATCCTCACATTGAGTATAAATCTGACCAAGGAACTCTTTTTGTATAAACCAAAAGGAGTTACTCAAATAAGAGGTTATGATCTTCAACGATCACTTTTGTTTCATTTAATACTCCACCCATTAAATTATTTTTAGATCATAATAATATAATAACCTTATTATCTTGAATATACTTAGATATTTTTATGCTAATATTTTTACCTACACTTTAACACATATCCATCAAATGAGATACACAATTATCATTCATGTGTACAACAAACCACCACCTCACGAACTGATGTTATTTGTTCTTCCATTTAACACCTTTCAAGATAGAAATAATGATACATTTATAGTTTATATATGAAATATATATTATTTATAATGTATTAATTCTTTTTTAATTTTTATAAAACACATTCCTTTTTTCTTTCCATTTTTTGGGAATACGATAACTTGGTTTGTGGATGTGTGGACTACCACCTCCTCAAAGCGATGTGATTCATTCATGTTGTATATAGAATATATTAAGTATGGTATTAATAAAAATATGTGACATATATGAAATAAATATGATAATATAAATATATACATATATATAATTTACTTTTTTTCTTTTAAATACAATAAAGAAATAGAAGTAGCGTCAACGCATAGATATAACCTACTGTCTCCATGAACAGTACATTTCATTTCCTATATCTAAATTTTATGGATTATTATAAATACATATACAATGAATATATATGATCACTAAATCATGGTTTATATTCTTTATATGATTAAATCATGATCAGCATAAGAAGAACAAAAATAACAAGTCAAAACATACTCAAAAACTCAAAAATTAACACTGAGAATAGTGAAAATAATGAATGATTGTTAAAAAAAGGTAATAAGATGTTATAAAAAGTTAATATATAATGTTATAAATATTATTATGGTTATATTATAAGTTATTAACATGATTAAAATTAATATACAGGAGGTTAAAATATGTTCACCCAAAAGAAAACATAAGGTTAGTGATTCTTGTCTCAGTTTTTCTTTCATGAGGCATACACAATTTTCACCACTTATTTCTTTTTTGTGGTGTATATAATTACCCTATTGTATTTTATATAATTAATAAATTTATATTCATGGTATTTACAGTTTAATTAGAATTTTTTTCTTTCGTGGGTATTATAATTCCAAATTTACCATGTAGTAAGATATTTTGTTTCAATTTACATTCCATTGAGATTTATTTGTAATTATAATACAATTCACCTAAATGTGGTGTATATACTTCAAATTTGTCATTTAATATCATTATTAAGTCATAATTCATGGTATTTTAAGTTCCACTTTGAACAATCTCATGTAAAAGTTTTTTACTTGAAATTACCCAGTGGTAAAAGTTATCTTTGCAATATAATTTTCTTTTGTGATTGTTAACATCCTATAAAACAATCATTTTATCTTAATAATATTTCATTGAAAATTTTATTCGTTTGTGATATCCATATTATTTTATGATGGATATTAATATTTACTAAACTTTATATCACAATTACATTTGGTTTTTACTTTGAAAATTATTTGATTTACTGGGGAAATATTGATAAATCCATATCTTTGAATCAGTATGGATATTTTATAAGGCACTTTTTTTATGAATTTAAATCAATTATTAAATATATGAGGAATGATATGGAAATTAATGAAATGGATTGGGGACCAATTAATGTAATCTCATTAATGCATAAGTAGTCTCACGAGATGAAATTAGTTGTTGACAAACCCTTCAAGTTTGTTTCTAATAAAAATAGATGGATTTTTACCCACAGATTTAAACTGTCTTGAGAATAGATTTTGAGAGTAAAGGTTTCCTATACTCAGGAAACATGATGTGCAATAATTAAGTATTTCCTTTATTATGAATTCAGTTATTAGTATTATCCATGACATTTTTTACTTTGAAATTATCTATGGATTCATTTCATTCTCATTTTACTATTTAAATGTCTTTATTTTTAGTTATCTACCTTTCCATATTGATTATCCCTTATCCGTATATTTATATGGAATTTTTTCTCATCTATTTACCTTTCCATGTTGATTTATACTCATAATTTCATTATTTATTCCACAGTACCAATCCTTACTAATAATTTGAGATCACCATTATCTTGTTTCCTTTCCACATGTTATCAAGAAAATATATTTGAATGATTTTTCAAGAATGAAGTTTATTATATTTTTTATGTATTAAGTTTCATTTTATATTTCCCAATGTAAAATGGTTATCATGTATATAATCTAGATTCCCAAAACTACTAAACATTCTTTCATTCAGGATTTTATTCCTTATACTCATGCCAATGTAATAAATTAAGGCATCAGCTCTGGGCTACTAGGGTCGAGGCAATACACATAAACTGATGTTTGTGTTCCAGTAGGGGAATGAGGTCTAGATTTATAATGATTTAGTCAGAATTGATCTTCCGGATGACCAACTCATTGTCTCCCTTCACATGCAAGTGGGGGACATCAATCTCGATGAAAAAATAAATACTATTAATGAGATCATGATACTCTTCCTCATCATTGGCACAACATTCTAACAACAGGAATCAGTACGGTAGGACAAAATGTTTTGTATTTATGAAAAAAATCCCCAATTCTACTATGTTGAGCTTGGCATCATTGAGATTATACCAATTGGACTTCTAGGGGAACCTTAAAAATAAATATTCCAAAATAGTACAACCTTATCCACTGAAAGGATAGCCTTGTTATGAAAATTGATGTCCAGGGGCAATGCTTCATGGGCCAGATGGGCAGCAAAGAAATCTACCAATTCCTGGCCCTTTATGGATTTCTACGGAATGAACCTAATGTCAAATTGATGAATTATAACTACCTGACATTCTAATCATCCCATAAAAATAGGGTTATTTATAATATAATTCATTAGGACTACTCAGGACACCAACTATATCTCATGCCTCTAAAGGTAGTGCTCATATTTCTACACTGCAAAAACTATTGTGAACCAAATCTTCTTGATAGAAGAGTATATTGTCTCTATGTTGAGGGGAATGTGCTTGAGATAGGATAAACTATTTTTTATACCCTCATTGTTCTTCTGGGAGAGAATGGTGTTGAGGGACCATTCTAGGGCAGTCACATAGAGGAATAGAGGCTTTCTTATGATAGTTATCATCATAACTATAGGTTATAGAAGATACTTTTTGATTTCCTCAAATGCATTATAACACCCTTCATCACACTAGTAGATGGTTAATTTCATTATGAACCTCGATGAGGGATTATAATTTCTGGATAGATCTGTGATGAATTAGTGTTTGTAGTATAAGTGGCCTTAGAGGCCTCACAACTCCTGAAGGTTGCTCAGGGGAGGAATTTAATTGATAGATTTAATATTCTCTAGGTCGATCTCAGTGCCTCTGTATCTTAAGAATAAGCCGAGAAACATTCCATATGTAACCCTTAATGCACACTTCAAGGGGTTCATAGTAAAATTCTAGAAGTAGAATAAATCTAACACTTTCTCAATATCTTGTATATGGTCATAAAAGTGGAGGTATTTTAGCACAAAGTCACCCATTTATAATTCCACCAACATATTGGGAATTAGTCTAAAGATATGGTGCATGGTCTGCTGATAAGTGGCTCCTACATTCTTCACCCCAAAGGGAATCACCTAATAGAATAATTTTCCTTGAAGCACCCTAAAGGTGGTTGAATACTCATCCTCTAGGCCATCCAGATCTGATTGTACCTAGAGTATCCATCCATGAAAAAAATATCATTGGACTTGGATGTAGCATCAATAAACAAATCCATTATTAAAAGGAGAAAATCAACCTTTAGGCAATATAATTTGATGTCCTGGAAGTTGATACAGGATCTAATATGAACATTCTTCTTAGTGATTGGGATGATATTTTTTATCCATCTGGGATACTAGACTTATCTAAAAAGGTTGTCTTTGATGATATTTTCAACCTCGGTCACAACCATAGCACCATGAGAGGGTTGCATCTTTTTGGGAGGTTTCTTAAACTTGTGATGACTCACTGGAAGGCCATGAGGGTGGATGGTGACCTAAGGGTTTAGTACTTTCATCACACCATAGCTCCAAGAGAATAAATTATGGTGCTACTTTTGGAAAGATACATATTGATACTACCCCTCTGAAGACATAGTATCACTGATCAATATCGGCCTCAGATCTTTCTCATTACCACGTTTCATTTGGGTCAACTCACAAATGGTGGTGGAGACACCCCCTTCAAATGTTAGAGGAGAATATTTCAAGTTTTCCTCATTGTCTAAGGTAGGAGAATAATTAGGACGATATGGATCTTCTAGTCTAGCGAACATAGGGAAAGAATTGGTGCCTGCTTGGGTGGACATGAAATATATACTATGGGGTTCCAACTCTAATGAAACTATAGAAACAAAAGATAATGATCCAAACCCATAAAGCCTCCAACCACGAGGTCAATTCTTAATATCAAATAAATGGTGGAAATTTGACTTCCATTGATTTAAACCATCTCTTCAGAACATTCATTAATTCCATGACATGGTGGCCATAGGTCTAACTTCTTAGTACCTCATGATAGTAGAGGCTCCTAGTACAACTCAGGATTATCCCATGTAAGAGTATGAGTCAATATATGGACTTTAATTCTTCTTACAAAAACCAAAAATCTTTTTATTATATAATATAATGAAACTTCCCGGGTTTGGAGTTGTGGAATATAACCTATGAATCAAGATAATGAAATAATTATCCATGTTCTCCCATAGATTGGTTATGGTGGTCATCAGATCACTGGTGCACTCAACCCTATTGGTTTGAACCTGCATATCCTCTCTCTTATAGTAGCTATAATCTATATACCAGGATTCACAATATTTAAAGATATGCACATCACTCTGAAGTAACCCTACTCAATCATTGAGGGAGTACTTTAGAAACTAGTGATATTAGGAGGGGACCACTATATAAAATTGAATCCAAGGCCTACCAAGTAGTGAGTTATAGGTTGTATCCTATGAGAATTTCATGAATTTAGTTCTTGGTATCAAGCCACCAAATTGGGACTTTAACCGAACCCTACCACATAGTTTCTACTTCCCCTACCATAACCTTGAATTGTTAGGTCAGAGGTAGTCAGATCTACCCCAGTTATTCCTAACTTATGGAGAATTGATGTTGGGATATGGTTAATCAAAAAACTAGTTTCCAACATGCAGTAGTGGATATATATTAAATTAAGTTGGCATGTAATGTACAACATATGTATGTTCCCCTTCATGGGGGTTCCTTAGGCTTCCTCATAGAATGAGATGATAGCTTGGAATTTTTCTCACTTAGATGCCTCTAAAAAACATGCCTCTTTAGTACCTACATTATCTTTGAACAAGAGAGGAAATTTCAAGGCTTTTTCAAGGGTATCAATCATTTATTTTTACAATCATAGGATATCTAAGATTGAGATAATTTTTTTCATACCTATGAGGTGCTTCAATAGGTCGTACTTCAATGCCAAGGGCATGTTATTCCCTAACTGGGGTCGCTCCCTGGAAGAGGTCACAACATGTGTTTTTAGCTAAAACATGGGTATTTGGCTAGTTCTATAAATATCCCACTGCTGGATATATGACTTATTTTGAACCAATTCTGGATAACTATTAGTTAGATGTGTTTTGGATCTAACTAAACATGAATAATCAATGTCTGGTCTCTACTGATTTTCTTAGTTAACTAATGTAGATGGTCGTAGAGGTGTACCTCATAGATAAGGTTGGGAGAAAATTATTAATGAGATCAGTGGAAAACTTATTTCCTTATTTTACAATCATGCATATCATATTTTTAGAAACTAGACTAAGAATTCTAGAAAATCATATATCTCTGTCCCTTCCTTCAATAGCATCGGGCAAAGGTATATGGGGGGATTTCTTGGTATTTCTCAATTTTGAGCATCCTGAAGCAACCTAATTTCTTGATAGAATTAACAAAGGCATACTATTTCCCCTCATTAGTGAAGCTATACACTATTGGGAGAACCCTGGTCGTGGTTCCAAACTTAGTATTCCTGAAATCATCAAGGCTGAAAGAAGGATTCAGCACCAACATGGGACTCTTCTTTCCCTTGTATTACCAGTGATTATTCTTCTGATATTTTAAAGGTTGTGGTGTATATGAAGAGGTAGTATCTAGATAAGGGTCAGAAACCACTTGAGTTTAGGACCTATCTAAGAGATACCAGAAGACAATGTGGGTGCGATTGACTACATTGCAGGCTAACCAGTCGTCAAATTTCTAAGGACCATAGCAGGAAGTTTGTTACCATTCACTCGAGCCTTCACTTCCAATACTGGGTATGATGTAGATATCTATCACCTATCTCTTAATGTCTCCAAAATTGACCAAACCATGATCCACTTGGCCTAGGATACATTCTTTGAGAACATTTCACTCCATGATGGTATGTTTGAGGATTATGTGGTATAGGAATAGTTGGGTTGGTCAGTGCATCAAACATTTTGGGGATTCTTAAACTCTAATAGCTTCAAGATTCATTTCTATAAGTAATAGATGAAGTATCCTAGTACATGTTCATCCCTAAATGAATAGACTTGCTTCGTTATTTCTATAAAGGGAACTTTGGATTCCAAGATTTGACGAGGTTTTAGAACCAAATTATCTCATCTACATGGCTACAATTGGTGAGGTGGTGTATAGAGGTTCTATGATGGGTGAGGCTACACCTAATAGGTAAAAATAGGAGAGGTTTCACATGGTAAGCCTTCACTTGACGATGCTCCTCTATTAAAGGGTATAAAAACTCTACCAACTGAGGGGCCTCTACTTGTACGGTGGTGGTAATCTCTACCTTGGTAGGCCTTTTGTGGGATCTATAAGAGGAAATGGGTGTGACTATCTATTCTTCTATAGGGATTCTTCTAGACGATGGGTCTTATTAGAAAAATCTTAGAATATAACTTGAAAGTTATAGGTGATGAGTTTAGGGACTAACTTAGTATTTACATTCCCCACACACACTGTTAACAGATTATCTTAAGTCAGTGGCTTGTTGAGTGAGTATGTGAGGCCTTTCCATCAGATAACAAAGACTCTGACTCACTCATCAGGTATTTTCTTTCACATGAAGATGTATAAAATAATTTTATTTCACACTGTGGAGATGAACTGGTAGAGAAACTTCCTACAGAGATCTTCCTAACTAGTGATGGACCCTATAAGTAGTAGGTTGAACCAAACAAATGTGGGTCCTACTAGTTTCTACATGAAACACCAAATCAAGGTAGCTTGTTGCTACTGTGGGGTTCCAAAAATAAGTCCACACCTTTAGATTAATTTTTTAAAGTGCTGTATGGGGTCACCCATCCTGTTGAATGGGGTAAAGATAGGATTTCCAAACTCTAGGGGTTCTTGGATGTTTTCCACCCATGACAGGTACAACTTTTCATTAGTCATGATCTCCACCTTTATAATTTATAGGGCCATAAAAAGTGGTGAGAGTGGATATCCAGTCATCTTGGTGAGGGTCCTTTTCTTGGACAGGGTATTTGGGAACTAGTGCATTGATAGGCTTATCAACTTGTAGGGTGGTATCCTCAACTACAGGACTGGAATGACTTGGGTCCCAATGAGGGTAATTACACTTCTTGAGCGGGTTCAATGAATCATAGCATGGTCTCTTTCCAAATACCCCTACCTCTACTCTTCTTGGACACATGGGGTTACCAAGATCAGCTGGAGAAATCTAACTAAGGAGGAATTATTGTCTTAATAGAGGAGAAATGGGGTCCTATGTGTTATTTCCCTAATTCATATGTTGATCAGTGAGGTGGTCGGTGATGAGCATCATATGCTCTTCAAGCAGCTTGAACATGGTGTCTACCATATTATCTACATCTTTTTCAGTGTGACCTCAAATGGATTAGAGGGATCAATATACTCCTTTCTCTTTTCAAGGTGTCATAGGGTAGGAAGCAATGAATCACTATAGGGTTTTGCAAGATTGTATACCTTCCTCTTTTGGTGAGCGAGGAAACCTATCAAAGGGGATTCCTGGTATTGTCCCATCCCTTGGGGTAGATCTTTCCTATCATGCCCTCCATTTATTCTCATATCCCTCTAATCTTATATAAAGTTAGAGACGACTATGTTTACCCTAATGGTACCCAGAGGGGAACTGTCATGGTTGAAAGATAGGTCGGGTTGTCACAAGATAGGGATTAAGTGGAAAGCTATGTAAAATTTTTATCCTCTGATCTTCTCCTCTGTAGATTCCTCTTCAATAATCTAGTAGAGCACTATGAGGATTTTGACACATATTTGTTGAAGATTATGGTAGCATCTGTACAACTTAGGGAACTGATCCACTCAAAATTTTGCCAACTCAATACTTTGGCACTACTAGTCAATGGCCCTGAGGTGCTCCTGATTATCTAGATAGGTCAACAGACAATCGCAAAGGGATTGAAAAATCACCCAAATGATTTGGAGGAAACACACATTATAAACCTCAGTAATGAACTCCATGATGTCAAATTTTGGAGTTGGTGGTGATCAAAATACCATAGACACCTTTTCATCATCTAGAACCTCCCAAAATCCCTCTTTCTTAGAGGGATGGTCCTATTCTTGGATAGCCCAGGCCCTGATCAGCACTAGTTAAGAGATGGGTGGAAATAATAATGTGGATCCATTCTACTACTAGTTGACTATAAGAGGAGTCACTGCGTGAGTCAAATGTTCATTGTATAATGGGATGTTCCTTGGGGGTGGTTCCAACCACATAATCACATCCCTAGAGAATTGGGTGTTCACCACTACCTCATGTTCAAAGGAAGAGGCATTCATATATGTCCCATAAGAGTGATCACCATCTGAAGGTTCCTATCTAGATCCCAAAATCTATCCTATATCTTGTTTTGAGGTAGAGAGGAGGGAAATTAGAGGTGATGGGTATAAATACACTCTGATCCCCTAGAAAAGAGAAATAAATTTCTCCACCAACATGTACCTATGGAGGGATATGGGGTTCCTATAGATCTCAACTTCCTGGATTGAAAATATAAGTTGTTTGGTTCCTTCCCTAAACTATGGGATATGGGGTGAAGACTCTATTATCAAATCATCGACCCCATTATAATCTAAGATGTCAACGATGTCGACGACTTGGTGTTGGTTAGTATATTTCCATCGAAGATGAGTTTTCTCCCTTCTTCTTTAGGATGGTTATTCAGGGAAGGGTTCCTCTTTAGCATGGGGATGACCTCTATACTAGTTGGTTTTATCATATAGAGGATATATTCATTGGTTGTTTGGGACATGGGGTGGGCCTCTATGACAGATTTAATTGGATTCAGGAGGACCTCAACTCTGATTGGTTGCAATGTTGGGAGGGCCTCCACTTTGAATTATGAAGGAGTGGGTAGGACCACCAATTTGGTAGGCAGGAACATAGGGAAGACCTATATGATGAAAAGAGGGAGTATAGATAGGACCTTCATACTAACTATTGAAATATTAGGGAGGGACTCTTCTTTGGTTGCTGACAACATACAGAGTACATCCACATTGCATATCATCATTATGGGTTGGCCCATAACAATTGTCGGTGGTACCGGTGATTTAGATAGTTAACTCAGATTGCCTATGAGGTGGCTGGGTCTTGATCCCAATTAGGAGAAGATCAATCCTTATTCACCTATTGTAGGTATATGGAAAGATAAGCCAGTATTGGAAGGGGTCACTAGAGCTATGGAAGATACCCCATGTTAGAAATCATCTTGAGCCTAACACCGACTTTTTCATTGGGTTCTTTATATCATGGATGGGATCACGAGTAAATTCTACATATTATTTGTCGTGTAGTTCTATTCGATGATCGAATTCATGAGGAATGATAAGGGACCTCCTTTTTCAGGATCCTAAGCAGTTGTGGTGACTGACGTGACTCGATCATCCCCCAACTCTTCTACATAGATGATAGAATCATCAGATCACTCTGGGGAGAGACTCCCAAAGTGGTTCTTCATCAGAACGGAGGGGGGGGGGGTTTACCTCTTAATATAAATTAGGGTTCATAGTTTTAATAATTTGAAAACTCATCCAATACCTGATAGGACATGTCTCTAGTGGGAATATCCCCCTCATTCTTGTAAAAACATATAAGGGTGTCGATCAACCTCTTATGGATGATCTTAGAGGGTGAGATTGGCTGTGGGTGACTGGTATTTGAAGGTGAGGAAACATTCATGGTTTAGGTGGAGTTTTATGTGGTTTTACATCAATTTTTCTCTTTCTCCAATGCAATAGGTCACTAGTTTGTTGATTTATTAAATCTTGGTTCGTGTAAGGAATGTGGATTCAGCCATCGGTTTAGGTGTAGGGAAAGAAATGCCCAATTTCACAACTTCATTCAATCTTACAATGGTGGAGAGGCATCCATGTAGATAATTTCATAGACTGAGGATGCCCAATGCTAACTTCCCTAATGTTTCAATGAGTTTTATGTTAGGTTCACCACTAGTTTCGTGGGACATAGTGCCGGATGTTTGAATATGGGGACATGAAAATCTACTAAATCACAAAATTATACTAGTCCCCATGTTTGAGAAGAAGAGTTTCACATTGGGTTATCCATTTCTATTGATTCCTGAATCCAACAATGACTGATTCCAATCCCAAATCTAGTGACTAACATTACTAGTACCCATGTTTTAGGGAGAAGATTTTTAAATAGGTTTTATCATTTATATTTCTGACATGTTCGTATGGGATTTGAAACTCATGCATTTGTTTCCCCACATTCCCACTTTCCAAATATTGGAATATTTCATCACTTTCATCAGTGATGTTTTCTCCTTGATTGAAATGGGATGATGGGATGTTAGTTCCTCCTTAAATGGATTCCTCCTTGGAGATCATTTCCTAGTCTGGGTATACCTTATAGATTTAACTCATGTTCATGGAACTCATTCCCAGTTCCATCTCTTTGTGGACATCAGTTAATTACACTCCTTCTTTTTATATAGGGTAGAAACCTTCGGTCAGGAGAGTATCCATGTCGGGCATCTGTGGCCATGTTTGGAAATCAGGCACATTGGTCACCTATATTCTTCCTCCTAGGAGGGAATCTCATATGAGGAATATTATGCAATAAACCCAAAAAAACACATGTTTATCATGAGGTAATGATTCCAGGGTTGTAAGTCCTCAAAGTATTTTTACCATAGGCATCTCATGTTTATTTCATGCGGTGGGTATTTTGGTTTAGGTCACAAGTTCTATGTCCTATACAGATGTATCCAAATATCTAGTTGAGTTGGATCAGGGCATGAGTTTAACATCTTATAGATATGGTATGGATGGATTAGAATTCTCCATGGTGGGAAACCTAGATTTGAGGATTATAATGTCCCATGGATGTGGATCTGGGAGGTGTGTCCCTAGGATGGAACATGTCACACCTGGATAGTTTATCTAAGGATAAAAATTCCTTATGGAGGTGGATCTATAATTTATGGATCTAAACAACTTATGGAGGAGGATCTAAGAGGTGTGTCCCTAGGAGGGAAGATTTCAAACCTAAAGAGTTTACTAGTGGACCAGAACACCCATTGTAGGCGGATCCAGAGTTAAGAATCATAATGTCATGTGGAGGGAGATCCAAGAGATGTGTATTAAGGATGGAAGACAAAAAACACATGGTTAATTTAGCATTTTTATGATTGAACAACAAGGATTCATCCAACATACCATGTTTAGAAGATAGAGATCAAAACCCACACAGATTGATTCCACATATTAAGGTTGTATTACAGGATCGATCCATGAATTTTAACATCATGTGTTAAGGATGATCGTGTCATGAATGGAGAATATATGGGGGATGGTGTTGGTATTACATGTAGATTTTTTCTAGAAATTGGGGCTTGTTATCTGTGGTGGGATAGGGTGGCATCCCTTGATGATCATACATGGGGAATCATGTTCTTGTCACATAGGGTAAGACTATAGTTTTATGTAATGTGCTGAGGAAATTGTCATGGAGTTCAAAATCGTATGACTATGATGTGGAGGTAGTTGGTTTAATATTATATAGATCATATGTGGAGGGAATGACTCCTCACTCCTAAGCCTTATGTGATGACTTCTCAAGAACCTTTTGGGTGGGATATGGCATTGGAACTACCGCATAGGAGTGTTCAATCACAAGGTCGATGATAGAGTACCTATGATTAGAGTAAATATGTAGGATAAAAGGATCAATACACACTTTTGTGTAGAGTGGTAGGATAAAGGAGTGGGTGGAACTGGTCATATTGGGACTCGAAGTGCAGCTGGACCAGTCCTAGATTGGCATGGGTTCCCCGGACACTCAACCTTTGCCAATGGGTGTTAGAAGAAGGGAGAAACCATATAGAATCATACGATAGGTGATTCTTGGAGATAAAAGGTTCTTATAGAAGGTTCTCATGATTCTTGGGGTCCTTTCAGAGATCAAGGTATTCATTAAGGGGTATACTTCATGAAACATGGCATCCCTACCTCATAGTGAAAATCTGATTCCAATTAGGAGAGATTCGAAAAGATTGAATGCTTCGCAAAGCCCCAAGTGCCTCAAAGGGAAGTCTTATTCCATGAAGGGAAAGTGGCTTCACCAAAGGAATCCCCACTTTGGGTGGAGGCTCTCAAGAACACATGGTAGGTGGTTTCATGGTGATTGGATACCTTGGGTTATTTATTTTCTCTTTCATTCATGAAGATCTGGGGATTCACCAAAAGGGAGTGATTTTAGGAAGTTGAAAGGTCATCGTATATCCCTAAAAATCTGGATTGAAGGGGGTATTTATAGGAAATTTGTTTCATGAAGATTGGATGCCTTCACAAAGCTTTATTAATTTTCTGAGTGGGTATGCTCCAGGAGTACAAATGTGGATTTTTCTAATATTATCATCAAACCTTCATGAATTCATGAATTGCTCAAGGAATCTGAATTTTTCTACATGGAGGTTACCATTGGGCCTTCTCATATTTTATAATGATATTCTCATACTGAGAGATTCATGAGATCTGATGTTTCTCAAAGAAGATGAGCTTCACGAAATATACCCTTAGAGGAATTTTTATTCTATTTTGGCTCAGATTCACCCTAAACCATCCATTCCTTCCTTAATTATTCCCATGGAATTCATATTTCATGGAAAAAAAATATTACCTCCTTAATGAATTTAATTCACTATCTCAATTAAATTTATAGATAGGTTTTATTTCTAGGTTTTAAATAGAATCCATCTTAGTGTAATTAATATTTTAATAGGTGGGGAATTCATAAATCCCTTTTCTCTATGTTTTATTTCAAAGGTTCATTTTCAAATATCATTGATACTTCCTTAAATAAAATTAGGTATATCATTGGAACCTTATTTATCCATGTTCATAATTCACCAAACCTATCTATCCCCTTTTTCGATTAGCACATGTTGAATTTTTATCAACCATATTTTTGAAAAGAACTTATTAAATGAGTGCACTAATACCAGAACTAAACCATCCCAAAATTGTATGTATCCCCCATAACTAATTGTAATAGTAAACTCACAGAATCGAATCATGAGAATTTGAATTTCAGGTGACTATAAATATTATTTTATGGATAACACACACACATGTGCTTATGTTGAATCAGGATGACTTCTAGGTCAGGTACCATCCACTTATTTTACACCTGTTCATTTGAGTTATCTGATTGTCTTTTAAGGACACTCCCTAAGTTGGTACTTAATCACAAAGGGTGTGTTACTTAGGTTGGTTTCATCAGTCTAGTTCCCTTAAGGTATGATCTTATTTCAACTAAGTTCTTTTTTCATTTAGAGCTATTTTCCTAGTTTAAAATAAAAAACTTATCAGAAATCAATGGTAAGTTCACTAAACAATCACTTATTCCAAAAAATTTGAGAACCAATTAACAACTTATACTCTACATTGGTATTTATTAAAGGTAAGGAAATATTAAAATACCATCTATGGTTTAGGACCATAATTGGGGTTTTCCTCCCAATTTCATTGTGACTCACAAATGGGGTCTCTAGGTGTACCCCACTCCTTCCTTGGATTTTTGGGTGTTTTCTTCCTAAATTATTAGTGGTTATCTCATGGTAAACCCTTTTGCTTTTATCATTTTTCTTTATTTCTTGATTTCACTTCTTCCACTGGATTAGTTATCTTTTAGATGAACCCTAAGGTGGTGGTTTGATGTTTTTTGTTTTGGTTCTTTGTTTTATGCTATGTGGATCACATATTGGGTATTTTCTTTCCCATTCCAAAATGTTTCATTTAATCCATGCTCTGTTTGAGGTAAGTGGTTTTGTGTATTCACATTTTATTCACACACCATATGTGCTTGAGTTCTCCAAAAAAAATTCCCTAAATTATTATTTATTTTAATGGTATATAATGTGTTTTCTAAGTATTCTCTAAATAGTTTGATTTTTTCTATGGTTTCAGAATGGAATTTAGTGTATTTTATGTGTTTGATAACATTTCTAAATGTGTTTGAGTGGGTTTATTCAAATTGATGAAGTTAGATTTATAAAGCTTATATATAATTTTATTGTGGGTTTGAAGTACTATTTTTTGAGTTCATTGATTATTTTAAACATTTCATGATTTTCATTTTTGAACCTCTTGATTTTGATAAGTGGTTTAGTTTGTTATACCTTTTTTGGGGCCTCCCATGAAACAATATACATATATATGAATGTGGTAAATCATAAATATATATATGTGTATGTATACATATATAGGTGTATGTATATATATGTGTAAGCTCGTGGGAAGGATTATTTGAAATGTTAACTCAAAAAATGGTCTTTGGACTTCAACATGGTTTCTAAATGTGACATCCTAAAGGATACTTATTAAAATGGTTTTAAGGTCTATTTAGAATTTTTGAAATAAGTTTTATAAGTTTTTTACCATAAATGGTTTTCAAATGATTTTTAGGAAATATTATCCTAGTTTTAAATATAAATCTTTGGTTTTCACATTAAAATTATTCCTGTAAATTTTGGTTCACCCTCATGGAAGCCCTCTCATTTGAAGGGTAATTTTACATGGATAGTGTTGAGAGGTGGGAAAGTAATTCCATTTGTATTGTGTTGATTCATGACTGAGATGTGGTTTATGTACTTCGAACCTAACCTCTCATTTTTATTATCATCATGGGATCCTAATTGTTTTTGTGAGGGATGAGAGAATCTTCAATCTATATACAGATTATATGAAATGGACCCCCCATGTTAGAGAAAGGCCATGGTTTTTTATTCCACCTATGTGACTAGTTTAGAGTAGTTGAGTTCGTTATAGACTTGGGAATGTATCATTAGGTTGAAATATGGACATGAACATAGTACTTATATGGGTGCCTCATAGAATGTTTTGGATTTTCCCATGATTTCGTACATCTTACTACTTCTTGTTCATTGTATTTGGATATTTCACTACTTATTATTTATGAATATGATTCACATTCAACCCATTAGACCCTATTTTATAGTGTGATATTTATTGGCTTCAGTTTATCACTATATTTATGGTTTCCTTGGTGTGAGTTGGGAGTTTTTTATGAATAGGTTTATATGTTTTTTTTAAATATTTCACTTAAAATGTTTTTAAATGATTTCCTTAAAACTACTCTGAGTTTTAAATATGTATTCAATTATAAATATCATGATTTGTTTTCCTTTAATAGAAAGTAAAATATATATTTTACTATGTATTTTAAACTAGCATTAATGGTATACTTTAGAAAAGGAATTGCATGGACTCTCTGGTGATTGCCTACTGAGCATAGTTATGCTCAAACCCTACTTGTGCCCCTCTGTATCGGTTGAAATGAATTTGTTTTATAGGTTCATGTATCATATTTTGATTGTTAATAGAAAACATTATTTTGTGAATGGATGGTGACCAATATGTAACACATAGATCAGTTAGAGTTCTAATTTAGTTATAGTTTTTATCTTGTATAAGTGATCTATCGGTCTTGTCAGGCACTTGTTTCTCGGATTTGGTAAATTTTATCACTTATGTTGTTTATTTATGATCATTTTTATGTATTTTTGTTGTGTTTTATGCTCTTTACATTATTTTATTTCAGGAAAATCATACCCAATGATCGTATATGATGACTTCGATGCTTTTCACTAGCCTAGGGGGATCACGGATTCCCCTCAAGTGTGTCTTGGGCCAGCCCAAGCTTCTATTTTAGGGATGACCTGGGCTGTTTCATGAAAACTCATGTATTCCAATAATTTATAAACCAAATTATTACTCTAATCGTCCATAGTGGTTTTTACTATATCATTTTGAATCATATTTATCTCACCAATAGAAAAATGCTTTTACTGATCGGTAAAAGTCGTAACTAATTCCCTATAGCGGCTGCCCAGTGTCCGCCAAATGATGGAAAATTTATGCATGTTGTTATGTTCTATAACATCTACTATTTATAAGATTCTATAGACTATGTTGAGGTTACCTGTAGTGACCTCCATTTGGAGGTCTCTATAGATCAACACAAAATTTCCTATAGTGACTGCATATTGGCTACCGCTATAGTCTTACTCTGGATCAACTTTAACCACCACCATTTGGTGGTCTCTATAGGCTCAATAAATCTAGACTATATAAAATTACATATGGAGACCACTATAAATGTTTTTATTTTAAAAAAATTAACATAATAACTATAAAAACACCATATTATAAAAAATAAAATAATTTATTCCAAAATATGTAAAACCAAAGGTCCATAAATCTTTTTTCTTTATAATCTTCCAAGCTCCACACCCATCATCAAATAAAAATACATGCCAAAATTTAAAAAAAATATTATTTTATTAAGAAATATGATAACTGATAATTGAAATGGAATAAAATATTTCAATTAAAACTTAATAAAATAGATTAATGTTATTTTATTTTGAAAATATTTTATCAATTTCTAATCATTTTTTTAAAACATTAAAACAACGTATTCTATCATTATGAATAGAACACATATATAAATGATATTTCATATACTTTTACATGTCAGAAATAATTAAATACATATTTCCTATGATTTCAAGTCATTTTGAGGTCATTTACTATATATCTGACTGCTAAACTCATTGTTTGGTGTTTTTTGTCACTAAAACATCCCTTTACATCATCTCAGGAAAATGGAATCTCTGATTGATGTACCATACACTTAGACATTTCTCAATTCACTCAATGTTTGTTGTCTTCTGATTTCAGGATATTTGGAGGTTGTTCGATTGGTTTTAACCCCCGTGCATTTTAAAGGGTGTCAATCATAAAAACCTCATATTCAGTCATTTCGGATAGACTGCATGTTCAACAGACATTTTGACTCCTCGTACACATAAAAAAATGGCTAGTTTTACTTTTATTTCACATCATTCTGGGGTCATTTTCCATGGATATGACCATTAAACATGTGTCTTAGTTTTTTATGATAGAAAAAGTGTGTTTTCAGTGCTACCAAGAAATCACTAGATCGAATTGATGTTCTGTCTACTTGAACATTTTAAAATCCACTCTACGATTATTATCATCTAATTTCATGACAATGAGATGTTGTTTGGTTGGTTTTGACCCCAAGACACACCTTTTAAATGGCTACAGACATTTAAAAACCACATGTTTGTTCATTTTATACAAAATTATTGTCTGCTTGATGAGTCTTATACTCATACACATGATGAATAATAAAAATAAGATGGGTTTCCAATGATTTAAATTCATTCCAAGATCTTTTCCTATATATCTAATTGTTAAACGCATGTTTTTGTGTTTTATTACTCTAAAATTCTGTTTCTAGTCATCCTAAGAAAATGGAACCTCCAATTGATGTATCTTCTTCTTGGACATTTCACAATTCACTCTATGATTTTTTTCTTCTGATTTCAAGGCATTCAGAAGGCATTCATTTGATTTTTACCACTAAATGTTTTTAAAGGATTTTAAACCATTAACAAAATACATATTTGATCATTCTGGATAGACCAGACGTCCGACTGATGTTTCAACTCCTCTTACACATTATAAATAATAATTATATGATTTTCATTTGATTTCGCATCATTATTATGTCATTTTATATGGATCTGACCATTAAATGCATGTTTTTTTTGTTTTATTACACCAAAACTACATTTTCAGTCCTCTCGGGAAAACACCAGCTCATATTGACATTCATTCTGCTCAATCATTTCCAAAATCACTCTACAGTTGTTGTCGTATGGTTTCATGGCATTTAGATGTCATTCGGTTGGTTTCACCACTATACACTCCTTTTTAAAAGACGTATAAACCTTTCAAAACCGTACCTTCAGTCATTCTGGATAGACGTTATATCTAATTTATGTTTCATCTAATCATACATGTCATTAATAATAATATGTTTATCTTGTGGTTTAATGTTATTTAATGATCTTTTTTATATATTTGACCGTTAAACACATGTTTTGGTGTTTTATGACACTAAAATTGCATTTTCTGTCTTCTCGAGAAAATGAAACCACCGATTGATATACCATCTATTTCACTATTTAAAAACCCAATATATGATTATTATTTTATGATATCATGGAATTATAATGCCATTCTATTTGATTTTAGCCCCACATGTTTTTAAAAGGTGTCAATCCTTTAAAAGTCACATATTCGGTTATTTCAGATAGATCACATGTCTGATTGACATTTTGTCTACTTGTGCCTATCAAAAATAATAATTACACAGTTTTCCTATGATTTCACATCATCTCAGAGTCATTTACTATAGATCTAACCATTAAACACACATATTAGTTTTTTATGACACTAAAAGTACATTTTTGATCCTCCTACAAAAACACTAGCTCAGATTGATGTTCCATATCTTGAACATTTCAAAACTCACTCTATGGTTTCTCTCATATAATTTTTTGGCATTTGGATATTGTTCAGTTGGTTTTAACCGCTAGACACACCTTTTTAAATGTCTCTAAACCTTTAAAAATAGCATATTTGGTCATTACGGGTAGACCACTCTTCTAATTGATGTTACATATGCTCTTAAACATCATGAAAAATAATAAGATGATTTTGTATAGATTTCAAGTAATTATAAGGTCATTTTATATATATCTGGCTATTAAACACACATTTTAGTGTTTTATGACACTAAAAGTGTGTTTTCCATCATCATGGAAGAACGACACTTCCAATTGATATACCGTCTACTCAAACATTTCAAAATTTACTCTATGGTTATTATTGTATGATTTAATAGTATTATAAGGTTTTCAGGTTGATTTTGACCCCTCATTTGTTTTTAAAGGGTGTCAGACCATTAAAAACCGCATATTCTGTCTTTTCAGACAGACCACATGTTGGATTGACATGTCGTCTCCTCATACATGTCAAAAATAATAATTATATGGTTATATAGTTATTTCACATCATTTCAAGATTTTTTTCTACGGATATGACTATTAAATGTGTGTTTTGGTATTTTATGACACTAAAAGTGTATTTTTGGTCCTCCTAGGAAAACAACCCCTCGAATTGACATTCTGTCTTCCTGACTATTTCATAATTCACAATACATTTTTTATCCTAATTACATAGTATTTAGATGTTGTTCAGATGGTTTTTACCCTCGGGCGCACCTTTTTAAAGGGTACCAAACCTTTAAAAATTTCATATTTGGTCAGTCTAGATAGACCAATCTTCTGAATGACATGTCATCTACTCATACAAATAAATAATAATAATAATAAGATGGATTTATGATGATTTAAACTCATTCCAATGTTTTCTATATATCTGGTCATTAAATGCACGTTTTGACTTTTTATAACACAAAAAATGCATTTTTTGTCATCTCGGGAAAATAAAACCTCTAATTGACGTATTATCTACTTAACCATTTCACAATTCACATGGAAGTTTCTTTCATCCAATTTCATGGCATTCAGAGTCTGTTTGGTGGGTTTTGACACCCTGTGTGTTTTTAAAGTGTGTCAAACCTTTAAAAAATTGTATATTTGGTCATTTTGGATAGACCACACATCTGATTGATGTTTTATCTCCTCATACATGTCAAAAATAATAATAAAATGGTTTTCAATGATTTCACATCATTTTGATATCATTTTATATGGATTTTAATATTAAACGTGTGTTTTCATGTTTTATGACACTAAAAGTGCATTTTCAATCCTATTGGGAAAATTCCAACTCATATTGGCATAATGTATGCTCGATTATTTCTAAATTAACATTAAAATTATTATTCTATGATTTCAATGTATTCAGATTTCATTTGGTGGGTTTTTACCCCCTAGACACACTTTTCTATTGAACATCCAACCTTTGAAAACCACATATTTGGTCATTCTTGGAAAGCCACTCATCTGATTGACGTTTCGTTTAGTCTTAAATGTCACAAATTATAATATGATGATTTTAATGTAATTTAAAGTCATTATGATTTTTTTCTATATATATGACTACTAAACACATGTTTTTTGTGTTTTATGAAACTAAAATTTCATTTTACTACATCCCAGAAAAACATCACATACGATTGACATACCATCTGCTCAACCATTTCATAATTTACTCTATGCTTTTTGTGGTATAATTTCACAGAATTTGGAGGTTGTTCAGTTAGTTCTCCATCCACGTATTTTTAAAGGGTTTCAAACATTTAAAAACCACATATTCAATCATTTAAGGAGGACCACTTATCTTATTGACATGTAGTATTCTCATACACATTCAGAATAATAATTGGAAATTTTTTCTAGTATTTGAAGTCATTATGAGGTCGTTTTCTATATATCTGACCGTTAAACACACATTTTGGTGTTTTATGAAACTAAAGGTGTGTTTTCCTTCATCTTTAGAAAATAGAATCTTCAACTAACATATTGTCTACTCAACCATTTCAAAATTCACTATCTAGTTTGTTTCGTCTGATTTCGTGACATTCAGACGTTGTTCAGTTGGTTTTGACCTCTCATGTGTTTTAAAGGGTTTGAAACCTTTAAAAACTGCATATTTGGTCATTTTGGGCAAACCACACATCCCATTGATGTGTCATCTCATCAATCCACCTCAATAAGAATTATAATATGGTTCCTATATGATTTCAATTCATTTCAAGGGTGTTTTTTATAGAAAAAACTGTTTAATGCACATTTTTTTGTTTTATGAATCTAAAATTTATTTTTTGGTCCACCTGAAAAAACTCCATATCAGATTCATGTTCTATTAACTTGACCATTTCAAAATTCACTATATGGTTATTTTCACCTGATTTCACAAAATTCATATGTTTTGAGGTTGGGTTTTTACCCCTAGATGCACCTTTTAAAAGGGAATCAAACATTTAAAAATCGTATATTCGACCGTTTAGAGATGTCTGCACATCTGACTGACATGTCATCTACTTGTACATGTCCAAAATGATAATAAGTTGGCTTTCCTATGAATTAAAGTCATTAGAAGGTATTTTATATTGATATGATCTTTAAATTCACATTTTTATGTTTTATGACTCTAAAAGTACATTTTTCATCATCTCAGGAAAAAGAATCCTATGATTGACATACCATCTTCTCAATCATTTCACAATTCACTCTAAATTGTTTTGTCTGATTTAATGGAATTTGGAGGTGATTCAGTTGCTTTTGACCCCTTCATGTTTTTATAAAGGGCGCCAATCCTTTAACAACTATATATTCAGTCGTTTCTGATAGACCATACGTTCGATTGACATGTCATATACTCTTACATGTTTCAAATAATAATAGGATGACTTACCTATGATTTCAAGTAATTCTGGGGTAAACGACAAATGGTTGTAGGAAAAAAAATCAATGATGGATATCCATCTTAATATATATTATATTTGGTACTACTGCTAACGAAAGCTAACACACACTATAAAGAAACTCATCTGGGGACTCGATCTCATGATTTCCACCCCAAGACCCATCTCCCCATGCAACCCCAACTGCCTATGGGGGGAAATATTCATCTTAATATACTCAATAAATAAACACAGCAATAAACACAAAAAGAATTTTCCTAATCTATGAGATCATAATGGTTATAAACTCACATTTATCTCTAGAGGAATACACAAATCAAAAATCAGGAACACGAGCCAAGAAGGTAGGCCTTATAATAATCCCACATATAAATAATCACGGTAGCTGAGCATAATTAAAAAAATAACTATTAAATATTTTAAAAATTAATTGTAAAATTAAACATGACAAAAAACATGCATATTAAAATATAATTAACTAATAACTTAGAGAACTCAACATTAAAAATTTTCCACCTTTGAAATTAAACAAATAAACAATAATTAATATACAATAAACTGTTAAAATTAATTTCACATATTTAGACCTTGAAAATTTAAACACATAAGCCTCCAATGTTATCAAAAACAATCCCACAAAAAGTAAAGTGATAACTGTAGTGTACAACTTGAAGATATGTTATAATATGCGATATATGGATAGAAAATTAATGTTTTTATTGGAGATTGAAGACCCTTGAATTTGTAAAATTACAATATACCTGTGTGGTACTACATGTGACTCTCATAATATGTGTGGAATGACCCTTAGATGAAGCTTCGGGTTGGATGAAGATTAAAATACAATGAAATCTCATTGATGCTTAAGGTTGAGTATACATGCAGCAAGTTATTGGGAATTGAGTTTAGAATATTTCATGAACTCATAAAAAAGATTTAAAGTGTTTATAAGTGACTAAGCTTGGATAGAGGTAGTTTGAATAATATGTGAGCATGAATGAATAAATTCCGAAATTTGGCTATGTATTGAAGTTTATGATTTATCTGTCACATGTTAATTTATATGTTTGACCTACTAAGGCACACAATCAGTCCAGAATTTCTCTTATACACTATAAGAAAACCCTCTAATTAGACAAAAAAGAATAATTTATTGCAAAAAAATATAAATCTACTATTAACATAGTATCACCACTAATTTATGACTATGATAATTTAAACTCTAAAATTCAACCACAAAAAACTTCCTCACCATATAAATATGGAACCATTATATTTCATATTGTTCAAAGTCTGTGATTGGTCATAAATATTCAAATATTACACCTATATAAACCTATTAAAACAAATATTTTGATATATTCCTAGTTGTCACATCCTCCATACACATATTTCTATATGTCACTCTTTCATCTAGTCATGCAACACATTTGCGTCTTATACTATTGCAGCACACTAACCACCATCAATGAATAATCAATTTTAAATTCAAAATCCAATAATTTACTCAAGTTGGATAATTATTCACTTTAATATGATCAAAAAAAATCATGTCTTTTGATAACTCTTAATATGGTATGTGGATGGAATTAGTAGGGTAGGAGTATCCAGTGTGTTAACTAAAAATCCAAAAACATATATACTAATTTCAAATGATTTTAACACTTAAATAATAAATCAACAAACAATTGATTTTGTTCTCAATGATTTTTATTATGAGGGGGATGTTTGGAATTTTTAGAGATTATATTAGTAAATTAAATGAATTATAAAAGAAATGATGTTGCAACTATTGATATTGTAGCACTATTGAGTTCAAGTGGTGATGTATATGAATCAAAAAGAGGTAATAAATGAATAAATGGATAACCAATTACATATGGAATATATGTAAAACTAACATAGAAAATTTAAATGATATCTTTCTCCTTGACTAAGAAGAATTATGTGGAAACTTTTCTATATAAGAGTAAATGTGTTGGAGCCTAGGAACATTGTGTTATGGTTATAATCTTCAGACTGCAAAATAGAGTGAGATTTCTTAATTGGTGAAGAAAAGAGGTATTTCACTAAAAAAACACTATCACATATCAACTAACCAAAAACATGATTTTAAGAAGTATATCATGAAATATTTATCAAAATTATACACCATAATCTTTGGGGGATCAGAATTTGGAATTCTAGAGATAAAATTCGCAGAACACAAACTGTGATATTGCATTATGAATAATTCTGCTCAAGTGGAAAATATAATGGCTTTTAATTTACTTAAATATCATTGAACATCCCCTTACATCAAACTGTGATATAGTATAAGGTTAAAATATATTATGCTTAGGAATTTCATTGAGAGAAAATACACATTTAATGATTTATACTCTTCTATATATAACATTAATAAGGATATTCTTGCTGAAGAGTGTATAATTGAATCCTTGAATGCTTGTTATGTTTATCTATCTACCTTTAATGTTTTACCTAATTTTATATTGTATGATAATTTTTTTATCTCTTAATACAACATACTCATTCATAATGGATGATCATACTTTTATGAGTGAGTAATCTCTTAAGTGATGACTAATCAAGAGAAGTAGTATAGTTATTTATTATTAATAGATTTATTTTTATTGTTGATTTAATTTATTAATTCATTATTATATTTGAATTAATATTTTCTTTACAACATTGCTATTTTATTAGATAAAAAAATTAATGGGGGATACAAAATGTTATAGGAAAGTACGGGACTCTGATATTAGACATTATTTTTCATTATAATTAATATTGGTACTTAATGAAATTTAGTTTAGTTAGATTACTTCTACTATTTTGAACTAAAATTAATTGGATAATATTATTTAAAATTGACCAATTAATGATAAATTAATATTATGGGTTCTTTAATAAAATAAATTCATTTTATTACACAAGTTAATAACTATATAATTTTTAGGAAACCCCTAATTTGAATTTATTCAACAATCGATATTTCAATAAAAATGTCTTTATTGTCAATGATCTATGTTTATAATTTGTTTTTCAATTTTTTTCTCTATTTTGAAAATTTTAACTGAAAATTATGAAACACTGTCATGGCTCGGATATGTGACCTATTCCCTGTGAATCAATCATGGACTCCCCACTACCATACTAAATTTTAGTTGTTTCAGTTTTATAAATAGAATGAATAGTATTTTCTAATGTTTGAATAACTACCCATAAGGAATGATGATACATAATGGTCTGTGGTCGTTTTAGTACAATTTTTGGTGATAAGATCTATATAACTAGATAAAATTCTTAGTATTAATTTCTCAGTTCACTTATCTTTAATTTTCTATTTTGTTAAATTTTCCCTTTTATGTTTGTGGCTATTAATGTTTTTTTATTTTATGAATAGGTTCATGAACTATACTCCATAGAATATATTGAAAAGTTTATATAGAAGCATACCTTTATCTTTCATCCCCGATATTGATATATACCTTGTACTACTAAAACATAATGATTGTAGACTAAGTACCCTTTGTGGTAAATAAATAGATGGAAACCCAATTTGATGGATCCCAACATACACAATAAGAGATGGAATTCATTGAGTGTACAATTTTGTTAGTTAATGGAATACTAAATGCCTAATTAGGGCTCTAATTCCAAAATTAATAATGATAAAACCAATTAATAAAATCATTGGAACATTGGAAACTTGAAGAAATCACATAAAATGTCTTAAAATCGTATTAAAATGAAAAATTTAATTAATATGGTTATTGGATTTATTACTTGAGAAGAAAACTATAAATTTAAATCACCAAAATAATTATTAATTAGATAAAATTTAGGAAAATATAAAAAAGGATAACATTATTTTATGGAAGCGCAATATAAAAATATAAGTACACATATAAAACATTTATGTGGAATTATTTTTAAACTACCATGGAATTCATCTTGTCTAAACACTACTAGTATTGTACCATTAAAATCCATATGCCTTAGAAGTATTGGAAGCAACCAAATAGGATGCTTTTATGCGTCCTGACAGCCAATCTAAATTAAATATGTTACTTTCAACAATTCCACATTAGAAAGGTTTAACTTGGAATTAATGATAAGTGAGATAATTTAGAAGATAAACATGAATGGTAATAAATATTTCCTTGAAAAAGAATTAAATAAAAAATAAATTAAATTAAAAATTAATACCATGCTAAATGAAAATTCATTAGTTATGATGATGAATCGTATAGATTTTATTTTCCCCCCTAAAGAATTATTTGGACTAAAGCCTCTACATCCTAATTTTTTCATTCATCTATATCTCTTCATGTTTGACTATTTTCACTATTACACACATCTATTGATCAGATATTGGGAAAATCATTCCTCCAAACGTTCAAAGATACAATGAAAATATGAAATGTCTTTTTGAAATGTATTGATACAAAAAAACATTCAAATATAAAAAAAATCGGCAGCACTTGTCCCTCATAAAAAATGTATTGATTTTTAATTTTTTATAATAAAATATAGAAAATATTGATTCATATGATAATGATAAATAATAAATAAAAAAATCATGAAAATAGACCCCATGAAATAAATTCCACTGAATATGTAGATTCATCATACCATTTATTCCTAATCACAAATTCATTATGTCTCTTTATTGGTCATAACTCAAGGGATTATACTAATTAAATTTTTATTTTTATTTTCCATGTATGAAATATAAACCTAAGTTATAATTGTTGTCTAACTTTTCCAATGTTAATAAAAATCAATAGTTAATGTGGTTCTTATATTAGAATAGTGAACTGCATATTATCAATAGTATATTTGAAAATAGTTAATAGGCTATGAATAAAATTAGATTAAATTAAAGGAAATAGAAGAATGATATTTCCATTGAATCATTCAATCTGATTAAAATTATTAAATATTATTGATTATCCATAGTTACTTTTTTTTTAAAATATAATTAAGTAAACAGAAGGTCACTTATAGATTTTCTTAGAAATACTAGAGCATATAGTGAAATAAGAAAAGGGTGTAAGCATATATAATTTAATACATATCATGTTATGAAATAATATAATAAAATATTCCTTAAATGGGTAGATTAACTAAATTGAATGAAATAACATGTTATTAAATAACATCATAAAATAAATTGAAGAGAAATAATGAATAAGTATTTTTTATTAAACATATAAAAGGTAAGAAACTTATTGCTTTTATGAAATTAAAACATCTCTATAATTTCATATAATGTATGAAGATACATACCTTTTCTTACCACCAAATTAAAGACCCTTAGAAAAACATTCTATGCTAGAATATCATCTATAGTGTAAACCATTGATGTTTTTCAAGGGCAATCATAGCCATAGATATTTCAGATCAATGATTGCATCTAAAATAAACACAAAGATATAGAAAAATATAAAATTTGAACAGAACTAATTCTTTTAAGTTATTTCAATTTAAAAATAAACTTAAAAATTAAAATTAAAAAGAGACTAGTTTGAAATTTTTACTCATCATAAACCATGAATTACCCAAAAGAAACCATAAATTATAAAAAATACAAAGCACCAATCAATAAAAATTGATAAGGCCCCAAAACATTATAATTTCTAATAAGATCACCCATAAATATGAAGCACATAAAGACATATATATTTGGTCACATTAGAGTACTAATAAAATGAATGACATTAATAAATCTCCACCATAAATTAAAAGAGAAGGATGAGAAATAATAAATTGGAATTGTTACCTGAAACAAAATGATTACCAAATATAGTGGCTCCAGGTTGGATTATCTTGATAATTATTTCCAGTAATTGAAATTAGGATGAAGAAAATATGACATAAAAATACTAAAGAGAGATCTTATGAAATATTTGATTTGATAAAGTGAATAACCTAACTAAATAGATGTGAAGTGTAAAAGAAATATGACTCCCTGTATATATCACTCCATGCATCGAGTTGATTTGAATGAAGATTTGATTTTCAATATTCGACGAGGGAACCAAGACAGATCAATTCCTTGGAAGGAGATAGGTGGATAAAATTTTAATAAAAAACTTATACGAAATGAAATTCATATCTATTCATGGAGAAGACCATGAATTTTACCAGAATTAAGGTGCAGAGGTGTGATAGGGACTGATCATGACAACATCTATAGTTACATGACATGATAAAAATGGAATTTTGTATACTAAATAAAAACTAACATAATTAGATGATAGATTAAATAGATTAAAAAAAATATATAATCTATAAATTTAGTGTAGACTCTTATAGTGATTGATTATTAGGCATAGGCAGAAAACACATAATATATAGTAACTAAGTCGGTATATATGGACACAAAGAAAATATATAAATTCATAAATCAACTAACATAGGCCTGAATCTAACTAAAACTACTCATTGTTATACATGTCATGCCAAAGGAAAAACAACCCATAAATTTGAACGAATTTAGAAAAACTGATTCCATTTTAATAGTGATGTTTTTTCACAAAGTGAGAATGATAGTCCATTGGAAACTAAATACCAAAGGGATGGGACGAAGAATATGCAACAAACAAGAGATTCATTATACATTCATTCACTGCACATAACATGTATTTTTTTATTTTTCAAACCCCCAGTAGAATTAAACCACAAATTAATATTTATATATAAATATAAAATAACATATATTAAGAATTACTTCATAATAATTCAATATTTTTATTATCAAGATTAACCAATTTTATGGGTTTAGTGAGAACCCTCACAAAATCACCCATAAAATATTAAAAAAATCCAAATTCAAATTGTAGAAAAGACCATTTGACAATTTAGTACATCAATAAAAAACCATCATACCAGATTAAGAATTATTTGAGAGAGAAACTAGGAGTAACATCAATCCAAGAAAACCACTCCCCACCATGAAAACTTGCTAATACAGGTGAGAATCAAAACCTGAAACTCTACAAAAGAAACACCTCTATGCGTAAGATACAACAACCACACCAAGAAAAAGCTATAAAAATTCCAATATGAGTCCCATATTAAAAAATTCACTAATTACCTTCTACCACACACTTATTGAACCTTCACACAACAATTATGACCATCGTGTCTACATCCAACAACTTCATAAAATTCACATCTTCTACTGTATGAGGCGTTCTGCTCCATTAAATCAAGAATATTCTTTCAAACTACTATATACCACTAAAAGATACCTATAAAGAAATTACAATTCCCTCTCATTATCATTAGTTTCTTCTTTAATAAAAATATTCCATTATATAGAATATGAAAGAATGAATTTATGTTCAATGTGAACTGTATACTAACTACTAGGAACCATTCCAACTTAATAGTGCAAACACTCAAAGGAACCCAATGTTTTACCACATCTAATGAAACTCCATGAATTAACTAGGGGAAAATAAAATGTAATGTATGAACTGTAAAAACATTCCATTTAGCATTATTAGCCAGCTCACTGGTGTATAATTATAGTAGATCACCCATGAACCTAACCTCTTTATGAAACTCTTTGACTAGTTTCCACCAAAGACCATTCATGGGGCAGACCAATATTTCCATGGAATGTTTTTGATGTAAATAGTATAATAGATGAAAAGAATACATTATATGGATCTAAATAAGAAATAGAAGAAAAAAAGCATCAAAAGAAAATGATATATGAATTTAATGGAATCATGGGAAGGAATTATGGGGCATGGTCTATGGATATAGTAGGGTCTGTGTCTAGGGGAATCAATGGTGGGATAGAGCTGGTGACCTATATAGGGGATCAATGGTATGGGAGGGTCAGAACATAGGGGGTTTTAATAGGGGTATAGAGGATGGGGGCTTGACGGTGGGAGGATAGGGGGCCAATGAGATGGGGGATCGATGGTGGTGAGAGGTGGGGTGCTAGAAATTCCACCGGTAAACTGACTCTTTGTGTCTGCTTTAGAAAATTTCTGTGAATCTTTAAAAATTGAAGTCCAAAATAATCCATCTTATAACACCTTCAAAGCAATCATTTGAGTTCTAAAATTTCCTCTACATACAAGTGTATGATAAAACGTAAGTACAAATTTAATTTATTCCTTAGGGATATATATCATAATTATGTGGTCATTTTAAATATTTCTTAAATATGGATCTTCCTATATATAAAAATTTTCCTTAGATTTCAATTTAGATGTTTGATGGATGGTGAAGAATGGGGTACCTTTTATGTGACTATAAAATTGACCAGATCAGTGGATCGGGGAACTTGGGTGACTTTTTATTGTTTCTCACCAAGGAAGGAGTCATCTAGCTTCATCTTTGTGGGTGGATGTACCTTAGCAGTGTGAGGTGACCTGCTCATGTGATCTACCACTAGATTTTCAAATCCCTTTATATAATATTTCTATTGGTCAAACTCTTACAGAACCAACATGCACCTTACCAGTATTTATTTTTCATTGGCTATCTTTATTAAATTTCTCATTGTTTCATGATCAGAGAAAATAATTATCTTACTTCATAATAAATAATATTGAAAAATGTTATAAAACATTAAAATTGAAAAAAAAATGTTTGTGTTTAACTTATTTAGGTTGTGTGTAGGATTTATAAATCATTGTCTATCACTTTTGGGTTATCATAGACTTTTCACGACAACATATCTCCCATGACCCTGTTCAATATATCAGAATGTATCTCAAAATATAAATTAAATTTTGGTGGAAATATTATGAGGATTATTGTTTAGATATCTTTTAAATTATCAAAATCTATCCTATATGAATCATCAAACACAAAATTTGTTTCTTTTTTGAGTATGTTAGTTATAGAAAAAGTAATTTTACAAGAATATATGATAAATCACTTATAGAATCCAACATTTACTAAAAAGGATCAAATATTTCGCAATGTGGTGGGATAAAGAAGGATACAAATCACATCAATTTGGACTTGTCTACTTTAATACCATCATTATAAATTATGTGGACTAACAAAATTCTCTTACCCACCATAAAATGGAATTTTTTAAAGTTTGAAACTTGTTTTTTAAAATTAAGTTTCTTAAAACATTTCAAAAACTATCAAGAAAGGTTTCAAAACATGATCCATAAATAGTGAAATAGTCACAAAATACCTACAATCAAATCTAATTAAAATATGATAAAATTATTACCATGATACATTGTAAGGTACTGGGGAAATGTAAAGACCAATGGCTATCCTTCAGTAAGAAAGTATACTGAATAGACAGGTGAATATGATTTTTTTCATGATATTTTAGTTCTATTTTTACTTAATAATACCAAGAAAAACCATCAATTAAATAGTAGTAACCCTTACCCACTAGCATATTTAACAATTGTTCTATAAAGGGAATGGGGATGAACTCTTTTCTTACAACATGGTTAAATTTGTAGTGTTCAATGTAGACTCTCAAGCTATTTTCAATTATTATTGGCACTAACTCATTATTTTCATTCTGTATAACTATATATAAAGATTTCTTTAGATATATTTGAATGGGACTTAACCATTAAGAGATGGAGACTGTATATATGATCTCATCTCCTAAACCTTATTTTCACATCCTCTTTTACCAATTTTATGAGGGTTGGTTTGATACTCCTTTGGGGTTGTCTTATATGTTTGGGTCAACTTTCTAAAAAAATACTATGCAAATAGGTGGTAGGGATAATCCCTATAATTTTTCATTTTTTCCATCTTATTGACTTAATTTTCTATTTAAAACCCTCCAAAAATTTATTCTCATGATTGGGTTTTAGAATATTTTAGATTATTACTAGAAGTTTCTCAATTTTTTCAAGAAAATTATACTTTAATTTTATAACAAAAACATTAATTCTAGTTGAAAGGGGTTTTATAAGGATGTTTTCAACTCAGTTTTTCAAATTCTGGTAGGCAGTACATGTAAAGTAGAAGTGTTAGAATCAGTTTTGTGAAAACCTTCAATATAACCATCATAAATTTCGTAAAACTTCTCAAAACATAAAATAGATTCTAGATTTTATCTATTTTTGAAAAATAGATTAATCAAAGAAATCAACAGTCTCCAAAGTATCTCTAAATCGAATGATGTCGTCAAATATTTTAAATTATTCTTTTACAAAACAAGGTTTCACTAAATAGTAAAATGTGAATATATTTTTCTCTTTATGGGGTATTTCATTGAATCTAGAATATTATAATTCTTTTTATTTTCTAAATAAATAATTATAAGAGTACCCACATTAACTGTTATTATTATTTTTATAGTCTTTATAAATTTCCAACCTATATTGATAGGGGAATTAACTTTACCTCTTTCATCCTCCACATTCAAAATATTGAAGTAAGTAGAGGAAAAAAACCTCATCCAACTACAAGAACATCCTTTAGATCTCCAATAGGATACATGGTTTTCAGTTGGAAAGTTTTACAACCACTCGAGTGTATTTTAGTAGCCCTATTTGTAGGGAAGAATAAGCAGAATAATACATTTCATTAATCAATCCTCTCAAATCAATGTGTATTAGAAATAGTGATATATCCTATAGTGTAAGGAATAGTTAATGTACATTGGTCTTTGAATTTATTAGGTATTTATAGTGTTGTAATGGAAGATAAATTTCCAATATGATTTTCCTTTTCATATCCTTGCAATCCCCTCTTCAGAGTGCACAATTACTTGATAAATTTTTCATACATTGGGATTTTTTGAATGGTTTCTAGTAATGGTATATTGATCTATAAATTTTTGAATATCTTTATAATCTGTTTCTATAATGATTCTTTATTAGTTATCATGGTTGTTTTTACTCAAAAAGGGAAGGGAGGTTGGGGTTTATGTAGACCTTCCACCTTGGCCTTTCCCATATCCTTATTTTATAAGAGTGTCTCCACTAGTAATTATTCTTAGGATCTTTTTTAGATTCATATTATTCAAGTTTAGTGGTATATAAACATATATATTTGGCTTCACATAGGGGGTTCTTAATTGTTACACGACTCCTAGTCACTCCATAAATTGTTAAAACTGAAATTCCCTTTATGGGTACAAATTTAATAAGTAAGAATATTACCTAAAGTTTAATTTTTCAAGACATTGACGGTATGCATGACCTAGATTTATTGTATTTTAAACTTATTCAATGATAATCCATGGATAGTGAGAGTAATGTTTTGACAATTTTGGGACTCTTCATGTTGTCTCAGTATATCCTTTATGGTGGTTTCATGATTTTTTTTCCTTATTTGTAGCCCGTAAATGGTTTCAAAGAGATTATTTAAAAGAGTGTGGGCTATGAATTTTATTGGAAACCATTTTGAAATTGTTTCCTATGTGAATGTTGGTTCTTAGCTCCATATTTATTATTTTCATAATATATGAATCCATGATTGTTTCTATTTTTTTTGGGTATTGCCTTTTATACATGAAAGGATAGCTTTTAATTCCTTGAACTAGAGGGAATCCATCTTTATAGTGATCCGGGGAATGAAATAACTTGAAGACCCAAGGGGGTATAGAAATTATGGTAACTTGAACATTTTTTAATTTTAAATTTATCAAAACATACTTTTGTTCATCAATTTTAGTTTTTTCCAAAGGGAAGTAAGAACTATTTACCTCACGTACCACTCTTACGGTAGTTTTTATATATAATTTCTAGGTGATTTTAAAAATTATCCCTTTCTAATATATGTATTTAACATGGGAATTGTCTATAAGTTCTCCTCAAGAAGAATCATTTGAAAGGTTTTTATCATTGTTAATAAATCCATAGTAAAACGATACAAAGAAATTGTTCTCTTAATATGGTTGGTGTGGGAAGGATATAATCAGTCACTTGAATCACTCCTAGAACTCATACAGAGTTTCTCTACATTCTTTCTTAATATCATAAATTTATTTCCTTAACTTGGTAGTTCTTGAAAGTAGGAAAATATATATGGTGGAGATATTTGTTCTATTCATGTTAAGTAGTGATCACTCTAGGCTATAGGGTGTATAACCATTCCTTGGTTACTCCTTCAAGAGAGAAGGGAAAAACATTAAGATAACATGATCTTTTAAGATTACTCTCATTTTGAAATGAATTAAAACATTGTAAAACTCTATTAAATGTTGGAACGGATCCTATAAATCCATTACATGAATATTTTGAGTGATTTAGTTCATTCCTATTCTTAGTTCAATTATTTATTTGTCATTTATTTTTAAATTTCTACTATTGTTTTTGAAATTTAGTGCATACAGTTCTATTAATTTTCAATTTAGTTGAGGTAAACTTTATCCCGTATTTTTATTATATATAGTAACTATAGTGGAAAAATATAATGGTTATGTTGAGTCATTCAATGGAGTATTATCCTTTCCACTTCCTCGGTGTTTCTTAAGTTCAGAATTTATTCTAGGATTGTTCATTCAACCTCTAGATCAAAACCAATGAGGGGATATGTACTTGACCCAATCATGCATTGAAATAATTTTAAACAAAAGTAAAAGAAAACAATAGTATCCATGGATATATGTCTAGGTTTATGAAAATATTTTAATGGGGATACTAGAAAATGAAATTATGAACCCAAATTAAATACAGTAGTAGTGCACATGGGTTGTCTCAAGAGAGAAAACTACTTCATATGAATTATTCTCTTTTTTAACGGGTTCCGTTTCTTAAATAAATGGTTAAATTCAATTCAATTAAAATTTAGTTTAAAACTATTAGTCTAACCTTGGTTTACCCTCCTCACTCAACATAAATAATTAATCAATTTTACTCTCCTATTTATTTTCTAATCAAAAGAAATCACCCTCATTAGCCTTACCTACAAATTTCATCTTGATCAAATAAATAAAAAAAATCATTTAATTCAATATCTTTACTCAACATAGTGATTTCATATCACCAATTACCACTTATTCATCACACTTATAACCATTTTATGAAGTAAAATATTTCCCAAGTGGCCAATGTGTGGAAACTGGGGTCACGGGTAAGAATAATTTAAATGAAAAGGTAAATGGTAATAATTGATTATCTTAACACCAAAACACATCCAAATAAATAAATAAAAGAGAATAACTATTAAATTTCATAATTTATCATAGTTTTGGGGATAACATTCCTAGGCTCGACCAATAATCTCCTAGTGTGACAACATCAAAGATTTATAATAAAAAGAAATGAATAAATATAAGAAGGAATAGTAGTAGCATCTCTATTCTATTGAGAAATCATGGAAGTATCCCCCTTATAATTATTGGATAGTTACCCATTTATAGTTTTACCTAGAGAGATTTGAAATTTACCACATGATTAGCATGAAATTCTTTTAAATCCTTAGTTTGTTCTAGAACATGTAGAATATTACTCAATTTTAGTATTGAGCCCTAGAGAATTATCATTCCTTATATGTTTTTCAAGGATCCATCTTGAGGGTCATAATAGATTAATATAGAAATATATAATATTCTATATCGATTTTTTACTCATCCCATGGTGGAAATTCAATACTTGTTTGAAAATAATAAGAGGAAAAATGTTATTGTACATTTTCAATTTAGTGGATAACTAATTATTCTAGAGGAATTTACATTGATTATGTGGTTTCAAGCCTCATGTGAGTAAATGAGGTTATTCACTTGTTGCTATTGATTTGAATTAGGTTTAGTGTCCTTCGAACTGAGCTTTGACTTAGAAGGCCTGAAAATGGGTTGATTTAGGTGTTATATCTACTAGATAGTAGGTTTGGGTTCATTGATCCGGGGATGGTCTACTACTAATGAGGTTGTACTAGTGTTAAAAGTGGGCTTCTCTAAGATGGGACCGGTCTCTTTGTCACCTATGTTTTTAAATTTTGATCACAGGCCTGGAACAATATGTCTTAGGCATTTGAAGGTTAGAGGTTTTCCATATTGATCTTATTGTAGCTTTGAACACCTTTGTACTATTATATATATTGGAAAACATTGTGCGACCTTTGGTGGTGATGGAAAGGAAGATCGTCTATGGAGATCACCTTTCAAAAAATATTTGACCAGTTATATGATACTTGTGGATCTAGATAATTGTAACCACACGCTAAGGGAAATACCTAGTTAGGTCCAGTATCTCCCAAGGATTCCTAAGTATGAACTGGATATGGAAGTTCCGTTTATGTATTATGTCAATCACCTAGTTTGTTAGGCTCTAAATTTTTTAAATCAATGTATGGGGAACAAACGGAGGTCCCTTTATTATTTATCCTATAGAGGGAACACACTTGAAAACAACAAACATTTATCCTTATTTTGGTATTGAGCTTCAATCATCATATTTATATCCCATCTTATTTCGGGTACTCAGTATCATAATTCACCCACAATCTTAGTTGAGCTTTAGTAGTTTATTTAGGATTCTTAGTTTGTCTATGGGATGATGTTCATTTGGTTTCATCCCCAATTATCAGTGTTAATTGACTCAAAACATCTTCTGCTTAAATCATATTCATGAAATAAATTACTAAAATTCATCATGCTCGGGTGCATCCTTGAAGGAATTTTATCTTCAATATTATCTTCATCCTTGAGTAGTTGTTGGTGTCTTGGGTGAAGATGAATAGAGGAGACGGGTTAATCATGTGGTCACATAATTATTGGAATCTTTATCAACCATGAGAGTGATTGATGGCTTATTGTAGCTTTAGCCAGAGGTGAATTATCTGGGGTGGTGAACTTATTGTAGTTTCGATACCTTTCTAAATTTTTCATGTATGGTAGATTGATCAACTATGGTGGATTTGTGTTGTTAATATATTTAGTCACATGATATTTTTTTATGCAATCAATCAATCCATGTCTTTGTGGGATTTTCCTTCATGGTTGACTGAGAGTTATCATGAGGTCGTTTCACTGATCACACCTCCTTCATATGATAACATGACTTGGTTGTGATAAATTCTAATCAACGGTCAGTCGAGTGACCATGCACCTTGAGGGTTAAATTATTTGAATGAGGTATTATGTCTTTATTAAACATGGGTCTTTCATGCAGTGTCATCACTGGTCATGATAGGTTGAAATTTTCACTTCGAGTTAGTTCATTGACCATTAGAATAAGCCACCATAATCGTTTTCCTTTTAAAATTTTCAACTTTAATATAATAATTTAAATATAAAAACTCAATGAAGGATTTGTCTAAATTTAAATGGAAAACGAATATAACTAATTTAAATATGAATATTTTCATAGAAAAATTTACACCAGAAAATCATTGAATCAAAAATTGGATTTCCATAAATTATAAATATAAATTAAAATTCAAGAACTAAACTATTTAGATCCCGATATGATTTAAACAATTAAAAGTTCAAATAAATATTCTTTTGAGTAATTAAATTATATATCATTAAATATAAATTAATTTATTATAATTAATTTAAAAAACATAATAAATCACAAAGAATCAACATTTAATCCATTTTTTAATTAATTCAAAATTTCAAAAATTATGAAAAATAATAATTTACCTTTGTTTTAAAATGGATAGAAGGTATTTTAATAGAGAATTACAAAGAATTTTTTAATTTAATATCATTTAATAATTTTACAAGGAAGCAATGGAATACCCCAAAAATTTTACTTTTTGGTAGGATTGAGATTTACACTTTTGATATTAAATATTCATGTGGCTTTCATCCTTTTTCCCCTCCTATTGAGGGTATTCTTACTGCAACTAATTTTTAGGGGTGGTACTATATGATACAGATAAGTCATGGGTGATAGATATTTTATTGGAAATTGATTGTGTGTGATGGTTTAAACCTTTTATATATTGGGATTCTTCCCTTATGTTCATGGTGTTGGACAAGACTTGGCCTTAGAGCGTTGAATGAAATCTTCCAATTAATGTCTAAATTCTGCAAATAATCGAAATCTGTTGAGGGTATTTTGAGGGAATTAGAGAAGTTTTCAATTCATCGTGTATATTTTCTATAAATATCTATAGAAGTTTCTCTTATGGAAGTTTTATACTTTGGAAATAGTCCAACCCCTTACACTTAGTGATGAAGTCTATAACCCTCTTATTTTCACACTATTTACAGTTTGAGAGAATGAGGATTGTTTTTTTCCTTAGAATGGATCTAAACTAGTGGGGGAACTATCATCATAGATCTTATAATTTATGATATAACCACTGGTAGGTTGTTATATTAAACAAATGTTGGCCTCTTTAGTGCTTTCATGAAACAGTTGAGTTTTTTTGACTTCATATTTCACCGGAGTTACCACTATTGGGCCACATTGAGATGTGAAGTGCATGAGGTGATACTTAAAATATCCCATGTTTTTAAATATTATAAATATGGGATTCCTAAAATTGGGTGGGTAGGACTAAATTCCACCCATTCATGATAAATACCCCTCTTTGGTTGCACAGGAATATTCCACCCGTACAAGGATTCCATTTTAGTTTAATGGTATGTGACAGTGACAAGGATTTTATATTGGACCATTATTTGGGCCAAATATTGAGTGTAGGAAGTTGGAAGATATTTATATGGTCATCTCACCTATTTTTTTGATATCCATGTTTATTCCTTCTATGATAGCTTGCCTAAAAATTGGGGGGTTTCCACCCTATGGGAGGAAATTCATAGAAAACTATGACTATCAAGGATAAATATATAGGTTTTCTATGCCCTAAGTTACTCATATGACTGGACTACTCTCTTGTTGGTCAAGAATACACCTATAGTTCAGAGGAAATATTTTCTATAAGAAACTTTAACTTTGTAGTTTTACTTAGGAGAAATATTTCCACTATGTAATTTGGCATTGATTCTCCTCAGTATATCAAAATTAATTTCATATTTAGTGATCCATTCCTTAGTGGAAACGCTCTCAAAATATTTGGATAGTGGGTGGGATATATTCATTCATTTCCCAATATATTTTTTTGAATCCACTAATATGGAAGTAGTTAGATATTTAAAGGAACTCACAAATCTTCATTCTTCTTATGATGTTAGGTTCACATAATTTTTTCACGTGCCTCAATGAAAACCATATTTGGAATGATAGATTCCTCATTTTGTTCCTTTATGATAAATTAATTTCCATGTTATCTATAATGTTGATATTGATGACATTTTTTGATGCATAAAGTGAAATGGGGATCCTATCTTCATAAGAGTTATTGGGGGAACTTTCATATTTTGAGTATCAACTGACTAAAAGATCACAATCCAACCTAATATATGATTTCTTGGTAGTTCGTTAATCTTATGTATTCTATGAGTTTCATTTTATATCATCCATGATCCCCTAGAAGTAGTTTTTGGATAGTTATCTTAAGGGATTATTAAATGCCTTTTGCATATCACGCTACCAATGATAGAGATTGACCATGAAGTGGAAAGAACATAGAGGGTGATTTAATAAACTTTTATCCTAGTTTGAAGAAGACAGACTTCTTTGAAGGATTAGGAGGGCTAACAATACCTCCAAAACTATCCTCTAGGATTATTATCATTTTTTCACCGTCACATATTAGATCTTCTATGGATTTTATAAACCCATGGGTGGTGGTTTAAGTAAAATAAATCCCTTAGAACTATGGGTTAGGGTTTCTCCCAAAATATTTTTGAGGTAGTTGTTATCATAATATTACTAACCCTTTAAGACCTCATTCATGAATGAGGTGGGTTAATTAACTATTTAGGTTGAGAGGACCTTGTTATCAAAGGTTTTTCTATGGTATATGCTTTTTTCACTATAACATGAGGCTCATTTGGAATTCCTGGTATCCTAATGCAAGGGTTTTTCCAAATATCACTATCATCGAGTTTGTTGCTTTTGGGCCTTAGGAATTACATGATACTGCTAGGTAGAATAATTAGAATATTAATATCTTGGACTTGAGACTTGGAATAAAGTGATGAAATTCTAAGATTCTTTCCTCAATGAGTCAGATTGTCCTGTGAGTATGGTAAAATATAGGGATCCATATTTTCCTCAACCTTTGATATGCACATCAGGTGGGGGTATTAGTGACTACATGTTAGAGGGACTTCATACTACTGAGATATAAATATTGGAGTCACTGAAACATCATTCCTACTTTGGGATTCTAGGATATTGAGAATAATATAGGTATATTAAGTGGTAGTGCTCATTTATTTCCTTAACATGGTTAGTGTACTCCCTTTAGGGAATGTGACTTTCCTTGAGATAATAGAGATTCACCCATAAATTTTGGAAAATTTTTTATATTAATCCCTCATTCAGAACCTTTATTATATTATAACGGGATGTGTTTATGGGCTAAAACATGAAAGGTATTCTTTCGTCAACCAATTACGTCCAAATAACCATGGATTTAACCTCATCCACTATGAGGGATACTTTGATCATATTTAGATACAAAGGTTTCTTCTTTGATATTTTTTAGAGAAGTTGAATTGTTTAGAATATCCTCTATTGTATAAAAGTGTGAGAAATATAAGAGAGGTACATATGATTATTATTACCTCATACTATCATTTGAGCAGGATAAAGTATCACTAGCTGGTGATGAGGTTCTTGGTGTAGCTAGACATGATTTTTCATGTGCATCTTGATATGAGGTAAAATATAGAGTATCTATCATATGTGGTGGTACTCTTTATTGATCAAGTAAATCATTAGGAGGAGGACGTTTAAAATGATAATAATAGGAAGTACCAATATTATTTTGATCATAGACTCATCATCATGGGCATGGCCTCCACTTTGGTTTTATGTTTCATTGAATGAAGTATCCTTAAAACACATTCCCTAGAGATGAACTCCATATTTATTAACTTAGTTCCCATAGGGTGTTCCTTTATGTTTACTAAATGTTAATGAGTTAGTAAGTGGAGGAAATCCTTATTGGAGGATATTTATGTTGTGGGTAGGTCCTTTGGAACCTAAACCATATGGAAGAACTCCATGGACGATCTCTATATTTCCATGAGGACCTCAATGGTGAGTACTCTAGAAAATATGTATAATGTTTTTGATTTTTGTGTTGCATGGAGGGCCTCCATGATCATTTATTCCTTCTCCCATTGATGAAGAAGTGGTATATTCTTTGGATACTAATGAAATATGATGAAGAGTCTCATTAATATCGATTTTATTAGGGTAGTTATATAATACAATTTTTAACTATATTTTTTCAATTATAAATATTTCCTTCTATATATCCTCTATCGGATGACCATGGTTTGAAACATGATCATAATTTGGATGGTATAATTTAGGTAGTAACCCTTATAAGTGGGAGCCATACTAAAAGGTTCAACAATTGTCATTATAATATTTTGATGAATTTTTTTTATTATAGTAGTGATATGAGCCTACTCATGTGATTCCATCAGAATGTACTGATAACATTCCTAGATATAGTGGGGATCCAAGATATAATCATGCTCATCCACCATAATATTATTATAGATCCCTTAGGGGAGAGCAAGGATATCCACTTTCACCTTGAATGACACAAAAATATAATAATGGGATTCATGATGGTTTGAAGGAATATGGTCTTACTTTCGAGTCACCACTAGAATATACTGGATGCCTTCTTGAAGGAGAGAAAGAATATGGGATTAATTTTGGATCACAACCATAAAATTTCAATGTGATTGTTGAAGGTGAGTAGGAAAATAGGCCTACTATTCAATCATTTTTGTAATATAGTAGCATTATTATTGAGAGTGAGAAAGGATATGGGTATGTTCTATGGTTTCCAGTGGAATATTCTAGAAGGAATAGTGGGTGAATGTGGGGATATAGGCCTTATCTTTAGACACTTCTATGATATTCTAGAATCATTCATGATTAAGAATAAGAATTTGATATTTATCCATATATTTTGTTATCATAAACCTACCTTGATGAGAGGTACTCCTGGGAAACCTAGTCTATATAACTGGGGTTGGGATCTCTAATGAGAACTCCATAATAAAATCCCAGGGGGATAGACTGTGCTGTGATGCAGATAGAAGTGGTTAGTGGAAGAAATTATGGGGAGCTCCCGAGTATCTATGTTGATGATATCAACTTACTCCTCTACCTCCCTTATATAAGGGTGGTATTTGAAACTGTGATTTGGGGAGAGGCTCCCAAAATAGTTTGATATAGCAGTAGGGGCCACATGATACTCTTTGACACATTATTAATGGGGTGACCACTATGGATTTATCTCATGGAATATTTTATAATCTACTTCTATAGTTGGGGTGGATATATTCAAATAGTACTCCCACAGTAGTGAATTCAAAAGTTGGTGATGGGGGTGATGAATTAGTGATAATGTCATTATAGTCTATGGGGATACGACTTTTGATAATACTCATGACATATATCTGGATAGGACTATAAACAATGGTTTTTTCACATTCCGTTATTTACATTTGGATTTAAGGAATTATTTAGAGGATTACTAAAAGGGATTTCCTAAAAGTGGAAACAACCACATAAATTAAACAAATTAATGAAATATCCTAAATAAAATTTCATGGTCGAGAGGATGGGCGGTCAGGATCACCTCACCTATTTAGTGTGGAATTATTTCCTACTATAAGACTTTCTTAAAGTTTTCATTTATATTCAGGAATCCTTACTATAATTAATATTACTATTGGATACTACTATGTAAGTGATTGATTGAATCCATGCATCACTGTGAACATTTCTTTGTATTAAAAGGTTCTTTGTCTTTCATTTTATTAATTAATTATTATATTGGTTAAATCCACAAGAACGGGCACTCGTGAATTTATTTTCATTAACAGATGTAATATGTGTTATTATGTTGGGAGTATTCCCATTATAGGGGCTTCTTAAGTATCCCTATGAAGGGAATTAGAAGCCATAAAGATCAGATCCACTTAATGGGACACCTTATACCTTTTAAGGCCACGTGAAAAGGACTAATGTGATGCCATGAAACCATATACAAGGGAATTACCTTTTAGGGTAATGTGTCTAAGACCTATAATAATCAGTTTTGTATCATTACAAATATATGTTATGTTATTTAGTTTAAATTCATTTAGCAAGGACTACTAGGTTAAAGGTTTCCAAAAATGGTTAGTGTAGAGATTATATATGAAAAACTCATTCTATAATATAATGTTTTTTGGTAGATAGACAAGACATGGTATAATTGATCTCATGGGGAGTATGTATCGATGATCATGGGTTTCAAAATGAATTTGGACTAGTGTGGAATACTGATTAGACTCATGTGGAATATGGCCGAATTAGAGAGAATTTATGGATTATACCTAATAAGAGAACCAAGATATGTATTAGGGTGTTGGTATTGAACCTAAAAGGGGAATCCTATGTATTAATAATAATAATAATAATCAATGAAAATATAATTCTAGTTTCAGAATTTAAGGTCATGTGTCCGGACTGGTCCATATATTTTAATATTGTGGGGTAAGGACATTTGTGTCATGAAAGGGGTTATAGTAATAGATTAAGTGGGGATTTATGATTACTGATGACCAATGTGGCTCAACCTATAAAATAACTCAAGTTATGGTTGTTTTTGGGATTACACCTAATAGGAATCCATGAAATTTATTGAAAGAAGGAAGGATACATGTGAGCTTATGAATATACTACTTGCAGGTCATTGATCTAGTCTATGACTTGGGTAAAGGAGGGTTTTAGGGATTACACCTATTTAGAAGCCCATAAATATGTCCCTACCTCATTGAGTAGATATAATGGGTCCACTAAATTATAGATTCGATAATAATCTTGATAAGGGGTAACTAGGATGAGTAATAATATCTAGGGTAGGTTTCACCAACATCCTCTTAACATGAAACCTTTCTATTAAGGGAATTCATGATCATAAGGGTGAAATCTGGTAAACTTATCCAAATAATGTACCTAAAGAGTCTATGGTGTATGATTGGGTGGGTAAGATCTTAGGTAGGTGGCTCAGGCAAAAGGAGTGACCATGTATGAGGACTTGGGTGAATTGGAGCCCAAGAATAGGGACCTGGGAAAATTAGAAACTAGTTATGAGAACTGGGATAGGGAACACTCTACCACTAGACTAGGGAAAATAGATTCCTTGGTATATAATATTGGTTTAATTGGTTCTCAAGTACATACACTTGAGTGAATTGTTTCCATGAATGGGTACCTAGGTGAATTGTTTCCTTGATGGTGTATCTAGGAGAATTATAACCCTAATATAATTATTAGGGAAAAATTTCATCCTAGTATAAAGGTTGAGGAAATTGTTTACCCTTAAATGATTGGTAGAGAGAAATTTCATTCTATTATGAAGGTTAGGGTGGAAATATAAACTAATATAAAGGATATGAAGAAGTTTCACCCTAGTGTGTACCTGTGAGGGGACTCAGGAATGTAGAAAAATAGTATCATTCTACTAGGGTGACCTGCGTGTGTGGTTCCCTTGTATAGTATTCCCAAGATGGGGTCATTTTTCCTAGTTCTCAAGGAACATTGAATAAGTGTTCTTTCATGAAGGTATTATTATTAACATATTTAAATAACCCAATTACCCTACTTTTTTAATTATAATCCTTAATATTTAACATAAAAGAATCATCTAAAGGATATGGTAAAGATGGAGTGTGTTCAAGGATTGTCTCAATGTTTCACTTTCTTCCTACCATATTGTATTCCCGAAATAGGATGCATGGGGGTATTTATAGGTAGGTAAACCTAGGGTGCATGTCTCGGTAGGTAACCACCTCATATGCACTAGTCAAGTCATGTGTTTTACACAATAGGAATATAATAGTAGTTGGGCACAAAGGGCATATAGAGAGTGAAGATTAGACACACAGAGGGGATTTGGGAGAAATGTCATGGGCTCAAAGAAGATTTGAGTGTAATTATACCCTTGATTTTCCAAGAATATTCCATCTAATTGAAGACCGAATCCTTACTAAATGGTAGAACCAACACCATTTCCAACTCCAAATATTTATAAAATAATTTTTATCATGGACCATTAATTGATGTGTTTAAAAATGTACCATAATGTCATTTTATATAAGGAAACATCCTAAACCCATATTAAATGGATCTTTTCATTTCAAAAACCCTTTTCTATTATAGGGTAGTTTGAGTACATGTTTATTAAATAAACTTCTCATAAGCTCCATGAAATATTTTTCACATTCATATGTACAAAAGAAAATAACTCCCTTTCAAGTCAACATGGTCCATGGATTTGAATTTCATAAAACATTTCTCCAAAACAGTCTATAATATGAATCCAATCCAATTAAAATATAGATCTATATTATAGTGGTTGGTCTGGGTCATTATTCAATCACCTTTAACTTGGAAGGATCTACATATATATTCTCACTTGTGATTACATGACCAAGAATGATACTTTTTATACATATAATTCACACTTTCTAATTTTTTTTAAATATATTCTCATCTCTCAAGGTCCTCAAAACAATACTCAAATTATCTCCATGTTCGTTCTTGATCTTGGAATATATGATAATACCAAATATAAATACTATCATAAATTTATTTTGGTAATATCTAAAGACTATATTCATTATATTTATGAAGATAGCATGGGAATTTTTAAGTCTGATCGGTGTCTCTATGAATTCATAGTGTCTATATCAAGTACAAAACACTATCTTGGATATATCATCCTTTATCACCCTTAATTAATGATATCCAGGTCAATGGATAATCATTGAGAAGTATTGATCCCCTAAAATTTAATCAAAAAAGTCATCAATATAGGGTAGATGATAATTATTCTTGATCAATATCTTGTTAAGTTATAGATAATCAATACAGATATGTGTTAATACATCTTACTTCTTATCAAATATGACTTGTGAAATATATGGACAATAACGTAGTCATATAAAATCACTATCTATATTCTCTTAGTGTTTCTTATTCAATTATTCTAATTTAATTGATGTTATTATATAAGGAGTCTTTGATAAAGGCCTAACACTATGAGTTATATAAAAACTGAAACTCAAGATCTAGGGGGAAAATAGGAAAATATTGGGGAAAAATAAATATAATTTACAATTGGAATCTCTTCAATATTGAGTTTCTGTCTATATATTTGAGAAAAATACTCCTCGTGATTGGTTATTAATACCCATATAATGGAATTAATCCCTATAGGGATTTAATAGTTAACAATGTACTAATATATAATCATAGGTTTATCTAGAAAATGAAATCTTATTTTTTATCATGAAATTTAATATAGGATCTACATAGAGATAGATAGTTAATTTCAAATATAACATCAAATTCAATTAAAGGTAAATAATAAGATTTTTAAGATTCACAATCCAACAAAATTATATCAGGGATGAGTTGTATACCTAGGATGCAACTAATGCACCACAAGTATTTTTCACTAATAATTCAATATCTAGTCATTTGGAATATATATTAATATTATTATTTACTTTTAAATATATGATGTAATTCAAAGAACTAGTCTCAAATGATATATTTTCAATATTGAGTGTACCTATCAGTACTCCAACTTCATGATTTTTTTCTTCAATAACTTACTAAACCCAAAATGGTTAGTGTGAGTATTAAAAAATAATCATATGATAAGTAAAATCAATACCTACCACTTTAGATAAGGGAATAGATATCCTAACTATCCATAGATGAACCAGTATCACTCTTTATATCCTTTTACCAACTAGAATAATATCTCATCCTTTCTTATAATGGAGATCAATCCCAAAGTCCCATATTTAGATCAAGGATTCTCCAATATCCCTCCTTATATCTATACAAGTTCTATGAATCCTCATCCTTTCTCAAACACTCCTTGGTGGACTGATTTGGCTATAATCCACCCTCAATTAATTCTCTTGGATAATTCAACTCTTAATTTTGGGATTTGTAGGAACTTATTATCATCAGGGTTCTATAACTAATTCACCTCCTTATAAATTTTAATAAGGAATAAGATTTGGTTTTCACATGGTCCTTCACCCAGAGATCTTTTAATGAATTCAAATTCTAACTCTTCCAATGGTATTAAGAGATTTTTTATTGAGATCCACCAATATCATCTGTTAGGTTAATCTTTTTGGGTTATCTCCATCATTCCAAAACCCCATGATACTTATAATGATAGTCAACATGGTTCGACGATTTTTTATTTAGATAGCTGGTACTAATTTTTATATCAACCCATTACCCCTTGAATTTGTGTTTATGTATATGTCTCTAAAACTATAGAGAAATTTGGATGTATATATATTTAGAATGAATTATAACACAAGTAAGTGGTAGAATTTTAGTCTTGCATGAAATTTTCCTCCAATTTCGACAAGCGTTTTCACCCTAAATAGGCTTGTATGTGTGGATCGATGAAACATAACACTTACTCAAGCTCCAGTCTGTGAGGATGAAAGAAAATGTTACTTGAGAATGGTCAAATGGACTCTATTTATTCCAATAAAAGTAACATAGTCTTGTTTAATTTCATAGATGAGGCTATGACTTGGTGGGAGTGAGACATATATAATGTTATTACAGAAGTATTTATAGTAGACTCTGTGAAAATATCTGCCTACAACACCCTCTTTAAAACCCTCTTTAAATGAGAGTAAGACATGTGTATCTACCATGGAAATTCCATTTATTATAAGGAATGATCCCAAAAATAAAGTTGAGTATGAATCCAGTAAGGAGTATAAGAAATAGATCCAAAAGAAGGATTAATTGGTTAGTGTTGAGTTCAAATCGGTTGATTCCCCCCTGGAAATATAATTTAAATGGATTATAGAGGACTCAAGTGATGATGTTATTTTATAATCTAAAATCATGAGGTTGGAAGATGACTCATGACAATCTTAAGAATTTAGTTTCAATCATATTTCTCTTTGATTTATGATTCTTTAAGAATTACCTAGGCAATTATTGTGGAACATGTGGAACAAAAAGCTATGTATGATCCTGGAAGGTTGGATAACCCTAGTCTTCTAAACTAAACTCTTGACTTGAGATTCAAAAAAAAAATAAAAATATAAAGGAGGAATCCAAGGTTGAATATAATGAGCTATTTCATCAATTTAGACTTATAAAAAAAGCATTATCATATTTTAGTTTCAAAACCTGGTTTAGGTCCAAGATATTTAATAAAAAAGGAACTTTATGGTCTCATTAAAGCATATGTAGCCTTTTATTTTTCCTCATAGAGATCATCAACAATCAAATAAGAAGAGAAGTTCTGGTAATACTTTCATTTTGACTCTAATGTAATAATGAGTAAGAAGGATGGATTTTATTCATTTAACTATGAGTTTTTTCTTAGAAAGAAGATTGGATGGCATAAAAATTATACTAATTTTTTAAACTAATGATGACATGATCAATGGTTAATAATTTCATCAAAAAGTAGCTTAAGTAGAAAAAATTTTAGAATCCTGAGGGTTCTCTCTTTTCACTAAAATGAATAAGAACATATATGATAATTTTGTAAAAGCATTTTCAAAAGATATTCTAAATATAGTTAACAACACAATTATAATATCATATAAGGACTAGGACAAAATGGCTCGGGAGATATTTTCCTGGGTCTTTCAAGAACTATATTAGAAATTATTTTAAACTCAAATTGATTTCCTTTTTGATGAAACAACTTCTATGCAATTTTCATTTGATGGTAATCTATAAATATTGGACCTACTTACCTCCACCATTATAGAGAAAATTTTGTAATATCCTAATATTCACATCTATAATTTAATATGGAAATATTAGTGAGCCCATTCTATTATGAGTTTTGTTAAAACTTCACCCCAGGAGGTATTTTAATTTTTTCATAGTTTTTTGTATCTTGAACTACTTGTGGTTCCCACTAGACCCAACCCAAAAATTGGATTATTAATCTTCAAAAATTTAAAAAATGGATTTTGAAGGAATTTAAACCTATTATATTTTATGTTCATTCTATATAACTTTAATTCTAATATAGGCTATTTTTATTTTTATCCTTTTACTATTTATTAGATAATTCCCAAAAATTAAAAAAAACCTATTTTGATAAAAACTGAGACAACCCAACTATAGCATATATATATATTGAAACATTTTAAATAAATATTTATTAAATATCATAATAAATCTCACCCTGTAACCTATAGATTAATTTTGTTTGGAGATTAGATACATAACTAACTGATATTACAAACATTCTTCGGAAAATCCCACATATACTATTCACAAAATATTCCCTTATAAGTATATCATACATAATATTATTCTTCATAACTTGAGGAATTGAAATATATGAAAGGGTGAGCTTAGATACTCAGTAAGTGGTGAATATAAGAGATATCAACTGAATATCATAAGTGAGCCTATGATTAACATGTAGTCATGTGAACATAATCAAGGCACCTAGATATTATCAGGGCACATGAACATAACATAAGGAAATCACATGCAATAAAACATGAATAAAAAATCATGAATCATATTATACAAATTTCATCATGACATGAATTGGATTGTGGAATCACAAGGAAATTTTCATAAGCCATTACATAGGCATATAGAATAATATAAAAAAGTGGCATAAAAATGTGGTGTAACACCCTAATATTTTTAATAGTTTTCCTTTAAATAAATTTTATGTTTAATAAATTTTATCATATGAAACACCAAACTAAAAAACCATGAAATATTAAAAAAAAATTAAGTATTAAAAATGATTTTTATAATATAGACATTGAATTAGAGGTTATAAAAAAAAGTAAACTCCTTAAGAAATATACATGGAAAGGAGAAGTAATGGAATAAAGCATTAGAATTATTCCATATAAGAATCATTTTTTCTCTTAATGACAAGTAAGTTGTATCACAAGGATTTTCCTTAGACCAATACCAAGTTGAGCTTCAAAAAGTATACCTTGAGTGAAATCCTCGATGGGAGATGTCAAAGATCATAGAAATCAATTTGATATCCATGCTAGATGAATCAAAACCAATTATAAAAATTATTACTTATCATACCCTCAAATATTATGTGGAGTTCTTGAGGGTTTTTTAAGTAGAATAGAGGATGATACAAACATATACTTTTTAGCATAATATATGTTCTCATTATTTGAAATTTTTATAAAATCTAATTTTAAAGTAAACCTAAAGTTTTTTATTTAATAAAATTTCTTGATTAATTACTAGAAAATAATAAATCAATTTTAAAAATTTGGAATAAAATAAATTGATGTTTAGAAGACCTATTTTTTAAGGAATTGTATTCTTTTATATATTATGTATTTTTTTCTTTATTAAACTCAATTGATCTATTTTGAATGTTGAATTTAATGAAATTTATTGATATTAAATATAAAAAAACAAATTATTAATGAGTTAATAATATTTGATTGGCAATAAATAAGAATAAATTCAATGTTTTCTTAAAAATTACATTTTTCTAAAAAATATTTTTCCACGTTATGTGTTATCATATTAAAATTAATTTTTATATATTGTAAAATTTTAATAGAGTAAAATACATATCATATTTTCAATAATCAAGTCAAAAATAGGTAATAAGTTCAATTTATTTTTTGATCATAAAAATAATGTACCGAAGTAATAAAAAATTAGTCAACAAGGTTAAGGTTAAAATGAGGTAAAAATGTAAAATCAAGAGTTAACATCTAAAAATATCCAAAAACAACATATATTAATGGGTTTATAAAGAATTTATCAACCAGAAATTTTATTTTTGTCTCTAATTATAAAATTTCTTTCCACTTTCCTTGAATCATGCATCTCTTTTTATATTAAGAAATTATTATTTACAAAAATGAGACCCCTCTCACATATGAAAGTACCCCTTCACGACCCCATTATCCACACACCTAATGATTCTTAGATCAAAATATATCTTCAAAATATCCTCCCAACCCTATTTCGCATGTTATAGAGGTTCTTATGTCACAAAAAGTTAAATCTAATAAGGCTTAAGGAGTGGTCTAAAGTTGGATATCAAAAGAAGATGTAATTATTTTAACCAAGATATTTAAAGTTTATTTATTCTAGAAAACCATTAAAATATATCTTTATCATCATAATATAATTAAATAAATAATATAATTATACTGAAATGTTATTATTTATATGTTTAAACCATTATCAACCATCCCCCATCCATTAAAAAATGAAAATATCGCTTGCGTTATGATCAGATGATTACCTCCATGAATGATGTATTAAATTTTTCACCACCACCTTACATGGATGGTTATAAAAGTGATGTTAATGAATAAATAATATATTTATTACAATATTATAATTATTTATATATATATTAAGTATTATATAAAAAATATAAATAATAAATGATTATTATAAATTTAACTGCATAAAAGTGAATCTTAGGACACTTTTCTTAATTTGAATATATTTTATAAAACCTATAAAATTATAAAATAAAATAGAAAAATAGATATATCTATATAATTAAGAAAATATGAATCTATTTTATTTCTCCTTTGACAATGATCAATTCAATGAAGTAGTTTTTGAGGAATTGATCAAACAACCCCAAGTGGCCAATGAGAGTAAAAAATATACAAAAATTAATGTTATATGATAATAAATAGATCATAAAAAATTAAAAATACATGAAATAGGTTCTTAAGAAAGTATTTAATAAAGTTAATGTTATTATTTAAGAGGTTAAATGCATGCACTATGTGTGTCGGGGCTTGAGGTAAGGGTTATTTATTTCAATTTCAATTACTTGAGACATGTTTTATATTATAGAGTAATTTAAATTTATAAGGTTTAAATAATACCTTATTTACTTTTTATATCTTAAATAATTATTATTGAGATTTTAAATTTCATTTAATCTCTCTATTTCCCTTTTCATTTGATTCATACATTACCTAAGTTGTAAGGATTATTTTTGTTAACATAATTTACTTTCATTAAGTAATAATATTTATTATTAAACATAATCCTTATAAGTTATATATCTTCCAGACTATGATTATATTATATTTTGTTACCATTTTATTTCTTGGGGTTAGAAGTATTCTTGACATCTCACCTCCCTTTGGTTTACAATTCATCCCAACAGTTTCTTGTAAGTGGACTCCTCGTTATATATTTTTTACAGTAAGAAATATTTGTCCATCCTGTCTATGTTATTTATACTATATCAAAAATGATTTTCTATATAATTAAAATATTTATTAAGTTAATTTTTTATTATATTTTAATTTCTTTAAAAAAGTTTTAAATGGAAACTTTTTATCATTTTATACATGGGGAATTTTTTATTTTCTTTACAAAAGTTTGAAAATAAGTATTCCTTCTTAATATTTTCTACGAGAATTACTTTTCACACTTTTATATTAATTATTAATTTTCAATTTTAATTTCTATTTTTCATATTTTTTGAAAGAAAATCAGATTCCCATTATTTTATAAATTTTTAATTTTAAAAATAAAGGTTTATGTCTTAGAAGAATAAATAAAGGTATTTCATTCCACTTAAGTATATTTTTATCTTAAACACTATATTTCCGATTTTTAAATTAATTTATATTAACGGTTTCGATATTTTGAATTATTTTAATAATATGGTTTTCAATTTCCACTTTTTACCCCTTGAAATAGACTTTTGAAAGTGTCTTATAATTTTGTTTTTACAACAATATTATAATAGTTTTATAAAAATGTATTTTGTAATTTCACTTATTTTTTCTTCTGAAACCCTAAAATATTGATCACTTTTAGAGATATGTATCATGTATTACCCTATAAATTGTATTAATTATCCTATATATCTCACCTTTTTCATAAGAATTATTTTCTACATCACTCTTGATCTCTCTCTTAACTTTATTGGTTTCCATAGTGTCCATATTCATTAATATCATGGATATATACTATATCACTTATATTATTTCTACATTATTTTTATGGTATTTAATTAAATGTATACCCATTACTCTATAGAGTTTTAGTTTGAAGGGTGTTTAACAAGAAAGTTGTTCCATTTTTTGACACGGGAAATACTGAAAATTTTTATACTTTTTTTATAATATGGATTTTTATTGATAACCAAGGCATGATGTTTATGTATTGTATCATTTATTCACTCCTTAATATGATGAATGAGTTGGAAATAATTATTAATGGTTGGTTATTTGAATTATATAACCCCCTTTTTCATTAGTAGATCTCATGAGACAATGTATCTTAGGTACTTGATATGAACCTTATCTGTTTATATATGATGTCTTGGCACAAGGCCTTGATGGTTTTTTATGATATTCGGAATTATGAATTCCATAACTATGAATATTAGTTATTTTTATCCATTTCTGTGTTTACATCATGATGTTATCCATGGATATATCACATTCTCATGTTATTATCTATATGAAATTATTTGATTATTTTTTATTCTTATTATCTTATTCATTCCTTATTCATTCCATGCTAACTTTTATAGTATGTTATAATTTAATAAGAATTTTACCCCACCCTTCTCATTTTTTCCTTTTCCCCAGTTTATGAAAATAAGTTTTAAGTATGGTATGTATTTATGAGTATCATTTGTGGAGAATTGGTTGGGTGATGATGAAGAATTATTGTAAATTAAAGAATCCTTGGTTTAGTGGAAAAAAATACACATTACATGTGAAAGATATGGGATTAATTAATTAGTGATTTTTTTAATTATATTAAAATATAAACTTAAAATTTCTTTATTTTTTCTGTGACTCAATATATGTAATTTATATTTTAATTATTGATGGTTAGGTTTGGTTCACTTTAGTCGGTATAAAACTAGTATAAAGAGAAGATATTTTTAATAATAGATTCATATGTATAGGTCTGGAGCATCACATGCAGCATAAACATAAGCATAGAAAATAATTTATTCTATTTTGGTTCAATTCTAATACTATCATCACATAGTGTATATAGTCCCATTGTTGATTGGGTTCACTCTTCATTTTTATGAGCAAAGCAGACAATGTCCCATAATGGATTGAGTTTACTCTATTATACATTACATTCCATATTATGATATATAAAGATTTACCCAATGAATTGGAGGGATATATAATTTTTGGACCACCCATAAAATAATAATAAAAAATCCTACATTTGTTTCTACATGAACATGAAAACAACCATACATACAACATGGTTTAGTTAACCCATGAAAAATAAAAGGGTTTTATGAATATTTCCACAAAACATTTTTATAATCTATCCAAAGAAATGAGATGAATTGTATAATTAGATCATATCATTTCTTAATCATAAAAAATATAAAAATATGCTGAAAAAGATAAAAAACACTTTATAAGAGTATTTGAAAATTAATTTGAAAAATATGAAGAAATATAATTTATGATTTAAGTAATTATTATTTCAACGGAAATAATTGATAAAAAATGAGAATAAAAATTACTTTGGAAAACTGTGAAAACATATAACGGAATATTAAAATAGAAAATAAAATAAAATTACCATATGAAGTGATCATGTGGAATATATTAAACAAATATTCCATACATCCAATTTTTTTTTCATAATAACCATTATTAAGAGGTTAAGTGGAAACCTTCACAACCTAATAACTGGATACCAAAAAATCCCAAAACATTATTATTAAAAATTTAAATTATAAACAAAAAAAATCCACAAAACAATTTTAAATTTTTATAATTCAAACCAAAAATAATAGGAGCATGAATTGACACCTTAGTCCCAACATCATATTTATTGTATGATAACATCAACATGTTAATCCCTTCACCTTCTATTCTTGCTGGAATCACCCATATGCCTCCAATTTAATATATAAAAAAATAATGCAAATTATAATATCAATCATAACCATCAGTAGAAAAGAAAATCGTTTTTTATCTCCCATAATCAATCACTAATCCACTGAGACTACTAAAATTTTCGTTGAATAAGATGAAAATACCATAAAATCCATCCCTCAGTAATAGAAAACTAAAATATTATTGAACAATAATACACCCAAGAAAACACATATCAAAAATATTAGGCATAAAAGTACAAAATATATATCCGCCAATTAAAAACCAATAAGAAAAAACCAAAAAAACACCCATAAAACATCAACTTTATCACAAAATCCAATAGATTCAAAAAAAAGCCACTAAAATAATCAACAATGATAATCATATCTTTCACCAAAGTTGAAGATGTGACTGATCTAGGAATAATGTAAACTAAAAAATGACCATGGGAAGAGGCTATGAATACTAAAAAGACACTACCACTAGGACACATCATTATAGTAAATCCACCATCAAATGTTTTAGAGGAAAATGACATAATGGAACTCAACCCTTGAAAAATATCCATATGCCTCAATGCCTACAAGGATGATTCAATGACACTTTTTGTTGGGATACCTACCAAATATAAGAATAATATCACCAAATAAAATACTTGGGATCCCATATATTGTAACACCTCACTGGGTGGGTATTGAAACAATCATAAACACCTGAAAAATCCTAAATAAAGTCAGATTCAATAGAAAATGGCCCATGTAGAAAATATTAAAAAAAGATTCATTTAAAAAATTTGTATAAAAAATAAAATTTAATAGAAATTATCTTAATAAATAATATAAGTATAGATAATAATATCCATAAACTAGTATAAATAATATATATATGGATAAGTACTCTGAACTAAAAATATGGGATACGGTCGGCTCTACTTATAATTTTTTTTATTTAGTTGTGAAATAATGGGATGTGAAATCATAAGAATACATTTAAAACATACAAATAACCAAAGGAGAATAACATGGATGGTTTTTTATAAGGATAGAACATAACATTTCCCAAAATAAGAATTTATATATTGACAATCTTTATTTAAATGAAATATTGAAGAAAAAATCTTACCTTCGATTCTCACTTGGTCAGATACAATCTAACTTACTAAATAATAAAATTAAATTTATTAAATAACTTTTTAAGAATATTTTTCATATAATTTTAATTAAACATTATTTTCTTATGTTTTTTTATAATAATTTTACCAATATGTTATGTTCATATTAACCGCTATATGGATGTTTGTTTAATAGTTCCAAGGACACATTGGTTTATTGATAATGATTAAAGTTATTTTCAAATGATCCATTAACTCTAATAGTGTGAAAATATTATTTTATTTTCATTATAAAATTTTAAATGACTCTAAATATCAATAAGTATTCTGAAATAGGCTTAGTTTATTAAATATTAATGTTATCATTTAATGGTTGGTTCATTTTAGAGGTTTTATCACCCATTATGAACATAATTTTTTAAATTAATTTTATGATTATTTACCCATTAAAGAGTATAAATCTTTTTATTATATCATAAATAGGTTCATATTTAAATAAAATATTTTTTATCATAACCATACATTAAGACAGTAATATCCTTTTTAAAACAACATCCTTATAGGTGGTTATACCGGCAATGAGCAGATGTTTGTTTATGAAAAATCCTATTGTGTCATTAAATATTTTTGGAATTATTATTAAAATTTTCTAATATCATATAAATTATTAAATGTAACTTGTAGAATAAATTTTATTATAAATAAGAAGAATATTTAAAGGAATATAAATGAAATATAGTGATGTAGAGAACATAACTTACTCCTTTGGATGAAACCTTTGGTAATGGAATTATGAATTCGAAGGGGGGTCGTTTGATGAGTGAAAAAATTACCGAACATGGATACGATATTTTGAGGATGGATTTATCATAATCTAGATAATCAAACAATCCTAATGTGTGTGGATAAGAGGGGTGGTGAATGGTTGTGTTTATAAGGGGATGAGAGGGGTGTTTTATAATAAAATATTATATCTTCAAATATTGATCAAACATGTGACTCAGTAGTAATGGTATTATGATTTAATAGTTAATGGGATATTATGATATTCATAAAACTTCTAGAATGATCAAAAATTCATTCATGTGAATTACTATAAAATACCGCACGTAAATAGTACATATATGATATTTTATTATTCACTTCCATATTTTTTTATTTTATGAAAATTACAAAAATTTCACTATAATAAAATTTTGATGTGATTATTCCAGAAATGAATTCTATTTTATCAATTTCAATTCATAAATATGAGAAATTTATCTTTAAAATGAAAACATAAAATATATAAAACCCAATTTTTAGATAAATATCTTTTAAAATGTTAAATTATTTCAACCTTATTTATGACCAATTAATAACTAATGTATGAATGTTTATTCATATTATATATATATATATATTTAATTTAAATTATATAATCCAAATATGACATATTTTAACTTTTAAATAAAACATATCATATATAAAAAAATAATTTTTTAAATACAACATATTTCATATACTATGAGTCATTAAATTTCTATTCTTTATAACACCTATATTATTTAATGGTTGATTATTTACTTGTTTTACTAATAATTAATTGAATTTTAGCAACCTTTTTTATCAAAGTGATAATTTATTTTATAATAAATTAAAAAACTCTATAAAATATTGTATATTTTCATAAATGAATTAATAATTTTTTACATTAATTACATGTCAAATATTTTATGTATAAAACGTTATTTAATTATGGATATAAAGTACTAAATTTAACTATTGGATACAAACATATATCCATATATCCAATGAACATATATCTAATAATCATATATATAATGGCCATATATATAATAGTCATATTACATTCTTATATATGTCCTCACATGCTTCACTAAAATTCATTCATCCTATTTATTTACTTCTCTCCCAAATTTCCCATTATTTTTCTCATGTTTTCATTCTTTCCATAATTATAATCAGGGGTATGATATTCATGTAAAATAATTAGGTTGAAAATTTCATATTTGTGATATTTCTCTTTACTTGTGGTTTTATTTTTTATTATAGTTTTCATAATTATGTATCATATTGCTTTTGAATAATGTATTAATGTTTATTATTCATTATAATGTTTTATCTAAATAAAATATATCACGGTTAATTTTTAGTTTGGTGTTTCATGTGAAACAATCTATTCAGCATGTTTAAAAAATGTGGGATGTTACATGGAGAGTGTATTAAGGATGGAAACTCTTTTATAATTATGGTGGTGATGGGTTTCATATGAACATATAATAATCATATGTAGCATAAGACAAACCAAAACATATGAGGAATTATCTTCAATAAATTAAGGGCATGAATTATCATAAAAATAGTTTACTTAGAAAACATTTGTTGTAGCATCTTCAATCTTCATCCTTCGAAGGAGAATGGTTAATAGAGATCATGACGAGTAGTGAACAAATGTGCCCTACCTCATAGGTGATAAACATTCCACTTGAATCCATTATTTCATAATTAGGATACCAAAAATACAAATGGGTACTGGAACCTTCATTGTGAAATAATAAACAATACTTTGAGAAGAAGATATATTTGGAAGAGGCTCACAAGTATCACACTTCATCTTTCTTTGTCATCACATGGTAGTGTTTTATGTAGGTAATCAAGGAATATCTTTCATTATTGCCTCATTTATTTACATGTTACAATGTATGAATAAATTCTATGGACAATATATGTATTCATAATATGAATACACAAGATCTTTTATGTTTCAACTTATGTAATAGTTTCTGAATAAATTAAGATCATTAAAAGAATGAACATCTGGTTCTGAACAATTTAAAACTATTTAGGGAGAGATATAAATAATATATATATATATATATATATTATTCCTGCATCATATGTATGAAAATACATATATCATATGCATGTATTAAATGTACACTGTATACATAATATCAAATATTATATATATACTTCTAGAATCATATTCATGTGTACATGTTTCTCAGGCATGTACATTTTAGTTCACATATAAAAATCTCTCACTTTTACTAAAATTCCATAAGGCGATTATTAAAAACTTCATAACTCTTTATGAATCGATACAAACTCTTTTGGGAAAGGTTTTCTTCTAAATATATTTATTTTGAACAAACACTTTTTCCAAAATTTTATCCTTATAATGGACTAACATTGTAACCCATTGGGCCTTAACAATATTAACAAAAACTATGGAATCCATATTTCATATATTGAATAAAATAATGGACTCTGGAAAAGTGTCAGTGCTACTCAAGTTACCAAAGGATATGATGTTATCTCCATCAAATATACTCATATCTCTATAGAAACATGTCCAACGTAAGATAAATCATATGTTTTCTATATATACACAAATAATCCTTTTTTAAATATCCTAATAGAAACACTAAACATTGAATATATCAATATAGTATTGGCCTATAAACATTAATTGATTCTATTAAAAAGGCTAACCACATCAATAAATACGTCACAAGTCATTCATTTATTTGATATGTACATCACATGTAACTTATACAAGTATTTGAACACATAATATGTGAAAAAACTATGAATTTATCATAATTTGTTTAAGTATAATTAAACCAAGGACCTTATGTCTTTACTTGTCATACAAGTGAAAAAATCCCATCTTATCTATGCTCTAACTGACTTTATGATAATCAACATAACCAACAACCCTCGTATTAGTATAGTCAATATGTATACTTATGTTAGTAGGGTATAAAATTATCATGATAGGTTTATTTCCAACCTTATGTAGAAGGATTGATAATTAAAATACACCCCTAAGTATATCGATGACTGTATGGTATTCCATGAGATATACTTTAGCAGATCAATCTATGTAATAAGTCTTTACTTATTATATCTTCAACATATTATTTGTATATAATATATAAATATTTGTAATAAATACAATATTTTATTCATTATAACCATATCATATAGTTAAAATCCATAATACTCTCTAATGATCATAGGTTAGGGAAAACTCAAAGTCTCACATTGAGGGAATATTATCATTCAACCTTTAATATAAATTAAATTGAATCAAACATTAATAAATGATAATTGTATATCACTTTTATTATAATAACATGAAAAATTTAAAACCATTACAACCAATATCTCATGTGTGTAATACCCAGGGAATCTATATAACCCTCATGTTGTTTTTGTGGTAGTTGTTTCATCAACATATCTACTACATTCTTCTGAGTATCTACCGAACTGATCTATATATCACCCCTCTCAATGATCTCCCAAATGATATTTTATTTGAGAAGGAATTTTTTAATACTTTTATGGTATTGGGGTTAATTATCTATAGAAACGTCAAATTTTTTGTCCCAATATATCTCAATTTCTCCCATGATGCTAGGAACCACTCTATATTTAGAAATGAACATCATGATCCAAACAACTTACTTTATAGAATCTAGTGTAGTGATGTATTATACCTTTATTTTTTATTCCACTATAGTGGAATATTTGGAACTCTTACAACTAATTTCTCTACAATTTAGAAAAAAAATGAAAATAGATTGAGATTTCATATCATCTTTTTTAGATTGGAAACTAGTATTGGTATATCCCTTTAAACTAATCCTACCCCCTCCCCTAAAAACTAATAACGTACCCTTATTTCCTCTTAAGTACTTAATGATGTTCTTCACATAAATACAATGAATCTCACCAGGATTGAATTTGTATCTACACATTATTTTCAAATCATATGTCACATTAGGTTGAGTACATAATACGAAATATGTGATAGATCCTATGGATAATGCATAATTAATCTTATATATCCTTTCTAATTCTTTATAAGGTTCTTAAATATTCCTAATATTAATTCTATGAAACATTGGTAAATAACTATTTTTGTAGTTATACATTCCAAAACAAATATCACTTTACCAATATATGTGATCTGAATCAATCCAAGCAACCTATTAGATATATCTTTATAGATCCTCATTCCAAATATGTAAGTTGTTTCACCCATTTCTTTCATCTAGAAACATTTACCCATCCACATCTTCATAGAGTGATGTTTCTATCCATAATTTGAAATAAGTAGTATTTTTTTGGCATACAATATAATAAAACCTATTATACTCCCACTAATCCACTTATATAAACAGGAATAATACAAGTTCTTGAAGAAACCAAAAAAATTATTGCATCATCAAATAATATATTCGGACTCAAAAAAGTGTTCTTTAGTTCGTAAAGGGAATTTTTCAATTTACCAACCTTAGTATTATTATTTGGAACATAGAAGTGGTTGGTTTGTAATATATAATGATCCCCAACTAAATTCTCCTTAATGAATGTTTTTTTAGATCCATCTATTTTATCTCATAATCATAATGATCTACTATGGATAGAAAAATCTGAATGGAATTTATCATCTCAATAGGTGAAATGGTCTCTTCATATTCAATACCATAAACTTGTTTGTTACCTTTTCCCAACAGTCCTTATTTATATGTAGACACTCTACCATCCATTTTATTTTTCGTGTGGAAACCCCACTATCACCTTATGGGAGTCACCCCATCATGAGTATCCACTAAGTTCAAAACATGGTTAGTGTGCATAGATTCCATATCGGATTACATAGATTTTAACAATTTTTTAGAATCAAAAATCTCAATACAATATTTCTTGGATGTAGGTTTATATCCTATGAACATTTCATCATAATAATTAGTGACAATAAATCCATATATCTTGGGTTCCTGATGAATCCTACTAGACCATCAAGGTTTTTGGGTAACTTGAGTTGGTTTTACTTCCACAACTCTTTACTGAACTAGATCAATATACATATTAGGAAAACTTCCCATATTTTGGTATTGTAATTATATAAATACATCTTTAATCCCAATAATTAATTGAATTATGAGTTCCTTATCAATTAAAATAACTCTTCATGCCACAAACACTGTTTTTAATGATATTATTAAAGTAACATCTTACAATTTCTTTAGAATAACCAAAAAATAATCATTTACTAGATTTAGAGTAAATATTATCAAAATAAAATCATCTTATAAATTCTTAAAAACCCCTAATATTCAAATAAAATAAAATGATATTATTCCCATACTATATCTCATATGGTTTCTTGGTGACTACTTCAGATGGAACTTTGTTTAGTAAGAATAAAACAGTGTCCAAAGAATAACCCCACAATTAATTAGGAAGGTCACATAGACTAATAATTGATCAAACCACATATAAGAAGATATTATTCCTACTTTTAAATACCTCATTCCATTTTAGTGTTCTAGGAGTTTTAAACTGTGAAACAATTCCATAATATCTTAGTTGAATTGTGAATTCCTGACTTATGTTTCACCACCCTGATCTGATCATATGATTTCAATACTTTTCTCTAATATGATTTTGAACATCATTCTGAAAATATTTAAATATTTAAAAAGTTTAATACTTTTGTTTTGTCATAAACACATACCTATACTGACTATAGTCTTGAATAAAATTAATAGAGTACATAAAACCATCACTTTTTTGTGTACTCATTGGTTCGCATACATCACTTTTTGTAAGGTACAATAGCACACGAGTCATGTCATTGTTTCTCCCAAAAGGTGAAATTATTTTTTCCCAATAAACAATATTTTCATGTATTAAATTATTTATAATCTAATGAGTTTAATATTCTACATCTATCGAGACTTTGATCATGTCTCTTTTTTATATATCCAATGAAACAACACAAAAATTAGGTGGGATTAGAATCAAATATGTCCTTCAAATTATAACATTTAGAAATAGGATTATCCATACCAAGGATATATAAACCATTAATTATTTTACAAATTCAATAAAACATTTCATTATTGTATATAGAAAAATATCATTTTAAATAATTAATGAAACCCCCATCTTTTCCAAACAAGATATTGAAATCAAATTCATGTTTATAGAGGGAGCATACTAACATTTTTTCAATTATAGGATGAATACACTTGGTAAAATTAGATCATTAGTTTTTACCTATAATGAAGAAACTCTTGATCTATTAATTACAAAAATAACTACATTATCCTTCACCAATTCCACCAGTTCATTGTGTCTGTGTTTGTTAGCCCAATTGTGTGATGTACATCTAATATTAATACCCATGAGTCAGAGTTAGGGTAATTGATTTCTATAACATTAACATTTAGAGGCTCTGAATAATTATCCATGATAACACTTATGAGTCCTAGATTCAATTTTTTAGTTGTTTTATAGGTTATACCTTTTAATGACTTCAGAATTATTAATTTAATTTATTCTATAATATACAAAAAAGACATATTGGTAGGTGATTATCATCTATTGTATATTTTCATCAAGAGATTTAAATTAATGTTATCCTACTAAAAATGATGTCCTCATACATCATATCCATTTAGTGATACAGGATATATATTTCATAATTACTTACACTGGTTATCACCTAAGAAATATATGATTATATTGGAAGTTAATCAACCAAATAATAATAGCTTTGATTATTGGATAGTTGATAGGATAACCACTTATCCAAATATATCTTATGTATTCAATAAAATATATTCTTACGGTATCGTAGATGTTATGGATTCACAGCTAGTGTGAACTAGTATAACCCAAACCATGTTGTAAGAATAATCCAACAAAGGATAACCCAGAGATACTCATGTTGAGCTTGATAATACCTATAACACCCCTAAATTCTAAATTAAGAACATTGTATTTAATAGCATGTATGACACAAAACACTAAGCATAGAAAGTAATATAATGTCCTGAGACTTTAATATACATTTAATATTTTAAATAAATCTATTATACATCTTGTAATTAATGTATCACTTAGTTATCTTGTGTTACATTAAATAACGACTTTGTTCGGTAGTTTGATTTACATTCAAGACCGAGTTTTACTTAACAACAATATATTATTAAGATATTATTATTTAATAAAATAACATATAACCTAGTCATTAAATTGATCTTTAAAAATATTATTTACTAACTTATGAAAATATATTGTTAAATTCATTGGTTACAAATTAATTTGAAATAAATATAAGAACTAGTTGAATATAAAGGGAATATTTTTATAAGAAACTATTTTTATGCTCACAAAGTCATTTTATCCAAATAAATTAAATTAATTACAATTATTGAGTGATATTAATGTAATATATATATATATATATATATATATATTATTCAATCAAAAATTATTGGCATCCATCCCATAGATTTGATAAGAATAATATAATAATAAACCCAATATTATGCATAAAAATCTATATTTTTATAAAGGCACTATTACCACCTTGTAACGATGCACTTATTTTAAATATAAATTTTAAAACCATTACAAATTTAATACAAAAACATTATCTTTATTTTTTAAATTGGAAGCTAAAAATTTTCTTAGGGTGATTTTTTTGGAATTTTTCTAAGAAGTTTCATTTTTTAATGAACAATGAAAGACACTCAATTTTAATTCAAAACTGATTATTGTCAATTTTATTTATATAGATTAATTAAAATTTAAATAGATTTTAAAGTCACATTATATAAATAATGTTTAAATTAATTATGTTTAGGTAATTTTAATCAATATGACATTGAAATTGGATATTAAAACATCTCAAACTTCTGAATATTTTTACTTTAAAAACTTTTTTTCTCATCCCATATGTGGGATTAATTTCAAATAATTTTCTGCCATTTATTTTATTGGAATATGGAAAAACTGATTAAATATTTGTTATCCAAATAAATTATAATTTATAATAATGAAAACATAGTTTTTACCAAAAATATTAGTGAAATTAATTAAAATTAATTACAACCATTAAGAGAAAAATTAGCTTAACAAGGGACTAAACATTAAACCCTAGGGCCAAAATGACCTAGAAACTTATTCGAAATCCATTGTATGGACATATTAAGACCATATTTACCATTTTACCAAATTTTTGAATTATTGGATCTACTTGACATGGAGAAAATGTGGATGGAATTCCCATTTCAAAAATTTACAAGAATGCCACTCCTCCAGTAGTATTAAAAGGCACTCAACCGTCCCACTTATTTACACCTCAAAAGACCTTTGAATCACCAAAAAATGCATAAATAAGATCTCAAAATCCATAACCTCATATTATAATCCTAACTTCATGAATAAATCAAAACAAGAATGTTTTTTGGTATAATCCAAAAGGAGTTACCCAAATAAGATGTATCCTTCTTGAATGACCACTTTTGTTTCATTTACCTCTCCACCCATTAAATTATTTTTATATATTTATTATATATTAAAATAAGTATATTAAATATACTAATGTAATTTTATTATAGTTTTTTGAACTACAGCTAGACACACTTTATAACGACCCATACTTTACGTACATTGTTATTACTTCAGAATTGAAGCACACTTATTACAACATTTAACAAAACCAGGAAAGGACCGTATAGGTATAGAGTATTTAGAAACTGGGAAACATAAAAAACTAGTTTATAAAGCATCTACTTTGTCTCCCATTTATTTCATCATATCTAGAGTCCCTTTTTGGAATAACCTACTTAATAACCTTCTACCTGACCTGGAAAAAAACATACAAAAGGGCGAGATCAAATGATCAGTAAGGGTAAACAAAAGAAATATCAATCTCATCAAATACATAAGAACATAACTTTTGGAAATCTTAACCTGCAAAAGAGATCATAATTTCATAACATGGGAAAAATCATTGTAGTGAAATGTAATCCCAAAAATAATAACTTAAAACATGAAACTTTGTGGCATACACACATAATCATAGAAAATAATTTCTTAGTAGTCAAGACTCATTTCCAAGACTATCATAGTGGCAAAAGTCCATTTCTGAACCGAGTTCACTCCTCGTTTCAGTCCTGTTTCACTAAACTGGTTTAACCTGCCATTCCAGCCACGTCTATCTCAGGAGATATAAAATATTTACCCAATGAATTGGAGGGATATATAGGTCTCACCCATCTCATAATGATACCATTCTTATGTGTGCCACAAAATCATAAATCATACATCATTGCATAACCCATGTAATAAAAATGGGATTCTTAAACATCGTGACATCATAAAACAAATAATATAAGATAAAGGAATTCATAAAATAATTCCATCACAACATAAGAAAATCAATTTAATAATAGGGATAGAAACAGAACCCTTTATTATCTTAGATGGAAAATAATTTTGATAAAACACTTGAACTCCATTCTTTAAGAAAATATCCTTTCTAATTCAAAAACACTTCTCCTTTCTTAACTTGTCATACAATTATAAACTAAAAGAAGTTTATTAAAAATAAACATGAAAACTTGTAAAGTAGGATTCTTGGAAGTAATGTTTTAAAAATCCATTCATGTCGTATAAGTTAAAAAACATTCTTCTCGTACTTTTGTCGGAAAAGTCAAAAAGTACCTCGTACAAAAAATGACAAAATATTCCTTTCATATCTTGTACTAAAAACTCACCAAAGGGTAATATTGGATTTAAAAAATTTTAGTTGGATGGATATAATATTACATATTTAGGAAACATGGATGTGGATGATAAAATACACCCCAGTAAATACCAAAGTATAAACAATCTTGGATAAAATGAGATTGTGATATTTTCCCTTACCTTAGGTCCGATTTGCTTCGTAAGTGTCCGAACCTCCTGTATAATGAGTTAAATAATGTTATTGACTTATTCCAGAATCATACATATTTTTATGATATCATATATGGTCATATTATTAGCTTCTTATTAGTAATATTTCATTACTACTTGTTATTCGGGTGTTTATTACTTTTTGTTCTTATGCATGTTTTGTCGAATAAATTCTTATTTTTCTTTTTAGGTTATAGATACCTGATTTCTAGAATGGTATTAGTGTAATATATATCATATTAATTCATTCAATTAATTTATATAATCATTATGCAATGAAGATCATGTAAAATAAGTCGCATCACATCGTGGAGATGATATTCCGTACGTACGCATGAGCGATGATATCGTTCCCATGAACGTGGAATTGTATTGGAGTGTATGTATACTATTTCAGAATAAATATCACTTTTCAAAAATTATATATAGTCATTATTTACACCATTATACCCATCCAAGTAAGGTGGTGGTGTAAAATAGATTACACCATGGCGTGGAGACGGTATTCCGTACGTACGCACGTGCGGTGATTTCGTTTTTTGTAGGATGGATAGATGGTGAAATAGGGTTGTTTCATACTTATAATAACATATCAGTATATGAGTGATACTGATGTTATTACTTCATAATGAAAAAAACTAGAGAAGAATAAGTGGAAGAAGAAATAAAGTTGAAAGAATCGGTAACAGACACTACCTCTTCTTTGAAGTGCCTCTTTGAGACCTCCTCTTAGGGCACTACAATTGGTCTTTGAAGAAGACCAGGACCTCTAGGATGTTTCTAGGGAATTGGAGAAGAGAATTTGGCAGGGTTTTTCTGAGATTGAAGGCTCAAAGTGGTGTGAGGAAAAGAGGGAGGAAGTTCCCTTTTATAAGGGAGGAGAGGGGCACCTTTGGAATAACAAAAAATATTATTTTATTATAAAGTCAAATTCGGTTTTTAATAGCTCCAAATTGATATATTTAGAAGCTAATGTGGGGATGGGTCGAAAGCCTCTCATACAATAGAATTTAGACAAGTTTAGGTTATTATATTAACCTTATCTTCTAGTTTTCACTCTTAGTTAATTAGATTGACATTTACCATGTCACTTTGTATTTTTATATTATATAGTTAATAAACATACCATATACATCCAAAAGACCCCAAGTGGTTCATTAATGATAAACCTATCCTGATATAAGTATCTTGGCCGAAAATTAGATTTTTAGGAATATAATAAAAATTAATAATATAATATTTGTTTTAAAAACTATTTTATGTCAATTTTGACACTATTTGGTAATTGATTTTTGTGAAAATTATAACAGAATTACTAGTTCAAAAATAATTAATTAAATAAATATTAACATGTCATATTAACACATAAAATTATTTTAATTCATAAAAAGTCTCAAATTACATTTATTTGGGTATTTATAACATCAATTATGCCAATATTTCATTAATAAGAAAATTACTGCATCATCATTGTATCATAAATAAATTAAATTATTTTAAGTATAAAAATTAAAAATAAAATACCATTATGTTGGAAATCGTTTTATATTTCTAATGAATATTTATAGTCGAATTTATCTTATGTATATCCCTATATTAAAAATGATTTAGTTATTAAACTTTGATTTTAACTATTTTAACCCTTCTTTAAATAAATTGATAATAAATGTCCTAATCTAATCCAAGTGGAACTAAATGGTCATATTTTATTCCTAAGGTTGTTTTTGGTCGAATTAAACTTATCCAATATAATTAGGACATGTGTTAGGGTAATAATAATAACACTTTTACCCTTGATTACCCTATTTACTTTTAAGCGTGATAAAAAAAAGTAAAAAGTTGCTATTCACCAAAAATTATTTAACTCTCATTGAACCACATTTTAGTCCTTGATATTAACCGTGACTCTCAGATTTTCTAAATTCCACTCACAGAAGTGGTGAAATTAAGTTTTATGAAAAATTCAGTTTTTTAACTACCACTTAGTGGTTTCACTATTAATCAAAAAATGAAAGTTTCGAGAAAAATACCAAAAATTAGGCCTAATCTATATTTGATATTATGAATTAAAAAATGATGTCTATTTTACCATATTCAAAACATATCAGTTACATTAACTAATTTAAAAATTAATTCTCGTCGTCAAAACAAATAGCGTGTTTTAAGAGATAATAACTATCAAAATATTGACACTTGTTTATGTCTCGTTTAAATGTGAAATTACATCCAACGAAAAACATTGTATTAAATTGTAAAAATATATTCTAATTATACTTTAAACCCACTCAAATTAATAATTTATCACTACTAATTATTTCGATTAAAAATATTGTTTTTAATTAAAATTTAGTAATTTTCACTATTCATCAGAATATGAAAGTTATCCGAAAAGTACAAAAATTTCACCCTAAGCTTATTTCGATATTCCGAATCCAAAAATGAAGTCCATTTTGAAAAATAAAATTTAAAAAATTTCAAAAAGTGGTTATTACTATTCATAACTGCTAGTTTTAATAATATTTTAATAGCATATCGTTGTTTAGTGAAACTAGGTATTGCGTACGAAGAAATCTATCGAGGAAGACCATGGTTGCGTGTAAAGAAAGCCAAGCTAGTGTTGTGTGTAGTGAAAAATTCCTTTGATGACTTATATAACATAAAAAAACAAAATATTTCTCATAAAAGTCTCGGGTGTAACATTCTACCCCCCTTAAAATGAATTTCGACCTCGAAATTCGTCACTTTGTAACAAAAAGATGAGGATACCTCTCCCTCATCATATCCTCAAGCTCCCATGTAGATTCTTCTAATTAGTGGTTCTTCCATAAAACTTTCACCAAGCGAGTGGTCTTGTTTCATAGGACTTTTTCGCTATGATCCAGAATCTCTATTGGTTGTTCTTCATAAGAAAGATCTTGATCCAGCGGTACAACTTCTAAGATGAGTACATGTGAAAGATCAGGTATGTACTTTCTCAGGAGAGATTCATGGAACACATCATGAAATTGGGAGAGATTCTGTGGAAGCTCTAATCAGTAAGCTACCTTCCCAACATGATCCATAATTTCAAATGGACTGATATATCTAGGGCTCAACTTTCCCTTCTTTCCAAATCTCATGACCCTCTTCCAGGGAGATATTCGTAAGAACACTTTATCACACACTTCAAACTCCAGGTCTATTCTTCGGTTGTCGGCATAACTTTTCTTTCTACTCTGAGCTGCTCTTATGTGTTGTTGAATAGATCTGACCTTTTCTGCCATCTCATCAACAAGATCAGGTCCTAATATCTTTCTTTCCCCAACTTCATCCCAGCAATTTGGAGTCCTGTATTTCATTCCGTAGAGAGCTTCATAAGAAGCCATCTGAATACTGGAGTGAAAGCTATTATTATAAGAAAATTCCACCAAAGGTAGGTGTTGATCCAAACCACCTTTGAAATCCATAGAGAAAGATCTTAACATATCTTCCAGAGATTGAATTGTTCTCACAGACCGACCGTCTGTTTGATGATGATAAGAAGTGCTGAAACTCAACTTTGTATCCAGATTATGCTGAAGACTTCGCCATAACTTCGAGGTAAATCTCGGATCCCGATCAGATATAATAGTAAGTGGTACTCCATGCAATCTTACCACTTTCTTTACATATATACTGGCAAGCTGATCCAGAGAGAAATCCTCTCTAATAGCAATGAAGTGTGTAGACTTTGTAAGACGATCAAACATGAACCAGATAGCATTATTGCCTTTGGATGTTTTAGGAAGTCCTGTGACAAAGTCCACAGTGATGTTTTCCCATTTCCATTTGGGTATGGGTAATGGTTCTAACATCCCCTTAGACTTCTGTCTCTCAGCTTTAACTTGTTGACAAACCAAGCATCGAGAGACATATTCAGCAACATCTCTTTTCATGCCATCCCACCAGAAGTACTCTTTCAGGTCCCTATACATCTTTGTGCTTCCAGGATGAATAGAGAATGAAGAACTATGAGCCTCATCCATCAGATCCTTCTTTAATTTTGGGATGGGAGGAACACAAACCCGATTCCTGAACTTTATTATCCCATCACAATCAAGGTTGAATTCAGGAACATTTCTCACCTTCTTTTGTAACTTTACATCTTCTTTCTGGGCCTCTTTAATATTCACATGTATAGATGGTTGAACATTCATTTGAGAAAGATATGATTTTCCCCCTTCCATTATAATTCCATGATCCATCCTTTGTAAATCCATAAATATTGGAGCTTTTGTGATCCTCATCATGGATAAACTGGCATCGTCTTGTCAACTTAATGCATCTACCACTTTGTTTGCTTTCCCAGGTTGGTAATGAATTGAGCAGTCATAATCCTTAGTCAACTCTAACCATATTCTTTGGTTCATATTCAGCTCCTTTTGTGTGAAAATATACTTTAAACTTTTATGATCAGTATAAATGTCACACCTTTCTCCATAAAGATAATTCCTCCTAATCTTTAATGAAAAGATTACTACAGCTAACTCCAAATCATGAGTTGGGTAATTTTTCTCATGGATTTTCAACTGTCGTGAGGCATAAGCTATCACCATATCATTTTGCATAAGAACACACCCCAATCCCTTCTTGGATGCATCACTGTAGATCACAAACCTTTCTCCACTACAAGGAAGTGTGAGTACAGGTGCACTAGATAACCTTCTTTTCAACTCCTTGAAATTCTCTTCACATTCCTCCGTCCAAACAAACATAACTCCTTTCTGAGTCAACTTGGTGAGTGGATTAGATAATCGTGAAAAATCATTCACAAAACTTTGATAATCTCTAGCCAAACCAAGAAAACATCGGATCTCGATTACTGTTTTTGGTCTCGACCATCTTTCAATATCCTCTGTTTTTGCTGGATCTACAGATATCCCCTCTTTTGGGATTATGTGACCCAAAAATGAAACTTTTTGAAGCCAAAATTCACACTTAGTAAATTTGGAATAAAGCTTCTCCTTTCTTAGGGTCTTCAATATAATTCTCAAGTGATCTTCATGTTCTTCCTTACTCTTTGAATAGACAATAATATCGTCTATAAAGACTACCACAAACTGATCAAGATAGTCTCTAAAGACTCTATTCATCATATCCATGAAGATAGAAGGGGCATTAGTAAGACCAAATGGCATCACTATAAATTCATAGTGTCCATACCTCATACGGAAAGCCGTCTTTGGTATATCCTCCCTTTTGACCCTTAATTGATGATACCCTGAATGAAGATCAATCTTGGGAAAGTATTGAGCTCCGCTTAGTTTGAAAAATAAGTCATCAATGCGCGGGAGAGGATATTTGTTCTTGATAGTGATCTTGTTAAGTTCTCGATAATCAATGCACAGTCTCATTGATCCATCTTTCTTCTTAACAAATACAATAGGTGCTCCCCAAGGTGACGCACTAGGGCGTATGAATCCCTTATCAAGATTATCTTGGAGTTGCTTCTTCAATTCCTGCAACTCTATTGGGTCCATTCTATAAGGTGTCTTTGAAATAGGCAAAGCACCCAGTACGAGTTCTATTGAAAACTCAACTTCACGATTTGGTGGAAGACCCGAAATTTCTCCAGAAATACATCATCAAACTTCTGTACAATGGGAATATTCTTAATCGTGAGTTTCTCACCAACCATTTGAGATAAATAGCCCTCATTTAGTGGAATCAAGACCCACAAGATGGAAGATATTTCTACTGGAAGGTTATGTTCATCCTTGCATTGATAGACGATCATAGATTGATCTGGAATATGAAATGTGACTTCCCTTCTTTGGAAATTGATATGAGATCCATATAGAGAAAGCCAATCCATGCCAAGAATCACATCAAATTCCACTATAGGAAGGATCACAAGATTTTCAGGAAACACTTTCCCACAAACTTCAATCAGGGAAGAATTATAAACTATTGATGTGACTATTGTGCCATTAGGGGTTGTCACAGCTAACTGAACATCTAATTTTTGAGGTAATACGGTGATACACTTAGAAAATTATTCAGAAATAAAAGAGTGGGTGGATCCAGAATCAAATAAAACATTTTCTACTTTAGAGTGGATAGTAAGTGTACCTTTCACCACATCGTTATCGTACTCCACATCGCTGATAGAAATTGCATGTGACTTTCCTTTGTCTTTAGCCTTAAGAGTTTGTTGACATCGACCATCATCATCAACCCTTGGATTTGGGCATTGATTGGCATAGTGCCCCATCTCCTTGCACTTGAAACATTGAAGTGTAGTAGGTTCATCCTGTGTATCCCTTCCTTTGTTTGCATCATTAGGAATATTCTTCTCATCATTGCGGTATTCAAATGCCCGATGACCTTCTTTTCCACATTTGAAACATTTACTTGTCCCTTTAAGATAACTCCCTCCATGTTTCTTTCCACACTTTGAGCATAAGGGAAAGCTCATCTTCTTTTCAGTGTGCTCTTTAGATTTTCCTTTGAATTCCATTTTCCTCTTCTTATTAAACCCATATGACTGATGGGTTACTCCAATATCCATCTCAACATTGAGAGCACATCGAATGATTTCCTCATATCTATTGAAGACCCTTATGTCTAAGGCCCTTCAAAGACTTGGTTTTAAGCCACTAAAGAATCGATCGATCTTACACTCAGGTTGGATAATAATACCAGAAGCGTACCTTGCAAGTCTTGTAAAATTTTCTTCATAGGTACCAACAGATTCATCATCCTTTTTCTTTAGTTCAAGAAACTCCTTCTCCATCTTTGTTCGGAGAGTACGAGGGAAGTACTTATTGAAAAATAAGTTCTTCAACTCATCCCATTCCATGGACTCAATTTCATCCCTTTTCCTCATATTCTTAATAAGATTCCACCATTGATCAAAATCTCCTTCCAAACGATACACGGCTAGGATTACTTTATCATGTTCAGAACATTGAGGAACTGAAAATATCTTTTCAGTAGTACTAATCCATTTTTCATCAACTAATGGATCAGTAGACCCAGTGAATGAAGGTGGACGCTGCCTCATGAATGATTCAACAGAATGTTTCTCCTTCCTTTTCTCGTTAGGAAGTCTTGCATGATTCATAGCTTGAGAATGTTGTGTGATCATGGCTACAGGATTTTGCATTCCAACTCCCATAATGTTTGGTTGCTCAAGGATACAATCATTGCATTTCCTATCGCATTCTGCATTAACACGGTTCCTTCGGGTTCCAGCCATTGACTAAAACCAAGAAGAATAGTGTGAGCAACACTAATTATAATAGGAAACCCATATAATCAAGAATAAAATTTCACACTTAAGGTATTATCATAGGTTATTCAGGACCATTTCTAAAACACTAAGATTGTGTTCTATGCTTAGACTTATCATTAAGGTTCTTACTAAGGCTTTCACATCCTAGTTTCCAGTGGTTGACTATATATTTCCTCTTATACCAACAATAGCGGTCTGGAATTACTTCTAGTGGACTATAATTGATACCTATCAGGGCACTCCATGGGCGGCTACACCCCCTGGGTGGAACACACCACCATCCCCAGTGGCAGCCATTTCCTCATGAATCCCTTGGGCGGAGAGCCATGCTTCGTCCAACGCTCACATGTGAGAGTTCCCAAGGATCGGATACATTCCTACCTCCTTTTCCTCTGATACCAACTATAATGACCCATAATTTACATACATTGTTATTACTTCATAATTTAAGCACACTTATTACAACATATAAAAAAACCAGGATAGGACTGTATAGGTATAGAGTCTTTAGAAACTGGGAAACATAAACAACTGGTTCATAAAGCATCTAATTTGCCCCCCATTTATTTCATTATATCTAGAGTCCCTTCTTAGCATATCCTACTTAATAAAATTCTTGCTGGCCTGGAAAAAAATCATACAAAAGGGTGACCTCAAATTCTCAGTAAAGGTAAAAAAAAGAAATATCAATCACATCATATACATAAGAACATAACTTTTGGAAATCTTAACCTGCAAAAGAAATCATAATTTCATAACATGTGTAACGCCCTGACCCCAGTTGCCTAGAGTCGGTGCATTACTTCGTAACATTGGCATGATCACAAGAAAGATCAAATCTCGAAAGACCGATTGGTTTAGTAGCCTTGGAAACACTAGATATAATCATAAAGTTTTACATTACATTTCAAAGTGAAAAACTACTACAACAACAAAGTCTTCATATCCACACTATTAACCCCTCATAATATCCCTGCAAGTCATTCATAATTTACTTCTTCACTACCTGGGAAAAATAAAACATAGAAAAGGGGTGAGCTCAAATGCCCAGTAAGGATAACAAAATAGCGGAAACTTTCATAAATAAGAATAAACTTTTAAGGCAATGTATAACTAAAACAAAAGCCTTTCAAACATGAACTTTCAACATGGTATGGCATAAATAAAATGAAATAATTCCATTTACTTATTCACATGGATATTCTACTAATCGAATAATCACATGCAAAAATCAATAACCACTTTCATAATGTTGGAATGCATAATGCCAGACTATCATAACCACATAGCCAAGGCCTCGTGCCAAGACTACAAATAAGTTTTTGTCAAGGCCTTTTGCCAAGACACTAGTTTGTCTCATGAGACCTACCGATGCATCGAGGAGCTATAGCAGGCTCCACCCGTCACTTATTAAGTCCAATGCATTCCCATATGAAAAGGTTTAAACATAACATAAACATTCGTATTAAAACTAGCATACGAAATGTCAATAATTTCACCATAAACTATGAATGGTATAAAAATAGAACATCCACAGTCAAACATATCACAAAATCTTCAATACAATATAGAAGTTTTGTATCATAATAAATCAACTTCAAATAATCTTAAAATCCATCAAAGGATGTTGACATAGATGAAATCAATTTTTTTTTAAAGAAGTATCTCCTTTTATTTTGAAATCATTTAAGATCCATATAAAATAAAACATTTTCTTTGAAAATATTCTTATAAGCTTGTAAGGAAATCTTTGAAGATTTTATAACGGCGTAAAATAACCGCACCCGCCGTATAAGTTAAAAAAAACATTCTTACCTCAATTCTATCGAAAAGGTTAAAAAGGACCTTGTTTTGAAAACGACGGAAAGATTCCTTTATAAACCTCTTATAAAAATTAAAATAAGGGTATAAATGACTTTAACCAATAAAAAATGTTTTGAAATACATTTTTAAGAAACATGGATGTGGATGATAAAGATATCCCAGTAGATTATTACGTATAAACAACCTCGGATAATGAAGAGATTGTGAAATAACCCTTACCTTGTACTTTTCCTTGGTTGGGGTAGGTTAACTCCCTGTATAATGGTGAAATAATTGTTATTAAATTATACAAGAATCATATATATTAATATGATATCATATATGATCTTTTAACATTGATTTGTTAATAATATCTTAGAATTATCATCGTTTCGGATGTTAACTTACTCATTTTCTTTTATATGTTTTGTTACATAAGCCATGTTTATTGTATCTTATTCATATCCAGAATGATATCAAGTCCATAAACATCATTTTTAAATCATAAAATGATAATTATACTTGAATGGATACGATGGAGAATGAATCTCATCGCGTTCGTGGAGACGGTAGTCCGTACGTACGCACGAGCGACAATATCATTCTTTTGATATTAAAATAATATATAAATGAATGGTATATCATATATACAGAATCATTAACATGTTATATTTATTATTTACATGAGTTACACATCATTATTATACCCATCCAAATAATATTATATTGAATAACAATTACACCACGACGTGGAGACGGTAAGCCGTACGTACGCACGTATGGTGACATGTTATTCAAAGGGTGGATAGAATACTGAATATGGTTGTACCATACTTATAATAACATCACAGTATATGTGAGATACTGGAGTTATTATTTTAGAATGGTAAGAACAATGGAAGAAGAAGTGGAAGAAGAAATGAACTTAGAAAAGGGTGGTGAAATCATTACCTCTTCTTCGGGTTCTTCCTTTTGATTTGATCAAAAGGGCTCCTTAAGTTGGCTTTCTGATCAAACTAAGGCCTCTAGGTTGTAGTGAGGGATGTTGGGAGATTATTTGGGCAGAGTTTGGCCGAACCAAAAGGCTTTGAAGGTGTGAAAAATGAGAAGGAGGAGTGCCCTTTTATAAGAGGGGTGAGGGGCACCTTTGGAAAAGCTAGAAATATTAATTTATAATAAATTCATATTCGGTTTCTAAAGGCTCCAAAGTTGAATATTCAAAGGCTGAGGTGGGGATCGGTCGAAAACAACTCATCCAATAGAATTTAGACAGGTTTGGGTACTTATATTAACCTTATCTTTAAGTATTAACTCTAAGTTAATTAGTTTCACTTTTACAATGTCTCTTTGTATTTTTATATATTATGGTTAATAAACTTACTATATACATCCAAGAGACCCCCAAGTGGTCCATTAATGATTAACCTATCATAATATAAGTCTCTTGGCCGAACCTTAGATTTTTAGGAATTTAATATCAATTAATAATATAATATTTGTTTTAAGAACTCTTTTATGTCAATTTTGACACTATTCAATAGTTGATTTTTGTGAAACTCATAACAGATTGATTACTTCAAACAAAGTCCATTAAATCAATCCTAATATATCATATTAGCCTAGAAAATTAGTTTAATTCATTAAAAGTTTCATATTATATTTATTTGGGTATTTATAATATCAATTATTTTAATTTTTTACTATTATAGTAATTACTGCATCATCATTGTGTCATAAATAAAATAACTTATTTAATGTCTAAAAATTATAAATAAAACATCATTACGTAGGAAATCTTTTTAGTTTTCTAATTAATATTTATAATCGAAAATCCAACATGTATAACCCTATGTAAAAATTGTTCTTCTAAAAGATGTAAGCTTATGCCATTTTTATTTTTATTTTAACTTTATTAATATAATGTGTCCCTACCACATACAAGTGGCTCCAAGGGGTCCCCAAATTGACCCAAGGATGCCCATGGTCGGGTATGTGTCCACCAATAAGGTTAGGACACGTTCTAGGGTAATTTTGTATTATTATAATATTATTTTTTAACCCTTATTTACCGGATTTACCCTTTAACCATGGTAAATAAAATATTTACCGCAGTAATTATTCAAAATGTGTAAAAATAAAAGTTACCTATTTACATAATTTGGAAATCCTGATTCCAAATATGGAATCCATTTTCCTAAATTCAAAACACAGAAGTGGCAGAAATTAATTTAAAATTAATTCCCGCTGTCAAAACAAAAAGCGTGTTTTTAAGAGATAATAACTATCAAAAGATTGACACTTGTTTATGTTCGGTTTAATTGTAAAATTATGTCCAATGATAAACATTAAATTGAATGGTAAAAATATATTCTAAATATACTTTAAAAACACTCAAATTCATAATTTATCACTATTAATTATTTTGATTAAAAAAGTTGTTTTTAATTAAAATTTAGAAATTTTCACTATTCATCAAAATATGAAAGTTATCCGAAATGTACCAAAATTTCACCTTAGGCTAAATTCAATATTCCGAATCCAAAAATGAAGTCCATTTTCAAATATAAAATATATATAATTTCAAAAAGTAGGTATTACTATTCATAACGGCTAGTTTGATTAGTTATGGTGTGTTAGAACTCGGTGTTGCGTACAACACACGCTATCACATTATTCAAAGAGAAGCGTACCGTAGAAGCTTGGGGTGTTACATTCTCCCCTCCTTCAAATAATTGCGTCCTCGCAATTTCTAGGGTATTACTGCATAAAAAGACTCGGGTGGTTCTTCATCATAAGTTCCTCGGGTTCCCACGTTGCCTCTTCCATCTTATGATTTCTCCACAAAACTTTTACCAGACGCGTCGTCCGGTTTCTCAGTACTTGTTCTCTTGTATCAAGAATCCTGACGGGCTCTTCACAATAGGAAAGATCGGGTTCCAGTTCTAATTCCTCATAGGTGAGTACATGCGTTGGGTCAGACATGTATTTTCTCAACAGAGATACGTGGAACACATCGTGAACTTTGGAGAGACTTGGCGGCATTGCCAATCGGTAAGCTACAGGCCCAATTCGTTCTAGAATTTCGAAAGGTCCGATGTACCTGGGACTCAATTTACCTTTCTTACCAAAACGTATGACTCCCTTCCATGGAGATACCTTTAGGAAAACATGATCACCGACTTGAAATTCCAAATCCTTCCTTCGAATATCAGCATAGCTCTTCTGCCTACTTTGAGCTGCTTTGATGTGATTTTGGATTACCTTCACCTTTTCCACCGTTTCCTCCACCAGTTCTGGGCCTACAAGTTTTCTTTCACCAACGTCATCCCAACAGGTTGGTGTACGACATCTCTTTCCGTATAACGCTTCATATGGTGCCATCTGAATACTCGAATGGAAGCTATTGTTATAGGAAAATTCTACCAGTGGTAAATATTGATCCCACATACCCTGAAAATCAAGTGAGCAAGATCTCAACATGTCTTCTAAGGTCTGAATAGTCCGTTCTGATTGTCCGTCTGTCTGAGGGTGGTAAGCAGTGCTCAAATGAAGTTCAGTATCCAGGGATTTCTGAAGACTTTTCCAAAATCTTGAAGTAAAACGGGGATCACGATCTGAAACAATTGATAGGGGTACTCCATGAAGTCTCACAACTTCATTAATATATAGTCTTGCTAGACGTTCCAGGGGTAGATCTTCTCTTATAGCAAGAAAATGTGCTGACTTGGTAAGACGATCAACAATAACCCATATTGCATCGTTCCTTCTAGGAGTCTTTGGTAGCCCCATGACAAAGTCCATCGTAATATTGTCCCATTTCCACTCCGGTATGGGAAGAGGTTGCATGACTCCTCCAGGCTGTTGCCTTCCAGCTTTGACTTGTTGACAAACCATACATCTTGACACAAAATCAGAAATCTCCCTCTTCATGTTGTCCCACCAAAAATGTTCCTTCAAATCTCTATACATTTTGGTGTTCCCAGGGTGTATAGAGAAATTGGAACTATGAGCGTCATCCAGCAATTCCCTTTTTAGATCAGGTATATTGGGAACACAAAGTCTCTTCCCGAATTTCAAAATTCCATCTTCATACACAAAGTCTCTCAATCTCCCATCATTCACAGCTTTAATCTTCTTCTGAAATTCTTCATCATCGGTCTGGGAACTCTTAATCCTTTCTAGTAAAGATGGTTTGGCAACCATTTGAAAAATCATTGATGTTTCACCTTCCCTGGTTATTCCCATGTCCATCTTCTCTAGATCCATGAAAATTGGATCCCTTTCAATTCTCATCATGTTCAGAACTCCATGGTCTTTTCTGCTCAAAGCATCTGCTACTTTGTTTGCTTTCCCCGGGTGGTAGTGTATCGTGCAATCATAATCCTTGAGTAATTCAAGCCATCTCCTTTGCCTCATGTTGAGTTCTTTTTGTGAGAAAATATACTTCAAACTCTTGTGATCAGTATAAATCTCACATTTTTCACCATAGAGGTAGTGCCTCCATATCTTCAAAGCAAAGATCACAGCTGCTAACTCAAGATCATGAGTAGGATAGTTTTGTTCATGAATTTTCAACTGTCGTGATGCATAGGCAATAACTCTATCATTCTGCATAAGGACACAACCAAGTCCTTTCTTCGATGCATCACTATAAATAACGAACCCATCATTCCCCGATGGTAGAGTCAATATAGGAGCATTGACTAATCTTCTCTTCAGTTCTTCGAAACATTCTTCACACTCTTTTGTCCAAACAAATTTAACCCCTTTACGTGTGAGCTTCGTTAATGGGTTAGCCAATCGGGCAAAATTCTGGACGAAACGTCGATAATAACCTGCCAAGCCAATAAAACTACGTACCTCAGTTATACTCGTAGGTGCTGGCCATTCTTGGATTGCTTTGGTCTTAGAAGGATCAACAGAGATTCCATCTTTAGAGACAATATGGCCAAGAAAAGAGATCTCCTGAAGCCAGAATTCACACTTGCTAAACTTTCAATATAATTCATGCCTCCTCAGAGTCTTCAAGATAATGCGCAAGTGATTTTCATGATCTTCGTAGGTTTTGGAGTATACCAAGATATCATCAATAAATACCACCACAAATTCATCGAGATATTCCTTGAAAACTCTATTCATCAGATCCATGAATACAGAGGGTGCATTAGTCAATCCAAACGGCATTACAGTAAACTCGTAATGCCCGTACCTGGTTCGAAATGCTGTTTTCGGAATGTCTTCCTTCTTTACACACAACTGATGGTATCCAGATCGAAGGTCAATCTTTGAAAAGTATTGAGCTCCATGCAGTTGATCAAATAAATCATCAATACGAGGTAGGGGATACTTGTTCTTTATCGTTATAGCATTGATCTCCCTGTAGTCGATACATAACCTCATAGATCCATCTTTCTTTTTAACAAAAAGAACAGGGGCTCCCCATGGAGAAACACTAGGGCGAATAAATCCCTTATTACTCAATTCCTCTAGTTGTTTCTTTAGTTCGACTAACTCTACAGTGGCCATTCTATAAGGGGTCTTCGATATAGGCCTTGATCCAGGAATCAAATCAATGGAAAACTCAACTTCTCGTTCTGGAGGATGTCCAGGTAAATCTTCCGGAAATACATCTACAAATTCTTTCACAACAGGTACACCCTCTATTTGAACATTCCTTTCCTCACCGATAGTTACTTCATTCTCTTCCTCCCCAATAATTGAATTAAGTTGAGCTACTGGGGGTGGGTCTAAATAAGAATTAGGTGGTGACGATTCTGCTCTAAAAATAAGGTGTTCCTTATCATTATCATCAAGAATCGTAACCTCTTTCTTCTTACAATAAATCTTCGCATCATAGTCCGAAAGCCAGTCCATACCGAGGATTATATCAAACTCAATCATAGGTATGACGATGAAATCAGCAGATAAAGAAAATTTATGTGCTCTAATGGGGACTGATTCACAAAACTTTGTTGCAACGATACTTCCCTTAGGAGTTTTAACTGACAACTCCCTTATTAAATCAAATTGGAAATATCTAATTTTCTTAGCAAACTGGGAAGATATGAAACAATGCGATGATCCAGAATCAAATAATGCATTTTCTAAACTTGAGGAAACCATTAAATTACCTGCCACCACGTCTTTCGGAGTTTCTACCTCAGCAGTAGTGATAGCATAAGCCTGGCCTTGATCCCTTGTCCTTTTCTGAGGTAAGTTCTCCTGACGCTTAGGACATGCATTTGCATAATGCCCCATCTCCCTGCAATTGTAGCACTGAACGTTGGTAGCTTCCTTCTTCCCCTTGCAATCATGAGCTTGGTGGCCTTTTTCACCACACTTGTAACAGACTCCCATTACCATCAGGCAAGCACCGGGGTGTTTCTTCCCGCACTTACCACAAGATGGATATTCAACCTTTCCCTTCTTCCCCTTATTTCCATTCCCAGATTGATCAGCAGGTCTCTTCTTCTCTTGCTTTGCTTTAAAGTCATAAGACTTAGAGAATTCCTTTTCGGTCTTGATAGCACATGAGACAATGTCTTCGTACGATGAAAAGGATTGTGAGACTAATGCTCGACGGAGAAATGGTTTTAACCCATCAAAGAAACGATCAATCTTACTTCTTGGGTTGCGAATATAATCTCCAGCATACCTCGCTAACCTTGTAAAGTTAGCCTCATACTTTGTGACATTCTCATCCTCCTTTTGTCTCAGACTCAGAAATTGTCTTTCCATATCCGCTCGATGGTCGCGAGGGAAGTATTTTTCTAAAAACAGATCTTTGAATTCCCTCCATTCCATATTTGATACTTCATCATCTTCCTTCGTATTTTGAATCAATGACCACCATTGATCAGCATCTCCAGTGAGGCGGTAAACTGCCATGGTAACTTTTTCCCTTTCACTACTCCCCAAAGCCTGAAATATTTTCTCTAGGGAAAATATCCATTGCTCAGCTACTAAGGGATTTGTAATTCCATTGAACGTTGGTGGTTGTTGTCTCATGAATCGATCTAACATTGATCCTCCACGCTGCGGATCAGGGTGCTCCATACGGGTAAGGTTATTATTCATAACCTGAGTAAGTTGTCCCAGTACGGTGATTAGCTGATCAGCACCAGTTGCATCACCAGCCCCACTATAATTATCTTGAGCAGGAGGGCAATCCCTACATGGAGTGCGTGCATTGATACGGTTTCCATTTCTTCCACTAGGTGCCATTTCTAAACAATGGCATAAACTAGATCAGTTTATGAATCAAAATACATAATCCCATACTTATAAAACACTTAACATAAATTGAACTATTTATGGATATAGTCCATAATCATAAAAATGTTTTCTTTGAGGAAGTATATACTCATAAACCCTTCATAATGATTTGTAAAGAAAATGAGAGTTATCCTAAGCATATCCCCCGGGAGTGTCGTAACCAAGAGTGCAGCAAGGCCCGTTGTCGTGCACCAGTTCCCGTTCGAGTCTAGCTCAAAGCGGTGTTTTCGGGTTTTACCCCTAGGTACATCTGTGCCAGAGCCGCCTCTACCTGCTCGTATCCAGACAGGGATGTATTGCTCGGAAAACTCACAAAATCTCTACAATACCAAAATTCTAGGAAGTTCTTCTATACTAATCCTCAAAGTTCATCTTAGGTCTACGTGCTCTAATCAGAGTTTATCTAAATCTAGCTTTTCAAGGTTTGTACTAAACTTCCTCTGATACCAACTGTAACGCCCCGACCCCAGTTGCCTAGAGTCGGTGCATTACTTCGTAACATTGGCAGGATCACAAGAAAGATCAAATCTCGAAAGACCGATTGGTTTAGTAGCCTTGGAAACACTAGATATAATCATAAAGTTTTACATTACATTTCAAAGTGAAAAACTACTACAACAACAAAGTCTTCATATCCACACTATTAACCCCTCATAATATCCCTGCAAGTCATTCATAATTTACTTCTTCACTACCTGGGAAAAATAAAACATAGAAAAGGGGTGAGCTCAAATGCCCAGTAAGGATAACAAAATAGCGGAAACTTTCATAAATAAGAATAAACTTTTAAGGCAATGTATAACTAAAACAAAAGCCTTTCAAACATGAACTTTCAACATGGTATGGCATAAATAAAATGAAATAATGCCATTTACTTATTCACATGGATATTCTACTAATCGAATAATCACATGCAAAAATCAATAACCACTTTCATAATGTTGGAATGCATAATGCCAGACTATCATAACCACATAGCCAAGGCCTCGTGCCAAGACTACAAAAAAGTTTTTGTCAAGGCCTTGTGCCAAGACACTAGTTTGTCTCATGAGACCTACCGATGCATCGAGGAGCTATAGCGGGCTCCACCCGTCACTTATTAAGTCCAATGCATTCCCATATGAAAAGGTTTAAACATAACATAAACATTCGTATTAAAACTAGCATACGAAATGTCAATAATTTCACCATAAACTATGAATGGTATAAAAATAGAACATCCACAGTCAAACATATCACAAAACCTTCAATACAATATAGAAGTTTTGTATCATAATAAATCAACTTCAAATAATCTTAAAATCCATCAAAGGATGTTGACATAGATGAAATCAAATTTTTTTTAAAGAAGTATCTCCTTTTATTTTGAAATCATTTAAGATCCATATAAAATAAAACATTTTCTTTGAAAATATTCTTATAAGCTTGTAAGGAAATCTTTGAAGATTTTATAACGGCGTAAAATAACCGCACCCGCCGTATAAGTTAAAAAAAATATTCTTACCTCAATTCTATCGAAAAGGTTAAAAAGGACCTTGTTTTGAAAACGACGGAAAGATTCCTTTATAAACCTCTTATAAAAATTAAAATAAGGGTATAAATGACTTTAACCAATAAAAAATGTTTTGAAATACATTTTTAAGAAACATGGATGTGGATGATAAAGATATCCCAGTAGATTATTACGTATAAACAACCTCGGATAATGAAGAGATTGTGAAATAACCCTTACCTTGTACTTTTCCTTGGTTGGGGTAGGTTAACTCCCTGTATAATGGTGAAATAATTGTTATTAAATTATACAAGAATCATATATATTAATATGATATCATATATGATCTTTTAACATTGATTTGTTAATAATATCTTAGAATTATCATCGTTTCGGGTGTTAACTTACTCATTTTCTTTTATATGTTTTGTTACATAAGCCATGTTTGTTGTATCTTATTAATATCCAGAATGATATCAAGTCCTTAAACATAATTTTTAAATCATAAAATGATAATTATACTTGAATGGATACGATGGAGAATGAATCTCATCGCGTTCGTGGAGACGGTAGTCCGTACGTACGCACGAGCGACAATATCATTCTTTTGATATTAAAATAATATATAAATGAATGGTATATCATATATACAGAATCATTAACATGTTATATTTATTATTTACATGAGTTACACATCATTATTATACCCATCCAAATAATATTATATTGAATAACAATTACACCACGACGTGGAGACGGTAAGCCGTACGTACGCACGTATGGTGACATGTTATTCAAAGGGTGGATAGAATACTGAATATGGTTGTACCATACTTATAATAACATCACAGTATATGTGAGATACTGGAGTTATTATTTTAGAATGGTAAGAACAAAGGAAGAAGAAGTGGAAGAAGAAATGAACTTAGAAAAGGGTGGTGAAATCATTACCTCTTCTTCGGGTTCTTCCTTTTGATTTGATCAAAAGGGCTCCTTAGGTTGGCTTTCTGATCAAACTAAGGCCTCTAGGTTGTAGTGAGGGATGTTGGGAGATTATTTGGTCAGAGTTTGGCCGAACCAAAAGGCTTTGAAGGTGTGAAGAAATGAGAAGGAGGAGTGCCCTTTTATAAGAGGGGTGAGGGGCACCTTTGGAAAAGCTAGAAATATTAATTTATAATAAATTCATATTCGGTTTCTAAAGGCTCCAAAGTTGACTATTCAAAGGATGAGGTGGGGATAGGTTGAAAACAACTCATCCAATAGAATTTAGACAGGTTTGGGTACTTATATTAACCTTATCTTTAAGTATTAACTCTAAGTTAATTAGTTTCACTTTTACAATGTCTCTTTGTATTTTTATATATTATGGTTAATAAACTTACTATATACATCCAAGAGACCCCCAAGTGGTCCATTAATGATTAACCTATCATAATATAAGTCTCTTGGCCGAACCTTAGATTTTTAGGAATTTAATATCAATTAATAATATAATATTTGTTTTAAGAACTCTTTTATGTCAATTTTGACACTATTCAATAGTTGATTTTTGTGAAACTCATAACAGATTGATTACTTCGAAAAAATTCCATTAAATCAATACTAATATATCATATTAGCCTATAAAATTAGTTTAATTCATTAAAAGTTTCATATTATATTTATTTGGGTATTTATAATATCAATTATTTTAATTTTTCACTATTATAGTAATTACTGAATCATCATTGTGTCATAAATAAAATAACTTATTTAATGTCTAAAAATTATAAATAAAACATCATTATGTAGGAAATCTTTTTATATTTCTAATTAATATTTATAATCTAAAATCCAACATGTATAACCCTATGTAAAAATTGTTCTTCTAAAAGATGTAAGCTTATGCCATTTTTATTTTTATTTTAACTTTATTAATATAATGTGTCCCTACCACATACAAGTGGCTCCAAGGGGTCCCCAAATTGACCCAAGGATGCCCATGGTCGGGTATGTGTCCACCAATAAGGTTAGGACACGTTCTAGGGTAATTTTGTATTATTATAATATTATTTTTTAACCCTTATTTACCGGATTTACCCTTTAACCATGGTAAATAAAATATTTACCGCAGTAATTATTCAAAATGTGTAAAAATAAAAGTTACCTATTTACATAATTTGGACATCCTGATTCCAAATATGGAATCCATTTTCCTAAATTCAAAACACAGAAGTGGCAGAAATTAATTTAAAATTAATTCCCGCTGTCAAAACAAAAAGCGTGTTTTTAAGAGATAATAACTATCAAAAGATTGACACTTGTTTATGTTCGGTTTAATTGTAAAATTATGTCCAATGATAAACATTAAATTGAATGGTAAAAATATATTCTAAATATACTTTAAAACCACTCAAATTCATAATTTATCACTATTAATTATTTTGATTAAAAAAGTTGTTTTTAATTAAAATTTAGAAATTTTCACTATTCATCAAAATATGAAAGTTATCCGAAATGTACCAAAATTTCACCTTAGGCTAAATTCAATATTCCGAATCCAAAAATGAAGTCCATTTTCAAATATAAAATATATATAATTTCAAAAAGTAGGTATTACTATTCATAACGGCTAGTTTGATTAGTTATGGTGTGTTAGAACTCGGTGTTGCGTACAACACACGCTATCACATTATTCAAAGAGAAGCGTACCGTAGAAGCTTGGGGTGTTACAACATGGGATAAATCATAGTAGTGAAATGTAATCCCAATAATCATAACTTAAAACATGAAACTTTGCGTCATACGCACATAATCATAGAAAATCATTTCTTAGTAGTCAAGACTCATTGCCATGACTATCTTAGTGGACAAAGTCCATTTCTGAACCGAGTTCACTCCTCGTTTCAGTCCTGTTTCACTGAACCGGTTTAACCTGTCGTTCCAGCCATGTCTATCTCATGAGATATAAAATCTTTACCCAATGAATTGGAGGGAGATATAGGTCCCACCCATCTCATAACGATACCATTCTTATGTGTGCCACAAAATCATAAATCATACCTCATTGCATAACCCATGTAATAAAAATGGGATTCTTAAACATCGTGACATCATAAAACAATTAATATAAGATAAAGGAATTCATAAAATAATTCCATCACAACATAATAAAATCAATGTAATAATAGGGATAGAAACAGAACCCTTTATTATCTTAGATGGAAAATAATTTTGATAAAACACTTGAACTCCATTCTTGTGGAAAATATCCTTTATACTTCAAAAACACTTTTCCTTTCTTAACTTTTCATACAATTCTAAACTAGAAGATATTGATTAAAAATAAACTTGAAATTTTTTAAAGGAATATTCTTGGAAATAATGTTTTAAAAATACATTCATGCTGTATAAGATAAAAACACATTCTTCTCGTACTTTTTTCAAAAAAGTCAAAAAGTACCTCGTACGAAAAACGACAAAAGATTCCTTTCATATCTTGTACTAAAAACTCAAAAAAGGGTAAAATTGGATTTAAACAATTGTAGATGGATGGAAATAATATTACATATTGAGGAAACATGGATGTGGATGATAAAATACACCCCAGTAAATACCAAAGTATAAACAATCTTGGATAAAATGATATTGTGATATTTTCCCTTACCTTAGGTCTGATTTGCTTCGTAAGTGTCCGAACCTCATGTATAATGATTTAAATAATGTTATTGACTCATTCCAGGATCATATTTATTTTTATGATATCATATATGGTCATATTCTTAGCTTCTTATTAGTAATATTTCATTACTACTTGTTATTCAGGGGTTTATTACTTTTTGTTCTTATTTGTGTTTTGTCGAATAAATTCTTATTTTTCTTTTTAGGTTATAGATAACTCATTTATAGAATGGTATTAGTGTAATATATATCATATTCATTAATTCAATTCATTTATATAATCATTATGAAATGAAGATCATGTAGAACAAGTTGCATCACATCGTGGAGACGGTATTCCGTACGTACGCACGAGCGATTATATCGTTCCCATGATCGTGGAATTGTATTGGAGTGTATTTATACTATTTCAGAATCCATATCACTTTAAAATAATCATATATAGTCATTATTTACACCATTATACCCATCCAAGTAAGGTGGTGGTGGAAAATAGATTACAACACGACGTGGAGACGGTATTCCGTACGTACGCATGCGCGGTGATTTCATTTTCCGTAGGATGGATTGATGGTGAAATAGGGTTGTTTCATACTTATAATAACATATATGTATATTAGTGATACTGATGTTATTACTTCATAATGAAACAACTAAAGAAGAAGAAGTGGAAGAATAAATAAAGTTGAAAGAATCGGTATCGGATATTACCTCTTCTTTGATGTTCCTATTTGAGACTTCCTATTAGGGAACTAAATTTGGTCTTTGAAGAAGACAAAAACCTCTAGGATGTTTATAGGGAAGTGCAGAAGAGAATATTTCAGGATTTGGACGATCTTGAAGGCTCAAAGTAGTGTGAGGAAAAGAGGGAGGAGGTGCCCTTTTATAAGGGAGGAGAGGGGCGCCTTTGGAATTACAAAAAATATTATTTTATTATAAAGTCAAATTCGGTTTTTAATAGCTCCAAATTGATATATTTCTATGTTAAGGTGGGTATGGGTCGAAATCCTCTCATAAAATATAATTTAGACATGTTTAGGTCATTATATTAACATTATCTTCTATTTTTAAATCTTAGTTAATTAGAATGACATTTACCATGTCACTTTGTATTTTTATATTATATAGTTAATAAACTTAACATATACATCCAAGAGACCCCAAGTGGTCCATTAATGATACACCTGTCATGATATAAGTATCTTGGCTGAACATTAGATTTTTAGGAATATAATGACAATTAATAATATAATATTTGTTTTAAAAACTATTTTATGTCAATTTTGAAACTATTTGGTAATTGATTTTTTTGAAAATCATAACAGAATTATAAGTTCGAAAAAAATTAATTAATTCAATATTAACATGTCATATTAACATAGAAAATTATTTTAATTCATAAAGAGTCTCAAATCACATATATTTGGGTATTTATAACATCAATTATGTCAATATTTCATTAATAAGATAATTACTGCATCATCATTGTATCATAATTAAATTAAATTATTTTAAGTCTAAAAATTACAAATAAAATACCATTATGTTGGAAATCTTTTAATATTTCTAATGAAAATTTATAGTCGAATTTATCTTATGTGTAACCCTATATTAAAAATGATTTAGTTATTAAACTTTGATTTTAACTATTTCAACCCTTCTTTAAATAAATTGATAATAAATGTCCTAATCTAATCCAAGTGGGACTAAATGGTCATATTTTATTCCTAATGTTGTTTTTGGTCTAATTACACTTATCCAATAGAATTAGGACATGTTTTAGCATAATAATAATAACACTTTTACCCTTAATTACTCCATTTACTTTTAACCGTGGTAAAAAAAGTAAAAAGTTACTATTCACCAAAAATTATTTTCATCTAATTGAACCACATTTTTGTCCTCGATATTAATCGTGTCTCTCAGATTTTCGAAATTCCGCTCAAAGAAGCGGTAAAATTAAGTTTTATGAAAAATTCAGTTTTTTAACTACTACTTAGTGGTTTCACTATCATCAAAAAATGAAAGTTCCCAGAAAAATACCAAAAAATAGGCCTAAGATATATTTGGTATTATGAATTCAAAAATTATGTCTATTTTACCAAATTCAAAACATATCAGTTACATTAACTAATTTAAAAATTAATTCTCGTCGTTAAAACAAATAGCGTGTTTTTAAGAGATAATAATTATCAAAAGATTGACACTTGTTTATGTCTGGTTTAAATGTGAAATTACATCCAATGAACAACATTGTATTAAATTGTAAAAATATATTCTAAATATACTTTAAAACCACTCAAATTAACAATTTATCACTACTAATTATTTTGATTAAAAAAGTTGTTTTTAATTAAAATTTTGCAATTTTCACTATTCATTAGAATATGAAAGTTATCCGAAAGTACCAAAATTTCACCCTAAGCTAATTTCGATATTCCGAATCCAAAAATGAAGTCCATTTTGAAATATAAAATTTAAAAAATTTCAAAAAATGGTTATTACTATTCATAACTACTAGTTTTAATAATATTTTAATAGCATATCATTGTTTAGTGAATCTCGGTATTATGTACGACGCAATCTATCGAGGAAGGTCGCGGTTGCGTATAAATAAATCCAAGATAGTGTTTTGTGTAGTGAAAGATTCCTTTTATGATTTATATAACATAAAAAAACAAAATATTTCTCATAAAATTCTGGGGTGTTACACACTTTCATCAAATGGGTAACAAACATATCGTTTGTGTGTATGGAATACTACTGCCTCCTCAAAGCGATGTGATATGTTCACACATTAAATGGAATGTATTAAGGATTATTATAATTAAACACATGTAACATAAAAGACATATATATTACATTAATAAAATATTAACCTTTCTGTAAATATAATATCTCTTTTTCTTTGTTACTTTTTCACACACTAAAAAAGTGACAATGTCCTTCATGGACATAAGGACTACCACCTCCTCAAAGCTATGTGATTCATTATATATCACAATAAATATGTATATAAGTATATATTACTAAATAATAAAGTATATATTATATAATTATATAAATATAAATATAAATGTATTCTTTTTTTTAATGATCATTGAAAAATGGGAATGCTACTCATGCGTAAGTACGACCCACCATCTCCATGATTGTAACATTGATTTATTTTTCATAACCGTCATTCATGATTGGATTTAAAAGAATAATTGATATATAAATATGATAATTATTTAATGATTATTATTTGTTTTATGTTTATATAATGACCACTTTGACCTTATTCGACCTACCAAATTTGTTTTTGACACACGAACCGAATTTGGTCAAAACACCCAACACAAATGTAAATGTTTAAGTAGTTGTATAGAACATTGTAATAAGTGAAATTAAATTACTAATAAACATGAAAAAGGTTATTGATCATGTAAATAATTTATATAGTATTATTATTCAATAATATTAACACACACACGACAATCCAACCTCAAGGTAATGGATTTTCATCTAACTTTTTACATATATAAGATAAATATCATTTTCAGCACTTGATTATTTTTTGTGGTGTATATACTACCTATTTTGATATCTTATATCATGAATCATTTTATCTTCATGATATTAAATTTTTTCATCCAAATTATCTCTTCCAAATGGATTAGACTTGAGAATTACCATGTGGTAAAATTTATCTTTGCAACCTTACATTCTTCTGTGATTGTTAAATTTATCATGAAACAATCACTTACTTATGAAAATTTTACATTATAAAACTAATTTAATTTAGATATCCATACTTTAATTTGGTGGGTATAATAATTTCCTAAACCATATACCAATTTTACATATGGTGTGTACTTGATAGTTTTATGATTAACTAGAGAAATATTGGTAAATCCATATATTTTACTCAATATAGAAAATTGATAAGGAACATTGTTCCTAAATTAAATAGATTATTTGATATATGAGTAATTAATTAGATAGGTATGAAATGGGTGGGGCCTAATTACAGATATCCCCTCAATTCATTGGTATTCTAATGAGATGAACCATTTGGACAAATCAGATGGGTTTTTACCTGATATGTTATAAACCGTCTTGTGAAAGGTCCCAGGGGTAAAGGTACCATGTACCAAGGAAACACAGAGTCCAATAATTTATCATTTACCATATTAATATTTAGTTATTACTTATCCATGATATTTTTAATTTTTCATTATCTATGGATGTAGTTTATTCCCAATTTATTGACTTAATGACTTGTGTTTTAGTTAATTACTTGACATATTGAGTTTTATCTTATCTATTTATATAAATGGCATGTGTTCTCAGTTATTTACCTTTCCATGTTGATTTATTATCATCGATTAATTATTGATTCTATTGTACTTACCCTTTTATATCATTCAATCTCACCCTTATTTTGTTCCCTTTTCCCGGAATTTAAAGAAGAAATATTGGAATAAAATTTCATGGATTGTGATATTTTACTTATGTTATAATTTATTTTGTTTCCATTATAATATGGATATCGTGTATATAATCTGGTTTTCCAAAAACTTCTAAACTTTTGGTCCTTTATGATTTTATTCCTTGTAATCATGATAATGTAATAAAGTAAGGCATCATCTTTAGGATTCTGGGGTTGGGGCATTAAAGTTGGTAATAGAGGAAGTTTAGTAGAAACCATAGAAACTAGATTTAGGAAAACCTAGATTAGGGAAAATGGCTCTAAGGTAGAATTTGAGTGTAATTATATAATAAAATCCAAGAATTTTGGTAAGGTGGATATTATGTGGGCCTTTTTAGAAATACATCCCTATCTGGATACTACAAGTGGATGTGGTTCTGGAATAGATGTACATAGGTTTAAAAATATAAAAAGTTGCATCTGGCCAGACTCAAGCATAACATAGTACATGATAATAGACCTTACTACACACCTAGTTTGACACTACTGGGGGACATGCTTAAGATAATTCACATTTTCTTTACAAACCATTATGATGGATTTAAAATTATATATTTCCCCAAAGAATCCATTTTTATGATTATGATATTTGATACACATTTTCAATTCATATTATGTATTTCACTAGTGTTGGGATTATACATTATGTTATATAGTTTTATAATCTAATCCAGAATATTCCATTGTTTAGAAATGGTGTCTGGAAGGATGAATTGTATCAATAATCATTGAAAATGTAGAGGTTTTCATACTGATAATCTAATATAGGTAGTTTTGAAAAGGATAAAGTTATGGATATATTAGGGTAACTTAATCATATTTTTACACATAACCTTTACTAGATGGGGAAAACTATTCCACAATGAGATTATCTGGTGTTGGATCACTTTATGTGATAGTGGCACCCATTATTTAGTGGGAGTACTGATCCAATGGAAGATGGGAAATGGGTAAAGTATTTATAGAAAATATTTATGGATTTGGGATGTGGTGAAAAGAAAAAGTTAACAATTTTAGTGTATTATCTCAATGGAGATGTTGATCAATGGTGAACTTTGATCTGAAATATTAGAGAGGAAGAGAAAATTTATTTCATGTAATGGAAATATTTTAATGACATAATTTTTAATAGATATTTCCCTCATGAGAAACATACTAATATGAAAAAAAGTTCCTTACTTTAAAAAAAATTGAGGAAGAAAGTGTTGTGAACTATGAAGAAACCTTTAAAGGTTAGAAAGGTATACTAAAGATTTTATACGCTATACGTATTGAAATATTTACCATTTCATTAAAGTTATTTAGACAAATCCTTGAAGGTAACTAGTTTGTAATCCTTTTTCATCATATGATGAAATGGTTTTATGCTCTATCAATATAGAGAAAGAATTATCCAAGTATTATGAATTATAAGGTAAATAAGAGAATAAGAGGTCATCTAAAAACCATGAAAAAGGGAATTATTTAGAGAATAATAATAGAGATAATGACTTCCCCACATGTGATAACTATGGAAATAATCACCTCGGTAAATGATTGAATGGGTTTGGAGTTTATTATAAGTGCGTAGAAAATTATGACTAAGAAAACTAATGAAAAGGGGATAACAAAAATGATTCTATTTAGTGTTATAACTATAATGATATTAGGCACTATGCAAAAAAAATTCCTTAAGTATCAAGATAATATACCTCATAAGAAGCCTGGGGATCAAGGTAAAGCTTTCATTATTGATATAACCAATGTGGAATGATTAATGTGATTTTTTATTTTGATCTGTGAAATATTTTATAAAATTATTTTATTGATGATGTTTTTATCATATGACTTATAAAATATGTAAGGGTTATATTGCAGTATTGTTTCAATAAGGATTTGAGATAACATATTGAAAGCTACCAAGAAATGTGATTTAGTAGTAAGTTATTTTTTTTGAAAAATACACGATTGAGGGAAATATAAGCCTAAATTTTTTCCTGATGTTGAGATAATGATGATTGGATAAAGACATTAGTGATATGGATAAAGTAAATTGGATATTATAAACTAACTTGAAATTGATTCTAAAATGTTGGATCAAAATCTTTTTAAAGTTTAACCATTTATAAAATGGTTTAAGTTGATCGTTAGATGAAAATTTATAGGTTAACGTATTACTTCACCATATTATAGAACATGTTCTAAGAAAATAAGTATAAAGAGTTCAAGACAAAACCAAAGGATAATATTTTTCTCATAAAATATATTAATATTAAGTAATAATATTTTCTTATATTCTTATAGAGTGAAATAATTCCTCAACTCTAGGAAAAGGGTTTTGAAACAAAAATGTTTTCCTATTAGCATCATTTTTTATGATATCAATTACCTTTAATCACACTTATGGTTTATATATATTTGGTCAAAAACTTACTCATCAACATGTTATCTATAAATATTCCTCATAACATGATTGTTATATTTTTCTTCCAAGTTCAGGTTTTCACTAATGTTCTTATATTCTAAAGACACGTTTTGAGGTTACCTTCACATTTCCTTTTCCCTATTATTAAGTAGATGTGTCATTAAACCTATTTATGATATGGGTTTTTCAAAAATAGTATTTTAAAATAAATATCCATTGATTACCGATATCAATATTAAATTTAAAGGACACCATTTATTTATATTGGGGAGAATGTAACACCCCAAATTTTTAAAGTAAGAACATTGTATATAATAAAGTGTATGACCAAACACAGCAAGCATAGAAAGAAATATAATTTACCAAGACATTAATATAAATTTCATATTTTAAATAAATATATTCTATATATTTTCATTCAAAAAAATAAATTTATCTTGCATTAGATTCAAGAACACCATTGTTCAGTATTTTATGTTACACGCATGACCGAGTTTTATTAATCAATAAATTATTTTTAAGATATTATTATTAAATAAAATAAGTTACAAACTAGATTTTTAATTTATGGTTATTAATATTCCTAAATAAATTATTAAAATATATGTTTTAATTCATTGGTTACAAATTAATTATAGATGAATATAAGAACCATTTGAATTGAAGGTAATGTTTTTATAAGAAACTATTTTTATGCTCATAAAGTAATTTAAACCTAATAAATTAAATTAACTATAATTAGTGAGTGATATTAATGTAATATATATATATATATATATATTATTAAATCAAATATTTTTTACATCAATCCAACAGTTCTGATAATCATAAGATAAAAATAAACCCAATATAACGTATAAAAATATATATTTTAAAAAAGAAACTTTTATCGCCTTTTAATGGAGAACATATTTTAAATATAGAATTTTATGATTTTATAAATTTAATATGAAAAAATAAAATTAAATTTTGAAATAGGAACATAAAAATTATCTTATGGTGAATTTTTGGTATTTTTCTGAGAAGTTTTATTTTTTAATGAATAGTGAAAATACTGAATTTTAATTCAAAACATATTCTTCCTATAATTTGTTTATATAGTTAAATTATATTTTAAATTTATTTTTACATTAAATAAATAATACATAAATTAATCCAATTTAGTTCATTTAAATCAATTTCACTTTGAAATTCGATATTAAAATATCTCAAACTTTTGAACATTTTTACTTTAAAAACCCACATTATCATCCCATCTGTGGGATTAATTTTAAATTAATTTATGCCACTTATTTTATTATATTTTTTAAAAAATTATTGAATATTTTGGAAAATAATAATTTATATTTTTAATAATATCAACATAGTTTTTGACCAATAATGTTAGTGAAATTAATTAAAATTAATTACGGCGATTAAGAGAAAAATTAGGTTAACAAGTGACTAAAGCTTAATCCTAATGGACAAAATGACCTAAAAAATTTGTAAAAAAGACATTTTCTGGCCATATTTATACCCTATTCTCTATTTTAACTATTTTTTCCCTTATTGGAGACATGTTTCATCGAAAAAATGTGGGTGGAATTCTCTTTTCAAAACATTACAAGAATGCCACTACCCCTCTACTATAAAAAGGCACTCACCCCTCGAACATATTCACATCCCTAAAGACCTTTGGATCGACCAAAATATACCCAAGTAATATCCCAAAATCCCTCCCCACATCCTATAATCCTCAATTATGTAATAAAAAACCAATGAATTCTATGGGTATAAACCAAAAGGAGTTACCCGAATACGAGGTAACCTTGTTCAACAATCACTTTTGTTTCATTTACCTATCCACCACTTAAATTTTTATATCATGATCATATAATAAAATAAGTATATTAAATATAATTATATTTTTTTATGTTAAGGCTTTTCCCTACACCTACACTCATTTCCATTGAATTGGTAACAAACATACCATTTGTGTGTATGGTGAACTGTCGCCTACTAAAAGCGATGTGATATGTTCACTCATTACATCGAATGTATAAATGATGGTTTTAATTAAAAATATGTTACATAAAATACATATACATTATATTCATGAAATAATTACAATTATGGAAATATAATATATCATTTTTTACTACATTTTTCACACATTAAAAAGTGATAGTGTCGCTCGTAGATGTGTGGACTACCGCCTCCTTGAAGAAATGTAATTCCTTTTACATCACAAGAATTATAAATATAAGTATATATTATTAAATAATATGGTATATATGATATAATTATAGTTATTTAAAGATAAATTTTACTTACCTTATTTCTGTAACTATCATTGAAAAATGGGAATGTTACTAATACGTATATATAGCCTACTGTTTCCATGATGGTAACGTTAGTTCATTTTTCACAATCATCTTTCAGGAATAGTTTTAAAAGAATTATTTATATATAAATATGATTATTATTTCATGATTAGTAATTTTTATATGTTTATATAATGTCCCCATTAACTATAGTCAACCTACCAAATTTGTTTTGACACATGAACCAAATTTGGTCAAAACACCCGACAAAAACATAATTGTTTAAGAAATTGCATAAGACACTGTAATAAGTTAAATAAAATTAATAATAAAAAATAAGAGGTTATAAAACAATTAAATAATGGAAATAATTTTATTATTCAGGAAGATAAAGACACATGTGACAAGTTTGACTCAATATATGGGATTTTCATCTCGCATTTTATATATGTGAGATAAATGTCATATTCACCACTTTATTCTTTTTTGTGGTGTATATACATCTCATTTTTATATTTTATATCATTAATACTTTTATCTTCATGTTATTTAATGTTTTACTTTGAATTATCTCATCCAAATGGGTTTTAATGGAAATTACCAAGTGGTAAAAGTTATCATTTAAATATCAATTTGTTTATATATTGTTAACTTTATCTTGAAACAATCAATTAATTATGACCATTTTACATTGTAAATAAAATTTATTTTAGATATCAATTCTCTTATGTGATCTGTATAATTATTTCTTAAAATTTATACCATTTGCATATGTAGTGTGCACTTCAAAATGATTTGATTAACTTGGGAAATATTGGTAAATCAGTATCTTTTTCTCAATATTGATAATTGATTAGGTGCATTGTTCATGAATTAAATTTATTATTTTATATTTGAGTAACTATCAAGAAAAGTAATAAATGGGTGGTAACTAGTTATAGAAATCCCCTAGATGCATCATTAGTCTCATGAGACAAATCAGTTGGCCAAATCAGATTGGTTTTTACCTAATATGTTATAAATATTCTTGTGAAAGGTATTAATGGTAAAGGTACCATGTACCTAAGAAACATGGAATCCAATAATTAATAATTTCCCTCGTCATTTAGATATTATAATCCATGATATTTTTTGTTCGACATTATCTATGGATGTAGTTCATTCCCAGTTTATTGATTAATGGAATGTTTTTAAGATACTTACCTTTACATATTGATTTATCATTATCCAGTTATATAAATTGAATGTGTTATCATTTATTTAAGTTTCTATGTTGATTTATTCTCATTTATACATTATTTTTTCCATTGTAATTACCATTATTGAGAATTTAATCTCACCCTTATTTTTTTCCTTTCCCCATGATTTAAAGAAGAAATATTTGAATAATATTTCAAGTATGTTGAAATTTTAATTATGTTATGATTTATTTTCATTTAAAACTGTAATATGGGTATCATGTATGTATTTTGGTTTCCTATAATTTCTAAACTTTCATTCCTTTAGGATTTGATTTCTTGTAATAATGCCAATGTCATAAAGTAAGGTACCGACTTTGGCCTTCTAGGGTTGGGGCCTTACAATACCAAACATGAAAATCCGGAGTAACGCATAGCTTTCTTTTCTTATAAAAGACAATTCTAAGGTACTCATGCTAAACATTACAATACTCAGTCAAATGATCTAGATCTTGACAAGTAATGCTTTAGAATGAATCTCAAACTTAGTATTTAGGGGTTTTATACTTCTAAGGTCACACCAATTTTATATACATCATATACATATTAAATTCATAACTATTACATTATATTTAATCAATATCTTCTTAATTTTTATTTATTTTTATGTATGCATGAATAAAAAAATTTAGTTTTGGAAATCCCTATTCCAACAAAAAAAATATGTTCACAACATATTAATGTGTGACTATTTACAAAACCCACATGATAGTGATAATCACAAAAAATTGAATCAAAGTATATTCAGACGTATCCAAATGAAACATATTCATAATGTACAATAATGGTCCATGTAAAGGCATATAGTTATATGAGATTTCCAAAATACACATGAGTAATCCTAGAGAAACAGATAGCCAATTCCATTATATTTCCTAACCATGAAAGAATGTTACAAGAATATAGATGGTCTAACCCCAGGTCCCTCTACCTATGGTAAATTTACACAAGGTATTATTACATTTATGTAAAAACTAACACCTAATATGCACAAACTATGACAAACAACTATTCTCAAGATCATAACTATAATTACAAACCAATGACAACATAGTTGAAAACTAATTTTTATGATGTTGAATGTAACATTCTATGTAAGGATCTATCCAAGATGTAATTTATCATATAAATGATAACCCAAAATATTCATATTTCATAAATAATATACTAAACTTGAATATTGATTCAATTTAAAAAATAAATAAACAATTTATTTATTTTCTATAGAATAAATAATTTATTAACTTTACAAAACTTAATACTAATTATAAACATTTTATAATTTATAACGAATATAAATATTTTATATTCATTTTAATAAAAACTCCATAATATTTTATATTATATAGAATTTATATGATATTTCATGAATTATAAACTATTCCTAATTCAATTTCTAATATATGAAAATTTTATAGAGTCTAAACCTCATATATCTTGTAATTTGTAAATAGTTTTTAAATAACCACTTATGATTTCTAAATAAATAATTTATTTCTAGATCATAGTTTTTATCATTTAATTTGTTAAAAGGTATTCTAAAATATTAACCTAAAATATATTTGAAAAAATGTTTCATAAACATTTATTTAATAAATTATAAATATTTTATAATTAATTAATTAGTTTATAAAATCCTTATATATTAAATACTATAAAAATACTTTATAATATTAATTATAACCAATTTATAAACCATTAAAAACATTTAATATGTTAAAAATAATTTTTTAACAATTTTATGTTTCCCCTTATGCAGAACCTCTATTCTATGTAAAGGTATCATCCATTTACCCCTATGTAGACCCTTTGAGTAAGAGTAACTATCTGATAACATCATCAAGATTCTCTATATAAGGGTGATACCCTTATGCATCTCTAATTTCATAAGGTTAATGAATCTTTTCATAATCTTGTGTAATGGTAATTTAAAGGTTACCTTTCTACAACTCGATTAAAAATTGGTATGTGAATATAATATGTAGATTACCATTACATGGATTCCTTGTATAAAGGTAATACGTTTACACAACACTATTTAATATTGGTAATCTCAATGTTTCTTATACTATGTAAAATTAAACATTGAGGAACTTTATGTAGAAACTATGATACCTTTATGAGTACGGGAAAATAATTAATGACCTTTATGTAAACCCCATTCATAAGGGTACTACCTTTACGCAACCCATTTTCTTAAATGAGACAAAGAGGTTACCCTTACACGTACCATTTAGGTAAGGGTATTTCATATGGGTACATCATATTTACCTTTACACATCTCACATGAGGTTCAGTAAACAAAACATGTTTTTATTAAAATGATGTTTTTAATTTTTCTTCAAAAAAATGTGATAAAAAAGTTGAAATCATGAAGAAACTCACTCTCATGTCATTAATGGGTTTCATATGAACATATAATGATAAGGTGTCGTGTAATACAACACAAAACATCGTATGCTCTATCTTTAATAAATCAAATGTATAAAATATCATAAAATGGAGTACTTTTAAAACATCTATTGTAGTATCTTTCATCTTCATCCATCAAAGGTAAATGGTTGATGGAGATCTCAAAGAGAAGTTAATATACACACCCTTAATCTAAGTTGATACATTAGTCACATTAGTCCATTATAATATCGTGAAGATACCTAAAAGATAAAGGGGTGTTAGAGACTTTAATGTGAAACAATAACCATCACTTTTGGAAGAAGAGATATTTTACAGAGGCTCATAATTATCACACAAGAACACACTTTATAACCACATAAAAGTGGTTTATATAAGAAATTAAATATCATATTTAATTATTGTACCATTTTTTCATATGTTACAATATATGAATACATTTTATGGTTAATATATGTATTCATCATATGAATGCAAAAAAATATTTATCTTTTATCTTATGTGACAATTTATGAATAAATACTATGTATTAAAAGAACCAACATTTGGTTCTAAACAAAAGAAAATTATTTGGGGATATAGATAAATAATATATATATATATATATATATAGTATTCATCCATCATTTTCATAAAAAATACATACATCATATGCATGTATTAAATATACACTATATATATTATATCATATAATATATATATATACTCCATGTATTATATGAATGAGTACATGCATTGAATTTTTTGTTCACATCCATCAGGTTTTCTCTATAATACATTAATATATTCTTATTTATACATGATTATACATGCTTATATAGGTATTTGGGTTGAGATAAATATGAATGGGACAGATACAAACCTAGTGAATATTTAGGTGGAATTGATGTAATTTTAGTGACCCGAGTAACTAGACTGTGTGATCTATAACCCTAGAATTGTTCCCTGATCCCCAGGGGATGCTAATTAGCACTAATGGTCATGTAATGAGGATAAGGAATGATTTACCCACTCTAATGGAATAATTAAGTCAAATTTGGACTCTATCAAATATCTAGCATGGCTTTTCCCAAAGTTGGGCATGCCAAAATAAACCTAAAAAATAGTAAGAATACAATCAACCATAATATGAATAAAAAGAATATAATTCAACATAAAATTATCTAAATGAATTATTACATGAATCAAAAATATATAAATTTCAATATAAATACATGTCATAATATATTTCTAGATAAACATGGAATAAGGCATGGAAACCCCATGATGAAAAAAATGAAATGTTCCAAATACAACCTCCAACCACCTCTAGTAGCTCTAACTATAAAATGTGAACCGATATCACTTCCATAAAACACATGAAAAAATAGATGAGGTGATCTAATAACTACTAGAACCTATGGGTACCTGAAAATAACAAAAGAGGGGATGAATGTCCAATGAGGTGTCTATGAAAAGTGTGATCTAAGAATACTTAGTAGAGAACCACCAAAAATGTCTCAACATAGTTGTGCAATAATAAGTGTATAAACATTTATGATCATTTATATACATATATAGTAAAATATTTTGATCTGTAAAAAACATGATATATTTGTAATCAAGGATTGGTAAACATATATGATTAATATAGGTTACCGCAAGTAACTCCCTATATTGGGGGGGTTCATACATGGAAAACATACATCAGGTGAACCCCTAGAATTAGATTATTACTTTCATTGGGTCAATACATAGAATTTGAACTGATAAGGTAAATATGTTTCATTTTCCCATTACCTACATGGTAATCCAATTTCACTCAAGACATGGTAGTCTGGGGTAAATCTCTATACTTTGGAAATAGGAAAGTATAGATAATACTCAAAGAAAATCGTGAATATCATCCCTTCATGAATGGGGGAATGATCATAATAGTGTTAGATCAATATGATCCCATACCATTAAGTCTGCTATGAGATATTCATGGAATTATGATCCCATACCATACATTAATCAGCCCACCCAAACCCCGTATACCTACTCAATCAGTCTAAAACAATAATATAAAGTATCCATGTAATACACGTACTAATTATAAAAGCATTAGTCATTTTACAAAAGAAGAATTAAACATTACGAAAGCAATGTTAAGAATTATAGTATCCAAAACTCTCAATAAAATGAGGCACAATATACTTTAAACCATATCCATACTAACGATAATATATCAATAATAATGTCTATTAATCCTTATATAATGAAATGATAACTCTTTTTATCAAAATATCGAACTATAGTGCTATTTAAAATATTTGTAACCATAATTGTACTCAATAATAGAAGTAACCAACTCTAAATGAACGAAATTATTTAAGTAATATGACATTACAAGAGTATGATACCATAATGTAATGTTCAGATATTCTAGGGTTGTTTCACGGGTACTACATGGGTTTGGTACATTTATTTCCAATGAATACTTGAAAAATTACCTATAAAGGAAGTAAATAATTCAATGTAAAAATTTTTATAAGGGATTATAAACCAGAATATGTTACTATACTAGGGTTTTTAGTTCCTAATACACAATGAGAGGGGATAAATCTGACTGTATTCAAATTTAAATCTTATCCTTGATGGATATTTTCCCAATGCCAGTAGGGACTTGGTCAACCATTTTACCAAGTTTTTTACTAACAAACTCACTAAATTCCATCACAAGTATGCATTAAATTAAACAATCAAGGTATATGATGATTTTTACTCACTTCCAATATATTGTGATACTCCAAGGAGCATGAAATAAAATGTATACTCAGGAAAAAAAATTAAATACTTCACTAGTTTGGTGGACATAATATGGTCAAGCTCATTCCACACTAAGGATCAATACCTTTATAAGGTTTATACCATAATCACTTCTTTACCAAGTCTCAATACATTTATTCATCCTTTTTACACTACTCTAAGGAAGAATGCCTATGGTTTATATACATGTAGTTCTCTTAATCATCTGCAATGAATGTGTTTCTACTATTATCCTTTTTTTGTATAAATGAACTATTGAACTACTAAACTACTTTTTATATATATTTTATATGAACTTCCCTTAAAACCCCACTTTATATTCTTATTTGGTAGGTTCTTATCGAAGTGATGAGATATTTTCTTACAATGTTAATCTGTAACTTCTTAAACATTCTTGTACTATGGCTAGAATTTCTCTCTTAAATTCAGCACTGTAAAAGCTTACTTCTTATCTAGATATTATGTCTTCAATAACATGTATATTGTTGGATTTGGTGCCCTAAAACCAACTTCTGTGTACTTTATTATAACTTTTATTCATAGTTTTTAATATTAATAAACTTCTTATCACATCATGATTGTTCATCCTCTTAACATAGTATGTGATAATTTCCCTAGAGTAGTTGTTGCACTAAAAGGTTATAGTAGTTCCCCACTGTGATGAGAACCTAGAAGTGTTATGACACTTTTCTTAAATATATGTTCTATATCCAGATGATATCATTTTAGGGACACAAATGATATAGGCTATCAGGGGTAGAGACTCATAGGAATTTGAGTCACCTTCTCATGGTGTATTCCCTTGGTAATATCCAGTATGATAATATGAGAACGGGACTCGCTAGTAGGAAATCCACATTTATATCTTTGAATTGGTCCTTAGACATTAATATTATTATTAATGAGTATTATGAGTTGTTTACTTTGATGTATTGATGAAAACTATCATGATAGATGTTCGCGGTGAGGTAGGATACTTTGGGTTCCTCACGAGTAATATTGAATTAATGAATAATGTGAGAAAGGATTTATCCCTTTTATTATTTAATGGAAGTTAATATCTCATGCCGTATGATGGAAATTATATATCCAAAATAAATCCATGGCCATGGTTTTCTATATGATTGTCATATTTCCAAAAATCCAAAGAAAGATACATCGATCACATATGTTGAGGGCACCGACATACAACCTGATTGATTTGAGATATTATGATAAAGGGATTACATTACACAGTAATCATCTATTTATGGTATTATGTAACTATGACATTAACTTCTTTCTCTATGGGTGTCTTGGAGTGTTTTTGGATGATAACCTTGGACTTTATGCTAGTTCACCTAATTCCATAGAGAAATAGGCCAAGAGGGTCACAAAGTAAGTTTATCTAGAATCTCAGTTGAATAATATATTATTATTTAGTTTTTAGAAAGTTGAATAAATATTATTACCACGTATGGTTTAATAATTATTCATGTTTTCTTGATCGTATTTATTCTATCACAAGTTATTCGAGAGAATATAATGTGAGAGGAATATTTAATAAATATTTATTAACAATTTAGTGAATATAATATTTATTTATTTATTGGATAATAATTCAGTGATATTTACTTAATAAATAAATTTTCATTAGTCAAGGCCAGATAAATAGTATGGAGGAATGATAGGATGGGATTTTAGGTCTGGTGAGAAAATAATAAATATTGAATATTATTTGATTAAATAATATTTAATTTTAATTCTCATGTTAAGTATATATTGAGAAAAAATAATATTATTATTATTACTTGACAGGGAGTTTTAACTAGGATTAAATAAATGATTAAGGGTACTGGTGTAATTATTTTATTTTTACCCTATCAATATATAAACCCAGTTATTTTATTTTCTAAAAAATAACAATTCATTTTGTTTGGGTTGTGCATAATGGAATTAGATAATTCTATAAATCCCTTAAAATCTCACTTATGTAAGATTTCTCCCAAGAACAGAGAATGGTCTTCCTCCACCAGATCAAGAAGAATGTGTTGGAAGCAATTCTCATAGAGATCAAAGGTAAAAAATGCAAGTGCAAGGATCTTCCATGCTTGCACCCAGATATTCCATTGGTGAGGTTTATAGATTTTTGGAACACATGTGGATCACCACAAGATGGAATCTGCACATGATTACTATAACAGAATGACTATGCATCACAGATCTTCTAGATCCATAAACATAGAAATAATTCCATCAATGTAATTATTTTTTATTAAATTAATTAAAAATAATAGTTGATGATCTTCTCTCTAGTTATGATTTGATTCATGTTGTCTATATTCTTTGATTCAATTCAATTAAACATGACATTTATCATAGTTTAGATCTCATATTGATCATTGAACATAGAAAAAAAATCAACGTTATACATTGCCCATCGCATTCTCTTGCTACACCCGGAAGCTACAAGTCGTATCAGAGTGATCACATAATTATTTATAATTATTTAAATATCCTTGGTGACTTAAGCATTTTTAATTCAGTTTTTCATTTCAAATTTAATAATTATTTCAATATGAATTGTAATATATTATTATTCCTCCTTTCTTTCTCATATATATAATCAAAACTATTAATTTTATGGTTGAAATAAAATCGAGGAACTCATCCGGAGGTTCCAAGGATATCAGCTGGACAACATAGGAGTAAAAGCCACATAACCAAAGTTACATGCCATGTACTTTGGATCAATTCTCTAGTAGTTAGTTAGGAAACTACTCAATCTATGTCCATTAATGACACATAGTGTAGTTAATTCTTACTCCGTGTATTGACTGGTCCAGCCTAGCACACGGTCAGTCGGATTACGCTCCATGTATCCCACGTACATGATGTGTAGTACTGTTTTGTAACAAATAGGCTGTGTATTCCATACACTACCTTCCTAACTGGTGTCTATGCATTGCGGAGTTAACATTCCATGTAGTCCATGATGCACGCCGTGTGCTTCAATTTTCAGAGGTACGATTTACATGCTGATTCGCTAGGCGATAACCTCATATAGACGATGAGATTTGTACATGGTGTGTAGTTCACCTGTACAGACCATATACTTATACTAAGTTCAGTAGATTTATATTTTATTTGTTATATTATGTAAACCTTGAGACATGTTTCTGCGTGTGGTCATTAAGTTGAGAGGACACTCCATGTGATGGGTTATAGTATTTATATATATAAATTTTTAATTAATATATACATAATGTTTATATCTACATATCATGTATGATTTTTATTATAGTTGTTACTCTACATGAATTTACTCATAGCATGTGACTGAAAAATCATGTATTTTGTGTAATCATTAAGTTGATACTACATGTCATGAAAGTACATGATAAGTCATTTTTTCCATATATCACAAGAGTAAACATTATACGAGTATAATACATGTTGGGTAGATTCGGATGAGTATTCACTATGTTTTCTCCAAGATACATTTATGTAAATATTTAATTTTAAATTAATTTATTTAATTTGTTTAAAATTATAATGGATGCAAATATCAATGAAATTTGGATGAGAATTAAAATAAAATAACTGATTTACTACAAGTGATTTTTGAAGAAAGAATGATTATATTAATGGTGAATATTAGCATCCGTACATAAGCAGAGCCAAGAGGGGAAATATTCCATCCATAGTTGGATGACATTGAAGGGGCCTGAGGCCGCCAGCTGATGGGCTGCATTGTTTCCTTCCCTTTTGGTAAAGGAGAAGGTGCAGCAAGAGAAGTCGTGGTGTAGCGAGCGGATTCTTCTGACAATAAACCCAAAGTCCTGGAGTCTGGCGTCACCGTGGTTAATATCATTGATAACCGAAAGGCAATTAGACTCGATGATGATATCGTTCCATCCATGTTCCACAACGATCATCATCCCTTCATGTATAGCAAAGTCCTCAGCAACAGCCGGTTCCTAGAAGGCATAATGTGGTTCATATTTTGCTGCAATGATCTTCCCCAGATGATTTCGAGCCAAGAGGCTGAGAGAAGCAGGCCCATCTTTGGGGAGAGAGGCATCCACGTTAATCTTAAGACTCCCTTCCTTTGGGGGGATCCAGTGAGGGGACTAGGAGGGGGTGCAGCCTGGCATAAAGTTTCCTTCACGGTCCTTCCATCCCTCAATCCAAGAAGTGGCTTGTTCAATCCAGAACTCGGGAGGCTGATGGGCATGATGGAAAACCGAATCATTATGCCGAACCCAAATGATCCAAGCCAGGGTGCAACAGGATCTTGTATCAGATGATGAAAGATAGGAACACCAGCACATCAGAAGATCGGGGAGATCAGCGGAAATGTCCAGTGAAGCATTCAGAGTCGAGCCCCATTTATTCTAAATTTCCTTGGCATCTAGGTAGTGAAAGAAGGTGTGCCAGGGGGTTTCAGGAATATTCGGGCAGAATGGACAGGAGTCATCACTGGCCATATGGTAGTAAACAAGGAGGCTCGTGGTAGGGAGGGTGCCCGTGCATACCTGCCACCAAAATTGGAGAATTTTTGGGGGGGCGTTTAGCTTCCAGAGCGCATTCCATGGTCCCTCATCCCGGTCGAGACAGTGAAAAACCAAGAGCCAGTCTATATCTAGATCTCACCGTGTAGTCGCCCGAAACATCATAGATCCAAAAAAGATAGTTGGGGCCTGTATTAAAGATATAGGGGATGCTCAGGATAATTTTTTTGTATCTTTCATTAAACCATTCCTGGATCTTTTCCATGCACCATCCCGACCCCTTGTTTGAGAAGAGGCAGTTGACAGTGGCGTCCTCTAGACCTGGTTGGGCGGGGGATGTGGCCTGATACCATCATTATAGACAAGCTAGGGATCGGTCCAGACGTTGATAGATGATCCATTACCAATTCTCTAGCCCACCCCTTTCTCAAGGAGATTTCGGGCCCCACAAATACTTCTCCAGAGGAAGCTAGGACGGGGTCCAAGAAAGGCTCCAAGGAAGTCCTTGTGAGGATAATACATGGCATGGAGAACTCGCGCACAAAGAGATGAAGGACGGTTCAAAAGGATCCATCCTTGCTTGTCCAGCAGTGCGTCATTGAATAGAAAAATATTCTGGAATCCCATCCCTCCTTCCGACTTGGGTTGGCAGAGTTTCTCCCAGGCCAACCAGTGTGGTCTATTTCTTCCATCGTTTTCCCCCACTAGAAGTTGGCAGTATGATAATGGATCAGTTTGACGATGGCCGCCGGGAGAATAAAAATATATATAAAGTATCTGGGGATAGACTAAATGAAATATTTAATGATGGTTCCTTTGCCAGCTTTAGATATGTTTTTTGGGGTCCAGCTTTGAATTTTTTTCTCGATTCTATCCACCAGAGCTGCAAAAATTTCTTTCTTGGACCGTCCAATCACCGTAGGGAGTCTGAGATACTTTTGGTGTTTATCGACCATATGGATGCCTGAAGAAGCACAAAGCTCAGCTCTCTTAGCAGGAGGCACCCCTGCGCTAAAGGAGATCTCCAATTTTCTGTGATTGATAGATTGTCCAGAAGCCCGCTCATATTGCTGGATCGCCTGGCGGATCACCTGAAATTAATTAATAGTGGATTTAGAGAAAAGGAGGCAGTCGTCGGCGAAGAAGAGATGTGACACATGTGGAATTTCACAGCAGACCTTTGCTCCATGAATAGACCTAGCGGATGCAGCCCTAGAGATAAGGTTAGAAAAAACATCCGCCACCAAGATGAAGAGAAAAGGGGAGATAGGATCTCCCTGGCGCAAGCCTCGGGATGGGGATAATCCTCTAGTGAGCTCCCCATTGACCTTGATTTTGAAGGAGATGGTCGAGATGCATTGCATGACAATATCTATCCATTTATTGCAGAATCCCATTCTCAACAACAATCCTATTAGGAACTGCCATTCCACTTTATCATAGGCTTTGGTCATGTCCAGTTTCCAGGCCATGGTTCTTTTTTCGTTGTGGAGCGCATTTTCATAGAGTGGAATACTTCATGGGACACAATTTCATTCTCAGTAATCAGCCACTTGGCCACAAAGGCACTCTGGTTTTCAGAGATAATATTAGGAAGATAAGGATGCAACCGATTAAACAGGATTTTTGAGAAGATTTTATATGAGACATTGTAGTGGTTGATAGGTCTAAAATCCAGGATCGCCTGAGGTTTCTTGATTTTGGGGATGAGGACGAGGACAGTTTCATTGATGGCGGAAATACTTGTGTTCCCCACCCATATGTTTTTAATCATTTTGCATATGTCGGGACTGATAATGTTCCAGTAATGTTTGAAAAAAAGGGTGTGGAAACCATCTCGTCTCGGGGCCTTAGTGGGGTGGATTTGTTTTAGATCCAGGAGGATCTCATCATTCGTCACATATTTTGTAAGTTGCTAGTTAATATCATCGGTAATCACGGGTCTGATGCATTCTTCCACTTCAGCTGACATGGAAGGGGTACTTGTTGAGAAGAGGTTCTGGAAATAGCCTACCAATGCTTCGTGAATGCCGCAGGTGTCAGAAACAGTGCTACCATCAGGTCGTGATAAGCTCATGATAGAGTTTTTTCGATGCCTAGCTGATGATTTCAGATGGTAATACCTTGTATTAGCGTCTCCCTCTTTAATGTGGTTGTCACACGCCCACATAGCTCAGAATCATTCCTTAACATGAAGGTCCCCATCCATCTCTCTTTGAGTAGTGCCAATCCTGGAGATATTTCCATTGGATGAGGGTTTCCTGAGTAGGTTGTGCAACTTCTTTTCAAGGACTTCGTAATTCCTATCAGGTTGGTGGAATATCTTGTAACTCTAAGCTCTCAGACCGGATGCAACCTATTTAAGATTGAGGCCAACATCTTCATGAGAAATTTCCCAGCAAGATCGGATCACCTCTTCACATTCCTGGTCTTTTGACCAGAAGCTCTCAAATCTGAAGGGTCTCCTTAGTTTTCGTTGTCGTTCGCCTTTAAAAAAGTCAATGAGAATAGGGAAATGTTCCGAACAGTTAAGGGCCAAGTGGCCCACATGAAACATGTTTAACAAATTAATCCAATCAGCAGAATCCAGAAATCTATCAAGCCACTCAGCGATACAGGTGCCTTTAGTTTTGTCGTGGAACCATGTAAAAGGATTACTTGTGTACCCCAGATCGACCAGGTCTTCCCTAGTGACCGTGTCCTTGAAATTAGACATCGAGGATAAGTGTCGAGTTCTTCCACCTCTTTTATCCTTATGGAACATGATCTCATTGATGTCACCACCGAACTGAATAGGTCTAGGAATATCGTGTCGTAGATTGCCCAGAAGGTCCAATGATCGCACATTATCAGCATGGGATGGTTAGCCATAGAATCTCACAAAGGTCCAGGGTGGGTGCATGTCTGATTGAACAGTTGCAGCCACATGGTGCGAAGAGAAAGACAAAATTTTTATATCAATATTGTCCTTCCAAAGGAGACAGAGGCCCCCAGAATGGCCTTGTCTGGGCACCAGAAAGTAGCCTTGGAAACCACACTTCAGGGCAATACGATTGGTGTCCTTGTTTTTCAGAATGGTTTCGGACAGGAAAACCATATCGGGGCGACTTTGAGCGTAGTGGCGCTGAAGCATGCAAACCTTTCATGGGTTTTCTAGCCCACGACAGTTCCAACATAACACAATCATTGCTCTAGGCGGGGCTTGGTCTCACCCGCCGCTGCCTTTGGTTCCTCAGGACTTGTTTTTCCACTTGTTGTTTTCTGTATTTTGGTGGGACTCCCCCCGATTGACATGTTTCAGTTTTTCTTTTCCTGGCCTTGGGGTTAGGGTCTTCCAGTCAATCATCACTTCCTCTAAGTTGCACCCTTTTCCATGTGCGACGGGTGATTGGGCCCAGCATTGGAGTTCCCGTCATTCCATGGGCCTCTATTGGTGACATGTTGATTCCGGACAGTTGTGGACTTGGATCCGGATCCAGATCTAGCGGTTCAAGGTGCGGCAGCTTTGGCGTTGAGAATTGTCGTGATGGTTGTTTGTGCTTCATCTCCGACCTTGTGGATGATTGATTTTTGTCCTTCAGGGGGTTAGGATGAACTCCAGCTTCTCTCTAAGAGGGATATCCATCATTATAGAACTCTGGAGGTCCCATCATAACGACTTGTCCATGTGTGGGTGTCACCTGATTGGTATGTGTCAACGTGAGATGGGCGCGGTCCTTTTGTTTTTCCGTCTCAGGGATGAAAGAAGATTTATTCATTCTTGCACAGAGCCAAGGTCCATATTTGAGTGGGGTGTCACATGATCCATTCCTCGGTTTTGTGGTGCACGTTCATTCCAAGTGGCCAGGACGACCACAGAAAAAACAGAAGAGTTGGAGTTTCTCAAATTCGAATGATATCCAGGAGTTGGTGTCATCAATTTTTAGGAACATTCCTCTCATTAGGGTCTCTCATACCTCAATTTCCACCTTGATCCGAACCTCAGGGGCCCATTGTATTGGGTCTGAGCAGTCCTATTCCAGAAAGTGTCCAAGGTTGTCCCCAATTTCCCTCATTATGTGTTCCATTCTTGCATGGAAGGGGATTCTTTTAATTTGTATCCAGAAGGGGGAGTGAGTTAAATTCACCCGCTGGACATCGTCTCCCCCTTTGAATTCTTCCATGAGGAGGAGCTGATTATCGAAGGACCATGGTCTGCCACGCAAGATTTGGTCCCTATCTCCCTCGTTAAAGAACTCGAAAATGATGCAATTAGTTCCTGCCTCCCAAAAAGCCACACCTGCATTAGGTTTCCAGATGTTCTAATGAGTGTTTTTGAGAGCCCCCTGATTAACCGAAATGTGTTCAATGAACATTCCACAACGAGCAGAGTCATGCGTTTTTCCAAGAGTGGGTCTTCATTTCTCCGTGCCTCGATCGCCGCTTTTTCTTTGTTTGTTAGGGGCAGTCTTTCCCATTGATCAACAAGGTCATCATCCATAGTGCAAATCAAATAGTGAAAGCACTATCCTTTTTAGGGGTCGACACCTGTGCAGAATCCAAACCACCCTTACAACAAACAAGACCCGGTCCAATGACCCACGTCACGCGCCCACCCTCCCAGTCTTCGCGGGGCAACACACCGTGAAAGGCCTTCCCGACTTCACAATGCCTCAGGCTCTTCACGGGGAAAATCCCCATGTCGGGCCTTTGCGACTTAAAGCTCTGTAGAAACTCATGAACCAGAAAATTCGCGCACACCCACCGCCACAGGCCTTCGAGGAAAGTGCTTCGCGGATCAAAACACGAAGAACACACCCCCTTCGTGGGTTCTCAAACGCGGACAATGCTTCATGACACACCCCCTATGCGAGTGGATGATTCGCTAAACTTCCTCTTCATAGAACGACCTCCTTTGCGGCCGGATGCTTCGAACGACCGCCTCTTCTCAGATAAACCTCTTTCGCATTCGGTGCTTCGCGACACACCCCCTTCGCGAGTGCTCAAACGCAGTGATCCATACCAGGTAAGGGTGCGATATTCAAACCCCAAATTTTCAGAACATTGCAATAGAGCGGAGGCTGTGTCCCGCCCCCCAATCCTCTTCCAACTTCACGGTGCTGGCGCGAGAAGCAACCCCGAATAGAGAGCAGACGAGTCCGAAGTCTCGGATCCATGAAGAAGGTAAATCTTGAGATTATTGAAATCTGGAATCATCCTCCCACTCCTTGATCTTTCACCCACGAGGTATAACGGTGTTGAGAGAGCTTGCATGGCCTCTTGGAAGGCCCGACCTGCGCCAGACGGCTATTAAAAGCAAGGAATGACAACGACTCCCTCTGCGCCACAAGAGGTTCCGGGAACAGGCGGAGACTCCCATGGGTCAACCGGAAATAGTAGCTTTTCCACAGGGAAAAGAGGAGCGGCACCGAAGACGGGGGGCGTGAACGTAGAAAAAGAGAAAGTGTTGCAGCCATAGAAGATTCAAACGAACCAAACCGACGCCGCAGATCCAGAACTCTGAGGAAGGAAGGAGACGCTGGCCCTAGGAAAACCCTAGGAGTGAACTATCAGCCACCGCGAGAGACTATTAAAACGATACCCTAAATATTTTTTATCAGACATAACTACAAGTGATAATGAATTGATTCAATTGTGATTTTTATTAAATAAGAATGATTGAGAATTTATTGTTAGTTTTATAAAATGCATAATTCGTTGAATGAATGTGGATGATCGTGAGAAAAGACTAGACCTTTTTATAAGATTGGTTTCCTTTTAATTTATAATTAAATTAAATTTTTGGTCTTCATACCTTCTCTCCTCATATTTTGTGGGGACTTTATACCCATGGTTTTTTAACGTAAACCCTTTTCCTCTCAGCTGCATGTGAGTAAAATCATATGTAATGGATAAATCTCCCATGCCAGTAGATGTAGTTCAATTTTGGTGCTAAGGAGAAACCAATCATAGAGAGATACAGTGTTGGATAGGTGGAAAGATGTAACAGGAACCTTAATTGTTTTAAGGTGTTTTCACCCTAGGTCAACTGTTAGTTTATCAACTGCTAGATAAACTAACAATTAGTAAAATTTCATGACCAGACCTCTTTATTATTTTATTTATGTCATTTTTTTGGTTTTTTCATTATGGTTTTTTTGCGATCACATAAATTAATGAAACTAACTAGACTGTAATATAGAACTAGAAGAAATTTTCTTATGTGTAAATATTTATCTAAGACATGGTTAATCACTTAAGTAAATCCACTTAATATTAAAAATCATGTGATAAAGATAATAATTGGAAATTTATGCATAAATGATAAAATCCCTCAATTATATATAGTAAGTCGGTATAGCATTCCACTACTTTAGTAAAAATTGAACCATAGTTCAAAGTGATTGAATAACCAAATTTGGGGTGATTTAAATTATTGGCTAATTATAACATGAATTTTTGGGTTGAATTCACTTAGTTCACATCAAGGGTTGACTGCTAAATCAGGACATGGTGTAACTAAGAGAAAAGAGTTGAGGAAATATAAATTAATGATTTTAGGATTGGGGAGTCCGCTCAATAGATCAAGAAAGTGTGAGTTAATGAAGTTGTAATTTGGAATTGCTACCTAAAACCATTCGAGTTTCTTGAAGAACCAATGTTCGGGTAATGAGAAGGGTAATATAGATCCTTTCCACTAGAATATCCAAAAAACATGATATTCTAAAGTCAATGGTTAGGGATATTTGGTTTTGATAAAATATTTGGATACTAATAAAGATAATATTTATTTATTTATTTTTCTAAAATTTATCATATGAAGTAATAAAATTATGTTTATCTTATTTGTAGAAATAAAAAATGACATCAAACATATCATTGTGATCAATATTTGAGGACAAATTTATTAATGGAATTTTTTTTTGAAGAATGGAAAAGGACCCTACATGTCATCCTTCTCTGTTAAAAGAAATTATATATGCAAGAATAACCTTTTCCTAAAACACCTAGAAATGAGGCTAATGATGATGATTTAAAACCCTATGAGAAACATTTGAATGATTCCATAGATGTTCATTGCTTCATGCTATCATCCATGTCCAATGATATTTTAAAGAAACATGAGGACATGGATGCATATAACATGATGTCTAACCTTCAAGATAACTATAAAGAGAAAACGAGACAAGAGTTTTATGAGATCTCCAATGATTTCTTAACAACTAATAGTAGAGATTTTGTGTTAGTTGGGCCTCATGTAGTCAAGACCATTAGCTACATTGAATTCTTAGACATCTTAGGGATTAAATTACCTCGTGATTTCCATACAGATATCATATTTTCATCACTTCCCAATACCGTCTATAGTTTTAATCTCAATTAAAATATGAGAAATAATGAGAAGAGTCTCTCAGAACTTATTAATTTGATCCACTAAGAGGATAAGGACATAAATCATGATAAAACTATAGTCCTTATATTAAATAAGAAAATTAATACTATGGAAAAGATGCCCAAGAACTATAAATAGTCTAAATCTCCTGAGCATCATCCTGCTAAGAAGAGTAAGATTTATACGTAGGGAAAGGAAAAGCAGGTAATATATTTTTCATGCCACAAGTCAAGTCACTGGAATAAGAATTGCACCTAGAAGTAAGGGGAATATAAAGGTGCATTCATTTTCAAGTGTAATATTTCAATATCTACACATTGGGTATTAGATATAGATTATGGTGCGCACATCTATATCCAAATATTAGAACCAAGAGGATTTTGAAATATTTCTAGAGGAGAGTTGGATCTAAGAGTTACAAATAGAGAAAGGCTAGATGCCATATCCATTAGTTACCACCACATTTCATTTCTAATAAGAATGAATTTGGTTTAAAAAGATTGTTACTTTGTACCTACGGTTACCAATAGTATAATTTTTGTATTATTCCTAGATACAGATCGATTTATTCTCTAATTTGGAAATAAAATATGTTTCTTTTATAAGTACAACATATTTTATGTTATGTCACATTTAAATAATGGTCTTTGTGTATTAAATTATGAAAACCAAATGTTGTCAATTGATAATGAATCACGTTCTGATGACTCATATAACACCCAGATATGACATCACCGTCTTGGTCATGTAAATGAGAAATGTTTGAAAAAGATATATTAATCTGTTTATTTAGAATCTTCTAAGCTAAAACCACTTGAAATATTACATGCTTATTTATAAGGAAAAATGACCAAAACACCATTTTTTGGATAGGGTGTAAGGGCCATAGAGATTCTAGGATTGATATACACTGATGTGTGTGGACCATTTCCAGTATAAGCTAGAGGTGGATATTCTTACTTCATAACTTTTACTTATGAATTATGTATATGTGGATATATCTATTTGATGTTCTATAAGTCCGATTCCATAAATAAATTCAAGGAATTCATGAATTAAGTAGATAATAAACTTGGTAAGAAGATAAAGAATATTTGAGCAGATTGAGGTGGTGAATATCTTAACCGATAGTTTATCGTCTTTCTACATGAGTTTGATATTATGTCTCAACTCACTCCACCTTACACACCACATTGGAATGGTGTTAGTGAAAGGAGGAACCATAACTTATTAGACATGGTAAGGTCGATGATGAGTCATGCATATCTTCCATTATTCTGTTTGGGATATTCATTAGAAACTGCAACATACACATTAAACCAAGTTCGAACTAAAGAGGAAAACATAATTCCCTTTGATTTATGGAGTGAAAATAAACTCATTTTGTTGCATACACATGTATGGGGTTGTTAAGAATTTGATAAGGCCTTATAAGGAAACAAACTAACATTAAAGGGAACAAAGTATATCTTTATAGGGTATCCAAAGGAAAAAAAGGGATACTACCTATACAACACCTCATACAAGAAAGTGTATGTCTCCATACAAGACATATTTATTAAGAGGGAGAACATCCTAAAAAAGGATATTGGGAGAAATATTTACTTTTATGAACTTGATGATCAAGATACACAAAATTTAGATAAGGAATAGATTCCATAGGTCCCTAGGGAAAAACTAGTTCATGAAACCCAAATATTTCATAGGAACATAAGATATGTAAGAGAACTGGAGAGATATGTTTTTCTCTTCACCAAAGATGGTGAATCATTATTGGTTGAAAATGATGAAACTATCTCCTAAAGGAGGCTGCAGAGAGATCAAAAGCTACAAGATGACAAGAATCCACGAATTTTGAAATGGATTCCATGTATCAAAACCATGTTTTAGTTCTAGTTGATGTGTTAGTTGATGTAAAGCCCGTTTGATTTGATGAATCATTAAAAGAATTTGGTTTTATTTAGAATGAATTTGAATCATGTATTTACAAGAGGTTTAGTGTGAATTTGGTAATTATCTTAGAATTATATGTTGATGACATATTACTTATTTGAAATTAAATACTAGTCTTATAGTCTGTTATGTACTAGTTAAACAATTGTTTCTCCATGAAGGAATTAGGTGAAGTAGCCTATATTCTAGGGATCGAGATCATTCATGATAGATCCAAGAGGCTTATTAGTCAAAGTCAAAGTACATATATTGACCAAATACTAAAGATAATTAGTATGGAACAATCAAAGAGGGGATTAGATCAAGTGTCACATGATTTACATATTTCTAACAAAATGTGTCATCATACACAACATGAGAAAGAGATAATGAGTAAGACCTCATAAGATTTAGTGATTGGATCAATCATGTATTCCATGCAATGTTCTATACTTGATGTTGCCTATGCATTGATCATGGTACAAAGATATCAATCATATCTAGGAGAATATCATTAGACTGCTGTTAAGGTTGTCCTTAGGTATTTGAGAAGAAATAATCATATGTTCCTAGTTTATGGAGGAGATGATGAACTAATTATTAGGGGTTGTACATATACTATTTTCAGACATATAAAAATTATTTGACGTCACAGTCAGGATATTTTTTCTATCTCAATGGAAGAGTTGTGAGCTTAAAGAGTTCAAAGTAGCCAGTTGTTTCTGATTCTATAGAGGATTCTGAGTATATGGTGGATTCTAATGTATCCAACGAATAAATTTGGTTTGAAACTTTTTCCAGGAGCTTTATGTGGTACCTATAGGTAAATATCTTATCACATTTTATTGTGATAATACTATTGTAGAGGATCTTGTAAAATAGATAAGGTCACGTCAATGGAAAAATCACATTCTCCGAAAGTATCACCTATGGAAATATTTTTATCAAAATGGTGAAGTTGCAGTTGTAAGAGTACCCACATAATGGAACATGGAGTACCCCTTAACTAAAAGCATATCTCAATAGAAGCATGAGTATCATGTGATTGTTAGAAGATTGCTAGTTGTTAGCCATTGGCTTTTGTGCAAGTGAAAGTCTATTGGAGCTGGTGCCCTAGAACCAACTTATGTGTACTTTATGATAACTTGCATTAATATTTTTGAATATCAATAAACATATTATCACATAATGATTTTTCTTATGCGTAATATATTATGTGATAATGTCCCTAGAGTAGTTATCACACTAAAAGGTCCAAACAGTTCCCTGCTATGACAAGAACCATGAAGTGTTACGAAACTATTCTAAAATATATGTTCTATATTCAGATAATATCATTTGAGGGACAAAAATGATACATGATATCAAGAGTAGAGACACATAGGAAATTGAGGCACCTTCTCATGGTGTACTCCCTTGGTAATATCTAGTAGGATACTATGAGAATGGGACCCTCCAGTAGGAAATCCACATTTATATGTTTCATTGGATGCCCCTATCTACTGATGTGTGTATTGGTCCTTATAATTTATGATAATTATTAATGAGTATTATGAGTCATGTACTTTGATGTATTTATGAAAACTTGGAATAAAGATGTTTCTGGTGAGGTATGATACATTGGGTGTGTCACAAGTAATATTGCATTAATGAATAATGTGAGAAATGATTTATCCCTTATATTATTTAATGGAAGTTAATATCTTAGTCCCTTTGATGGAAATGATATATCCAAAATAAATCCTTGGTCAGGGTGTTCAATAGGAAAGCTATATATCTGAAAATTCAATGAAAGAGACATTGATCACATAGGTTGATGGCACCATCATGCAACATTCTTGATTTGAGATATTATGATAGAGGATTATATTACATAGTAAGAATATGTATGAGGTATTATGTCATTGCAACGTTAAATTATTTCTCTATGGGTGCCTTGGCGTGTTTCTAGATGCTACCCTTAGACTTTAGGCTGGTTTTCCTAATTCCATTGATAAAGAGGCCTAGAGGGTCACACACTAAGTGTATCCAAAATCTCAATAAAATAATATATTTTTATTTATTATTGAAAAGTTGAATAAATATTATTCATGTATATGTTTTAATAATTATTCATATATTCTTGATTGTATTTATTCCATCACCAGTTATTCAAGAGAATATAAAGTGAGAAAACTATTTAATAAATATTTATTTGTTATTTAGTGAATAGAATATTTATTTATTTATTGGTGAATAATACAGTGATATTTATTTAATAAATAAATATTCATTATTCATGGATCGATAAATATTATAGAGGAATGGTGAATCGAGATTTTAGGTCTTGTGAGAAAATAATAAATAATAAATATTATTTTATTAAATAATATTTAATTTTAATTAGCATGTTAAAAACATGTCGAGAAATAATAATAATAATATTATATGACATGGGGATTTCTATAGGATTAAATAAATAATTAAGGGAAATTTTGAAATTATTTTATGTTAACCCTAATGATATATAAATTTATTTATACTATTTTCTAAAAAATAACAATTCATTTTTTTGGTCGTGAACAATGGAATTACATAGTCCTCTCAAGCCCTGGAGATCTATCCTCTTCAAGATCACTCCCATGAATGGAGAGTGATCTTCCCCGATGATATCAAGGGGGTTCTTTGGAAGTAATTATCATAGTGATCAAAGAATGACGACACACTCACAAGGATTGATCGTGGTAGAACCCAGAGATTCCTTCATCGATATTAGGGGATTCATGGAACATGTGTGGATCTCTGCAAGAGGGAATCTACACTTGATTCCTACAACACAATAATAGTGAATAACAAATCTATTTACAGATCCATCAAAAAAGAAATAATTCCATCAAGGAAATTTTTATTTAATTAAATTAATTATAAATAATATGTGATGATACTCTCTCTCTAGTTCCAGTATGATTCATGTTGTTTGTATTCTTTAATTCAATTGGGTTGAACAAAGTGTTTATCATCATGTAGATCTTGGATTGATCATTGAATATGGAAAAAACAAAAGTCGGGCAATGCCCATCACATGCTTCCACTATCCTCAGAACCTACATATATTCCTTCTCTCTATCAATTAAGATATGTTTCAAGGGAATAATATTTCCATCACTCCAGCTTAATTTAATCCCAATTCTTCTCATATATGAATATTACACAAGGGAGATATTATTTAAATATTTTTAATATGAAATTACAAAAAATATCTCTCTTTAGATATCTCACAATAAAATCACCATAATTAAAGTGATACCCTTTACAAATATTTTTGAATGAAATATTTCCTATATTTGAATATTGAAACTTCCAATTAAACCGCCTTCAACAACTCCTATAACAACCATGATATACAAAAATCTCACAAAATTAAAAACTATGTCTAACATGGTATTTTTAGTGACACATGTTACCCATTAAATCCCATGAATACAACTAATTCATATCCCAATTCATATCTTCGTAATGAAAAATAATATAATATTACTTTTTTATCTCCAACACTAGTATCTTGTATCATGATATCAACTTTATCATGATATTTACATCAATTAATATCTAAATAAGAATCATATGATAGAAAGGAAAAGATGTTATGATGAAATTGAACATCATTCATATTAACTAACTCTTTATTTCATTGATATATTCTACATTCCCTTGAATGGAAATCGTATATATCTACCAACTTTAAGCTTATTATAAAATAAGAAACTTTTTATGTATTGGGAAAATTTTTACTCACCTAAACAATTCTTACCTACCATGGAACTTCTTATGAATGATCTAAAAATATTACATACACCATGTCTTTGTCATATTTACAATTCTCCAAACTGGTTGATATTCCATCATATTATCTTTACGGTGAAATAAATATCTTCATAGTGTGTATTCCATCACTTTCTCATTTCAAACATGGATTCATACACCATATTACCTCTCTACATCATAGTGAGAAATCAATTTTAATTTCCAATTTTAAATGATAGATCTAGTGTCTTGGTCTCAATCATGAAAAATGTGTTTGGATATAGAAAAAGAGAGCAATGGAGTTATATTATTTTATTCTATATGTTTATTTTAATTGATGAATAGTTCCTATATATTATTTACCCTGCATTAAAATTTCAATTGAGTGAGAACTGCCTTATTACCCTAAAAGCGGTAGAAAACCTACTTTGAAATCCATTTGGGCATGCTTGCCTGATGGTTCTATCAGGCCCCCTTGAATGGTGGTTGTAACCATCTTCACCCATTGATGACCTACATTGGATGATCTCTCCTCATTCCAGCTAACCTATTCTAACCTTCATCCAAGATGTCTTCATCAACATATCTTTAAGTTTGGTTGTAATTATTTGATATCCAAGATTATCTGGAAATTTTTACTAAATTAAATCATTTTTTACTTTTATCAAAAAATAATCATCCAAAATATAATATTCTCAATATATTCTACCACTCATATGTTAATGTGATTTTTTTAAAACATTCTTCCATGAAATATTACATCCAATCATAATGTGGATAAAGATATAAAAATCCTCCAACCATCACCACTTTCTTTAATAGCTACCTTATCAAGCATAATATAAAATCTCAACTCCTTATTAGATGACATATATTTTCAATAAATTCAACATGAAATCTTAGGATTCCAATAATACCCCCTTTTTATTTTTTTACAACATGACCTTAATTCAAAATTTATCAAATCAAATGATTCTTATAACTATAAAAATATAAAGATTTATAGTACCTTATTTATCCTCCTTCTTGGAAATTAAATAATAGTGTAAATATTTCAAAAACTACCATTATATTTGATTCCCTTTTTTCTCAAACTTTTATACCATATTTCCTCTTAATTCCTTCACCCACATTGGATTTAAATCGATGAAGATAAACACCATTAGCCTTACCCCCTCCTCAATAAATATAATTGTAGATGATTTGTCCATTTCACAATGGTTACCTTTGGCTCTATTCATTCATTGATTAAACATTATCTTTTTCTCATATGATATAATTCTATGGTTGCAGTTTCCAATTTGAAAAAAAATTCCTCTTACCATTTCTGACAAAATAGTTAAAAAATTACTTTATATCCCACTTCAGCCATAATTTCTCAATGATATAAATTGATTTAAATAACCATTTAGATTTTTTGATATCAATAATTAATCTAATACTACTGATCTAGGATTTTATTTTATGAAAAAATAGATTAATTTTAACTTCTACAATGTTTTCCATGTCACTCACTTTCACTAATAAACCCATTGTAATGTTAGATTTACAATTTTCATAAAAACCTATGATCTCAAATATATTCACATAAAACCATTGGTAAATAAACAATAAATAACTGGGTGTGAAAACCATATTGAAATTTTAAAACATCACTGGTTTTTTTATTTTCCAGATAAAGATGAGTATCCTTTAATATATCCACCTCCAACTCCCCTAGAATTGTACCATCATATCTGTTGAAAATTATATTCAGTTTGGGGATACCAATATTTGTGAAGAACCCCTTGAAATCATAAGCTTTTAATATCCTATACACATGAACATCTTGTGCTATTTTTTGTATGAAAACTAATTGATATGAAATTAATTCATGAAGTTTCCTTCTCATCTTAATTTTTCTTCTTCTAATCACTATATTTTCTCACTAAATACATAGGATGAAATCCCTTTTTGTAAGTTAGTTTCAACATGATACCACTTGGTTTATTTGGGTATAAATTCTATCCATTTCTTTTCAGAATTCATGAACTTTTTCATTTAGGTATTAGGTTCTATTAACACCAATTACCCTCCATTATTCAATATTAAATATATTTAACAAGGAAACTCCACCTATGCATGTAGAATTCTTGACACCACTTGCTTTATATTTTTCCTTTATAACCAATTACACATTCATTATTAAAATATATGATTTGTGAGTATATTTACCCTATATATTTTTATCTCCCCCTCAAGACTAAACCACTTCAAACTAATCAATTAGTAATAATAAATCACAATGGGAGTCGCGTACCTTAATTCTCCTTAATTTGAGTAATGGGGGTAATCAATTTGGACCAAAAATTTATTTATAACATTATTTTAATCCTTTATAGTGGTCATATTTTAAATAACCCTTATATATACTTCTTATTATATATGAGAATTATTTTCTTTCATTATCTTAGTCCTATTATATGTTTTAGGGTTAAACCCACTTGTATAAGTTTTCCTTTCAGATGCACCACATGTGTAATTGTTTCCATACATCATTCTTTGGGTATAAGAAACTTCATTAATCATTTTACCATTACTTGTAGGGGTTTGAATGTAAACACTCATCCACATTACATTATTTTCTTTTTTAAGGGTTATTAAATACACTTGTTCATTTCCAATCTAGAGTGAGTGCTTATTCAAGTGGATTCCAATTTATCTACATATTTGAGGCTACTTCTTCCTTGTCCTTAATCTTTTACATGGGTTTCCATTATTTCCATTATTCCCATTTATCTTGTATGTTACAAGATATGAGTTTATCCATGTGAATTTCATTGTCTTATTCCAGTTGAAATTCCTTTACATATAATAGGGGATGTAACATATAAAACATTTACCATAGTAATCATTCCTTTTAGTCTCACCTCTTGAGTGATATGTTAACATGTCATATATTATTCTCCAATTAAGCTCATGGGACTTTGGACACACAATAATTGATGTGTAATAATTTCCCATAAAAGTAGTTCTTCCTACATACCTTAATTTAGGCATAATTTTCACTATATTTTTCAAGAAACTATTATTTTCTGAAAAACTTTGAGATTAAAATATTTCCTTTTATTTACAAATTTTAGTTCTAGATTCTTTAGGCCTATGATAGAGGGAACCTTCACTCTATTTTCCCTTTAGGGAGTTAATATTTATTTCATGATCATTGATTATTTCATCTTTTTTCTTTAACTGGGTAGCCATCCCTTTCATACTCGTGGGTGCCTCCATTCTAGACCATCTCCTTTATCCCATTTGAGATTTGAGTATGAAAATAATTTCTCTTAACACCTTTTCTATAGATATTTGTTTTATGATCTCTTGTGACATTACATTAATAAAATCACTCTGATCCAATATTTTTTCACTCATATTTTCATATAAGTAGTTATATCCAATAGCACCCTCTTAAACCTATTTTTTTTGGGAAAATATTCCATGAAGGTGAGGTCCCCTTCATGTATAATTTCCCACTGATCCACCCTTTCAAGTAAGGATTTAATCTTATCATGGATACTATCTTTTTTAAAGGATGTGTATAAAGCCTAATTATATTATTAAAGTAAATAAAATACCCTATTATTTCTAGGTAGTGGGATACCCATTACATATTCCAAATTCCCAAGGGTACAAAAGCCCATTTTTGGCCCAAAGGGCATTCTGGTGAATAGTACTACTATAGAACATGGGCTGTTATAGAACCACCGTAGCTACAGTTTCTCCACTACTACAGTAACTTCTACAGTGTTTCTATAGTAATTAAAAAATTTATTCTCTACACAGAATAGATCCTTGGTCTTTTGGATTCTGAGAAATAGCCTTTACCACTTGGTTAAAGGCTCATTGAAATGGATAATATATAAAAACTCCCAAGATTTTAAAAATTATGTGGTTCCCACTTAATCACCATATTCACATCTTCTCTTGAACACCTTGAGAGATTTTTCACTTTCAAATTTTCATGATTCCAAAAAACTAGGGTTAAAATTATAAAAAATAATATATTTAGAATGTGTTACATTAGTTAGAAATTATTTCTTCTTAGATATCCTCTTTTGATTCATCATTTTATTTCTTTTAAACTTATGGATGTTTTCAACTAGCTAATGCACCAGATTCCCATTATGGTCAGATTTTCAATATTATTACATTATATATTATTTACCATATAAAGAATTTAATTTAATCTAAATATCATTCATGTGAAATATTCCTAAAAATATCTCCCTTTAGATATTTCATTAATTAATATTTAAATGAAGAATCAATATCCTAATTCTTTTGATCTATTTCTAATATAATTCCTTATATAATCAATAAAACAATTCAAATTTAACCTAAGATAAACATAACTTAAATAATACATTGATTTTATGATTTAGATATTGCATCTCATAAAAAGTCACATAACCCAAGGATTGAAATGTTAGTGACTTAGAAATTAGCTACGTAAACATCTTATTCTATAAATCTTGTGAAAATTTATCCATAATATCCCTCCGATAGATTCTTTTTATAGGCATCAATTATGGTATAATAATATTCGTATCTTATGGGAATAGAAACATTATAAATGGGTGTGGTCATAATTTCATTAAGGTAAAAACATATCATAATATTTCAAGTTATAAACATGAAAGAGAATATGAGGAAGTGGTAAAATTATCAATAATATATCATGAGACCATAGATGTTAATCATAAAAATGATATATAAACATAAAATCATAAAATTAATTTAAATATAAAATTTATTACATGGATCAAAATACATCTCAATAATCATAAAACGTGCGACCATGAAATAAGAGTGTGGAACATTATAAAAATAAATTGTAATCATGAAATCATAGAATATCATGACAAAGAAAAAGAATATTGGAAATATGGAATAACATGATAAAAAAATTATATGTGGCACAACCATAAGAATATGAGAACTTTTGTGATCAACCTCATTATAACTACACCTATGTTAACAAACTCATTATGTCCATGCCTGAAAATGAGAGAAAATTAATTATGCCCTCACCCATGTAAACACACTCATTATGTCCACACCAAACTATCTTATGATATATAAACATTAAAAAAATACATTTAAGGGTTATATAGGACCCCGCCCATCATCGTCCTTACATATGTGTTCCACTTAAAATCAATCATCGTTACATCTTAAAGAACCTATGGAAAAGAATCGGTTTCTTAAAAATTTCAAAACATCACATAGTAAGAACTTAAAAAATCATATGATATCCAAAATATCATTTTCTAAAAAATATCATGTCATAATAAAATATATATTGGGATGAAAACATTCCTTCATTAGATATGAACCTTGGAGTAAAAATAAAAGTGAGAATACCAAAGTTTTCATACAATATTTTAAACATTTTTATAAAATATGATGTATAAAGTAATTTAAAAAATGATAATAGAGAGAGGAAACCTTGTAAAAATTTATTATAAATATTTTTAAATAAATTTTCCTTGAAAAGGAAAAAAAATCAAGCTAATAAATCTAAATTTATAAATAAAGAAAAAATGCCTTTATTAATATTTTTTAGTTGTTTTAAAGAAAAAAATAACATATGAAAAAAATTAAAATATATTCATTTCATAAAAAAGGTAATGGAAAATATGAAAAATATAAAATAAAAATAATATTTTGATTAATTTAAAGAAAATACTTTTAAGAAAAAAAACCTAGACATTGAAGATTTGATTTATTGGTATGAATGGGAGTTATTCTTAATAATGTTGTAGTTTTATTTTGGGAAATATATTATCAAATAATTTGTTATTAATGATGATAAGTAATTTACACATATAAAAAATATATATACAATGAAAAATAGGGGAATGGGAGGATCAAAGTAATCTAGAAAATTATATTCATATATGAAAGACCAGGACCCAATAAATCAGAAATTGAGTCGATGAAACCCTTATGATAAGGGTAATGTAAGAATCAAAGGAGATTGAGACGAGGTTCATTAAATTTACATTAAAATATCATGAAATGGATGATATTTTAATACATAAAATAAACAGGGTAGTGAATGCAAAATATGAAAGGAATAATAGTGTATAATATCAAACATTTTCTATGGAGTTGAAAATGAGACAAAGAAACACATACCTTATTATTTATTCACTATGCACATGCAACTAAATTCATAAATAACCATATTAAGTTTATTACATTAATTATTGGGAAACTTATTAATAATTTAATAGGGACTATTTACTATCATATTCTATTTATGTATTATAACGTTTTTTCTTATGTTTGTGAAAAAATTAATTTGGTGTCATCTTATTTTTGTTGGGAATATGGATGTTGTTCCAACAAGTATTTTATTGATTTTTATGCTAAAAACAGCCTCATTTATTTTATTCATAAATTTACTTTGAGTGGATTTGATGTTTATATTTAATTGAAAAATTATTTTATTTTCCCCATAATTCTAGAAATCTTTTATATGATCATTATTTTAAATGAAAGCTTATTCTGCAATGTATTCTAGACTTTTTAAAGAAGTTTGGAATAACTATTAGAAATTGATGTTTTAACCTAATGTTGGTATCTAAAACTACATTTATAACACCTCATTTAAGTTTAATGTTATGTTTGGGAACCTAAATTTTGATATGGAATGTTGTGTTTGACTACCTTATGTTATGTTTGGAACCCCATGTTTGAGATGAAAATTTTGACAAGGGACTTAACTTTTTTTAAGGGACCTCACATTTTGAGTACATAACATTTGGTATGTACCTAACTCAAGAAACACTATATCGGTATCACACTCCACATTATAGAGATCCATGTTTAGTATCAACCTAACACTATCAACCAAACTTTTAGAGTTGTCCCCACACAAAGAAACCCCACGTTGAGCCTGTCATCTGTGGGTTTTGAATTTCGAATTATTTCCAAGATTTCAGATAATATTTAATTATATTAAATATATTAATAAAGTGATTCAAATTTTTTTTATAATTCCTTCATCAATAGATTAATTTTTTCAATTTTCTAATGGAATTTATGATTTTTAATTGTTGATAAAATTAAAATTTCATACACGTTGTGCATTTTGAAATCACAATTTAGGTAGTGATATTTTTGGATCTGTTTGAATATAATTATATCAAGATGATTATTTAATTATCAAATGGATATATATATATATATATATAAGTTTATTTTTTTCTAATGATCAGTTTTTTATAAGCTTGATGATCTAAATCTCTTAATCTAAATTTACATAATATTTTTTCAGTTATATAAGAGAATATACTTTATACTATGTCTAATTCTATTTAATCCTCTTATTATTATGATCCAATTTGTTAAATATTTTTAATAATACACTTTAGATAAATACATGTTATCGTTTTTGCAGTGTAGTTTCCTTGTAACGACCCAAACTTTTATTAATGAAAATTCATCTTGATCAAATTAAATGTATTTTTATGTAAAATGGTTATATAAATTATGAACTTCATTGGTTTTATGTTTTTGTATTTAAAAATATAATTAAGAATTGTTATTGTTGCTAATATAACTGTTGAACAGTGATCAATTGAATAGTATAAATCTAGGGCTTTAACAAATCCAATTTACTCAGACAAAGGAAGCGATGACCTAATGTTGTATAATTGCTCCATACGAAGCCCATTTCTCGAAGCTCAAATTGGAGGTGGCATCACTGGGCTTCTCTCTTGACCAAGACAAATTCCATCTTTAACACATTATGCTCGAATAGAACCGCCTACGGGAGAAGTTGTTATTGATAGAGATTACCACCTGAGCGATTTTTCCAAGCCACCCCAAGAGTCTGTCACCATCACACACCTTACCATTAGGTCTTATACGGGTGTTTTAATGGGTTATATAACAAGACCCTAGAACTATTATTATGGGCATTATTTTTTTATAGATAATATAAATTCATTTTATTATTTTCACTTTGTAAATAGTTTTAAAAGCACAAATAGTATTTCTAGTTAATATTCAATTAAGAAATATATTTTTATGAATTAATGGATTTATAAATAAAATAATATTTTAATAAAATATTATTACTAATTAATTTTTATTAAATATAAATTATTGTAAAATTTTTATGAACACAATTGCAATTTTTTAAGCCTTGAAATGCGTTTTTGTCAAAACCCATGAATTTTTTATAATTATCGGTTTTTTATTTTAAAAGTAAAAAATTCACAAATTTATAAAATTATTTAGATAAAATTAATATTATTTTTTGAATCAAGATGTCGAAATTATCCAACAGTGAATTTTTCATAATTTTGTGAGACAGTCGAATTTTTGGGTAAAAATTAAATACTGTTTAAATATATAATGTGTTTTTTGATATCATAATGACCCAATAGTTTTGTAATAAAGTAATATAAATGGTATTTTCAGCCAATATATGTTTTAACTTTAAAATAATGAGATTTTAGGTCTATGTGATTTGTTTTACAAAGCTTTAGTGGACCCTCCAAGACTTATTTAACATTTTAACATTTTAAAATGATATCCTTGAGAGTGTGACTCGCCTCTACATAAGAAATCCTAATATTTTAAGAAGTTAGGTCATTAGACTTATATAAAAATGTTTTGCAATCCCATTTGGAGAAAACCATGGGCAAAAAACATGGGTTGGTTTGTGGTTTTGATTAGTTTAATGTGTGGTGTCCAAAACATAAATAATAATGAATTTCCTTACTTTTCTTTTATAAATTCACCCAAGATCTCACTTAATATTCACTAAAAAAAATTGGATATTTACCAACCTATTAACTCCTCTCTTTATAATCCTCCCGAGGTTCCTCAATATCCCAAGAATCCTCTACCAAGCTCATTCCAAGCCTTTGGGATCATACTTCCATATAAGGGATTTCTTCCTTTCTCATTTTTTCCCAAATTTCATTATGTTGTTATTCCATTTTATTTTCAATTAAAAATTATGGGTAATGATTAGTCACCTTCTATATACTTCCCTACATATTTTTTTAATGATGAGAGACCCCTTTCACTTTCATTAATGCCTCCCATGTACACCTGTTACCATGATGAAATTCTGTAAGGGGTTTCTCTCTTCTCATTTACATTCAAGAAATTATTTTATATTATGAATCTAAATTCCATTAAATATGTTGGGAAATGTATCTATATAACCCTCTTAATTTCCATTTCATGTAAATATTATGATATACCACTTTTTATCTCATCAACCATTTTTATGAATTCTTAAGTCACGTCGTTATGCTGCAGAAATTGCACTGCGATTCACCAAGCCAAAGTCAATGTGTAGTGAATACCATGCCCATTTATCGACCAAGGGTATTCACCTTTATGAAAATTTACATATTTATTATAAATTTTAATATATTAATTTCACATTCCTTCATCATTGAATAAATTGTGATGTTTAATCAATCCATGATGTATGATCTACGTGGCACACTTATGCATGAAATGAAATGATTAAGAAGGGTGTGCCCTGATAGCAATCCAATGCATTGGGTAAAGATTAGTATCAGGATAATTCAAGTGAAATAATGGTTTAATCATGATAATTCAATTGAAATGAGGGTTTACTAATTCTCCATGTGCAATGTGACATTTTTCATGATAATATCATGTTAAATGGTGTTTTCACATTTCCATGTTATTATAATCATGAAATACCGTGCCTTTATGTTCATGTTTATCTTGTGCTCCATTTATATTCCTATTACCTAACATGTACTATATTCTTCTTGTAATTCCTTATTTAATCCCTTACTGGGATTTTTATCTCACTCTTTTCATATGCATGTCCTCAAGTTATCCCATGCAATCCTAGGTACGAAGGAATGTTATGGCCATGAAAAAGATGTTTTCAATAAAGATATTGTCTTTTATGTTCTAAGTGGTTATGTAATGTTCCTAATTTCAAAAGACACTAGAGCTATCGATCCTCATATATGTATTAAGTGATATTTAATGTAATAAATCATGTTTACGTGTGTAATAAAGAAATGGGTTGTTATACATAGTATCAAAGGGAAGTTTAGTTATTTTTGGGATTAGGATTAGAAAACCAAAGAGAAATACTTAAGGATAATACTAAGTATAATAAAAACATCCCTAAATTTCGGTTATTAATGAGTGAGTGGTTTATCAATAAAATACATCCCTTTCTAGATACGATTAGGTAGAGGTGGATCTGGAATAGATGTATCTAGGGGTAAAACCTGAAAACACCGCTTTGAGTTTGACTCGAATGTGAACTGGTGAACGACAATGGGCCTTGCTGCAATCTTGGTTACGACACTCCTAGGGGATATTCTTTGGTAAATTCATAAGTTTAGTATGAACCATTGTTAAGGGAATAAAATAATGCCCCTAAGAATGTATATTGGGAAGTAGATCATGGATAACATAGATTGAATCCTGTAAATTCATAAGTTAAGGAAATAAAAGTAATTTATAAGTCATACATTTTTTTATTTGGATTACCCATTATGTGTTACCTCTAACATTCCTTTTATTCCCACCAGTTTCTAGGAATAAAGGGATTCAGGATAACAACTAATGTGAAGATCAATGTGATGAATGTTTTAATGAGATGCCCAATCCAATTAGAGTGATAATTGTGAACTTTGTCATGATACTCTCTTAGTTAAATCATGTTTTTAATAGAAACAAGGATCAAGAGGAACATTCAACCCCCTACCCCCTAGGAAAGAACAAGTCATAATCAAGATCTTCATCAGAAAAAGGCCTCCAACTTTTAATGGATCATCTGATCCCTCAATTGTCGAACAATACATCAACTCCATTGAAAATATATTCTCTATCCTTTAATGTTCCAAAAAAGAGAAGGTTCTTATAGTTTCTTATCATATAGAGGGTGAATCTGATCAATAAAGTACATTGATCAAAAATACGAAGCCTGAGGAGGATATCAAGGTGTTGGAATGGAAGGATTTTCAGAAAATGTTTTTTGATTAATATTTTCCTCACACCCTCTAACATAAGATGGAAAATTACTTCCTTTCCTTCAAGAAAAAAAAGACAACGAATCCATTAGAGCGTATGAGGAAAAATTAACAAGTCTTTCGTGATATGCCTCCATATTTTTTGTTACCCCATAATGAAAGGTTGATTATTTCTTTTTAGGGATAAAACCTAGCCTACAGAAAGACCTAGCGATCCGTGACTTCGAGATCTATAAGAAACTTTTCTGATGTTCCCTCAAGGATGAAATGGAGATCGAAGAATATCAGAGGTATAATGGGTATAAGGAGTTTAATGTGGACTTTAATTCTGGAAGTCCGATGGATAAATCCAATGGTGATTAGAAAATACAGCAACCCACTTGCCAAAGGTGTGGAAAGAAGCACCCCAAACATTTCTTCAAGGTGATAAATAAATTCCTTAGGTGTGGAAGAGAAGGGAACCTAGCCATTAACTATTCAGAACAAAAACTCATGTCTATGACATAGGATATGAAAACTTCGTTCGACCCTCAATGCGTTGCTCATTGCTTCAACTACAAATAACTAGGGCACTTTTCAAACCAGTTCCCTAATCCAAGGGTTTTTTTAGGAAACCAACAACCTACAAGGTAGCAAGGGCAGTCTATTTCTATCAATACTTCCAAAGTGAACCCCAAAAATGAAGTGGTGATATGTACACTAGTTATTAATTCAAGAAAAGAGAATGTAATTTTTGATTATGGTTCTACACATTCTTTTATATCCCAAAAGTTTAGTAGAACAATCTCAACACAACTAGAAATCATGGAAGTAAATATGTTGGGGAGAATGGAAAATGGGGAAATCATTTCATCCCATGAATATAACTACTCCCCTATCATAATTTGTGGATTGGACTTTCTTGAGAGCCTCATCATACTTCGTTTATTGGAATTTGATGCAATTATTGGCATGGATTGGATTTCCTTATATAAAGCCAACATATATTTCCATGAATGGGAAATCACTCTATATGTGGAAAATTGATCCCAGATTCTGTACAAGTGGAAGGAGGAGGATGAATCTTCTTTAGAACCGTCCTCTCAAGAGTGTATATTAATACCCTATGATCATGTGTATCTTACTCAGATGATTGAGTCTAAGGAAGAAACCATCCTTGAAGACATGCCTATTGTGAGGAAATTCACTGAAGTGTTTCCTGAGGAATTGTCTGGTCTTTCTCTTAGAAGAGATATTGGATTCTCAATTGATCTTATACCTGTGGAATTGCTAATATCCAAGACTCCATATAGAATGGGTGTTGTGGAGCTTGAGGATCTGAAGAAATAACTACAAGATAATCTGGATAGATGTTTTATACTCCCAAGTGCTTCATCATGGGGTGCACCAGTCCTCTTCATCGAGAAGAAGTATGGGTCAATGCTCCTTTGAATTGATTATCATGAGCTCAACAAAATCATGATAACGAACATGTATCCTATAACACGAATTTAATGACTTGTTCAATCAGATATGTGGATCACAATAATTTTCCGAGGTGTAATTGTAGTCGGTATATTATCAAGTAAGGGTGAAGAAGGAGGATATCCCGAAGACTACTTTTTTTATAAGATATGAGCACTATAAATTCATAGTAATTCCTTTTGGACTCACTAATGCTCCAAATGTATTCATGGACTTGATGAATAGAGTCTTTAGAGATTACCTAGAAAAAATTTTGGTAGTCATTATAGATGATATTCTAATATAATCTAAAATTAAAGAGGATCATGAGGATCATCTAATCATTGTACTAGAGACCTTAGAAAAAAAGAAGCTCTATAAAAAGTAAATAAAGTGTGAGTTCTGGTTGAAGGAGGTCTCATTCTTGGGTCATATAATCGCAAGTAATGGGATATCCGTGGATCCCTATAAGATAGTTTTAATTGAGGGATGTTGGATGCCAACATCGGTAATAGAGTTCCATAAATTCCTGGGTTTAGCTAGATATTATTGTTGATTTGTGGTAAATTTCTCATGATTTTCAAACCCTCTTACCAAGCTAACTTGAAAGAGAGTAAATTTTTCATAGAGTGATGAATGCAATGAGAAATTCAAGGATTTGAAATGGAGGTTAATCATTCTGCATGTGCTCACACTACCCACAAGTGGAGAACTTTTTGTGGTACTCAATGATGTTTCAAAGAAAGGTATGGGATGTGTGTTGATGCAAACTGACAAATTCATTGTCTATGCTTCAATGAAATTTAAAGTTCATGAGCAAAACAATCCAACACATGATATGGAGTCAGTTGTAGTAATCTTTGATTTCTAAATTTGGTGACATCACCTCTTCGGGGAGAATTGTGAAATATATACAGATCACAAAATCCTCAAGTATATATTCACATAGAAAGAGTTGAACAAACACCATCGAATATGGTTAGAGCTGATCAAAGACTATGACTGCTTAATCCATTACCACTCTGGGAAAGCAAATAAAGTGGCAGATTCTCTAAGTAGAAATGAAACAACGATTCTTTCATTTATGATAATTGAAAAGGATCTAATATTCTTACATTTGATGAAGATGGATATGGGAATCCGAAAAAAGGGAACATCATCAATCCTTCCACAAATTATTTCTCAACCATCTCTTTTGGAAAGGTTAATGGATTCTAAAAAGGATGATGTGGGAATTCAAAAGAAAGTGGAAGCTATCATAAAAGGGAAATCCTTAGAGTTCAATGTTAATGAAGAAGGAATTGTGAGATTTGGGACAAGACTATGTGTTCCATCAAACCATAGTTAAATAATGAACTTTTGTATGATGCACATAATTCTAATTTCTCTATTCACCAAAGAAATACAAAGATGTATCGATATCTCTGAGAGAATTATTTGTGGGATAATATGACGAAGGATGTCACTGAGTATACATCAAAGTGCATAGTATGTCAGCAAGTGAAGGCTGGGAAGTAGAAGTCTAACAATATGATGCAACCATTACCCATACCATCATGGAAATGGGAGAACATCACCATGGAATTTGTCACCAGACATCTGGAAACATCCAAAAGAAATAATGTTATCAAGGTTATTGTGGATTGTCTTACAAAGACTTCACACTTCATTACAATTCGAGAGGATTTATAATAGGATCAATTGGAACAGATATATATCAGGGAAGTGGTAAGGGTGCATGGAGTACCACTATCTATTGTATCTGATCAATATCTAAGATTCAGCTCTATGTTCGTGAAGAGTTTTCAACATGCTCTAAATACTGAGCCAAACTTCAGTATATATTATCATCCTCAAACTGATGGCCAATCGGATTAGACTATCCAAACAATTGAGGACATGTTGAGAGAATCCTCAATGTACTTCAAAAGAGGATAATATCAATAAATTCATCTAGTCAAGTTCTCTTAAAATGACAGTTTCCACTCAAGCATCCAAATGGATCCTTATGAATCCCTTTATGGGAAGAGGTGCAGAACACTAACATGTTGGGATGAAGTTCGGGAGAAAAAAATCATAGGTCTAGAAATTGTAGAGGAAATGGGGGAGAAGGTTAAGACCATCCAACAACACATTAAAGCTGCTCAGAGTTAACAAAATATCTATGTTGATAATCATTGACAAGACCTAGAGTTTGATGTTGGAGTCATGGTATTCCTCTGCATGTCACTATAGAAGATAGTTATGAGATTTGGGGAGAAGGGAAAGCTTAGTCCAATGTACATTTTCCCTTTTGAGATCCTTGATGACATTGGAATAGTGGACTATCTACAAGCACTCCCACCGAATGTACATACCTTACCCATCACATGTACTCAGTCTAGAGGTGGTACCATTGGAGAATGACCTCTCCTATGAAGAAAAGTCGATGATGATCTTAGATCATAGGGAAAATGTTCTACGAATTAATACAATGCCCCTCGTCAAGGTGTTGTAGTGAAACCACAAGTTTGAAGAAGCAATGAGGTAATCATATGATGTGATGAAGCATAGTTACCCTCATCTATTTTAGTGTGGGAAAATGAAATTTCTAGGGTGAAATTTCTTAAGGGATGAATATTGTAATGACCCAAATTTTTATTAATGAAAATTACTCTTGATCTAATTAAATTTCTTATTATGTAAAATGGTTATATAAAAAATGAAATTCCATGGTTTTATGTTTTTGGATTTAAAAATACCATTACAAATTGTTATTATTGCTAATATAGTCATTAAATAGTGATAAATTGATTATTATAAATATAGGGCTTTAACAAATCCAATTTACTTAGACAGAGGAAGTGATGCTATCATCTAGTAGAATTTCTCTGTACAAAGCCCATTTTTCAGAGATCAGAAAGGAGGTGGCATCTTGGGATTATCTTTGAACCAAACCCAAGCTGAGCATCAACATGTTAAGCTCGAACAGAACCTCCTATGGGAGAAGTGGAAGTTGATAGAGATTACCACCCAAAAAATGTTATCTGATCCACCACAAGAGTCTATCACCATCACACAAGTTACCCTTAGGTCTTATGCTGGTGTTTTAAGGGATTATATAACAATACCCTAGCACTATGATTATGTTCATTATTTTTTTATATAGAATATACATTCATTTTATTACTGTTACTTTGTAAATAGTTTTTAAAGAAAAAATGGTATTTTTAGTTAATATTAAATTAAGAAATATATCTTGATGAATTAATGGATTTATGAATTAAATAATATTTTATGAAAATATTATTACTAAATTACTTTTTATTAAATATAAATTATTATAAAAAATTTATGAATACAATTATAATTTTGTAAGGCTTGAAAACTCTTTTTGTCAAAACCCATGAATTTTCGATAAATGTCAGTTTTTATTTCAACAAAAAAAATTCACATATTTATAAAATTATTTAGATAAAATCAATATTATTTTTGTAATCAATTTTTTGAAATTATCCAATGGTGAATTTTTAAAAAATTTCTAAGACAGTTGAATGTTTTGGTTAAAATTAAATACCGTTTAAATATATAATGTGTTTTATGATATCATAATGACCCAATAGTGATGTAATAAAATAATAGAAATTCTATTTTAGTCCAATATATTATTTAATATTAAAATGATGTGATTTTATATTTTATTGATTTATTTTACAAAGCATTATTGGACCCTCCAAGACATATAAAACCTTTTAAAATTTTAAAATGATTTCCTTGAGAGTGTGACTCACCTTCACATAATCAAGATTAATATTTTAAGAAGATCAACCATTGTAATTATAAAATATTTTTTTCCAATCCCCTGTGGAAAAACCTATCGGAAAAAACTAGGGGTTGGTTTTTTGTTTTGGTTAGTTTAATGTGTGGTATCCAAAACCTAAATAAAAAAGAATTCCCTCTCTTTTCCTATATAAACCCACCCAATCTCCCACTTCTTCTTCACTCAAATCCTTTTTATCTCACCAAAACTCTTCCTTCATCTCTATAAAATCCTCTCAATGTACCCCAAGATCCAAAGAATCCTCTCTCAATCCCCTCCCAAGCCATTGAGATCACACTTCCATGTAAGGGATTTCTTCCTTTCTTATTTTTGTCCAAATTTCTTTATGTTGTTATACACTTTTATTTTCAATTAAAAATTATGTGGTATGATTTCTAACCTCTCCTATACTTACCTCCTTATGTTTTAATGAATATATAACCCTTTATCTCTCATTAATGCCTCTCGTTTACACATGTTACCATACTGAAATTCAGTAAGGGATTTCTCTCTCCTCATTTAAATTATTCCAATTATTTTATATTAAGCATCTAAATTCTATTACATATGTTGGGAAATGTATCTATTTTAACCCCTTACTTTCCATTTTATGTACATATTATGAGATATCCCTTTCTCTCATCAACTGTTATTACGAATTCTTATGTCATGTCGTTATACTGTCGAAATTGCACTGTGATTCTCCAAGCCAAAGTCATTATGTAGTGAATACCATACCCATTTATCTTTAAAGGATATTAAACTTTATGCACATTTATTTATTTATGATATACATTCATGTATTAATTCCAAATTCTTTTATCATGGAATAAATGATGATTTTTAATAAATCTATGTTTTATAATCTATGTGGCACACTTATGCATGAAATGACATATTAAGAAGGGTGCACCCTGATATCTCTCCAATTAATTGGGTAAAGATTATTATCATGATACATCAAGTGAAATGAGGGTTTACTCGTGATAATTAAATTGAAATGATGGATTACTCATGCTCCATGTTCAATGAGCCTTGTATCATGCTAATATCATATTCAATGTTGTTTCCACATTTCCATGTTATGATAATCATGATATATCATGCCTTTATATTCATGTTTCTATTGTGCTCCATTGATATACCTATTGCCTAACATGTACAATATTATTCATGATATTCCTTTTTTACTCACTTACTGGGATTTTTTTCTCACTGTTTTATTATGCATGTCATCAGGTTATCCCATGCAATGCTAATCACAATGGAATGTTGTGGTCATGTAGAAGAATTTTTCAATAAACATGTTGTTTTTTATGTTCTAAGTTGTAATGAAATGTTCTTAATTTCCCATGAAACTATACCTATCAATCCTCGGAATTTTCTTAAGTGCAATGTTATGTAATAAATCACAGTTAAGTGTGTAATAAAGTGAAGGGTTGTTTTATTCCCTATTATTAATAAGATTCAATTATTTTTCTACTATAGTGTTATCTAAATATATTCTCTATGTCAGGTTTGGATAGTCTTAATACGGATATTTCTTTTAGTTTATTAATATATTCTTATAAATATATATTTCTCCATTTATTTTGTCATTTTCATATGAATTGTTTTAAATAGAGTTTCTCCAACCAAAGACAATCACTTTTGGTTCTAAACAGTCTTGTGTTGAGTGCTTCAAGGGATGTTGTGTTTCCTATTTTTAAATACTTATAAAATATATTGTAATAAGTTTTAGATTCTTTCACTAAACTATTTGGATCCCTTAGAAAATGATAAAATACTAAAAACCACCAAACTCATAGAGAGAGTGTTGGTGAAGTGGAATAGGGGACCTTTGTACTTCAAGTTACTATAAATATTCTTCATATTCTCTTATTTAATTCCTTGAATTTGTTCTATTAAAGAAAAGGGAACAACGTCTCTTTACAACTTGCAAAGGGGAATCATTTATAAAATATTCAATTGTTTTTAAAAGGACACAATCCCCCCTCTTATGTCGTCATATTCATTTTGACCTAACAATTGGTATCAAAGGATTGGTCTATTAAAGATTTCTTTTAACTCTAACAAGATTGAGTTAATGATATAGATAAATAAAGATGTCAATAGATGATATCAAATAATAGGGAACCATATTTCTATGGTCAAAATTATGGTTGTTGGAAAGCATGAATTGTTATATATTTAAGGAACATTGTATTATATTTCTATTTAAAGGATGTCAAACTATATGAAATTCTGAAGGATAAACCAGAAAAATTGGATGCTTCCAAAGAATGTGAATATGACCTAAATTGAAGATCTATGAATTATATTATTTGTGGATGTGGTTTATATGACTTTAATTGCATCTCTTAATGTGTTACTTCATATGAAATGTGATAGGAAATTATTATTCCTTAGGAATTGACTAATAATGTCATGTAGTTGATATGAAATACTACTAAATTGATGTTTGGTACATTCAAAATTTATGAAGGTGGAAGTATTAATCATATTAATGGAATATTGATAGTAATATTAAATTGTGTTACTTCTCTAAGAACACCTATGTATGGACAAAATTAATATTTGAAATTTCGTAACGTTTCACATGATAGATGGAATGGTACTTCAACTACAATTAGACAGCCAACTCCTATTAAAGAATTAAAGACAATGGAATTGATTGGTACTCTTATGATGTATGAATCTAAGATCCAAGTTGAGGATAATAATCATATACTAATAAAAATGAAAAAAAATATCTCAATGTTTCTATTCAAAAAGATGAAAATAAGTCAAAAGTGGTTGTTATATCATCTGATGATTCAAGTTATTCAATTTGAGGAGTGGAAATTAATTAGCTTGAAGAGAAAAAGGTATAAGAAACCTTTCTATTACTATAAGATAATTTTTTAGGGTCTAGAATAAATAATATGTGAGGAATTCAAGTAGTTGGGACATATCAAACCTAATTTTCTACATTTAAAGGAAAGGATAAAATGAGGGAGAAAGAAAAGAAGCTTCAAATAAAATCTGATCATGATCGAAAAATTAATATGGATATAAAGGATAATTAGATTATATTTATAGATTCCATCCTTTATTAAAGTCATGAATTTAATAAAGAATAATAAAATAAGAAATAAAATATATTCTTTATCAATAAAGAAGATGAGGAGAAATTTTTTATTATTATTATATTTCTTATTCTGATTCAAAAAATATTCTAGTGACAAATTAGTTGAATATTATTCTATACTTGAATAAGAATATGAATATATGAATAAAAATAATAATTATCTTAAGAATATTAACAATTTTATCCTAAGTGAGAAATATACTATGCTAAAAAAACTTATAATTGAGTGAAAAGATAAAAAATTTGCTTTGAGTTGTAATGGACATGAATGTAAAATTTAAAAACTATTGGATAAAGTAGAGTAATTGAAAAGTGATGATAGTATGTTTACAAAAGAATATAATATAAATAAAATTATTATAAATAATGTGTGTAAAAAATTAAAATATTAAATTTGTATTAACAGAAAGAAAACCTAAACAATACAGAAATTATTTTATTCCTAGTTCAAAAAAACCTACCATGTCTAGTGTTACTTATTTTATTATAGCGTTAATGGTAACTATGATAATAATTTTTTCTTTAATATTCCTCAAATTATTAGTGTAAATAAATATTATATTTCTATGTAGTTTTCTAGATTTAATTCCATATTTCCTAGTAAAATTAAATATATATAGTTTCCTAGATTATTAATTACTGACATAGGAGGACCCAAAAGAATTTGGGTACCCAAAAAAATCTTTTTTGATAATCCATAGGAACAAAAATGCCATATGGTATACGAATAGTGGTTTTTCAAAAAATCTGAGCGAATAATTTTCCAACTTTCATGTATTATCTAAATTTTATGGAGGTTTGGTTTTCTTTTGGTGACTATGAAAAAGGGGAGATCATTGGATTTCGGTTGCTTAGAGACTTAAAATATACCATGATGAATAAGGTTCTACATATTCAAGGGTTGTATCATAATCTGATAAGTATATCTCAACTATGTGATTATGGTTTTACTATTAATTTCTTTAATAATGCATGTTCTATTTTTTAGAAAAAAGTGATTAAGTTTAGAGTGCATAGAACATAAAATTTTTATACTGTGGATCTTAGTTCCTTATTTGAACAAAATGTGAACTATTTAACTGTAGAAGTTAGTGAATATTATATATAGAGTAGAAGGATTATTCATTGTAATATTTTCTCTCTATCTAAGTTATCAAAGAAGAATTTATATTTTGATATCTCATTTCATAAGTTTGATGAGAATAGACTTTGTGGTGCATGCCAAATAATCAAGAGAAATAAGTCAATTTTTAAATAAATCAATAATGATTTAAAATCTTAACCATTAAAATTGTCTGTATAGATTTTTTAGACCTTCATGATTATAAAGATCAGATGGTATATTCTTTGATTATTTTATAATTCATGACTTTTCCATATTTACTTGGCTTTACTTTTTGATGTTTAAAAGAAAATCTTGACGCTCACTTCTCTCGATTCTCTCTTATGACAGATGACTTAGACGCATGCTGTCGGGGTTTGATCCCCCCTCCATGTCGGAGGGGGGCGTTTCATGTCCTATTTCACCTGGGAAGGTTAGGGCACTCCCAGATTCGATAGATTCCCTTTCTCCATTCCTTTGAATCCTATTGTCTCCGAAGGTTCCTGGTTTTTTTAGCGAGGCGCCCATTATGACTCGGCTTCCATAGGAGTTAAACAGTGCATCAAACCTGTGTCGTCTCACCCTGATTGCAAGCTTCTGGCTTAATCGGCCTTCGGTGGATGTGTTTGATCAGTTTGTTGCTGAAGATTGAAATCTGTGGAAGTGCACAGTCGTTGGCTTGCTTGACCAGAAGAACTTCATGATCTGGTTTCGTTCGGAGGAGGATTTGATTAAGACCTGGTCAAGGGATCCTTGGTGATGCAAGGACTCTTTATTCTTCATGTTCCGTTGGAGCTTCTAATTTTATATGAGGTGCGACCCATCAAAGATCGTGACGTGGGTAATTCTCCCTGGTTTACCCCTTTCTTTTAATAATCCGTCCATTCTGTGTGTTATTGGGAATATGGTGGTGCGTTACTTGTGCTCGGATCTCCGCACTAAGGCAGTGTGTGATCCAATTTATCCGCGGAACTGCATCGAGGTTGATGTTGTGAGGGATCCAGTGAACTACATTTGGATAACCGATGGCAAGGAGTTTCAATGGAAACAGGAAGTCGTTTTTGAATCCTGGATGCGATACTGCTCGTCCTGTTTGCGATTTGGCCACACTGAGTTTGTTTTCCATAAGGGGTAGACAAGCCGAAGTCAATCAGTGATGGTAAGGAAGGAAATTTCCAGGATTGAGGATACTGGGCCGGTGTATCTAGCGGTGGAAGGTACTAGTGAGGGTGTTTGTGCTGGAGAGGTTAGATTTTGTGATGCAAAACCAAAAACTGGACACGAGGATCCTAGGCTAATGCAAATGGTGATGGAGGGTAGCAATGAGGGTACTTGTGATGGAGGTGATCAAAATGGAGTTGTTGTGGCTGATGAAGCATTGGTTGCAGTGGCTGATGAATCTCTAGTTGCATTAGTGGATGAAGATGCGTTGGATGACGTGGAGGTGCAGGAAATGAGGTAGGGGAACCCAATAGAGGATCCTGTGAATGGTAGTGGACTGAAAGAGATGCAAGTGTCTGATAACCCGTCGGTGAAGTGTGTATTTGAGAGGTTGGCGAGTGACCTTGGGTTTTGAAAGTGGTCTGCAATGGTCAGTGGTGCTGATTTATCTCTATTGGAGTTGGATAATAGGAACGAGGTGCAAGGCTACTATGTAACAGGAAATAGGTTTGCATGCTTAGAAACTGAGAATGTTCTTGCTGTGATGGAGGGACCCAAACTGTCTGAAGTAGTGCAGATCACTTCGAATAATCATGTGGAGTCTGGCATGACTGAATCTGAGATGGATTTACATGATAGTTTTGGTGTTGTGGTAGGTAATTCTCTTGCATTGATTGAGCATAAAAATAACTCTGAAGTGAGAGGGATACTGGCTGCTGTAGAAAATTTCTCGGTGAGGAAGGATGACAGAGTCAATAATTATACCTCTTTGAAGAGAATAGGAAATTGGGGAAGCTACTTGGATAGTGAAAAAGAAAAAAAATAGAATGGTCAGACCTTCGTATAGTTACATTGTTCAAGGTGGGCGAAGCAGGGCATCTGAAAGTGATAGAATTAAGTCTATGCCCCCAAGGAGGAAAGTAAGGAAGGATTACTCTTACCTTCCAAAGCCAGTAAACACCAGGTCTTCATCGAAGAATGAAATAAGAGTTTTACCTGTGTCTAAGAAAGGTCATTCACATTCCAGCAAAGAGTATTTATCATTGGAAAAGTTGAAGCTTAGAGAGCAGTATTCCAACCTCTTGAATAAATATGAAACGAACTCATAATGGGAATCAGCTACTACAGAGGAAATCTTTGACTATGGTAGTGGGGAAGGTTATGATTATTATGATATGTAATTGTCTTTTTTTGTTTGGTACTGATGTCTGGATGCGGGTAAGCTATTCGCCTACGTCCTTTTTTTGCATTTATAAACTTTTTCTTTTATTTAATAAATAGTCATGGGATTTCTTCCTCTGGCAGACTTTCTAGGTAATAGAAAATCTTTTCTGTCATGATGAGTTTTTGTAAGTTAGTTAAAAATTAAAAAAAAAAAATCTCATTGATAAGTGATCATTAATGATAATTTGAGAATAAATAATTTAATTTCATTTCCTCTAATATGGATATTAAACATACTTTGTATTCTCTAATAACACCTCAAAAAAATAGGACTTTTGAACTAAATAATATTACCATTCTAGAAATGGATAAAACTATGTTAAATAATTATAGTTTACCTACTTATTTTTGGGAAGAATTTTCTAATACATCATTCCATATTTTGAATAGTGTTTTATTAAACATATTTTAAAAAATACACCTTACGAGATATGTAATAATAGGAAACCTAAATTTGGATACTTTAATGTTTTGTCGTTAAAGGTGTATATCATTAGTACTATATAAAATATTTGTTTGTTTGATCCAAAGGATTATAAAGGAATATTTCTTGGGTATTCTTCCTCTTCTAAAGATTTTATAGTATTTAATAAAATTTTATGAATATTTAAAGACTCTATTCATGTGAAGTTTGATTAAAGTTATCCATTTGATCATAATAAAAAACAACAGATTAAGTAATTGGTTTTTAAAAAAATTATGTATTGATTCTTATAATGATAATTTTTAAATAAAATTAAAACATGGATATAATTAGAACAATTTTGGAGAAAAATAAATTAAGGAACCTGGAAGTGTCTTACCTATACAAAACCCACATTTGAAGGACTATCCTTTAGAAACTGTTATAGGATATATAGATAAAGGATTTTGGACTAAGAGTAATGTTGGAAACCTAGTTGATTTATCTTTCATTAAATCCCATTTTGCATCTAATTATATATAGTAATCCTTAGATGATGAGTGTTGTATGATGTCTATGTAATAAGCGATAAATCAGTTTAAGAGAAAAAAAATTTAAAATTAGTTGATAGACCCTCAGACCATCATTTAATATTAAATAAACATGTTTTTAGGAATAATAAATATGATCATGTTTTGATTACTAAATATAAGGATAGTTCAATTTTTTAGGGTTATAATCATGATGAAGGTATAGATTATGAATAGACCTTTGACCTTGTCACTAGGCTTGAGGCCATTAGAATCCTTTTAGCCTATGCTATCATATAAAGTTTAAATTATACTATACTAGTATTAAATATTATTTTTTAAACAATTATTTAATGGAGGAATGTTGTGTTGAATAAACCATAGGTTTTGAAAATAGTAATATAATAAATTCTATTATTAAACTTACTTCTCTTTATGGTCTTAAAAAGGCACCATAGACTTGGTATGATAGGTTGAGATCTTTTCATTTAGAAAATTATTTTTTATAGATACTGGTGATCATAATATTTTTAAGAAAATATCTTCTTATAATATTTTATCATTTGAAATTTATGTAGATGCTGTTATTTTTTATTCTACTAATCAAAAAATTCATAATGGTTTTTTATAACCTAGAAAAAAAGAGTTTGAAATGAGTTTGGTGGGAGAATTAAAAAATTCTCTTGGATTTTAATTATATCAAGAGGATTGTAGAAATGTTTTAAATCAATGTAAATATATTTTTGATTTATTAAAAAAATTAGTATTTAAAATAGTAATCCATTTACATATCTTATGTGTAATAATATAAAACATGGTTTATATGAAACTAGTAAACCAGTTGACAACAATTTATATAGAAGTATGATTTGTAGTTTGTTGTTTCTTACATCAAGTATAGTAGATATTTCTTTTTCTATTTTATTTTTTTCAATATTTCAATTAAATCCAAAAGGCACTCATTTAATTACTATTAAAAATATTTTTAAGATATTTAAAAGGAACTATTTTTATATCTTTTTATCAACCAAATACCAGTAGTTTAGATTTAATTTCATATTCAAATGAAAGTTTTATAGGAAGAATATTAGTTAAATAAATAACCTTATGAACCTATAAAACTTTAGGTAAATTCATAGTTTCATGATCTAGTATGAAGAAAATTTTATTTACATCATCAACTATTAAAGAACAATACATATTTGATAATAGTTTTTTAGTACAAGTGTTGAAGATGAAACACACACTTTTGGACTGTGTACATAATTTTGATCATGTTTCTTTTTTATGTGATAATACTAGTACAATAAATATTTCAAAGAAACATATAACTCATTCTATAACTAAGAATATAAATATTTGGAATCACTTTATATGGGGTCATATCCATATATCTTTAGAATGTTTTAATACTAAACATCAAATTACCATTATTTTTACTAAACCATTCCACATGGATAGTTTTCATTTTATTTTTGGGGGTGTGTTGGTTTATTTAATTTTATGTAATTATTATAATATTGTTTAAAATTATATTTAAATTAAAAATTTATTTTATCTATATTATATGTTATTTTTTTAATATTTATTTATTTTTATATTTATTCTGTCTTTAATTGGTTTTATTAAAATTTTATTTTATGTGTTTTCTCCTCAAAAACTATATTTTATTTTAAAAAAACAAATGATTATACTAAATTATCCGCATTAGAAACCGAACTAGCACCTAAAACCAGTATATGTAATCCCAACTATCTCTCCTACCTTCGAACCCTTGTCCTTTGATCTTCTAAACACTTTATATTTTTAATACTAACTTTTTTAAACCATAAAACATCTATTGATTTTTGTGATGGTGAAAACTAAGAGGGTTAATGAGGTTGGTCCCAATGGAGTCGAGAAGAAAATAGTTTTCAGTACAAATCGTTGATTGTTGGAAGGGAATGTTGTCATCTTTGAATTGTTATTTGAGACCAGTCTATTGCTAAATAAGGTGTTAATATTTCAAGGGTTGAATTTATTATTCAATGTAGAAAATTATGAATATTTTTTAAAAGGGATATAGAGGAATTATATGAGAATTCCTAGTTAAGTTTTGATAATAGTGGGGATCTAATTTATTTAAAGGTGAATGATAAAGAGTTTTTAGTTTTGATAATGGATATAACTCATATTTTTAAGTTTCCTTATGAAGGTAACTTTAATTTTAGTCTATGATATATTGGAGATGAAGTTCATAACTATGAGGACATCATTTTCTTTATTTTTAAAACTTATAATGTTAAGAAAATTCAAGTAAAGGATTTTGAAGATGGCCATAAGGATTTGGTTAAATTCATTTATAAAATAGTTTTTATAATGATTGTAGATATATAAAAGCTTATTTTTTTATACATGTATATAATGTTGCTTCTAATGGGTGACATCAAGTTCAATTAAAATCAGTACACATTAAGATACATGAACCACTACTTCCAAAAGGATACCAGGGTGTATTTTTATCCCTATGATTGATTGATATATCTTATTATTTATAATAATGGGATGATTGGTGACATCAATAATAATTTAAGAAGTCATCACAATGATTTTATTTCTTCTAGAACCATGGAAAACATTGGTTCCACTTGTGGTGTAACCAAGTGAAATCTTATGACTATTGGAGCAAAATAAGATGATCTATCATGTTCTCATTTTTGAGGGGGAGCATAAAATTTTTAATACTATATGATCTTAAAGGATTTTTAAATTATATATTATAGAGTCTTGAGTGTAAGGAGATGTTGTTGGATTATAAGTTGTTCGTGGTTTCGAATATTCATCTATTGGTGGGAAAAATGTTTCTATAAGCCCCAAAAGGAGGTAAGTCATTGGTGAAAACATTATTTCCAAAATTAGGGGATTTATTCAGCTTCAAAAATCATATAAATAACCTTATTTTTAATAGCATAGTGTCTTTATACTTGTTTAGACTCCTAGAAAAATAGAGGACCCTATACTTGTAAAGAAGTTTGGTGAAGTTGATAAACTGGTTATAACATCAGAATAAAGAATTGAATATGATATTGAGTTCATTGCTGAATAAAGAGATGAAAAATTTGTTCTTGGGGATTCATAAATAAGTGGATAACAATCTTAGTATGATGAGTTTGAAATAATATAGGAACATCATTCTGAGGATAAAATTAGTTCTCTTGTTTCTTCTATAACAAAATTTACAAAGTATCAATCAGTTTTTTTTTCTTGAACACTTCATGGAAAGAACTATCAGTGATGATACAGAAGTTACAGATGTTCTTAGATAGTTATACTCTCCATTTATTTTAATTATATAAAGTTGGATAATCCTATAACTTTTTTGATGTAGTGCCCTAAAAATAAATGGAAGATTCAAGTTTTGAATCTAATGGTCAAAATTGTTTTGAAACAATTTTCTCAAGAGTTGATCAATTAAAATAGGAGGTTATAAATCATCAAACAAAAGATAATAATTCTAGGATGGTTGTTTGATTCTTTATAAATTTGTCTCTTTACAAATAGATAGTATGATTCTCTCAAATCTCAATATAAAATTTTGATAGAAATCATAATTTATGGAAAATAAATTAATGCTTTTAATAAATATATCACTGAATAGGTTGGAAATATCACAAGTGAGAATGTTTCAAAGTTAGATTTCAATGTTCACAAGAAGTTTTGTCAAATTATTTTGAATCTATAAGAGTGTATGGTTCTATTCGAGGAAGATAATCCACATTCGATGGAGAAGGATGTGATTAAAAGGTTTCATATTCTCTCTAATGATATTTCAGAAATGTATGAAAAGATTCAATGGTTTAATTGTGACAGTATTCCACTTCACACTATGGTGGATATTCAGAATGAATGGATTAAAATAATGACTTTTGTAGAACTTAGAGTCAACATTTTTCTCAACTGATACATAAGAAATATGGAGATATATGTTCATTCTTATGAGACTATTCAGAATTTTCTAAATATTAATTTGGTTGAAGTATTGAAGGTGATTCAGGATTCCTGGAAACTTTTGAGAGATTGGGCTACACCCCTAAAAAATAATTTAAATGATATTGTGGAGGAGGTGATGGATATTCACCCAACTCTTATAGATTCCATAACTACTTATTCTTCTCTTGATGAATCTCAACTTTCTTCCCACCATGCCTCTCACCCTAAAACTTAATCATTTTCCCTAGAGATGAAATTCTATAGAATATAAAATCCTTTATAAAAAGTGAAAATCATTTTATATTTTATATTGAATTTATCTTATATGTGTGTTGTTAATTTTTCTCTAGAACTTATATCTATTTTCATAATTTTCATATTTTTTCTTAACTAACATTCACGTACAATTCTGTGTAACATTAACTATCTTTTATTCAGTTTTTATAATTTCTTATTTATCTAAAAAATAGGGGATAAATATAAATAAAAAATTTTAAAATAATATATTAACTCTCTTTAATTAATATTAATTATAAACATTTTGTGTTAACCTTTATTTCTTCCGTCTATGGGTTTTGTGATCATCCAAAGTGGTGAGATTGCTGGGTATATGGAAGTTTTTTTAACAATTATTTTATTGATTCTGACTCTCACAAACACCCTAATTTGATTTGTTGACAAATTTATTTTGAGTGGATTTGAAGATTATATTTTATTTATTAATTATTTATTTTTCCTGTAATTATAGAAGTCTTTTTTTGGTCTTTATTTTTGGTGAAAACTAATTCTACAAAGTATTCTAAATGTTTTAAAGAATACTTAAATCAAAACTCAAAAAAGTGATGTTAGAAACTGACATTTGTATCCAACCATACATTTGAAACAACACACAGGTGAATTTTGGGTTTGGGAACCTAAATTTTGGTACGGAACGTCATGTTTGACTACATAATGTCACATTTGAAACACTATGTTTTAGCTGAACATTATGACTTAGAACCTAAATTTTGGTAAGGAACCACACATTCAAGTATATAATGTTTGGTATGTACCTAATGAAATAAACCTAATATTTGTATCATAATCCATGTTCAAGATCTCAAAATTAACATTGAAAACCAAAATTCTGGAGTTATCCCCATGTAAAGAAACCCAATGTTGAACAAATCATTTTTAATGGTTTTGAATTTTGATTTATTTTTTTTATTTCTGATTCAATTTCACTGGAGTAAATTACTCTGTTGAAAATTCATTTCATCACATGAATGAAAATATATTAGTGAAAAATTCCTTAAGTGTAAGAAAATGAAGAGGAGTGAAGAATTCCAAGGGTTACATACTTCACCAAATCCCCTTTACACAACGCCCCCCCCCCCCAGAGCAGTGTTGGAACACAGGGTTAACATGTGCATCTAGTGGGGATGCATAGGCCAAGACTATCGTGTCACCCAATGAAACCCCACAGGGCACACCTATGAATTATCCTACACGAAATTCCTACAAGATCTGGCCTGTTCAATTAAAGTCCCATATGTTTCTATAAATAAGACCTTGGGGATTCTCATTTTAGATGATTGAAAATCATAGAGAAACCTCGAAGCTCTTATTACCCCAATCCTTCTCTCATTCCCTTATAAACCTTTAATGTAGCTCTACAAAACTTTATTTAATAGGAAACTATGAGGGATAGTGGAATTAAAATCCTTTCATGGTCTCAAATACTCAATAATTCCATGAGTAAACCGTTCCTCCCTAGTTGAAAAGAACAAGCGTGAAGGCCCCTTCCCAAACCTAGGGTATGTGTGAGATCCTTTTAAGGAAACTTGAGGATACCCTTGGAGCCAATAGAAAAGTCTTACCCAAGTGTTTTTCCCAAGTGTTCTATCAACAAAACAAGTTTATCTCATGTAGGCCTACTGGTGTAAATCCCTTCTTCTCTATCAAGGTATACCCTCATGAGACCTCCTTGGCTCGCCCAAACTTCACCCTGTGTGAGACCTCCTTGGATTGCCTAGCCTACACCTATGTGACCCACCTATCAAGTCCTATTTCAAGCCACCAATGGAAAGACCCTTATTTCTTCGGATCCCTCATCAGAGCGGGACAAAAATGAAACCTCCAATGAAGCCTCTATACTTTCAAGACCATGGTAGGATGTACACCAGCCTGTATCCAATTTGGATATGAATTACTTTGTTAAGAGTTATCCCACACTTATCCTACCAGATGGGTAGGGTCCTAGTGTTGCATTTGGATATAAATTCCCTTGGTCATGAGGACCCCAACCTTGGGGGTGGTGTCAAGGATTTCCTAATCTTGGATATGAGAGCTAGGACCATGTCATTACATAATCATAATTAAGACTAAGGACCAATGTTTCCAGGTGAGGATGGATAAGATCACACTTTCTTTTCCCAATGAGGGTCAGTGTTGTATCATCATCTATTCTTTAGAACCAAGAATAGGGAATCCCTCTTGCAGTGAGCCCCTATAATTTCTTGAAGGACCTCGCCTTCTTCATTCCTTCCTCCTTATCCATTATTATGGGCTATATCCACATGTATAGTCAGATGTGACTACCAAGGATACAAAGATGGGAGGGGAAGGGCATGCCAAAGACCTTACTTTTTCTCCTGTCACCCTAGACTCTTCCACCGGTAGAAGAAGGATTGTGTGGTTTGTAGTATCTTCTTCTTCTTCTTCTTATTTCTCACAACCAATCATGACTCATGTGGGATTATAGGTCAACTATGTCATTAGAATCTGTATGAGGATATGCATGTTTTGGTAGAGAATCTATTTTTTGCGCGCCAATTGATTGCTGCGTAATCAAGGCAGTTGGGGAGTTAAAGGCGCAATGTCGGGAAAGTTTGGTGTTGAAGGAGGAAGTGTCGCACAAGTTTTTTGGTGTCACCTGCACGCAGATTTTGTACCGCTCAAGTGACTTGCACACCGGGATTGTGACTTGCGCGCCGGGATTGGATTAGGGCGTCGGGGTTGTTAAAGTTCATCTGTCCTTTTTAAGCTGTATGAAAGCTGGAAGATCACCCTGTACCCTTAGCACAAAGTGGGATTCATCTTCTGGTGAGAGTTGGACTTCAACAGAGCATCTACATATGACATCGGATTCATTCTTATGCAATGATGACGAGACCTTCGCGTCTATAAACTGAGTGGGACTTCACCAATAGCAGTGATCCAGGGGGAGTCAAGAGGAGTGACCCAAGGGAAGTAGTGAGTTATCCCTGAACCATTGTAAAGGTAGTGAGCTTGGGACAGAGTGATTGTTCCCAAACCTTTGTAATCCACAGCTAGTGAAGATTAGTGGAATTTGGTATGACCGACAACTTTTTGGCATATGCTCCTTGGACGTAGCCCATAGTAGTGAACCAAGTAAAAAGTGATGTGTCTTATCTATACGTGTGAATGTTTGAATTCTGGTCATATTCATCATGCAGGTTCAACAAGTTCCTAGCAACGTGGGAACAAGATCCATCACATTAAAAGAAAAAGTTTTCACCCTGATTCACCCCTCCCCTCTCAGGGTGTCCCAGGGTCCTTCAAGTGGTATCAGAGGGAAAAGGTTGCTTGTGTTAAATCAGTCCTTTATCGTCATGGATAATATAGTCAATGTCAGGTGAGTCCCTCACTTTGATTGAAGTAATTTTCAGATCTGGAAGAACTGAATGAGATCTCATCTAAGATCTGTTGGAATGAAAGTTCTTTTTTCTACTGTTCAAGGAATACAAGTCACTGATCCAACAGGCCTGACTATGACTAAAACAGACAGGAAAATTCTTGATGCAGATGCTAAAGCACAAAATGCACTGACTGCAGCCCTTTCTGATCAGATCTACCTAAAGGTGATGAATTGACCCTCATCAAAATACATGTGGGAAAAACTCGAGAATATTTATTAAGGAGATAGAAAAGTGAAGGAGTCGAAACTGCAAGTGCGGAAAAATCGGTTTGATGATCTGAAGATGCATCCAAATGAGAATGCAGAATCTTTCTTCAATCAAATTACTGAAGTGGTTGGAGCAATTCGGGGTCTAGGAGAAGAAATCAAAGACATTGATATTGTAAAGAAAATATTAAGAAGACTTCCACCTCTGTACAATGAAAATGTGTCATCTCTTGAGGAAAGAGATCTTTCCAAACTTTCTCTAGATGATTTATTGAGAATATTGGTAGCATATGAAATGAGAGTCAAACAAGTAGATGCTACGACTCGTGTGAGCAAGGAAATGGCATTCAAAGCCATGGATAAACTGAAAATCTCAAAATATAGTAGCAGTGAAGATGAAGAAGAAAAAGAAATTCTTTCTCTCATTGCAGAGAAATTCCAGAAGGGGAAAGGGAAATTCAAAGGGAAGTTACCTCTCACATGTTTCTGTTGTGGAAAAGATGGGCACATTGCCTCTCAGTGCTTAAGAAATACCAATGATGAAGATAGTGAAGATGAAAGCTTAGAGAAGCCTCGGAGAAGGTTCTTCAAAAAGGGATACTTCAAATCTTGAAAGGAAATGCAAAGGAAGAATTTTGTCTGTGAAGAGGAAGAAGATGATAATGAATTCTGTGATGCAGAAGAACCAGAATTCAAAACTGGGAACCATGCTTCTATGATGGCCACTGTTGAAAAGTTAGAAGATACTAGTGGAGAAAAACAATTGAGAACTTGTGTAGATCCCAAGATGCAACTTAAGGATGCAGTTATTAATATTAAGATTAAATTTAAGAGTTGTAATAAGTGGAAATCAATTGTAGAAGAATCAAATGAATAGGTTGATCAACTTGAAGCTGAAATTGAACGACTGGAAGAATTTTTGAATATACAGTCTAAAATAATTGAAATAAATGATGATGTAGTATATCTAAAGATGAGAATTGAAGAGAAGGCAAAGGTCATCAATGACCTCACCTCCAGACATGATGAAAAATCCAAGACTGTTGAGGGTCTTGAGGAGGAAGTTTTTACTCTAAGGAGTAAGCTGGAGACTGAATCAATTCCAAAAGAATCGAGGAAGAAAATACAGTTTGGAAGATTCTAAGATGCAGAATTACTAACAAGAGCCAAGTTTGGTTCAGATGGGGTTGAAAAAATCTTGAGTGATCAAAGACCCGCTTGCAGGGGAAAGAGTGGAATTGGATGTGAAGCTGAGACATCAACTGCTAGAAGTGAAAAGATCCAAAAGAAAGACAAGACGAAAGTTTAACATGTTGAAACATTGCCTAAAGTGATGAAAAAGGAACCCTCAATCCAATCTAAAAGGAGAAATGAAAATTATCCTCAAACATTTAGAAATGACAGACAGTCTAAGTTTTCTCCCAAAGAAGAAGGATGAGGACAAATTCAAGTTAGAATACATTTCCACTCATGAAGTGTCAGTTCTATGGCTATTTGGGCCATACCATGTCTTATTACTAAGAGGCAAGAAGCTATCTAAATGGAGAATATATAGAAGTTCAAAAAATGAGAACAAATTCATATCCAAATTCTTATAGAAAAAACAATTCCTATGGATATTGTTTTTGTTGTTCTAACTTTGGTCATAAGGCCGCTAATTGCAGGTAGAGAAGGGACATGGACACATCATACCAGAGTTCAAGACAAGTCAAGTCTCATCAGCAAGACAGTGTTGCTCTTTCAAACATGATTTCCCCTCACAAAGAAGATTTCAACTATAAAGAACCCGGGTATGTGGAAAAGATAATTGAAATTCCATCGGTACTATGTACTCAATCCAATGTCTCATGGAAGGAAAGAAAGAAGATTGAGAAATCCAACCTTGCAGAGGTGGCCCTCAAAGCTACGAAGAACAACAGTACGTGGATTCTGGATAGCGTTTTTTCATCTCATATGACAGGTAATGCCGGCCTATTATCAGATATCAAAATAAAGGTTGATGGTATAGTACAATTTGGTAATGATGGAGCTCTGAAAATCAAAGGGAGTGGAAGTACCTAATTAGGAAATGGAGAACTAAAGAAGACTGAAGTCATTTACGTAGATGGCCTACGTCATAATCTCCTCAATGTGAGTCAACTATGCGACTCAGGACTTATAGTTACTTTTAATCAGAAAGGATGCACTATCAAGGGAAAGACAGGAAATTCACTTATGAAGGGATACAGAACAGAAGGCAACTTGTATCTGGTTGATAGTGAAGAAAATGTATGTTACATGACTATTGAAGAAGAAAACAATTTGTGGCATCGGAGACTGGGACAAATCAATCAACAAGACATGGAGAAAATATCAAAATTGATAATTGTCATGGACATTCCCAACCTGAAGCGTGAGCGTGAAAAATCTTGTGATGCTTGCATTCGTGGGAAGCTGGTCTGCAGTTCATATCGGCCAAAGAAGAAAAGGGAATCTCACCTTCTTGATCTGATTCATACAGATGTATGTGGGCCGATAAATGTTGTTGGAACTCATGGAGAAAGGTACTTTGTCCTTTTCATAGATGATTACAGTAGAATGGAATGTGTGATGGTCATTCACAGGAAACGACAAGTCCTTGACTGCATGAAAACATATCGGCGAATTGCTGAGAATGATACTGGACGAACAATCAAAGTATTGTGATCTGACAATGGAGGAGAATAAACATCCATTGAATTTGAAAATTATCTGGAGAAGCATGGGATACAGAATGAGGTAGCTGGTGTGAGAACTCCACAACAAAATGGATTTGTTGAATGTAGGAATCGACAGGTGAACAACATGGCACGAACTATGATGATTGAGAGTCGTATTCCATGACATTACTGGAAAGAGGCTGTTCAAGCTGCAGTGTACATTCAGAATCGAACAAGACTTTATATGGGTGAGATGAAGACACCATATGAATTGTGGCATGGATGGAAGCCTTCTTTAAAATACTTTCATGTCTTTGGAAGTAAGTGATTCATCAAGAACAAAGAAGTAAATCAAGGGAAATATGGGGACAATGCAGATGAAGGAATTTTCCTCTGTTACTTAATGAATAGAAAATCCTACAAATGCTTCAACAAGAGTTTAGGAAGGATTGTCGAAAGTAGTGACATTAAGATAATTGAAGAGAAAACCACAATTGCTTCAAGGACGTCATATGCTGATGTGATAGAAAGTCAGGAAGAAAGTGAACGTGAAGAAAATACAAATACATAAATAGAGGAAGTTGTTCAAAACAATCAGCAGTCACATCATGATGTTGACTCAGAAAAAGAATCTGAAGAAGAAACTATGGCTGAAGAGAATTCTACTGAACCTCGTAGGAGAAATTGAAGAGTTGAGATTGATCCATCCAACATAATTGGGGACAGGAGTGCACCCACTCAAACAATAAGGATGAGTAATAACACCCAATATTCATTTCTATCAGTTATAGATACATCCTCATTTGAAGAACCTGCAAATGATGAATCTTGGGTGAAATCCATGAATGATTAATTAGATTATATTGACAATAATCAGACATGGGATCTTGTCCAGAGACCCGAAGGTCACAATGTGATTGGTACCAAATAGATCTTGAAAAATAAGTTTGATGACCATGGAAGTGTCATCAGAAACAAGGCATGACTGGTATGTAAAGGATACTCCCAGATTGAAGGTATTGACGTTTAATAAACCATTGCTCCAATGGCTAGACTAGAGTCAATCAGGCTTTTCCTTTCCATGGCACTTCAAAGAGGATATAAATTATATCAAATGGATGTCAAGACAACATTCTTGAATTGTGTACTCGAAGAAGAAGTCTACATTGAACAACCAGTGGGCTTTATTTTGGGTACTGATGAAATAAAGTTCTGCAAACTGAAGAAAGCTCTATATGGTTTGAAGCAGGCACCATGGGCGTGGTACTCACGGATGGATTAATATCTCAATAAGTTGGAATTCAAAAGAGGAGGAGTTGATCGCAATCTCTATGTGAAGAATTCTCCAAAAGATCAATTCATGGTTCTAGTCTACGTTGATGATATCATATTTGGTGTCAGTAGGCAGAAATCAGTGGACGAATTTTCCAACCACATGAAATCAGAATTTGAAATGTCTATGATTGGGGAGCTCACATATTTCTTAGGGCTGTAGGTGATTCAAAAGAAGGAATACACTTTCATTTCTCAGGAAAAATATGCAAGAGAGATATTGAAGAAGTTTAATATGAAAGACTCCAAACCAATGTCAACTCCGATTGCAGTTGGAACTAAACTTAGAAAGAATGATAATGGGGACTCTGTTGATCCACCCATGTACAGGAGGATCATTGGAAGCCAACTGTACCTGATAGCGACATGACCAGATATTGTCTTTTCCACATGCCTTGCGACCCTCTTTCAGAGTAATCCAAAGGAGGAACATATGGCGGCAGTAAAAAGAATCTTGAGGTACATTCAAGGTACACATAACTTCAGGTTATTTTTTGCTGTAGGTAGGGACAATGAATTATCAGCTTTTTCTGATGCTGACTGGGCTGGTGATGTAGTAGACAGAAATTATTCTAGTGGTGGAGCTTTCTATATTGGGCAGAAATGTGTTGGTTGGTTGAGCAAGAAACAAGAAAATACTTCTCTAAGTACTGCTGAAGCTGAGTATATCTCTGCCACAAAGGCATGCACTCAAATGCTATGGATGAAGCAGCAATTAATATATATTGGTGATGAGGTGAAGAAACCTATGGTGATTTACTGCGATAACAAGAGCGCAATTGATCTTACGAAGAATCTTGTTCAGCATTCCCATATGAAACATATAGAAATCAGGTATCACTTTATCAAATAAAAATTGGAACAAGGGGTGATTAGAATGGATCATGTGGGAACTGATGAGAAAGTGGTTGATATCCTGACCAAACCACTATCCGTAGCTATGTTTGAGAAGCATCGGTTGAACCTCGGTGTTCAGCCACCTCCCAGTGCATAAGGAGATTACGCATTACCCCTCTCCCCATTTGTGATAACTTTATTATCTGTTTATGGATATGATGCAGGTTTATGGGGGAGATACTATCTAGGGGAGTATGGTTTGAGAGGAATGTTGCAAAAATTACTGGCCTTTGGGTTTATTGTCAATGGGGGAGAAAGGAATAAATTCAGGCAAGTAATTCTTCTGTGATGAGAAGAATGAGAAGGAAAACATAAATTTAGGCAAGTAATGCTTCTGTTGTGAGAAGAATGAGAAGGAAAACATAAACTGAGGAAATTAATGCTTCTGTGGTGAGAATAATGAGAAGTAAAACATTGGAACCCAATTATGAGAAGAATGAGAAGGAAAACATTGGATCCCAATTCAATCTTCCTCTCTTGTTTTCTACACCGAGCATTGCTCACGTAGACTTAGAGTGTTGGCTGAGTTGATTCTTTTGTTTTTGGTTTTCACATGGATGGAGCTCTATTGAATTTATTTTATGATTGCCAACAAACCCAAAGGGGGAGATTATTAGAACCATGGTCTTCTATGCATGATTTTGAGTATGGTTTTTGTTTTTTGTCAATCAGCAGTGGATGTTCAGAATGTGTACCTGCAAAGAGATCATACAGTTCAAGCAGACAACAGTATTGAAGATGGCGTGGTTTCCCAGTGTTTTCCAAATTTTTGGGCCTGAAAACCGACAAATAGAGAAAAGTGTTTTTGGAAAAGAGACTTGTGCGCTGTGTACTGAATAAAGAGGAAACTTGCATTCCATGTGTTTTTCAAGATCATAAAATGGGAAAATTACAAAGGGATAAGAGCCGTGCAAGTTTTGGGCTGGTCGCGCAAGTGACCTGTGTGCCGTGAAGAGACTTGGGCGCCGATTCCTAGGAAGACTGGAAACTTGCATGCCTATTGTTTTTCAATATCATAACTTCAAAATATGGTAAATGAAATAAGGTCACGCAAGTATTTGTGTAGGTTGTGCAAGTGGGTAGCGTGACAGAGGATAGGGAGATATGTTGCGCGTCAAGACTTGCGCGCCAAGGAGTGACTTGCACACCACCGCTTAGGGGATCCGGTTTTCCTATAAATAGAGTACCCCCCTCCCCTCCACATTTGCAACGAAGTTCAAGACTTAGAGATTTTTCGAGCTCTCATCGCACAAGTGGTTGAGTCGCGCAAGTGGTTGTTGGGTCGCGCAAGTAGAGGCTGCGTGCCAATTTTTGGCTGCATAATCAAGGCAGTTGGGGAGTTAAAGGTGCAACGTCGTGCAAGTTTGGTGTTTAAGTAGGTAGTTTCGCGCAAGTTGTTTGGTGTCACCTACACGCCGATTTTGTACTGAGCAAGTGACTTGCGCACCGGGATTGCGACTTGCGCATCGGGCTTGGATAAGTGCATCGGGGTTGTTAAATTTCATCTGTCCTTTTTAAGCTGCATGAAAGCTGGAAGATTGCCTGGTACCCTCAGCGCAAAGTGGGATTCATCTTCTGGTGAGAGTTGGACTTCAACAGAACATCTACATACGACAGCGGATGCATTATTATGCAATGATGACGAGACCTTCACGTCTATAAACTGAGTGGGACTTCACCAACGGCAGTGAGCCAGGGGGAGTCAACGGGAGTGATCCGAGGGAAGCAGTGAGCTATCCCTGAACCATTGTAAAGGCAGTGATCCTAGGACAGATTGATTGTGCCCAAACCTTTGTAATCCACAACTAGTGAAGATTAGTGGAATTTGGTATGACCGACAACTTGTCGGCATATGCTCCTTGGACGTAGCCCTTAGTGGTGAACCAAGTAAAAAGTGATGTGTCTTCTCTATGCGTGTGAATGTTTGTTTTCTGATCATATTCATCATACAGGTTCAAAAATTTCCTACCAACATGGGAACAAGATCCATCACATTAAAAGAAAAAGTTGTCACCCTGATTCACCCCTCCCCTCTCAGGGTGTCCCAGGGTCCTTCAATACATGGATCCCACATTAGTAGATTAAGAGTTCCATTCATTCGATATTCAACTAGAACAAGGTTAGGTATATCCTTATAGGCCTTCCCCGATTCGTTAGCCATAGAAGATACCAGAAGGGCCTCCATAGTTTACTTTACCTACTACTTCCCCTGTTTAAGCTCCTACTCAGCCAAAAATTCCTCAACGGACTGTCAATACTATTAAGTTTCGAAGTACTTGATTGAAAGATATTGAGGAATGATGTGCACGAGTACTTCCAAAAAAGAAGCCTGACTCCAAATGGGTTGATCTAACTCTTCCCTTTATGAACATTAGAAACCCTAAATTTTCAATTTTCAATGGATTAGGGGACTCATAACAGCATTTGAAAAAAAATTATATCTCACGATGAACCCATGATGGGGACCCCTGAGCAATAATAGGCAGTTAAACTTAGGTGCTTCATGAAATCACTATAGGAACCAATCTTTATAAGGTGCACTATTTTTATGGCTTGGTTAATTATAGGGTGTGAAGATCTCCATCATAATTTTATCTTCTAATTCAACTTGATGCTATAGAAGACAGTGGTCCTCAACCTATTAAACTGCAAACAACAAGAGAATGAGAGGGTCTTGGATATCATTACTCAGTGGAAGGGGATGACATACTTATTAAACCCACGACATCTTTAAGAATACTTACTATTCATATGTATATAGAATCATCATGATGAATTTCACACACCAATAATCCCTATAAAAATTACATGAGGGTTTTAGGATAGTTACGAAATTTCTTAAGGAATAGAAGACTCCATTTCACAAACAAAGGTTATGTCCTAAGTAATTCTATCAACTCAAAGGAAGATAATGAGAAAAGTAGAGGATGCCACTGTTACACTCAAGCAGGCCCCTGCACCACTACAAATCTAAAACCCACACCATATCATGCAGTCACCCTCCTAAGTTTCATAAAAACTTCCCACCTTGTCAGGATAATTAAATTGATCATTGGAAAAAATAGTTTGAGGAGATTAAAAACAATGTTTATTCTTTATGATGTGGCTAACTCTCTATATACTTTATATCGTCATTGGAGAACAACTTAATCTAGTTTCCAAATCCAAAGAATCACAACTAGAATGGTGTTTAAGATATTACAAATTATTTAACCTTACATAGAGCATTGGGACACACTATCTAGGATTTTTTTTAAAGACATCCTGTAGAAAATGGTGGACTCCGAGAAAGTGAAGCCGAGAAAGCCACCTTCTCAGGTAGCATGTGTTTCTACCACTGATCCAAAGTATCATTGTGAATGTTATGAAGTTAACATTAAGGGTAATAATAATTTTAGTGATTATATGGTTAGAAATACTATCAACTATACCCATGATATCCTTTGAGAATATTTGAAACATCCGTCTATGCCCCCAACCTCTTCCGCTATGTCAAAACTGACTCCATCAGCTTCGCAGCATTTCAAGAGTTAGTCTTCAAAGAAATGAAATGGTTATAATAAAAACAATAAAACACAAAAATATTAACCTAAAATAATGAAAAAAATTCTTTGGCTTTATTTTACTACGTACCTTCAATCCCAAAATAAGGGTCACCACACCACCAAATGGTACTTCAAGATTCAACCTGACAGATGGAGTCCTAATTAGATGAGAAGTTGATCTTTGGTTCCATTAATTCTATTCACTTAATGGATAAATTATTAGATGATGAGTGTGACTATGAACCTAAATTCCATACATCTTTATTGGGTAATTAGGTGAAGAGACTGCTAGAGTTGATGATACAAGGAAAGACGGGGCCATTCTAGAATTCAATACCTTGGTCACATCCCCACTTACACAGTCTACGTAGCCGGAAATCATGGTATAGCCCTTAAGTGAGATAATGAGGAGTAATAAAGTGTCCCCACATCATCCTGAGTTTTCCAGGACTCGATTTTTCTGGAAGATTGAGTAGAGGAGATGTCATCACCCAATCAACCCCGAAACGTAGGAAAACCTAGTCAAATTAATCCACCAAGGATAAAAGTACCCTCATATCATATCCCAAGGGCTGGCCTGACTATATTGAGTACTTGAGTTCCTAAAGTACCACAAAAGGAGCATCTTCATACTGTTAAGTGCATATCTTTAAGTCATAAGTATGACATCTTAAATCTGTTATCCCTGATGCTGGACAATTTTTCAATCTTGGATGCTTTGAGTCTATCAAAAGACCTCCTAGAAGAACTCATAGAGGCTTTTCCCATCCATAAATAATTTGATTCTGAACTTTCTATTGTCAATTTATATCATGCAGAGACATATACTATAGAATTTCATGCAATCATCACCTTCATAGAAGAGGAAAATATGTCATCATACAAGGATACATCATACCTGTGTATGTATATGGAATGATAAAAAATGTTGATATATAATGAGTCTTAATTGAAAAAGGATCAAGATTCAACCTTATTCTATTACAAATACTTCATCAACTAGGTTAAAATGAGTCCCAATTTTTTCCATCTGCTTTAATGATACAGGGTTTTAACAAGAGTGAGTAAACTCCTCTCTGAAAGATCAAGCTCATGATTCAGTTTATGGATCTCATATCTGAATCAGAATTCCTGGTTGTTAGATAAGATACATCCTTCAATAGTTTGATGGGAATGACCTGGATACATCATCACGAGGTGTTTCCTTTATCATACCACCAATACCTCAAATATTTCATTAATGGTGAAATTGAGACATTTCATAATGATAAATCCCCATTTAAATCATGTGAATCGCAATACATTGATGTGGAATTCCATTAGAGGGAATGGAAACATCCTATGATCGATAATGTTTCTCAAATAAATGCCACGAATGGTATATAGATGAACCTCTCTATTAACTTCAAGAAAATCACTATTGAGATTGTTCTTCCCATCAATGAAATCAAAGGGATGGGTTTGTGTTCATATGCAATTTCGGTGACTCCTATGATATCATCCATGGAAACGAAACCCAGAATTGATGGAGAGGTCATTAACTCTCCAAAATCTAATGAAATCATGAGTGATAATTCCCTCATTCCACCCCATGATCCACAAAAAATAACCATCTCATCAGCTGGATTGGAAGTAGTTGCTTTGTCCATCAAATTTCAAAATATTGAATCCTCCTTAGACTTTGAAATAATTACCCCATCACCTACTTTACCTAAGAGAACAGTAGCAATAAAAGAAGAAAATAAGGATAAAGAGGAAGAGTAAGAAGACCTCATGGATTCACCTTCATCATTTGAGAATTGTTTCTCTTCTACTATTTATTAACTTAGAGAAATAAATACGGGAAAAGTAGAAGATCCATGACCCACTATGATTAGTGCAACCATGAATTCCAAAGAATAAGGGATACCAACTTCATAAAGTGACATCATGTTGTTTTTTCTCTAAATTTTATAGAAAATATAGGCCTTGATATTGAGTTCTCCAATAATAAATTGGGATTTCCTAAAAACCATTGGTGATACAAACACACAGCTAAAAGGACACCCCCAACTGACACCTCCAAAATTGAGGCTGAAGTGGAAAATCTTGTCAAAGAAGAATTTATCTAAGAGGTTAAATATCAACATATTCTTAGTAAATAAAAATAATGGGAAAATTAGGTACTACATAGAATTTAAATATCTCAATCATTGATGCCCAAAATATGAATTCTCAGTTCCAATTATAGATCTACTGATTGACGAAATGTCTGATTATCAATCCCTCTCCTTCATGGATGGCTATTTAGGGTACAAAAGAAAATTTATATGGTCCCATAAGATGAATAATTCACCAACTTTAGGTCCACTAGGAAGTATTTTTCTCTTATTTAATGACCTTTTTCTTGAAGAATGTCAATGCTATGTACCAATGTTCTATGCATTGCATCTTCAAACCATTCTTGGAAAACTATATCAAGTGATATATCGATGATCTTATGGTTAACTACTGACATCATTATAAACACTTGGATTATCTATATAATATTTTCAATAAAATATGACAACATATATTGAAGATGAACCCTCTGAAATTTGATTTTTACGTTACCCAAGGTAAATTTCTCAGCCTCTTCATATATCATCGCTGCATCGAAGTCGACCCCAATAAAATAAAGTATATCACCATTATTTCACCACCCCAAAATCTGAAATAGTTAATGGGATTATATGGACACATTTCCTATATATGGTGATTTATTTCCAACCTCATAAGAATTTTTTTCCCATCACCAGATTGATTAAAAATTGGGTCACTTATTTGTTGATCAGTGACTATCAAAAAGAATTTTAAAACCTTAAGAAATACATCTTGATCCCACCAATGGTAATTCCACCCATTGAGGTAAATCCAATAATCCTATATGTGATAGACCTAGAACAATCACTAGGTTCTTTCCTTTCAAAACAGAATGATGTTGGGAATGAAAATATCCTTTAACATCTTAGTATAACCATGCTCAACAACGAGAATCATTATTCAGATATTATGAAAAGTTGTCTGGTGTTAAACTTTGAAGTTAATAAACTGAGACACTACTTGTCTCACCAGGTGTTCCTTTTGGTCTCTCATAATAACTTGCTCAAATGTATCCACATTCATACTCTATTAACAGGATGGTTTACACGATGTGTGGTTATCCTACAATATTTTGATATATAGTTCATGCCTGAAAAGGTAGTGAATGTCCAGGCCTTGGAATACTTTCTGAAAAAACACCCTTCTACATAAACATCACCAAATACTGAATTTCCAAATGAATATATTTTTATATTAATGATAACCCCCAGAAATGAGAGATTTATTTTAATAGTGCATCTAAAAACCCAACAGGGAAGAGGATGTGATTAGCTACTAAAAGATGGTAATATTCATTGTTTATATATTAATATCTTTACTTTTAAATTTCCATAAACACTAATTTTACTCCAATTAAAAAATTGAACTTCATTTCACATCATTGTACAATTCATGTTTAAAGTATCAATTTGTGCCAAATTAATCATCTTCTTGGGGAATATATTATATTAATTATTTTAATTTTATATTTTGGGGTATAATTAATCAATTTTATTGGAATATATTTTTTCTTTTAGTATCTAAGGATGAATCCCAAAGGAAGATGGATATTTCAGGAAATGAACGTAAAAATTCCTGGACAAAACATAATGGGCCTTAGGTACATCAAAAAAAAGTAGGGACCACAGTCTAGAACTAATGAAGCTAAAATTTTATCTTTAGAAAAATGAAAATATGTGGATAATTTCATTCAACTAATTATAGAGATAATTCAGATATTTTCAAGGAGATCTAGGGAGATGAAGTTGACATTTAAATTATGGGCCAGATCTGAAGGCCAATAAAATCATCCCACCATTTCGAGCATAAGTTCCAAAAGGAAGATAAAATTAGCATGAAATTTTCAAAAATGACAGAGGAAACCTGGAATAAGATATTTTATTTTACAAAACCTTCATATTATACCATCTTGAGTTAAAAATTCAAATGTAATAATGGGAATTAATCTGGACGATTTTCCTGGTCAACTTTGAAGCGTTAAATTTCCTTTGATTTCTCACCCTCCTTTTGAATCTCCTAATTTATGGGGAAGGAATGAATTTATGGGGGATATACCCTAGGATTATAATATGTCTTTATAAATAGATTTTCGTGAAGGGAATTGGCATCCAATGTTTTTATTTCAATTGTAATTTCATGATTTTATTTTGTAATCACGCATTCATTTTTTTATATAAGTTTTTCACCATCCTTCATTTTAAAATAAATTTTATTCTTCTTATTCTAATTAATTTACTTTTATTTCCATTTTTAACATGATGATACCGTTGAATCAAGTTGTGATCTTATTCACACCAACCATTGCGAATTTCTTCACACAACGGTGGAGTGATCATTTTCAATGTTTTTATTCTTCAATACTACTCAAATAAGTCTACTACCTTCTTCCATTGGTAGAATATAATCAATGGAGGGATAACCCTCTAATGGTTTTATTTGAGGGAGTATCAAGGGGGTGGATTTAATTTTATTTCTCATTTTAATAATTCTTAATAAACTCTTTTGTTGAGATTTTCAATCAATAGTGTGCTTTCATCATTGATCTCAATAATTTTAAGGTTACACATCCCAAGTGCTATAATGATCCTCTACCTTAGAGTTCTAATGAATATGATCCTCTAAGTGTATAGGTGATTTTCTTTAGGATAGCGAAGACTCAAAATTCTTTGAGTGATTTCGGGTGTTCATATTTCATTGAAGGAAATGCTCAAATTTAATACATTGAAATAATTTAAAAATAAAGTCATCAAATCCAACCCAAGTGGTAACCAATGATAAAATAATTATTTTAAATTGATTTCACTTAATCCATAAATAATCTTTAATAATCAAATCAATTTGAACCATATTTGTTCATTTAATATCCAAATTACCTCCAGAGAATATGTGTTTCTTTAGGTTACTTCTTTGGTCTCTGAGGATTTGATAACCCATACCATGCTACAAGATACCACTTACACCATATAACTTTGGTAAATTTCGGAAAAGCTAGGATGGAAAACACCATGCAAAATAAAGTTATATTAGGGGTTGTTCTCATCTCTCTAGAAAAGAAAGTTTATCCTTATTCCTTCCTATTTTCAAAAGGCTGTACAAATAATGAGGCTGTGTATTAGGCCCTCATTGCAGGCATAGAACTATTTCCCTAAATACCAGTGGACTAGATAGAGGTTAAAAGTTAATCAGAGTGGTAATCAAATAGATCAATGAGGATTACACCATCCTAAAAGAACAGATAGTCCACCTACTTGATTATGTATGAGGGTTAATATAAGAGTTCCCATCAAAGACAGCATTGAATCACATCACATTATCATATAATTTTTAAGTATATGCATTGGAAAATGTAGCTATGACTTTAGAACAACAAAACTGTAATGAAATAGTAATCATTATTGTGCATTAATGAATAGTCTTTCCTTTTTCTCATTTCCTCAGGGAAGAGGTTGATAAAATCAGGCATGTCCTTAGATAATATGGTTATACCACTAAGTAGATGATATCCATCACGAAATACCTTTAAAATGGAATACTCCCATTGAAAAAAGGTGGGAAAGATCAAATCTAATAGTAAGAAACCAATTTCTCTCTATATGATGGCCAAAATCACTAGAAATCCCTCTATAAATGAGGCTTTTATGGGGTCCTTCTCAAGTGAATTGATGAAGATGAGACTATTTATATCATGAAAGAAGTGCACATTGGAGCCTACGGTACCCACTAGTCATGGTTTAAGCATTATCATCATATCTAAAGGTTGGGGTATTATTGACCCACTACGATGTAGGATTAAGAAAATTTTACCAATGTTTCATTCCTTCCAGGTGCACGAAAAATTAATCCACAAGCCTATAAATTTTATATATATCACCAAATGCTACTAGCCATTTTCCAAATGGAGAATGGGTGTTTTCCGTTTTTACCATATAACTATGAATAATTAGTTCAAATACATCCTAAATAATACTTATTTATTCTCCTAATGGGATGAGGAAATACCCCTTATAGTATTTGGGGAGAAAGCATTGTCAGAATCTTGAAAGATAACATCATTACCAGATTTTGTTCACTCATAAAATACTGAAAGAAAACAGAACCAATTTCTATTTTGATGAGTTTCTGAGGCTGTGCTAGGAGTATAATATCAAATTCAACCACTTGTCTTCTTATAATGATGCTCTGAATGGGAAAATAGAGACCATCAACAAGACCCTATAAAACATACTATAGAAGATGGTGGATAAAGATAAAAATTATTGGCATAAAAATCTCTTTCATGTCTTATGGGCCTATATGACTACAATTCACACCTCCATTTGGAAAACCCCATATTCACTCCTTTACATGATAGAAGCAGTCCTTCATATTGAGGTATAATTTCAAATGATCCATATTTCTATCTGTGATCAGTAATCTGTAGATACAAAATCCCAAAAATGACTATATGAATTGGAGTGAATTGATGAAAAAATATTTCACACATTTCATCACATGGAGGTCCATAAAAATCAAATAGTGTGATATTTTAGTAGAAAACTCCCACTCTATTCATTCCTCTAAGGAGAATTGGTATTGGTCTTTAAGACTCTTATGGTACCACAAAATAAGCCTTCAAATCTTGATCCAAAGTGGGAAGGATCTTATTCCATTAAAAATGTCAACTTTAATGGAGATTATTCCTTGTTCTTGATGAATGGAGAGCTCATTATGGCCTCAAACAATGCAGGGTTTTTCAAAAAAGTACTTTATGTGAAAAAATAAACATATACATCTCAGCTACAGATGTTAAACTATATTGTTAGTATTTTTTACATGACCTTAAAAAGCATGAACTATCATCCATGTTGCAAGATAAATTGTCTGAAACCAACATCCATACTGAATGACATTAAACTACATAGAATTTGGATGAACTTAAAAGGCACACCATAAGGTCTTAGTTTTATAATCCAAAACTAAAAGACATCATAGTCCAAGCTATAGTAATTCAAACTATATTTCCTAATTTCCTAGATACAATACATTAAATTGTATGAAAATGTCTTTGCCACATAACCTAAAACTTCATGGTTCACATCCCTTCCACATGATGGCTACATTTCATTGTGATTCATGCTTGAGTGTGTCACAATTCATGGTGTTGGTACCCTACAACACCTTTTATTTTATAATGAAATGTAGATTTATTATCATTCTAATGATATACATAGTGATTCCTATACGTCTTGCCTTAGGCCCAACCATCATTCTAGAAAATAAAAAATTCCCCATTTTTCCTTCATCAAATCTATATTGATGTGGGGAACTATTTTCAAGAACTACTTGTCTCTTGATTCTCATTTAAATTATATAGGCAGTGATTCCTAGGTCTCTAATACTAGGACACGCTGAAACACACACAAAAATTCTTCATCCCTATGTATGGGTCATACTAGCACATGGATCCTTTTAAAAACTATGTATGAATTTATTATCATTGTAAATTATATACATAACGATTCATAGAGCCTAAATTTGATTCCATCTAACATAAAATCCAAAATCCCCTATCAAACACTTGTATCACCTTTTTGTTGTGGAAGAAACCTTTACTAATCCTTTTTTCTCACACTGAGCATAGATCATGCGGGGTTAGGAGTTTTGGTAAGTAATTTCCCATAATAATAAGGAATAACAATTCACATCATGGTTATCATGGTCCTAGATTCGAGGACTTAAATGGAACACCATATTTCTTCACAATATGACTTTAAAGTGCATGGGTTCCTTAAAAACAATGTTTGGTTTGATTCCAATTCCCATAACATATGTAATGATGCTCAAATATTACATCGTTTCAGATCCCAATATGGGATATTCCCTCACTCTTCTATGTATGATTCAGATCTACATAAGAGGATCAAATGCAGTTTATCACCTCATGGGTGAGACTATATTAAAAAAACCCTTTCTCTACACATGTATTCAATCAGCATGGGGGATCTTATCTAGACCTTCATGTGCCTTGATTCTTGATCCTATGAGATATGTAGTGATGCCCAGGTCTTATACCCTGGTCCATCCACAATATTCTTTTTTATGTTGAGTCTCTTTTATCATTATCGAATGAAGTTAAACAATATGGTATTCTAAGAACTATGTATGGTTTGATTATCATACAAATAAGATAGGTAGTTATCCATGAATCATATATCTTGGTCTCAACCATAAGAGAAAAATCCCCCTTCTCTAAATATGGTTTAGGCCTCCATAATGAAAAAAAATCCACCATTATAATGTGATTTTGGAATTGAAATGCTCCCTCCCTATTCAGGAACTTTCCTTCCACAAACCAAAATCTGTGTCCAAGGAGAACTGAATCTCTAAAAACATTCATTGGTCATCAGCAATAGAATGTCTGATACCTAAGGAAACCTCTTTCTTAACTATGTTGTAACACTCCTGAGTTGTATTTTCATAAAGTTTTCCACCAAATGGTCTTATCAATTAGAGGATATTGTTGTTTAAATATGTAATAACACACCCCAGATGGATTTTCATAAAGTCTCCCATTAAACATTCCAATCAACCAGTAGTGAATTCATTATTAGGAGTAGTCTCTTAAATCTCCATAATCCCCAAAGACATTGTGCATTACTACATGGTTGTCCCATATCACTTATCATATCTAGAATCCCTCAAATTATTGCTTATAACATTATGCCCTTCATACATGGAGATGGTAGAATATTCTTAATCAGATCACCATGGAATAGCCAAATACTAATATTTCAGTCAAATATAAAATGACCTTAAACTATATCCTTCAATGTACTTATTGTATGACATTAAACTATATAGTATAATTTCCTTTCTATATGACATAAAACTTCGTAGCATAACATCCTAGTAACAAGTCGTTAAACTATACAAAAATTTCCTCATCATAAGTCATTAAACTACACAATCTATATCCTAGTCACATGATATTAAACTATAAAATGCTTCAAAACATTTTAGAGAGGGTCCTTTCCCAATTTACCTTGCTTATTTAATTGAAAATATCCTCCTTCACACAACCCAAATTCATGTAGGAGTGGTTTCTCCTTCAGGACCAATGCCGATAAAAATAATCTCTTCAATCTCATATACCTTCCCTTGGATAACCACCCTTTATGGTCTTGAGAGATATAGATCTTCACAAATTTCCTAACTATTGGTAGTATAATGTCATAATTACTAAGGATACCTCCGTTTAACTATAGAATAATACAAACTAGTTGGATTTTCATACGTTACCCAAAACAATTTAGGGCCTGGAAACTATATGATGTCATTGTTTAATTATGTTGTAACACACCCTAGTTGGGTTTGCATAAAATTGACCAAAAATGGGTTTCTAATTAGTGGTATATTGATCCTCAAGATATACCTACTCTATTCCCATAATCCTCAAAAATATTGTGTTGGAAACCAATTTTCAAACTTGGTTTGTGACCATTACACGCATACTTGTCTCACATCATGTTTTAGACTCGAAAATCAGTAAATCATGACTCAAAATTACCCTTGGTATATTTGAAGAATGTTAGAACATTATTGGTTAACACACCTTGTTTGGGTCATCATTCTAAAACTCAACATCAAATCTATTCAACCTAAACTATTAGTCCTTTTAGTCTGGCTTGCATGACAATAAATGGCCCACAAAAATAGACACAATACAAACTAGGATGAAAACCTGTAAAGGGAACCCTAGATAAAGGTTGAGTTTTCGCTCTCTAGACTTATTATCTACAATTTTCTGGCATGAATCAAGCATTAAAATGATAAAATGAAAAAATTTGTCTCATATATAATGACTCCTCTTAAAATTGATCATTGGACTTTAAATGCTGATTTGGGTCTTTTTCTAGATTTATTGTAGAAAGAAATCTTGACTCAAAGTTACTAAACTCAATTAACTTCAATGATAATGAATACAAAACTTAAATTAGAGTGGAATATGAACATAATCCCCCCTTTTATGATCACTATAAAATCATTAGACACACTAAATATAATTGTAGGGTAATTAGAAATCAGGTAACACAACCAATTGAGAATGATTGGAAGGAAATAAGAAAATCTAAAAAAGCCAAATCCCCCATGATAGACATACCTGAACCACCCAAAAAAGAAGTTTGGGAAAAAAACACACATAATGTGGATTACATAGGGGACAACTTAGTTACTAACTAGGTAAATGATATTGAAGAAGAAGACAAATTGATTAATGACCAAAGCCTCTTAACAAAAATTGAAAAGCTGGTTCTAGATACTTTAGTCTGTCCACTGAGGAGGAAAGTACCCGCATTACATGCACTCCAACTCATAACAATGGTCCCTGCCTCAATAAGGTAGAGGATAACACCTCATCCAACCCTAATAAGAATTCTCTACCCATTGTAGAAACTGAAGTAGACATGGAAAAGGTCATGGAACATGTTTTACATAACCGTACAACTTCGATTCTAATTCCCAAACATATGCTGATTTTTAATGACCCCCAGAAACACAAGAAGAGTCACTTGCAATCTGTCCAACAGAAGTCTATCTTGGAACCTCCTGTCTCAGATATACCTACAGAAGTTTCTTCTATGAAGTTTGAAAACTTTCTCTATGGTAATAATGACACTAAATTTCTACTTAGTCCTAAGAGTCCCACAGACTCCTGCACTAATTCTCATGCTGATGAATCTGTTCCATTACACATATTCAATATAAAAAATACTGAATCAACCCCTACTACTACAAAAAAACATTGAAAACAATGACCTGATTATAATTACAACCCCCTACACTCACACTGTCTCTCTCAACAAAGAAGATCAGCTAGAGGTAATGTTTATATATACTGCTTCTACTTATTTTTCTATATTACCATTAGAATAGGTAGCACAAGATTTCCTACCTACTATGCTAGAATAGTTAAATATACAGGAACATAAGGACCCCCTAAAATAGGAGAAAACATCCAATTTAATTGATCTGCTATCTGAAGGGGATCCAAAGGCTTCAGGTAACTCCATTCTTCCAACTGTAATAACTGCAGAATGTGTTACTAAACTTGAAAATCTGGCATCTCAAAGTCCCAATGATCTTCCACCTGTTTCAAAGGATACCATAGGTTTAGACATGACTACACACTTGAATAAACCTCCAAATAATTTCCATATAGAACAAGGAAAAAACACTCATACTCAAGAGATTAAAAGATCTAATAGAAATAAAGGATCTGGGAAAAAAGGGAGTTCTAACTCCAAACTAGAGTCTAAATGAAGATCCTTTTCTAAAATTTTCAGGGTATCACCAAATCAAACACCCTAAACATTCTGAAAAGAATGGTTAACACGCATCACCCTAATCTTTTTTCTATTGCGGAACCAAAAATCTCTTTCTCCTCTAAATTTTCTCACTTGGGTCAACACAACTACATGTTTTCTGGTGCAATCAATAAAAATCTAAATGTTGATTCCCTGTGGATTTTTTCACATTCAACTTTATAGGATTTTGCTGTATTTAGTATCTTAGATCATATTCTCACTTTAACATTTTTTATTGAAGGTACTCACACTTTCTTATCCTTTGTTTATGCTAATAATAAATACCAAGATAGAAGAACCCTTTGGAATGATCTCTCTCATTTAAACACCAACGCCAATTCTCCCTGGGTTCTTATGGGTGAATTAATGGTATTCTGAACTCTAGTAAAAAAATCGGCCCATCTCACACTTCTATATCCATGAGAGAATTTAAAACATCAATCAAAGATAACAATATTATTGAAATTAATCTCACCGGTGTAAAATAAACCCGGTATAGAATTCATTTCAATAAAGTGGTTGCTTCCAAATTGGACGGAGCCTTTACGAATGTCCCAGCTTTAGATAAATGGGACACTATATCTAGCAACACTCTTCACAGACTGAACTATGATCATCATCCCATCTTGGTAATCATTTCCTCCAAAGACATGAAACCTAGATTACCCTTACCTTTCAATAATTTGTGGTACTCTGATGAAAATTTCAATCATTTCATAAAAAAATTTGGTCCTCCATGTCTCATAGTAAGGATGCCTTTACTTTCAACCTCAAACTAAAATACCTCAAACAGACTATCAAATCTTGGTGTAACTCTAAAGAAAAACCAATTAACAATGAAATTACTCTTCTTGAGAAATAACTTGATGATATCCAAAACAAAAGCACCAACTCAGACCTCCACACTGACCCCACACAAGAAATAAACATTGCGATCAATCTCAACTCTCTCCTCATTTTTAAAGACAACATGAGAAAACAAGCTTATAATGTTAAATAGTTACCTTATGGGGATAGATATACCGAATTATATAATTCCCTACAAAGAACCAGGAATGCTTGCAGACCTCTAACCATTCTAAAGGATGGGGACAAGAGTTTTGAGAAGGATGATGACATAGCTCAACATATAGTCACTTATTATGAAACCATTTTTAATGGACTTGATAATAATAAAGACCTCCTTCCTGAGGACATTCCCTTATTTATCGTTGATGCGAACAATACTTTCCTTCTTAACACACCGTTGGATCATGAAATCAAAAACACTATCATCAGTTTGAATCCAGAGAGTGCCCCAGGTCATGATGGATTTAACAATGTCTTTTCCAACATTATTGGGATGTGGTTCAGTATGATGTTTGTAATCTTGTTAAAGCCTTCTTCAAAAATGGGGTGCTTCCTCATGATATCATTTCTAAATTTCTCACCTTGAACCCTAAAGTGGATAATGCCTCTGAAATTCATCTTTTCAGACCCATTGCTCTCATCAACACACTCTACAAAATAATTATCAAAATCATTGTTAATAGGCTATCTACTATTACTGACAAAATTGTTTCAGGGAACTAATTTGGCTTTATAAAAGGTCGATCCATTCAGGACTGTATCTGTCATTCCTCTGAATGCATCAACCACTTGAATAAATATAATATAGGAGGCAACATAGCTATTAAACATGACATTAGGAAGGATTTTGACACCATGGATTGGATTTTTATCTTCGAAGTCCTTTAATGTTTTGGTTTTAGTGCGCACTTCATCGCTGCAATCTGAAATCTCTTCAACATGACCACCATATCCATTTTGATCAATGGATCTCCCCTAGGTTACTTTAAATGCACCAAAGGTGTCAGATAAGGTGACCATATCTCTGATATTCTCTTTTCAATAGCGGAAGACTACCTCAGTAGACTGATCAATCATCTGGTGGTTCAAAATAAATTGAAACCTATTCATGTATGCAGAAATTTTAATGCACATACTCACCTCTTTTATGCTGATTACATCATCCTTTTCCTTCAAGGAGGCAAAATAAACATTCTTAACCTCAAAAATGCTCTCTCTTACTATGAAGAGGTTTCTGGTCAAACCATAATTTGGAATAAATCTTGTATCTTTTTTGGGAAGAATTTCTCCCAATAGAAAATGTAATATAATCAATGATTTGGGACTAAAATAGGGCTCTCTCCCCTTCACATACCTTGGTGTACCCATATTTTTGTGTAGGACCAAATCGTTCCACTTTTTTACTATTTTTAATCATGTTTTGGACAAAATTTCCACTTGGAAGGGTAAATCTCTCTCTATGGCAAGTAGAAATTGCCTTGTTAAATCCACTATTGTCTCTAAGATGGTATATTCTATGATGGTTTACAAATGGCCCATTAGACTCATCAAAAAAATGAATAAATCTATTAAAAGTTTCACCTGGACCGGTAGTAATCTTGAAAGGAAACTCGGGATGGTCCCTTGGTCAACTAGTTTTAAGCCTATTGAGAATGGTGGAATTGGTATAAAAAACATAAAATACATTAATGAAGCCCTTCAAGCTCATCTTACTTGAAATATTTTTCATAATTCTTTTGAATCCCTTAATTTTCTCAAAAATATATTTCTTGATAAACTTAAGATGGTAAATTTAAGCTTTATTAATTCTTTCATATGGCCTGCCATCAAAAACTCCTTCGCCAACATTATAAATAAATCTATATGGATGGTCTCCATAGATTCTTCCATGAAATTCTGGCTTGATAACTGGACCGGCGTGCCTTTAATCTCTATGATTTCACCTGATCAAATTCTTGAAAACACCAAAAACACTATAAAAGATTCTCTAAACTCTCAACAAGATCTCCCAGATTCCATTTTGAACCTCATTGATGTCTACCCTTTCACTTAGAACAACGATTTTTTAATTTGGGAGCCGGATCACAATGGAATGCTTACCTATAAAAATTAATTCACTCATATTTTCTATAGCAATGAGAATGATTACAGCTGGATTAAACACTTCAAAAGACCTTTGATAAATCCCTCAATATTCAGTCTCATCTGGCGCTTATCCCACAACAGATTTCCCACTGATATTTGCCTTCAATCGTTTGGAATTCAGCTTTTCTCTAAATGTAAAATTTTTAATCAACATAGAGAAGATTCTAACCATATCTTCCTTTCTTGTGCCACTGCTTCTTCTCTTTGGAACTACATTTTTGACATCTTTGACTGCAGATGGTTGATTCTTGACTCTGTCAAAAATCAACTTATGAAATGTGCAAAGTTGGATGGCTCTCAGCAAATCAGAAACCTCTTTCTTGCGGCAGTTGCTGAGCTTCAACATGTAATCTAGTATGATCCAAATTCAATTATTCATAAAAACTACTCACACAATCTTAATTAAGCTCGTACTCGGGTCCTTATAGCCATATTGGAAGTTTCTTTGATTGAAAAAGGTCATTGCCACAATACCATGCATGATTTTGGAATCCTAAAATTTCTACAGATCGATGGCAACTTCTGTCAACCACATCACACACTGGAGGTGTTCTGGAGATATCCTCTCCCTGGATGGATCAAAATCAACATATATGGATCCTACAAGGGAAATAAGGGACTTGTAGGGTGTGGTGCTATCTTTAAGAACCATCTTGGATAGATTCTAGGCTGCTTCATGTGTCACTGTGGCACTGCATCCTCCCTTGAAGATGAGATGATGGGCTTAATTTGTGCAATTAAATTTTCCATGGTTCATGGTTGGAAAAACCTTTGGATTGAATGTGACTCAATGACCATCGTTAAAGAAATTTGGAATGGTGTAACTCATTTAGCTTGGTCGATCACTACCCGTTGGATGAAATGAAACTAATTCCTTACTGATCTGAACTACATCATCATGCATGTTTATCAGAAATCAAACATGGTTGCGGATTGCTTGCCCAATTTGGGAATTAATCAAGACATTACCTGGTGTGAAGACCTCCCAGCTTCTCTTATTCCCTTTTATGAAAAAGATTTTAATATGATCCCATACTTTAGACATTTTTAAATTTCATTTTAATAAAATTTGTGCTTTGGTCATTTTAGCCATGGAATTGCCCCAAAAAAATTCTTTAGTTTTCTTCTTATATTCCATCAATTTATTATCATGGTTTTACTCTTCCTGGAATAGTGAATCCAAAGGATCGTCACTTTTGATGAGCATATTTTCATTGATAATGTGTCGTTGTAGCTCATGTTCTCACTCCCATTGGTTAATTATCTCCCTCATGAAACTATGAATCATATGATAATAAAACCACCATATCCCATCATAATGAACAAGAACAGAAGTCAACAGAGTCGTTAAGGTAGGTCTTCAAAAGTAATCTGAGATATTATCATCCATATTTCCCGCCAAGCAGTACATTGTGTGATACGAAGGGTATTCTATACCTCTAAATATAAATCAAATCCACTATTAGATGGATAAATGTATTCTATGATTAGTTCACTCAATGAGGCACCCTGCCGCGTTCCCTCCGGGATAGTAATAGCCTCTATTTCTGATATGGTCCGAATTGGCATGAAAGATCCTCTCTCAGGCCTAGCAATAGAATTTGATGGCATTGGATATTGCATAAGTATTATTATTACCCGCAAAAGGATATAAAATGGAATAATTAGTGGATGATTAATGAAGTTGGTGAAACTCACCCAGTGATGGGTCAGTGGCTTGGGTGGATTCCTCCCAAATATTCTCAACCTCAGTAGTTTAAGCTGGAATCTTTTGATGGGGAGCATTCTCCTAACCCAGAGTTCACAAAGGGAGGGTCATAGATATTACCCACTTCAGGATCCACTTAATCTAGTGCTCCCTCAGCAGTGGGAGTGGGATAGACTTCAACACCTTGTTGTTACATCACTATTGCAACATTATCCATGGATAAATCTACTCAATTCAAACATCCATGTTTAAAATATCAGGCATAGAACTTTCCCTCATGAAAATAAAGACTGACATACATCCAATTCCTTATTAAATTCCTCAAACTCTTCTAAATATTGGGGAAGATTAATATGTTCCAGTATGTATTCAAATTTCATGTCACAATTTTTCATGGAAATAATTTATAACCCAAGCACTATTGTAGTATCACACATGGGGATGCTCAAAAAATTAGGATGGAGACCCAGCACAACACCATACTACAATGACTTGATACCCCAAACAACTTCCTTAGGAATAACCATAGGGTTAGTACTAGTTGCTACAAGGTCCTTTGATGTGTGAGACGAATCTAAAACATCACTAGGAGTAAAAAGAAAACTGTCAGAATATGGCACCTTATAATTTTCACTTGACATTAATAGAATCCTCCTCCCTCTCTATAGTGATAGAATTATATATTGTGGTCTCAATCATTGACACCTCTCCTTCAAAGAATTTGAATCATTATTAGGAATATTCATCTTGGGTAGAGCATCCTCCTCAATTCTAGGAGGCTCATCTCTAAGCCCCTTGAGATAGGAGAGAGAAGGAGGTTCTGAAACCACATACATGATTAAACATTTGTTCTGGTTAAGGTAGAAGAAAATGATTATGTGAGGACTTACCATCACTGAAGAGGTGCTTTTATAAGGACTTCATTCTCCATCACTTGTTCTTTTTTTGATAGAGGGATCCTAGCACTCATCTCCACAGAAATGGGTATTAGGGGTGGTGGTAGAGTTTATCCCTTTATCTCATCCTCTATTATCCATTATCCTTGGGATATATATTCCATCTCAGGAGGTTATTCATTAATTTCGATTGGGGTTCCAGATAGGCCATACTTCAATGATGAGAGATATAATGGGGCTCACCCGTCATATCTTGAGCTATATTGGGATCAACCCAACATATCATAAGCTATAATAACGCTCAAACCATAATATCTTGATCTATAATGGGATCAACCCAACATAAACAATGTATAAGGAACATAAAATGAATAAAACACTTGATAATCCATTTAAATCCTTGAGAAAAACACATTTGGATTTTAAAAATACCCTTTTTTTAAACAAATCACTTTTAAAATAGAAAAATCATGCACACAATAATGAAATAATATTATTAAAAAATAACAACGAAAAAATATAATGGAAAAATTATAGAAATAAAGGATCATTAAATCATGATAAACCACTCACACCATATAAAAAGCAGTCTTTTCAAATTTCATAAAAGTGACATTTAAAAGGATTTTAAAAGGAAAGTCTCTTACAAATACCATATCATTGAAGCGAGGATTGATCAAATTAAAGGAATATGTATAATCATTGTAAATACACATAATAAAACATATAAAAATAAAATTTCATTTCACAAGTATTCTTAGAATAAAAAAAATTATTGAAGTAGAAGGTAAACCCAAAGAATGGAAATTGGGTTAAGAATTCCCTTACCTCGGGTTCATCTTACTTAAAATGTGTTCAAAACTCATGTATAATGGTATAAAGAGTCTTATTAATATATTACATAACTATATTCATATTTATAATTTCTTATATGATATTCTCATAAAATAGTTTAACCGATTTATATGTAATATTATGTTATTTCCATTGTTTTGGGTGCGTTCTTTACATGGTTTACATGGTCAGTTCGTAATGGATTTTCTTATCAAATAGAAAATAAAATATAGAAGTGGAATGAAAGAGTAATTAAATAGTTAAATAAATTTAAATTACACCATATATCATCTTGTTTTTACATATTAGTATGACTCGTTAGATAAAACATTAATGATATTCATTTAGATCATTATGGAGGTTCATTGATCATCACGAACTAGTTTCTTTATATAATTCAATATTATGCATATATGTTAATTAAAGAATACAAAAAAGGTTATATAATACCCTTTAAAACCTTTTTCAATCATTAAAATGGTTTTATGATCCTTTTTTAAGGTGTTAATTGAAATTAAAAATACATTCTCCACAATATCATAAATTCGACACATCACATACAATGTTTTTATTTTTAGAATAAAAGGGAGAGGAGAAGTGTAATGATGAATTTTTCCTAAAACATGATAACATTACAGAATATATAAGATACTATATTTCTCATATATCTTGTATAAGGGTAGGTTAAGAGATTATAATAAATGAAGAATAATTGAAAAGAAAAAAAAGAAAAAGAAAGAGGATTTTTACCTCTTGAATTGTCCTCCTTGAGAAGCTCCTTAAGGCCTTTAGTTTTCGCCTTTTGGTGAGACCAGTAGGTCTTAAAATAGGGGAAGAGTCTTAGGAAGTATTTGGGTTGAATGGTAACAAGATAAAAGGCTTTGAGTTTTTAGGAGAATAGGGGTGAGGGCTGGTATTTATAGTGGAGGATTGGAGGGGGTTTTATTATTTTATTCATTACTTTATTTATTTGGATCAAGACTATAAATAGTTTGATAATTATCATCAAATATATATAAATAATAAAATTAAGTTCTTGAATATGGTTTTTACATCATTCCTGATAATAGGAACAGTTTATTTAACTTATAATGTGTATATGTCATAAATTACTGTATTTCACTATTCACAAAAAAATAAAGTATTTCTGAAAAATCCCATACAATTACCCCAACCATTTTTCAATATATAAAATTACAAATAGAAAACCATTTTTTGAAAATAATTTTATAAATATGAGAAATTTAAGTTTTAAATACAATAACAATTTATCTTAAAAATAACAATTTTAAAACTATAACTAATTTTATAAAACCTTGAAAATTTAATCCTGGTCTCATAAAATTATCTTATAACCATAAGAAAATAAAATAAGAATTTATGAATCTATTTCATGAAAATATAATTTATTTTAAATCATTATATTAATTATAAAATTATAAATAAATATTTATTACTCACAAAAATACCAACACTTAATTTATAATTTTCAGAAAAAAATTATTTACTTTTTTAATGATATATATATATATATATATAATATTTTAACTTATAAGATGTATAAATTTTATTTATACATTCTTAGGTGATTTTACTAATCTATTATTCATATTACTATTCATAAAGGTCATTTTATTATTCCTAAGGTCAAGTTACTATTCCATCAGTAGAAATTCCTTAATTTCTATAAATGTCAATTATTTCAATATAAGTTTATAATGAATTTAAATATTTAATTATAGAATGAAAAAAATATTTTTGAAGTACCGAGGTTGTTAGATTCTCCCCACCTTTTGGAAATTGTTTCCTCACATATTTTATTCTATTATTAAACAAGTGAGGTTATTTTTTCCTCACAGCATTTTCAGATTCCCATGTTTCTTCTTCAACCATGTAATTTCTCTGCAAAAACTTAACATGTTGAATTACCTTATTATGCAATAATTTCTATCTGTAATCAAGAATATGAATAGGTTTCTCTTTATAATAAAGGTTCTCTTCTAGCGGAATTACTTCTAGGCTCAAAACATGAGATGGATCAGGCACATACATTCTCAATATCAAAACATGAAAAACATTTTGAGCCTAAGATAAACTCAGAGGAAAATATACATGATAGGAAATTGGTCTAAATTTCTCTAGGATTTCAAATGGTCTGATGAATTTTTTACTTAAATTTTATTTTTTACCAAAACTCATAACACTTTTCCAATGAGATATCTTAAGGAAAACATGATCACATACCTCGAATGAAAGGTTTTTCCTCTTATTGTCTGCATAACTTTTCTACCTACTCTGAGTTTTCCTCATGTGTCACTGAATCATCTTTACTTTATCAGCAACTTCCTCAACAAATTTTAGTCCCATAAAATTATTTTCCCTACTTCATCCCAAAAATATGGAGTTTGACACTGCTTCCCATATAATTCCTCAAAAGGTGTCATCTGTATACTAAAATGAAAAATGTTATTATAAGAACACTCAACTAAAAAAGATGTTGATACCAACTTCCCCAGTAATCCATTGAACAAGCTCGAAGCATATTTTCCAATGTATAAATTGTATTCTCAGTCTGTCCATCGTATTGGGGTTGAAAATTAGTAATATAATTTAATACAATTCCCAATTATTTATGAAGGTCTTTCCAAAATTTGGATGTGAACCTGGGATCTCAGTCTAATACAATAGATAAAGGAACTCTATATAACCTGATAATTTATTTGAGATATAGTTGAGAAAGCTGATCTAAATACATAATATCATCTAAATACATAATATCTCAAATAGTAATGAAATATGTAGATTTATTCAGTCGGTACACAATAACCCAAAACACATTTTTACATTGAGAAGTATTTGGTAGTCCCAAAAGAAATTCTATGGATATATTTTCTCATTTCACTCTCGCACTAGAAAAGGTTGAAGCATCCCCTTCAGTAACTACAGCTCTACTTTAACCTATTAAAAATTCAAACATTTCATGGTAAAATTAGAAATATCTATTTTCATTCTATCCCACTAGTAATATTATCGATGGTCTATGTATATCTTTGTACTTCAAAGATGAACTGAAATTGGAGAACTATGATCTTCATATAATAACTCTTTCTTCAACTGTGAATCACAAGGCACACATAAACTCTTCCCAAATCTCAAAACACAATCTCTGTCAACATTAAATTTTGGAAACTTACCTTTCTTTACCAATTCTACTTTTTCTATAACTCACCATCTTCCATCTGCACTTTCTTAATTCTGTCTGAGAGAGATGAATGCACTGACACTTGAAACAAAGTAGAGGAATTTCCTGACTAATAACTTCCCAAACAAACTTCATCAAATCATTAACCAATGGTCCATGTTCCATGTATAACATGGTTAATGTTTCATTATTTTTTCAACTCAAATCATCATCCACTCTATTTTATTTTCAAGAATGGTGATGAATTTTGTGATCATAATCCTTGATTAGTTCCAACCATCTTCTCTTCCTTATGTTCAATTCTTTCTAAGTGAATATATACTCGATACTTTTATAGTTAGTATATATTTCACATTTTACTCTATACAAATGATGCCTCCAAATTTTTAATGCAAGAACAACATCAACTAATTCCATGTCATGTGTAGGGTGACTTAACACATGAGGTTTCAACTAACGTGAAGCATTAGCGATTAATTAATCATTATATATTAGGACACTACCAAGTCCATTCAATGAAGCATCACCATAGATGAAAAAATCACCATTTATTAAAGGCAGTTTTAAAACTAGAGAATTTACAAATTTTATTTTCAATTCCTAAAAAAAAATATTTTCTCTATATGAACGTAACACCATTTTGTGTTAACTTAGTCAGTGGGCCAGATAATTGTGCAATGTATTCAACAAACCTCTGGTAGTAGCCTTCCAAACTAAGGAAAATACGAATCTTGATTATATTTGGGGGTATTTTCCATTATTCAATGACTTTTTTAGCAAGATTGAAGGTTATGTCACATTTGAATTTTCCATATATTTTCTTTTCTTTTAAGGATTTCAAAAATATCCCTTAAATGTATTTCATACTCCCCTTTACTTTTAGAATAAACCAAAATTCCATCAGTAAACATGCCCAAAAACTTATCAAATAACTCATGAAATATTATATTTATAATATCCATGAATATAGAAGGAACATTACTTATACCAAACATCATAACTAAAAATTCATAATGCCATATTTAGTAAAAAAACGTGGTCTTCAAAATGTCTTCTTCTTTTACGATCAACTAATGGAACCCCAACCTTAGGTAGAACTTTGAAAAATACCATGCTCTCTAGAGTTGATCAAAAAAATAATTGACATGAGGAAAATGATACTTTTTATTTAAAATGATTGTATTCAAGGATCTATAATCATTAAAAATTATCATTGTACCATCTTTATTTTTAACAAGAAAGATAGGAGAACCCCATGGTGAAGTGCTAGGTTGGATGAAGCCTTTATCTAATAATTCCTACTTCTACCTGTTCCACTCAATAATTTCCATTTCATCCATCCGATAAGGGGTTCATAAATTGGATTAGTGTTAGGAACTAAGACAATAGTAAACTCAACCACTCGATTAGGAACAACACCCATAAAATCACCAGGAAAAACATCAATATACTCAATTACCATTAGCACATCATTAATCTGAACAGTTCCCTTTTTTCAACAACATATGAAAGATAACTTTCATTTACATATTTTAACATTTTTTCATCTTTTTTATATGTTATCAATGGTATGGGTTCATTCTTGTAGACAGACTGACACTATTTCTAAAAAACAAATTATTTAGCTCTACAATCAATCTTAGAATGACCAAAAGAAAGTTAATCCATACCCATAATAACATGAAACTCCACTAGAGGTAACACAACAAAGTTTTCAGGTAAACAATTTCCACCTACAAATATAGGTAGATTCTTATAATTTCTTGTTCTCTTAATATTTCCTCGAGGTGTTTTTACTATGTGTTTTGGATTCATTTCTAGAGGTTGAATTTCCAATTTAATATAAAATTTCCTAGAAATAAAGGAATGTGTAGACCCTTAATCAAACACAAATTGGAATATTCAAAAAAATAACAAATGTACCTGATACCACATTTTTTTATGGATCAACATATATTTAAGTAGTTGCAAAGGATTTTTCAACACTCTTCAGTTTCCAATCTTTCTGATTTCTCAAATAAGTGACTAGATTTTGACACACATTAGAAAAATGACCTAACTCTTTATTTTAAAGAATCATATCATCAGTTTCTCATTATTTTTATGATCTTTTTTTTTCAATCATGAACCATGTGTCAAAACTTTTCACATCGATAGCACTTCCTAGAATTTATTAGACATTCTACATGATGCTTTTTACCACACCTTTCGCATGAATGGAATTTTATTTTCTTAGCCCAAAATTTATTTGATGATTTTTTCCCCAAAGCTTTCCAAACAAAATGCTTCATATTCTTATCATCACGAGGCACGTATGCATTATCAAACTCCATTTAACTCTTTTTATCACAACAAACAACTTTCTCATTGCTTTTAAATTCACATGAATCAAATGTTCTTCGTAAACCTTTTTTCAATCCTGATTAAAACCAATTAATTTTGTTATTATTGTCCCAAAACAAATCTGGCACATACCAAGCCAATCTTATAATTTTTCTTCATATGCATCTATGGGATATTAATCATTTTTCCTCAATTACAAAAATTATTTTTCCATTCAGAGTTTTAAATCCTTTGGGAAACATTTATCAAGGAAAATATCCATGAATATTTTCCATTCCATGGAATCAAGGTATACAGTTCTAATTCTAACCATTCCAAGATACATATTCAGATAGATATCAACCTCTTGGGTCCTTCCAACATCATCTTCCCTATTTCTTCAATGGAAAACCATTTTGAACAGACATATCTTAGTCAATGTAACATGTTAATATTCAAATGATATATCATTTCAAATTAACCATAAATTAAAAATCATTTATGTTATTCTATTAATATCATCCAAACCCCTAAAGTTATCTAAATCATCCTCTAATAACAACTATAAGGAACCAGCCTTAAAATATTACGTAATAGTTTGTTTTAGTCAAAAAAAAAATTACTTTCTTTCACATTGACGATCTTTTCAGGTTTAGAGATTTAAATAATTAAGACATAATACATACATTACATCCCATATCTATATATAGTGGATACTATAAAAACAGTATCCATTTATTCCTAAACATAAAACTTTTTAAATAAAACAGAGTTTCTTTGAAAAATCTTCATAACATTTAACATGAATTATTTATTTCTATTACACATCCCTATAACCTATCAAAAAATTTAAAAACTTGTGATGAGAATAAAAATATCAATAAGGGATATAAATAAAGAAATTTTTAGTCAAGTGATAACATAAAAACCAATAAAACCCATTTCATAAAAACTCATAAGCATATATAGAAACATACTGAAGCTTACTTGGATAATATCTACCATATCACTCTTACATTCGCCCTTACACATGAAATAACCATTTTCTAAACTTCTTTCTCTGGAGTAACCAATGCATTGGAGAGCTATAATGGGGCTCACCCGTCATATCTTGAGCTATAATAGGCCCAACCCAACATATCTTGAGCCATAATGGATCTCAAACCATTATATATTGAGATATAATGGGCTCAACCCAACATAACCAATTTACAAGGAACATATCATGAATAAAACACTTGATACCCATTTAAACCCTTGGAAAAAACACATTCAGATTTCCAAAATACCCTTTTTCTGTAAAACAAATCAATTTTAAAATATAAAAATCATGCAAAAAATAATGAAATAATATTCTTCATAAATAACTATGAAAAAATATAATGTAAACATTATAGAAATAAAACATCATGAATTTAGGCGAAAATTATCATGCAATTTAAAAATAGTCTTTTTGAATTTCATAAAAGATATATTTAAAAGGATTTTAAAAGGAATGTCCCTAAAAAATACCATATAATTGAAGTGAGGATTGATAAAATGAGGGTAATATGTATAATAATTTTAAATATACATAATAAAACATAACATAATGAAATTTAATTTCACAAATATTCTTAGCGTGAAAAAATCATTGAAGTAGAAGGTTAACCCAAAGAATGGAAATTAGGTTAAGAATTCCAGTACCTCAGATTCTTCTTACTTAAAGTTTGTTATAAAATCTTTTATAATAGTTTAAAGAGTGTTATTAATATATTAAAGAACCATATTAACATTCATAATTACTTATATGATGTTATCGTAGAATATTTAAACCCATTTATATGTAATATTTGGTGATTTCCTTTGTTTTGGGTGTGTTCTTTACATGGTTTATGTGGTCGGTTCGTAATGGATTTTCTTGTAAAATGGAAAATAAACTCAATAATTAGAATGGAATGGTAATTAAATGTTTCCATAACTATAAATTATACCATATATCATTTTTTTATATTAGGATGATTAATTAGATAAAACATTAATGATATTTATTTAGATCATTTTGACAGTTCTTTGATCATTATGAACTAGTTTCTTTATATAATTCATTATTATACATATATGTTAATTATATAACATAAAAGAGGTTATATAATACACTTTAAAAACTTATTCAATAATTAAAATATTTTTATGACCATCCTTTAAATTGGTAATCAAAATTCAAAACACATCATCCACGATGTCGGTTATTCAACACATCACGGAAGATGTTTTTATTTTTATAATAAAAGAGAGAGGAAAAGAAGTATGACGATGAATTTTCCATAAAAAAGATAAAATTAAAGAATATATAAGATACTGTAGTTTTCATACCTCTTGGATAAGGGGATGTGAAGAGATTACAAGAAAATAAAAAAAAATTGAAAAGAAAAAAGAAAGAGGGTTTTACCTCTAATTATACTCCTTGAGAACCTCCTTAAGGCCTTGGGTTTTATCCTTCTGAGGATACCATAAGGTCTTAGATGTGGGTAAGAGTCTTGGGAATATATTTCTATATAATTTTAACAATATACAAGGCTTTGAGTTGTGAGGAGAAGAGGGGGTGGGGGGTGGTGTTTATAGTGGAGGAGAGAAGGGTTTTTTGATTATTTTATTCATTAGATTATTAATTTGGATTAAGACTATGAACAGTTTGATAATTATCATCAAATATATTTATATAATTAAAGGAAGTTTTATGTTATTGTTCTTACATAATTCATGATGTTAGGAATAGTGTATTTAACTTATAATGTTTATATACCACAAATTATTGTATCTCACTATTCACAAAATATTGAAGTATTTTAGAAAAATCTCAAAACTTTACCCCAACTATTTTTAGATGTGACTAATTAAAAAATAAAATCCATTTTTTTTAAATAAATTTATAAATATGAGAAATTCAATTTTTAAATAAAATCATAATTTAATAAAAAAAAATAACAATTTAAAAATTATAACTAATTTTATAACACCTTGAAAATTTAATCAAGCTCTCATAAATTTATCTTATAACCACAAGAAAATAAAATAATAATTTTTTATTCTATTTTAGTAAAATATATTTTCTTTTAAATCTTCATATTAATTATAAAATTGTAAATAAATATTTACGGATCATAAAATACCAACACTTAATTTATAATTTTAAAAAAATTATTTACTTGTTAAATGATATAAATATATCATATTTTCACTTATAAAATGTCTAAATTTTATTTATAATTTATTAGGTGAGGTTAATATTCTATTGGCTAGATTACTATTCCTAAAGGCCATTTTACTATTTCTATGGTCAAGTTACTATTATATCAATATAAATTCCTTAATTTCTATAAATTTCAATTATTTCATTATCAATTTATAATGAATTTTAATATGTAATTCTATAATGATAAAATATTTTATATGTACCTAGGTTCTTACACTATACCATTACACTTTTGAAGATATGGAACCATTCCATAATAACTCTCATAATTACCTATGAATTAATGAAACCTTGTAACCATTAAATGAACAACTTTAGGAAATTATAAACGAAAAGGATACCTCAATTAAATGATTATAAATTAACATAATTGATTGATAATAAATAAAACATATTATAAGAACATTCTCAATAATGTATTTATTAAATATAATTTTATTATTTGAGGTGTTAATTGAATGTGTAGAGCGAATACAGACCTGGGGTAAGGGATATCTCTGGGCCAATTTATTTTCATTAGGTTATGCTTTCTCTCTAACTATTTACCATGATTTATATCTCTATTATTTTTATTTGTTTATTTTTATATTCTATATATATGTCCCAAAAATATATACCTAGTTTAATTCATCTTTCTCTTATGGGTGTATATATGTTTTAAAACATACCATCTCAATTTCATTCATTAATAAGACCCGATTAAAGGTAGATTCTCTATTTTATTTCCTCATTTCATGTACCACTCAATGTAATGTTTTTAAAATTACATGGTTTCTAAAAAAAAATAATATTTTAAACCATTTTGTTTAATTTTTAGTTTTATGGAAATTATTATGCTATTACAGTATTCAAAAGACTCTTTACCATTTTCCCTAAAACCCTTCTTAATATATACATTTCTGAAGTGACCTATCTACTTTTTTCATATATTCACTTCACAAGGAAATCATTATTTATATAAAATGATTATTTTTCACCTATTAACGTCCAAGAATGTTTTAATACCTTCTTTAATGGAAACCATTATGATATGACATCTCATTATTCTATAAGAAATTATTATTTGAACCATTTATTTCCATGGGTAACTATTATGTTTATACCTTACGTATGATTTCTATTTATGTCATAAATATTCAAGTACATGTTATGATAGTGGAACCTATATAATTTTCCATTGCATTGGGTAATTTGTATATCTCATCATATGATATGTATGATATTAGAAAGTAAAACTAATATATGATGGGACATTATCCACCTTTTTTGTATTATATATGAGATTTGACTTATGTGCCAGTCAAGTTTTATATTGTTTCCACATTCTTATGTTTCCAGGATATTATGATTCTATCTTCTTTGTATCATTATCCAATATGATTATTCATGGGACTTGTATTTTATAATATCATGTTATTTTTTTTTGACTCATGAATTATTCTTCATTATCATGCATATTCCCTTACTAGGATTTATAGATCACACATTTTATTTATGTATTCCTCAAGTTATCCTATAGAGTTTTCAAATATCAATGGGATTTCGGTTCTCATTATGGATATTTAAATAAATATTTTTTTTACTTTTATTTTTATGATTTATGTACCTAGTATCCAAAATACATTAGGCCTCTCGATCATTTGGGTGTGTATATTAGATATTTATATAAAAAATAATATAATAATATGGGTAAGAGGCTTGGGTTGCTATAATTTTTATTGAGATAAATGTATACTTATTTTTGGGGACTAATAAAATAATATATTAGTAAAAAGCATTGGGAAAATTCTAATTATACAAAAGCATGATGTAATTTTAGTAAATTATATTGTGAGTGAGTTATATGAAATGAAATCAATGTATCAATACTATAAGTGGATCCGGATCTGGAGGAGATATACATAGGGGTAATAACCCTAAAATGGATCATTGGGTATTAACACAACTTATAACTAGTGCATGACAAAGAGGCCTTGTTGTACACCGGGTTTGACACTCTGAGGGGATATGATTTGGTAAATTCATAAACTCTTTATGTACCACTATGAAGGAACTAAATAGTTTGTTAGATTATGAAAAAAAAGGAAAATCACCATTTATAACCTAGATTAAAACCTGGAGACTCATAAATTAGGATATAGATTCCATTTATAAATTATTACTTCTATATTCATGGTCTCCCTATTGTTATCCTTATCATTTTAAGTATTCTTATCCCTAATTTGTTTCTTTATTTTAGTTAATGGTGGGAAATATTTGGAATAGTAACAACCAATGCAATATGAAAAGTGATGATTTCTATAAAGATATAACTAACATAATAGGATTGGGATCTAATAAAGTCATGGAAGTACTAGATTAACTTTCATTAGTTAGGAATAATAAATCGAATCATGTGGAACTCCCTACTTCCCCTAAGAAAGAAAAAAATTATAGTATAGTCCTTTAGGTGACATATGCCTTCTTCCTTTAATGGATCTTCTGATCCCCTCATCCTAAAAATAGATTAAATCTGTTTAGAATATATTCACTATTCTACAATGTTTGAAATAGTATAAATTCATAATGACCAAGAACATGAATCCCAAGGATGAATTAAAATTCAATAAATTTGAAGGATTCAAGAAAATATTTTCCAGTAAATAATTTCCACAAACTCTCTATCATGAAATATTTAGGGAGTTTCATAGAATAATGTAAAAGAAAGAAGAATTTCCCAGGGACTATGAGAAAAACATCATAAGTCTTATGCAGTACGCCTCCATATTTTTCATTGACACTAATGTTAAGGTGGACCACTTCCTTATTGGATTAAAGCTAGGTATATGAAAATATTTGGCAGTTTGAGACTTTTATAACAATAAATATATTGTTTGTTATGCCCTTAAGGTAGAGATGGATATTGTAAATTCTTAGTGTTCTTGAGGGGATAAATAAAAAAGGTGGAAATAGAGTTTAATTTGGGAGGATAAAAATATAAACCCCATATAGGATAGAAAACTCAAATTCCCATATGCAAAAAAATATGGGAATAATAATCCTAGAAACTATCAAAAGGGATGGGGAGATTCTTCAAGTGTGAAAAATAGGGGAATTGGGATAACCAATTTTAAAAGGGAAATTAAGAATCCCACTAATTAGATGAGATAAAATAAGTTCCTAATCAACAAAAAAATCTTTATCTAGTGTTTCAACTACAAGGAACATTGACATTGTTCAAGAAAATTTTCTAATACAAGGTTTGTTAGAGATAGTCAAAGACAATAACCTATATAACCTATAGAGAAAGGAAGGAAATGTGATATCACTACTACTGATTTGGACTCTAATAATGAGGCAGTGATAGGTACTCTGGTTATTCATTCAATAATGGATAATTTATCATTTGATTATGGTTTTATAAATTAATTTATGTCATGCATATATATTATAACTATTTAAACACCACAAAAAATATAGGTTGAGTTATATGTTAGAACATATAATGAGGAAATTATTGTATCCTAAGTATATTAATCCTCCATATTCAATTTTGTGTATTAAACCTCCTAAAAATATTATCATACATCCTCTATTATAAATTGATGTTATATTGGGAATGGATTGGATATCCTTATATAAATCCACAAACAATTTTTGTAGAGGGAAACCACTCTCTATATCCTGGGTTATCCTATGATTATGTACAATTGTAAGTAGTAAGATGAATCTTATTTGGAATATTCTTCTCAAGAATGTATATTTTTACCTTATGATAAAGAATATATATCTCAAATGATTGAGACAAAGGAGAAACTCATGTTTTAAGATAGGCCCATTGTGAGGGACTATAGTGATATGTTTTATAAAGAGTTGTTTAGTATTCCTCCTGATCAATATGTTTAGTTCTAAATTAAAATTATAAATCAATATCGGACTATATTCATGACTCCTTATAAAATATCCACCATTGAGTTTTAAGAAATGATTAATAAGTTATAAGATAATCTAGATTAGGGTTTTATACACCCAAGTTCTTCACCATAGGGAACACTAGTCCTCTTCATGAAGAAGAAGGATGGGTCAATGTGCCTCTACATTGATTTTCATAAAATCATCAAAATCATAATAAATAACAAGTATCGCCCACCATGTATTGTTGACTTCTTTTATTAGCTACGAGGTCCATAGTGCTTATCTAAGGATTAACTTCGATTGGGACATCTCTAATTGAAGGTGAAGAAGGAAGATATTACCAATTATGCCTTTTGAAACTGGTATGAACACTATGAGTTCATATTCCATTTGGATTCACTAATTAACTAGACATATGCATGGGATTAAGGAATATATTCTTTTGTGATTACCTAGAAAATTTGTGGTAGTATTTAGAGATGATATTTTTATATACCCCAAAAGAAAGGATATACATGAAGAGAATTTGAATATTGTCATATAGACTTTATGAAAGGATACATTATATAAAAATAACATTAAATGTGGTTTTTGGTAGTGAGAAATATAATTTTTGAGGAAATTTATCGCCAATAAAGGGATAAATGTGGACCCTTCTACAATGATGGAAATTGTGGAGTGGTACAAGATAACATATGTGATGTAGATCTATATTTTACTTGAACTATCTGGGTATTATCGATGATTTGTGACACAATTATCATGACTGTAAAACCTACTAACAATTCTAACTCGAAATGTTGTGATGTTTTTCTGGACCAATGAATGTAAAGAGATCTTCAAATAATTGTAAAAGAATCTTATCACTAGATCATTACTCATGATAACTTCAATTGGGGATCTTTTTATCATATAAAATGATGATTAAATGAAGATATGGGGATTTATACAGATGAAAAATTAAAAAGTGATAATCTAAACCATAAGATAGTTGAAAGTTCATGAGTATAACTATCAAATGTATGATATGGAGTTGGTTTCAGTGATCTTTGAATTGAATATTTTGAAACAAAATCTCTATGGATATATGGATCATAAGATACTCAAGTATATATTCAAACACAAGTATCTTAATATGCACCATTGAATATGGTTGTAATTGTTTCGGGACTGTAACTACTCAATCCATTACCATCATGGGATGTAAAATAAAGTTGAGAATGCACTAAGTAGAAATTATCCTTTAACCTTATCAATTATGAGAATTGATAAGGATCTAATATTATTATACTTGAAATGTATAGACATGGAAGTCATAAAGGAAGGAACAAAACCTTACATTGCTCAAATTATTTCTCAAAAATCAATTTGAGATAAGATAAAGGATTCTAACAGGGATGATGTAAAAATAAAAAAAAGGTGGATGATATAAGAAAAGGTAAATTCTTAGAGTTTAAGATTTATGAATAAGAAGTTATATGGTTTAGGTCTTGATTATATGTACCAGAAAATGCTAAGATAAAGAAGAAGTTATTGAATGATGCTCGAATATTGATATTCTCCATCCACCACAGGAGCATATAGATATATCGTCATCTATGAGAGAACTATTAGTCAGAAAATATGAAGAAGTGGATTTTCAAATACACATCAAAGTTCCTAGTATGTCATCACATGAAGTAAGAAAGGAAAAAACTTAAAATGGATGATGTAACCATTACTCATAACTATGTGGAAATAAGAAAACATCACCATGGACTTTTTTATAGGTCTTTTGAAGACATCTAGAGGAAATAATTCCATATGGGTTATAGTTCACCATCTTATGAGGACTGAACACTTAATTCCAATTTCATAGTACTTCTCAATTGATCAAATTTCAAGGGTATACATCAAGGAAGTGGCGAGGTTTAATGGAACACCACTATCAATTTTATCTTATTGAGATCCAATTTTTACCTCAATGTTATGGAAAATTATCCAAAAAACTCTGAACATTGAGTTGAAATTCATTATAGCTTATCACCCCTAAATTAATAGATAATCTTAATATCTTATCCATACACTTGAGGATATGTTAAGGTCATCTGTGATGGACTTCATGAGAGGATGTGATCAACACCTTCCTCTTTTGAGTTCTCATATAATAATAGCTTCCACTCAAGAATATAAATAAATATATACGAATTACTTTATGGGAATGATTTAAAACCCCTAAATGATAAGACTTTATTGGTGAATATAGTTGTTGGGACCTGAAATGGTCAATGAAATGGTAGAAAAGGTCAATACCATTTATCAACACATCATGATAGCTCAAATTTGATAAAAGAGATATGTCAATAACTATCTGAGAGATCTGGAGTTTTAGGTCGGAGATACAATATTCCTTAAAATATCTCAATGGAAGTGAGCCATATGATTTTGGGAATAAGAGAAAGCTATGTCCTAGATACATCCCACCTTTGAAATTTTTAATCATATTAGAGTTATGGCATATCAACTAGCACTCTCACCAACCCTATCTTTAATTACATGATGTGTTCCTTGTATCCCTATTAAGGAAGTCAAAATCAAATCCATTATATATACTGAATCTGAATGTGGAATAGTATGAACCTGATCTCTCTTAGGAGGAGTAACTGGTGAAGATATTGGACCATTGAGACAATGTTCTATGCAACAAGACTGCTCACCTAGTCATAGTACTATAGTGGAACTAAAAGTATGAAGAGGCATCATGGGAACTAGAAGAAGTAGTGAAATAGAAGTACCCTCTATTTTTATCTTAGTGGGGGGAATGAAATTTTAGGATTAAATTTTCTAATTTGTTGGGGGGATTTAATGACTTATAATTTTTCTTTCAATGGAATTTCTTTTCTTATTACATAAATGCATCTTGTTTAGTAATGTATATTATATAAAGAATATACACCACATGATAAAACTAACAAATCTTTATTATATCAAATTAAACATTATATTTAGAGAATAAATATATCCATGAGAATTGAAAATGTTATAATTGGAGAAAATAGAAAATAAGATAAAAATAATATGAAATTTTTATATACTCCATCCCCTACAATGATCGAACTAATGAAAAAAACTGTAGAAATGAAATAGAATATTAATAATGAATTATTATTTTTGAAAATGAAAATATATATAATCCAGAGAAAATATAGAATTTAATGAATAATGAATGGAATGTGAGGTATTCATCGAATTTAGGGAAGCTATAAGATTATTACAAGTCTCTCCATTAGAATGGTAATCTGACCATTGGAATAGTAATGTAACTATTATGAATAGTAAATTCATTGTTAGAATAGTAAAATAACCTATATAATTGAAAAATAATATTTATTTATCTTTTAAATTAAAATATATTATGTTCACATCATGATACAAATAAATAACTATTTTAAAAATGACAAAATAAGTGTTCTAAATTTTGAAAAACACATATGTTTTTTTACATTTATATGATAACTAAAAAAATGATAATAAATTTTATTTTCATAAAATGGGTTTATAAATTAATATTATGTTTTATTATAATTATAATTTAATTTTATGAGACCATAATTATTTTTTAAAAGTGTCATAAAATTGATCATAATATTAAAATCGATATTTTTTCAAATAAAATAGTAATTTAATTAAAAATTAATTTTCACATATTTAGAAAATAATTTATTATAAAATACGTTTCATTTTTCGAATATACATTCCAAAAAAAATTGGGTGAATTTTTGGTATTTTTATAAAATAGAAGAATTTTGGTGAATAGCGAAATACAATAGAATATGGTATTTAACATTATAAGATACATACATGAATTAATGAGTTTTGAATGATGTAAAAACCCATTAGTTCAAACTCACATGTATTTATTACTATATATAGTCATAAGATTCATCATTATTGGATGACTTGACCCAAAATAATAAACTTATAAACATTAAATTCAAAAATACCCTTCTCCTCCCCTTATAATTACCACCCTTCTCCTTGCACCTTCAAATCCTTGGAGATAACCTAAAATTTTACCATTTATCTCCCTAACTCGGTTAACCATGTCCAAGGAGGTTTGGTCTTTCCTAAAGTTCATTCAATGGAATATTAAGAGGTATCCAAAGAGGAGAAGTTAATGCCATCAACCAATATTTTTAATTTTTCTTCCTCTCCATCCTCAAAAAAAATCCATCCAACATGAAATAATGACTCTATTATCATAAATATACTAAATTTTATTTGTTTTCATGGAATATTTATCATCCAAACTCTTCTCATTTCATTCTAAAAATGAAAATGTTGTTCACAATATAGTCGGTTCACCACATCCATAAACAGCATACTTCGGTTTTCTTCATAGTCTTTATAGCTAATTTAAATTAAATTATAATGGTTCAAAATTATATAAATAAGTAAAATATATTTTCATTATAATTATTGAATGAATATATATATCCATGATAATTAGGAAACACAATAATTTTATAATGGGTGGAAAACCCGCTTAATGAACTAAGTATATAATGATTATACTTGATAAATATTTAGTATTTATGAATAATATTATATATTAAGAACCTTTTGGAATTTGGGAAACAAGTTCACTCCATACCATTAAACTTTTTGAGTTATGGAGAAATTCTATGTGAACTCTCATAATTACCTAAAAAATTAATCTAACCATGGAACCATGAAAAAAATGACCTTGGTACAATTGAAACTGAAATGATACCTCTATTAAATTACTATAAATTAACATAAATGATTGATAATAAATCAAAAATATTACTATAATGTTAAAAATAATTTATTGAATAAATATAATTTTATTATTCATGATGTTAAGTGAAAGTGCAAAGAGAATCCGTACCTGAGGTAAGGGATATCTCTAAATGACCCTATTTTATTTTGGTTATGTTTACAATATATTTACTTCAAATTTTATCTTTATTATTCTTATTCACCCCTCCTATATTTTGTACATATGTCCCACACATATATACCTAGTCTATTTAACCATTCATTGATCGAGATATATAGGTTTTAAAGGTTCCCTTCTTAGTTTCATTCACTAATCAATGCCGATTAAAGGTAAATTCTCTATTTTATTAACAAAATTCAAGTACCACTCAATGAAATACTTCTAACATACATGGTTTCTAAAAACACAAATTTTTATATATAAACCCATTTTTTTGGTTTAATGGACATTATTATTCCCATACCCTTTTTAAAAACCCTTTCCCCTTTCCCTAAAACCCCACTTAAGAGTTATATTTCAAAATTTACCTATCCACTCTTTTTTTACATCCTCACTTAACATGGACATAAATTTTAATGTCTGATGCTTATTTTTCACCTAAAAACGTCCAAGAATGTTTTAATACATTATTTCATTGAAACCATTCTGATATGAAATTTGGTTATGCTAGAAGAGATGAGTATGTAATTTATTGTCCACTAAAATTAGATAATTTTCGTCACATTTTAATTAATTTTCATGAGATCTATTATTCATAAAATAAATTGCTAATTTAGTTTACAATTTCAACATAATTTGTGAAATTCAGGTTTAAAATGTATAAATTTCATCCCATTTTTACATTAGATTTTAGAACACTCTCTATTAATTATTATAATTTGAAATTTCATGGATGAAAATATCATTATCTAAGGAAAATTTTATACTATTGGAGGAATTGGATATTAACAAATAATTCTGATCATATTAGTCCTCCAACACAAACATTTTTATAAAAATAATATTTGTCCTTATTCCATTAAAATTTATTTGGAGCTCGTACCTAAAGTAAAATTAATCTGAAATGTTAGATGAATATTGAGGAAATCATAGATAAAATTTAATTAAACTAGAATTTAGGATAATTTATTCATTCTGAGGGAGATCTAGGAATCCCAAGATGAAGATTAAAATTTGGGCCAGATTCCACGACCCAAAAATTCATCTCGCAATTTTGAGATTATTTCATAAACCGGTGATCCAATTGGGTTCAAATTTTCAAAAAATTTAGAGGGATTAGAGATATATATTTTCTATTCCTATTAATAAGGAAAATTCAGCCTTTATAATAGTTTTTCTGGAACATCATTTAGGAGAGATAAAAACAGATGTATTCTGCCTTGGAAATGATGCAAGGTTAATTATCCACCACTTTCCATGATATTTTGACATGACATATTTAATAGTTTTAATTTAATGGGGTTTGATTGAACAAAGGGACTCAAAAAGAACTATTGAAGTGATATTTTTGTAATAAAATGAAATTATATTTTTTCTTGTTCTTCATGTAACATTATATTAGCATTTTCTCATTTTAGTTGCCTTATTCAATTGTAATTTGTTTGAATTCACTCTTTTTTTCTAAATAAAAGTGTTTTCTTAGACCATCACCTCCTTATTTTAATGACCCCAAATCATTTTTATCTTTTTATTAATTATTTTCATGTTTTCTATTAGAAATTTATTTACTATAAAATTTTACAAAAATGGATAAGAATGGACATAACTATTCCACCTTACCACGTGAAGGTCATGTAACTACATCACCATACCACACATTATAATTCACCTTAACCCATTAAATAATTCTTATAATGAGTCAGATGAATACAATTTTTCAAATTCATGAACTGACCACACATTGAATATTAAGCCTACCATATGTGGAGAATCACTTTACCCCATGTACAATCATCCTACCTTAAGAAGATGTTATACCTACCGTGTACCTGACCACGTGAAGTAAAATACCTAATGCATTAATAAATAAAGTTAACATGACAAGGTATGTATAGTGTTTCATAAAGTAATATATTGACTATGATTTATAATGCGGTGATCGCATGAAGAAACAACTTTCTGTTAGAATTCATGATCTTACCACATGTTAAAATGAGTTGACCGCATTAAGAGATGAACCTAACATGTAACCTTTCCACATCAACTGACCATGTAAAGTTTATGTGAACTCAACTAACCATGATTTAAATGAAGATATATTTCCATTTCTAACATATTTGTGGATCATTTCAAATCACAAAAATCTAGTTTTGAATCATTAAATCGGGTGTCTATTCATTTAATGAAAAATAATTATTCTCTAAAGGATACTTCTGATAAAGATAATTTTAAAAGAAATATTTAATCATTTGTAAAATTTATATTGGTACTGAAAACATTTTATCTTATATAGAGAATATTATAGGATCATTTATGTGAACACTTGTTCTATATAGAAGACTCTACAATACCCAATTTTCCATATTCTTCTATAAAGAACTAATTCAAATCCATTAAAATGAAAAATCAAAGACATAGGATCTAGTGATTCTGATTAGATTGAGTTTCACCAAGGTTCTCTTATTTTATTGTCTTTCTCTTTCTATTCTTTCATAACTTTCGATCTATGTTTTATATTTCTATTTTTATCTATAAAAACACAATCTATTATGTTAAACTAGATAATACTCTATATTCCCTCAAATCCTTTCATTTTTATTCCCCCAAACAACTATGGAAGAGGTTCCACATGAGTTGGTATCATTTTTATCCCACGTATAAATTTTGAACTGGCTATTACCTATACAATATTGTGTAATAATTTTTATAAAAATCAATCTATGATGTGGGTAATTTGATTTTTTAATAAACTTCATAAAAGTAGGTGATTTACAAGTGGACAGGATTAGGTCTTAGATTAAGACCAAACCCAATATTTAAATCTCGCTATGTAATGTTCAAGTTTTTTTGTCTTAATTTTAAATCAAATTATTTTTTCTAAATTGTAAGAAAACATTTCAATGAAATGTAGTCATAATTTTTTTAAAATAAAGTGTTTGATTAAGTATCTTAGTTTCAAAAGTTAAATTATTTGAAATTTATTCTCAATGATCCTTAATCCCACTTTTGAGAAAGTATTTGAAAGATCAAATTTATTGATTGCTAATGCTTTGATTAACTGGTAATTTTTATTAAATTATGGTATTTATTTTTTAAACTGTTTTTAAAAAGAAATTTTATTGGTAAATCAATTCAACCCCCCTACCTCTTGAGTTTTCCACTGTTATAAACATTTGGTGTTAGAGGTTTTTCAAATATCTTTTAACTCTAATTCAGTTTCATTAAAAGATCGTAAATTTATATCATATCCAAATTTAATTCTTTTTGAATAATAATAGAAAATAAGTAACTTCCAGAAACCATCCTCATTATTTTAATGAAACTAATTATTCTCAATGAAATATTAAAATTAAAATTCATATTGAAAGAATGGGATTTGAAAGTTGTATTATGATTGAGGATACGTATGAATTGCCTAAAACTAAAAGAGCTACTTGGATTGATCCTACCAAAAATGATTATAAAAATAAATTTAAATGTATGAATAAATTTTAATATGAATTAAAGGATAAATATTTTCATAGAATATATATCAATACTACGTCTTTTGAAATTTGGGATACCTAGTATTTTTCTCATGAAGGAACATTCAATGTCAAATAAATACTCTTGAATACCTATACCATTAAATATGATAATTTCAAGATAAATCCAGATGATCCTATTTCTAATATTTATCCCATGTTCAATGAAATTTTGAACATAGTGAATTCTATCGGTAAGCCAATTGATCACAAGGATCTATTGATGTGATTTCTCGGATATTTACTAGATAGGTGTAGAGGAACTTTAGTTTCAATAAGTAAATCTTGTTACATGAGTAAATTACTAGTGACTGATATTGTTTTAAAGCTCATAATGTATGAGGAGGAGTTCAAAGTGAATATAGAAAAAGATTGTTAACCAATGAAAAGTTTAGTATCCTTTGATACTTAGACTGAAAAGAAAAAACAAAAAGATCAAGACTCAAATTTCAATTTTGAATGAATCATCTAACATTGATAAAGTGATGGATCATTTATCCAGATGGTTCATGAAATTTTTAAAAAAGAATATGTTATTCAAGAAATGTAATTACAGAGGTAAGAATTCCAATAAAGGAAATTGGAGAAAAGGTTGTAAGAATAATGATTAGGCAAATAAAATAATCTTCTAGGATTGCAAAAGAAAATTACTTTCACTTTTTAAATTATAAGAAAAAGTATGAAGACAAATACAATAGAAATAAAAATTCTATGAAATCCAATTGAAGTTCCTCAAAGGATATCTCATGTGAACCAGAGACTAATATAGGAGAAATAAGTGATAAAACCGATATGTGATTTATGAAAAACACATCAAAGGTATTTAATGTGCTTCCTGGATCTCTTGTTCATATTTCAAATACTTCTAAGAGTGAAAATGATTCATAAAATTTGTCCAGTGATGAATTATTTGAATATTTTAACATAATGGAAGACATATTTAATGAATTAAAAGATAAATACTAAATATTAAAGAATAATCTTACCATATTTTCTCTTTTTAAATCCAGAATTACAACAAAAAAGGATATGAATACTCAACTAATTAAAGTAAATAATGAGTTTAAGTTATCTAATGAAAAATATAGAGGGATTTTCCAATGGAAGAAAAATACTAATCTAGATTCTTGGTAAATAGAAAACTCCTAAATATACAAGAGGAATTGGATATCAACCAGTAAAGAGGATAATGAGTATAAATAAATTTATTCCAAGTTCCAACTCTCCTAATTCAGAAATTAATTCTTATTCAATATGACCAAATAAATTATTTATTTCTAAATTTCAATAAATACTTTTAGGAAACCAATAATATAATTATGGATTCCTAAATTACTTATTACTAGCACATAGTAACCCAATAAAATATGGTAATAAAATCAGTCTTCATTTAAATATATTTTTTAGGTTACCTTATTAATGAGTTCTGGTAAAAAACTATGGTTCCTAGCTATTGAATGTTCCAGACATATGAATGGGGAATTCTCAATCTTCAAAAACATGATTAAATTTTATGGTGGATATGTCGCTTTTAGTGAAAATTCCAAAGGGGAAATAATTGGACTTGTTCAATTTGGTAACTTTAGTATAATTTTAATTTCTAAATTAATATTTTCATATGGATTGAAATATAATTTACATATTATTTCACAATTTTGTAATGATGGTTTTAATGTTAAATTTGAAAAAAATTCTTATAGATTTTTTTATTTCAAACATGATTTAGTTTTTACTACTTTGAGAAATGAAAATGGTTATACTTTAAATTTATATTCTTTATTTTATAAAAATATTTCTTGTTTAAGTTTATTTTACAATGAATATTGTATTTAGAATAGAAGACTAAGCCATTGTAATATTCACAGACTTAGAAAGATAACTAAGAATGGTTTAGTTAAGTATCAACATGAGCTAGAATTCCCAAAAAAGAGTGTAATCCCTATCAAAAGGGAAAGAAGCAAAAAATATCATTCAAATCAAAGAAATAAGTTTAAACTTCCCAACCTTTATATTTGCTTCTCATGGACTTATGGAGATCCTCTAGAGTCTCTATTTTAGTAGGAAAAAATTATGCCTATGTTATAGTGGATGATTATTGAAGATACGGATGGGAATACTTCCTTACTCATAAAAATGAATCTCATTCATGTTTTTAAGATATGATAGATCTTTAGAGAATATTAGTGGACTTATAATTAATACCTTAGTAAGTGATCATGGTTGTGATTGTGAAAATAAATAATTTGAATCATTATTCTCACAGCATGGTCATAATCATAACTTTTCTTCTCCTAGAACCCCACAATAGAATGGTTTAAAAGAGAGGATAAATAGAACCATTCAAGAAATTTCTCAAACCATGCTTAATGAGTATGACTAAAAATTAGATTTTTATTTTAAAAATAACTTTTATAGAAAAAGTAAGAAACCTTAGAAGTTATAAATAAAATATATCATACACCATAATAAATAACATAATCATTAAAAGAAATCTTGAAATTATTAAAAAATTATCCCTGTATAATTTTTAATGTAGTGCAGATACATTTGTATCTAAATCATTCTTGAAAAGGTCTTAAAAATGATAAGTTATCATGTCTCAAGTTTGGATGAATTCCTACATGTTCAAATTCCATTTTTTTGAATCCTCTTTTCAAAATATGAGATTTATTCTTGATCCAAACACATTAATCCTTATTGTTATCCAATAGAATCATTATCTCATCCACCCTATAAACATCCTCTTGATAAGCATTATTTAGAAAGGCCTCCTCCAGTATTTTTCTCTCAAAGTAAAGGACAATATCCTAATCATTTTCATTTTTTTTCATCCTCCTCACCTTCCTCCCACTACGGGACATCCATAATCTCTAATGGTTTTTCTTTATTTGTAGCCTCCTTTCACAATTCCCACTACAGGATAGCTAGCACATCCTTTGGAGGGATGGATAGATTAGTTGTGGACTCACTATTGAAATCATCCATATCCACAAAGACTCCTTACATCCAAGATAGATCTTCCATTGTTCCACCCACCTGGCTTGTTCCTTATAATCACAACATTCGACCATATCCATTTCACTCAAAATGTTATAAATATTCTTCTATTCCTAGTCATTATCAATGGACTCACAATCCATCACCTTGGAACTAATATTTTTGTAAAAAACTATCTCCATTAGTTTAGTTACGTGATTTGAATCCTTACACCATTATATTTTTTCCTCTTAATAATAATGAAACTCCCCAAATCTATATTTCCTTTTTGCCCCTTCTTTCTCCTCGGGCTGGGAAGTACTCTACCACATATTCCATTAAAACTATAAATCAAGATTTTTATAGATCTATCATCTCCCAAATCTACACCATAAGAAGTTTTTCCCTTCATCAGAGTTCCCTTCCCATACTGAATCTCTTTGATCTAAAATGACGCCTTCAATTACCTAACATTCAAAGTGGTTTCTTAGATTAATATTCATTGATGCCATCCTAGGAATTGAATAGATCATTGTATTCTACCAAATACCTTATACAACCGGGGAGATATACATTAAATTCTCATGGTCCATGCAGGCTGCTGAACATCCCTCACATTCCTCCTATATGACCACCTCGTGTGACTTTAGTTCACCAAGTTGTACTACCTCTAATAGGATGAATCTTGTAGAATATTGATACTTGGATCCAACTAAACGGTTGCACACATCCCCTAAACCCCCTTGAACCCAATAGTTCCTACACATTCAACTTGTGTTTATCCAAATCTATTCTCAAACATTCAAAGTTGTCCACAACCTTCAGATAAAATTTCAATGGTATTACCTCTTTCTTGTAGGGATTACAAAATGTTGTATCAATGTTACTCAGCTGATAAATAGTGAGGTAATTAAAATTATTAGCCCCTAACAACTATAGGGATATTGAATCATTCACCATATATTTATCCCTATGACTATAATGACATGAGAGAAGGCATGACCCCGATTTGTATAATGGGAATGATTGCACTGTGATTCACTATTTCATTTTCACCCTTATACTATTGTATTAAACTGAATTCGTATTGTAAATTACAAATATAATAACAAATTTTATTTCCTTTTTTATTCAATTATTTTGTGTTTGTCACTGTTAAGAAGATAAATGTTACTTTTTTGATAATTTCATTATAGGTGGAGGTGATTTGGAGGGCCCATGATGATATTCAAGAAAAATGGGCCAAACTGCTTAGGATCCAAGCACACCAGTGGACTCAACCGAACACTTATACTAAATTGCTTATCCAAATGGGATGATATTTTTTGACCTAGTCCAAAATTAAATGGAATAAATTTCATATGAAGACACCCAAGAACCATTCATTCATTAAGGGTCCCATCTGAACCAATCTTTCCAAGGAACCGAATCTGCACAAAGTCAAAAATGGTGTTCTGTATTCTGTCTATATCTAGAGATATAGTTGTTAAAAGGATGAAAAATTTTAGGTGGAGATATTTAGGAGGTGGGGATACATTTATATTTTGTCCAAATAAAGATAATATTTTATAGTGGTCTAAAATCATGGGCCAAGTGGTTTATTGAAATATGGGTTCTCAAAAGCACTTTCCAATTTTCTTATAAAATGGAACCTTGGGATCCCCATATGAAAGTTTGAACCAGAAGGAAATATCTTACATTTTGGATTCATACAGGAGTCTCCTAATCATCATAGAAGTTATATAGTCCCTTTTCCCCATAAGGGGATCAATAATGAAGATGGAATTCCAGGCGAGCTTCCTCCTCCTCTCAATAGCGGGATAAATGGTGGGTGATCATTTCATGGGAGATACACACTTAAAAAGGGAGTTCTGAAACATAATTCTCCACTGGTTTTGTGTATATAGTGGTTTGGAATTGTTCTTTTATATGTATCTTAACATTTTTTGATGCATTTAATTGAAAAAAAAATTTATTTCATAACTAATCAGTGTGTAATTCTAAGTGTGTGACTTGTGTTGTTCTGATCGGACAACCTAAGAGTCCTCTTATTTCCCAAACATTTGAGATTTCAATGTTCCTTGAAAAACCTTTACTCTTGATAAGGATATAGAATTCAATGTCCCATCCCGGCTTACCATCGAACCGGTGGCTGGACCGGTAGGTCACTTGGCCTCAAGCACGTCTCCTCGTACGCCAGAGGCTGCCGACTAATAGTGAGGGTCTAGGGAGGTGATAGTGGGGAGACTATACCCTCATATCAGAGTAACACAGCAGTATTATCAGAGTAAATATTATTCAATAGTGGAAGCAGTAAATAATTGAAAGGTAGAATCAAAATATAGGTAATAACCATTTCATAAAAAGGGGGCAAACACTAGTTCACGTTGCATGCATGTACATATGACAATACAGTTATGAAATTAGGAATCAATACAGCATGTTTTACAAACAATACAAAAAAATAAAGGACAGAAAATCCCGATGGTGATCCATAAGCATCCCAAGCTCTCGCATGGTCCTTTCCTCCTAACTCCTCAAATATAAACAGTACAACACACAACCTAGGTCCTGCAAGCAAGAAGGTCTACTCGGGTACCCCATTGCAATGGCGGCCCGAGTAGGGTGTGAGATATAAATCTCAGTAGGCCAGCACCACCGGTGTCAAACCCAGTCCAGAAAGTGTATAATAATTAAACAGTGAGAGGGTATGGAGAAATAAGTATGCAGAATTACATAAGTAAATAACACTCGTCCAGGTTCCCAAGGGCACCTGACCGTTATACCAGCTTTGTCTCGTTGCCGGTAAAGTAACCTGATCATGTCATCATATATATATATATATATGCATTTATATCATAGATGGTGTGGGGTAAGAATGCCTCCCACCTATTAATAAGAAAAAGAGGAACGAGGTAAAAATGCATCTCGTCCCTATAGGTCAATTGGAAAGGGGTAAGAATGCCTCACTTCCATCAATCTAGATTAGCAAGCACGAGGTAATAATGCCTCTCATCCCTATAGGTCAACTTGTAAGGGGTAATAATTCCTCCCTTCCATCAATCAAGATTATTGGGCATGAGGTAAGAATGCCTCTCATCCCTATAAGTCAACTTGCAAGGGGTAAGAATGCCCCCTTCCATAATTTGAGATTAACGGGCACGAGGTAAGAATGCATCTCGTCCCTATAAGTCAATTAGAAAGGGGTAAGAATACCTCCCTTATAGACAAGTATTTCCACACTTGCATGGGGTATAACTGCCTCCCATCCAACCACGCATCTGTCACTAGGTGGCCTCAACATGAACTCACCTTTATTATCATTAATTATGTGGCATCAGCATGTGCACTCCCACAATACAAACATGTTTATAGTATACTGCTTATGGAATTACCTCATAAGCATTCAAAGAATCATGCCACATACACATAATCAAACACATTCACGTTCATACTTAAGGAAACCCATCTTAAGTATCTAAAACTAGATATTCACATATTCATTTTACTAACATAAGTCGTGCTCATTACGTTATCCCAAGGCGTGTCCGTACCACCCTAGTACGTTCCTTCCTAGTTTCACCATTCTATATTAAAGAATACGTTTATCATTATTTAACACTTTGATACCTTCTAGAGGTAACATGTCATTTAGTCTTAAGTCATCCCACTAATGTTATCATCTTACTCAATTTTCCAAACATGGAAAATTGACCCAAACACAAGTATCATAGACATATCATTATATTTTTCTCAACAAGGCAAGTTCACATAAAAGCATAAAAGAGGCGCCACAACAATCTAGCATGCAAGCATAAAAAGTATATCACTACTTTTTATCTTGAAGATAGCGCATCTCTGATTGAGGGGTTTTTTATTAAATAGTGATTTTAGTTAGCAAGAAACCCATTTTTATCTTATTCCTGCAATTCACACTATTTTCACAGAATCATTTATTCTAGACCAACTTACAGAATTTAAATACTAAGATCATGCAGAAATAACTGTTTACCACTTTACATTAAATTAAAAGGCAAGGAGAGGGACCCTACCTCAAGGTGGATCCATCCGTCCACTCTGGCTCTTGACGCCTTCTAACTAAGAGTCACTATTGCTCCCCCACGAGGCATATGTGATTTCACATATGACCTATGCCTACACAGGCGAGCCGCCTAAGCTCCGGCAATGTGAATCCAACCCGAATCTGCCAACGCTCTAAGAAAAACATACGAGGACTCTTTAGAACAACTAAGGAATTAGTATAGAAGCTACGAAAACAACCCATGGGTGAAACCCTTACCTTGAACTAATGCTGGAAACCATAACCGCCTGTATCCTCCTCGCCTTCGATGTCGGATGCCCAAACTCGAACCCAAGGGTCCCAAGACAACCATGGAAAAACCATAGCACGAAGGAAAAATGAGAATCAAGAAATCCCCAATACCTAGGGTTCGGTCGAATCCCTCGGGTCGATGGATAGGCCGAAATATGGCTGGAAGAAAGGATGATAAGCGATAGAGAAGCTTACCATGATGATTTGAACCAAAAACTGGTAGAAATACGGTGAAAATCAGCAAATGAGAGGAGGCCAGATGGAGGGTGTCATGCGGCTCACAGGGGAGAAGAGGGTGGGTGTGTCTCATGCCGAGAGGAGTGAGGGAGTGAGTTTTTAAGTTTTTATACTCTTTGATTTTAATTTTAATTAAAAACCTAAACTCACCCAAATGCACGGTTTGACCCACACGGTTTGCCAAACCATGCGCAAACCGTGCGGAGTATACTGCCTCCAAGACACTTGTTCCATGTGCTAGGTGCACGATTTGGGAAACCGTGCGCAGCCCATACGCAAGCCACTGCCAACCTAATTTAGGCTACATGGTTAGGGCCGCATGGTTTGGTCAACCGGTGCACTAACCGTGCGCCCTCTGCAGTCCCTTAAAAACTCGGACCCGACACTTCCAAAACATGCCGAGTCACTTGGAAAACTCCTTGGGCCTTCGCCTAAGAACAAAACCAAAACAACAAAGTGTTTCAACTCTTGGAATTTCGTTCTGAAGCTCGGTTTTAAAAACAACACATTCAGTAATCGAAAAAGATCAAAATCCTTCGAGTTTTAATCCGGTTCAAAACTAGGGTCATTACAACCTTCCCACCTTAGAACTTCTCATCCCTGAGAAGCCTTCGGGAACAGCGTACACATTACCCAACCTACAAGGGTCGTGAAGCTTCATTAAAACGGTCATGTTGCATTCACAAACTTCCAACACACCCTTAATCATCCATTAAACCCTGCAGTGCTTAAGCCACCAAAACTCAAGCCGACGCTCGTTCCCCAAACGAAACACTAAGATGGCTCTTCCCAATGCCATCTACCTAGAGACACGAACCTGTCGTCGTCTCTCCAAGCATCCATCCATAGGTACTTCCCACCTTAGATTTTTAACGTTAAGCAACCAACTCTAAACTACGGTTCGGACCATCGTTGGAAATAACTTTCAATGCATGCCCCCAAGCGTTCCAACGACGGCCCTAGCATGATTTGAAAAAGATCAAACGGTCAATTACCCATCAACCTCAAGGCCCAAGTTGAGTCGGTTTTTCATATCCAGCACCAACTGACACAAAACGCACTCGCCTCTACCCGATGACGTTCTAGAGAACGATATGTCACAGACCGTAGACATTAAACAAGAACCCCGAGTCAAACAATCTTCGGCTGACTATTTACGAGAACGCTTGGCCAAAACGATCGACGTATTTCAAACAGAACCACAATGACTTTCTCCAAGGCACCTTATATTTAGCACAAACACGTTCACCGAAGCCTACACCCTACTTTCGATGACGTTTCCAAGATCAAACCATAAGGGAAACCATGCATCTTGCGTGCAACGTCGACAGAGGACCATCTGATCAAGCCCAATAGCTTAAAATCATTAGCACGGATAAGACCGACGATCTCTTAGTGAATCTTGGACGAGGACAAGATATGCGACATGTTCGTCACTAAACAAGATACACTAAGAGGTTTTAACGGATTCCAGTTAATCATACCAGACTACTGGAAGGAAGAACAGTCGAACCTCAGCTGGTCGACTTCAACGAAGGAACTCGGATTCACCTGCCGACACATCCACACATTTTAAACTCTCCTGTCACAATGAATTCAGACACTACCAACCCATTTCCAAAGGCATTTCAAGAATCATCCATTCCATGTGAAAGGACACATTTACCAGATTCGACGCGACGTGCTCCCAACCTTAGAAGTGTCCTAGTCGCCGAATAGAAAAGGTGATAACCTAGCTGAGCACAAGTGTGCTAGTACACAACCACTGCAAACTATTGTGTGACGCTCCTCCACCACAATCACATCACCAAAAAAATTAAGAAGATACAAAACAAGGAAACCAGCATGTCAAAACACACGAGTCATTAGAAATCCATCCCGAACATTGGGATGAAACAATTCTTTAACGATGGGTCACTCTACTAAGAAGATACCCAAAACCACAGAGAATTTCAAAACCCAATGACCAACCATCAGAACAACGGTGTTATTAGAAAAACAAGTGTCCAACAAGGGACAACGGAACCCGAACAACAGATCGCGTCAGAAAACCCATTGTACAAGAAATGAATTAAAACGCTAAGGGTGCTACCAACCATGAGCTAGACCCATACAAAGATCAAACATCGACCCTAACACCGAGTCACGCAAAAAAAAATTCACTAGGCTCAAAAGCCAAACATAAAGACACCTCTAAAGAAAATGACTCCTATAGAAACACCTACGGTCCCGTTCCAAGGAAACTCGACGAGAATCTCAAAACTACCCCTTACACTAGGGTCTCAATGCACCACCACAGTTTCCATTACCATGCCCTTAACATTTTACCCCATTTAAACTCTAACCATTTAAAAACATCAACCATGCATCATGCAAATAGGCAATTTTCACAAAAAATTCCTTTTAAGAATATCAGACATTCACAAACATCCCGTCTTTATCAATCAATTGAGAAAAAAATGACACTATTTAAACAAAAGGGAGACCTATGAGGGTCCCATTTTATCCATCCAGGGTTCTATAAAAAGAAACCCTAAAGTAGTTACTCGATTACTTTTAAAAAAACAAACACCCCAACTGGGTTATCACATACAACACTTTCCAACTGACCTACTCGGTTCCAGTTGTGCATTTAACCGTTATCCTTTACATTAAATACGGGTTGCCATTTTCCAATTCATGAAGCGCCCATACACTTCATGGACTGAAAATTGACTCCATTTTTTATAAAAACCATATTTACTTTAGCATTTTAATATCCAAACCTTTACATTTTTATCAATATCCCTACAAACGTATTTATATCATACTCAGAATGGTTTTAATATACAGGTTACCCCTTTTTAGTTCTAAGGCGCCAATACACCTCACAATCAGAAATTGGTTCCCATTCATTCACAACCCAGGTACAACCAAATCAATACATGCCATTATAAGCAGTAAACACAGAACATGTTATATCACAAAAGCATGTTATAACACATAAGCATGGCTTATAATCACTTAAGAATATTATAGAGGAAAGCTAAGATGCAACTACATGGCATGGAACATGCATAACTTGTTAATTCCTATGTGCCTAATATGATGCATGGAATGCAACTCGCTTGCCATACCGGGCCAAGGGTAAAATTCAAGGAATTTCATAAACCATAAGAAGTAGAAAATAAAACAGTCACTCAAGGTGAAATCATATCAACTGTAATAGAAAACAACATGAACAACAATTCCCAGCCCCGGCCACTTGGTCATTTCCGGTACGTGGGGTGATCAGTCCCAAGCATGGCTATTAGCCAACTGCCAAAAAATTCCTAATCTCCCATCTTCCAACCCCAAATAGTAAGGAAAAAAGAAAAGAAACAACTTTGATAACACTTTGTAACGTCCCTGCCCAGATTACCATCAAACTAGTGGCCGGACCGGAAAGTCACATGGCCTCAATCACGTCTCCTCATACGCCAGAGGCTGCCGACTAGCAGTGAGGGTCTCGAGAGGTGATAGTGGGGAGACTATACCCTCATATCAGAGTAACACAGTGGTATTATCAGAGTAAATAATATTAAATAGCGGAATCAGTAAACAATTGAAACGCAAAAGCAAAAGACAGAAAATATCCATTTCATAAAAAGGGGGAAAACGCCAGTTTACAATGCATGCATGTACAGATGACGATAAAGTTATGAAAACAGGAATCAATACAGCATTCTTTACAAACAATACAAAAAAATAAAGGACAGAAAAGCCCGACGTTGATCCCCTAAGCATCCCAAGCTCCCTCTTGGTCCTTTGCTTCTAACTTATCATGTACAAACAGCACAACACACAACCTAGGTCCTGCAAGCAAGAAGGTCTACTCGGGTACCCCAATGCAATGGTGGCCCGAGTAGGGTGTGAGATATAAATCTCAGTAGGTCGGCACCACTAGTGTCAAACCCAATATAGATAGTCTATAATAATTAAACAGTGAGCACGTATGGAGAAATAAGTAATCATAATTACATAAGTAAATAACACCCGTCCAGGTTTCCAAGGGCACCTGACGGTTATTCCAGCTTCGGCTCATTTCCGGAAAAGTAACCTGATCATGTCACCATATATATATATATATATTAATGCATTTAGATCATAGATGGTGTGGGTTAAGAATTCCTCCCACCTATTAATAAGAAAAAGTGGCACGAGGTAACAATGCCTCTCATCCATATAGGTCAACTGGAAAGGGTTAAGATTGCCTCCATTCCATCAATAAAGATTAGAGGGCATGAGGTAAGAATGCCTCTCATCCCTATAGGTCAACTGGAAAGGGTTAAGAATGCCTCCCTTCCATAAATTGAGATTAGCAGTCACTAGTTATGAATGCCCCTCATCCCTATAAGTCAACTGGAAAGGGGTAAGAATGCCTCCCCTCCATAATTCGAGATTAGCAGGCATGAGGTAAGAATGCCTCTCGTCCTTATAAGTCAACTGTCAAGAGGTAATAATGCCTCCCTTCTAGACATGTACTTCCACACTAGCATGGGGTATAACTTCCTCCCATCCAACCATGTATCTTTCACTAGGTGGCCTCGGCATTCACTCAACTTTATTATCATTCATTATGTGGCATCAGCATGTACACACTCACAATACAAACATGTTTATAATATACTGCTTATAGGATTACCTCATAAGCATTCAAAGAATCATTCAACATACACATAAGAGAACACATTAACATTCATACTTAAGGAAAACCATCTTAAGTATTTAAAACAAGATATTCATATATTCATTTTTCTAACATAAGTCGTGCTCATTACGTTATCCCAAGGTGTGGTCGTACCACCCTAGTCTATTCCTTCCTAGTTTCACCATTCCATCTTAAAGGATACGTTTATAATTCTTTAACCCTTTGATACCTTCTAGGGGTAACATGTCATTTAGTCTTAAGTCATCCCACTAAGGTTACCATCTTACTCAATTTTCCTAACATTTCTAATTGACCCAAACACAAGTATCATAGCCATATCATTCAATTTGTCTCAACAAGGAAAGTTCACATAAGAGCATCAAAGATGCACCACAACAATCCAGCAGGCAAGCATAAAAATTCTATCACAACTTTTTATCTTGAAGACAGTGCACCTCGGATTGATGGGTTTTATTATTAAATCGTGAGTTTAGTTAGTAGGAAACCATTTTTATCTTATTCCTGCAATTCACACTATTTTCACAGAAGCATTTATTCAAGACTAACTTGTAGAGTTTAAATACTAAGACCGTGCAGAAATAACTCTTTACCACTTTACTTTAAATTAAAGGGAAAGGAGAGGGACCCTACCTCAAGGTGGATCCATCCGTCCACTCCGGCTCTTGATGATTTCTAACTAAGAGCCGTTGCTAATCCCCAACGAGGCATATGTGATTTCACATATGACCTATGCCTACACAGGCGATCCACCTAAGCTCCGGCAAAGAAAATCCAACCCGAACCCGCCAATGCACTAAAAAAACATACCAGGACTCTTTATAACAAATAACGCATTAGTTTAGAAGCTGCGAAAACAAGCCACGTGTAAAACCCTTACCTCGAACCAATGTCGGCAACCAAAATCGCCCGTATCTGCCTCGCCTTTGGTGTCAGATACCCAAACTCGAACCCAAGGGACCCAAGATAACCTTGGCACAACCCTAGAATGAAGGAAAAACAAGAATCAAGAAACCTCCAATACCAAGGGTTCGGCCGAATCCTGCGGGTCGGCGCATAGGCTGAAATATGGCTAGAAGAAAGGAGGAGAAGCGAGAGAGAAGCTTACCATGATGATTCGAACCAAAAACCAGTAGAAATACGGTGAAAATCGTAAAACGAGAGGTGGCCGGATGGAGGGTGTTGCGTGGATCACAGGGGAGAAGAGGGGTTGTGCATCGTGTGAGTTATGGCCGAGAGGATTGAGGGAGTGAGTATTTTATGTTTTTATATTATTTTATTTTCATTTTAATTAAAAACCTAAACTCACCCAAGTGCACGGCTTGACCCGCACAATTTTAAAAACCGTGCGCAAACTGTGTGGAGTCTACTACCTCTAAGACACTCGTTGCATGGGCTAGGCGCACGGTTAGGGAAACTGTGTGCAGCCTATGCACAAGCCACTATCCACCTGATTTAGGCCGCACGGTTTGGGCCGCACGGTTTGGTCAACCCATGAGCCAACCGTGTGACCCCTACAGTCCCTTGAAAACTCGGGTCCGTCGCATTCGAAACTTGTCAAGTCACTTGGAAAACTCCTCGGGACTTCTACCAAGCACAAAACCAAAACAACAAAGCGTTTCAACTCTCATAATTCCATTCCGAAGCTCGGTTTTGAAAACTACCCATTCAGTAATCGAAAAAGTTCAAAATCCTTCAAGTTTTAATCCGGTTCAAAATGAGGGTCGTTACATAGAACTTGAATATACGATTTTTATTTCAAGGTTTATTCCTATTTTCTACATTTTAGTGGTTGTGGGTACCTAAGATCATGATTAACCCTCAATCAAAGGATTACATCAAAACCTAACAATCAATTAAGAACAAGGATGTTTTTTAATTGGTGTAGTAACTTAGAAATTATCACATAATTAGCATATATTTTTTTAATCCACTTGATTTTCAACTATTAAACTCTTTAAATTGAGTCATTATATTTTTAAAAGTGTTTTCAAAACCACACCCTCTTTTAGTCATTTTTATTAGAAATACACACTCTAAACCGATCGATGCTCCTTAAAATATGACACAGGTTCTTCCCTAGACTATATAATCATCTTTAAATCATAATCAATTTGACATTTCATGATAACGCGTTCAAATTTTGGTATCATTTCTAGGGATCGCTTATGTTTTTAGTGTGCATCTTTTATAAAAAATTTATTCATTTAAAACTATTTCTTTGCTTATTTCCTTTATTTTTTAGTTGATTTATAAAATATTCCTATTGTGTAGGTTATATTTATGATGCATTCTACTCTGATAGATTTACCACCTTTTACCACAAACCGAAGAGGATCCTATGTCAATGACACTATGACACATAAGAAAACCCTTTGAAGGAGGACACGTCACATCTTGAAACTCTTCTCAATCATTCTCCTTCTTCTGGAACCCATATAAAAACTGAAATAAACTTGCATAACATGGATGAAAATAATAGAACACTAAAAAAACTAACCACACCTAATGCTGATATCCAATCCAATTACATTCAAATAAAATGTGAGGCACCCGATTTTGAAATTAAATCTAGTTTAATTCATTTATTACCCGGATTACATGGACACACGAGAGAAGATCCACATAAGCACTTAAAATAATTTCACACTGTTTGTTCAAGGCTAAAAACTAATAATGTGGATGAAGAATAATTAATGCTCAGATCATTCCAATTTTCATTAGAAGACACTACGAAAGATTGGTTATATTATGTTAATTCACCAATTTGAGGTTGGGCGGACATGAAACACCTTTTTCATGAAAAATATTTATCAGTATCTTGAACCACAACAATAAGGAAACATATTTGTGGGTTAAGACAATAACAAGGGGAAACACATGATAAATATTGATAGATATTTAAGAGGTTATGTTCAAGTTTTCCATACCACAAAATAAGTGATCAACTTTTAATTCAGTATTTTTATGAAGGTTTAATTCGAATTGATCGAAATATGATTGATGCTACTATAGGTGGTGCACTAGTTGATAAGACCCCAATTTCTACAAGAATCCTAATTGAAAACATGGAATATAACACTCAAAAATTTTGTTGAAGACCCAATGTACCCATTCGAGGTGTCCATGAGGTGAAAAGTACTGAATTTGAGAAGAAGGTGGACACAAAGTTTAAAGAGGTAAGTACCCTTCTTCAACAACTTACTCTTTCCCAAGGGAAATCCCAATCTCTTCCTACATTTACTATGGAATATGTTCTTCTAACACCCATTATTCTAACAAATTCCCCGAACTAAGAGAAAATTTTGAGAGTTGTGATAAAATATTTCCATGCTGATCCTATAACCAACCCTTTAGGAATGAACCTTACTATCCATCAAACCCTAGGTTGATAGAAAACCAAGATTATAGGAAAGGGGAATTCAAACCAACCTCAATAATAATAGAACTAACCAGAGAAGAGTATTCATCCACCACCACCACCAAGAAATAGCCATCCACCACAAAGGTTTTTCAAAACACCCCCTCCAAAACTCGAGCCTATCCTAGAATATATGATGTAAAAATGAATGGAAATAGTCTATAATTCTAACAAACCACAAAATAATCCATGAACGATCTAAAAACCCAATTAGGCCAACTCACGAACTCTATGGGAGAAATTCAAAGTCATGGGTCCTGTAAACTACCCTCTCAACTAGTAGTTAACCCTATGGATAAGGAAAATGTTAGTACTATCAACCTTAGATGTGGGAAACAACTTAAAACCCAAATGAACCCTCCATTATAGTCATCCCTTCTAGAGGAAACCACCATCCCAACTGCTAAAAATGGTCCAGAGAAGAAAATTACTGTCCTGAGAGAATCCCTTTGAAAGGAATGAATGTGTCTATTAATGAGTCATTTATCCCAACCATTCCACTTCTTCTTCTCCAAAGGTCCACCCAACAAATAAATCAAGAGGAATGAGAACATTATAAAGAAATATTGGAAACATTAAAAAAAGTACAGGTTAACATCCCCTTAATTGATGTCGTGAAGAAAATTACAAGATATGCCAAGTTTATAAAGGATATGTGTACACACTGAAGGTGGATTCGAGGTGATGAGATGGTGTGATTAGGTAGGAATGTCTCAGCATTGATAGATCCATCACTTCCCACCAAATGGAATGATCCTAGAACTTTCTCTATTCCGTGCACCATAGGGGAGTATTCATTTTCCAATGCTATGCTTGATTTAGGTGCCTCTATAAATGTGATGCCTCGCTACATTTACTCTACATTGCAGGTCAGAGAACTAAATCCAAAAATAATTATTGTTTGACTCCAAAATCAAAGTACATCACACCCCACTTGTGTGTTAGTGGATGTTCTTATGAGGGTGAAAATTTTAATTTTTCCTGTAGATTTTTTTATTCTTAAAATGGAAGATGATAGAATGAATGAACAGGCCCCGATTATAATGGGGATACCTTTCTTGAAAACTTCCTAAACAATAATTAATTCAATAATGGTACATTATCTATGGCGTTTTGTGGTGACGTTGTCCACTTCAACATCCTTGATGCCATGAAGCACCCCTCATAAGAACATTCCTCTCTCTCGGTTAATTCAATTGATGTACTTCCTTCAACTAAAAAACATATTTTAATTCCCATAATACCCTTTTAGAGTTTTCATCATTGATTCAAATGCTAGGAAAAGAATCAAACATAAAATTTTCTTTTGTTCCATAAAAATATCATGCATGTTTGTTAATGGATGATTTCTTGAACACTGAGGATTACATGACCATCAATGATACTGCTAAGCATGTAAAGGATCATTCCTAGTATGAGGATGATAACATTGACCAGTTATATGAGATTAGTGACCTCTCACTTTTAGTGAACAATAAATTGTCTAAGATTCAAAGACTACCTCTTGTTCACATCGAAACTCCTCCCCATCTACGATCCAAACCCACTCCAATGGAAGTTTTAAAACATCAACTTTGGCACAAATACAAGGGAATATTGGGTGAAATTTTTTTCCCTACTATAAAAAAATGGCCTACCTAATTTCCAATAATATATATAATAGAGGGGTTTTGAAAATGGAATGGGAGTTTTGGAAATATTACCCACAGTTCCATAATAATATAATTTTTTTTAGTGTGGAAATTATATGACCATCAAAATAGAAATAAGGGACACCCATTACATGTTTGAGGAGCTCTGGACCAAGTATGAATTAAATCTTCTATTATTTAAAATTAATCATCATGTGTAATTGTTCGAGTTTTCCAATAATTTCTTGGTCCTATAAAACCCAAGATACAAATATGAACCTATAAAAAGTGTCAACCAAATGTTGATTCCTTCTAAATCATGCCCCCAAGGTCTAGTTTAGATGACCTGGAGGTTATGTAAACTATGAAGTCGAAATAAATGGATGATTCAATCCATCAAATAGTTCTGTAAACTTTAGGCTGACTGAGATATTTGTGAATGTTGGAAAAAAACAAAGTTAGAGAATGGAAGAAAGTGATGCTATCAATCTTCTAAAGAAAGAATATATAGAACTTTCACCCTCTCTAGTGGAGAGGGGGTCATGTTCCATAAACATCTCCACCTAGGTAATTGATAATAGGAGAAGATATCACATTAAAAAATTATCTTTCCGTGTTCTTTAATGATTATTATTGACCAATTTACTTTTTAGAAGAATATATGAATGAAAATTTATATATAATTAATATATATTTAATTATATCTCTCTCAAATATAACTCATTAAGAATTATTGAATGGTAGAAAACTAAAAGATAACGAATGATGAATGAATTTTCCTTGAATATTCTTCATCAAGTAATTCATATAGGGTGTTTAATAAAAGGACTATGATTATGGAAGAATTTTTAAATAAAAAATTTTATGAAATAGATCCACATGATCCAAAGACCACATTATAAAATTTTGATGACGATCTTTATAATTTGGATATCAGTTCTTAACCTAGTGATAGTCTTATCAAAACTGTAGAAAAATCTCCCACTTCTAATGGACATCTTAAACCCAAACCTATAAGTTGCAATGAGGTGTTGAAAACTTCTATCAATAGAGCTATTATGAATCATAGATATCATCCATTATATAATATTATAGGTGACTTAGATAAAAGAACTCAGACTAGAGATTCTCTAAGAAATATAGTTGAACATCAAGCTTTCTTGTCTCATTTTGAAACTAGTAACATCATTGGTGTAATTGATGATGAATTCTAGGCAATGGATATAATATAAGAACTTAGTCAGTTTGAAAGAAATAGAGTCTGGGAACTAGTTGAAAGTCCCAAATACTACCTAACTATTGGTGCTAAATGGGTTTTTATAAACAAGGTTGATGAGGTTGGTACAATATTAAGAAAAAAATCTAGATTGGTCGCATAAGGATATAGTCAAGAAGAAGGAATTGATTATGAGGAAACATTTACACCAGTAGCTAGACTTGAATAAATCAGGATATTTCTTTCCTAAGCAACACATTTGGATTTCAAAATATATCAAATGGGTGTTAAGAGTTCATTCATAAATGGTTAAATTGTTAAGGATGTTTTTGTGGAAAAAGCCCCAAGATTTTAAACCCCTCACTTTCCTAATAATGTATTTAAATAAACAAAAGATTTATATGGTTTAAAACAATCCCTAAGAGCTTGGTATGATAGGATCAACTCATTTTATATTTAAAAAGGTTTTTTAAAAGGTATAGTGGACCCAGCATTATTTATAAAAAAATAAAAATATGATTTAGTAGTGAAATTTTTTATTGATTATATTGTTTTTTATATTCAAGAAATTATTTGTGTGCTGAATTTTAAAAAATGATACAAAATGAATTTTAAATGTGTTTAATGAGTGAACATAAATTCTTTCTTTGTTTTCATATTTTTAGAATAAATAATGAATTATTTTAAATCAAAGAAAGTACAGCAAATATCTTCTAAAATGTTTAGGGATGGATAGTACTAAATTTTGTGATACTTCTGTGAGTACTAGATGTAAGTTGGATCTATATGAAATTGGGAAATAAGTTAATCAAAACACTTATAGAGGTATTATCAATGGTTTAAAATACCTAATTTCTATCCGATTAGATATAATTTATATTGTGTGTATGTGTACTCATTTTCAAGAAAATACAAAAGAGTCAATCTTATTAGCTACCAAAATAATTTTCAAATACCTCAAAAAATACAACTAACATAGGATTGTTTTACTAGAGATGGTAATCATTTTATTTGGTAAGTTATTTAGATACAGATTTTGGTAGTTGTATGTTAGATAGGAAAAAAACTTCTAAAATATGTCACTTTTTTTGGAAAGGCTATGGTTTCATGGTGTGGTATGAAATAGAACTCTATGAAATTATCTACTATCAAAGTTGAGTATATAGCTTCAGGAATTTTTTTGGAAAAAATTATATGGAAAAAATATATTACTAGTCTTTGGATATCAATTTCAACATGTCCCTATAAATTTTGATAATACAAGTGTGATAAATATTTTTAATAACCCTATATCACATTATAGAACAATTCATATTGATATAACACATAAATTTCAAAGATATCATTTCCAAAAAGGTTATATAACTATAGAATTCATTGGTACTAAGTATCATTTCCCTAATATATTTAAAAAGAATTTGAATATTGATAGAATCAATTATATCAGACATGAATTGGTAATGATAAAAAAAATTACTTATTTTAATTATTAATTCATATATTAATTTTTTTTTAAATTCTATTCTATAATATTTTTTGGAAGTAACTATGAGTATTTACTCACAATATCACTATGCATGATGTAAATACTTGTTCATACGACCAGTACTTATCATGATCATCTTATTCATGTGGTTAGAATACCTAAAATAATATTATGGTTAACATGGTTACCATACTTATGTTATTTATTGATCCATGTCCAGCAGACTTACTACGTCTATTTATTTTCAATTTTTCATAAAAAAAAATTGAGTGGTATTTATTTTAATTTTATTATTATTTTATTCCCTAAATGATATAAATTAAAATTTGAATTTTAAATTGAAATGTTACCTATATTTTCCTTTAAATCTCTTATATCCTTTTAAGTAATTGTGTGTGAATCGATTTCTATGTTCATGAACCTCTCACTCTCACCAAGTCAAACCTCTCTATTTTAACTATCATTTCCAAACCTTCATATATCTCAAATAAAATCAGAATACCAAGCATAAATCAAATATTAGAGACTAAATTTCATGTTTAGTTTCCTCCATCTAAAAATTTAAATAATTTAAAATATAGCTTGATCACATTAGTGAATCCAAAAAATCTACATCTCATTGATTGTTCAGTTTTAGGAAAAAAAACAAGTAGATGTATAGTGGTTGAGGTCAAGCAGGTCACTGGTTTTGAATTTGTCTCAAGAACAAGGATGGGTTGATTGGTTTCCAGAAAATGGTAGACCTTTCAATTTGAGTCTAGTTCAAGAGATTTATTTGAACCTTGTGTTCTCCCCTCTAAATTAGAGGAATACAATAAAATAAAGTATTAATTGTGAGGTTTTTTTTAATTCTCTTCGAAGTACTGGGAAAAGTGTTTTGGCATGCCTTATAAAGGATAGTATATGGATTATGAAAGTTCATATCTTATTAATCATCTGAATTTTAATTTTTCAGAGTTCCTAGGATTAGCTAATTGAGAATGGGTCTCCAAGAAGACTCACTACTATTTAATTAAGTGGATAATGTAGGCTTCTATTTAAATTTATTCCTAATTTAATAAGTCCACCAAAAAGGGACATTAGTATCTGGAAGAATCATGACCTATTTTGGTTGTTTTTAATAAATAATAGGGTTCAAAATATCTTTTACAGATATGTTATGATACATATGGTTGATCTATGCAAGAAAATATCATGGTTTAGTTTCTTACCCTATCCTAAGCTCATTTTTTTCTTTTCTATATTACAAAGGATTAGTTCCTCAGGGGGTAGAAACTATAACTACATATTATATATTATTACTACCCATAAGATTTTTATGAAAATAATTTTCAACTTGAATTCCAAGAAACAAGAATGGGTGGTTGACCTAGAGAAATTGTATGACCAGTTTAACATAGTAAAGTATCTTATTTGACCTAAGGATTTGGCAGATCCATGTATTAAACCTGATGAGGTTGTGGATTATTTGGATGATAATGTTTTTATTTATAAAGAATAATTGGAAGAAAAAGAAGAAACAGAAGCTATAGAACTTAATTAAGATGTCATATTAGCTTATGAGGATGATCCAGAATGGTATTATTCAGCTGGATATGATAAAGATTGGGATATCTCAGAATGAGCTCTTATTATTGGAAGTACTCATAGACAACCAATACCCAATGCTCCTTCTAAAGGAGATAATTATCCGAGATTTATTGTGTTGGTCTTACAATACCTTGATTATTATGATGAATATCTTGGAGGTAGTCCACTTAGACATATTGTGCCTACCATTCTCTCTATTCAAAGAACTTTGGAAGGATATTTGATTTCTAAGGTTTTAATTCAAGAGGAAATTTAGGATTCCAAGATTATTGTTTATGATAAAATTATTTAAGATTCTTATAAAGATTAAGTTCAATTTGTTAATGGTGTTAAGGATCATACTATGAGGGATAGATCTGTTAAGGATTCTACTGAGTTATATAATAGGCACTGAGATAGTGATTCATCTCCTTCTACTTTTAAACCCTCTATTCCATATACTTTATATGTAACTATGTATTATAATGACGTATTAATGTCATAAATGATATATATATTCAAATAAGTGTTTATTAATTTTTACAACTCTCTATAGTATGTGAGAAAATCTTATATTTATAAATATGTGACTTTAGTAATAAAACATCCCCGGCATAAATATAATTTTAGAACGGAGATGTTATAGAATTATATTAGAGATTTTATAGATCAGGTTGTTTCTCATTAAAATAATCTATTTGGCATGATGATTTAGTTATACCAGAGATTCATGAATGTTATTTTCAAACTTTCTCCTATGTCTTTTGTGCCTCTTGTTCAGTAAGTTTTTGATGAAACCAATATCAAATGGATTATTAAAAAAGAGTTGAAAGTTTTTTTTTTGAAATATTTAAAAATGACACTCAATGTTATGTATGATGGATTTCAAACCCATGATGCTAGGACCCTTGCATTAGTTTGTGATTATGTCCAACAAGGTACTCGAGACCAAGAAATAATCAATAGAGTAATTAGTTTTTTTTCTAAAAAGGATCAATGAAAATTCATATATGAATGGGTTGTTTATAAATCTTACTTTTTATTTTAATATACCCCTTCTGACTCAAGATTTTAAGTCACAAGTTGAGAATCTTAGAGCTATTAATCTAGTATTAGAAGCATTCATGGATAATTGAGATGATTTACTTCAAGCTTTAGAGTATGGTTCTCATACTGTCAATGAGTTTACCATGTTGGTGGAAGCCTATCTATATACTTCTCATATAGTTTTTATATCCCCTTTATCTCATCCAACTACCTCATCCACCATTAACCCTTTTTGCATATCTTCTACACAATCCTTTTAACTTCCTAGACTTGTTTCTAGGTGTGTAGTTGTAAAAACCTGAAATTTTTAATTATATTTGTTTCCTAATTTTGTGTGTTATTTTATTTTACACTCAACAAAACTATATCATTTAATTAATGAAGTGGGTATAATTAAAATGAGACATTGGGTTTCAACTGTTATATGACTGTTGGTCAATATGACCATTGGAAGCTATAATCTTAACGTTGTGTTTTTATAAATACAGTTATTTTGGTTAATTAATACTGAAACAATATTGAATGGCTTCATCTAGTTGACTCATGCCATATGAAGCCCATCTGTCAGATCTTAGGAAGGAGGTAGCATCAATGGGCTTTTCTCTAGACCAAGCCCAAGCTGAACATCAACATATGAAGCTTGAACGAAATCACCTAAGGGAGAAGTTCAAGCTAATAGAAATCACCACTCGAGCAATTTTGTCTGAGCCACCCGAAGATTCTATCACTATAGCTCACCTTACACTTAGATCCTTTGCTGGTGTTATAAGGGTCTATGTAATGAGTCCTTAGCAGCTTTGTGTAATCCTTTTATATAAATAAAATGTTTATTTATTATTATGGTAAAGTTTGTGAATTTCGAATATCCGGATAATTATAGGTTGTTTATTATTGATGAATTTAGGAAAAGGAGGGGTATTTTAAAATATTTTTTTATTATTTAAATAATTAATAATGTGGAATGATTTTCAAAAAATGGTCTTCTACCGTTGTGATCAGTGGGAAATTTAGAGTCTAATAAGATCAACTTTATTTTTACTAAATAGTAAAGTATGAATAGTAGCATACCCATATGAATAGTAATGAATATTAAATTGTCCATAAAAATAGAAAATTCACCCAAGAATGTATAAATACAATTTAAACATCTTAAAAGTGAAAAAATGATCATAGTATATGTTTTGGTATTTTTATCTGTCATAAATATTTTTTTACGATGTTGTAATTAATTTAATTATTTAAAATGGAAATTTATATTCATAAAATGTAATCATAATTTGTTACTTTATTTTATTATGGTTATACTATAATTTTATGGGACCTTGATTACTTTTTAAGGTGTTATAAAATGAGTTATAGTTTTAAAGTTGTATTTTTGGAATAAATAATGATTTTATTTAAAAGTTAAATTAGAAATATTTAGAAAATTATTTTCATAAAATGGAGTTCATTTTTAAATTCCAAGCATCGATATTAGGTTAGGGTGAATTTTTTTGATTTTTCTGAAACAATTGAATTTTTTGTGAGTAGTAAAAATACAGTTTTGAGTTTTGGGTGTTTAATGACATCATTAATGATGTAATAATGATGTAATCTTTCTGATCGACTTATAAATAGTTATATATGCTAGGGGTGTCCCAATTGATCAATACTATGGGAAAATACCTTTGGAAAGCCCATGGTTTTGTAAATACCACCGATGAGGTGTCCCCTGAAAATTAATAATTTATTCCCTCACTTTTCCTGTAAATACAAAGACATTTCCCTCAGTAATTTCATTAACAAATCCTCCTCAACAAAGTTATGGTCTTCTTACCTCCCAAGGAGTCCTCCCAATGTTCCCTCAAGCCTCCCAAGGTCCCGAACATCATGCTTTAGAAGTTACTCTTCAAGGTAAGGTAACCTTTCACCCTCCTCTTTTAAGTCATGACTTCCTTTATGTTATGTCTTATAGTTCCATTTTATTATGTTGGGGATTGTTATTATATATCTTGACTACTGTCCATTTCATGTCAAAATGATGATAGACCCTTTCCTCTATCATCAAATGATTTTCTAAATCTTTATGTGACGTCGTTAGGTTGCCAAATTTTCATAAAAGAAATCGCATTTTCTCTTTTCTTTCAAGTTTAATTTTCATGTGGTGTGTCATTCCACACCATGATATTATTTATTTTTATAATGTACCTATACTGTAAATTATTCATTTATTTATGGGATACCCTTGTACCTTTTTATTGTCTTCTAAAACCATGTTTTATAGCTGTTATGCTACAGAATTTTCGTCTCAAAGTTTGTCTCTTTTTCTCAAGAAATTATCTTGTATTATTTATTGGAATAACCAATTATTTTTTCATATATAGGGGTATTCATCAGTACATAAAATTTATCTATTTGATTCTGGAATCGATATACATATAACCCTCACTCCCTTTTCAAGGGTTATTAATGACTTAATGATCTAGTTTTTAAGAACTTTAAAAACATCATGATTTTGAAATGAAACCCATTTCTTTTAATCTCTATGGGTTATTTATGAAATTTTTGATTATGATATATGTGGATCACATGAAATTAAAGACATATTAAGGGTGTGCCCTGATATTTCTCCAATTCATTGGGTAAAGAATTTAATCTCTAGAGATGACAAGTTTCACGATACCTTGGTGAATAACCTTGGTAATTTTTATGACACCTTGGGGATGAAACGTGGTGATATGTTCATTAATGTCTAAATTAAATTTGTTTTCCACGTATTCAATTTTTTATATTATTTTTTTTATTTATTATATACCTATAATTCTATTTCTCATGTCTTTATGATTTTCATCATGTTCTGATTAATATTTCTCAAGATCACATATCTATTGATTCACTTGTTTTCCTTACTAAGCCTTCTAATCACCCTTTCCTTTGATGAATGTATCTAGGATATGATATGCAGTAATTGAACATAGGATGAACCTATGATGAATACTTATGTATGGTTTAGAAGAATTTTTTATATTGTTTTCATGGATTATGTTCCTCATTTCCAAGACACTAGACTTTAAAGATCCTCTTTTTGTAAAATGTAATGAAAAGGAATGTAATAAAAAGGTGGGATGCCATAGTTGGTATCATAGGATAGTTTAGTTATTTATGGAAATTAATCTATGAAAAAAATTAGAAATAATCCTATAGAAAATATTAAATATAGGAAAACTTCATGGTATTTTGGTTAGTATTTCCCGAATGGCCTGAAGGCCTTCATTTTTATTGATTTTTGATAACCCCCCTTTCAAGGGATGAGAGGGAACCCTTATAAGGCCGGTAGGCTCATAGATTACATGTCCCATAGGCTTAGGAGATTAAATGACCCGAATGACTTAAGAAATTCAACCAGACTATCTACAAGGAACTGCCCCTCCCCAACATCTGCATCATGATAGTAGCTCTCCACCTTCACATGGCCATCTGGCTAGGCTTCCCATGCAAGCATAGGATTGTCCTGATGGCATATCCATACCCTCTCATTCTAAAAAATCCATTTTCCTCTACTATGGTGTGTGCACCTACTCTGAATCCTTTTTCTGGGGCTGCTCCTTTTTTGTAGTGTGTCTGGGGCAATTGCATGTGGCCTGAAGGCCTCGAGGTGGCCCAAAGTCCTTAAAGGTGGTCCAAAAGCCATACTGACCTGAAGGCCCGGGTGGCCCAAAATCCTTAAGGACTCCAATCCCAAACCGGTGTCCCAAGGTGAATATTTCCAGCTACTATAGTACCGAAAAGTACCTGCTACAGTACCTCCTACAGTCCCCGCACAGTATACAGTCCTGCTACAGTATTGTTACAGTACCTACTACTGTACAACTACAATACACCAAAAATATGCCTCTACCTGGTTTTGAACCTGAGTCTTGTGGATTCACTTAACGATACCTCACCAACTGGACTGAGGCTCATGTACAATGTGAACTTTTGTTGATAAGCATGTTCAAATATTTTTAAACCCCATGGTGATCAGCCAAATGCATGAGGGGATATAGTGAATGCCCAAGAAGTATGTTTGAAACAAGTACACTTTTGGTGATTGTTGAGTAAGTGGTTTATCAAGAAAATACATCCCTGTCTAGATACAAGCAGGTAGAGGTGGCTCTGGCACAGAGGTTCCTAGGAGTAAAAACTCTGACAAGGAGTTTCAGGATTGACCCGGGGTATCCTGGTACACAACAACGGGGATTGCTGCACTCTTGGTTACAACACTCCAGAGGGATATTTTTGGTTAATCGTAAGCTTTTTATGAATCATTATAAAGGATTTATAGAGAAATGTAATTGTTTAATGATGTTTTAAGACATAAAATCCTTTATTGTTAAAAGATTTGTAAACGAAATAATTTTCTCACTAAGGTTTTATTCTTTTAGAAATGGAAGGCAATAAGAGGAACTGTGCAAATGGTGACTGCAAGAGACCATGCACTGATGGTCCTCCGACGGAAGATGGAATGGAAACATTCATGCGAATGATGAACCAACTGACTCAAGTTATGAGGAATAACTTGAATCAATCTAAGAGATTGATCTCACCATGAAGGGAACAACATTCTATTGAGTCCTTTATGCATCCATGACCACCAACCTTCAGTGGATCGACCAACCCATTAATTACTGAATAGTGGATCAGCTCTATAGAGAGAATCTTTTTTGTGCTCCGCTGTTCATAGTAAGAGAAGGTCACCCTGGCAGTATATCGCTTAGAGGGAGAAGTTGATCAGTTGTAGTAACTGATTAAAAACACGAGGTAAAGAGTGGATATTGAAGCTATGGAGTGGGAATAGTTCATATAGATCTTCTTCAGTAAGTATTTCCCTTGTTCCATGTAAACAAGAATGGAGAATGAGTTTCTCGAGCTGAAGTAGAAGGAGTATGAATATATGGGAATATACGAGATGAAATTTACGAGATGTTCCCATTATACCTAATTCTTTTTCATGGATCCTTATGGTACGGTTTATAGATTCTTTGGTGGACTATGACCTCATCTGCAGAAGAATCTAGCCAACGGAGACTATGAAAGATACAAGTAGATCATACGTAGTGAAATGAAAGTTGACCTAGAGTTCAGTGAGATGCAGTGGTCTCATAAATCAAACGAAAAAAAGAGATCGATGGATCCCGGATTAGGGGGGATCTTTGATCAGGGAAGAGGTGGAAAGAAAGTGCAACATCCCATGTGTAATAAATGTGGGAAGAATCATTCAGGGAACTGCCTTCTCTGGAGCGGGAAATGCTACAAGTGTGGAAGAGATGGCCATATTGTGAGTAATTGTCGTAGTTAGTTGAAACCTCAACTTCCAAATACTAACGACAAGGGTAAGATGGTGTAGGCCCTACTTGATGTCCAGTTCTTTAGGTGTGGACAGCTTGGGAACTTTTCCAATCACTGTCCAAATCCAAGGGAAGTGGAGGGGAACCTCCATCAACCTCAGCAAAGTTCAAGGGAGAAAGGTCGTGCTTTTACTATAACGATAGCTAAAGTTGAAGATCCAAATGTGTGGTAGTAGGTACTCTTGTTGTTCTATCAAAGCTAGAAAGTACTTTGTTTGATTCTCATTCTATGTATTCCTTTATTTCCTCCATGTTTCGAAAGAATTTGGAATCAACCCTCAACTTGATAAAAGTAGAGTTATCAGTCAAGACTCCTGGTGGGATTATCCAAGCATCATCAGCGTTTAGAAACTCGAGTATTTATTTCGTGAGCAAAATATTATCACAAATCTAGTAGTCATTCCCATACTGGAATTTGACATTATACAGGGATGGACTGGCTCTCAAAGTATAATGCTAAGATCAAATGTAGAAGTAAGGAAATCTCAAACGTCTTGAATGGAAAACCTATAGTTATATTCCAAGGAGAGATATCTCAACCTGATATTTTTTCTATAAGAACCTCTTATATCCTTCTTTATGGAATTAATCGGTGAAGAAGAAGAATAAAATAAGAGTTTGAGGAGAGAAAATTTCCCCATCGTCTAGGAATACATTGATGTATTTCTTGAGGAGTTTCCTTGACCTCCCCCAGAAATAAAGGTAGATTTCTCTATTGAACTCATACCTGGATCTCTTCCAATATCAAAGACCCCGTATAGGATGGAAAATGTGGAGCTTGAGAAATTAAAGAAACAACTCCAAGATCTTTTGGATAAGGGGTTTATCCGGCAGAGTGTGTCTCCTTGGGGGGCGCCTATTATCTTTACGAAGAAGAAGGATGGATCGATGTGGATATACATTGATTATAGAGAACTGAACGGGATCATAGTAAAGAACAAATACCCTCTTCCAAGAATTTATGACTTATTTGACCAACTTCTCAGGGCTCAATTCTTCTCTAAGATTTATCTTCGATATGGTTATCATCAATTGAGGGTGAAGAAAGAATATATTCCAGAAACTACCCTCCTATCAAGATATGGGCATTAGAATTTTGTTGTTATGCCTTTTTGATTGACTAATTCACCTGCAATTTTTATGGATTTGATGAATAGAGTCTTTAAGGACTACCTTGATAACTTTGTGTTAGTTTTTATTGATGATATTATGATATATTACAAAATTCACGAGGAGCATGAGGATCATCTAATGATATTTTTGCTAATTTTACAGAAGGAGAGGCTTTTTGTAAAGTTTAGTAAATGTGAATTTTGTTTACAACAAGTTGATTTTTTGGGGCACATTGTTACCAATGAAGGAATCACAGTTGACCCTACAAAGAAAAAATTTGTAGAGGAGTGGCCTCAACCTACAACAATAACTGATATTCTTAATTTCCTTGGATTAGTGGGATATTATAAGAGGTTTGTGAAAAAAAATTCACGGCTTTCTAATCCATTAACCATGTTAATTAAAAAAGGGGTCAAGTTCATCTGGAAAAAGGAGTGTGAGGAAAGTTTCCAATAGTTGAAGAAGAGATTGGTTACTACACCTGTGTTAACTCTGCTCTCGAGTGGAGAAGGATTCGTTATTTTTAGTGATGCATCTTTGATATGGCTTGGGTGTGTCCTCATGTAAAATGAAAAGGTCACCGCTTATGCATTTTGACAGTTGAAGAATTATGAGCAGAACTGTCCTGTGCATGATCTGGAGATGGTTGCGGTCATTTTTTCTCTAAAGATATGGAGGGACTATCTTTATGGGGAGAAATGTGATATATACACAGACCATCAAAGTTGTAAGTATATTTTCACACAAAATAAATTGAACATGAGACAAAGGAGATGGTTGGAACTCCTTAAAGACTGTGATTGTTCAATTCATTATCATCTAGGAAGAGAAAACAAAGTCGCTAATGCATTAAGCAGAAAAGACCCAGTTGTTTTTTCCATTATGCGGATTCAAAGAGATCCTTTGATCAATGACCTAGTAAAACTAGACATGGGAATTATAAATTAAGGGACATCTTCAACCCTAACCCAAATTATTTCTCAACAATCATTACTAGAGAAGATCAAGAAAGCTCAGAAAAAAGATCCTTTGTTACCGAAGATGTTTGAGGCAGTGAAGGATGGGAAGTTTCCTGAGTTCAATACTGATCAAGAAGGTGTACTGAAATTTCATACAAGACTATGTGTTCCATCTATTCCCGAAATAAATAAGGAGTTCATGGATAAATCTTGTAGCTCTACTTTCTCTATACATCCTGGTAGCATGAAAATGTATAGGGACATTCGTGGTCATTATTGGTGGGATAATATGAAAATTGAGATTGATGACTACATTTCAAGGTGCCTAGTATGTCAGCAAGTGAAGGTGAAGCGACAAATTCATAAAGGGGTATTGCAACCACTACCCATACCAGCATGGAAGTGAGACAATATCACTATGGACATTGTCACTGTTCTCTTAAGAAATTCCAAAGGAAACAATGCGATATTGGTTATTGTGGACCATCTCACCAGGACTACCCATTTTATCTCTATCCGATAAGATTTCTCTCTTGATCAAATTTCCATGATTTACATTAAAGAAGTGGTAAGCATGCATGGAGTTCCACTTTCTATCATATCTGATCTTGATCCAAGGTCCACATCAAAATTCTGGAGAAATCTTCCACAATATCTGAGCACTGAATTGAATTTTAGTGCAGCCTATCACCCCCCAACTGATGGAAAATATGAAGGGACTATTCAAACACTCAAGGACATGATAATAAAATGATCAATGGAATTTAAAGATGGATGGGATCAACATATCCCTTTTTTTGAGTTCTCTTACAACAACAGCTTCCACTCAAGCATTCAAATGGCACCCTATGAAGCTCTATATGGGAAGCGATGTAGAACTCTTACTTGTTGAGATGAATCTTGTGAGAGAAAGCTTCTTGGGCTTGATCTTGTGCAAGAGATGATAGAAAAGGTCCATTCCATCCAGCAACACATTAAGGCTGCTCAGAGTTGAAAAAAGATCTATGCCGACAACCGTCTAAGGGACTTGGAGTTTGATATTGGTGACAAAGTCTTTCTCCGGATTTCACCTTGGAAGAGAGTCATTAGGTTTGGGAAAAAAGGGAAGCTCTGACCTAGGTACATTGGCCCCTATGAAATCATTGATCATGTGGGAGTCGTGGCCTATCAGCTTGCACTTCCTCCAAATCTAGCACAAGTTCATGATGTCTTCCATGTATCCCTCTTGAGGAAGTACATACCCAACCCTTCACATGTACTAAATCCAGAGGTGGTACAACTTGAACATGACCTCTCTTATGAGGAGCAGCCAGTGGAGATCTTGGATCGTAGATACAAGGTTCTACGCAACAAGACTACCCACGTTGTTAAGGTGTTGTAAAGGAATCACAAATGTGAATAAGCCACGTGGGAATTAGAGGATATTATGAGACAAAAGTACCCACACCTTTTCTCATTGAAGGGTACGAGATAAAATTCCCGGGATGAAATTTCTTAAGTGGGGAAGAATGTAACGACCTGAACTTTTTAATTATATTTGTTTCCTAAATTTGTGTGTTATTTTATTTTATAATTAGCAAAACTATATCCTTTAATTAATGAAGTGGGTATAATTAAAATGAGACCATTGGGTTTTGATTGTTGTATGATTGTTGGTCAATATGACCATTGGAAACTATAATATTAACGTTGTTTTTTTATAAATGCAGTTATCTTGGTTAATTAATACTGAAAGAAAATTGAATGGCCTCATCCAGTATACTTGGTCCATATGAAGCACATCTGTCAGATCTTGGGAAGGAGGTAGAATCACTAGGTTTTGCTCTGGACCAATCCCAAGTCGAACTTCAACATATGAATCTTGAACGGAATCGCCTAAGGGAGAAGTTCAAGTTGAGAGAAATCACCACTCAGGAAATGTTGTCCGAGCCACCCCAAGATTCTATCACCATAGTACACTTTACACTTAGGTCCTATGCTGGTGTTATAAGGGGCTATGTAACAAGACCTTAGCTACTTTGTGTAATCCTTTTATATAAATAAAATTTTTATTTCTTATTATGGAAAAGTTTTTGAATTTCAAATAACCGGATAAATATAGGATTTTTATTATTGATGAATTTAGGGAAAAAAGGGGTATTTAAAAATATTTTTGTATTCTTTAAATAACTAATAATGTGAAATGATTTTCAAAAAATGGCCTTCTACAGTTGTGATCAGTGAAAAATTTAGAGTCTAATAAGATCTATTTGATTTTTAGTGAGTAGTAAAGTATGAATAGTGACATACCCGTATGAATAGTAATGAATAGTAAATTGGCCAAAAAATAGAAACATTACCCATGAATGTATAAATAAAATTTAAACATCATAAAAGTGAAAAAATGATCATATTATAAGTTTTGGTATTTTTGTATGTCATAAATATTTTATTTACAATTTTATAATTAATTTAATATTTTAAAATTGAAATATATTTTCATAAAATGTAACCATAAATTGTTAAATTAGTTTATTATGGTTATATGATAATTTTATATGACCTTGATTACTTTTTTAAGGTGTTACAAAATGAGTTATAGTTTTAAAGTTGTATTTTTGGAATAAATAATGATTTTATTTAAAAATAAAATTAAAAATATTTAAAAAATTATTTTCACAAAATTGAGTTTATTTATTAATCCAGAGCATGAATATTAGGTTAGGGTGAATTTTTTGGATTTTTTTAAAATAGTAGAAATTTTACTGAGTAGTAAAAATACAGTTTTGAGTTTCAGGTGTTTAATGACATCATTAGTGATGTAATTATGATGTAAGATTTCTGATTGACTTATGAATAGTGAGATATTCTATTATGTGTCCCAAGTGACCAATACCATGGGAAAATACCAGGGGAAAGCCCATGGTATTGAAAATACCACCGATGAGGTGTCCCTTGGAAATTAATAATTTATTCCCTCACTTTTCCTATAAATACAACGAAATTTTACTCAATAATTTCATTCCAAAATCCTCCTAAAAGAATTTATGGCCTCATTACTTACCAAGGAGTCCTCCCAAGGTTCCCTCAAGCCACCCAATATCCTGACCTTCAAGATTTCGAAGTTACTCTTCAAGGTAAGGGAACCTTTCACCCTCCTCTTTTAGGTCATGACTTCCATTATGTTATGTCTTATAGTTCCATTTTATTATGTGGGGGATTGTTATTATATATCTCTACTACTCTCCATTTCATTTCCAAATGATGAGATACCCTTTCTGCTCTCATGAAATGATTTTCTGAATCATTAATTGACGTCGTTAGGCTGCAGAATTTTCGTAAAAGAAATCACATTTTCTCTTTTCTTTCATGTTTCCTTTTCATGTGGTTTTTCATTCCACAACATGATATTATTTCTTTTTATTATATACCTCTACTGTAAATTATTAATTTATTGATTGGAGACCCTTTCCCCATTTTTTATTTTTTTTCTAAAACCATGTTATATAGTCGTTATGTTGCAGAATTTTCATCTCAAAGTCTCTCTCTTTTTCTCAAGAAATTATCTTGTATTATTTATGTGAATACCCAATTCTATTTTCATATATAAGGGTATTCATCAATACATAAAATTGATCTATTTTATTCTTAATGTGACATACATATAACCCTCACTCCCTTTCTATGGGTTATAAATGACTTAATGATCACGTTTTTAAGAACTTTTAAAACGTCACGATTTTGAAATGAAACCCATTTATTTTATTCTCTATGGGTTATTTGTGAAATGTTTTATTATGGTCTATGTGGATCACATGAAAGTAAATAATTATTAATGGTGCGCCCTGATAGCACTCCAATGCATTGGGTAAACAATTTAATCTCTTGAGATGACAAGTTTCACGATACCTTGGTGAATAACCTTGGTTATTTTTATGACACTTTGGGGATAAACCTTGGTGATATGTTCATGAATGTATAAATTATTTTTTGTAGCCACATATTCAAGTTATGATTCAAGTTATGTTATTTATGATATTACTATACTTCTATTTATTATGTATTTATGATTTTTATCATATTCTTATTAATATTTCTCAACATCACATGTCAACTGTTTCACTTGTTTTCCTTAATGAGACTTTTTCTCACCATTTCCTTTGATGTATTTCTCCAAGATATGAGATACAGTAATTGTACATAGGATGATCCTATGATTAAGCCTTAAGAGTGTTTTAGAATAATGTTTTATGTTTTTTTCATGTATTTTGTTCCTTATTTCCAAGACACTAGACTTTAAGGATCCTCTGTTTGTACAAAATAATGAAAAGTTATGTAATGAAAAGGTGGGATGCCATAGTAGTCATTAGAGACCTTGCATACTCATCAGATCCTAAAACCACCTTTCTTCCTACCTCAACATCTAAAGGAAAGGATCTTATCCTTATAATATATGTTAGATATAACACACCTTTATATTCATATTATGATTTATGATGTATATTTATTTTGATTTGGTTGTACCCTTTTTTAAATATCTTTTGAAATATTAATAACATACTCTATTTTAATCTCATTTTAATTTTATATTATTCTTTATTTTGTTTCTTTTTTAAAATCCCAAAATGGGGAGTATTAAATAATGAGTAATAAAAATAAATTGAATTCAGTGGAAAATATTACATGATTCTAGTAACTTGTTAAATAGTTTCTAAAATCCTTTTAAAATATAATTTTGATGTATTATGTTTATTTCAATTTAAATATCATGATTTTTTATCATAAAAATAGTGGAGATTGTTGGCTTAGACCAAAACATCCTTATTTTAATGATCCCAAATCATGTTTATCTTGTTATTAATGATTTTCATGTTTTCTATTTGAAAATTGTTTACTGGAAAAATTACAAAAATGTATAAGTATGGAGCACACCATGCAACCTTACCATGTGAAGGTCAAGTGAGTGTCTAACATTACAACACATTATACTTCACCTTACTGCATGAATAAACCACTTAACATAATTTCGATGAAAAAAATTATCAAAGTCATGAACTAACCATGCATTAAATATTGACCATACTTTATGTGTACAATCACCTTACCACATGTAGAATCAACCTACCTTGAGATGAAGTTGTACCAACCGTGTACCTGACCGCATAAAGAAAACAAGTTAATGCATTAATAAATCAATTTATCATGTAAAGTTATATATAATTGTTCATAAATTAATAAAATAACTATGTATTCAAATTTATTGATTGCATGATGAAATGAATTATCACATGATGACATGATCTTACCACATGTGAAAATGAGCTAACTGCATGAATAGATGTACTGACCATGTCACCTTGTCATTTCAAATGACCATGTCATGTTGTCTGGATCCCAAATAACTATTCTTTAAGTGAAGAAATATTATCATGTCTAACTTATCAGTGGAGTGTTTCAAATATCCAATAGCTATTTTTGATGAATTAAATGGAGTGTTAGTGAATTTAATGAAGAATGATTATTCTATAATAGCTACTTCTAATTAAGATCTTTGTAAGAGAGATACTTTATTGTGTAGAAAAGGATTGTGGTACTGAAAACGTTTTATCATAAATAGATAATAAAAAAGGATCATTTACTCGAGTGCATATGATGTAGAGAAGACCATACAACACTATGTTTTCCAAACTCTTCGAGAAAAACTCATTCAAATACATTTGAATATAAAATAAAAGACTTCTAATTCACTAAAGCTAATCAGACTGAGCTGTAATAAATTCCTCTTATTATATTCTCTTTATCTTACTGTTATTTCATAACTTTCAAGATATGTTCTATTTTTCTCTATTTATATTTAAAAACACATTATCTTGTGCTATATTAGATAATACAAGATATACTCTCAAATAATTTTATTTTTATTCCCATGAATAACTATAGAAGATGTACTCGGTGATCTAGTATCTTTTTCATCCCAAGTATAATTGTGGAAGAGGCTTTATTCCTAAACAATCTTGTGTATCCTCTTTCAAAAAACCTGATCTATGTTATGGATTGAATTATTTTTTAATAAAATTCTTGGTAGGAGGTCATTTCCAAGTACAAGGGATTGAGTCTCAGATTGATACTAGATCCCTTATTTAAATTATGCTATGTGATTTTTTATTTTTAGTGTTTTAATTTACTAGCCTTTTTTTCTAAATTATAACAAAACTTTACTTCAAAAGTTAGTATTAATTTTTGTTTTTATAAATTGTTTGATTAAGTATATTTATTTTTAAAGTTAAATTATTTAAAAGTTATTTTAAATTAGCCTTAATCCTGATTCTCAAAAACTATTTCAAAGATACATTTTTTATATTTCTACTATTTTGATTAAATGGGAATTTTTATTAAGTTAGCGGATTTAGTTTCTAAATTTTTTTTAAATAGAATTTTTCTTGTAAACTCAATTTACCCCCCCCCAAGTTATCCACTATAAAAAAAGTTATTCTTCACTTTTTATGTCATTTTTATAACACATTGATACCATTTCTTCCAAGTGTAAATTTATTCATACAAAAAGTGTGAATTTCTATACAAAATAGTGGAATGTTAGTTATTTCATTATCTTTATCTTCTTCAATTTTGTTCTTTTAATACAAATTCCATCCTCCATTGAAATAATTTACTTAATGGAAGGTTATCCCTTTTGTAGGTTTACTCTATAGAGTTACATGGGGTTGGATTTGATTTTATTTAATGTGATTTAAAATTTAAATCAGTTTATTATTTTAAGAGTTCCATTTGATGACTTATTTTCTTTTTAGTCTTCACCAATTTTAATGACAACATATTTTGAGTATTAGTATGATCGGATTCCTCAAAGTGATCATAAAATTGGTCTTCTATGTGAATTTATGATTAGCCTCAAAATCATGTAGGTATTTAATTGGTGAATGATGTTATAGAATTAATTAATTATTTGGGTGCTTGTTGATTTAGTGAGTTGAAAATTCCTAAGAAAACAAATTCATCCAGTCTAACCCTAAAAACAAGCTAGGATAGACCCATTGTCCTTAATTGTGTTAGTTTAATTATTATTTTTGTTTTGTTTTTCTTTAAAATTAACTCATTAGTTCTTCAAATCAATCCAATCGAATTATTTTTCAACTTCATAGACAAACCCCAAATAAAATTTGACTGTCTCAAGGTCACTTCTTCGGTCCCTGTGGATTTGACCCCAATAAGTAATATAGTGACCACTTCTACCTAGATGGTAAATTTTGATAAGACCAAATTTTGGTGCTATTTTTAGGGCCTAGGTATGTTATTTATGACACTCACCTTCTGTTCTCACCCCAAATTCACAATTCTAAAATTAATTTATATTATCTTTTCCCATTTATTTTTATTTTTACTTTTTCGATGCATGTATTCCTTCACTAGATATTATTCGAATCATTGAAATACCTCACACCTAGTTAGATGTAAAATATTTTGGATTAGGAATGCTTAAATAATAAATTTACAGTCCTCTCATGGATGGTTAAAGAGATCAATCTTAGAGAAGTCTATGATGTTAAATATTTTGGTTCTTTTTATAAAATTTGTGATAAACATGACCAAAAAACTAACAAGTGTCTAATTATTCCATCAATCAAGGATATTTTTAATGGGATACCCTTAATGGAGGTGAATGATTTAAAATTTCAAGAGGTTCTATAACAACTCAAACCCATACTCTTGGATCCATCATTTAAAACATAAACTTTATATTTTAAACATGAATACCAATGAAGGTGACCCAAGTTTTTCTATCCAAAAAGTACAAAATCAAAAGGAAAATATTGGATCACCTTTATTATTAAGGAAATTTTAGGTTTAGAGTTTTATAAAATTAGTTAAACTCATAAAATTATGGATTCATGAGAAACTGGTTCATAAATATGAATATCTCCCACTATACCAAGATTTTCATATTTCACATTATATTATCATCATAATCCATATGAATGATGAGCTCACATACTCAATAAGGGTAAATACAAGAATTAAAAATTAAATTTTTTCAGGGTTCATAAGAAGAGAATAAGGGTATTATGACATAATCAATATGCATGAGTATAGAATAAGAATATTCATACCCATAAATACCTTGATCATCAAAGATAAAAATCTGGAATAAGGCTTTAAAAAAGGATAGAGTTGTAAGAATAAATAATCATAATCCATTTAAGATCAATCTTGGTCATAATAAACATTATAAACTAATAATAAGCATATAGAAAATTATTGGTATCTTGGAATATTATCCTGACATAACTTCTTATAAATGGAAAAACTAATATGGTCAACTTTCATCTATGGAGTACAAAATGAATTAGAGGTTTATAATAGACCTGGACATCCTTATTTTATCACAAAACCACCCATCTCGGGTTAATAACATAACCACCCATCCTTAGTTTGTAATGAAACCATCCACAATTAGTTTATAATTTAAGCACCTGACATTATAAACTATTCCCAAGAATCATATCATGAATAAAGTACGTAAATTGTTTATTTAATCATGAAAACATTGAAAACCTTTATTATTTTCAGAACTTTATTAACCCATGGAAAAGAAAAGGGTTCCAAAACAATCTGTTTAAAACATGATTAACCTATGTAAAAGAAACAAGTTCCATAACAATCATTTGAAATATAATTAACCCATGGAAAAGGAATATGCTATATAACACACTCTTTGAAACATGATTAACCTATAGAAAAAAATAGGTTATATAACAATCTACTTGAAACAAAATTAACCCATATAACCTAAATGGGTTACATAATAATCTATTTGAAATGTGATTAAACCATATAAAAGAAACATGTTCCATAACAATCTCTCTGAAATGTGATTGACCCATGGAAAAGAAAAGAGTTCCATGTAAATATCTTTAAAAAATTATTAATCAATCCATATAAAGAATGTGGATGATATAATTACAAAATATCCTCATTAGATCATAAGTAACTATAATGTTTTTTGATGTTGATGAATAGAAATACTATTAAAATACTATTAAAATGTTTTTGGGTAAAATAATATTTTTATTTTCAAAATCAATTTTAAAAATTAAATGAAAATGACAATAATGTGAAAAAACTTTCCTTCAAAAAAAATATATAGAAATATAAATAAAACTTCCATGAAATTAATGGAAATTATGGTGATAAAATCCATACATGTCATAAATGTTAAAAATAAACATTCATTTCAAAAAAAATGAAAAATGAGTCAAAAGTGACCTATTTAGAAGATGTTAAGAAATTTAATTTTAGAAAATTTTAAAAGAAGGTAAAGGATTTTATAAAATGAATTTATGAAATAATTTATTTTTATAAAATAACATTTTTTTAATCCTTTTAGAAAAAAATGGATATAGAAGAGAAATATTCCCTATCTAAGAGAAAAATACCAGATCATTTTCACTTACAAACGACTTTATTGATGTTTCTTTAATAAATAAGGAAGGAAATGAAAATCAAACATATTAGAAACATTAATAACCAATGGAAAAGAAATAGATTTGTTTCAAGAAAATAAGATCATAAAATTTATTATAAAGGAACCTTGAAAATAAAAAAATATCGAAAGGAAAGATATTATAACATAAAACCTTTTCCATTTGGTAACTCTTCAATCATATTCCCCATGAAAGAATGATAAAAAATATTATGTTAAATATCATTAAAATAAAAGTTTTCATGATTTAACATGTAAAAGGGTAGTATATACACCTCACAAATGAATATAGGTGCATATCATAAATTTATCTCTCAATGAAAGATACATTGAGACGAATAACCCTTAAAAAAGTCATACTATTGAATTTTACAATTAATAAAGGAGTGAATTTTGTGTATAAAATGTAAATACAAATAAAAATAGGAAATAAAACACAATACAATATAAAATAATTACACACATAATCATATAATATCAAATACAATGAAGAAGTAATATAACCAAATGAAAATAAATTTAATTATGTAATCCTTTACCACGTGCAGACTTTCAAGTCAAATCCCCTAGGATGAAATAATTCAAATTGAAACTTAAAATACCATTATGTATGATATATTAATGATATTACATGAAAAATGGATAGTATATAAACCAAAAAATAAAAACAAGTGGTGAATATGGCATATGTCTCGCGTAAGTAAAATTGAGATGAGAAACCCTTACCTCGAGTCCAGACATTACTTTTTTTTACTTTAAATCCAGTATAATAATACTATATAAATTATTTGATTCATTAAGATAATTTTATAACTTTAATACCTTATAATTAAATCATTTTTTCATTTTTTTTAATGACATAATTAAATATTTAATCAGTTAAGTCGCATCGAGTTTTTTGAGGATGTTCATTTCATTATTTCAAAATAAATTCTATGTGTTCACCATGGTCAAAGTGTTTACTATTTCAACATCACATGAATAATAATAATCATATAATATTCATATTTATTCATCAATTATACTTTTAAACGCATCATGAAATTATTTTATGAAAAATGAACTGCGTTATAATCCTATATATGGTAGGTTGTACGTAGGCATGAGTAATGTTTCCATTTTTCAATGATCATAAAAAAAAGACACTATGTATTTTGTTATATTTAAATAATTATAATAATATAATAAATGAAATATTATTTATTTTAATATACTTATATATATCATTCTTATGACGTGGTGATGAAAAAAGAATCGCTTCGCTTTATAGAGGTGGTAGTCCACACGTACACAAATGATGTTATCATTTTTCAATGTAAGAAACAAAATGATATATTATATTTTAATATTGATAAATATTCCATTAATATAATTATTATTTCATCATATCTCATTTATTCATTAACATTATCCTTATTACCATCCATGTAAAGCGTTAGTGAAAAATAAATCACATCACTTGGTGTGGTGGTAGTTCACTGTACACATGGGCGATGATATCGTATCCTTAATGTAATGGAAAGTAAAAAAAAGGTATATGTCATATAATAACTCTAAAATTATAAATATTTTAGAAATATAATATATGTTTATATACTTTAAATCCATCATTAAAACAATTCGTGAGAGGCAGTGATGGAAAATGAATGACATTGGTTCTTGAGGTGGCAATTCTCCATACACAAAACAAAATGATTTTCTATCTCGTTTGATGGAATATAAGATGTATATATCTTATTACATAAATATAATAACATCTCAGTATATATAATATATTGTTTTTATCATAGGACCATAGATGAAGAAAATTTGAAAAAGGTGGAATATGAAATAAATCAAAAATGCATAGTTGATAATTTTTTGACAAAAAAATCTTCCATGATGAGGGTATGGAAATTAAAAATTTATTTTATAAGGTTTAGAAAAAAACAAGTGGTTTTTAAGGTTTTAATAAGATGGGAGATGGTGTGACTTTTTATAAGTAAGGTGAGTGGCACATAAGTAATTTTTAAAAAGGAAAAGGCGTACCCATGTGTTTTACATGACACAAGGCTCAAAAATGGATCATTCTAAATCCTAATAGATGATAAGTTTCAAATATTTCTACAAAATAGTTTTTAAATAAGTTTTTAGGTCATTTTTACCATTAATATTTTATTTTAACCCCCCAGTAAACTCATTTTCACCATAACCGTGATATTGTTTTACTATTTTCTCTATTCATTATGGAAAAAAATTAAGTTGACCTTATTAAAAAATATAAATTATTATTATAAGAAATATGGAATCCATTTTACTAAATTAGATTCACATAAATTTAAATATTTAATTTAAAATCAAAACTGTAGACATGGTGAAAAAGAATGTTTTCAATAAGTGTATTTTTCAAGGAAAATATGATTTTATATTAACTCAATGACTAATAATAATTATTGAATTAATATCAGTTTATATTAATTTATATATAAAATATAAATTTCATTTACATCATTCCTCATTATGTTTTTTTAACAAATTAAAAGGGACAAACATTATGCACTTTAAAACAGTTTTTAGATAAGTCTTTTTTTTAACCCAAAGACAAACTAAACTAAAATACAATTTCAAGTTGAATAAAATGAAATTAATTGGATTAAATATAACTAAATTGAAACATCACTAGTTTTTAAAAAGGATACAATATGTTCTATAATGTACATAATACGCCACATCGAACTTAAGTGAACAACTAAATATTATTATCTTACCTTATAACCTTGTTGTTAAAATGGTACAAATGAACAATATTAATTGATTTATGATAATATTATTTTACACATTTATATACTTAATTATTTTGGGAACAATTATTTATAAAAGAAAATAAAACCGTTTTTAATTAAAACGAAATTTTTTCTGAAAAACTATTTAAATGAAAATAAGTGAGTTTGTAAAATAATAAAATCACTCTTTATGGAATTTTTTAATGAAATATATATGTAATATATTCAATGTAATATTTAAAAATCATCATATATTATTTATAGATATGATATAAGAACAAATTTGACCTTTTGGATAAAAGAATATTTTTTCAAAACAAAATACAGTTTTACCTCTTTTTGATAGAGAAACCATTTTAAATATAGTTTTTTACACTTTTATAAGTTATTTTTGAAAAAATAAGATTCTTATTTGTAATAGGGAAATAAAAATTTAATTTATTTGAAATTTTTGTATTTTCCTTTGAAAATTCATATTTTAATGAATAGTAAAAAATACTGCATTTTAATTCAAAACTTCTTTTTTATATAATGTATTTATATTGTTAAATTATGATTCTAATTGGTTTTAAAGTATAATTAGATTAAGTTTTTAGAATTTAATCCAATTTTGGTAATTTGAAGTAATTTCACATTTAAATTATATATAAACACATGTCAATCTTTTGATGGTGTTTACTTAAAAAAACTAGTTTTCTTGTTCTAACAATAGAGATTAATTTTTAATTTATTTCTGCCAATTATATATTTTGAATTTGTATAAATGGATTCCATATTTAGAATAATTAAGCCCCAATTATTTAAATAGGTCTATTTTTTTGGATATTATTAATAGTAACTTTAGTAATAAATTTTGTGACCATAGTTAAAGGTAAATCTATTAATTAAAGGTAAAAATAATATTATAATAATATAAAAACTACCCTAAATTTTTTCTTAATTAAATTAGATAAGTGTATCCCAACCATGATCATAATTGGGTTAATTTTAGGATCACTTGTATGTGATTATGACACTTATAAACATTTTATTTAAAATAAAGACCAAGATGTCATAATCAACTCTCTCATAACTAAAATAATAATAATATGGGGTTATAAAGGTGATATATTCAATTATAAATAGTAATTGTAAATACAAAAATATTACATACATCATGTTAATTTATTTATAATTTTTATAAAATATATAATTAAATTATATGGTGACACAGTGGCGATGTAGTAATTTCTTAATTAATGAAAGAATCAAATAAATGATATTATAAATATTAAAATAAATATTATATGACATAATTTATGTCATCCGAAAATTTTATGGATATATTTAATATTTTTTGATTATTTAATGAATTTAGTTCTAACTTATCTTGTTGTTGTGATTTTTTTAAGTCAACTAATGAATACTGTCAAAATTGACACTTCTTATTTTAACAGATAAAATATTTTATTAAATGATTTTAATTTCGTAAAAATGTAATATTTGTCCAAATGTTTATGATAATTTCAAATATTTCATAAATTACATTTTTTGTATATTTTTACATGTTATGGTAATTACATTACCCCAAAAGTGAAAATAAAATAATATCATGGTAAGATTAAAAGGGGTAAAATAAGGGTTAATCCGAAAAGATAAGGATTAAAAATATTAAAAACTTGTTTAATTATAATTTTATGATTGGTATTAGACCAAAAATAGTATTATATTCTAAATAAATAATTTTTGGACAATTTGGAATCGAAATTTAATTTATATTAATTGAATATTGTAAGAGTTTCCTAGGGTTCCCTTCCCCTCTCCTATAAAAAAGTACCCACTCTTCTCTAATACTCACACTTCCAATGAATTTTGGTTTATCATATATCTTCCCTAAACCCTTAATAAAATACCTCCCCATATTCTTGATGCATTATTTTAGGCAAAGCACCCTTCTTAGAGGTGTTAAGGTGTTCTTCAATGGTGATCAACTGAAGAAGAGGTATCATTTTTAAGTGTTTCTATTTTATTTCTTTTTACACTTCCTCTAAATCATATTCTTCTAAGATTTAATAATAATTACATTATAAAAAATATATTGAGATTTTATTATGGTAATATCATCACCTAAATCCATCTCCAATTTCATCAAATGGGAAATGAATATTTCGTTCATGTGTACGGCGGACTACCTCCTCACGAACTGATATAGTTTTTTCATTATTGTCTATCAAGACTGGTTATAATGATGGATTTGATTTTTATATATTATATTAATTACATAATTATCATTTTAAAATAATAATATTTCAATTATGTTCTTACCTTTCGTACAAATGAAAACAATAACGTCATTTGTGCGCACATGTGAACTATCACCTCCACGAAGCGATGTGAATATTTTTTATTGACCACATCACTTTTATGATATATATATATATATTAGTATATTTAAATTATCATTATGATTTTTATAATATTATTAACATTATATAAAGATAAAATAATAATTACCTTATTTCCATAATGATAAATTAAAAATGGAAATTTTACACATGCATACGTACAACCTATTGTCTCGATGATTATAATGTTGTTCATTTTTCATACCATAAATGATTGGTTTGATTTATAAATTATAATTGATTCATAAAACGGATTATTATTTCATGAATATTATTCTGGAGATGATATACTTATGACCACATGGACGAGTGACATCAAACCATGTTCATTTTCGACTCAAGTACGGAATATCGACAAAATGTTTGATATGAACTTAGAGAATTGTGTAATTTTTTTAACATGGTAATAAGTGATATGAATGAAAAAATAAACATGAAAAAATGTTATCAATAATTTATAAATTAATATTCGTTTATTATTCATAAATATAATGATTGTATGTGACGAGTGGGACTCAAGGTAAGGGATTTCGTTTTAATCTCCTTTCATTGAAGCATTTCTTATTAATTTGAACATTTATTCTTTTATAAAGGGAATATAGAAACACTATGAAATTTTATATCCATAGTTTTATATATAGTAATTTCATTTATTATTTTAGTAAATGTATTGATTCATAGTTATTTTTATTTAAATGTTTATAGTGGTATGGGACACCTTGAACGTTTAAAGATTTAAGTATCAAATATTTTTCTTCTTGATATTAAATTACATATTTATTTATATGGATATAAAAGGATTTTACATGAAATCTTATGTGTATTTTGAATTTCATTGAAAGTTTTCGAAAGGAATATTTTTATAGTAATGTTTTTACTTTCATTACAAACGACAAAATGAATGTTTTTTAATGTATGCGGCGATAAAAACATCTCTTCCACCATAACTATTATTTGATATTTGGATTCTTATAGAATACATAATGTTTTTAAAAGGAAAAATAAATCCTTTATTTCCTTTTTGGGTGTTTTGTTATTGAAAATGTTTTTAAAAGTGGATTTAATATTTCAATATCTTGAAATGATTTCTTGTGGTTTCAAATGAAATTATATGAGTGAAATGTTGATAATTGACATTTTTTGTGTGATATGATTATATAATGGTACATGGAAATTTAATAGGTGGTTACATGATAAATCAAAGATGGGTGGTTAAGTAATTAACCAAAGACAAGTGGTTTCATGATAAATCAAGGATGGTTGGTTACGTTATAACCTCCAATGCATAGTGTATGGAAGTCGGTCATATGGCTATTCCATTTAGTGATATGTGTGGAAGTCGGTTGTATGGTTATTTTATTTAAGTATGATTATCTCCCAAGTTACCTGTATATGTTATATATTGTTTTCTATGGGTTTTATGGTAGTATTTTGGTTAAAAAAGGGTAAGAAATGAGGTTATATTCAGTGAAGAGTATTTAAAACTTCTTAAAGGTGAAAAGTGTTACTTTATGATAAAGTATTCATAGTTTACCTATTTTCAAAAGGCTAATAGTTTTTCTTATTTGTGTATCCATTACTGAGATTTTTATTCTCATCCCATGTTTTGTAATTTTTTTCACACGATTTGAATTAGAATATAGTCAAGGATGGGATCAAGTGAAATTTATGATTATTCATCAAAATAAACCACATTTCTTTTTAATAGTTTTTGTTTTATGGAATAAATATGTATTGCTGGAAGTGTCAACATGGTATTTATATGGTATTGTTAAGTATGAGTTATGGCCTAATTCTCTAAAGATCTAAACCTGAAAAGATCCTCAATGTGAAATAAATTCAAATTATTGACTTAACATAATATTATGTAATGTTTAAGGTCAAGGAGTTATAGTTGTTATCATAGGATAGTTTAGACAACTTTAGATATTAGGGTTTCTTATTAAGAGATATGGATATCATATGAGTTTATAATTTTCAGGTTGATCAAAAGTTCAATGTATTATAAATCCTTTTTGAGGCTTTATGTTTCAAAATTTTAAATGATTGATGGTATTTTTAGAGACATTTATTTCTTGAGGTAATTATGAGTTATTGCATTTTGGGAAGAAAAATGAAAGGCATGAGAAAAAATTTGAGGTTAAAATATGTTATGGTTATTTCTGTGTATTTTATCTCATTTTTGTGAATGTTATAAAATTATATTTTTTTTGAAAAAGTACAACACACATACCATGTAAAAAATCATTGCATCGGAGAAGGCTTTAGGAATCATACCCATAATCGAAGTGCAATAAGGATTTATCACCTACCACTAGCCTACATAATGTCCCTAGTTAGTATGACTTTTTATTTTTATTTAAATGAGTTTATGCAATAGAAATAAGTTGATTTTGGGAACTTACATTTTTTCAAATGGATATCTTTGGTATAGGAAAATTATTTGGGGATTAAGTGATAAATTTTATTTTGGATGATTTTCACTATTTTGGGAACCCTATATGCCTAAGGAAAATAGAGTACTATGGGATTTTATTTTAGGAGTAATTGTTAAATTTTATTTTGGATAAATCTATGGTTTTAATTTTTTACTTATGGTAATTAGGTTATTTATGGAAATGGTTAACCTATCTTGAAGAATTTGTGATTAGGTTAATTACTTTTCATTATGAGACTTTAAGAGTGGTCGATGTTATTTGGAGATAAATATTAAGATTTATCTAGGTAGACTATGTGATCAAAACCCTCTGAATTTTGGGTTTCAATCTTAGTTTGGATTATTTTGAGGAATTTCAAGGATAATTATTTTTTTGAATGGTATTTATTGAACTTTGGATATTACTGTTGAGTTTTGGAGATTAAAAGTAGTACTTATCCTTATAAAGGATTATTATTTTTCATTAAATTATATGATCTTGTATAAATAATTTTGGATTGGGTAAATGTTTAAAGATATAATAAATATATAGTTAACCATTTGTGGTTTATGTGAGGTTTTAGAATTTGATTATCATGCTTTAGGTGTGAAAAAATCATCTTAAATACTCATCATTTGGAGAAAAAGATGATTTTTGGTGGAATCCAATTAAAGGATGAAACTTTACTTATCAAGTAAGTAAATTTCCTTATGTTCTTATTTTAAGTATTAAAATAATTCCTCAACTTTATGAAAAGGATCTTAAAATAAAAATATTTTCTGTTTACTTTTCCTACTATGAAATGAAAGACCATTTAACCCATCACAAGTTTGTTGTTCTCTAATTTTTAACTTTCTCATGATCATGTTTTCTATCACTCTCCATCAGAACTTGATAGTAACTTTTTCTTTCATATCCATGTTTTCTAACATGGAATAATTGAATGTGTTATCTTGGGTGACATTTCGACTTCACTTTATTTCTTTTAAAGTGGAAGTTTTGTTAATCCTTTTTCCGATGTGGGAATACAATAAAGGTATTTTGAAGAGTCATTCCTTAGTTACAGAGCCCAAATTCAAATTATGAGGAATCAATTTCCAAAATGGGGGAGAATATAACATCCCAGGTTTTCAAAATGAGTCAACATGTTTTATAGTGTAAATAATACACCACATCAAACTTAAGCGAACAACTAAATATTATTATGTTACCTTATAACCCATATGTTAAAATAGAGGGAATGAACAGTGTTAATTAATTTCTGAAAATATGTTTTACACTTTTATTTAATTAATTCTTTTGTCAATAGTTATTTATAAATGAAAATAAAACCCTTTTTAATTAAAAGAAATTTTTTTGAAAAACTATTTGAATGAAATAAGTGAGTTTATAAAATAATAAAATCACTATTTATGGATTTTATTAATGAAATATATATGTAATTTGTTAAATATAATTTTTAAAATTCATCATATAATTTTTATAGATTTTATGTAAGAACAAATTCATTGTTTTATATATAAAAATTATTTTCCAAAAAAAACATTTTTACCATACATTGATGGAGAACCCATTTTAAATCTAGTTTTTTAGACTTTTAAAAGTTATTTTTAACAAAATAAATTTCTTATTTGTAATTGGGACATAAAAATTTACTATGGTTAAAATTTTGGCATTTGTCTAAGAAAATTAATATTTTTTTATAGTTGAAAATACTGCATTTTAATTCAAAACTGCTTTTTTGTATTATTTATTTATATTGTTATATTATCTTTTTAATTTTTTTAATGTATAATTATATTAATATTTTATAATTTAATCCAATTTTTTTCATTGGAAGTAATTTCACATTAAATTAGATATAAATTCATGTCAATATTTTGATGGTTTTTACTTTTAAAAACATGTTTTCTCATTTTGACAATAGAGATTAATTTTTAAATAATTTATGCCAAATTATGTGTTTTGGATTTGGAAAAAAAGATTTCATATTATGGAATAATTAGGTCCAAATTATGTAAATAGGTCCTTTATATTTTTTGACATTATGAATAGTAACTTTTGTAATAAATTTTATTACCAATGTTAAAGGTAAATAGGGTAATTAAAGGTAAAAATAATATCATAATAATATAAAAAACTACCATAAAAGTTTTCCTAGTTTAATTGTATGAGTGTATACCAAACTTGATCGTACTTGGGTCTATTTTAGTGCCACTTGGAGCCACTTTAATGTGATTATGACACTTATAATCATTTTATTTAAAATAAAGACCAAGATGTCATAATCATGTCTCTCAAAACTAAAAAAAAATTAATATGGGGTTATGAAAGTGATATATTTAACTATAAATAATCATTAGAATGATAAAAATATTACCTATATCTTGGTAATTTATTTATAATTTTTATAAAATAAATAATTAAATTAACTTGTGACATAATGATGTAGTAATTTATTAATTAATAGAAAAATTAAATAAATGATATTATAAATATTAAAATAAATATTATATGACATAATTTATGTCATAAACTATTTATTGGATATATTTTACATGTTTTTAATGATTTTATAGAGTTTTTTTATCCTATCTTGATGTTATGATTTTTCTTAAAAGCCAACTAATGAATAGTGTCAAAAACGATACTTGGTATTTTAACAAATAAAATATTTTATTAAATTATATTAAATTAATAAATATCTATGATTTATAAAAATGGTTATTATAATCCAAAATATTTCATAAATGGAACTTTTTTGGGTCATTTGGCATGTTATGGAAATTAAATTAACCCACAAAGTGCAAATAACATAATAACACGGTAAGATTAAAAAGGGAAAAATAAGGGTTAAACCAAAAACATAAGGATTAAAAAATATTAAAAAAATTTATAATTTTAATTAGATGATTATCATTCAACACCAAATCATATTATTGTATAAATAAATTATTTTGTTACCATTTGTAACTGAAATTTAATTTATATTAATTAAATATTGTAAGAGTTTCCTAGGGGACCCTCCCATCTGCTATAAAAAGGTACCCACTCTCCTCTAATAATCACACTTAAAAAGATTTTTTAGGCCATGATCTGCCCAAAAACCTTCCTAAAATACCTCCCCACATTAGTGAGGCATTATTTTAGGAATAACACCCTTCTTAGGTGTGTTAATGTGTTCTTCAAAGGTGTTCAACTGAAGAAGATGTATCATTTTTAAGTGTTTATATTTTATTTCTTCTTCAAAATCCTCTAAATCCTCTTCTTATAATATGAAATAATTGTAGGATCGAAATATAATATGAGATGCTCAATATACAAGAGGGGGGTGAATTGTATACTTTAAAAATTCCTTTGGAACCTTTAAAGTTAGTTATGAATAACTAAAGTTTCCTTAAGGAAAGGAAAGGGCTAAGTTTAACAAAGATTAAACTAAGAAAATTCACAACACCTCTAATCCCAAACTAAACTTGGAAAGAGATTCCAAAAAGTAGTTTCTGGAAATATGGTTCCGGAATTTGAAACTTAAAAAAAGTTACAATATGAGATTCTACCTTAAAGCGTATAGAATCTAAATGAATCAGAGTAAGTAAGGAAGTATAAGAAAGTTATACTTTCCTTAAGATACAAATTGCAGCGGAATAAAACAAGTAGTAAAACTACTAGTAACAAGTTAATAGTCTTTTAACCCAAAGAGAAGGGTATCCAACAACCTTGGATAAAGGTCCCTTGATTTATACTTTCAAGCAAGTCTGTCTTACCCACACCAGGGTAATCCCTCAATACAAAGATCGGAGTCTCTGTCTTGCTATCCCCGCAAGCCCTCAACTTCAAGGTAGTTGGCAACCTCTATCCTCCTCAGCAAGGAAGCCCTCAAACTTTCAGGTAATCGGCACCTCTGTCTTCCTATCCCCGGAAGCCCTCGAATGTAATCACCAACATTCGGAGTCGCACGAATCTTTGAGAGTTAATAAGAGCTTCTCTCTCTAGAATTCACTTCAACAGCATGTAGGCACAAAACTCAGTCGTTTTTTCAACAGCTATCAGCATTCATCAGCCATCAGCTATCAGCTACGATCTCTTTGAAATGAGCTCCTATTTATAGGTAAGGTTGGCTCCTTCTCCAACGGTCATATTTTCCTTAAAGATCGGAGGGACTTGTACACGTGTCACTTAGACAACGGTTAGTTTATAACAAAACAGACGACATCGTTTTATAACAAAACAAGTGTAACAGAATGTACGACATCGTTTTAAACTCTAACATAAAAGTTCGGAATGGAAACTTCGGAGTGAAGGTTCGGAGTGAATAAATTCAGAGTGTATAAAACAAAGATAATCAGATTCTGTTTAATAGGTGAATTCGGAATGTGAATTCGGAATAGGAATTCGTTATCAGAAATCGTAATGAGAATTCATCATCAGAATTCGTAATGAGAATTTGTCATCAGAATTCGTAATGAGAATTCGTCATCAGAATTCGTAATGGGAATTCGGAATGAGATTTCTTCATTAGAATTCGTAATGGTAATTCTTCATTGGAATTCGTAATAAGAATTCGGAATGGGATTTCTTCATTAGAATTCGTAATGAGAATTCTTCTTCAGAATTCGTATCCTGAATCTGGAATAGAACTTAGTCAAAGTTCATATCCGGAATTCGGAATGAGACTACCTTATAGTTCTTTATCCAGAATCCGAATACCAAACAGAATGATTTATATCAAAGTTTTAATGATTCTGAGAAAATGAATCTGAATCTCATACTTAAGAAAAATATGGATGAAAATATGATAAGGATAATTTTTCTTATAAAATCCATTTTCCTTAAGAAATCAATTTTCCTTATAAAAGCAATTTTCCTTATAAAAACAATTTTCCTTAAGATAAGATGTTTGTGATTTTCAAAACAAGAAGGAATGGAAAAGTCATAAGGAAAACCTTATTGACTCAACAATCTCCCCCTTTTTGGAAAGCACAAACATCCTTACGAAAAACAAAAATCTAAGAAGAAAGAAACATATTAATACTTATCTCCCTTGTTTTAAGGATATATATGAATACGACTAACTCCCCCTTAGGCTTTGAAACTCTAAGGATCGTATTCATATTTCCGGAGTGATATTTCATAACAAGGTCTTTTTTAAGAGAAACTCCCCCTTAAACAAACTCTTATTAGAGTTCTTTTTCCTTGGGTATTTTTTCTTTCTCCCCCTTTGATAAACTCTTATTAGAGTTACTCTTTTTCTTAAGGATCTTTTCCTTCTCCCCCTTTGTGATTTTCAAAAAGAATTGGAGGGAATGGAAAAAAAATAACGAAGTACCTGAAAGATTAGTAATGACAACCAAAAGAAACAAGAGACACAATTTTCATTAAAATTTGTAATCTCAGCAACAAAAAAAATTACAACAAAAAGATCATATTGGGTTATTTCGGATATTTTTCCTTAGACATGAGGCCCTTTAGAATAGTCTTGATCTTCTTGAGGTCTTTATGATCTTCTTCGGCTTGCTTCTCTAAGACCACTATTCTTGCGGATTGAGCTTCAATTATTTCTTCCTGAGCCTTCAACTTTTCTTCCTAAGCTTTCATTTTCTCTTCCTGATCCTTCATCCTTACTTCAAAATCGATCCGATGATCTCTTTCAAATTTCCAATTTTGAGAAACGGAATTGAGCTTCCTATTCAGATCTCTCACTTCCTGAATCCGAAAGTTCTTTTCCTCTGTCAACGTTTCTTCAAAGGATGCAGTCAGCTCATTAATCTTCTTGTCCTCGGTCTCAAAGGAATCCTTAACATTATCTTGAAACTCATCGAAAAGCCTCATCTCTTCCACAGTCTTCTTATACCAGCTTGTCATCCTCTTGCAAGATCTTTTATGAGCTTTGTAACCAATAAAGAAGTTTTTGAACTGTGCCTCAATCTCAACGCACTTATCCATAACCATGGATACGGAGTCTGTTTTCAGATTCAATGCATGTTGGAGCATCTGGCATCGTGAATCAATACTAGAGAAGGTCGGAATGGTTCCTACCAACTTTTTCAAAGACTGAACAACAAAGTCATGTCCCAACAAAGATGACTCCGAATCTGAAATCTTGCTCAGAGAGTTTTCTTCCTCAATAAGATCCAACTTCCTCTTAGAAGAACTACCAGCTGCCTTTCTCATCCTCTTTTCTGAACTCTGGGTATCAGCAAGAATTTTTTTCCCCTTATCTTGTTTCGGAATTGAAACCTGTTCCGGAGTTTTCTTCTCACTATCAGAAACTTGTACAATAAAATCTTCCTCATCAGCAACTTCCTGAATAGAATCCTCTACGTTTTTCATCTGAGAAATATCATGTAAAAGTTGTTCTTCTTCTCCATGATAGGCAACTTCTTCTTCTCCTTTCTCTTCTTCCATTGCAGGAGTAACTAGCTTCGAAGATTCAGCTTCTGAAGTCCGGAGTGATAAGTGTTCTGAAGGAGTTCCCTTGTACTCATCTACTTGTTTTAGCACATCTCCTGTCTCACCACTTCCTTCAGCAGCTTCTTCAACTTGTTCCACTTTCTCTACTTCCTCAGTATTAGTAGCAACAGCTTGTTCCGGAGCAACGAGATTTCTTCCTGGAGTCTCAGGTAGAGATTCAAGGGAGAAAGATCTCGGAACTGGAATTGTTGCTGAAACCATTTCATTGAACTTCAACAACGCTTGGACTGCCTCAGCTTCTGACATTTTCTTCTTTAGCTTCTTCTCTTTTGCTTGCTTTTCAAGCTCATCAGCGGTTTTCTCCTTCAAATCCTTAGCCTCCGTAGGGTTCAATCCGAACTGCGGATCCCCTTCTTTCCTTGTTTCTTTATCTTCTCTCCACTTTGCAACAACCTCATCAGTATATGCTTTCTTCTTCTTAGGCTTTGGAGGTGCGGAATGGACTTTATTAGACTTAGGATCTTCTACTTCTACTTCCACTTGTTTCAGCTTTCTCTTCCTTACCGGCTTAGATGATTCCGGATTAGCAACTTTCGGAGCCACTTCTTCTTGAGGAGGTAGATCAATAAACTTTCCAGACTTCTTGTCAAAAGCTATATTCATTCTTTTAAGAGTGCCATCGCTGAGCAGCATGATCTTGCAAACTCTCGGCTTAGATTTGCAAGCCTCCTTGAAAGACACAAAGCATCGAACAATCAACTTGGAGAGGATTGCTGGATACATAATAATCTGAGCTCTCAGATTCCCCTTCTTCAAATTTTCAATATTAAGAAGAATATGCTTCATCAAGTTAAACTTCCTTAGATTTATCAGGAAATCTAAGATATAGATCTCACTCTTCTTCAAGATATCCTTATCACCTTTTCTCGGTACAATAAGTCCTTGCACCCATAATTCCAGAATCCGGAAGTTTGTTGATAGAGTTGCAATCTTCGGAGCCTTGTCATCAGCCAATCCGAGAGTTTCTAAGGCCTTTTCCTTGTTGAAACTACCCATAGAGTCTGGCAATTCGTGCGAAATAAACTCGGCTTCTCCTTCATAAGATAATCCTACCAAGCTTGCAGCCTTGGTGTAAGAAAGTTTATATGTCTTGCCATACGATTTGAAGGAAAACTTCTCTCTGTCATCTTCCTTAAAGAAAGAAACTGATTCATAAAATTCGATAAGTAAATCAGAATATACTTCATCTTGGTTCCCGGTTTTAGATACTGCAATATCCTCCCAACCATTCAACTTGATGTTCTTTGAGATGATAGAATCGTAGTTGTTGAAGAAATCTGGATGAAGTAACCTTTCCCTGTATACTAACCACTGAGAAATAGGCTTGGTTGAAGACATTTCTTGAGAAGCTAACTCTGCAGACATTCGGATTAGAATTTCTCTGGGAAGTTCGGAATGGAGAAGACTGAAGTTTGGAACGGCCTTAAATCAGAGAGACAGAGATTCGGGACGCGAGAGCTTTGAGATCGATGTGGGACGAGTAATTGGGTCCCCTTTATATAGGCAACGAGATGATGGTTCACCTTCCATAATTGATCTAACGGTTGGAATAAGCTGAGATCAGATCTGACGGTTGAAAACATGAATCCGATATTTTTGAGGTTTTTATTAAAACAAATAATTAAGAAAACCATAATCTGAAAACATAGTACAAGAAAATTCCAGCAAGTAAAATATGACTACGAAAACTTGAGGAAGGAAATCATACCTTTCGGATTGGCTTAGGAGGATTATTCGTAATGGGTAATATAAAGATGACCAAATAAAACTTTTATTACGAAAAGACAAAGTTTGAAAAATTTACTACGAAAAAATTCACTATGAAAAACTCAGTACAGAAAACTCAGTACGAAAAACGCAATATGAAAAACTCAGTACGAAAAAGAAACTAAGAAGGTTCGGTATGAAAATCTGGTTATGAAAGTACCAGTACGAAAGTTTTCCATTCCGGAAATTTTAAATACGAATACTTCCATTCCAGAAGTATTCTGTATGAAAATATCCATTCTGGAAATTTTTCATTCCGGAAGTTCCATTCCGGAAATTTTCATTCCGAAAAATTAGAAAACAAAATTTTAAGAAACACTTTGTTAATCAATCAATCAAATGTAATCCCACTATAAAAAGAATTTTATTACTGTAAGGAGAATTTTTCAACAGAAATTTAATTAAGGAAGATTACCTCACGGTTATCATTCCTAGCTTCTGTTTAATATATTCAAATCTATCAGAAGGAAAAGACTTTGTGAATATATCAGCAAGTTGATCTTGCGTTCCGATAAACTGAAGAATAATATCTCCTTTAGTTTTGATAATATTTTCAAAAATGCTTTTGTTACCAGTCATGTGCCGGGAATATACACTATCCATGTACCATGTATTGTTGCTGGTACTTTCTTTATTATCCTGAAATCAAGAAAAGAATTAGACTTTCGGAATCCAAACTTGTTTGGATCCGGGATTTACAGACAATAAAATTTTAGGTACCCACATCTTCTTGGAAAAGTAAGCTTTGTGAAATCCTAGAGATTGGGTTTTGTTTAAGGAACAATTCTTTGCCTAGTGACCACCACATTGACACTTGGTACAAAATGGGTCACTTTGAGGAACAAAATAATTGTTACTGAAAATTGGTTTTGCATGGGTATAACCAAATCCGGATTTATTTCTTAAAGGTCGTATTTGGGAATACATCTTATCAAAATTTTCTTTACCTTGGGTAAAGTTTGATAAACACTTCTTTAAGGAAAAAATTTCGGACTTGAGTTTTACAACCAAGTTTTTATCCTCAAAATCATTAGTTTTAGAACTAGAGTTAGGCTCGAAAACATTTTTATTAGAAATTACTTTTTCTAATTCTTTAGAATGTTTTTTCTTCTCAGAACTTACTTCCTCAAGATTTTTTGAAATATTTTCAAAATCAGCATTTTTCTTATCAAGATCTTTAGAAAGATCTGATATCTCTTTAGTAAGAATAGAATTCCTAGAATTTTCCTTATCAAGTTTCTTACTGAGTTTGAAATTATCAATCTCAAGAAGTTCAGCAAACCTAGAGACTTCTTCGAAAGTAGGTAAAGTATTTTCCTCATCAGAAGATGATTCTTCATCAGAAGATTTATAATACTTACTATCATTAGAATTTAAAGAAACATTGGTCAATGATTCAGCATTTCGTACCTTAGCCATAAGACAATGATTATCAATAGGCAATTTGGCTATAAGACCAAGATTCTTCTGTCCTGAAGATTCATAATCAGAAGATTCATCTGAAGAGTCACCACCACCGGCACTCCAGGTGTCATTAGCTTTCAGAACTTTCTTAGCTTTGGCTTTATAATACTTCTTTCTGTTCCTGTCTGGATGTCTTTCTTTTCTTTCTTTCTTTCTGAGCATAGGGCAATCTGGTCTAATATGTCCAGCTCTTTTACATTCATAACAAGTAACTTCTCCATCTTTCTTATCCTTCCTATCCTTTTTCTTATACTTGGATTGAAAGTTTCTCTGTCCAGCTATCTTGTTCATCCTTCGAGCAAGATTGGCTAATTCATTTTTTGAGACTTCACTCTCACTAGATTCGGATTGGAAAATGACTTTCATAGACTTGGATCTGGTTACTCTCTCAGGAGTCTTAGCTTTTATCTGATTCGACGTTGTAGTAAAATCAACAGTACCATTTCCATTCTTTTTCTTGATGTTGTCAGCATCTCTCTTCATTCTTGTTTCATGTTGTAGAAGAGTTCCAAATAATTCATCAAGAGTAATTTGAGTGACCTTCCTGTTCTCATCTATAGCTGTTCTCTTGGATTCCCACTCATTGGGCATAATGTCAATTATCTTGTCCACAAGAGCTTCATCATCTAAACCTTTCTCTCCCATAGATTTTAGACTGTTGACAATAGTCATAAATATTTGTTGAACTTTATAGATAGGTTCTCCATAAGGAAAATTGAAGCCTTGGTATTCATCTCTAAGCATAGCTCTTCTAGTCTCAATCACCTTAGAAGTCCCAAAGTGTGTAACTTCTAACTTCTTCCATATACAATTAGCTGCTTCACAAGAAGAAATTTGGCTATATATATTTCTGGTCATTGAACATAGTAAAGTATTGCGTACCTTATAGTTGAGTTGATACTCTTGCTTTTCCTGGTTAGTAAAAGTTCTGACTTCCTTGTCAGGAATTTTATAATCACCAGTAAGCATGACAAAGTTGTCTACTCCAGTATTGATAACAAATGTCTTCATATGATCTCTCCAGTATTCATAATCATTACCATCAAATATAGGTGGTCTTATCGGATTTAGATTGTCAATTGATCCAACATTAATTCCTGCCATACTAAAGATAACTTTGCACACAAACTTGTTAGTAGCTCAGAATCGTAATCACAAAGTTCGGAATGAGAAAAGTTCGGAATGAGAAAAGTTCAGAATGGATAAATCAGAATGACAAAGTTCGGAAGGATAAAGTGAGCAAGAAAAACTTGTATGTGAGTACAAGTATTTCAGTAACCGGCTCTGATACCAAATGTAAGATTGGTATAGAGTAAGAGGTTTCCAACCTCTGATACCAATTGTAGGATCGAAATATAATATGAGATGGTCAATATACAAGAGGGGGGGTGAATTGTATACTTTAAAAATTCCTTTGGAACCTTTAAAGTTAGTTATGAATAACTAAAGTTTCCTTAAGGAAAGGAAAGGGCTAAGTTTAACAAATATTAAACTAAGAAAATTCACAACACCTCTAATACCGAACTAAACTTGGAAAGAGATTCCAAAAGTATTTTCTGGAAATATGGTTCCGGAATTTGAAACTTAACAAAAGTTACAATATGAGATTCTACCTTAAAGCGTATAGAATCTAAATGAATCAGAGTAAGTAAGGAAGTATAAGAAAGTTATACTTTCCTTAAGATACAAATTACAGCGGAATAAAACAAGTAGTAAAACTACTAGTAACAAGATAATAGTCTTTTAACCCAAAGAGAAGGGTATCCAACAACCTTGGATAAAGGTCCCTTGATTTATACTTTCAAGCAAGTCTATCTTACCCACACCAGGGTAAGCCCTCGATATGAAGATCGGAGTCTCTGTCTTGCTATCCCCGCAAGCCCTCAACTTCAAGGTAGTTGGAAACCTCTATCCTCCTCAGCAAGGAAGCCCTCGAACTTTAAGGTAGTCGTCACCTCTGTCTTCCTATCCCCGGAAGCCCTCGAATGTAATCACCAACATTCGGAGTCGCATGAAGCTTTGAGAGTTAATAAGAGCCTCTATCTCTAGAATTCACTTCAACAGCATGTAGGCACAAAACTCAGTCGTTTTTTCAACAGCTATCAGCATTCATCAGCCATCAGCTGTCAGCTACGATCTCTTTCAAATGAGCTCCTATTTATAGGTAAGGTCGGCTCCTTCTCCAACGGTCAAATTTTCCTTAAAGATCGGAGGGACCTGTACATGTGTCACTTAGACAACGGTTAGTTTATAACAAAACAGACGACATCGTTTTATAACAAAACAAGTGTAACAGAATGTACGACATCGTTTTAAACTCTAACATAAAAGTTCGGAATGGAAACTTCGGAGTGAAGGTTCGGAGTGAATAAATTCAGAGTGTATAAAACAAAGATAATCAGAGTCTGTTTAATAGGTGAATTCGGAATGTGAATTCGGAATAGGAATTCGTTATCAGAAATCGTAATGAGAATTAATCATCAGAATTCGTAATGAGAATTTGTCATCAGAATTCGTAATGAGAATTCGTCATCAGAATTAATAATGGGAATTCGTAATGAGATTTCTTTATTAGAATTCGTAATGGGAATTCTTCATTGGAATTCATAATAAGAATTCGGAATGGGATTTCTTCATTAGAATTCGTAATGAGAATTCTTCTTCAGAATTCGTATCCTGAATCTGGAATAGAACTTAGTCAAAGTTCATATCCGGAATTCGGAATGAGACTACCTTATAGTTCTTTATCCAGAATTCGAATACCAAACAGAATTCTTTATATCAAAGTTTTAATGATTCCGAGAAAATGAATCTGAATCTCATACTTAAGAAAAATATGGATGAAAATATGATAAGGATAATTTTTCTTATAAAATCCATTTTCCTTAAGAAAGCAATTTTTCTTATAAAAGCAATTTTCCTTATAAAAACAATTTTCCTTAAGATAAGATGTTTGTGATTTTCAAAACAAGAAGGAATGGAAAGGTCATAAGGAAAACCTTATTGACTCAACAATAATATCACAATTATCCTTAATATATTTAGATGTTATTATGTTAATATCATCACATAAATCCATCTCTAATTTCATTAAATGGGATATGAACATTTTGTTCGTGTGTACGGTGGACTACCACCTCGCGAACTGATATAGTTCATTTTTCATTACCATATATCAAGAATGTTTTTAATGATGTAATAAATGTTTATATATGATATTAATAAAATATTTATCATTTTAAAATAATAATATTTCAATTTTTTCTTACCTTCCATGCACATAAAAAAAATAACGGCGTTCGTGTGTACGTGTGAATTACCACCTCCACGAAGCGATGTGAATTATTTTTATTCACCACATCACTTGTATGATATATATATTTATATTGAAATAATTATTTTTATTTTAATAATATTATGATCATTATATAAATTTAAAATAATAATTACCTTATTTTAATAATGATCAATGAAAAATGGAAACGTTACTCATGCGTACAGGCGACCTACCGTCTCCATGATTATAACATTGTTCATTTTTCATACCATAAATGAATAATTTGATTTAAAAACTATAATTTATGTATAAAAGTGATTATTATGTCATTAATATTATTCTGGAGATGATGTAAATATGACCACATGGACTAGTGAAATCAAACCATGTTCATTTTTAACTCAAGTACCGAATATCGACAAAATGTCCGATATGAACTTAAAGAATTGTATAATTTTTATAACATGGTAATAAGTGATATAAAAGAAATAAAAAACATGAAAATTTTATCAAGAAAGTAGAAATTAACCTATGTTTATTATTCAGGAATATAACTATTGTATGTGATGAGTCGGACTCAAGGTAAGGTATTTCGTCTCAATATCCTTTCATTGAGGCATTTCTTGTTAATATACACCTTTATTATTTTAAAAATTGTTTATATAGACACTATTAAATTTAATATCCATATTTTTATCTAAAATAATTTCATTTATTTTTTTATTAAATGTATTAATTCATTTATATTATGATTTAAATGTTCAAATAGGTATGGGGCACCTTGAATGTTAAAAGATTTAATTATCAATTCATTTTCTTCATGATATTAATTTTCATATGTATTTATATGGATATAAAAGGATTATACAATACATTTTATGACTATTTTTAATTTCATTCAAGGTTTTCAAAAGGAATATTTTTATATGAATTGTTTTAGTTTCTTTACAAACAATAAAAAGACTATTTTTTAACATTTGCAGTGACAATGATTTCTCCGCCATCATAACCATTATTTAATATTTGGATTCCTCTATAAGGATTAATTTTTTTAAAAGGAAAAAAGAAATCCCTTATTCCATTTTTGGGTGTTTTGGTATTGAAATGGTTTTTAAAGTGGATTTACTATTTCAATATCTTGAAATTATTTTTAGTGATTGCAAATGAAATTTTTTGAGTGAAATGTTGATAATTTCAATATTGTATGTGATATGATTATATAATAGAACTTATACATTTGACTGGTGGTTATGTGATAAACCAAATATGGTTGGTTACATGATAAAACAAATTTGGGTGGTTCAATGATAAACTAAGGAAGGTTGGTTATGTTATAACCTCCAACGCATTAGGTATGGAAGTCGGTCGTATGACTATTCCATTTAGTGATATGTGTGGAATTAAACTATACGGTTATTCAATTTAAGTATTATTATGTACCAGGTTACCTTTATATGTTATATATTTATTTCTATGGGTTTTATGGTAATATTTTGGTTACAAAAAGTCTAAGCAATTATCTTGTATCTAGTAAAGAGTATTTACCACTTCTTAATGGTGAAAAGTATTACTTTATGATAAAGTATTCCTATTTTAGATGTTTTCACAAGGCTAAAATGTTTCCTTCTTTTTGTCTCCCCTATTGAGGATTTTATTCCCATCCCATTTTTTAATGTTTTTCATGGTATTTAAAGAATAATAGAGTCAAAGATGGGATAAATATTTTTTGAAAAGGAAAAACAATTATCTCAAGTAAATCTTGATATGAAGATTTAAAAAATGAATTTAGTTTTATCAAATAAATTTTCTATAATTTCTTAAAATTAATTATATTTATTTCATGAAAATCAATAAAAAAATTTATGAAAAGATGTTGTTGAAGAAAAAATTACTTTACTAAAAAATGATTGATTATTTACTAAAAATTTAAAAATAATTTATATTTATTAGGATATATATATATATATATATCATAAGTTATTTAGTTATATTCATAGCCAACATTTTAACATATAGGTTAAAACAATTATATATTTTGTGGGGTGTTTAAGCTCAGTGTTGTGTGTCTAATATGCTATCGAAGATCGCTTTCTTTAATAAAATATCTGGGTGTTATAATATCCTCCTAATTAAATTTAATCATCACAATTTGAACATTATTTAAATAATAAAATATTATACAATTGAAAATAATTTTTTTTCTAGAAACCCACATCGTAAAAATAGCTAATAAAATATCCTCTTGATAAGAGAGAAAAAGGATGCATGAAGGTCATCTGTATAACACATACTAGTTTTCAAAATAGTAGAACATAGGTGGAAAGTAAAATTTTGGACATCTAGGAAAATAATAAATAATTATAGAGATTGGTAGATACCATTTATCATATGAAATTTAATGATCAATAAAAATTTAAGGATCTCAAAATCATAAATTTAATATGAGTGAAAATACCATCGATTCAACATAAATGAAGGTAATAGGATAACATTTTTGTTTCAAGATACTTTTAATATATTTGAGGAATTATTTCACCTTATAGAATAAAAAATAGTTAAATATACTTACTTTACAAGTATAATTTCATCCTTTAGATAATTTTCACTATAATCCCATCATTTTATCCAAATGGTGAGTATTCAAGATTAGTTTTGCTTGCCTGATACACTAGAATCAACTTTTAATGACCACATAACTATAAAATTAATAATCAGTATATTCCACCCATCTTCAGACATTAACCAAAACCAAAATGTTTATAACATGATAAGATAATTCTCCGAATGAATAGGACTTCATATGATGAAATAATACATTAATCTCCAAATTGAATAGTAATACCCAATGATAATACTAAATACTTCCATAAATAAATAACCCTATATAAAAAATAACCTCAATAACATCAACATTAAAAAAAATTAACCTTAAAGGTTATATCATACCTTTTACCTTAAAATCATAAAAATATGGAGATCTCCTTTTAAAATAACATTAATCACTTAGACACCAAATCACATTCCAATCATGTGGTTATCTATTTGATAAAATTTGTGTCCCATTAATTACCTTAATATATATAATCATATAAACCCTAAAGGTTATCAATAATTTAAAAAGAAATTCCCACAAAATGGAAATACACACTTCATGTTAAACCAAATATTTACATACACTTAAACCTAATAAAATACCTCCAAAAATGACGTTAATCACTTTAAGATATCATCACTTAAAACCTAAAAGGTTTGTCTAAGACTTTGAACTTAAAATCAACAATAATATTACAAAAGTAATATGGTATCCATAACTCTTAAGATAACCTCACATTAAAACACCACAATATCCAAATTTATCTAAACCTTTCCTCTAATACAAACTATAACTACCCCAAACTCGCACTCCTAGATCCGTCATTGAAAACATAAAATTTACTTTTCCAGCTTTGATACCTATGAAGGTGACACAAATTTTTATATACAAAACATACTATATAAAAAGAAAAATATTTGATCACATATATAATCAAGGAGTAATTAGGTTTATAGTTTTAGAGAATTTGGATAAACTTGTAACATTAAGTATTCATAAGAAACCGGTTTATAAATATGAACATCATCACCTAGTATACCTAGATATTTATATTCCACATTAGGTCATCATCATCATCCATATGAAACTCTTCTAAACATAATTTGTTCAACATTAAACTTTATACCTGGAGAAAATGAAACATAATAAGGGTGAGCTCAAATGATACATAAGGGTAAATGTAAGAATTAACAATTTAATGTAATCAGGAAGCATAAAAAGATCATAAATGAATGATGACATAATCAAAGTACATGAGTATAACATAAGAATATTCATGGTCATAAATACCTAGATCATAAAACATGAAGACATGGAATTGTATTTAAAAAAGGAAAGATTCATCAGAATAAATAATCACGATCCATGTGATATTAATCTTGATCATAAGAAACATTATAATCCCATAGTAAGAATCGATAAAACTTATTGGTATCTTGGAACATTATCTTCACATCCCTTCTTACAAATGGAATAACCAATATGGTCAATTCCCATCTCCGATGTACCCAATGAATTGGAGGGATACAACTAACCCGCTCATCTTTAGTTTATCACAGAACCACCCTTCCTTGGTTAATAATGTAACCAAATATCCTTGTTTTATAACGGATCAACCTGAAATTGGTTTATAACGTAACCACCAATGATTATAAACAATATCTGAGAATTGTATCATGAATAAAGTATATAGAGAATTTATTTCATCATAAACTCATTGAAACTCATTTATTATTTTCATAATATGATTAAACCATAGAAAAGAAATGGTTTTTATAAAAATATATTCAAAATAAGATTAACCCATAGAAAAAGAACTGGTTCCATAACAATATATTTGAAATATGATCGACCAATGGAAAAAGAACATGTTCTATAGTAATCTCTTTGAAACATGATTATCCAATATAAAATAAATGTTTTACATAAAAATATATTTGAAACATGATTAACCCATAAAAAATAATTGTGTTATATAACAATCTCTTTGAAACATGATTAACACATAAAAAATAAATGGGTTCCATAACAATCTCTTTGAAGAATGATTAACTCATATAAAAGAAAAGGATTCCATTTAAATCTCTTTTAAAAAATATTAATTCATACAGAGAATGAATTAGGATGGTATCATTAAAAAATATACCCATTATAGAATAAGTAAAAAATATAGTTGTTTAAATTAATGAGTTGAAATACCATTAAAACATCATTAAAAAGTTTATGGGAAAAAACTTTTCATTTTGAAAATCACTTTTAAAAACTAAAAATTCATAAAATATAGTGAAAATAGTTTTATTTGAAAATAAAATTTGTAAAATATAAATTAAAATTAAAGTAAATTAATGTACATAATGGAAAGAAAATCCATTCATATCATAAATGTTAAAAATAAGAATTCTTTTCAAAACATTTTGAAAAAGGGAGTCAAAAGTGACCCATTTAGAAGATGTTAAGAAATATCCTTTAAAAAATAGAGGTAAAGGATCATGTAAAATTTATTTATAAAATTATTTTTTTTAGAAAAATAACATTTTTAAAACCACTTTATTGAACATGGATATGGAAGATAAAGATACATGGTCTAAAAGAAAATAAAATATCAATATCACATAAAATGACTTTCTTGATGTTTATTTAATCAATAAGGAAAGAAATGGAAATCAAATATGTTAACCACATTCATAACTAGTGGGGAGGAAATATACATGGTTCAATAAAATAGTATCAAATTATTTCCTCCAAAAAAACCTTGAACATAAATTTGTTTTAGAGGAATGAGATTGTAACATAAATCCTTTTAAACATTGGTAACTCTTCATTCATAATCTCCATGAAATAATAACATAAAATGATACTTTAAATAACATGAAAATTATTATTTTCATGAAATAACATGTCAAGGGTAGTATATACACCTTAAAAATTAATATAGGTTCATATCATAAATATATGCCTCAAAGAAAGAGATTTTGAGATAAACAACCTTATAAAAATCATAGCATTGAATTTTAGAATTAATAAAGGAATAAATTATGTATATAAAATGTAAATCCACATAAAAAAGTTTAAATAAAAAAATATAATAGAAATTAATTTTATACATAATCATAGAATATCAAATCCAATGAAGCAGTAATATTACCCAATAAAAACAAATTGACTTGTGAAATTCTTTACCACTTGGTTACTTTCAAGTGAAATCACCTAGGATGAAATAATTAAAATTGAAACATAAAATAACATTATGTATGATGGATCTATGTTATTAAATTTAAAATGGAAATTATATACCCCACACAATAAAACAAATGGAAAATATGGCATATGTCTCATAGAAGTAAAAGTGAGATGAGAACCCCTTACCTCGAGTCAAGATTTTCCTTATATGTTCTTTAAATACTATATAATAAGATTAAAACAATTATATGATTATTAATAACATTTTAAATTTTTAATAACTTATAATTAAAAAAATTTATTTTTTCAATTACTTATTTAAATATTTAATCAAGTAAGTCCATGTTGGGTGTTTTGAGGATGATCAGTTCATTATTTTAAAATAAATTTGGTGTGTTGATCATGGTAAAATAGTTCATTATTTCAACATCTCAATAATGATGATCATGAAATAATTAACATATTTATTAATAAATTATACTTTTAAAACCAATCAAGAAAAATGGTTATGAAAAATGAACTATGTTACGATCATGGAGATGGTAGGTCGTACATATGCATGAGTAATGTTTCCATTTTTCAATGATAAATATGGAAATAAGGAATGTATTATTTTATCTTTATATAATGATAATAATATCATAAATACCAGATTATTTCTCTAAATATACTTATTTATATTATTCTTTTAATGTGGTTATGAAAAAAAAAGAATTGTATCCCTTTGTAGAAGCAGTAGTCCACACGTACACGAACGATGTTTACATTTTTATGTGTAATAAAGAAAATTATATATTATTTATTAATAATGATAAATAATTCATTAATATCATAACTATTTTATATATATCATTTTTCGCCTCTGAGTCAGCACGTTTACAGGTTTGGGTAAAATGCAAAGAATGATCTCATGGGTGATGGGCATTCATCCGTTATTATAGACAATTTCACATCGCCATAATTGTTTCTACCTGATCTGCATCATTATACTTTACGGGGGATTGGATTGACCCTGTGAGGACTAGATATTTTATCCCTTCTGCATTATGAAGGTGGTTCCACAGTCAAATGGTCCTAGTAGGTGATTGCATGGGGTTAAGTATTTATGAAATTGATCCTCATGGGATATAACTTCCTCAGATGGTCTCCAATGGGTTTATTCATGGTGCCAAAAAAACCCAACGGCCTCGGTATCCAGGATTCATGGACCTTCTTTCCAAAGGCAGGTGCTTTTTGGATGAAAATTTGGTAAACTACACTTAAGGACCCCATTGGTCGAGAGGATTGGAGGTCGGTCTCATCGCACCCTTTTGCGGAGAATTATTGCCTATTCTGGGAATCTTATAGATTTAAGTCATTCTTATATGTTCATTAATACTTGGTTAATTCCAAAAAGAGTGTATCCATGGACTACCCCTGGTTTGTAGGATCATCATGGACATACATGGGTTTGATTCTACGAAGGAAATGTTGAATTAAGCCATGAACTGAGGTGCTGTGGAGTTTATCATCATCCAGAAGGGATAGAAGTTGGATTGATATTGGGATTGGGACCATGATAAGGTCTTCCTATGTATCCTTGTAAGATGAATCAGAGCCGACATAGTTCAGTATGGTTTGGGGCTTACGCATGGAAGCTTCACATCTGAGGAGACATGATTGGGTGAACCCTTTTAGAAGGGAACCCCTTTTGAGCTCAAGCCTTCAAGAAGGCGTCCTACGTATCCTAGTTTGAATAGGAATCAAAGTTCTCATATTTCAAGATGGGTTAGTTGTGTGGATGTTGTAATCATAAAAAATATCTAAGATCATATGATTTATACTTAGTGTGAGAAACAAGAGAATGTGAGATATTAAACCAACCTCACACCTTCTCTCCCATTGACGGGAGAGGGAGGGCCTATGGTGGAAGAAGATCAGGTGACAGTGGGTGAGGGCACATAGCGATTCACATTTCAATGTGGGATGACATTGGGGGTTATGTGGCTTGGATCCTAGAAGGTTATAAACTTACCTCAGTGGGAGTTCCCCAAAATGCACTCTAGAAAATGGGAGGAATGTCACCTCTCATCAAAAGGAGAAGAGAATGTGATTCCTTCGACTGATCATCATTCCTTAATGAATGGAAAATAAAGTGATTGACATTACTCCTTAGAACAGGGAGGTTCATGACAGTGTCCTGAGGTTAGAATCTAGGTTACCATGGGAATGTAGAATTAAAAACATCTCGGGAGTCCATACAGTTGTGGGGAGAGCCTTAATGACTCCACTTACCATGGGTATGTAGATTCAAAGGGGTGAACTAATGCGCCTGATGATCTGATCATACAATTATGGTGGATTTAGAGGAGGCTTTGGCTTGATGTCGGGGGACTGGTTCGCGAAGGATCTATAGAGGACTGGAAAATAATGGATGGGTAAGATTGGATTCGAAGGGAAGGAAACTCGAAGATTCCCCATTATGTGTATTTTGTTCTCATGCGAGATGGGGGGTGATCCCTATACCATAGTGGTATGTGGGTAGAGGGGTCATCTGTGTATCAAAGCAGTATATGGGCTTGGGCATGGAACACTATGTACCAAAGTTGTAAGTTGTTTTGGATGAGGTTTGTCATGCCTCTTTGGCTTCCATCCATGTACTGATGCAATACTTGGTGCGGGGTTCGATATTTATAGTGATTCCCTATGTGGAGCTCTATATTAAAGGAGGTTCCTCGAACCTTTCTTTCATGGGGAGTTCATCCATGAGTAATTTTTTGTTCACGATGAAAACAATTAGGTTTATCGTTTACCCATTATTATTAAGTTCTTTTTTATGGTTTGCGACAGGTTTACCTGTGAAAATGTGGTTTGTAGTTTGAACTTTGTTAATGATTCGAAACCAAAGTTTGAATCCTCTCCAAATTCATTCATCCAACCTCTAGGGTCTCCTTCGTTATTTCTTCATCCTTCCACTTTTTATTCATCCTATGCTCCTTTTATTTAGCATTGGGTGAAATCATATCTATAGCCATACAAAACCATTTGCAGAAGGCCATGAAGAGATATCTCAATCTGCAGGAGACTCGGTCAACTAGGGTCTATGGAGAATGTGGTTCATGTGTCATGGTTCACAGAACCCAGCAGATTTTATTTGTCTGTGAACTGCCGAGTTCACGAGACGGTATGTGGATGGACTTTGTGTGATTGATTTCGCTAATGATGTGGTTTGCGGCTTCCTAGGTTCCATGTCCATCACTCCATGGGCCAGCGCCTCATGGGTCCTTCCTCATACCGATGGTTCGTGATTCATGAATTCTGCAAACCCTTCCTCGTAATGGTATGTGTGTCACTTGAAAATCATGAAAAATAAATTTCATTAAGTTTTTTACCATGTTTGTAATTCAATTTGCATCTATTTTCTTTTCTAGACTTGTAGGAATTCTTTCTTTCTTCTGGGAAGTTCTTGTGGGGGTATTTACTTCCCTTTGAAAAGTTTTTAGGACCCTAAAAATTCCCCCCATCAGAATGGGGTCTATTCAGAATAAAGAGGTGACTATTTTGATGTAGAAGCGGTTATGAACTGAAGTGGTTTGAAATAGAATAGATAGGTCTGGTAGAAGAGGACCACACCTATTTATAGGTTCCCATGTCATTTTTCTTTTACCGTTTATCATGGTGAAAAGTTATCTTGACTCTCCCTCGGATTTCTTTGCATTCGTGTACCACCTCCTTTGTGAAATCCTTATTCGCAAACTGATATGTACATGCCACAAACCGAACTATTCACAATTGATTCCACCCACAAACGAAATTTTAGGTTTTGCGAACTGTTTTTTGGAATTTAGAACTAAAGTCCAGAACTTTTCATAGGAGAATACTACATGATTGGCATGTTCTATAGACCAAACATAAACTGGTGAACTAAAATTTAAGTCTTATTAATCCGAACATAAAATTTTAATCAGAAACTTTTAATATTAGTAAGGAGAGACCTTGGTTCATGGTTTCTTCCTTATGAAACCCCTTTGGTTTTCTAGAAAATTCTTTGTAGGTCGGCACCTCGGGGGTATTTCAAATACCAGTGGTTGTACGTAGTATATAGTTTCCGCATACCACTACAGTTTACGGGAAATTTATTCTGTGTATTGATCAATATGTAGGAAATGGTTTTCATATACTATTTCTCGGATCAATATGTAGATCCACATGTGGACCCTCTTTTAAGTCCCTTGTACATTTTTTTGTAACCTTTATTCAACAATTCTAATTAGACTGAATGCTTTTAGGATTTTGGATCTTTTTGTGCAGGTTGCAATGGATCTTCCATAGATTTTGACGGAATCGACCAATAAGAGGGTAGACATGGTTGATTATACTGAGGACCATCTTCAATCCAACATTGTTCCTAGGGATAGCTTCTTAAAATATCACCTTACCCCAGATATTCTGGCTTTCCCATTATCTGTGCAGTTTCCACTTTATGGATTTGGTCTTCCTGATGACGTTCCTTTTCAATTGGATGACCCCAATACTCCTTTTTTTTTTCTTTTGGAACCACCACAAGGTCATGATCGAGAAAATATTTCCTCATCAGGATAAGTTATATCTACTCTGATTCAAGATAATGTGTTCATATTAAAAGTCTTGGCATGGACTCAGGGCAATCACAGGTGTCGCCACACTGCCTTGAGACTTGTAGCCTAGGAGTACCCATCCATTATCAACCTTTCCTAAGAAAACCCTAATGTTGGGTGGATCACAAAATGGGACCTATGTGCCAAAGGATGCTTCTCTGACAAATGGTAATGGGAATTCGGGGTACAAAAAACCTATTTAGAGTCCCCCAATAAGTTGGAGGTGGTGAACTTATACCAAGAAACTTGGGTCTCCCAATTCACAACTTTCTCTCCTGGTGAAATCCTACTTGAGCTGCTGAGCTGCTGGTGTTCAAGTACCACCACTTTCCATTTCCCATATGGGGAGGTGGGAATCATCTTATGGGACATCTACCATCTCGTGGGGCTCCCCATCCTGGGAAATATATTTGATGAATTTCTTCCATCAACTTCTACTTGGGGCGATACCAACCATGTGTCCCCATTGACAAGGAGACTAATGGTTATGGTAGAGGGATTACTTGATCACCCCCACCAGGATTTCTCTCTTATCCTATTTTAGGATTGGATGTGGTCATTTCTGCAGGTGAATGGTTCTATTCCAAGATCCCACCGCAGTAGAACTCATCCAACCCATCAGTCTCGACAAATTCCAGGGTCATATTATGCCACCCTCAAAGCGGTCGGATATACTGCCTGGGGATATGATCTTCGAATGGATATGTCATCCAAACTTAGATTATAAGGTTTCATTTCCATGTTAGTGGGAGGATATTTCTTCCCATCCTGTGATGTATACACCAGGGTCAGATTTTTCACTCTGATGATGGTGGATACACTGGCAGAGGGTCGACTAGTTAATCTAGCCATTCCAATGCTTGCTCATCTTTATGAGATTCTTGGGAAGATAGAAGAAGATAAACCTCCACATCCTCTAAGTGAACCATTTCAATTTTTGAATGGGTGGATAGTAGAACACTGTTCTTACTATGAATATCGACACACTGCGAGGGTTACTCACTTCGACTTTCAACCTACCCTTCTTAACATAATTGTTGTTCGTCCTGTGGCTCTAAACGATAGTGATGCAGTTAGGCTACTAAATGATGTTTCTCACTTCTTATTTATATCACTCCCTACCCCTCATGGGTCATTAAGTTGTGACAGGGGTGTTTTTTCAGAGGAATGTTCATACATTATCTTTCTTCAGAATGGGATTCTCACTACTCGCATAGATCGAGGGGCCATATCTGAACCATACCTCCCTTACCGGTTATACAAGAAATTTGGGTGCCTTCAACAGACCGCACTTCTTCCTTCTGTTCTGTTAAGGGGTGAATCCCACCCCATAATTATTCGCCAGCTATGGTTTATGATGATGCGGGAAGGTGTTGCAATAGAGGTTATCATCCCTAATATGACGGGATCCACTTTTCTATCATTGGAATATGCTCTGTTATCGGTTTACTATTACTCTGATGGGGTGATGAGAAGACTAATTTGATGGGTCCAAAAGCCTTTAACTATCCTTCACCTCATCTTGATCATGATGTCCAAGCCATATATTCCTTCTTCTATGGTGAGTGTGATGGTCATGCACAATATTCATGTCCCAGTGGTGAGTGTGAAAAATTCACCACCTATTCCTGTCCTAGTGGCTACTATTATGGTTACACCTTCTATTCCTATCCCTATGGTGAGAATATGCTCAATCCTACATTAGATACATCTGGAAGGGGCTTCATCTATGCGGCCTATCTTGGTGGGGTGTGATTCAGACTGCTCCCCTCCTGTGGATACATCCCATATCCCTAATGAGGCTGGCCCCATTAGAGTGTCACCAGATACCCCAAAAGCTATGGTTAGTCCTCCATACCTAGCTCCAATGGTCAAACCATCTGAGGGTAAATAGATCCCTCCATCTTGGTTAACCTATCTTAGGTCCATTCCCACTCCTATAATGACGCTTCCTATCTATAGACTCATTGTAGAGGGGGAGGACCAAGGCCTTGGTTCCGCGGGGAGTCATCAGGCAGAGAAAAAACAGGCATGGCGTTAGTTATGTGCCCTTTCCGTGGATACACCTCATGATACCTTTAATGATGATACTGAAAACTTATAGTTACTATTTACCAAGTTGGGTTCTGGTGGTTTTGATTACCGGCATATACACCCTCTTATCTACTAGATTTTCATATCCGACGAAGACCTCTCTTCATATGAGGATAAACATGCCAAATTCAATTCTCCCCATCATTAGCTAACAACCTTTAGAGATGTTTCGAAGGAACTCGATCATGTGATGGCTGGAGAGGTGAAAGCTCATGAATTTATGATCGCAATAAAGGAGAAGCTATGATAATTTGAGGCTCATGTATCTAGGTTGAAGGATCAACTGGCCTCTTCATATGCCAATTATGAAGCTATCCAAAATAAAGGGCAGTACCTTAAAGTCATTATGGAACGTGTGCACCTAATGGTCAGAGCAGAAGAATATGAGAGGGATTCTTTAGATAAAACTCCTGATGTCCCACGATAATCCGTTTCCTTTATTTGGAAAGGTCAAGCCGAGTCTTTCTATAACTTTCCCAAATCATGATGTACTCATTTTCTCTTGACGCTATGGAGAGGTGTCAAACTAGGGATGTTCCTCTATTTATCTTTGTAAATTGTCATTTTTGGGACTAATAGAATGATTTTTTCCTCCAGTGTATCTTCTTTTACTTTTCCTGTCATTTCAATTAATCAAGATCAACTATATATGAATTATTTTGATCGGGTATTAATTTTAAACTATGATTCGAAACTAGAAAATTGAAATAAAGGAATCATGCTCTAATTTGTTTTCCTAAGTCGCAGGACTCAGCGAGTGTTGTTCAACTATTAGTGGGGTTTCATGGAAACCCTCTCGAACTTTTGTTTCTTTTTCATTATTGCCCTAATGTTTACTTAATCCTATTTGATATAGGATTAGAGGGTATAACATGACTTTTTTTAGGCCACCCATTGTCGTGTTTTGACCTAACAAGATTTATGTCTATTTTGAGTATTTGATAGGTCAACAAATTTTTTCCTAAACCATACATAGTATAGGTTTAACGATCTAGTACTCGACTTTTATCTAGAGGTTCCCCTTTAGGGCTTTCACTCTGGTTAGTATTGTGTCTTTTTACCTAGCAGTTTATAGTCCTACCAATCATACTTATTACTGATGTTTTGGGTTGAATATATTTGACCAAAACATGATGTGGTATCGGCCCCAATGTTAGATTCATCATCTAGGAATGTCCTAATAATATCACACATGAATGAGGGATTTTTCTTGACCCCAACTTTGTGGGTTTTGGATGTATATGAGGTTTGGGAGCTATTTTAGGCAAACAGAGGTAGGAGAGGAATATCCTAAGGATGAATTTTCAATTGTTTGATGGTTTTTTTAGGTGGCATATTTAGAGGCAATGGGAAATGATGTGAATATTCAAAAAAAGGTGTCCATAGGAACCTGTCCTTTCATCTCTGATATACTGGGGGAATTTATAACACTTTGGGTTTGTTTTGAGGTTGGGGACCGCAGTTGGTGGCCTGTATGAGGGAGGATGTCCAAATTTCTTAGGGTAATTTGTATCAGATTTGAATGGGAAACCACTCCCACACAAATTTTACATGTGTAAGGGGGGAATGACGAATGGTATAGTTTAATGTCATACAACTAGGAAAATTGACACCCATTATGGGAGATCATTTCTATATAACCAAAGGAGATTAAATGATTCATCAGTTTAGATAGAAATGCATTTCATATCTGGATATTTAACAGGGAAATATATGATAGTATTTATCCAGGGGTTTCAGAATCCAAGGAGTTAGATGGGACATAAGTATCATAGAGGCATAAAAAAACTGGAAAGGACTCTCTTGGGGATGAATTTTCCTTCGATTGATGGATATTTTTCTGGCAACACATGTAGAGCCACCATGGAATGATATGCAATTTCAAACAATGGTATCCGTAGGACACTATCCTTCCACCTCTAATGGCTATAAAGGATTATGGAAATTGGGACCTTTCAGAACATGACACATGGCTTATGAAATAGGGTTCTCCTGGGAATTAAAGAGAGAATTTCTTTGGTTGAACTTTACCAAGAAACCTGAAAATAAGTGGGGGAATTTGTTTTTCATACGCAGATCAACTTCATGCATATGGATGGGGTATCTTTATTTTACAGAATCCTTAAGAGAGACCTAAGGTGAATCGGGCCAAGATGTTCTGATATATCCAGGACGTGACTAGAAAAAATAATGTTAACAATGACTCTGAGGGTTCTTGAATTAGGAGGGTTCTCATGATTCTAGAAGTTTCTAGGAGTACTGAGGTAGGATTGGAATCTCCTAAGGAATAATTTTCCTTTGGTTGATGTCTGTTTTATAGGCGACAAATGCAAAGCCACTAAGGCATGATGTGCATAGTCAAACAAAGGTGCCCAAAGGACACTGTCCTTCCATCTTCTATGGCCATGAAAGATTATGGAGATTCAAGATTACTCAAAGCTTGGATTTTAATGTATGGAATGAGTGTATCTAGACACATTAGAAACTTTCGGGTTGTGATTCACTCATGGGATCAGGTAATCCCCTACATAGATCTGACTCATATGCAGGGTGAGGTATTCGTCCCATCTTTGGAGTACCCTGTAGTTTAACATCGTATGGCCAAGACCTGGGGTTCCTCATGAGGAATGGAACCGTAACATTCATTTTAGGGTCATGATATGAAAACCAAAACTCCTAGACTGATCTTGCATGATGTCATGGTGGATCCCCTACTGAGGTCCCTAATCTCATGTGAGATATGATCACTGTGAGAAACAAGGGATTGGGAGGATTTAGGGTCACCACTTAAGAATAACATAATAAATTGTAGGGATAATTTTATTCTTAAACCAATTCTATGTAGTTTAAAGTCATGCATTAAGAACAAATTATGGCCTTGTAGTTTAGATTCTTGCAATGAGGACATTATGCTATGAAATTTAGAGTCATGCAATGAAGACATTATGATGTGCAGTTTAGAATCTTGCAGCGAGGAAATTATGTTGTGTAGTTTAGATTCATGCAGTGAGGAAATTATGTTTTTCATTTTAGAGACATGAAGCAAGGACATTATGTTGTGAAATTTAGAGTCAAGCAATGAGGACATTATGTTGTGCAGTTTAGATTCATGTAGCGAGGACATTATGCTTTGTAGTTTAGAGTCATGCATCGAGGACATTATACCATGCAGTTTAAAGTCATGCAGCAAGGACATTTTTTTCACAAATACCATAAATAGTATTGAGTTACTCGTGGTCGGGATATTCTGGAATTCTATAGACATGGGTGATGATAGAAGGTGTAAACCATATTCCTAGGGGGGATTGGATCATAAAGAATGACATGGGGCTTGAATCCATTGGGCATACTGAGGTAGGATAAGACTCTCATGAGGATGAATTTGTCTTTGGTTAGTGGTCATTTTTTATGTGACATATTCAGAGCCACCAGTTCATGATGCGCATAGTCAAAAAAATGGTGTCCACAAGACAGTGTCCTTCTAACTCTGATGGTCCTGAATGTTTATGGGTACCCAATCTTTCCTGGAGTATGGAGTTTGAAAAATGCAAAATATGTGTCTAGGAACATAAGAAATATCCAGAACATGATCATCCATGAACTACTAATGCTTCTATATAGATCTGACTCATATGTAGGGGGAAGCATGATCTTTTCAATCCTTATGAGTGTTTCAATTCAAACTTGGAATTTCCAATATCTCTTTAAATTTGTTGTGTTGGAAATTGGGGACATATGTGGGATCTCATAACATTGAGAATTAGGCTTCACATGACTCTTGAGGAACCTTATAGTTTAGCATCGTGCGATTAGGACCTTTCATGGATTCCCCTATACAAGTCTGACCCATGCACGTAGGAAGGGGAATTGTTTTTTTTTTTGGGTGGCTGGACCGAGATAAAGGATCTGGGCGTCACTACTTATCCCACTCATGAATGGGAATCAAGCCGTATGTATTCGTGAATGTTCCCTATGAAGGTCTAGTTCACATGTTGGGACATGATAGGACATTTTTTTAATTGATTGTTGGGCATGGATGTTAAATTCGGCTGTCACTACATATCCTGTAAAGGTAGGAATCAAGCCACATGTAGTTCGAAACATTCCTTGTACCGATCTGATTCGAACATTAGAGTGGGGGAATTTTGGTTTCATCTACTATAGGTGTTGGTTCTATCATATTAATCTATAGTTTGTTTATGGAAGGACCGATCCTAATCTCATGTGAGTTATACTTTATGGTAGAAACAATGAGTGACAAATATTTCCCTCATAATATGGGGAGATTGAGGATACAATAGAGGAAAAAAATTCATGTGGGCGATAGCGTGAGATCGATGGTCGAGCCAGCGCTATGTATCACACTAATGAATGAGAATCAGTCCATACATAGTTATTCGGGGACCATGTAGTTTATTGTCATGAGATTGAGACTATTTATGTTATGGGGTTTAACATCTTACTGCTAGGATGCTATGTTGTGCATTTTAGAGTCAGGTAGTGATGACATTGGCATCACAGTTTAATTTCGTATTGTAGGGACTAATACCATATAGTTTAACATCATGTGGTCATGATGATAACTCATAGTTTAGGGTCATAGATTTTAGACCATATACGTCATCATTATGAAAAGTACTTATTCAGAAACCTTACATTGGTGGGAGTCGTGATAAGTTTTCCAACCATTGATATCAAGGAATATGCTCCTTTGGAATAGACCATTTGTATGAAATATGGTCCCTCCCACTTTGAATCAAGCTTTGAGAGATTCTTCCCGACTATCATCGGGGTTCTTAGGACTAACACCATCTTTCCTTCGAGGAAAGACTGAAGGGAAACCTTTTTGTTGAAGGGTCATGTGATCCGATTTTGGTAAACTTCCAAATGGTGGAAAGTGTGAATCCTTTTCTCATCCAACTACTCCAACTCATCAATCCATTTTTAGGATTGCACATCCATGGATATTTGATCACAAATGGCCACATGGTGTGATGAAACTTGAATTTAAATGGGAAAAACCACCTCTACCCCATATACTAGTGAGTAAGGGGTTGGTTGGGTGGCAGTGCGGGTCGTGGTCAAGTAATCCCATAAAGCATGAAAGAAATTGTCTGGACATGATTTCTTATCCTTATCTACCATATTCTGGAGTATGTCGGATAGAGTCTTGTTGAAATCACTTAACTTCCCATTGGCCACTGCATGGTAGTGGGATGAATGGTTGTATTTGATTCCATACTCCTGGTATAACTTTTACAAGTCAGTAGAGCAGAAGTTTGTTCAATTTTCCATCAGTATTGTATGAGGGACACTAAATCTTTTAATGATGTTGGCCTTCACAAAGCTAACAATTCTTTTTCCCATGAACTCTTTAAGAGGCATGGCTTCGGCCCATTTGGAGAAAAAGTCAGTTGCTATGAGAACGAACATGAATTGTTTGGCTGTTGATGGGGGGATATGGTCCCACAACATCCATCCCCCATATGGAAAATGGCTAGGAGTACTTAGCTATGTGAAATAGCTTTGGGGGTTGGTGAATACAATTAGCATGAACATGGAAGGAATGAAACTTATTGGTGAATGTGGAAAAATCCTATATCATAGCGGGAAATTAGTATCCAAGACTTCAAATTTTATGTGAGAGCTTGGTTTCTGATTGGTGTACTCCACAAGCTCAAGTGTGCACTTCTTTCATGGCGTCGATAGTCTCTTCTCCATCGATGCACCTGAGAAGGACTCCATCAAGGCCTCATTTGTGGAGAGATTTTTCTTGGTTTGCATTGTTTTATAATACAAAGTTGACTTCCTACCTCTGGATTAGTTATCTTCCCTCCCAATCTGGTGGGAGTTACCTCCTCTAGAGATAATTTTCAATGGGATTAATCCAGCCGGTGGTGTGACCATAAGGATAAAAAATGGGGATAATCTCATCTATTCCTTCCGTATTGTTCTGAATAAATGGCAAGACCATATGATAGTGGGAAATTATGATGACTATTTCATCCTAGTCTAGATCAGTCAGGGTTGTAGCGGAATTTTCCAATGCATCATCTTGATCATTTTGTGACCAGGGGACATAGGTCAGCATTGGCTCTGATGGAAATTCTTCCATCAGTTCTCGAACATGGTTCATCAAAGTTATCAATACCTCTTTCTTAATGGAATAGTCCTGATTAACCTTCATTATGACATGTTTTAATCACCTTTTATCTTTAGGTGTTCAGATCATGTATGAAGTCCTAGCTCTGGGCCTGTAGTGAGGGCCTGGTATTCTTCTTTATTATTTGTGCCTCCCTATGAAATTAGGAAGGAGTAAGGCAAGACAGACTTCTTGAGGGATATGAGTATAACTCCCAGTCCAAATTTATTGACTATGGTATCCTCCATCCTTTTCCCTGTTGGGATTCTGGAAGCACTGTTTAAGTACATTTCCAATGCCTGTGGGCCTTCTTGGCTGAAGAACACTTCTTTATCTGAAAGTTCAGCATCCAACGGGGTTGTTTATTCCAAGGGGTGCTCTGTCAAGAATTTTTCTAACTCTTTACCTTTGATGGATTTTTGGGGCACTTACCATATGTCAAACTATTATAGGATTATTGCCTGCAATGATAGGCCTCCAGTTAGCATGGGATGGTTGAGGATTTACATGATCAAGTTTGTAGCAGGAGACCAGATGGACCTCGTGGTGCTACATGTAATGCCTAAATTTCTTAACTGTGAAGACTAGGGCTCTGTAGGTCTTTTGTATTCTTTAATATTGACTCTCAACATCAATCATTGTTCGACTGTGGTAATAGATATGGTTCTCACTATCGGCATCATTTTTCTGTGCTAGGAAATCACTTAATGATCGTTCCATGGCAGTTATGTACAAAATGAGTGGTGTTCCCTCAGCTGGAGGAATCAGATCCAGTGGTCTTAGGAGATATCTTTCGATATTGTCAAATTTGTCTTCACAATCATTATCCCACTCATATTCAACCCCTTTCTTCATTAAATTGTTGAAAGGTAAACATTTACCCACAAGGATGGCTATAAATCATTGGATGTATGTCAGGTTCCCCTAGAGACCCCTAAAATTATTGAGGTTGTGAGGTAGAGACATGCCAAGGATGGATTTTGTCTTCTTAGGTTCATATTCAATGTCACGACGTTGTATGAAGAAGATGAGGAATTTCACATAGGTAACACCAAAAGTACACTGTTGGGGATTCATCTTTAAACTTTGTTGTTACAATTTGTTAAAGATATTTTCAAGATCTATCATGTGGTTTGAGAACTGTCATGATTTAACCACCAGATCATCAATGTAGCACTCGATGAGTTTTCCCGTGAAGGTCTTGAAAATGTGATGCATGGCGCTCTGATATGTAGCACTGGAATTTTTTAAACCAAAGGGATTCACCTTATAACAGAACACTCTTTGGGGCCCCTGAAAGCATTAGCTTCTTTATCTCTTTGATCCATTCAGATCTAGTTGAATCCAGAACAGCCATCCATAAAAGAGAGGTTATCATATCTGGTAGTCGCATCGATCAACAATTCTATGATTGGGACGAAGAAATCATCTTTCGGGCAGTGCCTATTGAGGTTCCTAAAGTTAATACAGACTCTAATATGTCCATTCTTTTTTTTTGATAGAGACTATGTTTTCCAGATATATTGGATATTGGACTTCCTGGATGAAGTTAGCTTTGATTAGCTTATCAACATCAGCCTCTATTTTGGAAGCATGTGTCGGGTGGGTCATTTTGTCTGCCTTTTTATAACCACGATGGTCTTTTGGCCGACCCAGATGATGAGTGGAAACCTCAAGATCAAGGACTGACATTTCTGTGTAGTTCTAGGAAAACACATCTCTATTCTTTTTTATGAATGAGGTATATGCCTCTTTCCCCTTGAAAGGTATAGCCACACTAATCAGAGTGGGGCGCGGGTTGTCTCTGGTGCCCAGGTTTATCTCCCTAATTTCATCGATTGTGGTGGAGACACCTTCTTTTAATGTGGGGGGGCATCTTTGAGGTCTTCATCATCTTCTTCTTCCTCCTCTTCATCATCATATTCCTCTTTTGATGGAGATAGGATTCTCGATATTTACTCTCCAATTTTGGGATAGAAATCATCTTATACCTTAGTGTGTGAGGTGAGAACTATTTGGGGTCATGAGGATGGGCAAGGAGTATCTTTGTTTGGGATTTCCCTGATATCATAGGAGTCGGTGTGCTCTTCAGTGTCTTTGGAATTGGAATCCATAACGAAAATCATGAAAACAACTCATTATGTATCCGATTTTGAACTTATTCATTCAACCTAGTTGATGGGTAATGCATACTCTTCTCTAAGTTGTTTGAGATGATTGATGGGAGCTATTTCCAATCCATTTGGGTTGGTGATCCAATCAACATCATCATCCAAAGACGACTTCTCTTTTAGTTCATAGAACCCCACATCGATGTAATGCAACTCACATGATTCGAATGGGGATTTATCAGTGTGAAATGTCTCATTTTTTCCATTAGAAAAAATATTTGACACACTAATGGTATGATGACGGAATTGCAATGTGATGATGCATCCAGATTCTCCCTAATAGGACATCAAAGTTCGTAATTTTCCATACTACCAAAAACTTGGAATCAGACACGAGGTCTCCAAGCCAAGTTTTAAGTTTGATTCATCCCAAAAAATTCTACTCACATTTTTTATAACCCAGTAGAGTTGTGGTGTAGGGTGTTAGACTATCCTCATCAAAGCCTAACCAACGATGTATTCTCAGCAAGAGGAGGTTGACCCCAGAGCTATTATCGATTAAAATTCTTCAAACATCAATGTAGTTTATCTTACAGGTCACATATAAGGGTTTGTTGTGCCCTTTCATGATGACATTTTCATCCTTGTCTGTGAAGTAGATGATTGCATGTCATTGATTGGGATTGGTTTCCATCCGATAGATTTCAGTTGCTAATTCTTCATCCCCAAATTACCGGGGACTTACTAAGACTTTAATGAGTGCCTCCCTACAGTATTTGGATAGGTTCAAGGAATACAGGATCAATATATTTTACAATACTGAGGCTATCTACATCATAATATCATATATTTTTCTCTAACGGTCATCACCTCCTGGCTCGTGGATTCTCTTTCATGGGCTCTTTAGGGGATTGATCTTTGGACGTAGACAGTCCGACCTCTATGATGGGAGATGATGACACTATTGTACATTCTGAGTTTGGTCGAACCGGTCTGCATGTATGCCTTGGGTGATTGAATATCTGTTCTTCCTCTGAAGGATACTGCAAGATGACTGGGCTCATATTTCTTTTTGTGGGGGCAGAGAAACATTTTGATTCATATTGTTTCTGGTGAAGGGTTCTTCTATGAGTTTCCAAAGTATTAAGGGTTTGAGATAGGGTGTGAATAGGAGTTTGACTCCTGCCACAATCATGCCTTCCTGGAAACCCTCGGCCTCTACGACCTCTTCCTCCAGATCTCCACTCAGACATGGGGAATTAAGGTTTTTGGTTGTATTCTCCATCAGAAAAAGGTTCCATCAAGTGAATGACATTAATAGAGTTCAATGTCAGTTCTTGATCCAACAGTGATTCTGTGTGACTATCTTCTTCTAATGGTGCCATTTGGCAGCGCGGTTCTCATTTTCTTGTTTGGTGGGGTGATTCTCATTGTCCCAAGTATGCTGGCATGAAGTATGAAAGTGTCAAGACTGGCTTCATCTTTGGTTCTAGCTCATTTTTTTTCTCCTACTTTCTACCCTTCTGGCCCTCAGAGAACTGAGGGGCAAAGGATAATGGTCGTGTTGCATCAGTAGATATTGGGTTCATGGTTGGTTGCTTAAAATATTCCTAGAGGATGCCATGATCTTGGTTGAATATTTTCCAATTCATCCAACTATCAACAAAATTCGCCTTTTTACTGGTGAATATTTTCTATTCCTCTTCCTTTCTTGGGTCTATGGTGGAGACATACACCACTTGTGCTGCTGGCAGACCCAACTTGACTTATCTTGAATCCACCATCTTTTGTAGGAGATACTTAAAGAAAAAGTACTCTTGGATGGTGTTCCCCAATATTTGGTTATATGGACAGTAATTTGGATAGTCGTCGAGACCCACTTCATCAGCTCGCTTTGGCTCTGGTAGCTGAAGCAACTTGCAATTCATGGAGGCTATGTCGTAGCCACCGACTTGGTCATCTCAGAACGAGTAGACTTTATTTCTTCATTCCTAATATGAATTTCATTTAGCATCCCTTTATCTCATCTTGTCAAGGTGGGGGTGGATGTTGGTGTTCAGGGGGTCCCGTACGATTTTTTGGATGCCTAACAAGTGGATCTGGTGCCAGGGGTGGCTTAAGCATGACAGAAGCCTCTTCAACATTTCCTATTATTTTTTATGGGGTTGATGGGTCCACCTAGAACTTATCATTGGTATGATGGAAGGATTATTCTATCATTTGAGAAATGGAAAAGAAATCTCGGAACCCACTTGTGTACTTCACTAGGATGATCAGTGTTTTCAATTAATCATGGAGGTTATCGATGCACATAGCGAGCATTTCATCATATGAGAGTGGTCAGTTTAGGGAGTAATTAAGGCCTTTGAATCTAGAAATGAAGTCTGAAACTCTTTCATTATCTCTCTTATTACAGATCATGAGATCACTGACTGTTGTCTTAGGGAATTTTGAACAGAACTAGAAGAAAAACTATCGTTAGAGATCCTCTCAGTTTGTGATTGAGTTATCTGGAAAGCTAGTATACCATACAAAGATTAAACCCTGTAGGGTTCACATGAAGTACCTGAGTTTCAATGCTTCTTGCTGATCCGGGGTGCCCTTCATGGGATCATAGTAAGGGGCATAGTGCATTAGGTGTTGTTCCGGGTCTCCTGAACCATTGAACATTGGGAATATAGGGTTTTTGATGTTTGGAAGTGGCATAATGTTACTCAACCAATCAGGGTAGGGTTTGTGCTCTGGTTGTATCGGAGTAGTCCACCCTTCCATGGCTTCTAGTCAATCCATCAATTGATCAATAGTATTCAATAGCCCTTGATGCATATATTGTCCGACTTGAGCATGGGTGGGTGTCATAGGAGGAAAAGATGGACATGTTGGGCCTACTGGAATTTGGGGTGGAAACCCAGTTAGGGGTATCCTTTATGGGTTTTCTTGAATATACTCTGGCTATTTTCCCAATGGAGGGTAGTCTTGATGGTATTCCAGGGCTGGATTTAAGTAGTTTGATGGTCCCAGTGATGGATTGGATGCACATCTGATCTTGACTTCATTTATTGGGATGAGTGCCTATGGTAGGGGCACCTCTTATGGGAACACTTGTTGATTTTCCTCTTGAGGAACAAATACGGAAAGATAGCTCCCTCGATGCAGCTTGGCATTGATTCACTTAATATATTTCATTTCTTCCTCCTTCTTGGAGAATATTTCCTTGAGAGTGATAGACACATTATCAGGGGGAGGAGGAGGTGGGTCATAGATAGCCTGGGATTTATTCTTCTCCTAGTTGGGGATTCGTGTGGGAGGTAATTACGAATTAACTAAGGGGTGCCCAAATTTAGGATAACTGTTCGGTTCTAGGTATGAACACCATTAGGCTCGATGTGTGATGCCTCTAGGAGGGAACCATCTTATCTTGCATCATCTCCCTTTGTATCATTTCATATGAGATATGTATAGTTTATGTTTACCACATTCACTGATGCATATTTCATTTGTGGTGGTGTACCCAGTGTCGAATGATAGGAAGGCTTTCTATGTCCTTTGTTGGAATTTCTCCTTCCATTCTGTAGTATTCTTTAGGTTTCTTGGTAAAAATCATCCCAAAGGGAGCCCTGGTCTGACCTCTTAATGTGCCTTCATCCTGAATGGTATGACCCATAAGACGAGGTGGAACAGGTGACCTCTCTTCTCATCGTTCTTCCCAGATAGGAGAAGATAGACGTCCGATGTGCGAGAACTTAAGGTAAAAACGCCCTTATCTTTACGGGTTGGGGTTGCTCCCATTCTTCCTCTAATTTACTACGGCCTGGATTTTTTTGTCTTACGGGGGAATTTTGAGTTAAAAATTACCCTATCCTTGTGGGTTGGGTTTGTTCCTATATTGTAGCAGTAGTTGCCTTTATTTCCACCATTTTGATTTCATTCTATCTCGCACAGGTGTGAGCCGATTCTGGCACAGATATGTACCAGATTTATTGGCTTTCGAATAAATGATCATTGCTTGTTGGTTGGCTTCCCTTAGGAGGAAATACTACTGGATTTTCTCAGTTGGTTGGATCAGAAGATTTTTTATTTCTTGTTCTCGTTAGGCCTGATGCTTTTGAGACTTACTCTGATCTGGTTTTTGTTTAGTATTCTATATTTCTTGAGTAGGGATTTAATTTGATTGTTGCCTTTAGTTAATGACATTGCAAGATTTCGTTTCCAATGAGGTCTTCTAGATTGGAAATAGGGTGAAGTGTAGAGCTCCATGTTCTCCTCATCCCTGAATATGAACTCCGGACAAGGCATCTCCAATGAGGCAACGCAACTTGTGTAGAGCGTGGAGGCAAGATAGTTCAAGGTTTTTATTTCACCTTTCTGATCGTAGCTACCGTATAGACAGGAGGGATTCCAGGTCGATTAGATATAGAAGCTCTCCTAATATGTTGACATGGTCTGCATACCCTTCATAGGGTAATAACTTTTCTTTTAGTTGTTGAAGATTCATCCAAATATTGATAAACTTTTATGCCTATATTCCTCAGAAAACTCCCTTGGTATGTCAAAGTGAGAAGTGGATGTGGGATAATATGTCACTAGTATACTATCCTTAGCCAGTTGTCTTATCATGAGAAACATATCCTACTGTTATTCTTATAGGGACTCCTCTATTTGATATGCCCACCTTGACTGCTTCTTAATAATTTTCTTCCAAGCAGTCGGGCTGGTAGGAGCCTCATTGATATGAGAATGGCATGGAGGTGGCTTAGAAGATTAGGGTGGCCCCGGACCACCCTCTAGTTGAGAAAGTATATCACTTGTCATAGATAGAGTGTATGATATGTCTGAATCCATCTTTTCAAGTGAATCATCATAGGATGGCTTTCTCACATTTGTACCAGAAAGGGGAGGGCCTTCTTACCAGTGAATTTTGTTTGTGGGGAGTACCTTTGAAATTGGTGCTACAATGGAGAGGGCTATCATTGCAACTTGATTCCTGACCATGGGGAGTGTCCCTATGGCATATAAACTAGGGAGGAGCTTCAGGGAAAACTAAAATTAGGGGAGGACCTTCTTTAAACTTGATTTCACTGAGGGGATGACCTTCTCGATGCCTGCTATGATGGAGAGGACTACTATCACAGCTTTATATCTGGATATTGGGAGAATTCCTATAGTGTACATCCAGCGGAGGGCCTTCAGGATGTGCTGCAATGAGGGGAGGACCTTCTCATTGCATTATGTTACTATGGGGTGGGCCTTCACAGTAACTTCCATTATGGGTAGGGCCTTCTTAATGATTGTTATCATGGAAAGGACTACCATCAGGACTCAACGTCCGACTATATGGATAAGCATATCTACAACGTATACCCTGGAGAGGACCATCAGGGCAGACAACAGCAAGGGGAGGACCTTCCTGCTGACTGTTCATCAGGTCAAGGAGAGGGCTACCCAGACACACATTAGGAGATATGCTCTCATGATCGATCATTTCGGAACCATGGAGTAATCCCCCATGGGTGCTCTGGGGAGGACCTTTAGAGCTGCTGGTAGAAACATTATGGGGAGGGCCTTCACAAATTCTAGTGCCACTTACATAATTTGGTAATGGAATGAAAGGGTTTTGAGCCTTTATTGATATATGTTTGAGGTCATCAAGAAATCCAACTTACAGCATAGTAGGATCAAGTATGAGCTCTTCATTTTCTAGTTTCCTTTAGCGCATTTCATTTTTGGACACTCTCTTGTGGGTAATCGGGGTCGTCTGTTGTTGGTAATGGCCTTCATATATGTGTCTCTGTCGTTTTGGGTCCTGTGATGTTGTCAGGATACACCGATGGAAATCTTGGGTATTGGTAGGGATATATGCCTACCCTAGAGTGGCCACTATGTTGAACTGGTGTCCCCCCAGTTGGAATGGGTATTTGTTCTCAATCTAGCTATTTTTGTATCTCGGGATATTTTCATGAACCCTTCTAGACTAGAAAAGAGATGAAAAAATTCTTTGTACTGACTAACCCATCTTTCCAGTAAGTCATTCCATTCAAGGAAGTTGGGTCATGGGCTTGGTTACTCACCTTTTTTGTAACACCCCAAGCTTCCACAGTATGTTTCCCTTTCAATAATGCAATAGCTTTTGTTGTACGCAACTTCGAGATTCTAACACATCGCAACCAATCAAACTAGTCTTTATGAATAGTAATATCCACTTTTTTAAATTTTATAAATTTTGTCTTTCAAAATGGACTTCATTTTTGGATTCAAAATATCGTAATTAGCTTAGGGTGAAGTTTTGGTATTTTTCTGAAAACTTTCAATTTTTGATGAATAGTGAAAACACTGAGTTATAGTTTAAAACCAAATTTTTATTTAAATAATTATTTATTTTATTTAAATTTATTTTAGGTCAAAATAGATACATAATTCTTATATAAGTTCAATGTAATTCATTGGAGTCAGTTTATAATAATTTTAGATATATAAAAATTTTATTAAACTTTTTACCGTCTTTTACCCACCTCCTAGGAGCATTTGCAAATTTATATAAAACTTAATTTTACCACTTATGTGAATTGAATTTAAAAAATACAAGATACACGGTTGATATCAGTAATTAAAATTTGGTTCAATGAGATGAAAATAATTTTTGGTGAATAGTAACTTTTTACTTTTATTTACCACGGTTAAAAGTAAATAGGGTAATTAAGGGTAAAAATGATATTATTATTACCCTAAAAAATTCTTAATTCTATTGGATAAGTTTAATTCGACCAAAATCAACCTTAGGAATAAAATATGATCATTTAGGTCCACTTGGATTAGATTAGGACATTTATTATTATTTAATTCAAAGAAGATTTAAAAGCATTAAAATCGAAGTTTAATAACTAAACCATTTTAATACAGAGTTATACATAAGATAAATTCGACTATAAATATTCATTAGAAATATAAAAATATTTACTACATAATGGTGTTTTATTTATAATTTTTATACATTATATAATTATATTTATTTATGACACAATTATGATGCAGTAATTACCATATTAATGAAAGATTTAAATAATTGATATTATAAATAACGACATAAATCTAATTTGAGACTTTTAATGAACTCCACTAATTTTTTAGGTTAATATGACATGTTATGGTTTATTAAATGTATTTTGTTCGAAGTAATAAAGTTTTTAGGACTTTAAAAAAATCAATTATTAAATAATGTCAAAATTGACATAAATGAGTTTTTAAAACAAATACAATATTATTGGTTGATATAATAATCCTAAAAATCTATGGTTCGACCAAAATACTTATATAATGATAGGTGTTTGGTAATAGACCACCGTGTACCAAAGCGGTACATGGACCTGGATGCAGTCTGCCACACCGCCTCGGTTCCATCTGTGTACTGATGCAGTACGTAATGCATTGTTCAATCTGTATAGTGATTCCCTGTGTAGAGTTTCATATTGAAGGATGGTCCTAGAACCTTTTGTTCACAAGGAGTTCATCTGTGAGGAATATTTGGTTCGCTATGATAACAATTTGGTTCTTAGTTTAACCATTATTATTAAGTTCCTTATTTTTATAGTTCAAGACTAGTTATGCCTGTGGAAATTTGGTATGCGGTTTGAACTTCATTGATGATTAAAAATCAAAGCCAGAATCCTCTCCGAAATCTTTCTTCCAACCTCTAGAGTATCCTTTGTTCTTTATTCCTCCATCCTCTTTTTCTTCCTCTTGTAATCATTTTATAGAGCATTGGGTAAAATCATATCTATGGGCATGAGACACAATTTGTGGAAGCCAATGAAGAGATATCTCAATCTGTGGGAAACTTAGTCAACCAGGGTTTGTGAAGACTGCGGTTCATGAGTCATGGTTCGCAAAACCCTACCGATTTTCTTCGTTCGTGAACTATCATGTTTGTGGGATGGTATGCGGATGGCCTTCATGCACTTGATGTCGCTAACGATGTGGTTCGTGACTTCCTAGGTTTGTTGGACATTACTCCATGATCCAATGCCTCACGGGTCCTTTCACATACCGGTGGTTTTTGATTCATGCATTCCAAAAACCCTTTTTTTTATGGTACACTGGTCACTTAAAACTCTTGAAAAAATCAATTTCTTCAAGTTTCTTCCCAAGTTTGCAATTCAATTTGTATTCATTTACTTTATTGGACTTGTAAAAATGTTTTCTTCCTTTTGAAAAGTTCTTATGGGAATATTTACTTCCCTTTTTGATTTTTTCAGGACCCTATAATCATATATATTAATTAATATTATACTTATTACCTTCCATGTAAAGAATTATTGAAAAAAAATCACATCGCTTTGTGAGGTGGTAGTATACCATACACACGAGCAATGTTATTGTATCTCCCATGGAATAGAAAGTAAAAGACTTATATTTGATATCATGAATATATAATTAAAAATAAGTTATAAATATCATATATATACTTTAATTCCATCATTACAACAATCTGTGGGAGGTGATGATGGAAAATGAATGACATCAATTCACGATGCGGCAGAACTTTGTACACACGAATGATGATTTTTTATCCCATTTGATAGAATATGAGATGTATTTAGGTTATTTCATTAGTATAATAACAAATAATAATATAGGGGATAGTTTTTTATCATATGAGAATATTTGAATATGATTTCAAGGAGCTGGAATATGAAATGAAACTAAAAGTCATAGTGAAATTTTTTTACCTCTTCTCAGACCACCTCTTTAGGATTATACCTATAGTATTCCTAGAATGAACTTATGAGAAAATAGGGATTATATTATAAGGGGTGGAATTTTAGAAATAACTTGGGAAGCTATTTTCCAAAAAAAATTAAGTTGTAAATAAGAAACGAGATGGGGTGACCTTTTAAAAGTGAGGTGAGTGTCACGCTTGTACTTTTTGAAAATAAAAAGGTGTACCCATGTTTTTCATAGGTCATAGGGTACAAAAATGGATAATTATATATAATTAGACATTATAAGATATAAATATCTTCATAAATTAGTGTTTTGAAAATCTTTATGTCATTTTGACCCATATATTTTTAGTTTAACCCTTAGTAAACCAATTTTCAACCTAATTACGGTAATGTATTTTTATTATATTTAATATTCATTCAGGTAAAAAAAATTAAGTTGAACTTATTTTATAATATAAATATTTATGATTTTAAATATTTAATACATTTTATGAAATTCAATTCACATAATTTTCAATATTTAATTTAAAATTAAACCTGTAGACGCGACGAAAAAGCAGGTTTTCAAGAAGTGTATTTTTAAAAGAAAAGATAATTTTATATTAACTCTATGAATAATAATAATTAATTAATTAATATAAATTAATATTATAAATTTTAAATTTAATTTAAATAATTCCACTTTATGGGTTGTTATAATTAATTAAAATTGAGAAAAATTATGACCTTTAAAATAGTTTTAAGAAAAATCCCATTTTTAAACCTAAAGACAAACTTATACTAAAATAAAATATGAATTTTATTCAAAAGAAATTAAGTAGAATAAATATAACTAAATTATAATTATTTTTTTAAATAATATTAAAAACATAATTTTACTTTTAAATTTCATAATTTATTTAAAAGAAATGATATGTTTATAAAAATCAGTATTTTTCACTATTCACTGGAAAATCGTTATTTTTTGAAAAATCGCAAAAATTCACCAAAAGTAAATTTTGATATGAAGATTTAAAAAATGAATTTAATTTTATTATATAATGTTTTTAAAAGTTTCAAATATTAATTATAATATGTTTATCATGAAAACCAATAAAAATCATTTTTGAAGAAAACATATTTTTGGAGAATAAATTTACTTTACTAAAAATTGATTAATTATTTACTTAACATGTATCAATAATTTATATTTAGTAGTACACACACACAAAAATATATATATATATATATTTAATAAAATATTTAATAAGATTCACACTCACCAATTTAATGTCTATGTTATAACAGTTATATATATCGTGAGGTGTTTAAGCTTAGTGTTGCATGCCAAATACACTATCAAGAACTGTTTTCTTTTCTAAAATAATATGGTGTTATAGGTTCAACAATAAAAAAAATTAAATATTATATAAAATTAATATTATTTATTGTATGCGAGTTATAATCAATTTACTAGTCATCTACATGGACTAAATCTTGATAATCCGGAAGACTCTCCTACCCACGATCATTTTCAATCCAAACGAGATCAACCTATTATATAATATGTCCCTCAGAAATTAAATGTATAATTATAAGGACCTGGACTTTTTACATTACATAATCTTTAATTTGGTCAATAAATCACTTCCTTTCACATTGAGTATTTTTTCAAGTTTAGAGCTTTAGAGAATTGGGACATAATATATTTATAACATTACACATTATTACAGCATGGATACCATAAAAACAGTATTCATTTCTTGAAAAATATAAAACTTTTCAAATAAAACATGATTTCTTTCATAATTATAAAAAAATTTAAATTGGTTTCCTTCTTTTTCTTACAAATCCTTATAACCAGTTAAAATCATTTAAAAACATGTTATGAGCACAAAAATCTCAGTAAGGGATATAAAAAAGAAGGAAAGAGCACATTGGTCCATGAATACTTGTAACATATAAATTTTTTTTCAAAAGACGTACTTGTCACCCATATATACTAACTTTATGTAAAATTATAATTCCACAAGATCCACACAAAACATAAGAACATAAACAGAACCATAAAGGTATCTTGGGGAATTACTTACACAATCTTGTAACCCTCTTGACTACCTTATAATTTTTAACCCTCACGGCTACCTTACAATTTCTGTAACAGTTGCAGTTACACTAGGAGTAACCATACATCCAACCTCCAACCTACCCATACCAAATGTATTATAGGGAGATATAAGTCCCACCCTTCATCATAAAAAATTCCCAAGAACCAGAACATAATCATACAATATGAATAATTTCATAAAAACATTTCTTTTGAATTTTGTAAAACAGAAGTTTAAGAGGATTTAAAAAGGAAAATCCCCATAAAATATTATATAATTGAAGATAAACCAAACAGAGTGGATGAAATATGTATAAACTATATAAATACACATAATTAAATATAATATAATCTTAATTCATCACCCAAACAATTTAAATACCATAAAAATAATGAAGTATAAGGTTAACCCGAAGGATGGAAATCGAGTTAAGAATTCCCTTCCCTCGGCTTATTCTTACTTAAAAATCATTTAAAACACCTATATAATGGTTAAAAGAGTGTTATTAATATATTAAAAAAACATATTTATGGTTATAATAGCTTATATGATCATTTAATTATATCATTTCACCCTTTAATTATTTTTATTCTGTTCCTTGCATTGTTTTGGGTGTGTTCATTACATGGTTCCCATGATAGTTTCATGATGGATATTCTTGTAAATTGGAAGTGAAACTCTAGAATTATAATGGAATGGTATTTAAATATTTATATAATAATAAATTATACCATTTATCATTTTGAATTTTTATATCAGTTCGATTCATAAGTTAAAACATTATTGATATTTGTTTAGGTCATTTTAGTGATTCTTCTATCATAAATAACTCATTTGTTTTATAAATTAATACATGTGTATAAAATGATTACATAACCTTATATAATATATAATACATAAATTATAATCTGTTTCAACCATAGAAATGGTTTCATGACCAATATTGAAGAATGTAAATGAAACTGAAATCACATCATATGTGATGTGGGTAAATCGACACATCAGGGACGGTGTTCTAATTTCTTGAATGAGTGGGAGAGGACAACAATATTGATGAGTAATTTTACATGAAAATTAGAAAATATATAAAATAAAATATTATGGAGCTTTCATGCCTCTTGGATAAGAGTAGTGGAAGATATTATAAGAATAGAAAAGGAAATGAAAGGAAACACATGAAAATGAAAGGAGATTCTTTCTCCTTGATCTCTTCTCCTTGAGATCCTCCTTAAGGTCTTTTGTTTTGGCCTTTTTATGAGACCAGAAGCTCTAAGAAATGAAGAAAATCCTTGGTATTATTATTTTTTATAAATTAGGTAAGGATCAAGGCTTGGGTGGTGTGTGAGGAAGGGGGGAATGAGGGTGGTATTTATAGTAAAGGAGAGGAGGTATTTTTCATTATTTTAATCATTATTATAATATTTTTTCCCAAGAATAGGATTAATCTTAATTTATGTGACCCCAAATAGTCATAATGGCATTAAGTTCAAACCAAGTGGTCTTACATCACTTATGATGTCATAAATAGTGTATTTAACTGACAATTTTAATATACGGTATTTTACCGTATTTCACTATTCATCAAAAATTCAAGAATTTCATAAAAAAATCCCAAAAAATCACCCTAAATATTTTCTGACGTGTAGAATTGAAAATTGAAATTCATGTTTGGAAAAAAAAACATCTAGATATTATTAATTTAATTGTTAAATAAAATCATACTTAATATAGAAATTACCAATTTTAATTCTATAATTGCTTTTATGTCACATTAAAAAATTAACCAAGATGTCATTATCTTAAATACATAAGAAAATAAAATAATAATACAATTTACTATTCATTAGGGTCATATTACTATTCATAAGGGTACGTTACTATTCACCAAAAAAACAAGTTGGTTCCATCAGACTCCAAATAACTTACTGAACAAAATAGCAAAAGACTATTCTTCGAAATTCAAAACATAGAATCAGAAAAAAAATAATTATGTTTAAAGGATAGTTATAAATATCTACTTAAAACATTGTTTCATGCATTTCAATTTTTTTTTGAAAACCTTGTGATGTTACATCATCCCCACCATCTAGAAATTGTGTCCTCGTAATTTTATTTACTGATCAAACAAGTGAGGGTATTTTGGCCTCATAACATTTTTAGACTCCCATATTGCTTCTTCAACCATGTGGTTTTTCCAAAAAAAACTTTTACATTTTGGATTACCTTATTCTGCAATACATGCTCCCTTCGATCAAGAATCTGAATTGGTTTCTCTTTATAAGAAAAGTTCTCTTCTAACTGAACTACTTTTGTGCTCAAGATATGAGTTGAATCTGACACATACTTTCCCAACATCAAAACATGAAAAACATTATGTACCTAAGATAAACTCGGAGGAAAATCTACTTGGTATGAAACTGGTCAAACTTTCACTAGGATTTCAAAAGGACCAATGAACTGCGGACTTGGCTTCCCTTTCTTACCAAAATGCATAACACTTTTCCAAGGAGAGACTTTAAGGAAAACATGGTCACCTACCTCAAGAGATAAGTGTTTCCTTCTATTATCTGCATAACTTTTCTGCCTACTCTGAGCAGTCCTCATGTGCTGTTGGATAATCTTTACTTTCTCAGCCACTTCCTCTACTAATTCTGGACCCATACACTTTCTTTCATCAACTTAATCCCAAAAATCTAGAGTTTGATAGTGCTTCCCTTACAATTCCTCAAAAGGTTCCATCTGTATACTAGAATGAAAACTCTTTTTATAAGAAAACTCAACTAAAGAAATATGTTGATCCCAACTTCCCTGGTAGTCCATTGAACAAGATCGAAGAATATCCTCCAATGTCTGAATTGTTCATTCTGACTGCCCATATGATTGAGGATGAAAAGTTGTACTGAAATTTAATTCTACTCCCAATGACTTCTGAAGGCCATTTCAAAATTTATAAGTGAACCTAGGATCCTGATCAAATATAATGGAAAGAGGAACTCCATTTAACTTGACAATCTCTTTGAGGTACAGTCGAGAAATCTGGTCCAAATACATTGCATCCTGAATAGAAATAAAATGTGTAGATTTAGTCAGCGGATCAACAACAACCAAAATCGTGTTGTTACCTCGAGAATTCTTAGGTAGTCCCATCACAAATTCCATGGATACATTCTCTCATTTACACTATGGAACAGGAAGAGGCTAAAGCATCCCCTTCGGTAAATGTTTCTCTTCTTTAACCTGTTGACATGTCAAACATTTCATGGTAAAATCAATAATATCTTTTCTCATTCCATCCCACCAATAAAACTTCTAAAGCTCTATGTACATCTTAGAACTACCCGGATAAACTAAAAATGTATAACTATGAGCTTCACACAACAAATATTTTTCAAATGGGAAACACAAGGCACACACAACCTTTTTCCAAATATTAACAAATAATTTTTATGAAGGTTAAATTCTGGAAACTTACCCATTTTAACAAATTCTACATTTTTCTATAGCTTATGGTCTTCCGTCTGTTCTTTCTTAATTCTGTATGATAATGTTGAGTTCACTGAAACCAGAAAACAAAACAAATTTATTTCATACACCAACAAATTCTAATCCAAAATTCATCAATTCATTAATCAAGGGATCATGTTTCAAATGTAACAGGGTTAATGATGCATGATGTCTCCAAATCAATGCATCTGCTACATTGTTTGATTTTCCTTGATGGTAATTGATCATGCAGTTATAATCCTTTATCAGTTCAATCCATCTTCTCTACCTCATGTTTAATTCCTTCTGAGTGAATATATACTTCAGAATTTTATGGTCAGTGTAAATTTGAAATTTGGCTCCGTATAAATGATGCCTCCAAATTTTCAAAGAAAAAAATCACAAATTCCAATTCTAAATCATGTGTCTGATAATTTAACTCATGAGGATTTAGTTGCCTTGAAGCATAAGAAACTACCTGAACATTCTGAATTAAAACACATCCAATTCCTTTCAAAGAAGAATCACTGTAGATGACAAACTCACCATTTCGAAAAGGTAAGGACAAAAATAGAGCATTCACCAATATCTTCTTCATTTCCTGAAAACAAACATCACATTCTTCAATCCAAATAAAATTAACCCAATTTTCATTAACTTGGTTAGTGGGCTAGATACCCATGCAATGTTTTTAACAAACCTTCAGTAATAACCTGCTAATCTAATAAAAATAAAAAAAACTCTGTAACATTTATGGGTCTTGTCTATTCATCAACCACTCTTGTTTTGGTGGGATCAATTTTTATTCAATTATTATTTACAATGTTCCCATGAAAAGAAATTTTTTGTAACCAAAAATCACACTTGCTAAATTTTCCATGCTGTTTCTTTTCCTTTATGTTTTGAAAACAATCCTTATATTTTTTTCATTCTCTTCTTTACTCTTAGAAAATACTAGAATGTAATCAATAAACACAACAAAAAACTTTTCCAAGAACTCATGAAATATTATATTCACAAGATTTGTGAATACAGGAAGTGCATTAGTTAACCCAAATGGAATAATAACAAATTCATAATTCTCATATCTAGTGTGAAAGGCTATTTTGGGATGTCATCCTCCTCTACCTTCAGCTGATGGTATCCAGATCTCAAGTCAATCTTAGAAATGTATTGAGATCCTTGGATCTGATCAAACAAGTCATCTATATGAGGAAAAGGATACTTGTTTTTAACAGTGATATTATTCAAAACTCTATAATCAATGTAAAGTATCATGGAACCATATTTCTTTTTAACGAACAAAATAGGAGCACCCTGTGGTGAAGTGCTAGTACGAATGAATCCTTTATCAAGAAAATACTACAACTAATTTTTCAATTCAAGAAGTTCTATTTGATCCAAACGATATGGTGGTTTTGAAATTTTATTAAAATTAGGAACTAAGTCAATTTTGAATTAGACTTCTTGATCAGGTATGACACTGGGTAACTCATCAGGAAAAACATCAAGGTATTCATTTACCACTAGCACATCATTTCCCTTATTTTTAATAATACAATCAAAATAAAATTCATTTCCATATTTCAATATTTTCTATCTTCCTGATATATTATCAATTGTATGGGTTTGTTCTTATATATAAACTAAAACTCTTTCTTAAGAAAAACTTCTTTACCTATACAGTCAATCTTATCATGATAAACAGAAATCTAATCCATTCATAGAATAACATCAAACTCAAATAAGGGAAAACAATAAGGTTTGAAGGTAAATTCTTTCCACAGACAACAATAGAAATATTCTTATAATTCCTCTTTTCTATAATATTTCCCCCAGGTGTTTTAAAATTAAGTTCTGATCTTATTTGTTGAGGTGATATTTCCAATTTAACAGAAAATTTCATAGAAATAAAGGGATGTGTAGACCCTATAATGAAAAAAAATTTAGTAAAATCTGAGTAAACAAAACAAATACCTGATACAACTTCATTGGATGGACCGAAATCTACTGACCTAGATTCAAAGGATCTCACTACACCTTTCAGTTTATATTTTGTCTTCTTTGCATCATTCAAATCTCTCTTTGGGCAAGGATTTTTATAATAACACATCTCACCACATTTAAAACATTTAATCATTTTCTTATCTGGATTAGTCTTAAGATCATATTTATTACAATATCAGGCCATATGTCCAAACATACCACACAAAATCACTTCCCAGTTTTAGTAATACATTCCCCTGGGTGCTTTTGGGCACACTTCTCACAAACTAGAAAATAGATTTTCTTACCATCAGATTTATTTGGTTAATTCTTACCCATCACTTTCCATCTAGATATCTTCTTCTACTTATTTCTAAAATACACGTGATCATTAGAAAACTCCATCCCTAACCTCTCTGAACATCGGACAAGTTTCTCATAACTTTTGAATCCACATGAGGACAACACCCTTCAATACCTTGGCTTCAATCTTGAGTAAAAGCGGTTGATTTTTCTATCAAGATCCAAAGTAAGATTTGGAGCATATCTCACTAGTAAGGTGAATTTATTTTCATAAAAAATCACTAAATATTCCTCCTTTTTCTTCAATTCAAGGAATTTATTCTCTATCCTAATTCACACCCCCTTAGGAAAATATTTTTCAAGGAAAATACTTTTAAATTCATCCCACTCTAAGCCATCAATATCCTCTCTATCCCTGATATTATTTACCATTAACCACCACTGATCAGATTCACCTTCAAAACAATAAATGGAAGGACTTAACTGTTTATTATATAAACATCCCATAACATCAAATATCTTTTCAAGGGCTTTAATCCATCCATCTTCCACTACTGAGTCTGAAGATCCATTGAAAGCAGGAGGGTGTTGTCTCATATAATGTTCCACTATTGTCATGTTCTGTTGTGGTACCTCTGTTTATTCTCTTGCATGGATTCCACCACCATTAATTTCCTACATTATCTTATCCATTACAATCACAAACTTCTCAGTTCCTATCCCTACCATATCGGTATGCATATTTAGAAGGATATCATTCTGTCGGTGCCTCTCCTCTTCAGCTTCCTTGTTCCTTCTATAGACAACCATTCTGAAAAAACATATATTAGTCTAAGAAACATGTTAATATTTAAATTTTATAACATTTCAAATTAATCATAGAGTAAAAATAATTTATGGTATTCTATTAACATCAAACTAACCCCTAATGTTTTCTTAACCATCATCTGATACCAACTATAAAGACCTGGCCTTATTACATTACATAATCGTGAATTTAGTCCTGAAATAACTTCATTTCACATTGAGTATCATTTCAAATTTATATATTTAGATAATTGCTACATAATACATTCATAACATTACACATTATTATATATTGGATACCATAAAAGTAGTATTCATTTCTTGCAAAATATAAACCTTTTCAAATAAAACATGTTTTCTTTGAAAATTATAAAAGCATTTCACTTGGATTAATTATTTGCATTACACATATTTATAACCTATTAAAATCATTTAAAATTTTGGGATGATCAAAAAAATCTCATTAATGGATATAAAAAAGAAGGAAAGAGCACATTAGTCCTTGAATACTTGTAATGTATGAAAACATTTTCAAAAGACATATGTATCACCCATATATACTAACTTTGTGAAATATGAGAATTCCAAAAGATCCAAAAAAAACATAATAACATAAGTAGAACCATAAAGGTATATTGGGGCCTCAATTACACAATTATGTAACCCTCTTCTCAACTTTATAATTTGTAACCCTCACGGCTACCTTACAATTTTAATAACTATCGCAGTTACACTAGGAGTAACCATAAAGCCGACCTCCAACCTATACATAACCAATTCATTGGAGGGAGATATAGGTACCACCATTAATTATAAACAATTTCCAAGAACCATAACATAATCATACAATTAGAATAATTGCATAAAAACATTACTTTTGAATTTTGTAAAATATAATTTTAAAAGAGGAATTAAAAAGAAAAGCCCCTTAAAAATATCATACAATTAGAGAGAAACTTAATAGAGAAAATGGAATATGTATACACTATGTAAATAAGAATAATTTAAAATAATATAATTATAATTTATCACACAAAAAATTTAAATACCATACAAAAAATGAAGTATGAGGTTAACCCAAAGGATGGAAATCGGGTTAAGAATTCCCTTACCATAGGTTTTTCTTACTTCAAAATCATTTAAACCTCCTGTATAATGGTTAAAATAGTGTTATTAATATCTTAAAGAAACATATTGATTTTTATAATACCTTATATGATCATTTAATTACATCATTTCACCCTTTAATTGTTTGTATTTTGTTCCTTTCATTGTTTTGGGTGCGTTCTTTACATGGTTCCCATGATCGGTTCATGATGGATATTATTGTCTATTGGAAGTGAAACTCAAAAATTTTAATTTTATGGTATTGAAATATTTATATGACCATAAATTATACCATTTATCATTTTGAATTCTGATATGAGGATGAATCATATGTTAAAACATTATTGATATTTGTTTAGGTCATTTTGGAAATTCTTCGATCGTAAAAAACTCATTTGTTCTATAAATTCATAACCTGTGTATAAAATGAATCCATAAACTTATACAAGATATAATACATAGATTATAATATGTTTCAACCATATATATGGTTTTGTGACTAGTATTGAATAATGCAAATGAAATTGAAATCACATCATCCACGATGTTGGTAAATCGGCACATCACGGATGGTGTTTTAATTTCTTAAATGAGTGGGAGAGGAGAAGAATATTGATGAGGAATTTTCCATGATCATGAGAACGTACATAATATACAATATTATGGAGCTTTAATTCCTCTTGAATAATAGGAGGGTAAGAGAGTATAATAAAAGAAAAGTAAATGAAAGGAAAACACATGAAAATGAAAGGAGATTCTTAACCACTGATCTCTTCTCCTTGAGATCCTCCTTAAGAAATTTGGTTTTTTCCATTTTATGATACCAATATCTCTATGACTTGGGGAATATCCTTGGGATGATTATTGGGCATAACTTAGGTAAGGCTTAGGTCTTAAGAGGTGTGGCAGGAAGAGGGGAATGAGGGTGGTATTTATAGTGGAGGAGAGGAGGTATTTTTCATTATTTTAATCATTATTATAATATTTTTGCTCAAGACTATGAATAATAATAATTAATGTAACCCAAAATAGTAATAATGGCATGTTAGTTCAAACCCATTTGTCTTACCTCATTTATGATGTCATAAATAGTGTATTTAACTGATAATTTGAATATACGGTATTTTACCATATTTCACTATTCATAAAAAATTCTAGAATTTCAAAAAAAATCCCAAAAAGTCACCCTAAAATTTTTTCGATGTTTTGAATTATAAAATGAACTCTATTTTTTAAAAATAATTTTCTTAATATTATTAATTTAATTTTTAAATAAAATCATACTTATTTTCGAAATTACCAATTTTAATTCTATAATTGTTTTTATATCTCATTAAAAAAATAACCAAGATGTCATTATATTAAAGCCTTAAGAAAATAAAATAATAATACAACTTACTATTCATTAGGTGCATATTACTATTCATAAGAGTATTTTATTATTGACCAAATAAACAAGTTGGTTCCATCAGACTCCAAATAAATTACTGAACACAATTGTAGATGACTGTTTTTATAAATTCAAAACATAGAAGGAAAAAATATTTAAAGGATAGTTATAAATATGTGCTTAAAAAAATGTTTCATGAATTTCAATTTTTTTTGAAAACCTTGGTATTTTAAAAAAATTGTGCAATAAAATGTAGAGAATTAATTCTAAGGTTTCATATTTGATATTAGAACTAAAAATCATTAAAACTTGTGAGGCACCCATCCACACCCTGATTGTCCCTTCCTTAACCATATGTAGAGAGCCCAATCTCCCCCAAACGTCTCAGGAAAATATTGAAGAACCATCCTGGGAATCTAAGAGACCTTAAAAACATCAATTAATTTTTATGTGTGCTTAAATTAAGATTTTTTATTCATAAGAGGGTAATTTTATATCATGGATTGAGCATACTGAATATTTCTCTTTTATTGATTTTTCAGAACCAGGAATCATAGAACCATTTAGAAAAATCTTGAACTTTGAGTATGTACTGACCCCTTACACTGAAATAGAAAATTTTTTGGTTGAAATATATTTTCATAAGGAACCAATTATTTCTAAACATGTTTTTTTATGAAACTAATTTGGATTTCAATTTTCAATCTTCATTCAGAAATTTCAACCAAACCAATCTCAAACTCAAGGTCTATCCTATGTCTCTCAAGTATTCCTTTATAAGGGATAACCAAAAACATTGGATTTTAATTTTATACTATTAAATATAATGATGAGAAAATTCTCCCCGATTTCCTAAGAAATATTATTAAATTAATTGGATGGGCCCTTTTCAATATTACTTATATTAACCCATACCGTGGGACCTATATGATTGTTCTTGAACCAATTTAAAACGTTTTCCACCAATCCCAATAGAGAATAAATAATAATATAAATGATGTGGTGAAAATTATAATCTTTAAAATGTTGAAATTTTGTATTGGGTAATTTTGAGGGGTCTATTTCAATCTAATGACTTTAAACTAAGAAATTTTTGGGTGGCAACCCAGCTTTTTGGTTTTTGTTTGTTTTTATTTTACTAAAAAGATGTTTGTTTTTAATATATCTTTTTGTTTTTGATTATTTTCTAGTTTAGGGAACTATATGCGGTATCTATGATGCTCTGAGGTTTCTTTTCTATGATATTTATCTATTAAATAAGTTATGGATTTTTAATGGAACTGAATTCCATCAAGGATTCAAAGCTCAATCATCAATCAACAATGTGGAGTCTACATGTGACATAAACCCAGTGTGATCAATTGCTTACTATTTGTTATTCATATTCAAACTTGGTGATATTGTTATGTGATTTTATTTAAAATCTCATTCCTGTACTTTTCCCCCAATTTCATTATAATTATAAACTCTATTTTCCCTAATCATTCACCACGGAGAGAAGTACAATTTAATATTGGAAGAGTGAAAGTCTGAATTTTTTTTAAAAAAATGGAAAAAATGGGATTTTATGGAAATTTTGATTATATTTTACTTTCTTATTATAATTTACATTATAAAACATAGAAACTAAATATCCATTGATTTATAAATCCTTTATTTTAATATTTATTCATGTTTAGGTTCATGGGCATAATTTTTTTTTGTATAGTTTTCTGATGTTATTTCTCGCTATCTACCTATTCATCTATTTAATAAAAATTTCACATTTCACATCTGTTGTATTGTGGGTTTATGTTTGAGTTATTTAGATACATTTCTTATCACATAGGATTTAGGATCACTTTAAGTTAAATTTGAATATTCAAAAATAATAATAAGATAAAAAATAAAATTGACCACATAGATCAATGTTTTCTCCCAATGTGTGGCACTCAACACTTGAGGATAGTGAATCCAAAATTTTCTTACCCGGAGCTAGTATTTACATATATTTTATAGATAATATAATTGAAATAATTTTTATCATTTGAAACATGAGGATCAAGACTCCATATATGTATTTCACGAAGTTATCCTTTTCATCACTATTATGGTTCTAAAAAATTCAAAAGAAAAAATATAAAAAGAAAAAAATAGGAAAAAATAGGTATACATAGGATAATCTTCTTAAGTTTTAATGTGATTCCCACCTATAACTTCCATTTATTTTACCCTTCAATAATAAAATGGACCTCATTTCTTTTAGGGTGCACAACACATCTTCATGCTTAATTGGATTTGGATAAAGGATAATGGTGAATTTGTACCAAGTAATGGGATTAGGTTTTGGTTATTCTTCTGTGATTTTACATTTTTAACTTATTTTTATGGCATTCATGATTTTTTATGTGAGTTTATTATGTTAAGAATTGTATGTTAAAACATGTATGGAAAAGTGGATTGAATTTTGACCTTTATTAGTTTTCTAGGGATTGGAAAATATCATGTTTAGGGTGTTATTGGGCACTTAAATTATATAATTTTCATTACATGATGATGAATTTTCATGTTCTTCATAGTCCATAAAACCTCTAGTTAATTTATTTTATAATTTCAACATCATTTCTCATCATTTGTGCAATTAATGTTTAAAATGTATTAATCTTGGACCATTTTTTCATCAGCTTGTGGAACAATATATATCAATTGTTTTAATTTTAAATTTAGGATCATAAATTTCATTATCTCTAGAACATTTTTTCTTCTTTTAAAAATTAGAGATTCACAAAGAATGATGATCATATTTGGCCTCCAATATAAATATTTTTGGGAAAAGTATATTTTTACCTAATTCTATTAAAATGGTTGTGGAGCCTATATAAGAAGTAAAATGATGCTGAAACATTAACTAACTATTGAGTCTATCATGGAAACAATTTCATTAAACTAAAACCATGGATAATTCAGTCATTTTTAGGGAGATACATGTAGCCTAATATAAAGGCTATGTCCCAAAAATCCATCTCACCATTTTGGGATTAACTCATAAATAGTTGATTCAATTGAGATAAAAATTTTACATAATTTATATGAATTTAATATATATATATATTTTTTATTTCTACAACTAATACCAATTTGGTTTCCATAATATTCATTCTTGTATATCAATGAGGAGAGATAAAATTCTTTCATTGTGCCTTGGAAATGATGTGAAGTTAATTCTCCACCCCTTCCACCAACTTTTGACATAGCCTATTTAATGGTTCAAATTTTATGGTGGTGTATCGACCAAAGGGACTCCAAATATCTATTTAAGGTGTATTTTAGGATGAAAATGAAAGTATTTTGTTGATTATTCTTCATGTAATTTTATGCTTCAATTTTCTCATTTTCGTTGTCTTCTTCAATTGTAAGTTATTTTAACTCACTCTATATTTCTATATAAAATTTATTTTTCCTCCATTTTATGTCCTTTTTCTTAACACATATATATTTTTTAAATATTAAATTTATTCACACAAAAAAGTGTAAATTTATTTTTACAATGATGGATTTTATTTTATTTCATTCTTTTTATCTTCTTCAATTCTGCACCTTTAATCAAACTTCTTTCCTCTGTCAAGATAATTTACTCAATATAAGGATAAAAATTTTATATTTTAACTATAGAGAGTTTAATGGGGATATATTTGATGTTATTTCATGTGATTTAATATTTAAATCAATTCATTTTTTAAGATTTCCATTCGATGGCTTATTTTCTTATTCGTATTTACTAATTTTAACAACAAAACATTTTGAGTGATAGTATGATCCAGTTACTCAAAGTTCTCATTAAAGTGATCCTCTAAATGAATTAGTGATGATACTAATAATTGAATAGGAATTAAATTATAGAATTATGTTGGAGAATTAATTCATTTTATGGAAACTTCTTGAGTTACTGAGTTGAAAATTCATAAGAAGTCAAATTCATATAATCTATTTCTAAGAACCTACAAGGACTGACCCAGTTTCGTTAATTATTTTAGATCAAGTATTTGTGTGTGTTCATTTATTCTAATTATATCATTATTTCTTTAAATCAAACCAATACAATTATTTTTCCACTTCATATCCAAACCCTCTAAAAAATATAAGTGTCTTAAGGTCACTTTTAGTCCCTATGGATTCGCCCCTACATGTACAACAAAAACCACTTCTACTTGTATGGTGAATTTAAGAGAGACTAGTAACTCATTTATTTCCATGGTTAACTCCTAAGTTTATTTATTATGTATTATTTCCATTTGTTTCAAACCTATGCATGTAAATTTTATGATAGGTTCACCTAGACATCACTCTAATGAATTGGGTAATGTTTATATTTCATGAGATGATACTTATGGGATTATAGAGTAATCACAATCCTTGATGGGACTCTTTCCACCATGTTATATTTTTTGGTAGGGAGCCTTGACTTATGATTATGTCATATTTAATGTTGTTTCCATATTCATATTTTTTTATTATCTTATGATGACAACTTCTTTATATCATGTTTTCATATGATTATTCTTGAGCCCTGTCTTTTATGATATCATGTTATGTATTTTGACACATATGTTATGCTTTATTGTCATGATTATTCCCTTACTTGGCTTTATATCTCACACCTTTTCTTTATGTATTCCCCAAATTATCCTATGAATTTTTAGAATCTCAAATGGATTTAGGAGCTCATTATTGAGATTAAAATAAATATTTTTTTATTTTAGTTTCATATCAATGTTTTATGTACCTGGTCTCCCAATGACACATACATTGTTGATCCTTATTTTTTGTATATTTGATATTTGTGTTAAAAATCAGGTAAAAATTAGGGTAATAGTTTCTTCTCATAATAAACATAGTCCTAATATTGATAGTTTTTCTATCTATTTGAGAAAATTTTCTATCGTTATATGGTATTAAAACACACATTATATATTTCCTTATAAAGGGTGTTAATAATAATTATTTCATTGATATACTATCATTTTTTGATATAAAATGTGATCACCTTATTCCATGTAATTTTAATATAAGTGTATAGAACCAATTCTTTAAAATTATCTAAAAGAACAGTAATATGATTTGTATAAAGAAATTTCCTATGAACATAAACCTGGGATACAATAATCATACTAACAGAAGTATTTCATTAATAATTCAATATCTATTCATCAAGGTGATGATTTAATATCCTTATAAAAGATTATTGGTATATAGGAGTGGGTTGAATGAGAAATAAATACAACACTCTTAGTTATTGAGTGGATGGTTATTGTTCCTCAATACAAATTATATTCAAAACTCACTTCCATAGTTTTGGTTGCATAGGAATTCCATTTTCCTGGAAGTTTCTGGTCTCTATCATCCTTATTAGACATTGGATTTGGGAATTAACTTGGATAATTTCTAAGTATCCAATATTTAAGATAGTGAATTTTCATGGGTACTTTTGGATGAACACTTTTTCCTTTATCTATGTCCATTGATCTCTTTAATTTTCCTCATAATTGTTTTGATATATACCCTCCTTTACCATATATAAAACATCTTCTCATTCCTTTAAAACATTACCTTGGGTTCTTCTTCCCACATTTTTTAAATAAATGAAATTGAATATTCTTTGATTCATCATATCATCACCTGAAATTTCATGAGAATATATCATTATCGTATTCGGGTTGTTTTAAAACTTATATAATTTCAAATAATTAGTCATAATTCTTGATATCTGGTTTAGAATAATCATAAGGTTTCTCACTCCAGGTCATATAACATTAGGTTTATTTTTGAGAGAGTATTTACATTGCCAATGGAACTCATAATCAACTTGATTCCTTCAGGTTTCATCCATTAACGAAACCAAAAGGCGTTAACATGAAAGATGAAAAATTAATAACATGATATAATTATCATAAATTATCACAAAAAACTCAACATTGAAATTTATTACTCTTGAAAACCATAAAATTATATTTTAGTTTAACCTAAATCACCCTCGATTCAATCTAGGTTTCTTTAGATTGGGTTCTCTCATACTTATTATCCTAAATCCTTGACATGTTAAATAATTTATAATGGATGACAAATAGAATTTGATTAATAAAAGAATATCCCCTAAGATTGATATACCATCTATATAATTGGCCCTATTTTTTGTGCACTAGGTGATAATTGAGTTAAAACCAACATTCCCTTTTCAGGGTTATTACCCTAAGGTACATTTGTTCCAAATCCTCCATCTACTTATAATATCTAAATAGGGATATTATTTCCAGGAAAACCAAACAATCTATACTTCACCGTAATTTCAATATTTTACCCTATAATTAGACTTACAGCTTATAATTATCCCTACGGTTTTCACTAAAGTTCTCTAAACTAATCCCCAAAATAACTAAAAATCCATCTAATACCAATTAAATTGACCCAATATAAACATAACATAAATGATACAATAATTTCATGATTTATATAATATATTTCATAGACAAATGTGAAAACCAAGTTCCTAAAGGTTTGGTGTCTTAAAAAATATTTATGTAAACATCTTATTTTATAAATCTTTTGAAAATTTCTATATAATTTTTCTCCTCCAAAAATATTTTGTAGAAATATCACATGATATAATAATATTTATAACTATGGAAATAGAAATATAAGAAATGGGTGAGCTTAGATACTCAGTACTGGAAAAACATATCATAATGTATAAGATCATAGACATGAAGGAGAATGTTTGAAGGGATAAATATCTTATTAAAATATCATGATATCATAGATGATAATCATAAAACATGGTATAGAAATATAAAATCATACAAATATCATTAATTAAGCATAAAATTTATGAAATGGCTCAAAATATATCTCAATAATTATAAATCATATGATCATGACATAAGAGTGAGGAATACTCCAAAAATATGGCATAATCATGAAAACATGGAATATCTTGAAAATAAAAAAGGAATCCTGTAATAGTGGAATAACTTGATAAAAAACTTGGGAATGTGTTAAAACCCTAATCATAGTAAAAACTTTCTATGAAAACCCATTATTCCCAATCCTATGTGAACAAACTCATTATGTCCACGCTTGAAAATGTGAGCAAAGTCATTATGACCTAACCTATGTGAATTAACTCATTATGTACACACCCACCTATATCATAAGATATAAAATTAAAATAATGAATTAGAGGGTGATATAGGACCTCACCCATCATTATCTTTATATATGTGTGTCACTTAAGATCAATCATCACCATATCTTAAAGAACCAATGGAAAAGAATGGGTTTCCTAAACTTTACAAAAACATCAAACAACATGAACATATGAAATAACAGGATATAAAAAATATAATTTTCTAAAAGGAATACTATAATAATAAAATATATATGGTGATCCAAATATCACTTCATGATACATAAACCTTGTAGGAAAAATAGAAGTAAAAAATACAAATGTTATCACAAAAAAATTAATCATTTTTATAAAACATAAAGTGAAAATTAATTTCAAAATCATTTTTGAGAAGTAAAATAGAAGAATTTTTAAAACCATGTTATATATTGTTCAATATAAAGGATCCTTTGAACATGAGACTCAGCCCAGTTGGTGAAGAATCTCCAAGTTCATCCATGAGACTCAGGTCCGAATCTGGGCGGAGGCATATTTCTAGGGTACTGTAGCAGGTATTCTTAGGTACTGTAGAAGCCAGAACGATTCATCTTCAGGCCACCGGTTTGGGATTGGAGTCCTTAAGGCCTCCAGGGCACCCATGGACTTTGGGCCAGTTAAGGATTTCTGGTCACCTCAAGGCCTTCAGGCCACCTCATTCAGATCATGCAGTGCAAATGCAACCAGACTGACTAAAGGAACTAGCTTCAGAAGAGGACATAGAGTATGTGATTTCATCAGAAGAATGCAATATGTATATGGAAGAATGAGAGGGTATGAAAATTTACACTGGGACCAGGCCTATGAACCTCTGTACATGTATTGTTGAACTGAAAAAGCAATGCAAAGGTTGGAAGATGACTTCACGATCTAAATGCAAGGGAGGGGCATTTCTAAGTAGTCATGTCTGCGATGAATTCCTCAAAGGCATTAGAGTCATGTAATCTACAAATATTATGCGCGTTGTAAGGGTTCCAACACATCCCTTCAAAAGAGGGTTATCAAAAGTCAATAAAAAATTCCTTTGGGATATTTAGGAAAAATAAAGGACCCTTGAAAAGGAAAAAATCAATCCAAAAATCCATAGTGGTAAAAAATGAAAAGAAAATCATTTATTAAGTTTTTTATGTCATTTTAAAGAAAAACTCACATAGGAGAAACATTGGAATACCTTAATTTCATAAAATAGATAAATTAAAATATTAATAATATAAAATAAAAAACATACATGGATTTATTCAAATAAAATACTTTTGATAGGAAAAAATTAGACATGGAAGAAAATACACGTTGGTAAAAATGGGATTTATTCATACCAATATTAAACTTTTATTTTGAAAAAAAATTCATAAAATAAGTGGTTGTTCATGTTGATAAGTGGTTTCAATAGAGACAAATAGGATATACCAAGTAAAATAGGTGAATATAAGTATCGAATAATTATTGAAAATTATATTCAAGTAAGAAATACTATGATTGAGTAGATGAAACCATTATGGTATTAGCAACATAAGAATCAAAGGATCGTGAGAGGAAGATCGTGAAATGGAAATTCAAATCTCATTAAATGGAAGAAATTTTCATATGTGAAAGAAATAGTTCAGTGAATACACTATATAAAAGGAATTATAGTGTGCAATATCAATCATATCCCATATATTTAAAAATGATACAAAGAAACCATTACCTTGTTCCTGATTCATTCTGTCCATGGACATAACTTCCTAAATAATAAAATTTAAGTTTATTAGATAAATTATTAGGAATATTAAAATATATATTTAATTTAATAAGAACCATTTATTATCTGATGTTATTTATTTATTATAAGTTTTTTTCTTATTTTTCTGAGAAAATTGATTCAATGTTGGATTATTTCAGTAATTTTAGCGACCAAATATGTTATTTTAATAATAAGTTAAATAATTAATATAAACATTATAAAAAAATTTACAATCATGATTTAATTATTAATTTTTTATAATATTAGTATTTAAGTTCTCATATTCATCCATGATATTTTTTAATAGAATTGTTCAAGTAGGTGGTTATACTGACCAAATATTAACATAGCATAATTAATTAATGATTATGGTTATAAAATTGGTTATTTTGGAATAATATAATTATTATAGACGAATAATGATAATATTTTTATATTTTTATGGTTTTTAATCACATTTTAATATATTTTAACAAATAATAAATAAACATGATGAAATATGAGACATGGTACTTCGTGGAGGTGGTAGTTTACACAATGCATGGTTGATGTTTTTGTATCCCAAGGAATGAGAGGGAATTGAGGTGGATTAAAATTTATCTCTTAATAATCATTATTTTATTATATATATCAAATTTATTCTTCAATTACATCCTTGTAACTAGTGAATAGAGGTTGGGGTAAAAAATAGAATATAACGCTTCGTGAGGGTGATAGTCTTTATAAACACATGATCAATGTTCTTTTGTTTTTTGTAACTAGATGGTAATAAATAAATAATTTTTATTTAATTAATATAATAACACTTAATTATACTAATAATATTGATATAATTATATTAATATAGATATTCTAGGTTTAGAATATAAATAATAAGAAGAAGTGGCTATGGATTAATTAATATTCACTATGGGACCATGATCGTTCCATTGAATTTATCCCTAAAAATGAAGGAATTATGATAAATTATGGTTACCAAGGTATTTAAGTAATAAAAGGGGATTATAGGAGAGTATAAATGAGATTGGTTTCTATGAAATTTAAAATACAGTTTTTAACTTTTAGAGGGTGGAAGTGATCCCCTTTTATAAGTAAAGCCAAGGGAACTTTTATGAACACCAATTATTTTTCAACAATGGAATGAAAATATTCAAAGGTTTGTGGATCCAAAAGTGAGAAATAATATATTTTTGGGTTTAATAAGGTCATTAAATACTCAAAAATAAACTTTCAAGAAGGAAGTCATGGAAGTATCAACCACCGCAATCTAGGATTAACCCCAGACCATATGGATGGGGGATTTTTTAGCACAACCTTTGAGGTTAGCAAACCATGAAATATGAGTGGTGGAAGTGCAAAAATATTAGCCCCAACCAACAAGGTTGGGGGATTTTTTATCACAAAAACCTCCTCCTCAATGGAATTAAATCTTCTCCTGATTAAGGGAAACACTGCAAATTGAGTCCTCCTAGTTTTCCCATCCTATGATCAAGTATCCTCATTGGGAACATGCATGAAAAAAAATTAGAGAGATTACCTTCATATTACAATATACCAAATGGATCCAAAAAATTAGTGAAGAAGAAAACAAGGCCTTATGAAGGGATTAAACAAAGGGATTCTCATGAAGATGCTAATTAAGTGTGTGTAATGAATTGTGCATCGGTGAATTTTATTTATACCACTCATCTAGATCCTATCGAACACAATGCCAACATGGATGAGATGAAGGAGTAATTTTTTTTTCATAATAAAGTACACACAAAAATTATTGAAGGTAGTGTGCATACTCAGAACTAAAGATTTTCCCTAAATTTTGTAATTCCCTCAACCACTCCATCATTACCTACTCAAATACTATCCAAAAAAAGGTAAAGTTAAGGTTGTGCCTCACCTAATACATAATAATGTTTGACTCCTTACACTTATAGAAAGGTTTTCTTAGCAAGAGTAAGAGATGAAGGAATTTATAAAACTCAATGCTGAACTACTCAAAGGAAATGTTCCTCTTAGATATATTCTACAAATAGATACTCAACTCGCACTCTCAACCAATGTACACCAACAATTAGGGTTTTCCACAATAGTAGAAATGGAGCTAAAACATCCACCAGATTTGGGATACCAACAAATGATATACTTGGATCCCACATTAGTAAATTAAGAGTTTCTTTCATTTGGTATCAAACTAGAACAAGGTTAGGTGTATACTTACAGGCCTTCCATGATTGGTTACCCATGGAAGATACCAGAAGGGCCGCCATAGTTTACCCTACCTACTACTTCCCCTATTTAAGCTCCTACTCAGCCAGAAATTCCTGAACGGACTGTCAATACTATTAAGTTTCTAAGTACTTGATTGAATGTTATTGAGGAATGATGTGCATCGGTACTTCTATAAAAGAAGCCTGACCCCAAATGGGTTGATCAAACTCTTCCCATTATGAAAATTAGCAACCCTAAATTTCCAATTTAAAATGGATTAGGGGACTCATAAAAGCATTTGAAAAAAAAATGATCTCGCTATGAACCCATGATGGGGACCCGTGAGCAATAGTAGTAAGTTAAACTTAGGTGCTTCATGAAATCACTATAGGAACCAATCTTTGTAAGGTGCACTAGCTTTATGGCTTGGTTAATTATAGGGTGGAAAGATCTCCATTATAATTTTCTCTTCTAATTAAACTCAATGCTATAGAATACAGTGGTCCTCAACCAATTAAACTGCAAACAATAAGAGAATGATAGGGCCTTGGATATCATTACTCAGTGGAAGTGGATTACATACTTCTTAAACCTACATCTTCTTCAAGAATACTTGTTATTCATATGTATATAGAATCTTCATGATGAATTTCACACACCAATAATCCCTATAAAATTTATAGGAGGGTTTTAGGATAGTTAAGAAATTTCTTAAAGAATAGAAGACTCTATTTCATGAACCAAGGTTAAGTCCTCAGTAATTCCATTAACTCAAAGTAAGATAATGACAAAAGTAGAGGCTACCACTATTACACTCAAGCAGGCCCCTGCACCACTACAAATCTAAAACCCACACCATATCATACAGTCCCCCTCCTGAGTTTTAGAAAAACATCCCACCTTGTCAGGATGATTAAAGTGATCATAGGAAAAAATTGTTTGAGGAGATTAAAAACGAAGTTTATTTTTTATGAAGTGGCCAACTCTCTGTATTCTTCATATCGGAATTGGAGAACAACTTAATCAAGTTTCCAAATCCAAAGAGTCACAACTATAATGGTGTTTAAGATATTCCAAATTATTTCCCCTTACATAGAGCATTGGGACACACTATCTAGGAATTTTTTTTGAAATACATCCTGTAGAAAATGGTGGACTCCGAGAAAGTGAAGCCGAGAAATCCACCTTCTCAGGTAGCATGTGTTTCTACCACTGATCCAAAGTAGTATAGTGAATGGTATGAAGTTACAGTAAGGGTAATAATAATTTTAGTGATTATATAGTTAAAAATAATATCAAATATACCCATGATATCCTTTGAGAATAGTTGAAACATCTGTCTATACCCCCAACCTTTTCTACTATGTCAAAACTGACTCCATCAGCTCTGCATCCTTTCAAGAGATAGTCTTCAAAGAAATTAAATGGTCATAATAAAAATAATAAAACACAAAAATATGAACCTAAAATAATGAAAAAAAAATCTTTGGATTTATTTTACTATGTGCCTTAAATCCCAAAATAAGGGTCACTACCCCACCAAATGGTACTTCAATATTCAACCTGCCAAATGGAGTCCTAATTAGATGAGAAGTTAATGTTTGGTTCCATTAATTCTATTCACTTAATGGATCAATTATTAGATGATGAGTGTGAATATGAACCAAAATTCCATACATATTTATTGGGTGATTGGGTGAAGAGTCCTCTAGATCTAACGATACAAGGAAAGACGAGGTCATTCCAAAATTCAATACCTTGGTCACATCCACACATACATAGTATATGTAGCCGAAAATAATGGGATAGCCCTTAAGTGAGATCATCGGGAGTAATAATGTGTCCCCACACAAGCCTGAGTTTTCCAGGACTCGATTGTTATGGAAGATTGAGTATAGGAGATGTCATCACCCAATAAACACCGACACATAGGAAAACCTAGTCAACTTAATCCACCAAGGATAAAAGTATCCTCATCTCCTATCCCAAGGGATAGCCTGACTCTATTGAGTACTTCAATTCCTAAAGTACCTCAAAAGAAGCATCTGCATACTAGTAAGTTCATATCTTTAAGTCATAAGTATGACATCTTAAATCTGTTAGCCCTGGTGCCAGACAAGTTTTCAATCTTGGATGCTTTGAGTCTATCAAAAGACCTCCAAGAAGAGCTCATAGAGGATTTTCCAAGCTATAAATAATTTGATTCTGAATTTTCTATTGACAATTTATATCGTGTAGAGACATATAAAATAGAATTTCATGTAATCAACTCTTTCACAGAATAGGACAAATATGTCATCATACAAGGATACATCAGACCTGTGTATGTATGTGGAATGATAAATAATATTGATATATAATGAGTCTTAATTGAAAAAGGCTCAGGATTCAACCTTATTCTAGTCCAAATACTTCATCAACTAGGGTAAAATGAGTCCCACTTTTTCCCATCTACTTTAATGCTACAGGGTTTTAACGAGAGTGAGAAAACTCCTCTCTGAAAGATCAAGATCATGATTCAGTTTATGGTTCTCATATCTGAATCAAAATTCCTAGTTGTTCGATAAGATATATCCTTCGATAGTTTGATGGGAATTCCTTGGATACATCATCCTGAGTCTTTTCCTTTATCATACCACCAATACCTCAAATATTTCATTAATGGTCAAATTGAGACATTTCATTGTGATAAAACCCCATTTAAATCCTGTGAATCACAATACATTGATGTGGAATACTATTAGAGGGAATGGAAACATCCCATGATCGACATTACTTCTCGAATAAATGCCACAAATGGTCTATAGATGAACTTATCTATTAACTTCAAGAAAATCACTATAGAGTTTGTTCTTCCCATCAATGAAATTAAAGGGATGGGTCTAAGTTCATATGCATGTTCGGTGACTCCTATGATATCAGTCGTTGAAACTAAATCCACAAATGATGGAGAGGTCATTCAATCTTCAAAATATAATGCAATCATGAGTGATAATTCCCTCATTACACCCCATGATCCACAAAAAATAACCATCTCATCACCTGGATTGGAAGTATTTTCTTTGTCCATCAAATTTCAAAATATTGAATCCTCCTTATAATTTGAAAAACTTACTCCATCACTTACTTTACCTAAGAGAATAGTAGAAATAAAAGAGGAAAATAAGGATAAAGAGGAACAGTAAGAAGACCTAATGGATTCCCCTTCATCATTTGAGAAGTGTTTCTCTACTACTGTTGATTAACTTATAGAAATAAATATGGTTAAAGTTGAAGATCCATGACCCACTTTGATCACTACATCCATGAATTCCAAAGATTAAGAGATACCTACTTCATAAAGTGACATCATGATGTTTTTTCTCTAAATTTTATAGAAATTCTAGGCCTTGATATTGAGGTTTCCAATAATAATTTGGGATTTCCTAAAAACCATTAGTGATAAAAACACACAGCTAAAAGGAAACACCCATATCAAACCTCCAAAATTGAGGCTGAAGTGGACAAGCCATCAAATAAGACATTATCTAAGAGGTTAAATATCAATATATTCACATTAAATAAAAATAATGGGAAAAATAGGATCTATATTGACTTTAAATATCTCAATCGGTGATGTCCAAAATATGAATTCTTACTTCCAATTATAGAGCTACTGATTGACGCAATGACTGGTTATCATTCCCTCTCCTTTATGGATGGATATTTAGGGTACAACCAAATTTGGATGGTCCCATAAGATGAATAATCCACCAACTTTAGGTCCCCTAGGAAGTATTTTTCTCTTATTTAATGACCTTTGTCTTAAATAATGACAATATTACGTACCAATGTTCCATGCATTGCATCTTCAAACCATTCCTGGAAAACATTATCATGTGATATATTGATGATCTTATGGTTAACTACCGACATCATTATGAACACTTGGATGATCTATATAATAATTTCAATAAAATATGACAACATATCTTGAAGATGAACCCTCTGGAATGTGATTTTTATGTTACCTAAGGTAAATTTCTCAGCCTCTTCATATATCATCACTACAACGAAGTTGACCTCAATAAAATAAAGAATATCACTATTATTTCACCACCCCAAAATCTGAAATAGTTAATGGGATTATAGGGACACGTTGCCTATATCTGGTGATTTATTCCGAACCCCATAAGAAATTTTTTTCCCTTCACCAAATTGATGAAAAAGTGGGTCACTTATTTGTTGATTAGTGACTATTAAGAAGAATTTTAAAACCTTAAGAAATACCTCTTGATCCTACCAATGGTACTTCCACCCATTGACGTAAATCCACTCATACTATATATGATAGACCTAGAATAATCACTAGGTTATTTCCTTTCAAAACAGAATGATGTTGGGAATGAAAACCTTTTTTTAATATCTCAGTAGAACCATGCTCAACAATGATACTCGTTATTCAAATATTGAGAAAAGTTGGCTGGTGTTAAACTTTGAATTTCATAAACTGAGACACTAATTGTAGCACTAGGAGTTCCTTTTGGTCTCTCATAATAATCTTCTCAAATATATCCACATTCAACCTATATTAATAGGATGGTTTACACGGTGTGTGGTTATCCTATAATAGTTTGATATATAGTTCATGCCTAAAAAATTAGTTAATGGACAGGCCTTGGAATACTTTCTTAAAAAACACCCTTCTACATAAATTACATCACTAAATACCGAATTTCCAAATGAGGATATTTTTATATTAAAAATAACCCCCAGAAATAGGAGATTTATTTTAACAGTGCACCTAAAAACCCAACAGGGAAGAGGATGTTATTAGCTACTAAAATATGGTAATATTAATTGTTTATATCTTAATATTTTTATTTTTAAAATTCCATAAACATCAATTTTAGTCCAATTCAAAAATTGAACTCCATTTCACATCATTGTACAATTCATGTTTAATGTTTCAATTTGGGCCAAATTAATCATCTTCTTGTGGAATATATTATATTAATTATTTTAATTATATATTTTTGGATATGATTAATCAATTTGATTGGAATATTTTTTTTCTTTTCGTATCTAAGGATGAATCCCAAATAAAGATGGATATTTTTGGAAATGAATGCAAAAATTCCTGGACAAATCATAATGGGCCTTAGGTACATCAAACAAAAGTAGGGACCACAATCTAGGACTAATGAAGCTCAAATTTTAACTTTATAAAAATAAAAATATGTGGATAATTTCATTCAACTATTTATAGAGATAATTCAGATTTTTTCAAGGAGATCTAGGGAGATGAAGTTGACATTTAAATTATGGGCCAGATCTGAAGGCCAATAAAATCATCCCACCATTTCGAGCATAACATCCAAAAGGATGATAAAATTGGCATGAAATTTTAAAAAATGTTAGAGGAAACCTAGAATAAGATATTTGTCTTCTACAACCCCTACATATTAGGCCATCTTGAGTTAAAAATTCACATGTAATAATGGGAATTAATCTGGACGATTTTCCTGGTCAACTTTGAAACGTTCAATTTCCTTTGATTTCTCACCCCCCTTTTGAATCTCATAATTTATGGTGAAGGAATGAATTCATGTGGGATATAAACTAGGCTTATAATATGTCTTTATAAGGAGATGGTGGTGAAGGGAATTGGAATCCAATGTTTTTCTTTCAATTGTAATTTCATGATTTCATTTTGTAATCACGCATTCATTTTTTTATATATGTTTTTCACCATCGTTCATTTTATAATAAATTTTAGTCTTATTATTCTTATTAATTTACTTTTATTGCCATTTTTAACATGCTGATACTGTTGAATCAAGGTGTGATCTTATTCACACCAACCCTTTTGAATTTCTTCACACAATGGTAGAGTGATCATTTTTCAATTTTTTTATTCTTCAGTTGTACTCACATAAGTATAATACCTTCTTCCATTGGTAGAATATAACAAATATAGGGATAACACTATAATGGTTTTATCCATGGGAGTATCAAGGGTGTATATTTAATTTTATTTCTCATTTTAATAATTCTTAATCAATTCTTTTGTTGAGATTTTCAATCAATGATGTGATTTCTCCATTGATCTCAATAATTTTAAGGTTACACATCCCATGTGCTATAATGATCCTCTACCTTAGAGTTCTAATAAATATGATCCTCTAAGTGTGTAGGTGATTTTTTTAGGATAGAGAAGACTCATATTTCTGTGAGTGATTTTGGGTGTTCATATTACAATGAAGGAAATGCTCGAATTTAATACATTGAAATAATTTAAAAATAAATTCATCCAATCCAACCCAAGTGATAACTAATGATCCAATAATTCTTTTAAATTTAATTCACTTAATTTGTAAATAATCATTAATAATCAAATCAATTTGTACCAGATTGGTTCATTTAATTGCCAAATCACCTCCAGAGAAAATTTGTTTCTTTAGGTTACTTCTTTTGTCTATGAGGATTTGATAAACCATACTATTCTACAAGATACCACTTACACCATATAAATTAGGTAAATTTGGGAAAAAGTCAGATGGAAAACACCAAGCAGAATACAGTTAAATTAGGGGTTTTTATCATCTCTCTAGCAAAGGTAGTTTTTCCTTATTCCTTTTTATTTTCAAAAGATTGTACAAATAATGAGGCTAGGTATTATGCCCTCACTGTAGGCCTAGAACTATTTCTCTAAATACCAATGGACCACCTAGAGGTGAAAGGTGAATTAGAGTTGGTAATAAAATAGATCAATGAGGATTACACAATCCGTTAAGGAGAGACAATCCACCTACTTGATTATGTATGAGGGTTAATAGAAGAGTTCCCCTCAAAGATAACATTGAATCACATCACATGATCACATAATTGTTAATTTGATGCATTATAAAATGTAGTTATGACTTTAGTACATCAAACCTGGGATGAAATAGTAATCATTATTGTGCATCAACGAATAGTCTTTCCTTTTTCTCATGTCCTCACAGAATAGATTGATAAAATTAGGCATGTCCCTAGATAATATGGTCATACCACTAGGTGGATGATACCCATCAGGGAATACCTTCAAAATGGAATAATCCCATTGAAAAAAGTTGGGAAAGATCAAATCTAATAGTGAGAAACCAATTTCTCTCTATATGATTTCCAAAATCACTAGAAATTCATCTATAAATGAGGCTTTTATGGGGTCCTTCTCAAGTGAATTGATGAAGATGAGAATATTTATATCATGAAAGAAGTGCACATTGGAGCCTATGGTTCCCACCAGTCATGGTTCAAGAATTGTCGTCATATCTAGAGGCTGGGGTATTATTAACCCACTACGATGTAGGATTGGGAAAATTTTACCGAAGTTTCATTCCTTCCAGGTGCATTCCAAATTAATCCATAAGCCTATAAATTTTATATATATAACCAAATTCTACTAGCCATTTTCTATATGGAGAATGAGTGTTTTTTGGTTTGTACCATCTAACTATGACTAATTAGTTCAAATACATCCTAACTACTACTTATTTATTCTCCAAATGGGATGAGGCAATACCCCCTTAAAGAATTTGGGGACAAAATTGTTGTCAGGATCTTCAAAGATAACATCATTACCAGATTTTGTTCCTTCATACAATACTGAAAGAAAATAGAACCAATTTCTATTTTGATTAGTTAGTGAGGCTGTACTAGGAGTATAATATCAAATTCAACCACTTGTCTCGCTATCATGATGCTCCTAATGGGAAAATAGAGACTGTCAACAAGACCCTATCAACCATACTATAGAAGATGGTGGATAAAGATAAAAAATATTGGCCTAAAAATATCTTGCATTTCATATGGGCCTACAGGACTACAATTCAAACCTCCATTTGGGAAACCACATATTCAATTTTTTACAGGATAGAAGCAGTCCTTCACATTGAGGTTTAATTTCAAATGATCCATATTTCTATCCGTGATCAGTAATCTATAGATAAGAAATCCCAAAAATGAATGAATTAATTGGAGTGACTTTATGAGAAAATATTTCACACATTGCATCACTTGGAGGTCCATAAAAATCAAATAGTGTAATATTTTAGTAGGAAAATCCAACTCTATTCATTCCTCTAAGGATAACGGTATTGGTCCTTAAGACTCATACGGTACCACAAAAGAATCCTTCAAAGCTTGATCCAAAGTGGGAAAGATCTTATTCCATTCACAAGGTCAACATTAATAGAGATTATTCCTTGTTCTTGATGAATGTAGTGCTCATTATGGCCTCAAAAAATGCATGGTTTCTCAAAAAAGTACTTCATATGAATAAAGAAACATATACATCTCAGCTACACAATGTTAAGCTATATTTTTAGTCTTCTATGCATGACCTTAAAAAGCATGACATATCATCCATGTTGCAAGATAAATTTTATGAAACCAACATCCTTACTGAATTACATTAAACTACATAGAATTTGGATGAACTTAAAAGGCACACCATATGGTCGTAGTTTTATAACCCAAAACTACAAGACATCATAGTCCAAGATATAGGAATTCAGACTATATAGCCTAATGTCCTAGATAAAATATATTAAATTGTATGAAAATGTCTTTGCCACATGACCTAAAACTTCATGGTTCACATCCCTTCCACATGATGGCTACATATCATTGTGATTCATGCTTGAACGGGTCACAATTCATGGTGTCGGTACCCTACAACACCTTTTATTTAAGAATAACATGTATATTTATTATCATTCCAATGATATACATAGTGGTTCCTATACTTTTTGTCTTAGGCCCAACCATCATTCTAGAAAATAACAAATTCCCCTTTTTCCTTGCATAAAATCTAGATTGATGTGGGGAACTATTTTCAAGAACTATGTGTGTCTTGATTCCCATTTCAATGAGATAGGTAGTGATGCCTAGGTCTCTAATACTAGGACAAGCTAAAACACACACAAAAAATCTCCATCCCTATGTATGGGTCATAATAGCACATGGATCCTTTTAAAAACTATGTATGGATTTATTATCATTGTAAATTATATAAATAACGATTACTAGATCCTACATTTGATTCCATCCAACATAAAATCCAAACTCCCCTATCAAACACTTCTATCACCTTTGTGTTGTGGAAGAAACCTTTACCAATCCTTTTTTATCACCCTGAGCATAGATCATGTGGGGTTAGGAGTTTTGGTAAATAAGTTCCCATCATAAAAGGAATATCAATTCACATCATGGTTATCATGGTCCTAGATGCAAGACCTTAAATGGAACACCATATTTCATCACCATATGACTTTAAAGTGCATGGGTTTCTTAAAAACAACGTTTGGTTTGATTCTCATTCCCATAACATATGTAATTATGCTCAAATATTACTTCCTTTCAGATCCACAATATGGGATATTTCTTCACTCTTCTATGTATGAGTTAGATCTACATAAGAGGATCCAATGCAATTTCTCACCCCATGAGTGAGACTATATTAAAAAAACCTTTCTCTACACATGAATTCAATCAGTATGGGGGATCTTATCTAGAACTGCATGTGCCTTGATTCTTGATCCAATGAGATATGTAGTGACGCCCGGGTCTTATACCCTAGTCCATCCACAATATTCTTTTTTATGTTGAGTCTATTTTATCCTTATCGAATGACGTTAAAGAGTATGGTATTCTAAAAACTATGTATGGATTGATTATCATACAAATAAGATAGGTAGTTGTGCATCAATCATATATCTTGGTCTCAACCATAAGAAAAAAATCCCCCTTCTCTACATATGGTTTAGGCATGCGTAAAGAAAAAAAATCCACCATTCTAATGTGATTTTGGAATTGAAATGCTCCCTCCCTATTCAGGCACTTTCCTTCTAAAAACCAAAATCTATATCCAAGGAGAACTGAATATCTATAAACTTTCATTGGTAATTAGTAATAGAATGTCTGATACACAAGGAAACCTCTTTCTTGACTATGTTGTAACACTCTTGAGTAGTATTTTCATAAAGTTTCCCACCAAACGGGCTTATCAATTAGAGGATATCGTTGTTTGAATATGTAATAACACACCCCAGTTGGCTTTTCATAAAGTCTCCCATTAAACATTCCAATCAACCCGTAGTGAATTCATTGTTAGGAGTAGTCTCTTCAATATTCATAAGCCCCAAAGACATCATGCATTCCTACATGGTTTTTCCATATCACTTATCATATTCGGAATCCCTCAAATTATTGCTTATAACATTCTTCCCTTTATTCCTAGATATGGTAGAATATTCTTAATCAGATCACCATAGAATGGCCAAATACTAATCTTTCAGTCAAATATAAAATGACCTTAAACTATATCCTTCAACGTACTTATTGTATGACATTAAAATATATATAATAATGTCCTTGATATATGACATAAAACTTCATAGCATAACATCCTAGTAACAAGTCTTTAAACTATACAACAATTTCCCCTTCATAAGACATTAAACTATGCAATCTATATCCTAGTAACATGATATTAAACTATACAATGCTTCAAACCTTTTTAGAGAGGGTCCTTTCCCCATTTACCTTGGTTATTTAATTGAATATATCCTCCTTAACACAACCCAAATTCATGTAGGAGTGGTTTCTCATTCATAAACAATGTCGATACAAATAATCTCTTCAATCTCATATACCTTCCCCTGGATAACCACCCTTCATGGTCTTGAGAGATATAGATATTCACAAATATCTTAACCATTGGTAGTATAATTTCATAATTACTAAGGATACCTTTGTTTAAATATAGAGTAATACAAACTAGTTGGCTTTTCATATGTTTCCCAAAACAATTTAGGGCCTTCCAACTATAGGATGTCATTGTTTGATTATATTGTAACATACCCTAGTTGGGTTTGCATAAAATTGACCAAAAATGGGTTTTTAATCATCAGTATATTGATCCTCAAGATATACCTACTATATTCCCATAATCCTTAACAATATTGTATTGGAAACCAATTTTTAAACTTGGTTTGCGACCATTACATGCATACTTGTCACACATCATGTTTTAGACTTGAAAATTAGTAAATCATGACTTAAAATTACCCTTGGTATATTTGAAGAATGTTAGAATATTCTTGGTTCACACACCTTGTTTGGGTCATCATTATAAAACTAAACATCAATGCTATTCAACCTAAACTATTAGTCCTTTTAGTATGGCTTGCATGACTTTAAATGGCCCACAAAAACAGACACAGTACTTACTAGGTTGAAAACCTGTAAAGGGAACCGTAGATAAAGGCTGAGTTCTAGCTCTCTAGACTTATTCTCTATAATTTTTTGGCATGAATCAAGCATTAAAAAGATAAAATGCACAAATTTTTCTCATTTATAGGAACTCCTCTGAAAATTTATCATATGACTTTAAATGGTGATTTGGGTCTCTTTTCTAGAATTATGGTAGAAATAAATCTTGACTCAAAGTTACCGAACTTAATTAACTTCAATGCTAATGACTAAGAAACTTACATTAGAGTGGAATATGAATAGAAGAACCCCTTTTATGATTACTATAAAATCATTAGACACACTATATATAATTGTATGGTGATTAGAAATCAGGTTACACAACCAATTCAGAATGATTGGAAGGAAATAAGAAAAGCTAAAAAAGACAAAGCCACCATGATAGACATACCTGAACCACCCAAAAAAGAAGTTTGGGTAAACAACACATACAATGTAGAGTAAATAGGGTAAAACATGGTTACTAACTTGGTAGATGATATTGAAGAAGAAAAAAATTGATTAATGACCAAAGCCTCCTAACAAAAATTGCAAATCTTGTTCTAGATACTATTAGGCTATCCACTGAGCAGGAAAGTACCTGCATTACATGCACTCCCACTCATAACAATGGTCCCTGCCTCAATAAGGCAGAGGATAACACCTCATCCAACCCCAAAAATAAGTTTCTACCAATTTTAGAAACTGAAGTAGACATGGAAAAGGTCATGGAACATGTTTTACATAACAGTACAACTTCGATTCTAATTCCCAAACAAATGCAGATTTTTAATGACCCCCAGAAAGACAAGTAGAGTCACTTGAAATATGTCCAACAGAAGTCTATCTTGGAACCTCCTATCTCAGATATACCTACTGAAGTTTCTTCTATGAATTCTGAAAACCTGCTCTATGGTAATAATGACACTAAATTTCTGCATATTCCTAAGAGTTCCACAGACTCCTGCATTAATGATCTTGCTGATGAATCTGTTCCATTGCACTTATGAAATATAAACAACACTGAATAAACCCCTAATACTGCAAAAAACACTGAAAACAGTGACCTGATTGTAATTACAACTCCCTACACTCACACTATCTCTCTCAACAAAAAAGATCATCCCGAGACACAATTTATATGTACTGCTTCTACTTATTTTTCTATATTACCATTAGAACTGGTAGCGCATGATTGCCTACCTACTATGATAGAACAGTTAAATATGTAGGAACATAAAGACCCCCTAAAACAATATCAAATATCCAATTTTATTGATCCGCTATCCGCAGGGGATCCAAAGGTTCCAGGTAACTCCATTCCCCCAACTGTAATAACTGTAGAATGTGTTACTAAACCTGAAAATCTAGCATCTCAAAGTCCCAATGATCTTCGACCTGTTTCAAATGATACCATAGGTTTAGACATGACTACAAACTTTAATAAACCTCCAAATAATTCCCATACAGAACAAGGAAAAAACACTCATACTCAAGAGGTTTTAAGATCTAATAGAAATAAAGGATCTGGAAAAAAAGGGAGTTCTAACTCCAAACTAGAGTCTAAATGAAGATACTTTTCTGAAATTTTCAGGGTATCTCCAACTTGAACACCCTAAATGTTCGGAAAAGAATGGTTAACACGCATCACCCTGCTCTTTTTGCTATTACAGAACCTAAAATCTCTTTCTCCTCTAAATCTTCTCACTTGTTTCAACACAACTACATGTTTTCTGGTGCAATAAATAATAATCTAAAGTTTTATTCCCTGTGGATTATTTCACATTCAACTTTATCGGATTTTACTGTTTTTACTATCTTAGATCATATTCTCACATGCACCTTTTCTATTGAAGGTAATCATACTTTATTATCCTTTATTTATGCAAAGAATAAATACCAAGATTGAAGAACTCTTTGGAATGATCTCTCTCATTTAAACACCAATGCCAATGCTCCCTAGGTTCTTATGGGAGATTTTAATGATATTTTGTACTCTAGTGAAAAAATCGGCCCATCTCACGCTTCTATCTCCATGAGAGAATTTAAAACATTGATCAAGGATAATAATCTTATTGAAATTAATCTAACTGCTGTAAAATAAACCTGGTATAGAAGACATTGCAATAATGTGGTTTCTTCCAAATTGGACAGAGCCTTTGCGAATGTCCCATCTTTAGATAAATGGGACACTATATCTAGCAACACTCTTCATAGACTGAACTATGATCATCATCCCATCTTGGTAAACATTTTCTCCAAAGACATGAAACCTATATTACCCTTCTTCTTCAATAATTTTTGGTACTCTGATGAAAATTTCAATCATGTCATAAAAAATTTTGGTCTTCCATGTCTCATAGTAAGGATGCCTTTACTTGCAACCTCAAACTAAAACACCTCAAACAGACTCTCAAATCTTGGTGTAACTTAAAATCCAAACAAATTAACAATGACATTACTCTTCTTTAGAAATAACTCGATGATCTCCAAAACAAAATCACCTACTTAGACCTCCACACTGACCCCACACAAGAAATAAAGATTATAAAGTTAAATGGATAACTTATGGGTATAGAAACACCAAATTCTATAATTCCCTACAAATATCCAGGAAGGCTTGCAGAACTCTAACCTTTCTAAAGGACGGGGACAAGATTTTTGAGAAGGATGATGACATATCTCAACATATAGTCACTTATTATGAAACCATTTTTAATGGACCTGATAACAATAAAGACCTCCTTCCTGAGGTCATTCCTTTATTGATCACTTATGCAGACAATACCTTCCTTCTTAACATGCTGTTGGATCATGAAATCAGAAACACTGTCTTCAGTCTGAATCCAGATTGTGCCCCAGGTCATGATGGATTTAACAATGGTTTCTTCCAACATTATTGGGATACGGTTCAGCATGATGTTTGAAATATTGTTAAAGCCTTCTTCAAAAATGGGGTGCTTCCTCATGATATCATTGCTAAATTTATCACCTTGATCCCTAAAGTAGATAATACCTCTAAAATTCATCTTTTCAGACCCATTGCTCTCATGAACACACTCTAAAAAATCATTACCAAAATCATTGTTAATAGGCTATCTACTATTACTAAAAACAATTTCATGGGACCAATTTGGCTTTATAAAAGGTGAATCCATTCAGGATTGTATCCATCATTCCTCTGAATGTATCAACAAATTAGATAAACCTAATAGAGGAGGAAACATAGCTATTAAACTTGACATTAGGAAATCTTTTGACACCATGAATTGTAGTTTTATCTTCAAAGTCCCTCAAAGTTTTGGTTTTAGTGTGCACTTCATCGCTGTGATCCGAACTCTCTTCAACTCGGCCACTATCTCCATTTTGATCAATGGATCTTCCCAAGGTTACTTTAAATGCACCAAAGGTGTCAAATAAGGAGACCCTCTCTCTGATATTCTCTTTTCATTAGCGGAATACTACCTCATTAGACTTATCAATCGTCTGGTGGTACAAAAAAAATTGAAACCTATTCATGTCTCCATAAATTTTAATGCACCTACTCACCTATTTTATGCTAATTAAATCATCCTTTTCATTCAAGGAGGCAAAAGAAACATTCTTAACCTCAAAAATGCTCTCTCTCACTATGAAGAGGTTTCTGGTCAAACCATAAGTTAGAACAAATGTTGTATCTTTTTTGGAAATAATTTTCCCCCAATAGAAAATGTAATATATCAATGATTTGGGACTAAAATAAGGCTCTCTCCCCTTTATATACCTTGGTGTACCCATATTTTTGGGTAGGCCCAAATCTTTCCACTTTTTTACTATTGTTAATCAAGTTTTGAACCAACTTTCCACTTGCAAGGGTAAATCTATCTCTATGGCAGGTAGGACTTGACTTGTTAAATCCACTATTGTTTCTAAGATGGTCTATTCTATGATGGTTTACAAATTGCCCATTAGAATCATCAAAAAAATTAATACATCTATTAAAAATTTCACCTGGACTGGTAGTACTCTTGAAAGGAAACTCGGGATGGTCCCTTGGTCAACTTGTTGTAAGCCTATTGAGAATGGTGGAATTGTTATAAAAAACATAAAATTCTTTAATGAAGCCCTTCAAGATCAGATTACTTGGAATCCTTTTCACAATTATTTTTAATCCCTCACTTTTCTCATAAATAGATTTCTTGATAAACCGAAGATGGGAAATTTGAGCTTTATGAATTCTTTCATATGGCCTGCCATCAAAAACACCTTCTCCAACGTTATGAATAACTCTAGATGGATGGTCTCCAGATATTATTCCATGAAATTCTAGCTTGATAACTGGACTGGCGTGCCTTTAATATCTATGATTTCACCTGATAAAATTCCTGAAAACACCAACAACTCTATCAAAGATGCTCTAAACTCTCAACAGGATCATCTCCCAGATACCATTTTGAACCTCATTGATGGCTACCCTTTCTCTTACAATAATAATTTTTTTATTTGGGATCTGGCTCACAATGGAATGCTTACCTCTAAAAATTAATACACTTATATTTTCTGTAACAATGAGAATGATTACAGCTGGATTAAACAATTCAAAATACCTTGGATAAGGCCCTCAAGATTCAGTCTCATCTAGCGCTTAGCCCACAAAAGAGTTCCCACTGATATCTGCCTTCAATCATTTGGAATTCAGCTTTGCTCTAAATGTAAAATTTTTAATCAACATAGATAATATGCTAGATATCTATTCCTTTATTGTGCAACTGCTTCTGATCTTTGGAACTATATTTTTGACATCTTTGACTGCAGATGGTTGATTCTTGACTCTATCAAAAATCAGCTTATGAAATGTGCAGAGTTGGATGGCTCTCAGCAAATCAGAAAACTCTTCCTTGCAGCTGTTGCTGAGCTTCAACATTTAATCTAGTATGATCTGAATTCAATTATTCATAAAAACTACTCACGCAATCTTAATACAGGTCATACTCGCGTCCTTATATCAATATAGGAAGTTGTTTTGAATCAAAAAGGTCATTTCCGCAATACCGTGCATGATTTTGGAATCCTGAAATTTCTAGGGATCGATGGCAACTTCTGTCAACCACATCACACTCTAGAGGTGTTCTGGAGAGCTCCTCCCCCTTGATGGATCAAAATAAACATATATGGAGGCTCCAAGGGAAATAAGGGACCTATAGGGTGTGGTGCTGTCTTTAGGAACCATCTCGGACAGATTCTAGGCAGCTTCATGGGTCATTGTGGCACTGCCTCCTCCCTTGAAGCTGAGATTATGGGCTTGATTTGTGTGATTAAATTTTCCATGGTTCATGGTTGGAACAACCTTTGGATTGAATGTCACTTGATGACCATCGTTCAAGCAATTTGGAATGGCGTAACTCATTTATCTTGGTCGGTCACTACCCATTGGATTGAATGCAACTGATTGCTTACTGATCTGAACTACATCATCATGCATGTTTATCCGAAAGCAAACATGGTTTCTGATGGCTTAGTCAATTTGGGAGTTAATCAAGACATTACCTGGTGTGACGACCTCCCATATTATCTTATTCCCTTTCATGAAAAAGATTTTAATATGATCCCGTACTTTAGACTTTTGTAAACTTTCTTTTAATAAAATTTGTGCTTTGGTCATTTTATCCATGGAATTACCCCAAAAAATTTCTTTAGTTTGCTTCCTATAGTCCATAAATTTATTATCATGGTTTTCCTATTCCTGGGATAGTGAATCCAAAGGATCATCATTTTTTATGAGCATATTTACATTGATAAGGTGTCATTGTAGCTCATTTTCTCACTCTCATTGGTTAATTATCTCCCTCATGAAAGTATGAATCATTTGATAATAAACCCACCATATCCCATCATGATGAACAAGAACAAAAGTAAACAGAGTCGTTAAGGTAGGTATTCAAAATTAATCTCATATATTATCATCCATATGTCCCTCCAAGCAGTACATTGTGTGATATGAAGGGAATTTTGTACCTCCAAATATAAATCAAATCCACTATTAGAGGGAGAAATGTATTCTATGATTATATCACTCAAGGAGGCACCCTACCTTGCTCCCTCCGGGATAGTAATAGCCTCTGTTTCTGATATGGGCCGAATTGGCATGAAAGATCCTCCCTCAGGCTTAGCAATAGAATTTGATGGCACTGGATAATTCATAAGTATTATTATTATCCTCAAAAGGATATAAAATTTAAGAATTAGCGAATGATTAATGAAGTTGGTGAAACTCACCTAGTGATGGGTCAGTGGCTTGGGTGGATTCCTCCCAAATATTCTTGACCTCAGTAGTTTAAGCTGGAATCTCTTGATGGGGAGCATTATCCTAACCTAGAGTTCACCAATGGAGGATCATAGATATTACCCACTTTAGCATCCACTTAATCCAGTGCTCCCTCAGCAACGGGAGCAGGATAGACTTCAGCACCTTGTTTTCACATCACTGCTGCAACATTCTCCGTGGATAAAGATACACAATTCAAGAATCCATGTTTAAAATATCAGGTATAGAACTTTCTTTCATGAAAATAAAGACTCACATCCATCCAATTCCTTATTAAATTCCTAAAAATCTTCTAAATATGGGGGAAGATTAATATGTTTCAGTATGTATTCAAAATTCATGTCAAAATGTTTCATGGAAATAATTTATGACCCAAGCACTATTGTAGTATCACACATGGGGATGCTCGAAACATTGGGTTGGGGACCTAGCACAACACCATCCTCCAATGACTTGAGACCCCAAACAACTTCCTCAAGAAAAACCATAGGGTTAGTACTAGTTTTTGAAAGGTCATTCGATGTATGATATGAATCTAAAATAACATGTGGATTAAAAAGACAACCGTCAGAATATAACACCTTATAATTTTCACTTGACATTACTAGAATCCTCCTCCCTCTCTATAGTGATAGAAGTAGATATTGTGGTCGCAATCATTGAAACCTATATTTCAAAGGATTTGAATCATTAGTAGGAATATTCATCTTGTGTATATCATCCTCCTCGATTCTAGGAGTTTCATCTCTAAGCCCCTTGAGATTGGAGAGAGAAGGAGGTTCTGAAACTACATACATGATTAAACATTTGTTCTGGTTAAAGTAGAAGGAAATGATGATGTGAGGACTTACCATCACTGAAGAGGTTCTTATCTAATGACTTCATTCTCCATCAATTTTTCTTTTTTGATGGAGGGATCTTATCACTCATCTCTTTAAAAATAGGAATTAGGGGTGGTGGTAGAGCTTATCACATTATCTCATCCTCTATTATCCATTATCCTTGGGATATATATTCCGTCCCAGGGGGTTATTCATCAGTCTCGAGTGGGGTTCCATATAGGCCATACTTCAGCAACGAGACCTTGGATAATTTCACCTCAACCTGTTGCAAATCAGGGTGATCTTCCTCTCAGTAACAACACTTTTTTCAAAATAATTGAAAGGAAGAAAAAAATATGAAACAAGAAATTGAGAACATAGATCCTTGGGATCAACATAGTCATCCCACTTCTTAGAAAATGGGTGTTCAACACCTAGGGTGGGTCCCCATTTCAAAATTTCCTCCACCAACCTCAGGGAAGGAATCCAGTTTTTGGTTGCATAAATAAGAATCTCTAGTTACTAGATATAAATTCTCACCTCAGTGGGATTATTATAAAAGTGAATATTGGTTGGGTCTTGAGCATCTCTAACTTCTGTAATTTACAACTCAACATGAATTAACGGTCACACATCCTTAAAATTAGAAGGTATTCTATACAAAAATTGGACATCCTCTAGTCACACATATTTTGAGATTGTTACAACCTTCAATGAAGTTTAATTGATAATATTTGATTTCATAGGCTTCCCATCTCTCGCTGTCATGGTTGAAGGATGGGAAAAGGAAACTCGGGTCTCCTCTCGATGATGATGGACGAACCATCTTAGATAAAACTCATTTGGTGTAGCTATTTTTATCTATACTGGAAGACTATATCATGTATGGATCATTTGGGAGAGCTCAATACCTCATCTTTTATACCCTATGGGGGAGATGAAGCACTCTATGGAATAGATAGAGCTCATTCTAGAGGGGGAGCAACCATTCTACCATGCATTCCATGATAGATAGTCATTACAACCCCAACTCAAGGGAAATATTTTTTTAACACTTCCTAGGGATATAATGAAATTCATGCCTCAATAGACCCAAATGTCAACCCAATGGACGTTCTCACTAGAGTCCAGTTAATTTCCACTTGAGTCATCTCTGCTGCTTTAAGCTTCAACAGTTGTCCGACCACAATTAGGTGCCTCTCTAATTGAATGTGCATCAGAGGAGATACTATTAGTTTCTATAAAAAAATTAACTAGCACAAAAATCTATATGGATCATAGGCCTCACATATAACCTTTCCATCAATTTCGGTCACCAGCACACCATCTCTAAAGGAAATAATATATGATCTTCATTATTTGCAAGATTTTCCATAATCAATTAAAGTACAAATAGGAAGATCTCTATATGGGAAGAAATTAAACTATTTTAACAGGTTTATCCTTTTCAAGGTCTTACTGGGCTTTAGGGACAGGGGATGAACTCCTAAAACTTCCTAAAAAATAGTCAAAATCAACCCTCGGGAATCTCAACTCCACTTAACATGACAAATAACCTAAAGTGGGTCATTCACCATCCCCAAAAATATCTATAATAGACCTTAAATTATATAAATGGCCTTACCTATGTGAATATGCAGTAATAATTAGTGAATATTTACTAGGATATGGGTTTCGAACCCTATGTGCTTCCTCTATGCTAGGTTGGATGAAATAAAACAATGTCCTCGAGCTCAAATCACCATTGTAGTCATTTAAAGGTATCATTTAGACACTTATCCACATGGATAAGAATCCTATAAGATGAATCTTTGTAGGTACATTATACTTGGGTCTGTACCCCCGTCATTCATACTAACCCTTTTCTATGGTGGTCTAGAACTTACCATAAATTCCGCTTTTTTCCATCTTGGGAAACCCGATAAGATGTTTTCGAGTGGGAAAATCCCCCTCCAGATCTAGGAAATAATGAATCCATGATTCAGGATAGATATACCCTATCAGTTAGGGGTATTCATTCTTAATTTCTTTATCTATCTTCAATAAATCATGATCCAAAATTGGAATCCTTTCATCGTTTTCCCATGTCACATTTGGTGGGATGACTTCATGATACATCTCTCCAAGGATTAGATCCCTAGATATCTTTTGGACATCCTATAGGTTGATACCTACTTCTTCATGAATTATGTGTAAATAGTTGTTTTGTGGGATCTGTCATCTTAGAAGTTCAGGAATAATGTCATAATTCATATATCGGTAGGTCTGGGCCACCTATATGTATTCGTAAATTACCACCATTTGTAGATCAGTTTCAAATTCAGTGGAGTTCTAATACACCCAATAAGCCCACATCCACTCATGTCCAATAGCACCTCCTAGGGGGAGGTCTCAATATCCCTTCCAACCCTTCAATTGGTCTATATTGGAATCACAAAAGATGGATGAGTAACAGTGCGACTTTAATTAGTGAATGTGAAGATTCAAATATGGATCAAACTGGTTGTGATGCATGACATAGGTTGTGGATGATGTTCCCACATTAATGTATGAACCCATTCTCGAGATGTTGGTAGTAGTAAAGTTCATGTATTCTTGAAATTGGGAAAGAGGGACATAATTATTCATATTCTGCATGAAGACCTCCTTCAAATGTCCATGTTCATAGAGTGGAAGATAGTAAATCTCAGGATACTTGTGATGATACTTCTTCATATGTATTTTCCATGTATGATAGAGTAACATTTCATACATCATAGTAGTCTAGATTGAATGTTTTTACCACATCCTCTATGTGATTTCTGACCTGTTCATTAGAAACTTTAGTTATCTGAGTGGACATTGACCTATAAGGAAGCACCTAGATTTTCATTAAAAAAATCATGTCTTTGTTTAAGAAAAAGGCATTAAATATTTATAAATTTAGAAATGGAGTGACCTCGTACAGGTCACTCACCCAAGTGACCTCATGCAGGTCACTTGCCCAAGTGACCTTGCATTGGTCACTCGGCCAGATATACATGTAACCCAAATATCTGCATACCCAATCTATACAAATAGTTCTTTAGAAAAAGGATCTTAAGAGGTAGTTCTATAAGAAATTATAGGGTTATCAAAGTAGCAGTACAGAAGTGAGAAGAACATGTAACGCCCCGACCCCAGTTACCTAGAGTCGGTGCATTATTACATAACATTGGCATGATCACAAGAAAGATCAAATCTCGAAAGACCGATTGGTTTAGTAGCCTTGGAAACACTAGATATATTCATAAGTTTTACATTACATCATAAAATGAAAAACTACTACAACAACATAATGTCTCCATAATCCACACTACTATCCCCTCATAATATCCCTGCAGGTCATTCATAATTTACTTCTTCACATCCTGGGGAAAAATAAAACATAGAAAAGGGGTGAGCTCAAATGCCCAGTAAGGATAACAATATAGCGGAAACTTTCATAAATAAGAATAAACATTTAAGGCAATGCATTACTAAAACAAAAGCCTTTTAAAATTGAACTTCAACATGGTATGGCAAAAGTAAAATGAAATAATGCCATTTACTTATTCACATGGATATTCTACTAATCGAATAATCACATGCAAAAATCAATAACCACTTTCATAATGTTGGAATGCATAATGCCAGACTATCATAACCACATAGCCAAGGCCTCGTGCCAAGACTACAAATATGATTTTGTCAAGGCCTTGTGCCAAGACACTAGTTTGTCTCATGAGACCTACCGATGCATCGAGGAGCTATAGAGGGCTCCACCCGTCACTTATTAAGTCCAATGCATTCCCATATGAAAAGGTTTAAACATAACATAAACATTCGTATTAAAACTAGCATACGAAATGTCAATAATTTCACCATAAACTATGAATGGTATAAAAATAGCACATCCACAGTCAAACATATCACAAAACCTTCAATACAATATAGAAGTTTTGTATCATAATAAATCAACTTCAAATAATCTTAAAATCCATCAAAGGATGTTGACATAGATGAAATCAAAATTTTTTTTAAAGAAGTATCTCCTTTTATTTTGAAATCATTTAAGATCCATATAAAATAAAACATTTTCTTTGAAAATATTCTTATAAGCTTGTATGGGAAGCTTCGACGATTTTATAACGGTGGAAAATAACCGCACTCGCCGTATAAGTTTAAAAAACATTCTTACCTTAATTCTGTCGAAAAGGTTAAAAAGGACCTTGTTTTGAAAACGATGGAAAGATTACTTTATAAACCACTTATAAAAGTCAAAAAGGGTATAAATGACTTTAACTCATATTCTAGTAAATAGTAAAAATGTTTTGAAATACATTTCGAAGAAACATGGATGTGGATGATAAAGAGATCCCAGTAGATTATTACGTATAATACAACCTCGGATAATGAAGAGATTGTGAAATAACCCTTACCTTGTACTTTTCCTTGGTTGTGGTAGGTTAACCTCCTGTATAATGGTGAAATAATTGTTATTAAATTATACAAGAATCATATACATTAATATGATATCATATATGATCTTTTAATATTGATTTGATAATAATATCTTAGTATTATCGTTGTTTCGGGTGTTAACTTACTTGTTTTCTTTCATATGTTTTGTTACGTAAGACATGTTTGTAAAGTATAGGTTGTATATTATTCATATCCAGAATGATATCAAGTCCTTAAACATCATTTTTAAATCATAAAATGATAATTACGCTTTAATGGTTACGATGGAGAATGAATCTCATCGCGTTCGTGGAGACGGTAGTCCGTACGTACGCACGAGCGACAATATCATTCTTTTGATATTAAAATAATATATAAATGGATGGTATATCATATATACAGAATCATTAACATGTTATATTTATTATTTACATGTGTTACACATCATTATTATACCCATCCAAATAATATTATATTGAATAACAATTACACCACGACGTGGAGACGGTAAGCCGTACGTACGCACGTATGGTGACATGTTATTCAAAGGGTGGATAGAATACTGAATATGATTGTACCATATTTATAATAACATCACAGTATATGTGAGATACTGGAGTTATTATTTCAGAATTGTAAGAACAAAGGAAGAAGAAGTGGAAGAAGAAATGAACTTAGAAAAGGGTGGTGAAATCATTACCTCTTCTTCGGGTTCTTCCTTTTGATTTGATCAAAAGGGCTCCTTAGGTTGGCTTTCTGATCAAACTAAGGCCTCTAGGTTGTATTGAGGGATGTTGGGAGAGTATATGGGCAGAGTTTGGCCGAACCAAAAGGCTTTGAAGGTGTGAAGAAATGAGAAGGAGGAGTGCCCTTTTATAAGAGGGGTGAGGGGCACCTTTGGAAAAGCTAGAAATATTAATTTATAATAAATTCATATTCGGTTTCTAAAGGCTCCAAAGTTGACTATTCAAATGATGAGGTGGGGATAGGTCGAAAGCAACTCATCCAATAGAATTTAGACAGGTTTGGGTACTTATATTAACCTTATCTTTAAGTATTAACTCTAAGTTAATTAGTTTCACTTTTACAATGTCTCTTTGTATTTTATATATTATGGTTAATAAACTTACTATATATACATCCAAGAGACCCCCAAGTGGTCCATTAATGATTAACCTATCATGATATAAGTCTCTTGGCCGAACCTTAGATTTTTAGGAATTTAATATCAATTAATAATATAATATTTGTTTTAAGAATTCTTTTATGTCAATTTTGACACTATTCATTAGATGATTTTTGTGAAACTCATAACAGATTTATTACTTCTAAAAAAGTCAATTAAATCAATCCTAATATATCATATTATCCTATAAAATTAGTTTAATTCATTAAAAGTTTCATATTATATTTATTTGGGTATTTATAATATCACTTATTTTAATTTTTCACTATTATAGTAATTACTGCATCATCATTGTGTCATAAATAAAATAAATTATTTAATGTCTAAAAATTATAAGTAAAATATCATTATGTAGTAAATCTTTTTATCTTTCTAATTAATATTTATAATCGAAAATCCAACATGTATAACCCTATGTAAAAATTGTTCTTCTAAAAGATGTAAGCTTATGCCATTTTTATTTTTATTTTAACTTTATTAATATAAAGTGTCCCTACCACATACAAGTGGCTCCAAGGGGTCCCCAAATTGACCCAAGGATGCCCATGGTCGGGTATGTGTCCACCAATAAGGTTAGGACACGTTTTAGGGTAATTTTGTATTATTATAATATTATTTTTTTAACCCTTATTTACCGGATTTACCCTTTAACCATGGTAAATAAAATATTTACCACAGTAACTATTCAAAATGTCTAAAAATAAAAGTTACCTATTTACACAATTTGAACATCCTGATTCCAAATATGGAATACATTTTCCTAAATTCAAAACACAGAAGTGGCAGAAATTAATTTAAAATTAATTCCCGCTGTTAAAACAAAAAGCGTGTTTTTAAGAGATAATAACTATCAAAAGATTGACACTTGTTTATGTTCGGTTTAATTGTAAAATTATGTCCAATGACCAAAATTATATTAAATGGTAAAAATATATTCTAAATATACTTTAAAACCACTCAAATTCATAATTTATCACTAGTAATTAATTTGATTAAAAAAGTTGTTTTTAATTAAAATTTAGTAATTTTCACTATTCATCAAAATATGAAAGTTATCCGAAATGTACCAAAATTTCACCCTAGGCTAAATTCGATATTCCGAATCCAAAAATGAAGTCCATTTTCAAATATAAAATATATATAATTTCAAAAAGTAGGTATTACTATTCATAACGGCTAGTTTGATTAGTTATGGTGTGTTAGAACTCGGTGTTGCGTACAACACACGCTATCACATTATTCAAAGAGAAGCGTACCATAGAAGCTTGGGGTGTTACATTCTCCCCTCCTTCAAATAATTGCGTCCTCGCAATTTCTAGGGTATTACTGCATAAAAAGACTCGGGTGGTTCTTCATCATAAGTTCCTCGGGTTCCCACGTTGCCTCTTCCATCTTATGATTTCTCCACAAAACTTTTACCAGACGCGTCGTCCGGTTTCTCAGTACTTGTTCTCTTGTATCAAGAATCCTGACGGGCTCTTCACAATAAGACAGATCCGGTTCCAGTTCTAATTCCTCATAGGTGAGTACATGCGTTGGGTCAGGCATGTATTTTCTCAACAGAGATACGTGGAACACATCGTGAACTTTGGAGAGACTTGGCGGCATTGCCAATCGGTAAGCTACAGCCCCAATTCGTTCTAGAATTTCGAAAGGTCCGATGTACCTGGGACTCAATTTACCTTTCTTACCAAAACGTATGACTCCCTTCCACGGAGATACCTTCAGGAAAACATGATCACCGACTTGAAATTCCAAATCCTTCCTTCGATTATCGGCATAGCTCTTCTGCCTACTTTGAGCTGCTTTGATGTGATTTTGGATTACTTTCACCTTTTCCACCGTTTCCTCCACCAGTTCTGGGCCTACAAGTTTTCTTTCACCAACGTCATCCCAACAGGTTGGTGTACGACATCTCTTTCCGTATAACGCTTCATATGGTTCCATCTGGATACTCGAATGGAAGCTATTGTTATAGTAAAATTCTACCAGAGGTAAATATTGATCCCACATACCCTGAAAATCAAGTGAGCAAGATCTCAACATGTCTTCTAAGGTTTGAATAGTCCGTTCTGATTGTCCGTCTGTCTGAGGGTGGTAAGCAGTGCTCAAATGAAGTTCAGTATCCAGGGATTTCTGAAGACTTTTCCAGAATCTTGAAGTAAAACGGGGATCACGATCAGAAACAATCGATAGGGGTACACCATGAAGTCTCACAACTTCATTAATGTATTGTCTTGCTAGACGTTCCAGGGGTAGATCTTCTCTTATAGAATGAAAATGTGCTGACTTGGTAAGACGATCAACAATAACCCATATTGAATCGTTCCTTCTAGGAGTCTTTGGTAGCCCCATGACAAAGTCCATCGTAATATTGTCCCATTTCCACTCCGGTATGGGAAGAGGTTGCATGACTCCTCCAGGCTGTTGCCTTCCAGCTTTCACTTGTTGACAAACCATACATCTTGACACAAAATCAGCAATCTCCCTCTTCATGTTGTCCCACCAAAAATGTTCCTTCAAATCTCTATACATTTTGGTGCTCCCAGGGTGTATAGAGAAATTGGAACTATGAGCATCATCCAACAATTCCCTTTTCAGATCAGGTAAATCGGGAACACAAAGTATCTTCCCGAATTTCAAAATTCCATCTTCATACACAAAGTCTCTCAATCTCCCATCATTCACAGCTTTAATCTTCTTTTGGAATTCTTCATCATTGGTCTGAGAACTCTTAATCCTTTCTAGTAAAGATGGTTTGGCAACCATTTGAAAAAGCATTGATGTTTCACCTTCCCTGGTTATTCCCATGTCCATCTTCTCTAGATCCATGAAAATTGGATCCCTTTCAATTCTCATATTGTTCAAAACTCCATGGTCTTTTCTACTCAAAGCATCTGCCACCTTGTTTGCCTTCCCCGGGTGGTAGTGTATCGTACAATCATAATCCTTGAGTAATTCAAGCCATCTCCTTTGCCTCATGTTGAGTTCTTTTTGTGAGAAAATATACTTCAAACTCTTGTGATCAGTATAAATCTCACATTTTTCACCATAGAGGTAGTGCCTCCATATCTTCAAAGCAAAGATCACTGCTGCTAACTCGAGATCATGAGTAGGATAGTTTTGTTCATGAATTTTCAACTGTCGTGATGCATAGGCAATAACTCTATCATTCTGCATAAGGACACAGCCAAGTCCTTTCTTTGATGCATCACTATAAATAACGAACCCATCATTCCCCGATGGTAGAGTCAATATAGGAGCATTGACTAATCTTCTCTTCAGTTCTTCGAAACATTCTTCACACTCTTTTGTCCAAACAAATTTAACCCCTTTACGTGTGAGCTTCGTTAATGGGTTTTCCAATCGGGCAAAATTCTGGACGAAACGTCGATAATAACCTGCCAAACCAATAAAACTACGTACCTCAGTTATACTCGTAGGTGCTGGCCATTCTTGGATTGCCTTGGTCTTAGAAGGATCAACAGAGATTCCATCTTTAGAGACAATATGGCCAAGAAAAGAAATCTCCTGAAGCCAGAATTCACACTTGCTAAACTTTCCATATAATTCATGCCTCCTCAGAGTCTTCAAGATAATGCGCAAGTGATTTTCATGATCTTCATAGGTTTTGGAGTATACCAATATATCATCAATAAATACTACCACAAATTCATCGAGATACTCCTTGAAAACTCTATTCATCAGATCCATGAATACAGAGGGTGCATTGGTCAATCCAAACGGCATTACAGTAAACTCGTAATGCCCGTACCTGGTTCGAAATGCTGTTTTCGGAATGTCTTCCTTCTTCACACACAACTGATGGTATCCAGATCGAAGGTCAATCTTTGAAAAGTATTGAGCTCCATGCAGTTGGTCAAATAAATCATCAATACGAGGTAGGGGATACTTGTTCTTTATCGTTATAGCATTGATCTCCCTGTAGTCAATACATAACCTCATAGATCCATCTTTCTTTTTAACAAAAAGAACAGGGGCTCCCCATGGAGAAACACTAGGGCGAATAAATCCCTTATTACTCAATTCCTCTAGTTGTTTCTTTAGTTCGACTAACTCTACAGTGGCCATTCTATAAGGGGTCTTCGATATAGGCCTTGATCCAGGAATCAAATCAATAGAAAACTCAACTTCTCGTTCTGGAGGATGTCCAGGTAAATCTTCCGGAAATACATCTACAAATTCTTTCACAACAGGTACATCCTCTATTTGAACATTCCTTTCCTCACCGATAGTTACTTCATTCTCTTCCTCCCCAATAATTGAATTAAGTTGAGCTACTGGGGGTGGGTCTAAATAAGAATTAGGTGGTGACGATTCTGCTCTAAAAATAAGGTGCTCTTTATCATTATCATCATGAATCGTAACCTCTTTCTTCTTACAATAAATCTTCGCATCATAGTCCGAAAGCCAGTCCATACCGAGGATTATATCAAACTCAATCATAGGTATGACGATGAAATCAGCAGATAAAGAAAATTTATGTGCTCTAATGGGGACTGATTCACAAAACTTTGTTGCAACGATACTTCCCTTAGGAGTTTTAACTGACAACTCCCTTATTAAATCAAATTGGAAATATCTAATTTTCTTAGCAAACTGGGAAGATATGAAACAATGCGATGATCCAGAATCAAATAATGCATTTGCTAAACTTGAGGAAACCATTAAATTACCTGCCACCACGTCTTTCGGAGTTTCTACCTCAGCAGTAGTGATAGCATAAGCCTGGCCTTGATCCCTTGGCCTTTTCTGAGGTAAGTTCTCCTGACGCTTAGGACATGCATTTGCATAATGCCCCATCTCCCTGCAATTGTAGCACTGAACATTGGTAGCTTCCTTCTTCCCCTTGCAATCATGAGCTTGGTGGCCTTTTTCACCACACTTGTAACAGACTCCCATTCCCTTCAGGAAAGCACCGGGGTGTTTCTTCCCGCACTTACCACAAGATGGATATTCAACCTTTCCCTTCTTCCCCTTATTTCCATTCCCAGATTGATCAGTAGGTCTCTTCTTCTCTTGCTTTGCTTTAAAGTCATAAGACTTAGAGAATTCCTTTTCGGTCTTGATAGCACATGAGACAATGTCTTCGTACGATGAAAAGGATTGTGAGACTAATGCTCGACGGAGAAATGGTTTTAACCCATCAAAGAAACGATCAATCTTACTTCTTGGGTTGCGAATATAATCACCAGCGTACCTCGCTAACCTTGTAAAGTTAGCCTCATACTTTGTGACATTATCATCCTCCTTTTGTCTCAGACTCAGAAATTGCCTTTCCATATCTGCTCGATGGTCGCGAGGAAATTATTTTTCTAAAAACAGATCTTTGAACTCCCTCCATTCCATGTTTGATACTTCATCATCTTCCTTCATGTTTCGAATCAATGACCACCATTGATCAGCATCTCCAGTGAGGCGGTAAACTGCCATGGTAACTTTTTCCCTTTCACTACTCCCCAAAGCCTGAAATATTTTCTCTAGGGAAAATATCCATTGCTCAGCTACTAAGGGATTTGTACTCCCATTGAACGTTGGTGGTTGTTGTCTCATGAATCGATCTAACATTGATCCTCCACGCTGCGGATCAGGGTGCTCCATACGGGTAAGGTTATTATTCATAACCTGAGTAAGTTGTCCCAGTATGGTGATTAGCTGATCGGCACCAGTTGCATCACCAGCCCCACTATAATTATCTTGAGCAGGAGGGCAATCCCTACATGGAGTGCGCGCATTGATACGGTTTCCATTTCTTCCACTAGGCGCCATTTCTAAACAATGGCATAAACTAGATCAGTTTATGAATCAAAATATATAATCCCATACTTATAAAACACTTAACATAAATTGAACTATTTATGGATATAATCCATAATCATAAAAATGTTTTTCTTTGAGGAAGTATATACTCATAAACCCTTCATAATGATTTGTAAAGATAATGAGAGTTATCCTAAGCATATCCCCCGGGAGTGTCGTAACCAAGAGTGCAGCAAGGCCCGTTGTCGTGCACCAGTTCCCGTTCGAGTCTAGCTCAAAGCGGTGTTTTCGGGTTTTACCCCTAGGTACATCTGTGCCAGAGCCGCCTCTACCTGCTCGTATCCAGACAGGGATGTATTGCTCGGAAAACTCACAAAATCTCTACAATACCAAAATTCTAGGAAGTTCTTCTATACTAATACTCAAAGTTCATCTTAGGTCTACGTGCTCTAATCAGAGTTTATCTAAATCTAGCTGCCAAGGTTTGTACTAAACTTCCTCTGATACCAACTGTAACGCCCCGACCCCAGTTACCCAGAGTCGGTGCATTATTACATAACATTGGCATGATCACAAGAAAGATCAAATCTCGAAAGACCGATTGGTTTAGTAGCCTTGGAAACACTAGATATATTCATAAGTTTTACATTACATCATAAAATGAAAAACTACTACAACAACATAATGTCTCCATAATCCACACTACTATCCCCTCATAATATCCCTGCAGGTCATTCATAATTTACTTCTTCACATCCTGGGGAAAAATAAAACATAGAAAAGGGGTGAGCTCAAATGCCCAGTAAGGATAACAATATAGCGGAAACTTTCATAAATAAGAATAAACATTTAAGGCAATGCATTACTAAAACAAAAGCCTTTTAAAATTGAACTTCAACATGGTATGGCAAAAGTAAAATGAAATAATGCCATTTACTTATTCACATGGATATTCTACTAATCGAATAATCACATGCAAAAATCAATAACCACTTTCATAATGTTGGAATGCATAATGCCAGACTATCATAACCACATAGCCAAGGCCTCGTGCCAAGACTACAAATAAGATTTTGTCAAGGCCTTGTGCCAAGACACTAGTTTGTCTCATGAGACCTACCGATGCATCGAGGAGCTATAGCGGGCTCCACCCGTCACTTATTAAGTCCAATGCATTCCCATATGAAAAGGTTTAAACATAACATAAACATTCGTATTAAAACTAGCATACGAAATGTCAATAATTTCACCATAAACTATGAATGGTATAAAAATAGCACATCCACAGTCAAACATATCACAAAACCTTCAATACAATATAGAAGTTTTGTATCATAATAAATCAACTTCAAATAATCTTAAAATCCATCAAAGGATGTTGACATAGATGAAATCAAAATTTTTTTTAAAGAAGTATCTCCTTTTATTTTGAAATCATTTAAGATCCATATAAAATAAAACATTTTCTTTGAAAATATTCTTATAAGCTTGTATGGGAAGCTTCGACGATTTTATAACGGTGGAAAATAACCGCACTCGCCGTATAAGTTTAAAAAACATTCTTACCTTAATTCTGTCGAAAAGGTTAAAAAGGACCTTGTTTTGAAAACGATGGAAAGATTCCTTTATAAACCACTTATAAAAGTCAAAAAGGGTATAAATGACTTTAACTCATATTCTAGTAAATAGTAAAAATGTTTTGAAATACATTTCGAAGAAACATGGATGTGGATGATAAAGAGATCCCAGTAGATTATTACGTATAATACAACCTCGGATAATGAAGAGATTGTGAAATAACCCTTACCTTGTACTTTTCCTTGGTTGTGGTAGGTTAACCTCCTGTATAATGGTGAAATAATTGTTATTAAATTATACAAGAATCATATACATTAATATGATATCATATATGATCTTTTAATATTGATTTGATAATAATATCTTAGTATTATCGTTGTTTCGGGTGTTAACTTACTTGTTTTCTTTCATATGTTTTGTTACGTAAGACATGTTTGTAAAGGATAGGTTGTATATTATTCATATCCAGAATGATATCAAGTCCTTAAACATCATTTTTAAATCATAAAATGATAATTACGCTTTAATGGTTACGATGGAGAATGAATCTCATCGCGTTCGTGGAGACGGTAGTCCGTACGTACGCACGAGCGACAATATCATTCTTTTGATATTAAAATAATATATAAATGGATGGTATATCATATATACAGAATCATTAACATGTTATATTTATTATTTACATGTGTTACACATCATTATTATATCCATCCAAATAATATTATATTGAATAACAATTACACCACGACGTGGAGACGGTAAGCCGTACGTACGCACGTATGGTGACATGTTATTCAAAGGGTGGATAGAATACTGAATATGATTGTACCATATTTATAATAACATCACAGTATATGTGAGATACTGGAGTTATTATTTCAGAATGGTAAGAACAAAGGAATAAGAAGTGGAAGAAGAAATGAACTTAGAAAAGGGTGGTGAAATCATTACCTCTTCTTCGGGTTCTTCCTTTTGATTTGATCAAAAGGGCTCCTTAGGTTGGCTTTCTGATCAAACTAAGGCCTCTAGGTTGTATTGAGGGATGTTGGGAGAGTATTTGGGAAGAGTTTGGCCGAACCAAAAGGCTTTGAAGGTGTGAAGAAATGAGAAGGAGGAGTGCCCTTTTATAAGAGGGGTGAGGGGCACCTTTGGAAAAGCTAGAAATATTAATTTATAATAAATTCATATTCGGTTTCTAAAGGCTCCAAAGTTGACTATTCAAATGATGAGGTGGGGATAGGTCGAAATCAACTCATCCAATAGAATTTAGACAGGTTTGGGTACTTATATTAACCTTATCTTTAAGTATTAACTCTAAGTTAATTAGTTTCACTTTTACAATGTCTCTTTGTATTTTATATATTATGGTTAATAAACTTACTATATATACATCCAAGAGACCCCCAAGTGGTCCATTAATGATTAACCTATCATGATATAAGTCTCTTGGCCGAACCTTAGATTTTTAGGAATTTAATATCAATTAATAATATAATATTTGTTTTAAGAATTCTTTTATGTCAATTTTGACACTATTCATTAGTTGATTTTTGTGAAACTCATAACAGATTTATTACTTCTAACAAAGTCAATTAAATCAATCCTAATATATCATATTATCCTAGAAAATTAGTTTAATTCATTAAAAGTTTCATATTATATTTATTTGGGTATTTATAATATCACTTATTTTAATTTTTCACTATTATAGTAATTACTGCATCATCATTGTGTCATAAATAAAATAAATTATTTAATGTCTAAAAATTATAAGTAAAATATCATTATGTAGGAAATCGTTTTAGATTTCTAATGAATATTTATAATCGAAAATCCAACATGTATAACCCTATGTAAAAATTGTTCTTCTAAAAGATGTAAGCTTATGCCATTTTTATTTTTATTTTAACTTTATTAATATAAAGTGTCCCTACCACATACAAGTGGCTCCAAGGGGTCCCCAAATTGACCCAAGGATGCCCATGGTCGGGTATGTGTCCACCAATAAGGTTAGGACACGTTTTAGGGTAATTTTGTATTATTATAATATTATTTTGTTAACCCTTATTTACCGTATTTACCCTTTAACCATGGTAAATAAAATATTTACCACAGTAACTATTCAAAATGTCTAAAAATAAAAGTTACCTATTTACACAATTTGAACATCCTGATTCCAAATATGGAATCCATTTTCCTAAATTCAAAACACAGAAGTGGCAGAAATTAATTTAAAATTAATTCCCGCTGTTAAAACAAAAAGCGTGTTTTTAAGAGATAATAACTATCAAAAGATTGACACTTGTTTATGTTCGGTTTATTTGTAAAATTATGTCCAATGACCAAAATTATATTAAATGGTAAAAATATATTCTAAATATACTTTAAAACCACTCAAATTCATAATTTATCACTAGTAATTAATTTGATTAAAAAAGTTGTTTTTAATTAAAATTTAGTAATTTTCACTATTCATCAAAATATGAAAGTTATCCGAAATGTACCAAAATTTCACCCTAGGCTAAATTCGATATTCCGAATCCAAAAATGAAGTCCATTTTCAAATATAAAATATATATAATTTCAAAAAGTAGGTATTACTATTCATAACGGCTAGTTTGATTAGTTATGGTGTGTTAGAACTCGGTGTTGCGTACAACACACGCTATCACATTATTCAAAGAGAAGCGTACCATAGAAGCTTGGGGTGTTACAGAACATCTAATGAGACAAGAATCTCTATTTATAGATGTAGGATCCCCTAAGAACAGTCTTTATGCATGCCCCACTTATGGGAATATCCTGCATAGATAACCTATGTGGGTGACTTGTGTGACCATCAATACCTTTTCATCCTTTTACCTTGGGATCATATCCTATTATTTTGATCAGATCCAACCCCGAGTGGGAGATTTTTTTGAGACTATTTTTTTCACATTGATGAAAAGTTATTAGTGGAAAATACCTTAAAAAGAAGGAAATGAATATGAGATAATAATTTAAAGGGTTTTATCCTTCACACAGCCCCCCCAAGAGCAGCGTCGGTGTATATGGTTGACCTATATATCCAATGGTGTTTTATAGGCCCAGACATCTGGCTCACCCAGCAGCACCATAAAGGACACACCTATACAATAGCTTATGTGACATACCTATGTGATCCGACCTCTTCACCTAGTGTCCCATATTTTCTTATAAATAAGACACTATGGATCCTCATTTGAGGTGATGGAAAATCCCAAATAAATCTAAAATATTTTCTCACCCATGTCATCCATTCAGGTCTGTAAAAATCTTTCAAGTAGCTCTCCAAAACTCAATAAAATAGGGAATTAATGGGGATAGTGGAATTAAAATCCTTCCAAGGTCTGAAATACAAAACAACCATGTGAGGAGACCTTTCCTCTCTAATTGAAAATTGATATCATGATGGACCCTTCATAAACTCGGGGATTGGGAAAGATCCTTCCAGGGACACCTGATGAGACCCTTGAAGCCTTGAGAAAAGTCTCACACAAGTTTTTTTTCCAAGTGATCCATCACTAAAACACCTTTAGCTCCTACAATCCTACTTGTGTGAATTACTTCCAGTCTTCCAAGGTCTACCCTATGTGATACCTCCTTGGTTTTCCCAACCTTAACCAAGTGTGATGCCTCATTCGCTCACCCATTCTTCACCTACATGATCCACCTCTCAGGCCCTATTTCAAGCCACCAATGGCTTGACCCTTATTTCTTTAGATCCCTCATCATGGGGGGGGGGGGAATTGAAACTCTACTGAAGCCTCCGTACTTGTAATACCATTATTGGATAGGTTCCTCAGGGTGAATGTGGGTATGCATTCCCTTGGTCATGAGGATGCCGACCGTGGGGGTTGTGTTAGGGATTTACCATTATAGGATATGAGGGATAGGACCATGTATTTCCCTCACCGTATCTAATACCAGGGACCTCTTTCTTCAATAATGGAGAGATAGGATCACACTTTCTTTTCCCATGGAATGTCAGTGTTGTATCCTACTTTATTCTCTGAAACTAAGAGTAGGGAATATCTCCTGATGCAATCACCTAGCCTTTCTTTCTAGACATCTCCTAATTAATTCCTAACTCTTTATCTATGCCCATGGTCTTTATCCACATGGGTAGTCAAATGTGACTACCCAGTATGAAACAATAAGAGGGGATGGTCATGAAAATCTCTTTCTTCTTCTCCTATCACCCTTTCCTCTTCCACTAGAAAAAGAAGGATTGTGTGGTTTTCTAGATATTCTAATTCCTCTTGTTTCTCAAATACGATCATGAATCACATTGGATTATAGGTTAGTTATGATCATGTTATCTGCATGGTTAGATGCATGTTTTGGTAGAGAATATATTTCCGGATCTTTCTCTTACCATTATTTAAAGGGCCTCTATAGGTGTGGGTCCCCAAATCCATGTGTCCAAACCAAATAGGTAATCCTCTAAAATATAATCCCCAACCAAGAACTAGGGCATCATTTCAGGTTTAAGCCCCAACCAAATAGGTAATCCTCTTACATGGTGTAATCCCCAACTCAATCCTCTCAATGGGACTTATTCCCTATTAGACAAACCTTAAGAGGGCCTCCATTGGTGTGGGTCCTCAAAATCGAACTTTGTGGGTTTTAATTCTTATATAAATGGGATATATAGGAATCCTATATGAGTTCTAAACCCAAAACCCCAAAATCAACCCTATTTCTATATGTTCCACATTCCTAATAGGTTCATATCCATCCTAGAATCTTTTATCCCTTCTAGAACCCTTGGGCCACCGCAACGTAAGTCCCACACCAAAATTTATCTAGGAACCTTCCACTAAGGAATCCATGCCTCATGAAATTAAACTATATGGTTTGGTCTGTGTCGTGTGACCTTAAAAGGTTATCTGTCCTATTAAGTGGAATAGAACTATGTGGGTTCTGATTCCTTTTATAAGGAGACACCGGAATCCCATGTCATGGGTCTGATCCCGAAATCAAAACAACTCCCATCTTCTTGGATGATGATACACTCTATAGTTCCCCACTATGCAGCTAAAAATATGCATCATGATAATAAATGAAAAAAGAATCTATAATATGTTCATGAAAATGGTACAATTGATTGATACCATTAGAAACATATATATATTTCCATTGATGAAGAGCCTTTAATACATACAGATGATTCCCAATTCTGTGTATGACAATAATTTATTGTTAATTCAAGGGTTCCCTATGTCTTATTGGGGAATTAATAAAGGATTTGAAAACATATCTTAAATAATTAAGAGAGTCTCAGAGTATGAAAAAATTCCCCCTAAAGGATGTGATGAGATTGATCTCCCATTCTCTTGACTAATTTGAGTCCCTAAGCATCATTAGACCATTTTCTGAGAACATTATACCTTTGGTAAGTATGTTCTAATAAGGGAACCATTGGGTGTTTCTGGATCCATGATTAAACCCCATTTGAAACCACCCAGAAAGGACTTGGGTATATGTGTCTCATGTAAAGGTTATCCCACCAAAACCATGAAATTCCATTCAAATGCCATGTTGCATTCTAGAATGAAACAATCACAATAAATTATTCAAAGTATGTTTCATAAGGTCTTTATCAACATGTTAATTCATTTTTCTTTCTAAGGGAATTTATGATTTTCAGTGGTTAATTAAATAGAAATTCCAAGAATTTTGTTCATTTTGAAATCACTATTTATCTAGTTATATTTTCAGATCTATTTGAACTAAATTGAATCATGCTTCATATTTAATTCTCAAGTAGATATATCTATAAAAAAAGTTTATCTTTTTATATAGTGATCTATTTTCTCAAAATATTGATGATATGAATCTCTTACTTTGAATTTATAACATACTTTTCTATTTATAGAAGATATTATCCTTTCTAAAACAACTACTACTATTCAAATCTATTATAAATCTATTATATTTTTTTAAATATTTTCATCACTACTGTTTGGGTACATTCATGTCGTAGAAAGTGTTGTGTGTTTTCCATGGAACTACGAAGGTTTAATTATTATATATTATTGTGTTGTCTGAATATATTCTCTACAGAAAGTTTGAATATTCTTTATAAGGGTGGTTATTTTATGTTATTCATCAATTACTCTGAATATATATTTATCTATCAGTTAATGTTTCTTATCTTAATGCTTTCAAAGAAAATTTCTCCAACCAAAGACAATCTCTTTCAGTTTTGAACACTTGGGTGTTGAGGGTTTTCAGGGATATAGTTAGTCCTATTTTTAAATCATTGTACAAGATGTTGTAACAAGTTGTAGTTAAATTCACTCAACTATCAATATCCATTGGAAAAATATATTTTAGTGAAATTCACTAATCCCACAGAGATAGTGCTAGTGGAGTGTACTTGGGGACCTTTGTGCCTCAAACCACTATAAAAATTCACTATGTTCTTGTCATTAAATTTATACTTCTTATTATGTTAAAGAAAAGGGAACAACATTACCTTACTATTTTAAAAGTAGGATCGGTTCTAAAATATTCAATTGTTTTTAAAAGGACGAAATTCACCCCCTCATTTGTCTTCTTCTTCATTCTAACTTAATGATTTCAATTTTTTTAGATATCAAAGATAATATTTAAATAATAAGTTAAATAATTAATATAACCTTTTTATAAAAATGAAACAATCATGATTTTATTATTAAATTTTAATAATATTTATACTTATGTTCCCAAATTCATCCATGATAGAGTTTTATAGTATTTTACAAGTAGGTGGGTAGACCGAAACAAACATGAACATACCCTAATTAATGGATGATTATGGTTATAAGAGTAGATTATTTTAAAATAATATCATTATTTAAGAATCATAATGATATTATTTGTATATTTTTGAGGTTTTGAAATATATTTTAATAGAGTTTAAAAAATAATACATAAATTAGATAAAAAAAATAAGACACATTACTTCATAGAGGTGGCAGTCTGCATGATACACAGTTAATGTTTTCATTTCCCATTGAATAAGATGGAGAAAAGGTGGATTATAATTGGTCTATTCATAATCATAATTGTATAATATATATCAAATTTATTCTTCTACTTCATTATGATAACTAGTGAATAGAGCTGGTGGTGAAAAATGGAACGTGTCGCTTTGTGGAGGCATTATTCCACACAAATGCACGATCGGCCTTCTTCTTATATATAAGTGGATAGGAAGGAATAAATAATTATTTTTAGATTAATATAATAAAACTTCATTATAATAATGATACCAAGATCATTATAGTAATATGTATAGTGTAGGTTTGGAATATAAATAATAATAAGTAAAGGATATTAATTAAGTAATACTCACTTTGGGACTTTGAACATTCTATTGAAACTATCGTTGGAAATGAAGAACTTGGGATAACTTATATGGATCAGGAGATTTAGTTCATTTAAGTGAATTTTAAGAGTGTAAAATTTTTTAGGGTTTTATGGAAATTATGAATGGTATGTGTGACTTTGAGAGGTTTTCAGTGACCCCTTTTTATAAGTTCAGAACCGGGCACTTTTATGAACACCTGTTATTTTTTCAATAATGGAATGAAAATATTCAGGGACCAGTGTCAAAAAAACAAATAAATAATGGATCATGGGGTTATATAATTTCAACACAACTCAACCATAAATTTATACACATTTTTTAAACTTTTTTCATATTAGGTTTTTACGTTTTACCATTTTCATTTTTTTACATAGGTAACTAGTTTTTAACTAAGTAATATATATTGTACAAATAACATAAAATAACCCTTATTAAAAACATTTGGTGTGATGAAACTAAATTTAAACTATATTTAATCTAATTCAATTTATATGTAATAGAAAATTTACTATTAAATTAAAACATTTAATATATAGAAAATTTGTTTTGTAGAACATTATTATTTTTATCATTATGTGTTCTTAGTATTATTTAGATTTTATTACCAAATGAATGAGTTATAATATATATATATGATTAAAAATTATATTAAATTCATTTTTTAGATGATAATAATTTATTTTGTTAGATAAAAATCACACAATATTAATAAAATTATTCTTTGAAAATAACAGTTTTGTCATTATCATGGTCATTAACTCTAATCTAAATAATCCTAATTTTATGAATAAATATGAAATTTAACTTATTACATAATATTAATATTTTGATCTAAAATTTTATAATAAATTTATCAAATAAATGTTTTAAAGTTTATAAAATTTAATTTTAATATGAGTTCACATAACCCATAAAACCCATTTTTAAAAAAGTTTGTTTTAAGATTAAAATTTATGTGTAGTAAAAATTTATCAGTGTAATTTAATTTAAGGATATAAATTTGTTTATTATAAAAAAATAAGAGTTATTTGACTTAAAAATTAATCCAAAACGGAATACTACCCTTAAAATTCTTAATTAAAAGAATAAATGAAATCAATTTTTAAATTAGAAAGACAATGTTTCTTACGTTCTAAAATATTGAACACAGGTATTATAAGTTCAAAATGATATTTTAAAATAAAAAAAATTTCACATTAAATAAAAAAATTTAATCAGTTAAGTTGTTTTATAAACTTTCAACTCTTTCTCATATATTGATAAAGTCATAAAATTTAAAATTTTTGTAAAAATCATATTTTTCACTATTCACTTAGAATCAATTATTTTAGAAAAATCCAAAAACAATAATATGAGGATAATTATTATTTTTTGAATTAATTTTTTAAATTCATTTAAAATAATTGAAATTATAAAATTTATAAATTTATATTTTAGCGGAAAATACAATATATAAATAAAAACCGCTTTTATAAAAGAAAAAACTATTTTAAGAATTTAAGTGTTCATAATTCTATTTTTTATAAATTTATAGTTGATTACAATATTTTTATTTACTAAAGGTTTTATTATTCTTAAATTTTATTAATAATATAATTTTAATATGATTCACATCATTTTAGTTTGGTATTGCATGTGGAGCCATATATCAAACATAATACTGATTTAGAGAAATTAATTCCAGTATACCATGGTGTTGCATTATCCCCCACCCCTTAAATAAATGTTATCATTGAAATTTTAATTATCAAATAATGAAGGAAATAGCTAAGGGTATCTAAAATTTAAACACAACTTAGGGTATAATTTCTAGAGAGATATTGTAACATCCTAGAATTTTTTTTCAATGAAATTTCCATTATGATTATATAAATGTGAAATATTGAGTAATGTAGTATTAAATAAAGCACATGCACCACATAATAGAATAATTTTTTTCTATTTAATTGAAAATTTATAGTTAAAGAATAAATATATCCATAATAATAGAAAGTGTTACAATAGGATAAAAAATAAAAATAAGATAACTAAATTATGAAAATTTATATCTACTTAATCCCCTTGAATAATCAAACTCTTGAACAACACTTCAACAATAAGACATAATATTAGTAATTAGAAATTATTTTTTAAAATAAAAATATATATACCCATGAGATAAAATATAGGTTAATGAAGAATGAATGAAATTTTAGGTATTTATAGAAGTTAGGGAGTTTAAATAACAGTTACAAATATGATTGTTAGAATGGTAATTTGAGAACTGAAATTGTAATATTATTGTTAGGAATAGTAACATGTAAATTATAATATATAATTGTAAATTATATTTAGTTATTTTATAAAATGAAAATATAAAAAATTTATAACATGATAAAAATAAATAAATGTTTTAAAAATGATAATATAAGAGTTTGTTTTTTTGTAAAACACGTATGTTTTATTTAAATTTTTATGATAAATAAAAAAAATTTGAATGAAGGATTATTTTAATAATATTGGTTTATAAATTAAAATTGAGTTTCATTATAATAATAAAATAATTTTATGTGAAAATAAGTAATTTTCCAAAGGGTTGAAAAATTGATCATAATATTAAAATATGTACTTTTCAAATAAAATAAGATTTTAAATCAAAATTAATTTTCACATATTTATAAAAAAAATTTAAGAAAATGGATTTTGTTTTAGAATCTAAACCTTGAAAAAAATTTATGGCAATTAATTTATACTTTTCTAAAATAATATAATTTTTTTGAATACAGAAATATGATAAGATACACTATTTAACATTATAAGCTTCATACAAGATTAATGAGTAATAAATGTTGTAAGAATCCATTTATTCAAAAATCACAAACACTAAATACTTTATATAGTCACAATATTCATCATTATTGGTAATATTTATCCAAAATAATAAACTAATTAATATTATATTAAAAAACACCACTATCTTCCCCTTATAAATTCCACCCCTCACCACCTCTTCTCTTCATACTTTTTAACCTTGAATGTAGATGAAACTCAACCCATTTATCTCCCAAAACCTCTTCCCCACGTCCAAGTACTTTTGGTCTTAACAAATGGTTGTCCAAGGATCCTTAAGGGGTGGGCTAAGAGGAGACATCCAAAGGATCATGTAATACCCTCAACATTACTTTTTAATTTTTATTCCTCTTAATCCTTTAGAAAAAATCTATCCATAATTGAAAAAAGGACTCCTGTATTGTAAATATACCTGAATTTTATTTTTTAATGTAATATCCATCATAAAACCGCTTATATTTTCATTCCATCAATAAAAGTGTTGTTCATAATATGGTCAGTTCACCACCTCCATAAACAACATACTTCATTTTTCTCCACTACATTCATGGTAGGTTTAAATTTACTTATTATTATTTTATATGATCTAAATATTTATATTATATTTTTTATTCACATTCTATAATAAATATATATCCATAATATTAAAGGAAACACAATAAGTTTATCATGGTCAAAAATCCACCTAAATAAACAAAGCATATAATGTTACACTCTATAAATATTTATTATTTATGAATAATATTGGATAATAAGAACCATGTAGAATTTTTGAAACACATTAACTCTATATTAAGGACCCAGCCTTGAAACATTACATAATATTTATGTTTAGTCAACATTTTAATTTCTTTAACATTGAGGATATTTTAAGATTTAATAATTTATATAATTATGACATAATACATACATAACATCCCATATCTATATAGAGTGGATACTACAAAAAAAGTATCCATTTATTCTAAAATATAAAACTATTTAAATAAAACATGATTTATTTAAAAAATATTTATAACATTTAACATGAATTACTTCTTTCTCTTACACATCCCTATAACTTGTGAAGACATTTAAAAACCTGGGATGAGCACAAAAAATCTCAGTAAGAGATATAAATAAATAAATTGTTAGTCAAGTGATAACATAAAAACCAATAAAAACCATTTCATAAAAACTCATTAGCATTCATAGAAACATCATGCAGTTTCGGTGGAACATATTTACCGTATCACTCTTACATTCACTCTTACACATGTAATAACTATTTGGTCAACTTCCATCTTTGGAGTACCCAATGCATTGGAGAGCTATAATGGGGCTCACCGATCATATCTTGAGAAATAATGGGATCAACCCAACATATCTTAAGATATAACAAGGATCAAACCACAATATCTTGAGATATAATGGTCTCAACCCAACATAAACAATGTATAAGGAACATATCATGAATAAAACACTTGATAATCCATTTAAATTCTTTAGAAAAACACATTTGGATTTTAAAAATAACCTTTTTTTAAACAAATCACTTTAAAATATAAAAATCATGCACACAATAATGAAATAATATTATTAAAAAATAACAATGAAAACATATAATGGAAAAATTATATAAATAAAGCATCATTAAATCATGATAAACCACTCATGCCATATAAAAAGCAGTCTTTTTGAATTTCATAAAAGAGACATTTAAAAGGATTTTAAATGGAAAGTCCCTTACAAATACCATATCATTGAAGTGAGGATTGATCAAATGAAAGGAATATGTATACTCATGGTAAATACACATAATAAAACATAATAAAATAAAATGTCATTTCACAAATAATCTTAGCATGAAAAAATCATTGAAGTAGAAGGTTAACCCAAAGAATGGAAATTGGGTTAAGAATTCCCTTACCTCGGGTTCATCTTACTTAAAATGTGTTCAAAACTCCTGTATAATGGTTTAAAGAGTCTTATTAATATATTAAATAACTATATTCATATTTATAATTTCTTATATGACATTCTAATAACATATTTTAACCGATTTGTATGTAATATTTTGTTATTTCCATTGTTTTGGGTGCGTTCTTTACATGGTTTACATGTCAGTTCGTAATAGATTTTCATATCGAATAGAAAAGAAAATCTAGAAGTAGAATGAAATAGTAATTATATGTTTAAATAAACTTTAATTACACCATATATCATCTTGTTTTTATATATTAGTATGATTCATTAGATAAAACATTAATGATATTCGTTTAGATCATTTTGGCGGTTCACTGATCATCACGAACTAGTTTCTTTATATAATTCAATATTATGCATATATGTTAATTCCAGAATATAAAAGAGGTTATATAATACACTTTAAAACCTTTTTAAATCATTAAAATGGTTTTATTATCATTTTTTAATGTGGTAATTGAAATTAAAAATACATCGTCCACGATATCGGAAATTCGACACATCACAGACAGTGTTTTCATTCTTAAAATAAAAGGAAGAGGAGAAGTGTGATAATGAATATTTCCATAAACATGATAACATTAAAAAATATATAAGTTACTATATTTTTCATACATCTTGTATAAGTGGAGGTTAAGATATTGAAATAAATGAAAAATAATTGAAAAGAACAAAAAAAGAAAAAAAAGAGGATTTTTACCTCTTGAATTGTCCTCCTTGAGAAGCTCCTTAAGGCCTTTGGTTTGGGCTTTTGGTGAGACCAGGAGGACTTAGAAGTGGGTAAGAGTCTTGGGAAGAGATTTGGGTATAATTGTAACAAGATAAAAGTCTTTTCTTTTTTATGATAATAGGGGTGAGGGCTGGTATTTATCGTGGAGGAGAGGAGGAGGGTTTATTATTTTATTCATTAGTTTATTAATTTGACTCAAGACTATGAATAGTTTGATAATTATCATCAAATATATGAAAATAAAAAAATTAAGTTCTATAATATGGTTCTTACATCATTCATGATATTAGGAACAATTTATTTAACATATAATGTATATATACTGTAAATTACCGTATTTCACTATTCAGAAAAAAAAATAAAGTATTTTAGAAAAATCCCAAAAATTTACCTCAACCATTTTTCAGTACACAAAATTAAAAACAGAATACCATTTTTTGAAAATAATTGTATAAATATGAGAAATTTAATTTTTAAATAAAAAAATAATTTATTTGAAAAATAATAATTTTAAAACTATAACTGATTTTATAACGCGTTGAAAATTTAATACTGATCTCATAAAATTATCTTATAACCATAATAAAATAAAATAATAATTTACGAATCTATTTTATGAAAATATATTTTATTTTGAATCATTATATTAATTGTAAAATTGTAAATAAATATTTATTACTCACAAAAATACCAACACTTAATTTCTAATTTTCAGAAAAAAAAATTATTTACTTGTTTAATGATATAAATATATAACATTTTAACTTATAAGATGTATAAATTTTATTTATACATTCTTAGGTGATTTTACTAATCTATTATTCAGATTACTATTCCTAAAGCTCATTTTAATATTCCTAAGGTCAAGTTAATATTCCATCAGTAGAAACTCCTTAATTTTTATAAAGGTAATTATTTCATTAAAAGTTTATAATGAATTTAAATATTTAATTATAGAATGAAAAAAAAAATTTAAGTACCTGGGTTGTTACCTTCTCCCCACCTTCTAGAAATTGTGTCTTCACAAATTTTATTCAATTATTAAACAAGTGAGATTATTTTTTCCTCACAGCATTTTCAGATTCCCATGTTGCTTCTTCAACCATGTGGTTTCTCTAAAAAACTTAACATGTTGAATTGCCTTATTATGAAATATTTTCTCTCTGTAATCAAGAATTTGAATAGGTTTCTCTTTATAATAAAGGTTCTCTTCTAGCTGAATTACTTCTAGGATCAAAAAATAAGATGGATCGGGCACATACTTTCTCAATATCGAAATATAAAAAACATTGTGATCTGGAGATAAACTCAGAGGAAAATATACTTGATAGGAAATTGGTCCAACTTTCTCTAGGATTTCAAATGGTATAATGAATTTTTGACTTAACTTTCCTTTTTTACAAAAACTCATAACACTTTTCCAAGGAGATATCTTAAGGAAAACATGATCACATACCTCGAATGAAAGGTTTTTCCTCCTATTGTCTGCATAACTTTTCTACTTACTCGGAGTTTTCCTCATGTGTCACTGAATCATATTTACTTTATCAGCAACTTCCTCTACAAATTTTAGTCCCATAAAATTATCTTCCCCACTTAATCCCAAAAAGATGGAGTTTGACACCGCTTCCCATATAATTATTCAAATGGTGTCATCTGTATACTGGAATGAAAACTATTATTATAAGAACACTCAACTAAAAAAATATGTTGATCCCAAATTCCGAAGTAATACATTGAACAAGATCGAAGAATATCCTCCAATGTCTAAATTGTTTTCTCAGTCTGTCCATCAGATTGGGGATAGAAATTAGTAATATAATTTAATTCAGTTCACAATGACTTATGAAGGTCTTTCCAAAAGTTAGAAGTGAACCTGGGATCTCAGTCTAATACAATGGATAAAGGAACTCTATATAACCTAATAATCTATTTGAGATATAGTTGAGAAATATGATCTAAATACATATTATCTTGAATAGGAAGGAAATATGTAGATTTATTCAGTCAGTACACAATAACCCAAAACACATTTTTACCTTGAGAAGTCTTTGGTAGTCCCACAAGAAAGTCTGTAGATATATTTTCTCATTTCCACTCTCCCACTAGAAAAGGTTGAATTTTCCCCTTCAGTAACTACCACTCTACTTTAACCTATTAAAAATTCAAACATTTCATGGTAAAATTAGAAATATCTATTTTCATTCCATCCCACTAGTAATACTATTTACGACCTCTCTATATCTTTTTACATCCAAGATGAACTGAAAACGGAGAATTATGAGCTTTATATAACAACTCTTTCTTCAATTGTGAGTCACAAAGTACACATAAACTCTTCCCAAATCTCAAAAAACAATATCTATCAACATTAAATTTAGGCAACTTACCTTTCTTTACCAATTATACCTTTTTCTATAACTCATCATCTTCCTTATGCACTTTCTTAATTCTGTCTAAGATAGATGAATGCACTGACACCTGAAACAAAGTAGAAGAATTTCCTGACTAATAACTTCCCAGAAAAACTTTAGCAAATCATTAACCAATTGGTGATGTTAAAAGTATAACATGGTTAATTTTTCATTATTTTTTCAACACAAATAATCATCCACTCTATTATATTTTCTAGAATGGTAATGAATTTTTCAATCATAATCCCTGATTAGTTCCAACCATCTTTTCTGCCTTATGTTCAATTCATTCTGAGTGAATATATACTTGATAATTTTATGGTTAGTATATATTTCACATTTTACTCTATAAAAATGATGCCTCTAAAATTTTAATGCAATAACAACATCAGCTAATTCAAAGTCATGTTTAGGGTGACTTAACTCATGAGGTTTCAACTAACGTGAAGCATAAGCAATTACTTAATCATTATACATTAGGACACAACCAATTCCTTTCAATGAAGCATCACCATAGATGAAAAAATCACCATTTCTTGAAGGCAAGTTAAAAACTATAGAATTTACAAATTTTATTTTCAATTCCTAAAAAAACATCAAATTATTTTTTTCATATGAACTTAACACCTTTTTGAGTTAACTTAGTCAGTGGGGTAGATAATTGTGCAATGTATTCAAAAAACCTCTGGTAATAGCCTTATAAACTAAGGAAACTATGAATCTTCATTATATTTGGGGGTCTTGTCCATTATTCAATAACTTTTTTTAGCAAGATCAAAAGTTATGTCACATTTGAATTTTACATATATTTTATTTTCTTTTAAGGATTTAAAAAATAGCCCTTAGATGTATTTCATCCTCCTCTTTTCTTTTAGAATAAACCAAAATCTCATCAGTAAACATAACCAAAAACTTATCGAATAACTCATGAAATATTATATTCATGAGATCCACGAATATAGAAGGTGTATTACTTATACCAAACATCATAACTAAAAATTCATAATTCCATATTTAGTAAAAAAACGTGTTCTTTCAAATGTCTGGTTCTTTTACGTTCAACTGATGGTACTCCAACCTTAGGTAAACCTTTGAAAAATACCAAGCTCCCTGGATTTGATCAAAAAAATCATTGATATGAGGCAAAGGATACTTTTTATTAACAATGATTGTATTCAAGGCTCTATAATCATTAAAAAGTATCATTGAACCATCTTTATTTTTAACAAATAGGATAGGAGAACCCTATGGTGAAGTGCTAAGCTGGATGAAGCCTTTATCTAATAATACCTACAACACCCTTTTCCACTCAATAATTTCCATTTCATCCATTTGATAAGGGGGTTCATAAATTGGATTAGTGTCAGGAACTAAGACAATAGTAAACTCAACCTATCGATCAGGAACAACACCCATAAAATCACCAGGAAAAACTTCAAGATACTCATTTACCACTAGCACATCATTAATCTGAACAGTTCCCTTTTTTAAAAAATATGTGAAAGATAAATTTCATTTCCATATTTTAACATTTTTTCAGCTTTGTTAGATGTTATCAATGGTATGGGTTCATTCATGTACACAAACTGAAACAATTTCTAAAAAACAAATTATTTAGCTCTACAATCAATCTTAGCATGACAAATAGAAAGCCAATCCATACCCATAATAACATGAAACTCCACTAGAGGTAATACAACAAAGTTTTCAGGTAAAACATATCCACCTACAAATATAGGTAGATTCTTATAATTTATTTTTCCCTTAATATTTCTTCGATGTGTTTTTACTGTGAGTTTTGGATTCATTTCTTGAGGTTGAATTTCCAATTTAATATAAAATTTCCTAGAAATAAAAGAATGTGTAGACCCAAAATCAAACTCACATTGGAATATTCGCTAAAAATAAAAAATTTATATGATACCAATTTGTTTGATGGATCAACATATATTAAATTAGTTGCAAAGGATTTTTCCACACTCTTTTATTTCCCATCTTGCTGATTTCTCAACTAAGTTACTAGATTTGGAAACACATTAGAAAAATGACCTAACTCTTTATTTTAAGGAATATTACCATCAGTTTCTGTTTTTTTTTAAATCATGAACAATGTGCCAAAAGTTTTCACATCTATAGCACTTCCTATAATTTATAATACATTTTACAGGATACTTTTTACCACACCTTTCACAAAAATGGAATTTTATTTTCTTAGCTCAAAATTTATTTGATGATTTCTTCCCCAAATCTTGCCAACCAAAATGATTCTTATCATCATGAGGAACATATGTGTTAGCAAACTCCATTTAACCCTTTTTATCATAACAAACAACTTTCTCATATCTTTTAAATTCTCATGAATCCAATGTTCTTCGTAAACCTTTTTTCAATCCTGCGTAAAACTAATTAATTTTGTTATTAGTGTCCCAAAAAAATTCTGGCACATACATAGGCAATCTTATAAAGTTTTCTTCATATGCATCTATGGAATATTAATCTTTTTTCCTCAATTACAGAAATTATTTTTCCATTCGGAGTCAAAAAACCTTTGGGAAACATTTATCAAGGAAAATATCCGTGAATATTTTCCATTCCATGGAATCAAGGTATTCAGTTCCAATTCCCTCCATTCCAAGATACAGATTCAGATAGATATCAGCCTCTTGGGTCCTTCCAACATCATCTACCCTATTTCTTCAATGGAAAACCATTCTGAACAGACAAATCTTATTCAACGTAACATGGTTATATTCAAATGATATATCATTTCAAATTAACCATAAATTAAAAATCATTTAGGTTATTCTATTAACATCATCCAAACCCCTAAGGTTATCTAAATCATCCTATGATAACAACTATAAGGACCCATACTTAAAACATTATGTAATAGTTAGTTTTGGTCAAAAAAATTACTTTCTTTCACATTGAGTATCTTTTTAGGTTTATAGATTTATATAATTAGGACATAATACATACATTACATCCCATATCTATATATAGTGGATACTATAAAAACAGTACCCATTTCTTCCAAAACAAAAAACTTTTTAAATAAAACACGATTTCTTTAAAAAAATCTTCATAACATTTAACATGAATCATTTATTTCTATTACAAATCCCTATAACCTGTTAAAACATTTAAAAACGTGTGATGAGAACAAAAATCTCAACAAAGGATATAAATAAAGAAATTGTTAGTCAAGTGATAACATAAAAACCAATAAAACCCATTTCATAAAAACTCATTAGCATACATAGAAACATTATGAAGTTCCATTGGATCATATTTACCATATCACTCTTACATTCACCCTTAAACATGCAATAACCATTTTATAAACTTCTATCTCTGGAGTAACCAATGCATTAGAGAGCTATAATGGGGCTCACCCATCATATCTTGAGCTATAATAGGCTCAACCCAACATATCTTGAGCTATAATGGAGCTCAAACCATAATATATCGAGATATAATGGGCTCAAACCAACATAAACAATTTCCAAGGAAAATATAGTGAATAAAAAACTTGATAAACCATTTAAACCCCTGAAAAACCCACATTCAGATTTCCAAAAAAACCTTTTTTCTGTAAAACAAATCAATTTTAAAATATAAAAATCATGCACAAAATAATGAAATAATATTCTTCAAAAATAACTATGAAAACATATAAGGGAAACATTATAGAAATAAAAAATCATGAATTCAGGTGAAAATGATCATGTAATATAAAAAATAGTCTTTTTTAATTTCATAAAAGAGATATTTAAAAGGATTTTAAAAGGAAAGTCCCTAACAAATACCATATCATTGAATAGAGGATTGATCAAATTATGGTAATATGTATAATAATTGTAAATATACATAATAAAACATAATATAATCAAATTTCATTTCAAAAATATTCTTAGCATGAAAAAATCATTGAAGTATAAGGTTAACCCAAATAATGGAAATTAGGTTAAGAATTCAAGTGCCTCAGATTAGTCTTACTTAAAATGTGTTATAAAATCTTTTATAATGGTTTAAAGAGAGTTATTAATATATTAAATAACCATATTAACATTCATAATTACTTATATGATATTATCATAGCATATTTAAAGCCATTTATATGTAATATTTGGTGATTTCCAGTGTTTTGGGTGTGTTCTTTACATGGTTTATGTGGCCAGTTCGTAATGGATTTTCTTGTCGAAAGGAAAGTAAACTAAATAAGTGGAATGAAATGGTAATTAAATGTTTCCATAAATTTAAATTATACCATATATCATTTTTTTCAGATATTAGGATGATTAATTAGATAAAACCTTAATGATATCCATTTAGATCATTTTGGTTGTTCTTTAATCATTGTGAACTAGTTTCTTTATATAATTCAATATTATCCATATATGTTAATTATAGAATATAAAAGAGGCCATATAATAAACTTTAAAAACTTATTCAACCATTAAAATATTTTTATAACCATCCTTTAAGGTGGTAATGGAAATTCAAAACACACCATCCATGATGTCGGTTATTCAACACATCACGGAAGATGTTTTTATTTTTAGAATAAAAGGGAGGAGAAGAAGTATGATGATTAATTTTTCCATAAAAATGATAAAATTCCAGAATATATAAGATACTAGAGTTTTCATACCTCGTGGATAAGGTTATATGAAGAGAGTATAAGAAAATAAAAATAATTGAAAAGAAAAAGAAAGAGGATTTTACCTCTTTAATTATAACTAAATTTATAGCACCTTGAAAATTTAATCAAGGTCTCATAAAATTATATTATAACCACAAGAAAATAAAATAATAATTTTTTTATCTGTTTTATGAAAATATATTTTCTTTTAAATCTTCATATTAATTATAAAATTGTAAATAAATATTTACGACTCATAAAATACCAACACTTAATTTATAATTTTAAAAAAATTATTTACTTGTTCAATGATATAAATATATCATATTTTAACTTATAAGATGTATAAATTTTATTTATAATTTATTAGCTGAGGTTAATATTCTATTGGATAGATTACTATTCCTAAAGGTCATTTTACTATTCCTAAGGTCAAGTTATTATTCCATCAATATAAATTCCTTAATTTTTATAAATGTCAATTATTTCATTATAAATTTATAATGAATTTTAATATTTAATTATATAATGAAAAAATATTTTATATGTACTTGGGTTCTTACACTATACCATTACACTTATGAAGATATGGAACCATTCTATAATAACTCTCATAATTACCTATGAATTAATGCAACCTTGTAACCATGAAATGAATAACATTAGGACAATATAAACCAAAAATATACCTCAATTAAATGATTATAAATTAACATAAATGATTGATAATAAATAAAAAATATTATAATAACATTCACAATAATGTATTTATTAAATATAATTTTATTATTTGAGGTGTTAATTGAACTTGTAGAGTGAATACCGACCTGGGGTAACGGATATCTCTAGGCCAATCTATTTTCATTGGGTTATGCTTTCTCTCTAACTATTTACCTTGATTTATATCTCTATTATTTTTATTTATTTATTTTTATATTCTATATATATGTCCCAAAAATATATACCTAAATTAATTCACCTTTCTCTTATGGGTATATATATGTTTTAAAGCTTACCTTCTCAATTTCATTAATTAAGAAGACTCGATTAAAGGGAACTTCTCTATTTTCTTTCCTCATTTCATATACCACTCAATGTGATGTTTTTAAAATTACATGTTTTATAAAAAATTAATATTTTAAACCATTTTGTTTAATATCTAGTTGTATGGAAATTATTATTCTATTACAGTATTCAAAAGACTCTTTACCATTTTCCCTAAAACCCTACTTAATATATACATTTCCAAAGTTACCTATCTACTTTTTTCACATATTCACTTCACATAGAAATCATTATTTATAGAAAATGATTATTTTTCACCTATTAACATCCAAGAATGTTTTAATACCTTATTTAATGGAAACCATTATGATATGAAATCTCTTTATTCTATAAGAAATTATTATGTGAGCCATTTCTTTCCATGGGTAACTATTATGTTTATAGCTTACGTATGATTTCCATTTATGTCATAAATATTCAAGTACATGTTATGATAGTGGAACCCATAAAATTTTCCATTGCATTGGGTAATTTTTATATCTCATCATATGATATGTATGATATTAGGGAGTAAACCTAATCCATGATGGGACACTATCCACCTTGTTTTTTTGTATTATATGTGAGCTTTGACTTATGTGCCAGTCAAGTTTTATATTATTTATACATTCTTATGTTTCCATGATATTATTATTCTATCTTCTTTGTATCATTATCCAATATTATTATTCATGAGACTTATATTTTATAATATCATGTTATTTATTTTGACTCATGAATTATTCTTCATTATCATTAATATTCCCTTATTGGGATTTATAGATCACACCTTTTTTTATGTATTCTTCAAGTTATCCTATAGAGTTTTAAAAGATAAATGGGAATTTAGTTCTCATTATGGATATTTAAATAAATATTTTTTATTTTACTTTCATTTTTATGTTTTATGTACCTACTGTCCAAAATACATTAGGCCTCTCGATCACTTGGGTGTGTATATTGTATATTTATATCAAAAATCATATAATAATATGAGTAAGAGGCTTGGGTTGCTATAATTTTTATTGGGACAAATGTATACTTATTTTTGGGGATTAAAAAAATAATATATTAGTAAAAACCATAGGGAAAATTCTAAGTATACAAAAACATCATGTAATTTTAGTAAATTATATAGTGAGTGAATTCTATGAAATGAAATCTATGTATGAATACTATAAGTAGATCTAGATCTGGAGGATATATACATAGGGGTAATAACCCTGAAATGGATCATTGGGCATTAACACAACTTATAACTAGTGAAAGATAAATAGTCCTTGTTGCACACCAGGTTTGACACTCTCAGGGGATATGATTTGATAAATTCATAAACTCTTTATGTACCACTATGAAGTAACTAAATAGTTTGTTAGATTATGAAAAAAAAAGGAAAATCACCATGTATAACCTAGATTGAAACCTAGAGACTCATAAATTAGGATGTATATTCCATTTATAAATTATTACTTCTACATTCATGGTCTACCTATTTTTATCCTTACCAGTTTAAGTATTCTCATCCCTAATTTTTTATTTATTTTAGTTAATGGTGGGAAATATTGGGAATAGTGCCAACAACCAATGCGATAGGAAATGTGATGATTTATATAAAGATATAACTAACATAATAGTAGTGGGATCTAATAAATTCATGGAAGTACTGGATTAACTTACTCTAGTCAGGAATAATAAATCGAATCATGTGGAACTCCATCCTTATCCTAAGAAAGAAAAAAATTATAGTTGAGTCCTTTAAGTGACAGATGCCTCCATCCTTTAGTGGATCCTCTGATCCCCTCATCCTGAAAATGGATTAACTCCTTTGAGAATATATTCATTGTTCTCCAATGTTTGAAATAATATAAATTCATAATGATCAAGAACATGAAGCCCAAGGATGAATTCAAATTAAAGAAATTTGAAGGATTCAAGAAAATATTTTTTAGTAAATAATTTCCACAAACTCTTTATCATGAAATGGGTATGGAGTTTCATAGAATAATGTAAAAGGAAGAAGTTTTTATCAAGGACTATGAGAAAAACTTCATAAGACTTACACAATACTCCTCCATATTTTTCATTCATACTAAAGTTAAGGTGGACCACTTCCTTAGTGGATTAAAGCTGGGTATATGAAAATATTTGGCAATTTGAGACTTTTATAATAATGAAGATATTGTTTGTTATGCCCTTAAGGTAGATATGGATATTGTAAATTCTTTTTATTCTTGAGGGGATAAATATAAAAGGTGGAAAATTGAGTTTAATTTGGGAGGATCAAAATATAAACCCTATATAGGATAGAAAACTCAACTGCCCATATGCCAAAAATATGGGAATAATAATCCTGGAAACTATCAAAAGGGATGGGGAGATTCTTCAAGTGTGAAAAATAGGGGAATTGGGATAACCAATTTAAAAGGGAAATTAGGAATCCCACTAATTAGATGAGAGAAAATAAGTTCCTAATCAACAACAAATCTTTATCTAGTGTTTCAACTATAGGGGACATGGATAATTTTCAAGAAAATTTTATAATAAAAGGTTTATTGGAGATAGTCAACGACAATAACCTGTATAACATAGATAGAAAGTAAGGAAATTTGTTATCACTACTACTGAGTTGGACTCTAACAATGAGGTAGTGATAGGTACTCTAGTTATTCATTCAATAATGGATAATGTATCATTTGATTATGGTTTTATAAATTCATTTGTGTCATGCATGTATATTATAACTATTCAAACACCACAAAAAAATATTGGTTGAGTTATATGTGAGAACATATAATTAGGATATTATTGTATCCTAGGTATATACTCCTCCATATTCATTTTTTTGTACTAAACCTCTAAAAAAACTTATCATACATCCTCTATTATAACTTGATGTTATATTGGGAATGGATTGGATAACCTTATATAAATCAACAAAAAATTCTAGTAGAGGGAAACCACTCTCTATATCTTTGGTTATTCAATGATTATGTACAATTTTAAGTAGGAAGATGAATCTTATTTGGAATATTCTTCTCAAGAATGTATATTTTTACCTTATGATAAAGAATATATATCTCAAATGATTGAGACAAAGGAGAAACTCGTGTTTTAAGATAGGCCTATTGTGAGGGACTATAGTGATATGTTTTATAAAGAGTTGTTTAGTATTCCTCCTGATCAATATGTTAAGTTATCAATTAAAATTATACATGGATATATGACTATATTCATGGATCCTTATAAAATATCCACCATTGAGTTGTAAGAAATGATGAATAAGTTATAAGATAATCTAGATTAGGGTTTTATACACCCAAGTGCTTAACCATAGGGAACACGAGTCCTCTTCATGAAGAAGAAGGATGGGTCAATGTGCCTCTACATTGATTATCATAAAATCAACAAAATCATAATAAATAACAAGTATTGCCTACCTTGTATTGTTGACTTATTTTATCAGCTACGAGGTCCATAGTACTTCTCTAAGGTGTAACTTCGATCAGGACATCTCCAATTGAAGGTGAAGAAGGAAGATATTACCAATTATGCCTTTTGAACCTGGTATGAAAACTATGAGTCCATATTCCATTTGGATTCTCTAATTATCTTGAAATATGAATGGGATTAACGAATATATTCTTTTGCGATTACCTTGACAAATTTGTGGTAGTTTTTAGAGATGATATTTTTATGTACCCCAAAATAAAGGATATACATGAAGAGAATTTGAATATTGTGATATAGACTTTATGAAAGGATACATTATATAAAAATAACATTAAATGTGGTTTTTGGATGAGGGAAATATCATTTTGAGGAAATTTATCGCCAATAAAGGGATAAATGTGGTCCCTTCTATAATGATGAAAATTGTGGAGTGGTCCAAGATTACATCTGTGATGTAGATATATATTTTACTTGAACTATCAGGGTATTATCGATGATTTGTGACAAAATTCTCATGACTTTAAAACCTACTAACAATTCTAACTCGAAATGTTGTGATGTTCTTCTAGACCAATGAATGTAAAGAGATCTTCAAGGAATTGGAAAAAAAGCTTATCACTACAGGAGTAGTCATGCTAACTTCAATTGGGGATCTTTTTATCATATAAAATGATGATTCAATGAAGATATAGGTATTTATACTGATGAAAAATGAAAAAGTAGTAGTCTAAACCATAATATAGTTTAAAGTTAATGAGTATAACTATCCAATGTATGATATGGAGTTGTTTTTAGTGATCTTTGAATTGAAGATTTGGAAACATAATCTCTATGGTGATAAGTTTGAAATATATATGGATCATAATATCCTCAAGTATATATTTACACACAAGGATCTTAATATGCACCAGTGAATATGGTTATTGTTGTTCAGGGAATATGACCACTCCATCCATTACCATCATGGGATGGAAAATAAATTTGGAAATGCACTAAATTGAAATTATCCTATAACCTTATCAATTATGAGAATTGATAAGGATACAATATTATTATAATTGAAATGTATAGACATGGAAGTCATAAAGGAAGGAACAACACCTTACATTGCTCAAATTATTACTCAAAAATCAATTTGGGATAAGATAAAGGATTCTAACTGGGATGATGTAATAATAAAAAATAAGGTGGAATCTATAATAAAAGGTAAATTATTAAAGTTTAAGATTTATGACTAATAAGTTATATGGTTTGGGTCTTGATTATATGTACCATAAAATCCTAAGATAAAGAAGAAGTTATTGAATGATGCTCGAAGATTTATATTCTCCATCCACTACAGGAGCATATTGATATATCATCATCTATGAGAGAACTGTTAGTAAGAAAATATGAAGAATTGGATTTTGAAATACACATAATAGTTCCTAGTATGTCATCACATTAAGTAAGAAAGGAAAAATTTTCAAATGGATGATGCATCTATTACTCATAACTACGTGGAAATAAGAAAACATCACCATGGACTTTTTCATAGGTCTTTTGAAGACATCTAGAAGAAAATAATTCCATATGGGTTATAGTTGACCATCTTATGAAGACTGATCACTTCATTCCAATTTCATAGTACTTCTCAATTGATCAAATTTCAAGGATATACATCAAGGTAGTGGCGAGGTTTTATGGAACACCACTATCAATTTTATCTTATTGAGATCCAAGGTTTAACTCAATGTTATGGAAAATTATCCGAAAAACTCTGAACATTGAGTTGAAATTCAGTATAGCTTATCACCCCCAAATTAATAGATTATCTTAATAGATTATCAATACAATTCAGGATATATTAAGGTCATATGTGATGGACTTTATGAGAGGATGTGATCAACACCTTCCTCTTGTTGAGTTCTCATATAATAATAGCTTCCACTCAAGAATACCAATAAATATATACGAATTACTTTATGGTAATGAATTAAAACACCTAAATGATAAGATTTTATTGGTAAATATAGTTGTTGGGACCTAAAATGGTCAAATAAATGGTAGAAAAGGTCAAGACCATTTAGAAACACATCAATATAGCTCAAAGTTGATAAAAGAGATATGTTAATAACTATCTGATAGATCTGGAGTTTTAAGTTGGATATAAAGTATTCCTTAAAATATCTCAATGGAAGTGAGTCATAAGATTTTAGAAATAAGTGAAATTTATGTCCTAGATACGTCCCACCTTTGAAATTATTAATCAGATTAGAGTTATGGAATATCAAATATCACTCTCACTAACCCTATCTTTAAGTACATGATGTGTTCCTTGTATCCCTATTAAGGAAGTCAAAATCAAATCCATTATATATACAGAATCTGTATGTGGAATAGTATGAACCTGATCCCTCTTATGAGGAGTAACTGGTGAAGATATTGAACCATAGAGACAATGCTCTATGCAACAATACTGCTCACCTAGTCATAGTACTATAGTGGAACTAAAAGTATGAAGAGGCATTATGGGAACTACAGGAAGTAGTGAAATAGAAGTACCCCCCCCCCCCTCTATTTTCATCTTAGTGGGTGAAATGAAATTTTAGGGTTAAATTTTCTAAGTTGGTGGGGGGATGTAATGAGTTATATTTTTTCTTTCAGTGGAATTTCCTTTCTTATTACATAAATGTGTCATGTTTAGTATTGTATTATTATATAAAGAATATACACTACATGATAAAACTAACAAAACTTTATTATATCAAATTAAACATTACATTTAGAGAATAAATATATCCATGAGAATTGAAAATGTTATAATTGGAGAAAATAGAAAATAAGATAAAAATAATATGAAATTTGTATATACTCGATCCCCTAGAATGATCGGACTAATGAAAAACACTATAGAAATGAAATAGAATATTAGTAATGAATTATTATTTTTGAAAATGAAAATATATATAACCTAGAGAAAATATAGAAGTGAATGAATAAATAATGGAATGTGAGGTATTCATCGAATTTATGGAACCTATAATACTATTATAAGTCTCACCATTAGAATTGTAATCTGACCGTTGGAATAGTAATCTAACTATTAATAATAGTAACTTCATTGTTAGAATAGTAAAATAACCTATATAATTAAAAAATAATATTTATTTATATTTTAAATTAAAATATATTATTTTTACATCATGATACAAATAAATAACTATTTTAAAAATGACAAAATAAGTGCTCTAAATTTTGAAAAACACATATGTTTTATTACATTTATATGATAACTAAAAAATTTTATAATAATTTTCATTTTCGTAAAATTGGTTTATAAGTTAATATTATGTTTTATTATAGTTATAATATGATTTTATGAGACCCTAATTATTTTTTAAAAGGGTCAAAAAATTGATCATAATATTAAAATCAATATTTTTTCAAATAAAATAGTAATTTAATTAAAAATTAATTTTATCATATTTAGAAAATAATTTATTTTAAAATACATTTCATTTTTTTAATATACATTCTAAAAAATGTTTTGGGTGAATTTTTGGTATTTTTCTAAAATAGATGAATTTTGGTGAATAGTGAAATACAATAGAATATGATATTTAACATTATAAGATAAATACATGAATTAATGAGTTTTGAATGTTGTAAAAACTATTAGTTGAAACTCACATGTACTGATTACTATATATATTCACAAGACTCATCATTATTGGATGCCTTGAGCCAAAATAATAAACTAATAAACATTAAATTCAAAAATACCCTTCTACTCACCTTATAATTACCACCCTTCTCCTTGCACCTTCAAATCCTTAGAGATAACCTAAAATATTTCCATTTCTCTACCTAACCCTCCTAACCATGTCCAAGAAGGTTTGGTCTTTCCTAAAGTTCATTGAATAGAGTATTAATAGGTATCCAAAGAGGAGAAGTTAATTCCATCAACCAAGATTTTTAATTTTTCTTCCTCTCCATCCTCAAAAACAAAATCCATACAACATGAAATAATGACTCCATTATCATAAATATACTAAAATGTATTTGTTTTAATGGAATATTTATCATGCAGCCTCTTCTCATTTCATTCTAAAAATGAAAACGTTTTTCATAATATAGTCGGTTCACCACATCTATAAACAACTTACTTCATTTTTCTTCATAGTCTTCATAGATAATTTAAATTAAATTATTATGGTTAAAAATTATATAAATAAGTAAAATATATTTTCATTCTAATTATTTAATGAATATATATATCCATGATAATTAGGAAACACAATAATTTTATAATGGGTGGAAAACCTGCTTAATGAACAAAGAGTATAATGATTATACTCGATAAATATTGAGTATTTATGAATACTATTATATATTAAGAACCTTTTGGAATTTGGGAAACAAATTCACTCCATACCATTAAACTTTTTGAGTTATGGATACATTCTATATGAACTCTCATAATTACCTAAAAAATTAATCTAACCATGGAACCATGAAAAAAAAGACCTTGGGACAATTGAAACTGAAATGATACCTCTATTAAATGACTATAAATTAACATAAATGATTGATAATAAATCAAAAATATTATTATAAGGTTAAAAATAATTTATTTAATAAATATAATTTTATTATTCATGATGTTAAGTGAAAGTTCAAAGAGAATTTGTACCTTAGGTAAGGGATATCTCTAAATGACACTATTTTATTTTGGTTATGTTTTTTATATATTTACTTCAAATTTTATCTTTATTATTCTTATTCACCCATCCTATATTTTGTACATATGTTCCACACATATATACCTAGTTTAATTAACCATTCATTGATCGAGATATATAGGTTTTAAAGGATCCACTCTTAATTTCATTCATTAAGCAATGCAGATTAAAGGTAAATTCTCTATTTTATTACCAAAATTCAAGTACCACTCAATGAAATAATTCTAACATATATGGTTTCTAAAACCAAAAATTTTTATATATAAACCCATTTTTTATTTTTGGTTTAATATAAATTATTATTCCCATACTCTCTTTAAAAACCCTTTACCCTTTCCCTAAAACCCCACTTAAGAGGTATATTTCAAAAGTTACCTATACACTCTTTTTTCACATCCTCACTTCACATGGACATAAATTTTAATGTCATGTGCTTATTTTTCACCTAAAAACAAACAAAAATGTTTTAATACCTTATTTCATTGAAACCATTCTGACATGAAATTTGGTTACGCTATAAGACATGACTATGTAACTTATTGTCCACTAAAATTAGATAATTCTCATACATTTTAATTAACTGTCATGAGATCTATTATTCATAACATAAATTATTAATTTAGTTTACAATTTGAACATCATTTGTGAAATTCAGGTTTAAAATTTATAAATTTCATCCCATTTTTACATTAGATTTTAGAACAATCTCTATTAATTATTATAATTTGAAATTTCATGATAGTAAATATCATTATCTAAGGAACATTTTATACTCTTGGTGGAATTGGATATTCACAAATAATTCTAATCATATTATTCCTCTAACACAAAATTTTTTGGAAAAATAATATTTGCCATTATTCCATTAAAAAATTTGTGCAGCCCATACCTAAAGTAAAATTAATCTGAAATGTTAGATGAATATTGAGGAAATCATAGATAAAATTTAATTAAACTATAATTGAGGCTAAATTAGTCATTCTAAGGGAGATCTAGGAATCCCAAGATAAAGATTAAATTTTGGGTCATATTCCAAGACCCAAAAATTCATCTCACTATTTTGAGATTATTTCATAAATTGGTGATCCAATTGGGTTCAAATTTTCAAATAATTTAGAAGGATTAGAGATATATATATTCTCTTCCTATTACTAAGGAAAATTAAGTCTTTATAATAGTTTTTTTGGAACATCATTTAGGAAAGATAAAATACATGCATTCTGCCTTGGAAATGATGCAAGGTTAATTATCCAACACTTTACATGATATTTTGACGTGGAATATTTAATAGTTTTAATTTAATTGGGTTGGATTGAAAAAAGGGACTCAAAAATAACTATTGAAGTGATATTTTTGGAATAAAATTAAATTTTATTTTTTCTTGTTCTTCATGTAACATTATATTACCATTTTCTCATTTTAGTTGTCTTATTCAATTGTAATTTGTTTGATTTCACTCTGGTTTTCTAAATAAAAGTGTTTTCTTAGACCATCACCTCCTTATTTTAATGACCCCAAATCATTTTTATCTTTTTATTAATGATTTTGATGTTTTCTATTAGAAATTTATTTACTATAAAATTTTACAAAAATGGATAAGAATGGAGATAATTGTGCCACCTTACCATTTGAAGGTCATGTGACTATATCACTTTACCACACATTATAATTCACCTTAACACATTAAATAATTCTTACAATTAGTCACATGAATAAAATTTTTCAATTTCATGAACTGGCCACGCATTGAATATTAAGCCTATCATATGTGGTGAATCTCTTTACCGCATGTATAATCATCCTACCTTAAGAATAAGTTATACCTACTGTGTACCGGACCACATGAAGTAAAATACCTAATGAATGAATGAATAAAGATAACATGACAAGGTATGTATAATTTTTCATAAAGTAAAATATTGACTATGATTTCTAATGTGGTGATCACATGAAGAAACAACTTACTGTTAGAAGTCATGATCTTCTGACATGTTAAATTTAGTTGATTCCATTAAGAGATGAACCTACCATGTAACCTTTCCACATCAACTGACCATGTAATGTTTATGTGAACTCAACATACCATGATTTAAGTGAAGATATATTTCAATGTCTAACATAGTTGTGGATCATTTCAAATCACAAACATCTAGTTTTGAATCATTAAATTGAGTTTATGTTCATTTAATGAAGAATAATAATTCTCCAAAGGCTACTTCTGATAAAGATCATTTTAAAATAAATATTTAATCATTTGTAAAATTAATATTGGTACTGAAAACATTTTATCTTATATAGAGAATAACAGAGGATCATTTAAGTGAACACTTGTTCTATAGATAAGACTCTACAATACTCAATTTTCCATATTATTCTATAAAGACCTTATTCAAATCCATTAAAATGAAAAATCAAAGACATAGGATCCATTGAATCTGATCAGACTGAGTTTCACCAAAGTTCTCTTATTTTATTCTCCTTCTCTTTTTATTCCTGCATAACTTTTGATCTATGTTTTATATTTCTATTCTTATCTATAAAAACACAATATCTTATGTTAAACTGGATAATAATCTATATTCCCTCAAATAATTTTATTTTTATTCCCCCAAACAACTATGGAAGAGGTTCGACATGAGTTGGTATCATTTTTATCCCACGTATAAATTTTGAACTAGCTATTTCCTCTTCAATATTGTGTAATACTTTTTACAAAACTCAATCCATGATGTGGGTTATTTTATTTTTTAATAAACTTCTTAAAAGTATGTCATTTACAAGTGTATAAGATTAGGTCTTGGATTAAAACCAAACCCATTTTTTAAATCCCACTATGTAATTTTCTAGTTTTTCTGTTTTAATTTACAAATCAAATTCTTTTTTTTAAACTGTAATAAAAATTTACATTGAAATTTAGTCATAATTTTTTTAAAATAAAGTGTTTGATCAAGTATCTTAGTTTCAAAAGTTAAAGTATTTGAAATTTATTCTCACTGATCCTTAATCCCACTTCTGGGAAACTATTTGAAAGATCAAATTTATTGATTTCTAATGTTTTTATTAACTATAAATTTTTATTAAATTATGGTATTTATTTTTTAAATTGTTTTTAAAAAGAAATTTTATTGGTAAATTAATTCAACCCTCCCCCCCCCCCCGCCTCTTGAGTTTTCTAATGTTAACAACATTCGGTGTCAGTGGTTTTTCAAATATCTTTTAACTCTAATTCATTTTCATTAAAAGATCTTAAATTTATATCATATCCAAATTTAATTCTTTATGAATAATAATAGAAAATAAGGAACTTCCACTAACCATCCTCATTATTTTAATGAAACTAATTATTCTCAATGGAATATTAAAATGAAAATTCATATTGAAAGAATGGGATTTGAAATTTGTATTATGATTGAGGATAAGTTTGAATTTCCTAAAACTAAAAGAGCTACATGGAGTGATCCTACCAAAAATGATTATAAAAATAAATTTAAATGTATGAATTACTTTTAATAAGAATTAGGGGATAAAGATTTTAATAGAATATATGTTTATAATACTTCTTTTGAAATTTGGGATACCTAGTATTTTTCTCATGAAGGAACTTTCAATATAAAATAAATGCTCTTGAATACCTATACCATTAAATATGATAATTTCTAGATAAATCCAGATGATCCTATTTTTAATATTTATCCCAAGTTCAATGGAATTTTGAACATAGTGAATTCTATTGTTAAGCCAATTGATGACAAGGATCAATTGATGTGATTTCTTGGATATTTACTAGATAGGTGCATAGTAACTTCAGTTTCAATAATGAAATCTTGTTAAATGAGTAAATTACTAGTGACTAATATTATTTTAAAGCTCATAATGTATGAGGAGTAACTCAAAGTGAATATATAAAAATATGGTGAACCAATGAAAAGTTTAGTATCCTTTGATACTTATAATGAAAAGAAAAAATGAAAAGATCAAGACTCCAATTTCTAGTTTGAATGAATTATATAACATTGATAAAGTGATGGATCATTTATCCAGATGGTTCAAGAAATTTTTAAAAAAGAATAAGTTATTCAAGAAACATAATTACAGAGGTAATAATGTCAACAAAGGAAATTAGAGAAGAGGTTGTAAGAAGAATGATTAGGAAAATAAAATAATATTCTATGATTGTAAAAGAAAATCACTTTCCCTTTATAAATTATAAGAAATAGTATGAAGACAAATAAAATAGAAATAAAAATTCAATGAAATCCAATTGCAGTTTCTGAAAGGACAGCTCATGTGAATCATAAACTAATAGAGGAGAAATAAGTGATAAAACCGATATGTGTTTTATGAAAAACACATCAAATGTATTTAATATTTTTCTTGGATCTCTTGTTCATATTTCAAATAATTATAAGAGTGAAAATGATTAATAAAATATGTCCAGTGATGAATTATTGGAATATTTTAACATGATAGAAGACATATTTAATAAATTAAAATATAAATACTAAAGATTAAAGAATAATCTTACTATGTTTTCTCATTTTAAATCCAGACTTACAGCAAAAAGGATATGAATACTAAACTAATTAAATTAAATAATGAGTTTAAATTAACTAATGAAAAATATATAGGGATTTACCAATGGAAGAAAAATACTAATTTAGATTCTTGGTAAACAGAAAACTCCTAAATATACTAGAGGAATTGGATATCAACCAGTAAAGAGGATAATGAGTATAAATAAATTTATTCCAAGTTCCAACTCTCCTAATTTAGAAAGTAATTCTTATTCAATAGGACCAAATAAATTATTTATTTCTAAATTTCAATAAATACTTATAGGAAACCAATAATAAAATTATGTATTCTTAAAGTACTTATTACTAGCACATCTAGACCCAAGAAAATATGGGAATCAAAATAATTTTTGGTTTAAATATATTTTTTAGGTATCCTTATTAAATATTTATTATAAAAAACTATGGTTCCAAGATATTGGATGTTCTATACATATGAATAGGGACTTATCAATATTCAAAAACGTGATTAAAGTTTATGGTGGACATGTCACTTTTAGTGACAATGCCAAAGAGAAAATAATTGGACTTGTTCAAATCAGTAACTCTAGTATAATTTTAATTTCTAAAGTATTATTTTCATATGGATTGAAATATAATTTACTTATTATTTCATAATTTTGTATTTATGGTTTTAATGTTAAATTTGAAAACAATTCTTATAGATTTTTTTATTCCAAACATGATTTAGTTTTTACTACTTTGAGAAATGAAAATTTTTATACTGTAAATTTAAATTCTTTATTTTATAAAAATGTTTCATGTTTAAGTTTATTTTAAAAATAATATTGGATTTAAAATAGAAGACTAAGCCATTTTAATATTCAATCACTTATAAAGATAACTAGGAATGGTTTAGTTAAGTATCAACTTGAGCTATAATTCCCAAAAAAAGTCTGTAATCCCTGTCAAAAGGGAAAGCAGCAAAAAATATCATTCCAATCAAAGAAATAAGTTTCAACTTCCCAACCTTTATATTTTCTTCTCATGGACTTGTGTAGATCCTCTAGAGTCTCTATTTTAGTAATAAAAAATTATGCCTATGTTATAGTGGATGATTATTGAAGATACAGATGGGAATACTTCCTTACTCATAAAAATGAATCTCTTTCATGTTTTTAAGATATGCTAGATCTTTAGAGAATATTAGTGGACTTATAATTAATACCTTAGTAAGTGATCATGGTTGTGATTGTGAAAATAAATAATTTGAATCATTATGCTCACAACATGGCTATAATCATAACTTTTCTTCTCCTAGAACCCCATAATAGAATGGTTTAAAATAGAAGATAAATATAACCCTTCAAGAAATTTCTCAAACCATGCTTAATGAGTATGACTGAAAATTAGATTTTTATTTTAAAAATTACTTTTTTGGAAAAATTAGGAAACCTTATAAGTTCTAACTAAAATATATCATACTCCATAACAAATAACATAATAATTAAAAGAAATATTGAAATTATTAAAAAAATCCCCCTGTATAATTTCTAATGTAGTGCAGATACACTTGTATCCAAATCATTCTTGACAAGGTATTCAAAATAATAAGTTATCATGTATCAAGTTTTGATGAATTCCAACATGTTTAACTTCCATTTTTTTGAAGCCACTTTTCAAAATATGAGATTTATTCATGATCCAAACACATTAATCCTTATTGGTATCCACTAGAATCATTTTCACATACACCCTATCAACATTCTCTTGATAATAATTATTGAGAAAGGCCACCTCCAGTATTTTTCTCTCAAAGTAAAGGATAATATCCTAATGATTTTTCTTTTTTTCATCCTCCTCACCTTCATCCCACTACAGGACATCCATAAGATCTAATCATTTTTCTTTATTTGTAGCCTCCTTTCACAATGCCCATTATAGGATAGCCAGCACATCCTTTGGAGGGATGGATAGATTAGTTGTGGACTCACTATTAAAATAATCCATAGCCACAAAGACTCCCTACATATAAGATAGATCTTTCATTGTTCCATCCACCTGTCTTGTTCATTATAATCACAACATTCGACCATAGGGATTTCACTCAAAATATTATAAATATTATTCTATTTCTGGTCATTATCAATGGGCTCACAATCCATCACCTTAGAACTAATATTTTTTGTAAAAAACTATCTCCATTGGTTTAGGAAAGTGATTTGGATCCTTACACCTTTATATTTTTCCTCTTACTAATAATGCAACTCCCCAAATCTATATTTCCTTTTTGCCCCTTGTTTCTCCTTGGGCTGGGAAGTACTCTACCATGTCTTACATTAACACTGTAAATCAAGATTTGTATAGATCTATCATCTCCCAAATCCACACCATAGATTTTTTTCCCTTCATTAGAGTTCTCTTCCCATACTGAATCTCTTTGATCTAAAATGACGCCTTCAATTACCTAACATTTAAAATGGTTTCTTAGATTAATATTAATTGAGGTCATCCTAGGAATTGAATGGATCATTGTATTCTACCAAATCCCCTATAAAACTGGGGTGATATACATTAAATTCTCATGGTCCATGTAGGCTGTTGAACCTCCCTCACCCTCCGCCTATATGACAACCTCATGTGACTTTAGTTCACCAAGTTGTACTACCTCTAATAGAATGAAGTTTGTATAATATTGATATTGGGATCCAAAGAAATGGTTGAACACATCCCCTAAACCCCCTTGAACCCAATAGTTCCTACACTTTCAACTTGTGTTTATCCAAATCTATTCTCAAACATTAAAAGTTATCCACCACCATCAGATCAAAATTCAATGGTATTGCCTCTTTCTTGTGGGGATTATAAAATATTTTATCAATATTACTCAATTGATAAATAGTGAGTTAATTAAAATTATTAGTCCCTAACAACTATATGGATATTGAATCATTCACCATATATTGATCCCTATGACTATGATGACATGAGTAGAAAGCATGACCCTGAATTTTATATGGGGAATGATTGCACTGTGATTCACTATTTCATTTTCACCCTTATACTATTGTATTAAACTGAATTTGTATTGTAAATTAAAAATATAATAACAAATTTTATTTCATTTTTTATTAAATTATTTTGTGTTTTTCACAGTTAATAATAGAAATGTTACTTTTTTGATAATTTCATTATAGGTGGAGGTGATTTGGAGGGCCCATGATGATGTTCAAGAAAAATGGGCCAAACTGCATAGGATCCAAGCACACCAGTGGACTCAACCGAACACTTATACAAAACTATGTATCCAAATGGGATGATATTTTTTAGCCGAGTCAAAAATTAAATGTGATACATTTCATATGAAGAAACCCAAGAACCATTCATCCATTAAGGGTCCCATCTGAACCAATCTGTCCAAGGAACCGAATCTGCACAAAGTCAAAAACGGTGTTCTGTATTCTGTCTATATCTAGAGATGTAGTTTTTAAAAGGATGCAAAAAATTTGGTGGAGATATTTAGGAGGTTGGGATACATTTATATATTCTCTAAATAAATATAATATTGTATAGTGGTCTAAAATCATGGTCCAAGTGGTTTTTTGAAATCTGGGTGCTCAAAACCACTTTCCAATTTGCTTATAAAATGGAACCTTGGGATCCCCATATGTCAGTTTGAACCAAAAGAAAATATCCTACATTTTGGATTCCTAGTAGAGTCTCCTACTCATTCTAGAAGTTCAATAGTCCCTTTTCCCCATAAGGGGATCAATAATGAAGAAGTAATTCCACCTGAGCTTCCTCCTCCTCTCAATAGTGGGCTAAATGGTGGGTGATCATTGCATGGGAGATACACACTTAAAAAGGGAGTTACGAAACATAATTATCTACTAGTTTTTTGTATATTTTGGTTTGTAATTGTTCTTTTATATGTATCTTAACATTTTTTATGCATTTAATTGAAACACTTTTTTATTTTATAACTAATCAGTGTGCAATTCTAAGTGTGTGACTTGTGCTGTTCTAATTGGACAACCTAAGAGTCCTCTTATTTCCCAAAAATTTATGATTTAAATGTTCCTTAACAAACCTTAACTTCTGATAAGGATCTAGAACTTGACTATATGATTTTTATGTCAATTATTATTCCTATTTTCATCATTTTAGGGGTTATGGGTACCTAAGATCTTGGTTAACCCTCAATAAAAGGATTACACCAAAACCTAACAATCAATTAAGAACAAGGATCTTTTAAAGTGGTGTAGTAACTTAGAAATTATCACATAATTATCATATATTTTTCAGAATCCACTTTTTTCAACTATTAAACTCTTTAAATTGAGTCATTCTATTTTTAAAACGGTTTTCAAAACCACCCCCTCTTTTAGTCCTTTTTATTAGAAATACACACTCTAAACCTATCAATGCTCCTTAAGAAATGACCTAGGGTCTTCCATAGATTATAGAATCAACTTTAAATCATAATCAATTTGACCTTTCATGACAATGCATTCAAATTTTGGCATCATTTCAAGGGATCACTTTTGTTTTTAGTGTGCGTTTTTTATAAAAATATTTTTGATTTTGTAACTATTTCTTTACTTATTTACTTCCTTTATTTTTTTAGTTGATTTGTAAAATATTCCTCTTCTATAGGTTCTGTTCATTATGCATTCTACTCTGAGATATTTACCACCTTTTACTCAAAACCAAAGAGGATCCTACATCAATGACACTATGAAACATAAGACAACCCTTTGAAGGAGGACACATCACATCTTGAAACCCTTCTCAATCATTCTCCTTCTTCTGGAACCCATATCAAAACTGAAATAAATTTTCATAACATGGATGAAAATAATATAACACTAAAAATCTATCCACACCTAATGTTGATATCCAACCCACTTACATTCAAATAAAAGGTGAGGCACCCGATTTTGAAATTAAATCTGGTTTAATTCATTTATTACCAAGATTCCATGGACTCACGAGAGAAGATCCACATAAGCACTTAAAATAATTTCACACTATTTGTTCAAACCTAAAACCTAATAATGTGGATTAAGAACAATGAAAGCTCATAGAATTCCCATTTTCATTAGAAGACACTACGAAATATTGGTTTTATTATGTTAATTCACTAATTTGAGGTTGGGTAGACATGAAACGTCTTTTTCATGAAAAATATTTCTCAGCCTCTTAAACCGAAACAATAAGGAAAAATATTTGTGGGATTAGACAATCACAAGGGGAAACACATCACGAATATTGAGATATATTTAAGAGTTATGCTCAAGTTGTCCATACCACCAAATAAGTGATCAACTTTTAATTCAATATTTTTATGAAGGTTTAATTAGAATTGTTCAAAATATGATTGATGCTACTACAGGTGGTGAGCTAGTTGATAAGACCCCAATTGCTGCAAGAAACCTAATTGATAACATGGCATAGAACACTCTATAATTTGGTTCAAGATCCAATGTACCCATTCGAGTTGTCCATGAGGTGAAAAATACTGAATTTGAGAAAAAGTTGGACACGAAGTTTAAAGAGGTAAGTACCCTTCTTCAACAACTTTCTCTTTCCCAAGGGAAATACCAATCTCTTCCTACCATCCAATATGGAATATGTTCTTATAACACCCATTATTCTAACCAATGCCCCCAACTAGGAGAAAATTTGGATAGTTGTGAGGAAATATTTCCAGGCTGCCCATATAACCAACCCTTTAGGAATGAACCTTACTATCCATCCATCCTTGGGTGGAAATAAATCCTAGATTATAGTAAAGGGGAATTCAAACCAACTTCAATAATAATATAACCAACTATAGAATATTAGTCATCCACCACCACCAATAATAAATACCCATCCACCATAAAGGTTTTTCCAACCACCCCCTATAAAACTTGGGCCTAGCCTAGAATATATGATAAAAAAAGTATGTAAATAATATATAATTCTAAAAAACCACCAAATAATCCATTCAAGACATAAAAACCTAATTAGGCCAACTCACTAACTCCATGGGGGAAATTCAAAGTCATGGGTTGGGTAAACTACCCTCTCAACTAGTAGTTAACCCTATGGATGGGGAACATGTTAGTACCATCACCCTTAGATGTGGGAAACAACTTAAAACCCAAATGAACAATCCATTATAGTCATCCCTTTTAGAGGAAACCACCATCCCAACTACTGAAAATGATATAGAGAAGAAATTCATTATCCCAAGAGAATCCCTTTGAAAGGAATGAGTGTGTCTATTGATGAGTCGCATATCCCAACCATTACTCTTCTACTTCCCCAAAGGGCCACCCAACCAAGAAATAAAAAGAAATGTGAATATGATAAATAAATATTAGAAACATTAAAAAAAGTACAGGTTAACATACCCTTGATTGATGTCGTAAAGAAAATTCCAAAATATGCCAAGTTTCTAAAGGATATGTGTACACACTGAAGGTGAATTAGAGGTGATGAGAAGGTGCGCATGGGGAGGAGTGTCTCATCATTGATAGATCTATCACATACCACTAAATTCAACGATCATAGAACTTTCTCTATTCTGTGCACCATAGGGGAGTATTCATTTTCCAATACTATTCTTGATTTAGATGCCTCTCTAAATGTGATGCCTCACTCCATTTACTCTACATTGCAGGTCAGAGAACTAAATCAAACAAGAATTGTAACGCCCCGACCCCAGTTACCCAGAGTCGGTGCATTATTACATAACATTGGCATGATCACAAGAAAGATCAAATCTCAAAAGACCGATTGGTTTAGTAGCCTTGGAAACACTAGATATATTCATAAGTCTTATATTACATCATAAAATGAAAAACTACTACAACAACATATTGTCTCCATAAACCACACTCATATCCCCACATAATATCCCTGCAGGTCATTCATAATTTACTTCTTCACTTCCTGGGAAAAATAAAACATAGAAAAGGGGTGAGCTCAAATGCCCAGTAAGGATAACAATATAGCGGAAACATTCATAAATAAGAATAAACATTTAAGGAAATGTATAACTAAAAAAAATCCTTTAAAACTTGAACTTTCAACATATTATGGCATAAATAAAATGAAATAATGCTATTTACTTATTGACATGGGTATTCTAATAATCGAATAATCACATGCAAAATCAATAACCACTTTCATAATGATGGAATGCATAATGCCAGACTATCATAACCACATAGCCAAGGCCTCGTGCCAAGACTAAAAATAAGATTTTGTCAAGGCCTTGTGCCAAGACACTAGTTTGTCTCATGAGACCTACCGATGCATCGAGGAGCTATAGCGGGCTCCACCCGTCACTTACTAAGTCCAATGCATTCCCGTATGAAGAGGTTTAAACATAACATAAATATTCGTATTAAAACTAGCATACGAAATGTCAATAATTTCACCATAAACTATGAATGGTATAAAAATAGCACCTCCACAGTCAAACATATCACAAAACCTTCAATACAATATAGAAGTTTTGTATCATAATAAATCAACTTCAAATAATCTTAAAATCCATCAAAGGATGTTGACATAGATGAAATCAATATTCTTTTTAAAGAAATATCTCCTTTTAATTTGAAATCATTTAAGATCCATATAAAATAAAACATTTTCTTTGAAAATATTCTTATAAGCTTGTAAGGGAATCTTTGAAGATTTTATAACGGTGGAAAATAGCCGCACCCACAGTATAAGTTAAAAAAAACATTCTTACCTTAATTCTGTCGAAAAGGTTAAAAAGGACCTTGTTTTGAAAACGACCGAAAGATTCCTTTATAAACCACTTATAAAAGTCAAAAAGGGTATAAATGACTTTAACTCATATTCTAGTAAATAGTAAAAATGTTTTCAAATACATTTTTAAGAAACATGGATGTGGATGATAAAGAGATCCCAGTAGATTATTACGTATAAACAACCTCGGATAATGAAGAGATTGTGAAATAACCCTTACCTTGTACTTTTCCTTGGTTGGGGTAGGTTAACCTCCTGTATAATGGTGAATTAATTTTTATTAAATTATACAAGAATCATATATATTAATATGATATCATATATGATCTTTTAATATTGATTTGATAATAATATCTTAGTATTATCATTGTTTCGGGTGTTAACTTACTTGTTTTCTTTTATATGTTTTTTTATGTAAGACATGTTTGTAAAGGATAGGTTGTATATTATTCATATCCAGAATGATATCAAGTCCTTAAACATCATTTTTAAATCATCAAATGATAATTATACTTGAATGGATACGATGGAGAATGAATCTCATCGCGTTCGTGGAGACGGTAGTCCGTACGTACGCACGAGCGACAATATCATTATTTTGATATTAAAATAATATATAAATGGATGGTATATCATATATACAGAATAATTAACATTTTATATTTATTATTTACATGAGTTACACATCATTATTATACCCATCCAAATAATAATATATTGAATAACAATTACACCACGACGTGGAGACGGTAAGCCGTACGTACGCACGTATGGTGACATGTTATTCAAAGGGTGGATAAAATACTGAATATGGTTGTACCATATTTATAAAAACATAACAGTATATGTGAGATACTGGAGTTATTATTTTATAATGGTAAGAACAAAGAAAGAAGAAGTGGAAGAAGAAAGGAACTTTAAAAGGGGTGGTGAAAACATTACCTCTTCTTCGGGTTCTTCCTTTTGATTTGATCAAAAGGGCTCCTTATGTTGGATTTATGATCCAACTAAGGCCTCTAGGTTGTAGTGATGGATGTTGGTAGAGTATTTGGGAAGAGTTTTTTCGAACCAAAAGGCTTTTAAGGTGTGAAGAAATGAGAAGGAGGAGTGCCCTTTTATAAGAGGGGTGAGGGGCACCTTTGGAAAAGCTAGAAATATTAATTTATAATAAATTACAATTCGGATTCTAATGGCTCAAAAGTTGATTATTAAAAGGTTAAGGTGGGGATAGGTCTAAAACCACTCAACCAATAGAATTTAGACAGGTTTGGGTACTTATAGTAACCTTATCTTTAAGTATTAACTCTAAGTTAATTAGTTTCACTTTTACAATGTCTCTTTGTATTTTTATATAATATGGTTAATAAACTTACTATATACATCCAAGAGACCCCCAAGTGGTCCATTAATGATGAACCTATTATGATATAAGTCTCTTGGCCGAATATTACATTTTTAGGAATTTAATATCAATTAATAATATAATATTTGTTTTAAGAACTCTTTTATGTCAATTTTGACACTATTCAATAGTTGATTTTTGTGAAACTCATAACAGATTGATTACTTCGAAAAAAGTCAATTAAATCAATACTAATATATCATATTATCCTAGAAAATTAGTTTAATTCATTAAAAGTTTCATATTATATTTATTTGGGTATTTATAATATCAATTATTTTAATTTTTCACTATTATAGTAATTACTGCATCATCATTGTGTCATAAATAAAATATATTATTTAATGTCTAAAAATTATAAATAAAATATAATTATGTAGGAAATAGTTTTATCTTTCTAATGAATATTTATAATCTAAAATCCAACATATATAACCCTATGTAACAATTGTTTTTCTAAAAGATATATGCTTGTGTCATTTTTGTATTCATTTTAACTTAATTAAAATAAAGTGTCCTTATCACCTACAAGTGGCACCATGGGGTCCCAAAATCGACCCAAAGATTCCTATGGTCGAACATGTATCAACCCATAAGGCTAGGACACGTTTTAGGGTAATTTAGTGTTATTATAATATTATTTTTTAACCCTTATTTACCAGATTTACCCTTAACCATGGTAAATAAAATATTTACCGCAGTAATTATTCAAAATGTCTAAAAATAAAAGTTACCTATTTACACAATTTGAACATCCTGATTCCAAATATGGAATCCATTTTCCTAAATTCAAAACACAGAAGTGGAAGAAATTAATTTAAAATTAATTCCCGCTGTCAAAACAAAAAGCGTGTTTTTAAGAGATAATAACTATCAAAAGATTGACACTTGTTTATGTTCGGTTTAATTGTAAAATTATGTCCAATGACCAAAATTATATTAAATGGTAAAAATATATTCTAAATATACTTTAAAACTACTAAAATTCATAATTTATCACTATTAATTATTTTTATTAAAAAAGTTGTTTTTAATTAAAATTTAGTAATTTTTACTATTCATCAAAATATGAAAGTTATCCGAAAAGTACCAAAATTTCACCTTAGGCTAAATTAGATATTCAGAATCCAAAAATGAAGTCTATTTTGAAATATAAAATATATATAAAATTTTAAAAAGTAGGTATTACTATTTATAACGGCTAGTTTGATTGGTTGTTAGAACTCGGTGTTGCGTACAACACACGCTATCACATTATTCAAAGAGAAGCATACCGTAGAAGTTTGGGGTGTTACATTCTCCCCTCCTTCAAATAATTTCGTCCTCGAAATTTCTAGAATACTATCGCATGAAAAGACTCGGGTGGTTCTTCATCATAAGTTCCTCGGGTTCCCACGTTGCATCTTCCATCTTATGGTTTCTCCACAAAACTTTTACCAGACGCGTCGTCCGGTTTCTCAGTACTTGTTCTCTCGTATCAAGAATCCTGACAGGCTCTTCACAATAGGAAAGATCGGGTTCCAGTTCTAATTCCTCATAGGTGAGTACATGCGTTGGATCAGGCATGTATTTCCTCAACAGAGATACGTGGAACACATCGTGAACTTTAGAGAGACTTGGCGGCATTGCCAATCGGTAAGCTACAACCCCAATTCGTTCTAGAATTTCGAAAGGTCCGATGTACCTGGGACTCAATTTACCTTTCTTACCAAAACGTATGACTCCCTTAGATGGAGATACCTTCAGGAAAACATGATCACTGACTTGAAATTCCAAATCCTTCCTTCGATTATCGGCATAGCTCTTCTGCCTACTTTGAGCTGCTCTGATGTGATTTTGGATTACCTTCACCTTTTCCATCGTTTCCTCCACCAGTTCTGGACCTACAAGTTTTCTTTCACTGACGTCATCCCAACAGGTTGGTGTACGACATCTCTTTCCGTATAATGCTTCATATGGTGCCATCTGAATACTCGAATGGAAGATATTGTTATAGGAAAATTCTACCAGTGGTAAATATTGATCCCACAAACCCTGAAAGTCAAGTGAGTAGGATCTCAACATGTCTTCTAAGGTCTGAATAGTCCGTTCTGATTGTCCATCTGTCTGAGGGTGGTAAGCAGTGCTCAAATGAAGTTCAGTATCTAGGGATTTCTGAAGACTTTTCCAAAATCTTGAAGTAAAACGGGATCACGATCAGAAACAATCGATAGGGGTACTCCATGAAGTCTCACAACTTCATTAATATATAGTCTTGCTAGTCGTTCCAGGGGTAGATCATCTCTTATAGCAAGAAAATGTGCTGACTTGGTAAGAAGATCAACAATAACCCATATTGCATCATTCCTTCTAGGAGTCTTTGGTAGCCCCATGACAAAGTCCATCGTAATATTGTCCCATTTCCACTCCGGTATGGGAAGAGGTTGCATGACTCCTCCAGGCTGTTGCCTTCCAGCTTTCACTTGTTGACAAACCATTCATCTTGACACAAAATCAGCAATCTCCCTCTTCATGTTGTCCCACCAAAAATGTTCCTTCAAATCTCTATACATTTTTGTGCTCCCAGGGTGTATAGAGAAATTGGAACTATGAGCATCATCCAGCAATTCCCTTTTTAGATCAGGTAAATCGGGAACACAAAGTCTCTTCCCGAATTTCAAAATTCCATCTTCATACACAAAGTCTCTCAATCTCCCATCATTCACAGCTTTAATCTTCTTTTGGAATTCTTCATCATCGGTCTGAGAACTCTTAATCCTTTCTAGTAAAGATGGTTTGGCAACCATTTGAAAAAGCATTGATGTTTCACCTTCCCTGGTTATTCCCATGTCCATCTTCACTAGATCAATGAAAATTGGATCCCCTTCAATTCTCATATTGTTCAAAACTCCATGGTCTTCTCTACTCAAAGCATCTGCCACCTTGTTTGCCTTCCCCGGGTGGTAGTGTATCGTACAATCATAATCCTTGAGTAATTCAAGCCATCTCCTTTGCCTCATGTTGAGTTATTTTTGTGAGAAAATATACTTCAAACTCTTGTGATCAGTATAAATCTCACATTTTTCACCATAGAGGTAGTGCCTCAATATCTTCAAAGCAAAGATCACAGCTGCTAACTCGAGATCATGAGTAGGATAGTTTTGTTCATGAATTTTCAACTGTCGTGATGCATAGGCAATAACTCTATCATTCTGCATAAGGACACAACCAAGTCCTTTCTTCGATGCATCACTATAAATAACGAACCCATCATTCCCCGATGGTAGAGTCAATATAGGAGCATTGACTAATCTTTTCTTCCGTTCTTCAAAACATTCTTCATACTCTTTTGTCCAAACAAATTTAACCCCTTTACGTGTGAGCTTCGTTAATGGGTTAGCCAATCGGGCAAAATTCTGGACGAAACGTCGATAATAACCTGCCAAACCAATAAAACTGCGTACCTCAGTTATACTCGTAGGTGCTGGACATTCTTGGATTGCCTTGGTCTTAGAAGGATCAACAGAGATTCCATCTTTAGAGACAATATGTCCAAGAAAACAAATCTCATGAATCCAAAATTCACACTTGTAAACTTCCCATATAATTCATGCCTCCTCAGAGTCTTCAAGATAATGCGCAAGTGATTTTCATGATCTTCGTAGGTTTTGGAGTATACCAAGATATCATCAATAAATACCACCAAAAATTCATCGAGATACTCCTTGAAAACTCTATTCATCAGATCCATGAATACAGAGGGTGCATTAGTCAATCCAAACGGCATTACAGTAAACTCGTAATGCCCGTACCTGGTTCGAAATGCTGTCTTCGGAATGTCTTCTTTCTTCACACACAACTGATGGTATCCAAATCGAAGGTTAATATTTGAAAAGTATTGAGCTCCATGCAGTTGGTCAAATAAATCATCAATACGAGGTAGGGGATACTTGTTCTTTATCGTTATAGCATTGATCTCCCTGTAGTCGATACATAACCTCATAGATCCATCTTTCTTTTTAACAAAAAGAATAGGGGCTCCCCATGGAGAAACACTAGGGCGAATAAATCCCTTATTACTCAATTCCTCTAGTTGTTTCTTTAGTTCGACTAACTCTACAGTAGCCATTCTGTAAGGGGTCTTCGATATAGGCCTTGATCCAGGAATCAAATCAATGGAAAACTCAACTTCTCGTTCTGGAGTATGTCCAGGTAAATCTTCCGGAAATACATCTACAAATTCTTTCACAATAGGTACATCCTCTATTTGAACATTCCTTTCCTCACCGATAGCTATTTCATTCTCTTCCTCCCCAATAATTGAATTAAGTTGAGCTACTGGGGGTGGATCTAAATAAGAATTAGGTGGTGACGATTCTGCTCTAAAGATAAGGTGTTCCTTATCATTATCATCAAGAATCGTAACCTCTTTCTTCTTACAATAAATCTTCGCATCATAGTCCGAAAGCCAGTCCATACCGAGGATTATATCAAACTCAATCATAGGTATGACGATGAGATCATCAGATAAAGAAAATTTATGTGCTCTAATGGGGACTGATTCACAAAACTTTGTTGCAATGATACTTCCCTTAGGAGTTTTAACTGACAACTCCCTTATTAAATCAAATTGGAAATATCTAATTTTCTTAGCAAAATGGGAAGATATGAAACAATGCGACGATCCAGAGTCAAATAATGCATTTGCTAAACTTGAGGAAACCATTAAATTACCTGCCACCACGTCTTTTGGAGCTTCTACCTCTGCAGTAGTGATAGCATAAGCCTGACCTTGATCCCTTGGCCTTTTCTGAGGTAAGTTCTCCTGAAGCTTAGGACATGCATTTGCATAATGCCTCATCTCCCTGCAATTGTAGCACTGAATGTTGGTGGCTTCCTTCTTCCCTTTGCAATCACGAGCTTGGTGGCCTTTTTCACCACACTTGTAACAGACTCCCATTCCCTTCAAGCAAGCACCGGGGTGTTTCTTCCCACATTTACCACAGGATGGATATTCAACCTTTCCTTTCTTCCCCTTATTTCCATTCCCAGATTGATCAGCAGGCCTCTTTTTCTCTTGCTTTTCTTTAAAGTCATAAGACTTAGAGAATTCCTTTTCGGTCTTGATAGCACATGAGACAATGTCTTCGTACGATGAAAAGGATTGTGAGACTAATGCTCGACGGAGAAATGGTTTTAACCCATCAAAGAAACGATCAATCTTACTTCTTTGGTTACGTATATAATCACCAGCGTACCTCTCTAACCTTGTAAAGTTATCCTCATACTTTGTGACATTCTCATCCTCCTTTTGTCTCAGACTCAGAAATTGCCTTTCCATATCTGCTCGATGGTCGCGGGGAAAGTATCTTTCTAAAAACAGATATTTGAACTCCCTCCATTCCATATTTGATACTTCATCATCTTCCTTCATGTTTTGAATCAATGACCACCATTGATCAGCATCTCCAGTGAGGCGGTAAACTGCCATGATAACTTTTTCCCTTTCACTGCTCCCCAAAGCCTGAAATATTTTCTCTATGGAAAATATCCATTGTTCAGCTACTAAGGGATTTGTACTCCCATTGAACGTTGGTGGTTGTTGCCTCATGAATCGATCTAACATTGATCCTCCATGCTGCGGATCAGGGTGCTCCATACGGGTAAGGTTATTATTCATAACCTGAGTAAGTTGTCCCAGTATGGTGATTAGCTGATCGGCTCCAGTTGCATCACCAGCTCCACTATAATTATCTTGAGCAGGAGGGAAATCCCTACATGGAGTGCGTGCATTGATACGGTTTCCATTTCTTCCACTAGGCGCCATTTCTAAACAATTGCATAAACTAGATCAGTTTATAAATCAAAATACATAATCTCATACTTATAAAACACTTAACATAAATTGAACTATTTATGGATATAATCCATAATCATAAGAATGTTCTCTTTGAGGAAGTATATACTCATAATCCCTTCAAAATGATTTGTAAAGAAAATGAGAGTTATCCTAAGCATATCCCCCGGGAGTGTCGTAACCAAGAGTGCAGCAAGGCCCGTTGTCGGGCACCAGTTCCCGTTCGAGTCTAGCTCAAAGCGGTGTTTTCGGGTTTTACCCCTAGGTACATCTGTTCCAGAGCTGCCTCTACCTGCTTGTATCCAGACGGGGATGTATTTCTCGGAAAACTCACAAAATCTCTACAATACCAAAATTCTAGGAAGTTCTTCTATACTAATCCTCAAAGTTCATCTTAGGTCTACGTGCTCTAATCAGAGTTTATCTAAATCTAGCTTCCAAGGTTTGTACTAAACTTCCTCTGATACCAACTGTAACGCCCCGACCCTAGTCACCCAGAGTTGGTGCATTATTACATAACGTTGGCATGATCACAAGAAAGATCAAATCTCGAAAGACCGATTGGTTTAGTAGCCTTGGAAACACTAGATATATTCATAAGTCTTATATTACATCATAAAATGAAAAACTACTACAACAACATATTGTCTCCATAAACCACACTCACATCCCCACATAATATCCCTGTAGGTCATTCATAATTTACTTCTTCACTTCCTGGGAAAAATAAAACATAGAAAAGGGGTGAGCTCAAATGCCCAGTAAGGATAACAATATAGCGGAAACATTCATAAATAAGAATAAACATTTAAGGCAATGTATAACTAAAACAAAATCCTTTCGAACTTGAACTTTCAACATAGTATGGAATAAATAAAATGAAATAATTCTATTTACTTATTCACATGGGTATTCTACTAATCGAATAATCACATGAAAAATCAATAACCACTTTCATAATGATGGAATGCATAATGCCAGACTATCATAACCACATAGCCAAGGCCTCGTGCCAAGACTACAAATAATATTTTGTCAAGGCCTTGTGCCAAGACACTAGTTTGTCTCATGAGACCTACCGATGCATCGAGGAGCTATAGCGGGCTCCACCCGTCACTTACTAAGTCCAATGCATTCCCATATGAAGAGTTTTAAACATAACATAAACATTCGTATTAAAACTAGCATACGAAATGTCAATAATTTCACCATAAACTATGAATGGTATAAAAATAGCACATCCACAGACAAACATATCACAAAACCTTCAATACAATATATAAGTTTTGTATCATAATAAATCAACTTCAAATAATCTTAAAATCCATCAAAGGATGTTGACATAGATGAAATCAATATTCTTTTTAAAGAAATATCTCCTTTTAATTTGAAATCATTTAAGATCCATATAAAATAAAACATTTTATTTGAAAATATTTTTATAAGCTTGTAAGGGAATCTTTGAAGATTTTATAACGGCGGAAAATATCCGCACCCGCCGTATAAGTTAAAAAAACATTCTTACCTTAATTATGTCAAAAAGGTTAAAAAGGACCTTGTTTTGAAAACGACCGAAAGATTCCTTTATAAACCACTTATAAAAGTCAAAAAGGGTATAAATGACTTTAACTCATATTCTAGTAAATATTAAAAATGTTTTGAAATACATTTTTAAGAAACATGGATGTGGATGATAAAGAGATCCCAGTAGATTATTACGTATAAACAACTTCGGATAATGAAGAGATTGTGAAATAACCCTTACCTTGTACTTTTCCTTGGTTGGGGTAGGTTAACCTCCTGTATAATGGTGAAATAATTGTTATTAAATTATACAAGAATCATATATATTAATATGATATCATATATGATCTTTTAATATTGATTTGATAATAATATCTTAGTATTATCATTGTTTCGGGTGTTAACTTACTTGTTTTCTTTTATATGTTTTGTTACGTAAGACATGTTTGTAAAGGATAGGTTGTATATTATTAATATCCAGAATTATATCAAGTCCTTAAGCATCATTTTTAAATCATCAAATTATAATTATACTTGAATGGATACGATGGAGAATGAATCTCATCGCGTTCGTGGAGACGGTAGTCCGTACGTACGCACGAGCGACAATATCATTATTTTGATATTAAAATAATATATAAATGGATGGTATATCATATATACAGAATCATTAACATGTTATATTTATTATTTACATGATTTACACATCATTATTATACCCATCCAAATAATAATATATTGAATAACAATTACACCACGACGTGGAGACGGTAAGCCGTACGTACGCACGTATGGTGACATGTTATTAAAAGGGTGGATAGAATACTGAATATGGTTGTACCATATTTATAATAACATCACAGTATATGTGAGATACTGGAGTTATTATTTTAGAATGGTAAGAACAAAGAAAGAATAAGTGGAAGAAGAAAGGAACTTTAAAAGGGGTGGTGAAAACATTACCTCTTCTTCGGGTTCTTCCTTTTGATTTGATCAAAAGGGATCCTTAGGTTGGATTTCTGATCAAACTAAGGCCTCTTGGTTGTAGTGAGGGATGTTGGGAGAGTATTTGGTCAGATTTTGGCCGAACCAAAAGGCTTTGAAGGTGTGAATAAATGAGAAGGAGGAGTGCCCTTTTATAAGAGGGGTGAGGGGCACCTTTGGAAAAGCTAGAAATATTAATTTATAATAAATTCATATTCGGTTTCTAATGTCTCCAAAGTTGATTATTCAAAGGTTAAGGTGGGTATAGGTTGAAAACCACTCAACCAATAGAATTTAGACAGGTTTGGGTACTTATATTAACCTTATCTTTAATTATTAACTCTAAGTTAATTAGTTTCACTTTTACAATGTCTCTTTGTATTTTTATATAATATGGTTAATAAACTTACTATATACATCCAATCGACCCCCAAGTGGTCCATTAATGATTAACCTATAATTATATAAGTCTCTTGGATGAATATTAGATTTTTATGAATTTAATATCAATTAATAATATAATATTTGTTTTAAGAACTCTTTTATGTCAATTTTGACACTATTCAATAGTTGATTTTTGTGAAACTCATAACAGATTGATTACTTCGAACAAAGTCAATTAAATCAATCCTAATATATCATATTATCCTATAAAATTCGTTTAATTCATTAAAAGTTTCATATTATATTTATTTGGGTATTTATAATATCAATTATGTTAATTTTTCACTATTATAGTAATTACTGCATCATCATTGTGTCATAAATAAAATATATTATTTAATGTCTAAAAATTATAAATAAAATATCATTATGTAGGAAATATATTTATATTTCTAATGAATATTTATAATCTAAAATCCAACATATATAACCCTATGTAACAATTTCTTTGCTAAAAGATATATGCTTGTGTCATTTTTGTATTCATTTTAACTTAATTAAAATCAAGTGTCCTTATCACCTACAAGTGGCACCATGGGGTCCCAAAATCGACCCCAAGATGCCTATGGTCGAACATGTATCAACCAATAAGGCTAGGACACGTTTTAGGGTAATTTAGTATTATTATAATATTATTTTTTAACCCTTATTTACCGGATTTACCCTTAACTATGGTAAATAAAATATTTACCGCAGTAATTATTCAAAATGTCTAAAAATAAAATTTACCTATTTACACAATTTGAACATCCTGATTCCAAATATGGAATCCATTTTCCTAAATTCAAAACACAGAAGTGGCAGAAATTAATTTAAAATTAATTCCCGCTGTCAAAACAAAAAGCGTGTTTTAAGAGATAATAACTATCAAAAGATTGACACTTGTTTATGTTCGGTTTAATTGTAAAATTATGTCCAATGACCAAAATTATATTAAATGGTAAAACTATATTCTAAATATACTTTGAAACTACTAAAATTCATAATTTATCACTATTAATTATTTTGATTAAAAAATTTGTTTTTAATTAAAATTTAGTAATTTTCACTATTCATCAAAATATGAAAGTTATCCGAAAAGTACCAAAATTTCACCTTAGGATAAATTAGATATTCCGAATCCAAAAATGAAGTCTATTTTGAAATATAAAATATATATAAAATTTTAAAAAGTAGGTATTACTATTCATAACGGCTAGTTTGATTGGTTGTTAGAACTCAGTGTTGCGTACAACACACGCTATCGCATTATTCAAAGAGAAGCGTACCGTAGAAGCTTGGGGTGTTACAAGAATTATTGTTTAACTCAAAAATAAAAGTACATCACACCCCACTGGTGTGTTAGAGGATGTTCTTATGAGGGTGAAAATTTTAATTTTTCCTGCGGATTTTTATGTGCTAAAAATGGAAAATGATAGAATGAATGAACATGCCCCAATTATAATGGGGATAACTTTCTTGAAAACTTCCTAAACCATAATTAATTCTATAATGGTAGATTATATATGGAGTTTGGTGGTGACATTGTCCACTTTAACATCCTTGATTCCATGAAGCACCCCTCATAAGAACATTCCTCTCTCTCGGTTAATTCAATTGATGTACTCCCTTAAACTAAAAAACATATTTTCATTCCCTTAATCCCCTTTTGGAGTTTTCATCAATGATTCAAATTCTAGGAAATGAATCATGCGTATAATTTTCTTGTGGTCCAGAAAAATTTCATGCATGTTTGTTAATTGATGATTTCTTGAACCCTGAGGATTACAGGACCATCAATGATACTGCTAAGCATATAAAAGATCACTCCTAGTCTGAGGATGATACCATTGATCAGTTAGATGATATTGGTGACCTCTCACTTTTAGTGAACAATAACTCATCTAAGATTCATAGACCACCACTTGTTTGCATCGAAACTCCTCCCCATCTGCAATTCAAACCCACTCCAATGGAAGTTTTAAAACATCAACTTTTGCACAAATACGGGGGGATATTGGGTGACAAATTTTTTTTCCCTACTATAAAAAAAATGGCCTACCTAATTTGCAATAATATGTATAATAGAGGGGTTTTGAAAATAGAGTGGGATTTTTGGAAATATTACCCATAGTTCCATAATAATATAATCTTGTTTAGTGTGGAAATTATATAAAAATCAAAATATAAAGAAGGGACACCCATTACAAGTTTGAGGAGCTCTGGACCAAGTATGAATCTAATCGTCTATTATTTAAAATGAATCATCCTGTGTCATTTTTTGATGTTTCCAACAATTTCCTCATCCTAAACCCAAGATACAAATATGAACCTATAAAAAGTGTCAACCGAAGATTGATGCCTTCTAAATCATGCCACCAAGGTCTAGTTTAGATGACCTGGAGCTTATGAAAACTCTAAAGTCGAAAGAAATGGATGAGTCAAGCCATCCAATAGTTCTCTAAACTTTAGGCTGACTGAGATATTTGTGAATGGTGGAAAAAAACCAAAGTTAGAGAATGGAATAAAGTGATACAATCAATCTTCTAAATAAGGAATAGAAAGAACTTCCCCCCTCTCTAGTGGAGAGGGGGAATATTATATGAACATCCCCACCTAGGTAATTGATAATAGGAGAAGATATCACATTAAAAAATTATCTTTCCTTGTTCTTTAATGATTATTATTGACCAATTTACTTTTTAGAAGAATCTATGAATGCAAAATCTATATAATATATATAGATTTAATTATATCTCTCTCAAAGAAGACTCATTAAGAATTATCGAATGGTAGAAAACCAAAAGATAATTAATTTAGATTTTTTGGTTGTAAAGTATTTATATTTAATATAAAATAGAATTTAGACAATTTTTCTTCTAGTAGTGATGAATGAATTTTCCTTGAATACTCTACATCAAGTAAATCATATAGGTTGTTTAATAAAAGGACAAAGATTATGGGATAATTTTTACATATCAAATTTGATGAAATAGATCCACATGATCCAAATACCTCTTTATAAAATTTTGATGATGACCTTTATAATTTGGATATCAGTTCTTAACCTATTGAAATTCTTATCAAAATTGTAGAAAAATCTCCCACTTCTAATGAACATCTTAAACCCAAACCTATAGGATACAATGAGGTGTTAAAAACTTCTCGACCTAGAGCTATTAGAAATCATAGATATCATCCATTATATAATATTATAGGTGACCTAGATAAAGGAACTCAGACTAGATATTCTCTAAGAAATATGGTTGAACATCAAGCTTTCTTGTCTCATCTTGAAACTAATAACATCAATGATGTAATTGATGATGAATTCTAGGAAATGGATATAATATAAGAACTTAGTCAGTCTGAAAGAAATAGAGTCTAGGAACTAGTTGAAAGTCCCAAATACTACTTAACTATTGGTGTTAAATGGGTGTTTAGAAACAAGGTTGATGATGTTGGTACAATATTAAGAAAAAAATCTAGATTGGTCGCATAAGGATATAGTCAAGAAGAAGGAATTGATTATGAGGAAACATTTACACCAGTAGATAGACTTGAATAAATTGGTATATTTCTTTCTTATGAAACACATTTGGATTTCAAACTATATCAAATGGATGTTAAGAGTTCATTCATAAATGGTTAAATTATTGAGGATGTTTTTGTGGAACAAGCCCTAATATTTTAAACCCCTCACTTTCCAAATCATGTATTTAAATTAACAAAAAATTTATGTGTTTTAAAACAATCCCTAAGATCATGGTATGATAGGATCAACTCATTTTAAATTTAAAAAGGTTTTTTAAAAGTTATAGCTGACCCAGTATTATTTATAAAAAAATAAAAATATGATTTAGTAGTACAAATTTATATTGATGATATTATTTTTTTTATATTCAAGAAATTATTTGTGTGCTGAATTTTAAAAAATGATGCAAAATTAATTTGAAATGAGTTTGATGAGTGAACTTAAATTATTTCTTGGTTTTCATATCTTTTAGAATAAATAAATTATTATTTTAAATCAAAGAAAGTACACTAAATATCTTCTAAAATGTTTAGGGATGGATAGTACTAAATGTCATGATAATTCCATGAGTACTAGATGTAAGTTGGATCTATATGTAATTGGGAAATCAGTTAATCAAACCACTTATAGAGGTATGATCAATGGTTTACAATACTTAATTTCTATCTAGTCAGATATAATTTATAGTGTGTGTATGTGTACTCATTTTCAATAAAATCCAAAAGATTCAAACTTATTAGCTACCAAAATAATTTTCAAATACCTCAAAAAAATACAAATAGCTTAGGATTGTTTTACTAGACATGGGAATCATTTGATTTGAAAAGTTATTTAGATTCATATTTTGGTAGTTGTAAGTTAGATAGAAAAAAAAACTTCTAAAATATGTCACTTTTTTGGAAAGGATATGGTTTCATGGTGTAGTATGAAATAGAACTCTATGAAATTATCCACTATTGAAGTCGAGTACATAGCTTCAAGAAGTTTTTTGGCACAAATTATATATAAAACATATATTACTAGTATATGGATATCAATTTCAACATTTCCCTATAAATTGTGATAATAAAAGTGTGATAAATATTTTTAATAACCCTATATCACATTCTAGAACAATTCATATTGATATAAGAAATTAATTTCTAAGAGATCATTTCTAGAAAGGTTATATAAATATATAATTCATTGTTACTAAGCATCATCTTACTAATATATTTAAAAATTATTTGAATATTGATAGAATGAATTATATCAGACATGAATTGGGAATAATTAATTTTTTTAATTTTTTTAATTATTAATTCCTTTTTTAATTTTTTTTAAATTCTATACTCTAATATTTTTTGGAAGTAACTATGAGTATTTACTCACAATATCACTATGCATGATGTAAATACTTGTTCATACAACCAGTACTTATCATGAACATCTTATTCATGTGGTTAGAATACCTAAAATAATGTTATGGTTAGCATGGTTACCATACTTATGTTATTTATTGATCCATGTCCAGCAGACTTACTATGTCTATTTATTTTTAATTTTTCATAAAAAAATTTAGTGGTATTTATTTTAATTTCATTATTATTTTATTCCCTAAATGACATAAATTAAAATTTAAAATTTAAATTGAAATGTTACCTACATTTTCCTTTAAATAACTTATTTCTTTTTAAGGCATTGTGTGTCTATTGATTTCTATGTTCTTGAACCTCTCAATCTCTCTAAGACAAACCTCTCTATTTTACCTACCATTTCCAAACCTCCATATATCTCAAATAAAATCAGAATACCAAGAATAAATCAAATGTTGGAGACTAAATTTCCAGTTTAGTTTCCTCCATAAAAAAAAGTTAAATAATTAAAAATCTAGCTTGATCACATTAGTGAATCAAAATAATCTACATCTCATTGATTGTTCAGTTTTAGCAAAAAAAAAATAAGTAGATGTATAGTGGTTTAAGTCAAGCAGGTCACTGGTTTGGAATTTGTCTCAAGAAAAAGTATGGGTTTATTGGTTTCTAGAAAATGGTATACCTTTCAATTTGAATCTAGTTAAGGATCTTTATTTGAACCTTGTGTTCTCCCCTCTAAATAAGAGGAATACAATAAAATAAAGTATTAACTGTGAGGTTTTTTATTTCTCTTTGAAGTGCTAGGAAAAGTGTTTGGGCATGCCTTATAAAGGATAATATATGGATTATCAAAGTTCATATCCTATTAATCATCTGAATTTTAATTTTTTATAGTGCCTAGGATAAGCTAATTGAGAATGGGTCTCCAAGAAGACTCACTAATATTTAATTAAGTGGACAATGTATTCTTCTATTTAAATTCATTTATAATTTAATATGTCCAACAAAAAGTGACATTAGTATCTGGAAGAATCATGACCTATTTTTATTGTTTTCAATGGAGAATAGGGTTCGAAACATCTTTTACAGATATGTTATGAGACATATGGATGATCTATGAAAGACAATATCAAGTTTCGGTTTCTTACCCTATCATAAGATCATTTCTTCTGTTCTATATTACAAAGGATTAGTTCCTCAGGGGGGAAAAAACTATAACTGCATCTTATATATTTTTTACTACTCATAATATTTTTATGAAAATGAAATTCAAATTGAATTCCTAGAAACAGGAATGGGTGGATGACCTAGAGAAATTGTATGAACAGTTTAACAAAGTAAAGTATCCTATTTAACATATGGATTTGGAAGATCTAGGTATTAAACCTGATGAGTTTGTGGATTATTCAGATACTAATGTTTTTATTTCTAAAGAATAAGTGGAAGAAAAAGAAGAAACAAAAGCTATAGAACTTAATTAATATGTCATATTAGCTTATGAGTATGATCCAGAATGGTATTATTCAGCTGGATATGATAAATATATTGATATCTTAGAATGAGCTCTTATTATTGGAAGTACTTCTAGACAACCAATACCTAATGGTACTTCTAAAGGAGATAATTCTCCTAGATTTATTGTGTTGGTCTTAGAATACCTTGATTCTTATGACGAATATCATGGAGGTAGTCCACGTATACATGGTGTGACTACCATTCTCTCTATTCAAAGAACTTTGGAAGGATATATGATTGATGAGGTTTTAATTCAAGAGGTAATTTAGGATTTCAAGATTAGTGTTTATGATGAAATTATTTAAGATTCTTATAAAGATTAAGTTGAATTTGTTAATGGTGTTGAGGATCATACTATGAGAGATAGATTTATTAAAGATTTTATTGAGGTATATGTTAGTCACTGAGATAGTGATTCATCTCCCTCTACTTTTAAACCCTCCATTCCATATACTTCATATGTAACTATGTATGATAATGACGTATTAAAATCATAAATGATAGATATGTTCAAATAAGTGTTTATTAATTTTTACAACTCTCTATTGTAAGTGAGAAAATATTATATTTATAAATATGTGACTTTAGTAATCAACAATCCTCAGCCTAAATATAATTTTAAGAACAGAGATGTTATAGAATTATATTAGAGATTTTATAGCTCAGGTTGGTTCTCGTCTGGATAATCTATTTAGCATGATTATTTAGTTATACTAGAGATTCATGAATGTTATTTTCAAACTTTATCCTATGTATTTTGTTCCACTTGTTCAGTAAGTTGTTAATGAAACCAAGATCAAATGGATTATTCAAAAATAGGTGGAAGTTTTTTTTGAAAGATTTAAAAATGACACTCAAAGTTATGTATGATGGATTTCAAACCCATGATGATAGGACCCTTGAATTAGTTTGTGAGTATGTCAAACAAGGTATTCGAGACCAAGAACTAATCAATAGAGTAATTATTTATTTCTAATAAGGATCCTTACAAAGTCATATATGAAAGGGTTGTTTAGAAATATTACATTGTATTTTAATATACCCCTTCTGACTCAAGATTTTAAGTCACAATTCGATAAGCTTAGAGATGTTAATCTAGTATTGGAATCTTTCATGGAGAATCGAGATGATTTACTTCAAGATTTAGAGTATGGTTCTCATACTATAAATGAGTTTACTATGTTGGTGGAATCCTATCTATATAACTCTCATATAGTTTTTATATCCGCTTTATCTCATCCAACTACCTCATCCACCATTAATCCTTTTGGCATATCTCCCACACAATCCTTTTAACTTCCTAGACTTGTTTCCAGGTGTGTAGTTGTACCAACCCGAAATTTTTAATTATATCTGTTTCTTAAATTTGTGTGTTATTTTATTTTATAGTCAACAAAACTATATCCTTTAATTAATGAAGTGGGTATAATTAAAATGAGACATTAGGTTTCGACTGTTATATGATTGTTGGTCAATATAACCATTGGGAGCTATAATATTAATGTTGTGTTTTTATAAATACAGTTATCTTGGTTAATTAATACAGAAATAATATTGAATGGCCTCATCCAGTAGACTCAGGCTATATGAAGCCCATCTGTCAGAGCTTAGGAAAGAGGTAGCATCACTGGGCTTTGCTCTAGACCAAGCCCAAGCCGAACTTCAATATATGAAGCTTGAACGAAATCGCCTAAGGGAGAAGTTCAAGCTAATAGAAATCACCACTCAGGCAATGTTGTCTGAGCCACCCCAAGATTCTATCACTATAACACACCTTACACTTAGGTCTTATACTGGTGTTATAAGGGGCTATGTAACGAGACCTTAGCTGCTTTGTGTAATCCTTTTATATAAATAAAAAATTTATTTCTTATTATAGAAATTTTTTTGAATTTCAAATTTCTGAATAAATATAGGATGTTTATTATTGATGAATTTAGGAAAATAAGGGTTATTTTAAAATATCTTTGTATTATTTAAATAATTAATAATGTGAAATTATTTTCAAAAAATGGCCTTCTACAGTTGTGGTCAGTGAGAAATTTATATTCTAATAAGATCAAATTGATTTTTAGTTAATAGTAAAGTATGAATAGTAAAATACCCATAATAATATTAATGAATATTAAATTGTCCAAAAAAATAGAAACATCACCCATGAATGTATAAATACAATTTAACATCTTAAAAGTGAAAAAATGATCATAGTATATGTTTTGGTATTTTGGTCTGTCATAAATATTTTATTTACAATGTTATAATTAATTTAATAATTTAAAATGGAAATATATTTTCATAAAATGTAATCATAAATTGTTACTTTATTTTATTATGGTTATACGATAATTTTATGAGACCTTGATTACTTTTTTAAGCTGTTACAAAATGAGTTATAGTTTTAAAGTTGTATTTTTGGAATAAATAATGATTTTATTTAAAAATTAAATTAGAAATATTTAGAAAACTATTTTCATAAAATGGAGTTCATTTTTGAATTCAGAGCATCGATATTAGGTTAGGGAGAATTTCTTCAATTTTTCTAAAACAGTTGAATTTTTGGTGAATTGTAAAAATACAGTTTTGAGTTTCGGGTGTTTAATGACATAATTAATGGTGTAATAATGATGTAAGATTTATTATAGACTTATTAATAGTTAGATATGCTATTAGGTGTCCCAAGTGACCAATACCATGGGAAAATACCATGGTAAAGCCCATGGTTTTGTAAATACCACCGATGAGGTGTCCCTTGGAAATCAATAATTTATTCCCTCACTTTTCCTATAAATACCAACCCATTTCCCTCAGTAATTTCATTCAAAAATCCTCCTCAAAAAATTTATGGTCTCCTTACATCCCAAGGAGTCTTCCCAAGGTTCCATCAAGCCTCCCAAGGTCCCAAAATTCATGCTTTTGAAGTAACTCTTCAAGGTAAGGGAACCTTTCACCCTCCTCTTTTAAGTCATGACTTCCTTTATGTTATGTCTTATAGTTCTGTTTTATTATGTGGGGGATTGTTATTATATATCTGTAATACTGTCCATTTCATGTCCAAATGATGAGAGACCCTTTCCTCTCTCATTAAATGATTTTCTAAATCATTAAGTGACGTCATTAGGCTACCAAATTTTCATAAAATAAATCGCATTTTCTCTTTTCTATAAAGTTTCCTTTTCATGTGGTGTGTCATTACACACCATGATATTATTTATTTTTATTATGTACTTATACTTTAAATTATTCATTTATTGATGGGAGAACATTTTCCCTTTTTTATTGTTTTCTAAAACTATGTTATATAGCTGTTATGCTGCAGAATTTGCGTCTCAAAGTTTGTCTCTTTTTCTCAAGAAATTATCTAGTATTATTAATGAGAATACCCAATTCTATTTTCATATACAGGGGTATTCATCAGTACATAAAATTGATCTATTTGATTCTTTAATTGACATACATATAACCCTCACTCCCTTTCCATGGGTTATTAATGACTTAATGATCTAGTTTTTAATAACTTTTAAAACGTCACGATTTTGAAATGAAACCCATTTCTTTTATTCTCTATGGTTTATTTATGAAATGTTTGATTATGATCTATGTGGATCACATGAAAGTAAAGACATATTAAGGGTGTGACCTGATAGTTCTCCAATGCATTGGGTAAGGAATTTAATCTCTAGAGATGATAAGTTTCACGATACCTTGGTGAATAACCTTGGTAATTTTTATGACACCTTGGGGATGAAACGTGGTGATATGTTCATGAATGTATAAATTAAATGTTGTAGCCATATATTCAAGTTTTGATTCAATTTATTTTATTTAGGATATTCCTATACTTCTATTTCTCATGTCTTTATGATTTTTATCATGTTCTTATTAATATTGCTCAAGATCACATGTCAACTGTTTCACATGTTTTCCTTACTAAACCTTCTACTCAACCTTTCCTTTGATGTATGTATCCATGATATGAGATGCAGTAATTGTACATAAGATTAACCTATTATGAAGCCTTATGGGTGGTTTAGAATAATTTTTTATGTTTTTTTCATGTATTATGTTCCTGATTTCAAAGACACTAGACTTTAAAGATCCTATGTTTTTAAAATATAATGAAAATTTATGTAATAAAAAGGTGGGATGTCATAGTTGGTATCAAAGGATAGTTTAGTTATTTATGTAAATTAGGCTATAAAAAATTTAGGAATAATCCTATATAAGAGTTTAAATATATGAAAACTTTGTGGTATTTTGGTTAGTATTTCCTGAATGGCCTGAAGGCCTTCATTTTTATTGATTTTTGATAACCCCCCTTTCAAGGGATAAGGGAAAACCCTTACAAGGCCCATAGGCTCAGAGATTACATGGACCATAGGCTTAGAATATTACATGAACCGAAGGACATAGGGAATTCAACCTGACTATCTACAAGGAACTGCCCCTCCCCAGCATCTGCATCATGATAGTAGCTCTCCACCTTTGCATGGTCGTCTGGCTAGGCTTCCTATGAAAGCACGAGCTGGTCCCGATGGCATAGTCATACCCCCTCATTCTGAAAAATCCATTTGGATCTACTATGGTGAGTGCACCTGCTCTGAATCCATCTTCTGGGGCTGCTCTTTTTTTGTAGTGTGTCTTGGGAAACTGCATGTGGCACGAAGGCCTTGAGGTGGCCCAAAGGCCTTAAAGGTGGCCCGAAAGCCATATTGACCCAAAGGCCTGGGTGGTCTGAAGGCATTAAGGACTCCAAGCCCAAACTGGTGGCCCAAGGTGAATAGTTCCAGATGCTACAGTACCGAACAATACCTCCTACAGTACCTGCTACAGTCCCCGCAGAGTATACAGTCCTGTTGTAGTATTGCTACAATACTACCGCAGTACCAAGGAAATATTCCTCTACCTGGTTTTGAACCTAGGTCTTGTGGATGCACATAAGGATACCTCACCAACGGGTCTGAGGCTCATGTGCAATGTGAAATTTTGTTGATAAGCACGTTCAAATATTTTTAAACCCCATAGCGATTGGCCAAATGCACGAGGGGATATAGTGCACACCCAAGAAGTATGTTTGAAACAAGTACACTATTGGTGAGTATTGAGTAAGTGGTTTATCAAGAAAATACATCCATGTCGGGATACGAGTAGGTAGAGGTGGCTCTGGCACAGAGGTTCCTAGGAGTGAAAACTCCGACAAGGAGTTGTGGGCTTGACCCTGGGTATTCTGGTACACGACAATGGGTCTTGCTGCACTCTTGGTTACGACACTTCTGGGGGATATGTTTGGTTAATCATAAGCTTTTTATGAATCATTGTGAAAGATTTATAGAGAAATGTAATTGTTTAAAGAAGTTTTAAGACATAAAATCCTTTATTTTTAAAAGATTTGTTAACGAAATAAGTTTCTCACTAAGGTTTTATTCTTTTAGAAATGGCGGGCAATAGGGGGAACCGTGAAAATAGTGACTGCAAGAGACCATGTGTTGATGCCCCTTCGATGGAAGATGGAATGGAAACATTCATGAAAATGATGAACCAACTGACTCAAGTTATGAGTAATGACTTGAATCAAGCTAAGAGACCAATCTCACCATGAAGGGAACAATATTCTATTGAGTCCTTTATGCGTCCACAACCACCAACTTTCATTGAATCAACCTACCCATTAATTGCGGAACAGTGGATCAGCTCTACAGAGAAGATATTTTTTGTGCTCTGCTGTTCATAGAAAGAGAAGGTCACCCTGGCTGTCTATCACTTAGAGGGATAAATTGATCAGTGGTGGGAACTGATTAAAAACAAGAGGCAAAGAGTGAAGGTTGAAGCTATGGAGTAGGAAGAGTTCAGATGGATCTTCTTCAATAAGTATTTCCCTCGTTCCATGAGAACAAGAATAGAGAAGGAGTTTATCAAGGTGAAGCAGAAGTAGAATGAATACATGGGAATATATGAGATGAACTTTACAAGATATTCCCGTTATACCTAAAGTGTTTTCATGGATCCTAATGGTAAGGTTTATAGATTTTTCGGTGGACTGAGACCTCATCTGTGGAAGAATCTAGCCAACCGAGACTATGAAAGATATGAGGAGATCGTAAGGAGTGCAATGAAAGTTGAACTGGAGTTCGATGAGATGCAGTGGTACCATAAATCAAATGACAAAAAGAGATTGATAGATCCCAGCTTAGGGAGGACCTTTAATTAGGGAAAATGGTGGCAAGAAAGTGCAACATCCCATGTGTAATAAATGTGGGAAGAAGCATTCGGGGTAATGCCTACTCGAGAGCGGGAAATGCTACATGTGTGGAAGAGATGGCCACATTGTGAGTAATTTTCATAGTGAGGTGAAACCTCAACTTCCAAACACTAACAACAAGGGGAAGATGGTGCAAGCCCTACTTGATTCCATTGCTTTAAGTGTGTACAACTTGGGCACTTTTCCAATCACTTTTTAAATCTGAGGACAGTGGAGGGGAACCACCATTAGCCTCAGAAAAGGCCAAGGGAGAAAAGACATGTTTTTTCTATCATGATATCTAAAGTTGAAGCTCCAAATGATGTGGTAGTAGGTACTCTTGTTGTTCTCTCAAATCTAGAAAGTACTTTTTTTTATTCCCGTTCTACATATTCCTTTATTTACTCAATGTTTGCAAAGAATTTGGAATAAACCCTAGACTTGATAAAAGTAGAGTTATTAGTCAAGACTCCTGGTGGGATTATCCAAGAATCGTTAATGTTTAGAAACTCTAGTATTTACTTTGGTGAGCACAATCTTATCAAAAATCTAGTAGTCATTCCCATGCTGGAATTTGACATTATACAGGGATGGACTGGTTCTCAAAGTATAATTCTAAGATCAAATGAGGAAGTAATGAAATCTTAGTAGTATTGAATGGAAAACCTATAGTTATCTTCCAAGGAGAGATATCCCAACCTGATATTTTTTTAGAAGAACCTCATATATCCTTCTTTATGGAATTGATCAGTAAAGAAGAAGAAGAAAATAAGAGTTTTATGAGATAAAATTTCACCATCTTCCAGGAATACATTGACGTATTTCCTGAGGAGTTGCATGGACCTCCCCCGGAAAGATAGGTAGATTTCTCTATTGAACTCATACCTATATCTCATCCAATATCAAATTCCCCATATAGGATGGAAAATGTGGAGCTGGAGGAATTAAAGAAACAACTCCAAGATCTTTTGGAGAAGGGGTTTATATAACTGAGTGTGTCTCCTTGGGGAGCACATGTTCTCTTTGTTAAGAAGAAGGATGGATCAATGTGGCTATACATTGATTATAGAGAACTGAACGGGATCACAACAAAGGACAAATACCCTCTTCCAAGAATTGATGACTTATTTTACCAACTTCCCGGGGCTCAATTCTTCTCTAAGATTGATCTTCAATCTGGTTAACATCAATTGAGGGTGAAGAAAGAAGATATTCCAAAAACTACCTTCCGATCAAGATATGGGCATTATGAGTTTGTTGTTATGCCTTTTGGATTCAGTAATTCACCTGCTATTTTTTATGGATTTGATGAATAGAGTCTTTAATGACTACCTTGATAACTTTGTGTTAGTTTTTATTGATGATATTCTGATATATTCCGAAAGTCGTGAGCAGCATGAGGATCATATAAGGATAATTTTGAAAACTTTATGGAAGGAGAGGATTTTTGGGAAGTTCAGTAAATGTGAATTCTGGTTAAAATAGGTTGCTTTTTTGGGGCACATTGTTACCAATGAAGGAATCACAGTTGAGCCTACAAAGAAAAAAGTTGTAGAGGAGTGGCCTCGGCCTACAACAATAACTGAGATTTTTAGTTTCCTTGGATTAGTGGGATATTATAAGAGGTTTGTGAAAAACGTTTCACGACTTTCTAATCCATTAAACAAGTTAAGTCGAAAATGTGTCAAGTTCATCTGGAGAAAAGAGTGTGAGTAAAGTTTCTAAGAGGTGAATAAGAGATTGGTTACTGCACCCATGTTAACTCTTCCCTCAAGTGGAGAAGGATTCGTTATTTTTAGCGATGCATCTCTGAAAGGGCTTGGGTGCATCCTCATGTAAAATGAAAAGGTCACTACTTATGCATCTCGACAGTTGAAGACTCATGAGCAGAACTTCCCTATGCATGATCTGGAGATGGTTGCGGTCATTTTTGCTCAAAAGATATGGAGGCACTGTCTTTATGGGGAGAAATGTGATATATACACAGACCATCAAAGTTTGAAGTATATTTTCACACAAAAGAAATTGAACATGAGACAAATGAGATGGTTGAAACTCTTTAAAGACTATGATTGTTCAATTCATTATCATCCCGAAAGAGCAAACAAAGTCGTTGATGCATTAAGCAGGAAAGAACCAGTTGTTTTGTCCATTATGAAGATTCAAAGACATCATTTGATCAATGACCTAGTAAAAATGGACATGGGAATTATAAAGTAAGGGATATTGTCAACCGTAACCCAAATTATTTCTCAACCATCGTTACTAGAGAAGATCAAGAAAGCTCAGAAAGAAGATCCTTTGTTACAGAAGAAGTTTGAGGTTGTAAAGGATGGGAAGTTTCTTGTGTTCAATACTGATCAAGAAGATGTACTGAAATTTCATACAAGACTATGTGTTCTAACTATTCTGTAAATAAATAAGGAGTTGATTGATAAATATTGTAGCTCTACTTTCTCTATATATCCTGGTAGCACGAAAATGTATAGGGACATTCATGATCATTATTGGTGGGATAATATGAAAAGAAAGATTGATGACTACATGTCAATGTGCCTAGTATGTCAGCAAGTGAAGGCAAAGTGACAAATTCCTAAAGGCGTATTGCAACCACTGCCCATACCAGCATGGAAGTGGGACAATATCACTATGGACATTGTCGCTGGTCTCCTGAGAACTTCCAAAGGAAACAATGCGATATGGGTTATTGTGGATCATCTCACCAAGACTACCCATTTTATCTCTATCTGAGAATATTTCTATCTTGATCAACTTTCTAGTATTTACGTGAAGTAAGTGGTAAGGCTGCATAGAGTTCCACTTTATATTGTATTTGATCATGATCCAAGGTTCACATCAAAATTCTGGAGAAATCTTCCACAATCTATGAGCACTGAATTGAATTTTAGTGCAGCCTATCACCCCCAAACTGATGGCCAATCTGAAAGGACTATTCAAACACTTGATGACATGATAATAACATGCTTAGTGGAATTTAAAGGTGTACGGGATCAACATCTCACTTTAGTTGAGTTGTCTTACAACAAAAGCTTCCACTTGAGCATTCAAATGGCACTATATGAAGCTCTATATGGGAAGCGATGTAGAACTATTACTTTTTTGGATGAAGCTAGTGAGAGAAAACTTCTTGGGCCTGATCTTGTGCAAGAGATGATAGAAAAGGTCCATGCCATATAGCAACACATTAACGCTACTCAGAGTCCTAAAAAGGGTTATGCCGACAATCGTCGAAGGGACTTGAAGTTTGATGTTGGTGAAAAAGCCTTTCTTCATATTTCACCTTGGAAGAGATTCATTAGGTTTGGGAAAAAAGGGAAGCTCAACCCTAGGAACATTGGCCCCTATGAAATCATTGATCGTGTGGGACCAGTGGCCTATCGGCTTTCACTTCCTCCAAATCTAGCACAATTTCAGGATGTCTTCCACGTATCCCTCTTGAGGAAGTACATACCCAACCCTTCACATGTACTAAATCCAGAGGTGGTACAATTGGAACATGACCTCTCTTATGAGGACCAGTAGGTGGAGATCTTGGATCTTAGAGATAAGGTTCTATGCAACAATACTACCAACCCTGTTAAGGAGTTGTGGAGGAACCAAAAATCTGAAGAAGCCACATGGGAATCGGAGGATTATATGAGACAGAAGTACCCACACCTTTTCTCATAGAAGGGTACAAGATAAAATTTCGGGTATGAAATTTCTTAAGGGGGGAATAATGTAACAGACTGAACTTTTTAATTATATTTGTTTCCTAAATTTGTGTGTTATTTTATTTTATACTCAACAAAACTATATCCTTTAATTAATGAAGTGGGTGTAATTAAAATGAGACCGTTGGGTTTTGATTATTGTATAACCATTGGTCAATATGACAGTTGGAAACTATAATATTAACATTGTGTTTTTATAAATGTAGTTATCTTGGTTAATTAATACAGAAAGAATATTGAATGGACTCATCCAGTAAACTCGGGCCATATGAATCCCATCTGTCGGAGCTTGGGAAGGAGGTAGCATCACTGGGCTTTGCTCTGGACCAAGCCCAAGCCGAACTTCAACATATGAAGCATGAACGGAATCGCCTAAGGGAGAATTTCAAACTGATAGAAATCACCACTCGGGAAATATTGTCTGAGCCACCCCAATATTCTATCACCATAGCATACCTTACACTTAGGTCCTATGCCAGTGTTATAAGGGGCTATGTAATGAGACTTTAGCTGCTTTGTGTAATCCTTTTATATAAATAAAATTGTTATTTCTTATTATGGAAAAGTTTGTGAATTTCAAATATCCAGATAAATATAGGATGTGTATTATTGATGAATTTAGGGAAAAAACAGGTATTTTAATATATTTTTGTATTCTTTAAATAGTTAATAATGTGAAATGATTTTCCAAAAATGTCCTTCTATAGTTGTGATCAGTGAGAAATTTAGAGTCTAATAAGATCAACTTGATTTTTAGTGAGTAGTAAAGTATGAATAGTAACATACCCGTATGAATAGTAATGAATAGTAAATTGGCCAAAAAAATAGAAACTTCACCCATGAATGTATAAATACAATTTAAACATCTTAAAAGTAAAAATTGATCATATTATAAGTTTTGGTATTTTTGTTTGTCATAAATATTTTATTTACAATTTTATAATTAATTTAATAATGTAAAATAGAAATATTTTTTCATAAAATGTAACCATAAATTGTTACTTTATTTTATTATGGTTATACGATAATTTTATGGGACCTTGATTACTTTTTTAAGGTGTTACAAAATGAGTTATAGTTTTCAAGTTGTATTTTTGGAATAAATAATGATTTTATTTAAAAGTTAAATTAAAAATATTTAGAAAATTATTTTCATAAAATTTAGTCCATTTTTTAATTCATAGGATCGATAATATGTAAGGGTGAATTTTTTGTATTTTTCTGAAATAGTTGAATTTTTAGTGAATAGTAAAAATATAGTTTTGAGTTTCGGGTGTTTAATGACATAATTAATGATGTAATAATGATGTAATATTTATGATAGACTTATGAATATTTATATATGCTATTAGGTGTCCCAAGGGACCAATACCATGGGAAAATACCATGATCAGGCCCATGGTTTTGAAAATACCACCGATGAGGTGTCCCTTGGATATTAATAATTTATTCCCTCACTTTTCCTATAAATACAAAGCCATTTTACTCATTCATTTCATTCCAAAATCATCCTAAACGAATTTATGGTCTCCTTACCTCCCAAGGAGTCCTCCCAAGGTTCCCTCAAGCCTCCCAAGGTCCCAACCTTCACGATTTCGAAGTTACTCTTCAAGGTAAGGGAACCTTTCACCCTCCTCTTCTAAGTCATGACTTCCTTTATGTTATATCTTATAGTTCCATTTTATTATGTGGAGGATTTTTATTACATATATTTACTAATTTAAATTTCATTTCCAAATGAAGATAGACTCTTTCTGCTCTCATCAAATGATTTTCTGAATCTTTAAGTGGCGTCGTTAGGCTGCAGAATTTTCGTAAAAGAAATCACATTTTCTCTTTTCTTTCAAGTTTCCTTTTCATGTGGTGTTTCATTCCACACCATGATATTATTTCTTTTTATTATGTAACTCAACTTTAAATTATTAATTTATTTATGGGATACCCTTGACCCCTTTTTTATTTTTTTCTAAAACCATGTTATATATCCGTTATGTTGCAAAATTTTCGTCTCAAAGTCTCTCTGTTTTGTCTCAAGAAATTATCTTGTATTATTTATGTGAATACCCAATTATATTTTTATATCCATGGGTATTCATCGATACATAAAATTGATCTATTTTATTCTGTAATTGACATACATATAACCCTCACTACCTTTCCATGGGTTATAAATGACTTAATGACCACGTTTTTAAAAACTTTTAAAACGTCGCGATTTTGAAATAAAACCCATTTCTTTTATTCTCTATGGGTTATTTATTAAATGTTTTATTATGGTCTATTTGGATCACATGAAAGTAAATACGTATTAATAGTTCACCCTTATAGCACCCCCAATGCATTGGGTAAACAATTTAATCTCTAGAGATGATAAGTTTCACGATACCTTGGTGAACAACCTTGGTAATTCTTATGACACTTTGGGGATAAACATTGGTGATATGTTCATGAATGTCTAAATTAAATGTTTTATCCATATATTCAAGTTATGATTCAAGTTATTTTATTTATGATATTCCTATACTTATATTTCTCATGTCTTTATGATTTTTATCATGTTCTTATTAATATTTCTCAAGATCACATGTCAATTGTTTCACTTGTTTTCCTTACTGAGCCTTCTGCTCACCCTTTCCTTTAATGTATGTCTCTAGGATATGAGATAGAGTAATTTTACATAGGATGAAACTATGATGAATCCTTACGAGTGTTTTAGAATAATTTTTTATGTTTTTTTCATGTATTATGTTTCTGATTTCCAAGACACTAGACTTTAATGATCCTCTGTTTGTAAAATGTAATGAAACATTATATAATAAAAAGGTGGGATTCCATAGTTGTCATTAGAGACCTTACCCACTAATCATCTCCTAAAACCACCTTTTTTCCTACCTCAAAATCTAAAGGAAATGACCTAATCGTTACTATATATGTTATATATAACCCACCTTTATATTCATATTGTGACTTATGATGTATATTTATTTTTATTTGGTTGTACCCTTTTTTTGATATCTTTTGATATATTAATAACTTACTCTATTTTACTCTCATTTGTCTTTTATCTTATTCTTTATTTTGTTTCTTTTTTAAAATACCAAAATGGGGAGTAATAATTAATGAGTAATAAAAATAAATTGCATTCAGTGGAAAACATTACATGATTTTAGTAACTTGTTAAACAATTGTTTAAATCCTTTGCAAATATAATTTTGATGCAGTAAGTTTATTTCAATTTAAATGTCATGATTTGTGATCATAAAAATGTGGTCGAATATTTTATTAGACCACAAACTATTTATTTTAATGATCCCAAATCATATTTATCTTGTTATTAATGATTTTCATGTTTTCTATAAGAAAAATGTTTACTAGAAAAATTACAAAAATGAATAAGTATGGAGCACACCATGCCACCTTACCATGTGAAGGTCAAGTGACTGTCTCACCTTAAAACACTTTATACTTCACCTTACTGCATGAATAAACCACTTAACATGATTTAGATGAAAAAAATTATCAAAGTCATGAACTAACTATGAATTAAATATTGACCCTACTGTATGTGGACAATCACCTTACCACATGTAGAATCAGCCTACCTTGAGATGAAGTTGTACCAGCTGTGTACCTGACCGCATAAAGGAAACAACTTAATGAATTAATAAATCAAGTTATCTTGTCAAGGTATATATAATTGTTCATAAATTAATAAACTAACTATGTATTCAAAGTTATTGATTTCATGAAGAAACGACTTATCACATGATGACATGGTCTTACCACATGTGAAAATGAGATAATTGCATGAAGAGATTTACCGACCATGTCACCTTTTCATTTCAAATGACCATGTCATGTTGTATTGATCCCAAATAACTATTCTTTAAGTCAAGAAATATTATCATCTCGAACTTATCAGTGGAGTGATTCAAATCTCCAATTTCTATTTTTGATGAATTAAATGGAGTGTTAGTGAATTTAATGTAGAATGATTATTCTCTAACAACTACTTCTAATTAAGATCTTTGTAAGAGAAATATTTTATTGTGTGAAAAAAGGATTGTGGTACTGAAAACGTTTTATCTTAAACAGATAATAACAAACGATCATTTACTCGAGTGCATGTGCTGTAGAGAAGACCATACAACACTATGCTTTCCAAGCTCTTCAAGAAATACTCATTCAAATTCATTTGAAGATAAAATCAATGATTTCTAATTCACTAAAGCTGATCAAACTGAGCTGAAATAAATTCCCCTTATTATATTCTCTTTCTCTTTCTATTATTTCATAACTTTCAAGATATGTTCTATTTTTATCTATTTATATTTAAAAACACATTATCTTGTGCTATATTAGAGAATACAAGATATTCTCTCAAATAATTTTATTTTTATTCCCATGAATAACTATAGAAGAGGTACTTTGTGACCGGGTATCTTTTTCATCCCAAGAATAATTGTGGAAGAGGCTTTATTCCGAAAAAATCATGTGTACCATCTTTCAAAAAACCTGATCTATGTTATAGATCGGATTATTTTTCAATAAAATTCTTGGTAGCAGTTCATTTCCATGTTCAAGGGACTGATTCTCGGCTTGATACTAGACCCCTTGTTTAAATTATGCTATGTGATTTTTTATTTTTAGTGTTTTAATTTATAATTCTATTTTTTTTAAATTATAACAAAACTTTACTTCAACAGTTAGTCTTAATTTTTATTTTTATAAAGTGTTTGATTAAGTTTATTCATTTTAAAAGTTAAAGTATTTATAAGTTATTTTAAATTATCCTTAATCTCGCTTCTTAGAAACTATTTTAAAGATAAAATTTATATATTTCTACTATTTTGATTAATTGGGAATTTTTATTAAATTGGGGGATTTAGTTTCTAAATTGTTTTTAAATAGAATTTTTTTTATAAACACAATTTACCCCTCCCCCCAAGTTATCCACTCTAAAAAAAGTTCTTATTCACTTTTTATGTCATTTTTATAACACCTTGATACCATTTCTTCCAAGTGTAAATTTATTCAGACAAAAAGTGTGAATTTATATACAAAATAGTGTAATGTTAGTTATTTCATTATCTTTATATTCTTTAATTTTTCTCCTTTAAGAAAAATTTCATCCTCCATTGAAATAATTTCATCAATGGAAGCTTATCCCTTTTGTAGGTTTACTCCATAGAGTTACATGGGGTTGGATTTGATGTTATTTAATGTGATTGAAAATTTAAATCAGTTGATTATTTTAAGAGTTCCATTCTATGACTTATTTTCTTTTTAGTCTTCTCTAATTTTAACGATGACATATTTTGAGTGTTAGTATGATATGATTCCTCAAAGTGATCATAAAATTGATCATCTATGTGAATTTTTTATTAGCCTCAAAATCATGTAGGTATTTAATTGGTGAATGATGTTGGATAATTAATTAATTTTTTGTATACTTGTTTATTTAGTGAGTTGAAAATTCCTAAGAAAACAAATTCATCCAGTATAACCCTAAAAAAGCTAGGATAAACCCATTGTCCTTAATTGTGTTAGTTTAATTATTTGTGTTTTTGCTTTGTTTTTCTTTAAAATTAACTCATTAGTTCTTCAAATCAATCCAATCGAATTATTTTTCAACTTCATAGACAAACCCCAAATAAAATTTGAGTGTCTTAAGGTCACTACTTCGGTCCCTGTGGATTTGACCCCAACAAGTAATATAGTGACCACTTCTACTTGTATGGTAAATTTGGACAAGACCAAATTTTGGTGCTATTTTTAGGGCCTAGGTATGTTATATATGACACTCACCTTCTTTTATCACCCCAAATTCGCAATTTTAAAATTTATTTATACTATCTTTTCCCATTTAATTTTATTTTCACTTTTTCGATGCATGTATGCCTTCACCAGAGATGATTCAAATCATTGAAATACCCCACACCTAGTTAGAAGTAGAATATTTGGGATGTGGAATGCTTAAATAATATATTTATAGCCCTCATAAGGATGGTTGAAGAGATCAATCTTAGAGAAGTCCATTATGTTAAATATTTTGGTTATTTTTATAAAATTTGTGATAAACATGACCAAAAAACTAACAAGTGTCTAATTATTTCATCAACCAAGGATATTTTTAAAGGTATTTCCTTAATCGAGGTGAATTATTTAAAATTTCAAGAGGTTCTATAACAAATCAAACCCATACTCTTGGATCCAGCATTTAAAACATAAATTTTATGTTTTCAACTTGGATAACAATGAAGGTGACCCAATTTTTTCAATCCAAAAAGTACAAAATCAAAAGGAAAATATTGGATCACCTATATTCTTAAGGAGATTTTAGGTTTAGAGTTTTATAAAATTAGTAAAAACTCATAACAGTATGGATTCATAAGAAACTGATTCATAAATATGAACATCTCCCACTATACCAAGATTTTCAAATTTCACATTAGATTATCATCATAATCCATATGAATTATGAGCTCACATACTCAGTAAGGTTAAATACAAGAATTAAAAATTAAATTTTTTCAGGGAGCATAAGAAGAGCATAAGGGTATTATGACATAATCAACATGCATGAGTATAAAATAAGAATATTCATACCCATCAATACCTAGATCATCAAACATTAAAACTTTGAATAAGGCTTTAAAAAAGGATATATTTGTAAGAATAAATCATCATAATCCATTTAAGATAAATATCGATCATAATAAACATTATAAACTGATAATAAGCATAGATAAAATTATTGGTATCTTGGAATATTATCCTCACATAACTTCTTATAAATGGAATAACTAATTTGGTCAACTTTCATCTATGGAGTACCCAATGAATTAGAGGTTTATAATGGACCTTCCCATCCTTATTTTATCACAAAACCACTCATCCTGGGTAAATAACATAACCACCCATCCTTGGTTTATAATGAAACCATCCATAATTAGTTTATAATATAAGCACACAACATTATAAAGAATTCCTAAGAGTCATATCATGAATAAAGTACATAAAGTGTTTATTTAATCATGAAAAATTTTAAAACCTTTATTATATTCAGAACTTTATTAACCCATGGAAAAGAAATGGGTTCCAAAACAATATCTTTAAAACATGATTAACCTGTGGAAAAGAAACAAGTTCCATAACAATCATTTTAAATATAATTAACCCGTGGAAAAGGAATATTCTATATAACACACTCTTTGAAACATGATTAACCTATAGAAAGAAATAGGTTTCATAAAAATCTACTTGAAACATAATTAACCCAAATAACAGAAATGGAATACATAAATCTATTTTAAATGTGATTAAACCATTAAAAGAAACATGTTCCATAACAATCTCTGTGAAATGTGATTGGCCCATGGAAAAGAAAATAGTTCCATGTAAATATCTTTAAAAAATTATTAATCCATCCAGAGAAAGAATGTGGATGATATAATTTCAAAATATCCCCATTAGATCATAAGTAACTACAATGTTTTTTTATATTGATGAATAGAAATACCATTAAAAGACTATTAAAATCTTTTTGGGGAAAATAACATTTTTATTTTCAAAATCAATTTTAAAAATTAAAAAAATCACAATAACGTGAAAACAATTTTCCTTAAAAAACATAGATAAATATAAATGAAACTTAAATGAATGTAATGTAAATTATGGTGGTAAAATCCATACATGTCATTAATTTTAAAAAGAAACATTCATTTCAAAATAAATGAAAAATGAGTCAAAAGTGACCTATTTAGAAGATGTTAAGAAATTTCATTTTAGAAAATTTTAAAAGAAGGTAAAGGATTATATAAAATGAATTTATAAAATTATTTATTTTAATAAAATAACATTTTTTTAAAAAAATTAGAAAAAATGGATATGGAAGAGAAATATTCCCTATCTAAAAGAAAAATACAAGATCAGTATCACTTACAAACGACTTTATTGATGCTTCTTTAATAAATAAGGAAGGAAATGGAAATCAAACATGTTAGAAACATTAATAACCAATGTAAAAGAAATAGATTTGGTTCAAGAAAATAAGATCATAAAATTTCTTCTAAAGAAACCTCGAATATATAAAAATATCTAAAGGAAGGATATTGTAACATAAAACCTTTTCAATTTGGTAACTCTTCAATCATATTCCCCATGAAAGAATAACATAAAATATTATGTTAAATATCATTAACATAAGTATTTTCATTATTTAACATGTAAAATGGTAGTATATACACCTCACAAATGAATATAGGTGCATATCATAAATTTATCTCTCAAAGAAAGAGAATTTGAGACGAATAACCCTTAAAAAAGTCATACCATTGAATTTTAGAATTAATAAAGGAGTGAATTTTGTGTATAAAATGTAAATCCAAACAAAAAAGTAGAAATAAAACACAATATAATAAAAAATAATTACACACATAATCATATAATATCAAATATAATGAAGAAGTAATATAACCAAATGAAAATAAATTTAATTATGTAATCCTTTACCACTTGCTAACTTTCAAGTCAAATCCCCTGGGATGAAATAATTCAAATTGAAACTTAAAATAACATTATGTATGATATATTAATGATATTACATGAAAAATGGGTAGTATATACACCAAAAAAACAAGTGGTAAATATGTAATATGTCTCACATAATTAAAAGTGAGATGAGAAACCCTTACCTCAAGTCCAGACATTCCTTGTTTTTTCTTTAAATCTTGTATAATAATAATATATAAATTATTTGATTCGTTAAGATAATTTTATATCTTTAATACCTTATAATTAAATCATTTATTTTATTTGTTTTTAATGACATAATTAAATATTTAATCAGTTAAGTCACATTGAGTGTTTTGAGGATGTTCATTTCATTATTTCAAAACGAATTATATGTGTTGACCATGGTCAAAGTGTTTATTATTTCAAAATCACATGAATAATAAAAATCATATAATAATCATATTTATTCATCAATTATACTTTTAAACACATCATGAAATTCTTTTATGAAAAATGAAGTACATTACAATCCTATAGATGGTAGGTTGTACGTACGCATGAGTAATGTTTCCATTTTTCAATGTTCATTAAAAAAAGACACTATGTATTGTGTTATATTTAAATAATGATAATAATATAATAAATTAAATATTATTTATTTAAATATACTTATATATATCATTATTAGGACATGGTGATGAAAAAATAATCACATCGCTTTATATAGGCGGTAGTCCACACGTACACAAATGATGTTATCATTTTTCAATGTAAGAAAGAAAATGATATATTATATTATAATAATGATAAATATGGAATTAATATAATTATTATTTCAAAATATCTCATTTATTCCTTAATATTATCCTTATTACCATCCATGTAAAGCGTTAGTGGAAAATGAATCACATCACTTGGCAAGGTGGTAGTTCGTTGTACACATGAGTGATGTTATTGTATCCCTAATGTAATGGAAAGTAAAAAAAGGTATATGTCATATAATAACTCTAAAATTATAAATATGTTAGAAATATCATATATTTTTATATAACTTTAATCCATCATTAAAACAATTCGTGAGAGGCACTCATGGAAAACGAATGACATTGGTTCGTGAGGTGGTCATTCGACATACACAAAAAAAATATTTTCTATCTAATTTGATGGAATATAAGATTTATATAGGTTATTAAATCAATATAATAACATCTCATTATATAGAATATTTTTTTTATCATATGGTCATAGATGAAGAAAATTTAAAGGAGGTGGAATATGAAATAAAACAAAAATGCATAGTTGAGAATTTTTTGACAAAAAAATATTCTATGATGAGGTTATGGAAGTTAAAAAGTTATTTTAGAAGGTTTATAAAAAACCAAATGATTTTTAAGGTTTTAATAAGATGGGAGAGGGTGTGACTTTTTATAAGTAAGGTAAGTGGCACACATGTAATTTTTAAAAAGGAAAAGGCGTACCCATGTGTTTTACATGACACAAGGCTCAAAAATAGATCATTATCAATCCTTATACATGATAAGTTTCAAATATTTCTATAAAATAGTTTTTAAATAAGTATTTAGGTCATTTTTATCATTACTAGTCGATTTTAACCCCCCAGTAAACTCGTTTTCGCCATAAACGTGATATTTGTTTTACTATTTTCACTATTCATTATGGTAAAAAAATTAAGATGACTTTTTTAAAAAATATAAATTATTATTATAATAAATATGGAATCCATTTTACCAAATTAAATTCACATAAATTTAAATATTTAATTTAAAATTAAAACTATAGATGTAGTGAAAAAGAATGTTTTCAATAAGTGTATTTTTCAAGGAAAATATGATTTTATATTAACTTTATGACTAATAATAATTATTGAATTAATCTCAGTTAATATTAATTTATATATAAAATATAAATTTCCTTTACATCATTCCTCATTAGGTATTTTTAACAAATTAAAAGGGACAAACATTATGCACTTTAAAACAGTTTTTAGAAAAATCCTGTTTTTAAACCCAAAGACAAACTAAAACTAAAATCCAACATGAAGTTGAATAAAATGAAATTAATTATATTAAATATAACTAAATTTTAACATCCCGGGTTTATAAAAGGATACAACATGTTCTATAATGTACATAATACTCCACATCGAACTTAAGTGAACAACTAAATATTATTGTGTTACCTTATAACCTTGATGTTAAAATGGTAGAAATGAAAAATAATAATTGATTTATGAATATATTTTTTTACACATTTATTTAATTAATTATTTTTGGAACAATTATTTATAAATTAAAATAAAACCCTTTTAATGAAAACTAAATGTTTTTCTGAAAAAACTATTTAAATGAAAATAAGTGAGTTTATAAAATAATAAAATCACTCTTTATGGAATTTTTTAACGAAATATATATATAATATATTCAATGTAATATTTAAAAATAATCATATATTCTTTATAGATATGATATAAGAAAAAATTTAATCTTTCTGATAAAAGAAGTATTTTTCAAAAAACATACAGTTTTACCACCTTTTGATGGAGAAACCAATTTAAATCTAGTTTTTTACACTTTTATAAGTTATTTTTGAAAAAATAAGATTCTTATTTATAATAGGGAAATCAAAATTTACTTTGGTTGAAATTTTGGTATTTTCCTGTGAAAATGCATATTTTAAAGAATAGTGAAAAATACTGCATTTTAATTCAAAACTTCTTTTTTATATAATGTATTTATATTGTTAAATTATGTTTCTGATTGGTTTTAAAGTATAATTAGATTAAGTTTTTATAATATAATCCAATTTTAGTAATTGTAAGTAATTTCAAATTGAAATTAGATATAAACTCATGTCAATCTTTTGATGGTTTTTACTTTTAAAAACTAGTTTTCTTATTTTGACAATAGAGATTAATTTTTAATTAATTTCTACCAATTATGTATTTTGAATTTGTATAAATGGATTCCATATTAATAACAATTAGGTCCCAATTATGTAAATAGTTCCCTTTTATTTTTGGATATTATTAACAGTAACTTTAGTAATAAGGTTTGTTACCACAGTTAAAGGTAAATCGGGTAATTAAATGTAAAAATAATATTAAAATAATATAAAAACTACCATAACATTTTTCTTAAATTAATTGGATAATTTTATCCGAACCGTGATCATAATTGAGTTAATTTTAGGATCACTTGTATGTGATTATTACACTTATAAACATTTTATTTAAAATAAAGACCAAGATGTCATAATCATCTCTCTCATAACTAAAATAATAATAATATGGGGTTATAAAAGTGATATATTCAACTATAAATAGTAATTAGAAATATAAAAATATTACATACATCATGAAAATTTATTTAAAAATTTTATAAAATATAGAATTAAATTAAATGGTGACACAATGCCGATGTAGTAATTTCTTAATTAATGAAAGAATCAAATAAATGATATTATAAATATTAAAATAAATATTATATGACATAATTTATGTCATCCTAGAATTTTCTGGATATATTTTATATTTTTTGATGATTTAATTAATTTAGTTCTAAATTTTCTTGTTGTAATGATTTTTTAAGTCAACTAATGAATACTGTCAAAATTGACAATTGTTATTTCAACAAATAAAATATTTTATAAATTGATTTTAAATTCCTAAAAATATAAGATTTGTCCAAATGTTTAGGAAAATTTAAAATATTTTATAAATCACATTTTTTGGATCTTTTGACATGTTATGGAAATTAAATTAACCCAAAAAGTGAAAATAACATAATATCATGGTAAGATTAAAAGGGGTAAAATAAGGGTTAAACCAAAAAGATAAGGATTAAAAATATTAAAAACTTTTTTAATTTTAATTTTATGATTGGTATTAGAAAACAAATAATATTATATTCTAAATCAATAATTTTTGGACCATTTGGAATTGAAATTTAATTTATATTAATTTAATATTGTAAGAGTTTCCTAGGGTTCCCTTCCCCTCTCCTATAAAAAAAGTACCCACTCTTCTCTAATACTCACACTTCCAATGAATTTTGGTTTATCCAAGATCTTACCAAAACCCTTCATAAAATCCCTCCCGATATTCTTGATGCATTATTTTAGGCAGAATACCCTTCTTAGAGTTGTTAAGGTGTTCTTTAATAGTGATCAACTGAAGAAGAGGTATTGTTTTTTAAGTGTTTTTATTTTATTTCTTCTTCTACTTAATCTAAATCATGTTCTTATAAGATTTAATAATGATTCCAATATAAAAAATATATTGATATTTTATTATGGTAATATCATCACCTAAATCATCTCCAATTTCGTCAAATGGGAAATGAATATTTTGTTCGTGTGTACGGCGGACTACCTCCTCATGAACCGATATAGTTTTTTTCATTATTTTCTATCAATACTGGTTATAATGATTGAATTTATGTTTATATATTATATTAATGACATAATTATCATTTTAAAAGAATAATATTTCAATTTTGTTCTTACCTTCCATACACATGAAAACAATAACGTCGTTCGTGCGTACGTGTGAACTATCACCTCCACAAAGCGATGTGAATCTTTTTTGTTGACCAGATCACTTGTATGATATATTTATATATATAAGTATATTTAAATTATCATTGTGACTTTAATAATATTATTATAATTCTATAAAGATAAAATAATAATTACCTTATTTCCATAATGATCAATGAAAAATGGAAATGTTACTCATGCATACGTACAACCTATTGTCTCGATGATTATAACGTTGTTCATTTTTCATACCATAAATGATTGGTTTGATTTATAAATTTTAATTGATGCATAAATTTGATTATTATTTCAGTAATATTATTCGGGATATGATATACTTATGACCACATGGATGAGTGACATCAAACCATGTTCATTTTCGACTCAAGTACGGAATATCGAAAAAATGTTTGATATGAACATAAAGAATTATGTAATTTTTTTAACATGGTAATAAGTGATATGAAATATAAAATAAAAATGAAAAAAGGTTATTAAGAAAGTATAAATTAATCTTAGTTTATTATTCATAAATATAGTGATTGTACGTGACGAGTGGGACTCAAGGTAAGGGATTTCATTTCAATCTCCTTTCATTGAGGAATTTATTTTTAATTTGAACCTTTATTATTTTATAAAGGGAATATAAAACAATATGAAATTTTATATCCATATTTTTATATATAGTAATTTCAGTTATTCTTTTAGTAAATGTATTAATTCATAGTTATTTTGATTTAAATGTTCATAGTGGTATGGGAAACCTTGAACGTTTAAAGATTTAATTATCAAATATTTTTCTTTATGATATTAATTTACATTTTTATTTATATAGATACAAAAGTATTATACAAGAAATTTTTTGTGTATTTTGAATTTCATTGAAAGTTTTCAAAAGGAATATTTTTATAGGAATGTTTTTACTTTCTTTATAAATGACAAAATGAATGTTTTTTAATGTATGTGGCGATAACAGCTTCTCTACCGCCATAACTATTATTTGATATTTGGATCCCTCTATAAGACATAATGTTTCTAGAAGGAAAAAAAAATACCTTATTCCATTTTTTGGTGTTTTGGTATTGAAAATTGTTTTTAAAGTGGATTTAATATTTCAATATATTGAAATGATTTCTTATGGTTGCAAATGAAATTTTATGAGTGAAATGTTGATAATTGATATTGTTTATGTGATATGATTATATAATGGTACTTGGATATTTAATGGGTGGTTACATGATAAATAAAAGATGATTGGTTAAGTAATAAACCAAAGACAAGTGGTTTCATGATAAATCAAGGATGATTGGTTATGTTATAACCTCCAATGCATTGTGTATGGAAGTCGGTCATATTGATATTCTATTTAGTGATATGTATGGAAGTCGGTTGTATGGTTATTATATTTAAGTATGATTATCTCCCAAGTTACATTTAAATGTTATATATTGTTTTCTATGGGTTTTATGGTAGTATTTTGGTTACAAAAAAGGTAAGCAATGATCTTATATTCAGTGAAGAGTATTTACTACTTCTTAAAGGTGAAAAGTATTACTTATGATAAAGTATTCGTAGTTTACGTGTTTTAAAAAGGCTAATAGTTTTCCTTATTTGTGTATCCATTATTCAGATTTTTATTCTCCTCCCATGTTTTGTAATATTTTTCACAGGAGTTAAATTAGAATATTGTAAAGGGTGGGGTCAAGGAAAAATTATGATTAATCATGAAAATAAACCATGTTTCTTTTTAATAGTTTTTGTTTTATAGAAGAAATAGATATTATTGGAAGTGTCAACTTGGTATTTATATGGTTTTGTTAATTATGAGTTATGGCCTAATTCTCTAAAGCTTTAAACCTGAAAATATCCTCAATGTGAAAAAAATTCTAATTATTGACTTAACATAATATTATGTAATATTTAAGTTCAAGGTTTTATAGTTGGTATAATAGGATATTTTAGAAAACATTAGAGGTTAGGATGTCTTCTTAAGAGATATGGATATCATATGAGTTTATAATTTTCAGGTTGATCATAAGTTAAATGTATTAGAAATCCTTTTTTAGGATTTATGTTTCAAAATTTTAAGTGATTGATGGTATTTTTAGAGACATTTATTTTTTGAGGTAATTATGAGTTATCACATTTTGGGATGAAAAATGAAAGGAATGAGACAAAATTTGAGTTTAAAATATGTTATGGTTATTTTTTTATTTTATCTCATTTTTTTGAATGTGATAAAATTATATATTTTTTTAAAAAAGGACAACACACAAACCATGTAAAAAATCATCGCATCAGACAAGGCTTCATGAATTGAACCCACAATCGATGTGAAATAAGGATTTATCACCTACCACTAGCCTACATGAACTCCCTAGTTAGTATGACTTTTTCTTTTTATTTAAATGAGTTTATGGAATAAGAATAAGTTGATTTTGGGAACATACATTTTATCAAATGGATATCCTTGGTATAGGAAAATGATTTGGGGATTAAGTGATAAATTTTATTTTGGAAGATGTTCACTATTAGGGGAACCCTATATGCCTAAGGAAAATAGAATACTATGGGATTTTATTTAGGAGTAATGGTTGAATTTTATTTTGGAAGAATCTATGGTTTTAATTTTTTACTTATAAGAATTAGGTTATTTATGGAAATGGTTAACCTATCTTGGAGAATTTGTGATTAGGTTAATTACTTTTTATTATAAGACTTTAAGAGTGGTCAATGTTATTTGGAGATAAATATTAATATTTATCTTGGAATACTATGTGATCAAAACCCTCTAAATTTTGGGTTTCAATCTTAGTTTGGATTATTTTAAGGAATTTCAAGGATAGTAATTTGTTGAATGGTATTTATTGAACTTTGGATATTACTATCGAGTTTTGGAGATTAAAAGTAGCACTTATTCTTATAAAGGATTATTCTTTCTGGGGAAATTATCTGATCTTGTATAAATAAATTTGGTTTTGGTTAATGTTTAAAGATATAATAAATATATAGTTAACCATTTTTGATTTATGTGAGGTTTTAGAAGTTGATTATCATGCTTCAGGTATGAAAAATCATCTTAAATACTCATTATTTGGAGAAAAAGATGATTTTTTAATGGAATCTGATTAATGGATGAAACTTTACTTTTCAAGTAAGTATATTTACTTATGTTGTTATTTTAAGTATTAAAATAATTCCTCAACTTTATTAAATGGATCTTAAAACAAAAATGTTTTCTGTTTACTTTTCCTACTGTGAAATCAAAGACCATTTAACCCGTCACAAGTTTGTGGTTCTCTAATTATTAACTTTCTCCTAATCATGTTTTCTATCACTCTCCATTAGAACTTGATATTAAGTTTTTCTTTCATATCCATGTTTTCTAACATGGAATCCTTGAATGTGTTATCTTGGGTGACATTTGTACTTCACTTTATTTCTTTTAAATTGGAAGTTTTATTAATCATTTTTCCAATGTGGGAATGCAATAAAGGTATTTTGAAGATTCATGCCTTAGTTACAGAACCCAAATTAAAATTATGAGGAATAAATTTCCAAAATGGGGTAGAATATAACATCTCGAGTTTTTAAAAGGAGACAACATGTTTCATAGTGTAAATAATACACCACATCAAACTTAAGAGAACAACTAAATATTATTATGTTACCTTATAACCTATACGTTAAAATGGAGGGAATGAACAGTTTTAATTGATTTTTGAAAATATTGTTTACACATTTATTTAATTAATTATTTGTTAATAGTTATTTATAAATAAAAATAAAACCATTTTTAATTAAAAGGATTTTTTTTGGAAAAACTATTTAAATGAAAATAAGTGAGTTTATAAAATAATAAAATCACTCTTTATGGATTTTATTAATGAAATATATATGTAATGTGTTAAATTTAATTTTTAAAATTCATCATATAATTTTTATAGATTTTATGTAAGAATAAATTCAATGTTTCATATAAAAGAAGTATTTTTCAAAAAAAACATTTTTACCATATTTTGATAGAGAACCCATATTAAATCTAGTTTTTTAAACTTTTAAAAGTTATTTTTGACAAAATAAATTTATTAATTTTTATTGGGTCATAAAAATTTACTATGGTTAAAATTTTGGTATTTGTCTGAGAAAATTCATATTTTAATGAATAGTGAAAAATACTGCATTTTGACTAAAAACTGCTTTTTCGTATAATTTATTTATATTGTTAGATTATATTTTTAATTTTTTTAAAGTATAATTATATTAATATTTTATAATTTAATCCAATTTTTTTCATTGGAAGTAATTTCACAATGAAATTTTTTATAAATGCATGTCAATCTTTTGATGGTTTTTGCTTTTAAAAACTTGTTTTCTCATTTTGACAACAGAGATTAATTTTTAATTAATTTTTTCCAATTATGTGTTTTGTATTTGGAAACAAGGATTCCATATTTTGGAATAATTAGGTCCAAATTATTTAAATAGGTCCCTTCTATTTTTGGACATTATGAATTGTAACTTTTGTTATAAATCTTATTACCAAAGTTAAAGGTAAAGAGGGTAATTAAAGGTAAAAATAATATCATAATAATATAAAAACTACCATAAAAGTTTTACTAGTTTAATTTGATGAGTGTATCCCAAACTTCATCATACTTGGGTCTATTTTAGTCTCACTTGGAGCCACTTTAATGTGATTATGACACTAATAATCATTTTATTTAAAATAAAGACCAAGATGTCATAATCATGTCTCTCATAACTAAAAAAAATTAATATGGGGTTATAAAAGTGATATCTTTAACTATAAATAGTCATTATAATGATAAAAATATTACCTATATCATGGTAATTTATTTATAATTTTTATAAAATAAATAATTAAATTAATTGGTGACATAATGATGATGTAGTAATTTCTAAATTAATAAAACAAATTAAATAAATTATATTATAAATATTAAAATAAATATTATATGACATAATTTATGTCATACACTATTTTTTGTTTATATTTGACATGTTTTTAATGATTTAATATAGTTGGTTTGAACTTATCTTGATGTTATGATTTTTCTTAAAATCCAACTAATGAATAGTGTCAAAATTGACACTTTGTATTTTAACAAATAAAATATTTTTTTAAATTATATTAAATTAATAAATATATAATATTTATAAAAATGGTTATTATAATCCAAAATATGTCATAAATGGAACTTTTTTTGGTCATTTGACATGTTATGGAAATTACATTAACCCACAAAGTGTAAATAATATAATAACACGGTAAGATTACAAAAGGAAACATAAGGGTTAAACCAAAAACATAAGGTTTAAAAAAAATTAAAAACGTGTTTAATTTTAATTGGATGATTATTATTCAACCAAAAATCATATTATAGTATAAATAAATGATTTTGGGACCATTTGGAACCAAAATTTAATTTATATTAATTAAATATTGTAAGAGTTTCCTAGGGGGCCCTCCCATCTCCTATAAAAAGGTACCCACTCTCTTCTAATAATCACACTTAAAAAGAATTTTTTTAGGGCATTATTGGCCAAAAAACCTTCTTGAAATCCCTCGCCACATTATTGAGGCATTATTTTAGGAATAACACCCCTCTTAGATGTGTTAATGTGTTCTTCAAAGGTGTTCAACTGAAGAAGATGTATCATTTTTAAGTGTTTCTATTTTATTTCTTCTTCCACATCCTCTAAATCTTCTTCTTATAACATAACATAATATAAAAATTATCCTTAATTTATTTAGATGTTTTTAGGTTAATATAATCTCATAAATCCATCTCTAATTTCATCAAAAGGGAAATGAACATTTTGTTCGTGTGTACGGCGGACTTCCACCTCATGAACTGATATAGTTCATTTTTCATTACCATATATCTAGAATGGTTTTAATGATAGAATAAATTTTTATATATGATATTCATAAAATATTTATCATTTTAAAATAATAATATTTCAATTTTTTCTTACCTTTCATTCACATAAAAAAATAACGCCATTCGTGTGTACGTGTGAACTACCACCTCCACGAAGCGATGTGAATTGTTTTTATTCACCACATCACTTGTATGATATATATAAGTATATTTAAATAATTATTATTATTTTAATAATATTATTATCATTATATAAATTTAAAATAATAATTACCTTATTTCTATAATGATCAATGAAAAATGGAAACGTTACTCATGCGTACATGCGACCTACCGTCTCCATGATTATAACATTGTTAATTTTTCATACCATAAATGAATGGTTTGATTTCAAAACTATAATTGATGTATAAAAGCGATTATTATGTCATTAATATTATTCTGGATATTGTGTACATATGACCACATGGACTAGTGAAATCAAACCGTGTTCATTTTTAACTCAAGTACCGAATATCGACAAAATGTCTGATATGAACTTAAAGAATTATTTAATTTTTATAACATGGTAATAAGTGATATAAAAGAAATAAAAAACATGAAAAGGTTATCAAGAAAGTAGAAATTAACCTAAGTTTATTATTTAGGAATATAACTATTGTACATGATGAGTCGGACTCAAGGTAAGGTATTTCGTCTCAATATCCTTTTATTGAGGCATTTCTTGTTAATATGAACCTTTATTATTTTACAAAGATTTTATATAGACACTATGAAATTTTATATCCATATTGTTATCTAAAATAGTTTAATTTATTTTTTTAGTAAATGTATTAATTCATTGAGATTATGATTTAAATTTTCAAACTAGTATGGGGCACCTTGAATGTTTAAAGATTTAATTATCAAATATTTTTCTTCATGATATTAATTTCATATGTATTTATATGTATATAAAAGGATTATAAAATACATTTTATGGTTATTTTGAATTTCATTCAAATTTTTCAAAAGGAATATTTTTATATGAATTGTTTTACTTTCTTTACAAACAATAAAAAGAATGTTTTTTAACATTTGCAGTGAAAATGATTTCTCTGCCATCATAACCATTATTTGATATTTGGATTCCTCTATAAGGATTAATGTTTTTAAAAAGAAAAAAAGAAATCCATTATTCCCTTTTTTGGTGTTTTGGTATTGAAATGGTTTTGAAAGTGGGTTTACTATTTCAATATCTTGAAATTATTTTTGGTGATTGAAAAATGAAATTGTATGACTGAAATATTGATAATTTAAATATTGTATGTGATATGATTATATAATGGTACTTAGACATTTGACAGGTGGTTACGTGATAAACCAAAGATGGTTGGTTACATGATAAACCAAAGATGGTGGTTCTATGATAAACTAAGGATGGGTGGTTATGTTATAACCTCCAATGCATTAGGTATGCAAGTCGGTCGTATGGATATTATATTTATTTATATGTGTGGAATTCAACTTTATGGTTATTACATTTAAGTATGATTATGTACCAAGTTGCCTATATATGTTATATATTTCTTTCTATGGGTTTTATGGTAATCTTTTGGTTATAAAAAGCCTAGTAAATGAGCTTGTATCTAGTGAAGAGTATTTACCACTTCTTAATGGTGAAAAGTATTACTTTATGATAAAGTATTCATATTATAGAGGTTTTAACAAGGCTAAATTTTTTCATTATTTTTGTATCCTATATTGAGGATTTTATTCTCATCCCATTTTTTAATGTTTTTCATGGTATTTAAAGAAGAATAGAGTCAAAGATGAGATCAAGGAAAAGTTATGATTAAACATGAAAAGAAACCAAGTTTTTTTATGTTTTTGTTTTATGGAAGAAATGTATACTTTTGGAACTGTTCTCTTTGTATTTATATAGTTTTTTTAAGTATGATTTATGGCCTAATTATTTAAATCTCTAAACCTGAAAAGATCCTCAATGTAAAAGAAAGTCAAATTATTGAATTAACTCAAGATCATGTAATGTTTAAGGCTGGGTACATATATAAATAATACATATGATACATTAAATTATATTCAAAACATAATGGGAATTTTGAAATTGCTTAATTTATTGAAAAGAAATGACATTTTAATAAAACATATGTGTTTTTCACTATTCACTGAAAAATCAATATTTTCTGAAAAAGAAAAAAAATTACCTCAGGTAAAATTTGATATGAAGATTTAAAAAATCAATTTACTATTAACAAATAAATTTTTTATAATTTCTTAAAATTAATTATATTTGTTTCATGAAAATCAATAAAAAAAATTATGAAAAGATATTGTTGAAGAAAAAATTACTTTACTAAAAAATGATTGATTGTTTACTAAAAATTATCAATAATTTATATTTATTAGGATATATATATATATATATATATATCATTAATTAGTTAGTTATATTCATAGACACCATTTTAACATATAGGTTAAAACAATTATATATTTTGTGGGTTGTTTAAGCTCAGTGTTCTATGTCTAATATGCTATCGAACATCGTTTTCTTTAAAAAAATATTAGGGTGTTATAATATCCCCCTAAATAAATTTAATCATCAAAATTTGAACATTATTTAAATTATAAAATCTTATACAATTGAAAATAATTGTTTTTCTATAAACCCAAATCATTAAGGTCATCTGTATAACACATACTAGTTTTCAAAATAGTATAACATAGGTGGAAAGTGAAAGTTTGGACATATAGGAAAACAATAAATAATTATAGAGATTGATAGATACAATTTAACATATGAAATTTAATGATCAATAAAAAGTTAATGACCTCAAAATCATAAATTTAAGATGAGTGAAAATACCATCGATTCAACATAAATAAAGGTAATAGGATAACATTTTTGTTTCAAGATACTTTTAATAGATTTGAGGAATTCTTTCACCATCTAGAATGAAAAATAGTGAAATATAATTACTCTACAAGTATAATTTCATCATTTAGATAATTTTCACTATAATCCCATCTTTTTCACCAAATAATTAGTATTCAAGATTAGTTCGGCTTTCCTGATGCACTAGAATAAAATTTTAATGACCACATAACTATAAAATTAATAATCAATCTATTCCACCTATATTAATACATTAACCAAAACCAAAATGGTTATAACATGATAAGATAATTCTCCAAATGAATAGGCCTTCATATGATGAAATAATAAATTATTCTCCAAAATTCAATAGTAATACCCAATGATAACACTAAATCATTCCATAAATAAATAACCCTATACAAAAAATAACCCCAATAACATCAACATTAAAAAAATAACCGTAAAGGTTATATCATACCTTTTACCTTACAATCTTAAAAATATGGAGATCTCATTTTGAAATAACATTAATCACTTAGACACCAAATCACTTTCCAATCATGTGTTCATCTATTTGATAAAATTTGTTTCCCATTAATTACCTCAAAATATATGATTATATAAAACATAAAGGTTATCAATAATTTAAAAATAAATTCCCACAAAATGGAAATACACACTTCACGTTAAACCAAATATTTACATACACTTCAACCTAATAAAATTCCTCCTAAAATGTCGTTAATCACTTTAAGATATCATCACTTAAAACATAAATGGGGTGTCTAAGACTTTGAACTTACAATCTACAATAATCTTACAAAATTAATATGGTATCCATAACTATTAAGATAACCTCACATTAAAACACCACAATATCCAAATTTATCTAAACCTTTCCTCTAATACAAACTATAACTACCCCAAACTCACACTCCTAGATCCGTCATTGAAAACATAAAATTTACATTTCTAGATTTGATACTTATGAAGGTGACACAAATTTTTATATACATTAGTATATAAAAAGAAAAATATTTGATCACATATATTATCAAGGAGTATTTAGGTTTATAGTTTTAGAGAATTTGGATAAACTCGTAACATTAAGGATTCATAAGAAACTGGTTTATAAATATGAATATCATCACCTAGTATACCTAGATATTTATATTCCATATTAGGTCATCATCATCATCCATATGAAACTCTTCTAGACATAATTTGTTCAAAATTAAACTTTATACCTAGGGAAAATTAAACATAAGAAGGGTGAGATCAGATGATCCATAAGGGTAAATGTAATCATTAACAATTTAATGTAATCGGGAAGCATAAAAAGATCATAAGGTTATGATGACATAATCAAATTATATGAGTATAACATTGGAATATTCCTGGTCATCAATACCTAGATCATAAAACATGAAAACATGGAATTGGCTTTAAAAAAGGAAAGATTCATCAGAATAAATAATCAAAATCCATGTGATATTAATCTTGATCATAAGAAACGTTATAATCCCATAGTAATAATAGATAAAACTTATTGGTATCTTTGAACATTATCTTCACATCACTTTTTACAAATGGAATAACCAATATGTTAAATTCCCGTCTCCGATGTACCCAATGAATTAGAGGAATATAACTAACCCAACCATCCTTATTATATCACAGAACCACCCTTCCTTGGTTAATAATGTAACCAAATATCCTTGTTTTATAATGGAACCACCTGACATTGGTTTATAATGTAACCATCCATGATTATAAACAATATCTGAGAACCATATCAGGAATAAAGTATATAGAGAATTTATTTCATCATAAACTCATTGAATCACATTTATTCTTTTAATAAAATTCTTAAACCATATAAAATAAATGGGTTTTATAAAAAATATATTTGAAACATGATTAACCCATGGAAAAAGAACTAGTTCCATAACAATATCTTTGAAATATGATTGACTTGTGGAAAAAGAACGTGTTCTATAACAATCTCTTTGAAACATGATTATCCAATATAAAAGAAATGGTTTACATAACAATATATTCGAAACATGATTAACCCATAAAAAAATAAATGGTTTACATAACAATCTCTTTGAAACATGATTAACCCATAAAAAATAAACGGGTTCCATAACAATCTCTTTGAAGCATGATTAACTCATGGAAAAGAAATTGATTCCATTTCAATCTCTTTGAAAAAATATTAATTCATATAGAGAATGAATTAGGATGGTATCATTAAAAAATATCCCCATTATAGAATAAGTAAAAAAGATACTTGTTTAAATTGATGAGTGGAAATACCATTAAAACATTATTAAAAAGTTTATGGGAAAATAACTTTTCATTTTGAAAATCAATTTTAAAAACTAAAAATTCATAAAATATACTGAAAATAGTTTTATTTGAAAATAAAATTTCTAAGATATAAATTAAACTTCAAATAAAGTAATGTACATAATGGAAATAAAATCCATTCATGTCATAAATGTTAAAAATAAAACTTCTTTTCAAAACATTTTGAAAAAGGGATTCAAAAGTGACCCATTTAGAAGATGTTAAGAAATATCTTTTAAAAAATAAATGGAGGTAAAGGATCATGTAAAATTTGTTTATAAAATGATTTAATTTTTTTTAAAAAAAAGAACATTTTTAAAACCATTTTATGAAACATGGATATGGAAGATAAAGATACATGGTCTAAAAGAAAATACAATATCAATATCACATAAAATGACTTTCTTGATGTTTATTTAATCAATAAGGAAAGAAATGGAAATCAAACATGTTAACTGCATTCATAACAAGTGTAGAGGAAATATACATGGTTCAATAAAATATTATCAAATTACTTCCTCTAAAGAAACCTTGAACATAAAAAATTTTGAGAGGAAGGAGATTGTAAGATAAATACTTTGAAACATTGGTAACTCTTCATTCCTAATATCCATGAAATAATAACATCAAATGATACTTTAAATAACATTAAAATTATTATTTTCATGAAATAACATGTCAAGGGCAGTATATACACCTTAAAAATTAATATAGGTTTATATCATAAATATATGCCTCAAAGAAAGAGATCTTGAGATAAACAACCTTATAAAAATTCATAACATTGAATTTCAGAATTAATCAAGGAATAAATTATGTGTATAAAATATAAATCCACATAAAAAAAGTTTAAATAAAACAAAATATAATAAAAATTAATTATATACGTAATCATAGAATATCAAATACAATGAAACAGTAATATTACCCAATAAAAATAAATTGACTTGTGAAATTATTTACCACTTGGTTACTTTCAAGTGAAATAACCTTGGATAAAATAATTAAAATTGAAACATATAATAACATTATGTATTATGGATCTATGTTATTAAATTTAAAATGTAAATTATATACCCCACACAATAAAACAAATGGAAAATATGGCATATGTCTCATAGAAGTAAAAGCGAGATGAGAAACTCTTACCTCGAGTCAAGACTTTCCTTGTATGTTATTTAAATACTATATAATAATCATAAAACAATTAAATAATTATTAATAACATTTTAAATTTTTAATAACTTATAATTAAAACATTTTTTTATTTTTTTATTACTTATTTAAATATTTAATCAGTTAAGTCCATGTTGGGTGTTTTGAGGACGATCAGTTCATTATTTTAAAATAAATTTGGTGTGTTGATCATGGTAAATTAGGTCATTATTTCAACATATAAATAATAATAATCATGAAATAATTATCATATTTATTAATAAATTATACTTTTAAAACCAATCAGGAAAAATGGTAATGAAAAATGAACTATGTTACAATCATGGAGATGGTAGGTCGTACGTATGTATGAGTAATGTTTCCATTTTTCAATGATAAATATGGAAATAAGAAATTTATTATTTTATCTTTATATAATGATAATAATATCATAAATACCATATTATTTCTCTAAATATACTTATTTATATCATTCTTTTAATGTGGTTATGAAAAAAGAACTGTATCCCTTTGTGGAAGTGGTAGTCCACACGTACACGAACGATGTTTTTTATTTTTATCTGTAAGAAATAAAATGATATATTATTTATTAATAATGATAAATATGTCATTAATATCATAACTATTTCATATATATCATTTTTTTGCCTCTAAGTCAGCGCGTTTATAGGTTTGGGGAAAATGCAAAGAATGGTCTGACAGGTGATGAGCATTCATCCGTTATTATAGAAAATTTCACATCACCATATTTGTTTTGACCTGATCTACATCATTATCAATTAGGGGGTATTGGATTGACCCTGCGAGGAATAGACAGTTTATCCCTTCTGCATTATGAAGGAGGTTCCACAGTCAAATGGTCCCAGCGGGTGATTTCATGGGGTTAAGTATTTGTGAAATCGATCCTCATGGGATATGACTTCCTCATATGGTCTCCAGTGGGTTTATTCACGGTGATAGAAAAACCCAACGGCCCTGGTATCCATGATTCATGGACCTACTTTCCAAAGGTTGGCTCTTGTTGGATGACAATTTGGAAAATGACACTTAAGGACTCCATTGGTAGAGAGGATGGGAGGTCGGTCTCATCGCACCCTTTTGGGGGGAATTATTGCATATTTCAGAACTCTCTTATAGATTTAATTCATGCTAATATATTCATTAATACTTGGTTCATTCCAAAAAGAGTGTATCCATGGGATACCCCTGGTTTGAAGGATCATCATGGACATACATGGTTTTGATTCTACGAAGGCAATATTGACTTAAGCCATGAACTGAGGTGCTCTGGAGTTTATCATCATACAGAAGGGATGGAAGATGGATTGATATTGGGATTGGACCCATGATATGATCTTCCTATGTATCCTTGTGAGATGAATCAGATCCCACATAGTTCAGTACGGTTTGGGGCTTATGCATGGAAGCTTCGCATATGAGGAGACATGATTGGGTGAACCCTTTTACAAGGGAACCTCTTTTGAGCTCGAGCCTTCAAGCAGGCGTCTTACATATCTTGGTTTGAACAGGAATCGAAGTTCTCATATTTCAAGATGGGTTAGTTGTGTGGATGTTGTAATCATCAAAAATCTCTAAGCTCATATGATTTATAGTGAGAGTGAGAAACAAGAGGATGTGAGAGATTAAACCAACAGCACACCTTCTCTCCCATTGATGGGAGAGGGAGGGAATATGGCGGAAGAAGATGAGGTGACAGTGGGTGAGGGCACAGAGTGATTAACATTTCAATGTGGGATGACATTGGGGATCATGTGGCTCAGATCCTAGAAGGTTATAAACTTACCTCAGTGGGAGTGCCCCAGAATGCTCTCTAAGAAATGGGAGGAATGTCACCTCTCTTAAAAAGGAGAAGCGAATGTGATTCCTTTGACTGATCATCATTCTTTAATGAATGTAAAATCAAGTGATTGACCTTAATCCTTATAATGGGGAGGTTCATTATAGTGTCCCTAGGTTAGAATCTAGGTTACCATGGGAATGTATAATTAATGAAATCTCAGGAGTCCAAACAGTTTTGCGGAGAGCCTTCATGACTCCACTTACCATGGGTATGTAGATTCAAAGGGGTGCACTAATGTGCCTAATGATCTGATCATACGGTTCTGGTGGATTTAGAGGAGGCTTTGGCTTGATGTCGGTGGACTGGTTCATAAAGGATCTATAGAGGACTAGACAATAATGGATGGGTAAGATTTGATCCATAGGTAAGGACACTCGAAGATGCCCCATTCTGTGTATTTTTTTCTCATGCGAGATAGGGGAGCTCCACATACCATAGTGGTATGTGGGTAGAGGGGTCATCTGTGTACCGAAGAAGTATGTGGGCTTGGGCATGGACCACTATGTACTAAAGTGGTAAGTGGTCCTAGATGAGGTTTTTCACACCGCTTCGACTTCCATCCATGTACTGATGCGGTACTTGGTGTGGGATTCGATCTATATAGTGATACCCTATGTGGAGCTCCATATTAAAGGAGGGTCCTGGAACCTTTTGTTCATGGGGAGTCCATCCATGAGGAAATTGTTTTTTACGATGAAACCAATTAAGTTTATGGTTTACCCATTATTATTAAGTTATTTTTTATGGTTTGTGGCTGGTTGTACTTGTGAAAATGTGGTTTGTAGTTTGAACTTTTTTGATGATTCGAAACCAAAGTCAAGATCCTCTCCAAATTATTTCATCCAACCTCTAGGGTCTCCTCTGTTATTTCTTCATCCTTCCACTTTTTCTTCCTCCTATGCTCCTTTTATAGATCATTGGGTGAAATAATATCTATGGACATACAAAACCATTTGTGGAATCCCATGAAGAGATATCTCAATTTGAAAGAGACTCAGTCAACTAGGGTTTGTGGAGGCTATGGTTCATGAGCCATGGTTCATAGAACCCAACCGATTTTCTTTTTCTGCGAACTTCCAAGTTCACGAGATGGTATGTGAATGTCCTTTGTGTGTTTGATTCCGCTAATGATGTGGTTCGCAGCTTCCTAGGTTCCATGTCCATCACTCCATGGTCCAATGCCTCATGATTCCTTCCGCATACTGGTGGTTCGTGATTCATGCATTCTGAAAACCCTTCCTCATGATGGGATGCATGTCACTTAAAAATCATGAAGAATCAATTTCTTTAAGTTTCTTCCCATATTTGTAATTCAATTTGCATCCATTTTCTTTTCTGGACCTGTAGGATTACTTCCTTTCTTCTGGAAAGTGCTTCTGGGGTCATTTACTTCCCTTTGCAAAGTTTTCAGGACCCTACAAATTCCCCCCATAAGAATGGGGTCCGTTCAGAATAAAGAGGTGACTATTCTGATGTAGAAGTGGTCCTGAACTGAAGTGGTTTAAAATGGAGTAGATAGGTCCAGTAGGAGGGGACCACACCTATTTATAGGGGCCCAGGTCATTTTTCTTTTACCGTTTCTCATGGTGAAAAGTGCTCTTGACTCTCCCTCGTATTTCTTTAAATTCGCGTACCACCTCCTTTGTGAAATCTATATTCGCAAACTGATTTATATGTTCCATAAACCGAACTCTTTACAATTGATTCTGCCCACAAACTTAATTTTAGGTTTCGCGAACTGTGTTTTGGAATTTAGAACTAAAGTCTAGAACTTTTGTAGGATAATGCTGCATGATTAGCATGTTCCAAACACCAAACATAAACCGGTGAACTAAAATTTAAGTCTTATTAATCCAAACATAAAATTTTAATCAGAAACATTGAATATTAGCATGGAGAGACCTTGGTTCATGGTTTCTTCCTTATGAAAACCCTTTGTTTTTCTAGAAAATTCTCTGTAGGCTAGCGCCTCACGGGTATTTCAAATACCAATGGTTGTACGTAGTATATAGTTTCCACATACCACTGCAGTATGCAGAAAATTTCTTTTGTGTATTGATCAATATGTGGGAAATTGTTTTCACATACCGTTTCTGGGATTAGTATGTGGATCCACATGTGGACCCTCTTTTACATCCCTTGGACATTTTTTGTAACCTTTATTCAACAATTCTAATTGGACTGACTTTTTTTGGGCTTTTGGATCCTTTTGTGCAGGTTGCAATGGTTCTTCCATAGATTTTGACAGAATCGACCAAGATGAGGTTGTAAGGGTTGGTGTCCTCAGAACCAACTGTTTTGTAGTTTGATTACATGAATGTTCACTTATTATATATTGTTCATTGTTCTACATGACTATAATATAATAATGTCTTGGAATATTTGTTGCATTAATAAGGTCATAGCAGATCCCCGCTATGATGATAACCTTGAAATTATATAAGAATATTCTTAAATAGAGTTCTGTGGTTAGATGACATACTATGATAGGACACATAGTATACATACCGTCATGTGCGAGTACTCGTAAGAAGACGAGACTCTCTCTCATGGAGTTCTCACTTGGTAATCTCCAAGATGGGAGATTATGAGAACAGACCCGCCAATAGCAATTCTTCATGTCTTGGTGTCATCGGACATTGCTATCTAAGAGCGTGTGTAATGGTCCTTAGACTGGAAGATTATCATTAACTCATGTCATGACTCGCGCACTTAGATTTACTGACAAAAACTGTCATGCAGATAGTTGGCGGGAAGTAGGGTACGTTGGGTGCGTCATGAGTGACATGTTGTTAATGGATAAGTAGAGGAAGGAATTTTCCCTTCCATTTATGGAAGTTGATATCTCAGCCCTTTGATTGAAATAGAACTGTCGCATTAAATTCCATGTCCATGGTGTGAACGATGAGTTTATTTCAGGTATTCAAAGAACGGCGGATCAAGCATATAGGTTTATGACACTGCCATGAAACCTTCTGGATGAGATATCGAGACAAAGGGATTAAATTGCACATTAAGCATTCGTATGAGGTGATACGTCAATGCGGCATCAACTTCTTTCTCTTGGGTGCCTTGACCCGTTGCTAGACAGTAATCTTGGACTTTAGGCAAGCCCACCTAATACCAACGAGAAAGAGGCCTAGAGGGTCACACACTAAGTGTATCCAAGTATATCAAGTTGAATAAAGATTATTCCTGTACATGGTTTAATAATAATTCAAGGAAGCCTAAGTTGTTTTAAATGATGGAGGAAAAATAAAATAAAACAAGTACACACCGTGTATTATTAAATGTACATGCCGTGTAGTTTTATTTTGGAAAGGAAATGAATAAATGAAAAATATATATACACGCCGTGTACATTTAATGTACACTCCGTGTAGTTTTTAATGAAAAATAAGTACACGCTGTGTATTTATTATTACACGTCGTGTAGTTTTTCTAGTTGGGGTTTTGAGGATATAATATTGTTTTAAATGATATTTATTATAACCAGCGTGGGTGAATGTCAATGAATTATTTATTCAACATGGGGGATTTAAATAAGAGTCAATTAAATAAATAAAACATGTAACATGTTTATTTATTGTCATAACTCTATAACCCCACACACCCGATTATAAATATCCTCACAACCCCAACTCTTTTATAACACACAAGAGAATTGTTGTGCACAACATCTCTGGAGAATTCTTTCAAGGCCGAAAGAACCTCTTCCTCCAAGAACGCTCTCAAGACCGAGAGAGATCTTCTTCCATCGGATCAAGACAATCTAAGGTGGACAACGCAAGCAAAGGCTTCTCCACGCTAGCACCCGGAGAATCCTTTGGCGACGTCCAGAGATACTAGGTACACCTGTGGATCACCGCTAGAGGAAGTCTACACTTGGATTCTACGATGCAACAACGGATCACATCGACAACGAGATCAAGAACATCAATGAAGAAAGAACACCCAAAAGGTATTTCTTTATAATTAATTAAATTAATTATAATCAACCTGTAATGATCCTTGTTTGTGGTTCCGAGACAAACCATCTTCTTTGTCTTTTTCTGTGATCCGATCCATGGAGACTGGCATTTATCGTCGTATTGATCCTAGATTGATCATTTCTAATGACAAAAATCCAAGTGGGCACATCCACCCACACACTTCCGCTGCGCCCAGAACCTTCAAATGGTATTAGAGGGAGGTTTCAACGTTTATTATAGTTATTTAATTTTTGTTGATAATTTATGCATTTATATTTGATTCAATTTGAAATATATCATTCTATTAATCTGAATAAATGAGATCTATTCTTCCTCCTTCGTTTCTCGATTCATATCACAGAAATGACCTTTTAATTTTAATTTTGATTAAAATAAAAATGAGGAACTCATCCGGAGGAGTCGTTCTTTCTGTCTGTACAACACGGGATTACACGGCGTGTAATTAAAACTACACGCCATGTACATAGGTTCAACGAACCGGCATTGGTCTGCCAAACCACATCGTGTGAATTGATTATGCATAAGTATTAATCACGCCATGTTGACCAGAATTGAACAGCGTGTGGAAACCAGAATACACGGCATGTATGTTGGAGCAACACGTCGTGTAGTCCGTTCCATCCCAGGTGAAACTATGTACAAAGATAAGCCACGTACCGTGTACACGGGATCGCCAGGCCAGTTACCGCGTAACAAGGAAGTACACACCATGTATGATTCATCTACACACTGTGGACTCCAAAAATTCCAAAGTAGAGAAAACACACCAAAGCCCCGGCGTGTACTTTGGATAAAGGGTGAAAAGAAAAATACATGTCGTGTAATTATAAACTACATGCCATGTACTTTCCAGAAATGGAATTTCACCAGGTTTACTCCAATGTACAAAGATCCGTACAGGGAATATGGATGAGAAGAATCTCAAGGAAATTCAGAAAGGAATTTAAGATAAATAATTGATTAATTATAAGATCATAATTAATTGAATTCGAGCGAGTCTTATCTTAAATAAAAGAACGATTAAAAGAATTTGAATTCTAAATATGCGTAAATGTCGTTGCATACTATGGATGATCATGAGCTAGACCAAAGACCCTTTGTATGTGTATGGTTTCATTTAAATTTATTTAATTTAAATTTGTTGGCATGCGAGCCTTCTTCCAATAAAATGTAGGGTCTGTGTGCCCATGGTTTCTTTAATGTAAACCCATGTAATGGAGGATCTCCCATGCCAGAGGAGATGGTTCAAATCCTGAAGCTCATGATCATTCCATCTTATTTCTATCTGATTGTGTGGTTTATTGTAAACCAATAGAAGCTCGTGATCATGCCATCTTATTTTATTTCTGTCTGATTGTATGGTTTATTTATTATGTATGTATTGTCGCGATCACATAATTAATAAAATGAACAAGCATGCAAAGATGGAATAAAATAAAAACCGGACTATGCGTAAACATTATCAGAACATGGTTAATCACTTAAGAAAGCATTACTTAATATTAACAAGGATGTGATAATGCGAAACTACACATAAAGGAATAAAATCCCTCAATACCATATTAAGTAAGACCAAGCCTTCCGTTACCTGATTAAGGGCAAGACTCAATAAAAATATTTGTTTGACCAACCCTTGTTGGGACACTTACTTTTATAAAGGAATCCCTTATGAAAGGTTTCAGGTTGACTTAACCATATTACATCAAGAGAAGTAGCCCTTTCTAGACTTCGTGTAATATTGGAGGCAAGAGTTGAGGAAATCCAAGTCATGATTTCAGGATTGGGGAGTCCACTCAACAGATCAAGGAACTATAAGCTCACAGTTGGCAAAGACCTACCTACCTAAATACCTTCAAATAGCTTGACCAACCCGTGTTGGGGTTATGAAAAGGGAAATATGGATCCTTGCCACTAGAATGTCAAAGAAACTGGACATTCCGAGTTCAATGGTGAGGGCCATTGGGACTTGATAAAATAGTGGGAGAATTAATTAATTTATTATTTCTCATAAAATGTAATAAAAAAGATACTGATAAATCTGCTCTTTTAATTTGTAGAATCGAAATGAAAAACACATCAACCACATTTTCTCTGCGATCAATACTGGATAAAGACAATATCCTCCCCAGCAGTAACTTTCAGGAATGGTTTAGGCACCTTCGAGTTATCCTACGCCATGAATGAAGGTTTTACGTGCTGGAGTCCTCACTTCCTGATTCTCCTACCCCAGGGGCAAGTGATAAGGATTTTCTAATCTATGATCAACATTTGAACGACGCTCTCAACGTTCAATGTTTGATGTTATCATCGATGTCTAGTGAGCTCATGAAGTCTCATGAAGACATGGATGCCTATAGCATGCTCGAGCACCTCCGTGGTCTATACCAAGAGAGAGAAAGACAGGAAAGGTTTGAGATCTCCAAGGCTCTATTTCAGATCAAGCTTGGAGAGGGTGCCCCAGCCAGGCCTCATGTAGTCAAGCTCATTGGCTACATTGAGCACATGGAGGTTCTAGGGTTTAAACTCCCCGAATAACTGGGTACCGATCTCATTCTTGCATCACTCCCCCAGAGATTCTCAAACATTGTTGTGAACTTCAATATGAACAACATTGAGAAGTCTCTGTCTGATCTTCTCATCCTCATTCGCCAAGTGGACATTGACATGAAGCGTGATAAGCCTTATGTCCTCATGGTGAATAAAAGGAAAGGGAAGGATAATATCTTTAAGCCAAAAGATTCTTTAAGGCCTTCCAAGAAAAGTAATATCAAAGGGGAGGCAAAGGAATAGGATGCTTTTTGTTTTGCATGTGACAAGAAGGGCCACTGGAAGAAAAACTGCACCCAGCCAAGGAAGCAAGGGGAAGCTTCAGGTGTGTTTGTTATCAAATGCAATCTATCTGTTTCTACTAATTGGGTATTAGATACTGCTTGTGGTGCTCAAATATGTATCCAAATACATGAACCAAGTATATTCCGGAAGATTGATCGAGGGGAGGTAGATCTATGATCAGCCAACAGAGCCAGACTTGTTGTTATAGCTGTCAGGGACTACCACCTCACATTGCCTATGGGGATGGTCTTGGTTTTGAAAGGATGTTATTATGTAACTGTTGTAACCAAAAACATTATTTCAGTATCCAGATTAGATACTGATGGATTCATCTTCAAGTTTGGAAGTGGATGTTTCTATTTTTATAAAGATAGCATTTTTTTTTGGTAGGGCACATTTATATAACGGCCTTTATGTGTTAGACTACACAAACCAAGTAATGACAATCGATAACAAAGTTAATTCACATGACTCATACCACACCCAACTTTGGCATCACTGGCTAGGTCATGTCAATGAGAAATGTTTGACAAAATTACATCAAGATGGGTATTTAGATTTTTTCGAACTAAAACCACTTGGTGTATGTCATGTGTGTCTATAAGGCAAAATGACCAAAGCCCCATTTAGTGGGAAAGGTGAAAGAGCTAAAGAGCTTCTAGAATTAGTTCACACAGATGTGTGTGGACAATTTCCAGTTGAAGCAAGGGGTGGGTTCTCGTACATCATAACTTTTACTAATGATTTTAGTAGATATGGATATATCTATTTCATGAGGTATAAGTCAGATTCTTTTGATTGGTTCAAAGAATACAAGAATGAAGTTGAGAACCAACTTGGTAAGAAGATTAAGAATCTCCGCTTAGACAGAGGAGTAGAATATCTTAATCAGGACTTCATTGATTTCTTACGGGAGTTTGGGATTCTATCTCAACTTACTCCTCCTTACACACTACAGTGGAATGGTGTATGTGAAAGGAGGAACTGCACCCTGTTGGACATGGTGAGATCAATGATGTGTCATGCGAGTCTTCCATTATCCTTTTGGGGATATTCATTACAAACAGCAGCGCACATACTAAACAATGTACCAACTAAATCAATAAATGGTATTCCATACGAGTTATGGAGTGGACGCAAAGCCATGTTATCGAATTTACATGTGTGGGGTAGCGAAGCATTTGTTAAGGCCTCTTCAGGTAACAAACTTGCACCCTGAGGCACAAAGTGTATCTTTATAGGATATCCCAAGGAAACAAGGGGATATTACCTATACAACCCCTCAGATAAAAATTTTACAGTGGCAAGACACGCCATATTCGTTGAGAGGGAGCACATCTCCAAAAGAGATAGTGGGAGCGAGATAGAATTAAATGAATTCAAGGCTCAAGATACACATGAGTTGGTACAAGAACAGATTCCACAAAGCCCCGTGGAAGAACAATCTGTTCCAGAGACACAAGAACTGCGTAGGATCAAGAGAGAGGTGAGAGAACCAGAATGATATGGTTTTCTTGTCACCGAGGATGATGACTCATTATTGGTTGACAATGATGATCCTCTTACCTGTAAGGAAGCAGTTAAAGGCACAGACGTTTCCAAGTGGCAAGATGCCATGAATTCTGAAATGGATTCCATGTACCAAAACCAAGTCTGGATTTTGGTAGATCCTCCAGTTGATGTAAAGCCTATTGGTAATAAATGGGTATTCAAGAAGAAGCTGGACATGGAAGGGCAAGTCAGAACCTACAAGGCACGACTGGTTGCAAAAGGTTTTATACAGCATCAAGGAATTGACTATGATGAAACCTTTTCACCGGTTGCGATGTTGAAATCCATCAGAATCTAATTGGCCATTACTGCTTACCATGACTATGAAATTTGGAAAATGGATGTCAAAACAGCTTTCCTTAATGGGAACCTCCAGGAAGATGTCTACATGACACAACCTGATGGGTTTGTGACTCCAAAGGATGCCAACAAGGTATGAAAGTTGTAGAAATCCATTTATAGATTAAAGCAAGCATTAAGATCATGGAACATTCATTTTGATGAAGCTATAATAGAATTTGTCTTTGTTAAGAACGAATGTGAGCCTTGTGTCTACAAGAGGTTTAGTGAGAGTGCAGTCGTTTTCCTAATAGTATATGTTGATGAAATATTACTAATTGGAAATGAAGTACTTGTCTTACAGTCAGTTAAGGCATGGTTTCATAAATGATTCTCTATCAAAGACTTGGGAGAGGCGTCATATATTATTGGGATCAAGATCCATCGTGATAGATCCAAGAGAATGTTGGGCCTGAGTCAAAGTACATACATTGACAAGATACTGAAGAGATTCAGTATAGAAAAATACAAGAGGGGATTGTTGCCAGTGTCACATGGCATTCATATTTCCAAGAGAATGTGTCCTCAGACACATGAGGAAAGAAAGAGAATGGAAAGGATCCCTTATGCATCTGCGATTGGGTCAGTCATGTATGCTATGCTATGTACGAGGCTAGATGTTTCTTATGAATTAAGTGTGGTAGTAAGATATCAAGCTGATCCAGGAGACCGCCATTGGATGGCAGTCAAGACTATCCTTAAGTATCTGAGGCATACTAAGGATATGTTCCTGGTTTATGGAGGAGATGAGGAACTAGTCATCATAGGACATGTAGATGCTAGTTTCCAGACTGATCAAGATGAGATGAAGTCACAGACTGGATACATCTTTAGTTAGAATGGAGGTGTAGTGAGCTAGAAGAGCTCAAATCAAAGTGTGGTGGAAGATTCTACAGCAGAGTCCGAGTATATCGCAGCTTCTAAGGTAGCTAAAGAAGTAGTATGGATGTGAAGCTTCATCCAAGAGCTGGATGTAGTACCAAGCAGTAAAGATCCTATCACACTCTATTGTGATAATACTGCAGTGGTGGCACTTGAAAAAGAGCCAAGGTCACATCAGCGGACAAAGCACATACTTCAAAAGTATCATCTCTTGAGGGATTTTTCTCAGAGAGGTGAAGTTGCAGTGAGCAGTATTTCCACAGAAGACAGCGTGGCGGACCCATTGACTAAAGCCTTGACTTAGCAGAAACATGATCATCATGTGAGGTCTAGCGGACTAAAATTCATAGGAAGTTGGCTCTAGTCCAAGTGGGAGTTTGTAAGGGTTGGTGTCCTTAGAACCAACTGTTTTGTACTTTGATTACATGAATGTTCACTTATTATATATTGTTCATTGTTCTACATGACTGTAATATAATAATGTCCTGGAATATTTGTTGTATTAATAAGGTCATAGCAGATCCCCTCTATGATGATAACCTTGAAATGCTATAACAATATTCTTAAATAAAGTTCTTCGGTTGGATGACATACTATGATAGGACACATAGTATAAAAATTGTCATGTGCGAGTACTCGTAAGAAGATGAGACTCTCTCTCATGGAGTTCGCACTTGGTAATCTCCAAGATGGGAGATTATGAGAACAGAACCGCCAATAGCAATTCTGCATGTCTTGATGTCATCAGACATTGATACCTACGAGGGTGTGTAATGGTCCTTAGACTGGAAGATTATCATTAACTCATGTCAGGACTCGCGCACTTAGATTTACTGACGAAAACCATCACGCAGACAGTTGGTGGGAAGTAGGGTATGTTGGGTGCATCACGAGTGACATGTTGTTAATGGATAAGTCGAGGAAGGATTTTTCCCTTCCATTTATGGAAGTTGATATCTCAGCCCTTTGATTGAAATAGAACTGTCGCATTAAATTCCATGGCCATGGTGTGAACGACGAGTTTATTTCAGGTAGTCAAAGAATGACGGATCAAGCATATAGGTTTATGACACTGCCATGAAACCTTCTTGATGAGATATCGAGACAAAGGGATTAAATTACACAGTAAGCATTCGTATGAGATGATACATCAATGCGGCGTCAACTTCTTTCTCTTGGGTTCCTTGACCCGTTGTTAAACAGCAATCTTGGAATTTAGGCAAGCCCGCCTAATGCCAACGAGAAAGAGGCCTAGAGGGTCACACACTATGTGTATCCAAGTATCTCAAGTTGAATAAAGATTATTCCTGTATGTGGTTTAATAATTATTCAAGGAATCCTAAGTTGTTTTAAATTATGGAGGAAAAATAAAATAAAACAAGTACACGCTGTGTATTATTAAATGTACACGCCGTGTAGTTTTATTTTGGAAAGGAAATGAATAAATGAAAACAATATATACACGCCTTGTAGTTTTCAATGAAAAACAAGTACACTCCCTGTATTTATTATTACACGCCGTGTTGTTTTTCCAGTTGGGATTTTGAGGATGTAATATTGTTTTAAATGATATTTATTATAATCAGCGTGGGTGCATGTCAAGGAATTATTTATTCGACATGGGGGTTTTAAATAAGAGTCAATGAAATAAATAAAATACGTAACGCGTTTATTTATTGTCATAACTCTATAACCCCACACACCCGATTATAAATATATTCACAACCCCAACTCTTTTCTAACACACAAGAGAATTGTTGTGCACAACATCTATGGAGAATTCTTTCAAGGCCGAAACAACCTCTTCCTCCAAGAACGCTCTCAAGACCTAGAGAGATCATCTTCCATCAGATCAAGACAATCTAAGGCGGACAACGCAAGCAAAGGATTCTCCACGCTAGCACTCGGAGAATCCTTTGGCGACGTTTAGAGATACAAGGTACACGAGTGGATCACCGCTAGAGGGAGTCTACACTTGGATTCTGCGACGCAACGACGGATCACATCGACAACGTGATCAATAACATTAATGAAGAAAGAACACCCAAAATGTATTTATTTATAATTAATTAAATTAATTATAATCAACCTGTAATGATCCTTCTTTGTGGTTATGGGAAAAAACATATTATTTGTCTTTTTTTGTGATTTAATCCGTGGAGACTGGCATTTATCATCGTATTGATCCCGGATTGATCATTTCTAATGACAAAAATCCAAGTGGGCACATTAAACCACGCGCTTCCGCTGCACCCGGAACCTTCAGAGGGTAGCCATGGTTGAGTATAATGAGGACCATCTTCAATCCTACATTGTTCCTAGGGATAGCTTCTTAAAATATCGCCTTACTCTAAATCTTATGGATTTCCCATTATTTGTGCAATTTCCTCTTTATGTATTTGGTCTTCCTGATGACATTCCTTTTCCATTGGCTGACCCTAATACTCCTTTTGTTCTTTTGGAAGCAACACAAGGTAATGATCGAGCCAATATTTCCTCAACAGTAGAAGTTATAGCTAATCTGATTCATGATAATGTGTTCATACTAAAAGGCTCTCCATAGACTCAGGGAAATCACAGGTGTCGCCACACTGCCTTGAGACTAGTATCCCAGGAGTACCCGTCCATTATCAACCTTTCCTGAGAAAACACTAATGGTGGGTGGATCACTAAATGGGACCTGAGAGCCAGAGGATGCTTCTTCGATGAATGGGAATTGAAATTCTGGGTACACCAGACCTGTTTAGATTCCCCCGATAAGTTGTAGGTGGTGAACTTATACCAAGATGCTTGGGTCTCCCAGTTCACAACTTTCTCTCCTGGTGAAATCCTACTTGAGCTGCTGAGCTGCTGGTGTTCAAGCACCAACACTTTCCATTTCCCATATGGGGAGGTGGTAATCATCTTATGATACATAGACCGGCTCGGAGGGCTCCCCATCCTGGGAAATATATTTGATGAATTTCTTCTAGCATCTGCTACATGGGGCGATACCAACCATGTGTCCCCATTAACAATGAGCCTAATGGTTATGGTAGAGGGATTACTTGATCACCCCCTCTAGGATTTCTATATTATCCCATTTTAGGCTTGGATATAGTCATTTCTATAGGTTAATGGGTCTAATCCAAGATCCCACTATAGTAGAACTCATCCAACCCATCAGTCTCGACAAATTCCAGGGTCATATTATTCCACCCTCAAAGCGGGCCGATATACTGCCTAGGGATATGATCTTCTAACAGATATGTCATCTAAACATAGATTAGCGGGTTTCTTTTCCATGTTCCTGAGAGGATATATCTTCCCATCCTGTGATGTATACACCAGGGTTAGATTTTTCACTCTGCTGATGGTGGCTACACTGGCAGAGGGTCAACTAGTTAATATAGCCATTCTTACGCTTGCTCGACTTTATGAGTATCTTGGGAAGATACAAGAAGGTAAACCTCCACATCATCTCAGTGGACCATTTCAATTTTTGAATGGGTGGATAGTAGAACACTTCCCTTACTATGAATATCGACACACTGTGAGGGTTCCTCACTTTGACTTTCAACCTACCATTTTTAACATCATTATTGTTCGTCCTGTGACTTTAAGCGATAGTGATGAAGTTGGGCTACTAAATGATGTTTCTCGCTTCTTATTTACATCACACCCTACCCCTCATGGGTCATTAAGTTGTGATAGAGGTGATTCTTTTGAGGAACGTTCATACATTATCACGCTTCAGGACGGGATGCTCACTACTCGCATAGATCGAGTGGCCATATGTGAGCCATACCTCCCTTACTGGTTCTCCATGCAATTTGGGTGCCTTCAACAGACCGCACTTCTTCCTTCCATTCATTTAAGGGGAGAATACCACCCCATAATTATTCATCATCTATGTTTTATGATGATGCGGGAAGGTGTTTCTATGGAGGTTATAATCCCTAATATGATAGGATGCACTTTTCTATCATTGGAATATTCTCAATTGTGGGTATACTATTACTCTGATAGGGTGCTGAGAAGACTAATTCGATGGGTCCAAAAGTCTTTAACCATCATTCACCCCATCTTGACCGCGATGTCGAAGCCATATATTCCTTCTCCTATGGTGAGTGTGATGGTCATGTACAATATTCATGTCCTAGTGGTGAGTGTGAAAATGCACCACCTATTCCTATCCTAGTGGTGACTATGATGGCTACGCCTTCAATTCTTGTCCCTATGGTGAGAATATGCTCAATCTGCCATCATATTCGTCTAGAAGGGGCTTCATCTGTGTGGAATGTCTCGGTGGGGAGTGATTCAGACTGCTCCACTCTTGTGGATACATCCCATAGCCCTAATGAGGTTGGCCCCAGTAGAGTGTCACCAGATACCCCATAAGCTTTGGTTAGTCCTCCACGCCCAGCTCCATTGATCAACCCATCTTAGGGTAAAGAGATCCCCCCATCTTGGGTAACCTATATTAGGTCCCTTCCCACTCCTATAATGACACTTCCTATCTATAGACTCATTGCGGAGAGGGAGGACCAAGGCCTTGGTTCCGCGGGGAGTCATCATGAAGAGTGAAAAGAGGCATGGAATTAGTTATGTGCCCTTTCCACGAATACACCTTAGGATACCTTTAATGATGAGACTGAAAACTTCTAGTTACTATTTATCGAGTTGGTTTCTGGTGGTTTTGATTACCGAAATATACACCTTCTTATCTACCAGACTGTCATAGCCCACGAAGACCTCGCTTCTTGTGAGGATAAACTTTCCAAATTCAATTCTCCCCATCATCATCTGACAACCTTCAGAGATGCTTCAGAGGAACTCGATCACCTAACGGCTGAAGAGGTGAAAGCTCAGGAATTTATGATCACAATAAAGGATGAGATGTGAGAATTTTAGGCTCATGTATCCAGGTTGAAGGCTCAACTGGCCTCTTAACATGCCAATTATGAATCTATCCAGAAGAAAGGGCGGTACCTTAAAGTCATTATGGAACGTGTGCACCTGATGGTCAGAGCAGAAGCAGATGAGAGATCTTCTTTAGAGAAATCTCTTAATGTCCCACGATAATCCCTTTCCTTTTTTTGGAAAGGTCAAGCCGAGCCTTGATATAACTTTCCTAAATCATGATGTACTCATTTTATTTTGACGCTATGGAGAGTCTCCAAACTAGGGATGTTCCTCTATTTCTCTTTGTAACTTGTCATTTTTGGGACTAATGGAATGATTTTTTCCTCCAATGATTCTTATTTTCCTTTTCCTATCATGTTAATTAATCAAGATCAACCATATAAGAATTATTTTTATCAGGTATTAATTTTAAACTGTGATTCGAAACCAGTAAATTGAAATAATTGAATCGTGCTCTAATTTTTTCCTAAGTCGCAGGAATCAGCGAGCGTAGTTGGACTATTTTTATTGTTTCATGGAAACCCACTCGAACTTTTGTGTCTTTTTCATTATTACCCTAATTTTTTCCTAAGCCTATTTTATATGGGCTTAGTGGGTATAACTTGACTTTTTCCTAGGCCACCCATTTTCAGGTTTTGACCTAACAAGATTTACGTCTATTTTGAGTATTTGATAGGTCAACACATTTTTTCCTAAACTATACACAGTATAGGTTTAACGAGATGGTACTTGACTTTTATCTAAAGGTTCCCCTTTCGAGCTTTCACTCTGATGAGTATTGTGCCTTTTTCACTGGCAGTTTATAGTCATACCAATAAAACTTATTACTAATGTTTTGGGTCGAATAGATTTGACCAAAACTTGATGGTCTAGATGCCTCAATGTGAGATTCATCATCCATGAATGTCCTAATAATCTCATACATTAATGAGGTATTTTTATTGACCACAACTTTGTGAGTTTTGTATGTATATGAGGTTTGCGAGCTGTTTTAGGCATACGGGGGAAAGAGAGGACTCTCTTAGGGACGAATTTTCCTTTGTTTAATGGTTGTTTTTTAGGAGACATATGCAGAGCCAATGGGGAATGATGTGCATAGTCAAAAAAAGGTGTCCATAGGAAACTGGCCTTTCATCTCTGATAGCTTGGGGGAATTTATAACACTTTGGGATTGTTTTGAGGTTGGGGACCACAGTTGGTGGCCTCTATGAGGAAGGATGTCTGAAATTATTAGGGTGGTTTGTATCATATTTGAATGGAAAACCACTCCCACACAAATTTCACTTTTGTAAGGGAGGACTGATGAATGTTACAGTTTAATGTCATACAAATTGGACACTTGACACCCATTATGGGATATCATTTATCTATAACCAAAGAAGATTAAATGATTCATTTGTTCAGTTAGAAATTCCTTTCATATCTGGGTATTTAAAAGGTAAAGATATGTAGGTAGTTATCCATGGGTTTCAGAATCCAAGGAGTTAGACGGGACATAAGTGTCATAGAGGTGTACAGAAACTGTAAAGGAATCTCTTGGGGATGAATTTGCCTTCGGTTGATGGCTATTTTTTTGGTGACATATGTAGAGCCTCCAGGGCATGATGTGCAAAGTCAAACAATAGTATCAGTAGGACATTATCCTTCCATCTCTGATGGCTATGAAGGATTTTGGAGAATGGGACCTTTCTGAACACAGCACATGGCTTATGAAAGAGGGTTCCCCTGAGAATTAAAGGGGGAATTTATGTGGTCAAACTTTACCAAGAAACCTGAAAATAAGTGGGGGAAGTTGTTTTTCATACACGGATCAACTTCATGCATATGGATGGGGTATCTTTGTTTTATAGAATCCTTAAGAAAGACCTGAGGTGAATCGGGCAAAGATGTTCTGATATATCCAGGACGTGGGTAGAAAAGAGAATGTAAACCATGACTCTGAGGGTTCTTGAATTATGAGGGTTTTCAGGATTCTAGAAGTTTCCAGGTGTACTGAGGTAGGAGAGGACTCTCCTAAGGAATAATTTTCCTTTGGTTGATGTCTATTTTTAGGTGACATATGCAAAGCCACCAAGGCATGATGTGCATAATCAAACAAAGGTGTCCAAAGGACACTGTCCTTCCATCTTCGATGGCCATGAAAGATTATGGAGATTTAGGTTTTACTCAAATCTTGGAGTTTGATGTATGGAATGAGTGTATGTGGACACATTAGAAAATTTCAGGTTGTGATTCACTCATGGGATTAGGTAATCCCCTATATAGATCTGACTCATACACAGGGTGAATTATTTATCCCATCTTTGGAGTACCCTATAGTTTAACATCGTACAACCAATACCTGGGGTTCCTTATGAGGAATGGAAATGTAAAATTCATTTTAGGGTCATTCTATGAAAACCAAAACTCCTAGACTTATTTTCCATGATGTCATGGTAGATCCCCTACTGAGGACCCTAATCTCACGTGATATATGCTCATTGTGAGAAACAAGGGATTGAGAGGATTTAGGTTCACTACTTAAGAATGACATAATAAATGGTAGGGATAATTTTATGCTTAAACTAATGCTATGTATTTTAACAACATGTAGTAATGACAAATTATGGCCTTGTGGTTTAGCTTCTTGCAGTAAGGACATTATGCTATGCAATTTAAAGTCATGAAATGAGGACATTATGATGTGTAGTATAGAATCATGCAGCGAGGACATTATGTTATGTAGTTTAGATTCATGTAGTGAGGAAATTATGTTTTTTAGTTTAGAGACATGAATCGAGGATATTATGTTGTTCAGTTTAGAGTCATGCAGTGAGGAAATTATGTTGTGCAGTTTAGATTCATGAAGTGAGGACAATATGTTTTGCAGTTTAGATTCATGCAGAGAGGACATTATACTGTGTAGTTTAAAGTCATGCAGAAAGGAAATTTTTTCACAAATACCATAAATATCTTTGAGTTAATCGTGGTCGGGATATTCTGGAATTCCTTAGACATGGGTGATGATAGAAGGTGTAAACCATATTCCTAGGGGGGATTGGATCATAAGGAATGACATGGGGCTTGAATCCATTGGTCATACTAAGATAGGAGAGGACTCTCCTGAGGATGAATTTGTCTTTGTTTGGTGGTCATTTTGTAGGTGACATATACGGAGCCACCAGGGCATGATGCGCATAGTCAAAAAATGGTGTCCACAAGACACTAGCCTTTTATCTCTGATGGTCATGAATATTTATGGGTACCCAATATTTCTTGGAGTATGGAGTTTGAAAAATGTGAAATATGTTTCTAGGAACATAAGAAATATCCAAAACATGATCATCCATGAACTACTAAAGCTTCTATATAGATCTAACTCATATGTAGGGGGAAGCCTAATCTTTTCAATCCTTATGAGTGTTGGAATTCAAACTTGGAATTTCTATTATATCTTTAAATTTTTTGTCTAGGAAATTGGGTACATACGTGGGATCTCATAACATTGAGAATTAAACTTCACATAACTCTTGAGGAACCTTTCAGTTTAGCATCATGTGGTTAGGACCTTTCATGGATTCCCCTGTACAAGTATGACCTATGCACGTAGGAAGGGGCATTGTTTTTTTTGGTGGCTCGACCGAGATAAAGGATAAGGGAATCACTACTTATCCCACTCATGAATGGGAATCAAGTCGTACGTAGTCATGAATGTTCCCTACGAAGGTCTGGTCCACATGTAGGGACATGGCAAGGAATTTTTTTAATTGATGGTCAGGCATGGATGTTAAATTTGGGTGTCACTATGTATCCTATAAGGGTAAAAATCAAGCCATATGTAGTTCTAAACATTCCTTGTACCGATCTGATTCGAATGTTAGAGTAGGGGAATTTTGGTTTCATCCACTATAGGTGTCGGTTCTATCATATTACTCTATAGTTTGTTTATGGAAGGGAATCCTTACCACCGATCCTAAGTTCATGTGAGTTATACTCGATGGGAGAAACAAGGAGTGACAAATATTTACCTCATAATATGGGTAGATAGAGGATACAATAGAGGAAACAAATTCATGTGGGGGATATCTCGAGATCGATGGTCGAGCCATCTCTATGTATCCCACTGATGAATGGGAATTAGTCCATAAAAAGTTATTTGGGGACCGTGTAGTTTATTGTCATGTGATTAGGACTATTTATGTTATTCGGTTTAACATCTTACAACTAGGACGCTATGTTGTGGAGTTTAGAGTCATGTAGTGAGGACATTGGCATCACAGTTTAATGTTGTGTTGTAGGTACTAATACCATATATTTTAATATCATGTGGTAAGGACAGTAACTCATAGTTTAGGTTCATAGACTTTAGACTGTATACATCATCATTATGTGAAGTACTTATTCAGAAACCTTACATTGGTGGGAGCCATGATAAGTTTTCCATCCATTGATATCAAGGAATATACTCCTTTAGAATAGACCCTATGTATGAAATATGGTCCCTCCCACTTTGAATCAAGATTTGGTGGTTTATTCCCAACTATCATCGGGGTTCTGAGGACTAACACCATCTCTCCTTTGAGGAAAGACTTAAGGAAATCCTTTTTGTTGAAGGGTCGTGCGATCCGATTTTGGTAGACTTACAAATAGTGAAAAGTGTGAATCCTTTTCTCATCCAACTACTCCAACTCATCAAACCATTTCTGAAATTTCTCATCCATGGATACTTGATCACAAATGGCCACACAGTGTTATGGAACTTGAATTTAAATGGGAAAAACCCACCTTTACCCCGTATACTAGTGATTATGAGGTTGGTTGGGTGGCAGTGCGGGTCGTGGTCAAGTAATCCCATAAAGCATGAAGGAGATTGTCTGGACACAATTTCTTATCTTTATCTACCATCTTCTAGAGTATGTTGGATAGAGTCTTGTTGAAATCCTCTAACTTCCCATTATCCACTGCATGGTAGTGGGATGAATGGTTGTATTTGATTCCATACTCCCTGTATAACTTGAACAAGTCAATAGAGCAGAAGCTTGTTCCATTTTCTATCAGTATTGTATGAGGGACACGAAATATTTTACTGATGTTGGCCTTCACAAATCTAAAAATGATTTTTCCCCAAACTTTTTAAGGGGCATGGATTCAGCCCATTTGGAGAAAAAGTTAGTTTATATGAGAACGAACTTGAATTTTCTAGCTGTTGGTGGGGGGATATGGTCTCACAACATCCATCCCCCGTATGAAAATGGCTAGGAATACTTATCTGTGTGAAGTACCTATGGAGGTTGGTGAATAAAATTGGCATGAACATGGAAAGAATGACACTTATTGGTGAATGTGGCACAATCCTATATCATAGTGGGCCAATAGTATCCAAGACTTAAAAATTGATGTGTGAGCTTGGTTGCTAATTGGTGTACTCCACAAGCTCCAATCTTCACTTGTTTTATGGTGTCAGTAGTCTCTTCTCCATAGATGAAGCTGAGAAGGACTCTGTCAAGGCCTAGTTTGTAGAGATATTTTTCTTGGTTTGCGCTGTTGTATAATACAAAGTTGGCTTCCTACCTCTAGATCAATTATCTTCCCTCTAGATCTGGTGGGAGTTACCTCCTCTAGAGATAATTTTCAATGGGATTCATCTAGCCGGTGGTGTGACCATAATGATAAAAAATGGGGCTAATCTCATCTACTCCTTCCATATTGTTCTGAATAAATGGCAAGACCATCTGGTGGTGGGAAATTTTGATGACTATTTCATCCTAGTATAGATCAGTCAAGGTTGTAGCAGAATTTTCCAATGCATCAGCTTGAGCATTTTGTGATTGTGGGACATAGGTCAGCGTTGGCTCTGATGGTAATTCTTCCATCAGTTCTAGAACATGGTTCATCAAAGAAACCAATACCTATTTCTTAATGTAATAGTCCCCATTAACCTTCATTATGACATGTTCTAATCACCTTTTATCTTTAGGTGTTCAACTCATGTATGAAGTGCCAGCTCTAGGCATGTAGTGAGGTCCTGGTATTCTGCTTTATTATTTGTGCATCCCTCTGAAAGTAGGAAGGAGTAAGGCAAGACGGAATTCTTGAGGGATATGAGTATAACTCCCAACCCTAATTTTTTGACCATGGGATCCTCCATCCTTTTCCCAATTGGGCTTCTGGAATCACTATTTAAGTACATTTCCTATGCCTATGGGCCTTCTTGGATGGAGAACACTTCTTTATTCGGAAGTTCAGCATCCAACGGGGTTGTTTATTCCAAGGGGTGCTCTGTCATGAAGTTTTCTAACTCTTGACCTTTGATGGATTTTTTGGGCACATGCCATATGTCAAAATGGTGTAGGTTGACTTCCCACCATGATAGGGCTCTAGTTAGCATGGGACGGTTGAGGATATACTTGAGTGGGTTGCATCATGAGACCAGATGGACCTCGTGGTGCTGCATGTAATGCCTAAATTTCTTAGCTGCGAAGACTAGGTCTATGTAGGTCTTTTGGATTCTTTAATATTGACTCTCAACATCAATAATTGTTTGAATGTGGTAACAGAGATTTTTCTCACTATCGGCATCATTCTGTTATGCTAGGAAAACACTTAATGACTGTTCCATGGTAGTTATGTACAAAATGAGTGGTCTCCCCTCAACTAGAGGCATCACCACCAGTGGTCTTAAAAGTTATCTTTAGAGATTTTAAAATTCTTCTTGACAATCATTATCCACTCATATGAAACCCCTTTCTTTATTAAATTGTTTAAAGGTAAGCATTTACCCTCAAGGTTGGCTATAAAGCATTGGATGTATGCCAGGTGCCCCAAAAGACCCCTAAACTTATTAAGGTTGTGAGGTAGAGACATGCCAAGGATGGATTTTGTCTTCTTAGGTTTGTCTTCAATGTCACGATGTTGTATGAAGAAGCTGAGGAATTTCCCATAGGTAACACCAAAATTTCACTTTAGGGGATTCATCTTTAAACTTTATTGTTGCAATTTGTTAAATATAGTTTCAAGATCTGTCATGTGGATTGATCACTGTCATGATTTAACCACCATATCATCAATGTAGAACTCGACGAATTTTCCCATGAAGGGCTTGAAAATGCGATGCATGGCGCTCTGATATGTAGTGCTGTAATTTTTCAAACCAAAGGGATTCACCTTATAACATAACACTCTTTGGGGTCCCTGAAAGCATTAGCTTCTTTATCTCTTTGATCCATTCAGATCTAGTTGTATCCAAAACAAACATCCATAAAAGAGAGGGTATCATATCTGGTAGTCGCATCGATCAACAATTCTATGATCGAGACCGAGAAATCATCTTTTGGGCAGTGCCTATTCAAGTCCTTAAAGTTTATGCATACTCTAATCTTCCCATTCTTCTTTTTGACAGGGACTATGTTTTCCAGCCAGATTGGATATTGGACTTCCCGGATGAAGTTAGATTTGGTTATCTTGTCAACAGTAGCCTCTATTTTGGAAGTATGTGTCGGGTGGGTCATTTTCTATGCCTTCTTATAACCACGATGGTCTTCTGGCCGACCCAGATGTTGAGTAGAAACCTCAGGATCAAGTCCCTACATTTCTATGTAGTTCCAGGCAAACACATCTCTATTCTTTTTTAGGAACGAGGTATATGCCTCTTTCTCCTCGAAAGGTATAGCCACACTAATCAGAGTGGGGTGTGGGTTGTCTCTGGTGCCCAGGTCTATCTCCCTAATTTCATCGATTGTGGTGGAGACACATTCTTTTAATGTGGGGGGCATCTTTGAGGTCTTATTCTTCTTCTTCCTCTTCATCATCTTCTTCCTCTTTTGATGGAGATAGGATTCTCGAGATGAACTCTCCAATGTTCGGAGATAAATCATCTTATACCTTAGTGTGTAAGGTGAGAACTGTTTGGGGTCCTGAGGATGGGAAAGGAGTATCTTTGTTTGGGATTTCCCTGATATCATAGGAGTCGGTGTTCTCTTCAGCATCTTTGGAATTGGCATCCATAATGGAAATCATGCAAACAACTGAGTCTGTATCCGAGTTTAAACTTATGCATTCAACCTAGTGATGGGTAATACATACTCTTCCCTAAGCTGTTGGAGGGGATTGATGGGAGCTATTTCCAATCCATTTGGGTTGGTGATCCAATCAACATCATCAGACAAAGATGGATTCTCTTTTGGTTCATAGAACCCCACATAGATGTAATGAAACTCACATGATTCGAATGGGGATTTATTAGTGTGAAATGTCTCATTTTTCCCATTAGAAAAAATATTTGACACACTAATGGTATGATGACGGAATTGCAATGTGATAATGCAGCCAAAGTCTCCCTAACAGAACATTGAAGGTCGTACTTTGCCGTACTACCAGAAACTTGGAATCAGACAGGAGGTCTCCAAGCCAAGTTTTAAGTTTTATTCATCCCAACAAATTCTGCTCACATTTTTCATATCCCAATAGAGTTGTGGTTCAGGGTGTTAGATTGTCCTCATCATAGCCTAACCAACTAAGTATTTGTAGTGATAGGAGGTTGACTCCAGATCCATTATCTATTAAAATTCTTCGAACATCAATTTATTTTATCTTATAGGTCATATATAAGGGTTTGACCCTTTCATGATGACGTCTTAATCCTTGTCTGTGAAGTAGATGACGGCATGTCATTCTTTGGGATTAGTTTTCATCCGATAGATTTCAGTCGCTACTACTTCATCCCCAAATTACTGGGGACTTACTAAGACTTTGATGAGTGCCTCTCTAAGGTCTGTGGATAGGTTCAAGGCATCCAGGATCAATAGATTTTCCAATAAGGAGGCTAGCTACTTCAGAATATCATATTTTTTCTCTAAAGGTCATTGCCTTCTGGCTCGTGGATTCTCTTTCATGGACTCTTTAGGGGATTTATCTTTGGAAATATATAGTACGACCACTATGACGGGAGCTGATGATGTTGTTGTACTTTATGAGTTTGGTCGAACCGGTCTGCTTCTATGCCTTGGGTGATTGAATATCTTTTCTTCCTTCGAAGGATACTCCAAGATGACTGGGCTCATATTTCTTCTGGTGCAGGCAGAGAAACATTATGATTCCTGTTGTCTCTGCTGAAGGATTCTTCTATGAGTTTCCACAATATTAATGGTTTGAGATAGGGTGTGGCTAGGAGTTTGACTCCTGTCACAATCATGCCTTACAGGAAACCCTCAACCTCTATGGACTCTTCCTCTGGCTCTCCACTCAAACATGGGGAATTATGGTTTGTGACCACATTCTCCATCAGAAAAAGGTTCTATCAAGTGAATGACATTAATAGAGTTGAAGATCAGTTCTTGATACGACAATGCTTCTGTCTGACTTTCTTCTTCTAATGGTGCCATTTGGCAGCACGGTGCCCGTTTTCTTGTTTGGCAAGGGGATGCTCATTGTCCCAAGTCTGTTGGCATGAAGTATGAAAGTGTCAAGACTGGATTCATCTTTGGTTCCAGATCATCCTTTTTCTCCTACTTTCTACCCTTCTGGCCCTTAGAGGACTGCTGGCTGAGGATGATGGTCGTGTCACATCAGGAGATATTGGGGTCATGGTTGGTTGCTTCAACTATGCCTAGAAGATTCCATGAGCTCGGTTGACTATTTTCCAAGTCATCCAACTATCAAAAAAATTCCCCTTTTCACTGGTGAATATTTTCTATTCCTCTTCCTTTCATGGGTCTAAGGTCGAGACATACACCACTTGTGCTAGTGGAAGACCCAACATGACTTATCTTAAATCCACCATATTTTGTAGGAGATCCTTAAATACAAAGTACTCTTGGATGGTGTTCCCCAATACTTGGTGATATGGACAGTAATTTGTATAGTCGTCGAGACCCACTTCATCAGCTCTCTTTGGCTCTGGTAGATGAAGCAACTTGCAATTCATGGCCATTATGATGTAGCCATGGACTTGGTCATCTCAAAACGAGTAGAATTTATTTCTTTGTTCCTCGAACTGATTTATTTTAGCATCCCTTTCTCTCATATTGTCAATTTGGTGGTGGATGTTGGTGTTTAGGGGGTCTCGCACGATTTTTTGGATGCCTCAAAAGTGGATCTAGTGCCAGGGGTGGCTTAAGCATGAAAGAATCCTCTTAAACTTTTCCTGTTATTTTTTTTGGGGTTGATGGGGCCACCTTGAACTTAACATTGGTCTACTGGAAGGATTATTCTATCCTTTGAGAAATGGAAAATAAATCTCAGAACCCACTTGTGTACTTCACTGGGATGATCAGTGTTTTCAATTCATCATAGAGGTTATCGATTCACATAGAGATAATTTCATCCTATGGGAGTGGCCAGTTTAGGGAGTAATTCAGGCCTTTCAATCTAGAAATGAAGTCTGAAATTCTTTCATTATCTCGCTTCTTGCAGTTCATGAGTTCACTGACCATTGTCTTAGGGAATTTCGAACTGAACTGGAAGAAAAACTGTTGTTGGAGGTCCTCCCAGTCTATAATTGAGTTATCTATAAAGCTAGTATACCATAAAAAGGTTGAACCCTGTAGGGTTCGCATGAAGTACCTGAGTTTCAATGCTTCTTGCTGATCTGGGGTTCCCGACATGGGATCATAGTAAGGGGATAGTGTATTAGGTGTTGTTCCGGGTCTCCTGAACCATTGAACACAGGGAATATAGGGTTTCTGATGTTTGGCAGTGGAATAATGTTGCTCAACCAATCAAGGTAGGGTTTGTGCTCTGTTTTTATCAGAGTAGGACACCCTTCCATGGATTCTAGTCAAGCCATCAATTGATCAATAGTATTCAATAGCCCTTGATGCTTATACTGTCCAACTTGATCTTGGTGGGTGTCGTAGGGGGAAAAGATGGACATACTGGGCCTACTATAATTTGGGGTGGATACCTGGTCAAGGGTTTCCTTTATGGGTTTTCTTGAATATACTCTAACTATTTTCCCAGTGGAGGGAAGTATTGATGTCCTTCAGGGGGTGGATTTAGGTAGTTTGATGGTCCCAGTGATGGATAGGATGGTCATCAGATCTTGACTTCATTTATTGGGATGAGTTCCTGTGGTAGGGGCACCTCTTATGGGGACACTTGTAGATGTTCCTCTTGAGGAACGAATACGACAAGATAGCTCCCTTGATGCATCTTGGCATTGATTCACCTAATATCTTTCATTTCTCCCTCATTCTTGGAGAATATTTCCTGGAGAATGATTGACACATTCTCAGGGGGAGGAGGAGGTAGGTCATAGATAGCCTGGGATTTATTCTTCTCCTTGTTGGGGATTCGTGTGGGAGCTAATTACGAATTAACTGAGGGGTTCCAAAATTTATGATAACTCTTCGGTTCTAGGTATGCACACCATTAGGCTTGGTGTGTGATGCCTCTAGGAGGGAACCATCTTCTCTTGCATCATCTCCCTTTGTATCATTTCTTATGAGATATTTATAGTTTATGTTTACCAAGTTTACTGATTCATATTTCATTTGGGGTGGTGTACCCAGTGTCGAATGATAGGAAAGCTTTTTGCGTCGTTTGTTGGACATTCTCCTTCTATTCTGTAGTATTCTTTAGGTTTCTTGGGAAAAATAATCCTGAAGGGAGCCCTGGTCTAACCTCTTAATGTTCCTTCATCCTGAGGGTATGAACCACAAGACGAGGTGGAATAGGTGACCTCTCTTCTCATCATTCTTCCCAGATATGAGAAGACAGATGTCTGATGTGTGGGAACTTAAGGTAAAAACACCCTCATCCCTATGGGCTGGGGTTACTCCCATTCTCCCTCTAATTTACTATGGCCTGGATTTTTTGGTCTTACGAGGGAATTTTGAGTTAAAAATTCCCCTATCCTTGTGGGTTGGGTTTGTTCCTATATTTCAGTGGTAGTCGCCACTATTTCCACCATTTTGATTTCATTCTCTCCCACATAAGTTTGATCTGAGTCTAGTGCTGGATATGTATAGGATTTATTGGCTTTCGAATAAATGATCATTGCTTGTTGGTTGGATTCCCTTAGGCGGAAATCCTACTGGATGTTCTTAGTTGGTTGGATCAGAAGTTTTTTGATTTATTGATCTCGTTAGGCCTGATACTTTTGCGACTTACTCCGAGCCAGTTTTTGTTGAGTATTCCATCTTTCTTGAGTAGGGATTTAATTTTATTGATGCCTTTAGTTAATGACATTTCAAGATTTAATTTCCAATGAGGTATGCTAGATGGGACATAGGGTGAAGTGTAGAGCTCCATGTTCTACCCATCCCTAAATATGAACTCCATACAAGGGATCTCCATTGAGTCAACACAACTTGTGCAGAGCGTGGAGGCAAGATAGTTCAAGTTTTTATTTTGCCTTTCTGATCGTGGATGTCGTGTAGATGGGAGGGATTCCAGGTTGATTAGATAGATAATATCTCTTAATATGTTGACATGGTCTAGATACCCTTCATAGGTTAAGAACTTTTCTTTTATTTGTCGAAGAGTCGTCCAAATATTGAGATAATGTTATGAATACATTCCTCAGACAACTCCCTAGGTATGTCAAAGTGATAAGTGGATGTGGTCTAATACGTCACTAGTATAATATCCTTATCTAGTTATCTTATCATGAGCAACATTTCCTGTTGTTGTTCTTACAGGGACTCCTCTACTTGATATGCATGTCTTGACTACTTCTTGATAATTTCATTCCAAGCAGTCGGGCTGGTAGGAGCCTCATTGATATGTAAACGGCATGGAGGTGGCTTAGAAGATGAGTGTGGCCCTGGACCATCCTCTGGTTGAGAAAGGATATCACTTGTCATAGACAGAGTGTATGATATGTTTGAATCCATCTTTTTAAGTGAATCATCATAGGATGGCTTTCTCACATTTGTACCGGAAAGGGGAGGGCCTTTTTACCAGTATAAATTTTGATTGTGGGGAGTACCTTTGAAATTGGTGCTACAATGGTGAGGGATATAATTGCAAATTGATGCCTAACCGTGGGGAGTGTCCCTATGGCATATACACTTGGGAGGAGCTTTAGGGAAAACTACAATGAGGGGAGGACCTTCTTTATAATTGATTTCACTGAGGGGAGGACCTTCTTGATGACTTCTATGAAGGATAGGACTACTATCACAGCTTTATATCTAGCTATAGGGAAAATTCCTATAGTGTACATCCTGGGGAGGGCCTTTAGGATGTGATGCAATGAGGGGAGGACCTTCTCATTGCTTGATGTTACTATGGGTAGGGCCTTCATAGCAACTTCCATTATGGGGAGGGCCTTCTTAATGACTGTTATCATGGAAAGTACTACCATCAGGACTCAACATCCAACTATAGGGATAATCATATCTACAACGTATACCCTGGAGAGGACCATCAGGGTGGACAACAACAAGGGGAAGACCTTATTGTTGATTGTTCATCAGGTCAAGGAGAGGGCTACCCTGACACGCATTAGGAGATATGCTCTCTTGATCGATCATTTATGAACCACGGAGTAAGCCCCCATGGGTGCTCTGGGGAGGACCTTTAGAGCTGTTGGTAGAAACATTGTGGGGAGGGCCTTCACAAATGCTAGTGCCACTTATAGAATTTGGTAATGGAATGAAAGGGTTTTGAGCCTTTATTGATATATATTTGATGGAATCAAGAACTCCAACTTCCAGCAGAGCAGGATCATGTATGTTCTCTTCATTTTCTAGTTTCCTTTGGCGCATTTCATTTTAGGGCACTCTCTTGCGGGTAATCGGGGTCGTATGTTGTAGGTAATGGCCTTCATATAAGTTTTTCTATCTTTTTGGGTCTTTTGATGTTGTCGGGATACACCGATGGGCATCTTGGGTACTAGTAGGGATATATGACTACCCTGAAGTGGCCACTATGTTGGACTGGTGTCCCCCAGTTGGAATGGGTATTTGTTCCCAATCTGTCTATTTGTGTATCTCGGGATATTTTCATCAACCCTTCTAGACTAGAGAAGGGATGCATAAATTCTCTGTACTGACTAACTGATCTTTCAATCAAGTCATTCCATTCGAGGAAGTTGGGTCGCGGGCTTAGTTCCTCACCTTTTTTGTAACACCCCAAGCTTCGACGGTATTTTTCCCTTTCAATAATTCAATAGCTTGTGTTGTACGCAACTTCGAGATTCTAACACATTGCAACCAATCAAACTAGTCTTTATGAATAGTAATACCCACTTTTTAAAATTTTATAATTTTTGTCTTTCAAAATGGACTTCATTTTTGGATTCAGAATATCGTAATTAGCTTAGGGTGAAGTTTTGGTATTTTTCTGAAAACTTTCAATTTTTGATGAATAGTGAAAACACTGAGTTATAGTTTAAAACCAAATTTTTATTTAAATAATTATTTATTTTATTTAAATTTTTTTTAGGTCAAAATAGATACATAATGCTTATATAAGTTCAATGTAATTCATTGGAGTCAGTTTATAATAATTTTAGATATATAAAAATTGTATTGAACTATTTACCATCTTTTACCCACCTCCTAGGAGCATTTGCAAATTTACATAAAACTCAATTTTACCACATATGTGAATTGAATTTAACAAATCATAGAGACATGGTTTATATCTATAAGTAAAATGTTTTTCAATGAGATGAAAATAATTTTTGGTGAATAGTAATTGTTTACTTTTATTTACAACGGTTAAAAGTAAATAGGGTAATTAAGGGTAAAAATGATATTATTATTACCCTAACAAATGTCCTAATTCTATTGGATAAGTGTAATTCGACCAAAATCAACCTTAGGAATAAAATATGATCCTTTAGGTCCACTTGGATTTGATTAGTACATTTATTATTATTTAATTCAAAGAAGAGTTAAAAGTGTTAAAATCAATGTTTAATAACTAAGCCATTTTTAATATATGGTTATACATAAGATAAATTGGACTATAAATTTTCATTAAAAATATAAAACTACTTACTACATAATGGTATTTTATTTATAATTTTTAAACATTAAATAATTAAATTTATTTATGACACAATGATGATGTAGTAATTACCATATTAATGAAAGATTTAAATAATTGATATTATAAATATCGAAATAAATATAATTTGATACTTTTAATGAATTATAGTAATTTCATAGGTTAATATTACATTTTAGGGTTCATTAAATGTATTTATTTTGAAGTAATAAAGTTGTTATGATTTAAAAGAAATCAATTATTAAATAATGTCAAAATTGACATAAAATAGTTTTTAAAACAAATACAATATTATTGGTTGATATAATAATTATAAAATTCTAAGATTCGTCCAAAAGACTTATATAATGATAGTTTTATCATTAATAAACCAATCGGAGTTCTCTTGTAAGTATATAGTATGTTTATTAACCATATAATACAAAAATACAAAGAGACATGGTAAATGTCAAACTAATTAACTAAGAGTTAAATCTAGAAGATAAGGTTAATATAGTGACACAAACCTGTCTAAAACATATAGGTTGAGTGGTTTTCTACCCATACCTACCTTATCCTAGAAATAAATCATTTTTTATCCATTATAAAATAAAAAAAATTATTATAAAACAATATTTCAATCATTTCTTAAGGTGCCCCTCGCCCCTCTTATAAAAGGGCACTCCCCCTTCTCTCACATTAACACCTTCAAAGCCATTCGGATCGTCCAACTCCTACCCAAATATCCTATAAACTGTCCTACATTCAACCTAGAGGCCTTTTTTAGTCATAAATCCAACCTAAGGATCCCTTTTGATCAAATCAAAAGGAAGAACCCGAAGAAGAGGTAAATATTTCATCACCTCTTTCAAGTTCTTATATTCTTACACTTCCTATTTCATTGTTTCTTACATTATAAAATAATAACTCCAATATCTTCTATATACTGTGATGTTATTTTAAATATGGTACAACCATATTCATTATTATATCCATCCTTTGAATGACATGTCACCATAAGTGCGTACGTACGGCTTACCGTCTCCACGTCGTGGTATAGTTGTTATTCAATACATTATTATTTGGATGGGTATAATAATTATGTATAATTGATTTAAATAATAAGTATAACTGGATAATGATTCTTTATATTTTATATACAATCCAATTATATATTATTTTAATATCAAAAGAATGATATTATCGCTCGTGCGTACGTACGGATTACTGTCTCCACGAACGCAATGAGATTCATTCCCCATCGTATCCATTCAAGACTAATTTTCATTTGATGATGAAAAATAATGTTTAAGACTTAATATCATTCTGAATATCAATAAGATACATCATATCCACAACAAACATTACTTACGTAACAAATTATATAAAGGAAAACGAATCAGTTAACACCCGAAATGATGATACTACTGAAATATCATTAACAAAGAAATATTAGAAGATCATATATGATATCATATTAATGTACATAGTTATTTTATAATTTAATAACAATGATTTCACCATTATAAAGGTTGTTAACCTACCCTCAACCAAGGAAAAGAACAAGGTAAGGGTTAATTCTAAAACCTCTTCATTATTGAAGGTTGTTTATATGTAATTATCTACTGGGACCTCTTTATCATCCACATACATGTTTTCCTAAAAATGTAATCCAAAATTTTTTTACCACTTACTATACTATGGTTTAAAGTCATTTATACCCTTTTTTGACCTTATACATTTTGAAAGTAATATTTCTCTCATTTTTCAAACAAGTTATTTTATGACCTTTTCGACAAAATTATGGTAAGAAGGTTTTTTTAACTTATACGGCGGGTGAGGATATATCCCGTCGTTATAACATCATCTAAGATTTCCTTACAAGATTATAAGAATATTTTAAAAATAAATTTTTTGTTTTATAATTATGTAACTTTAAATGATTTCAAAAAAAATAATGAGATATTTCTCTCAAACTGTTTTGATTTCATCTATGTCAACATCATTTAATGGATTTTAATCTTGTTTGAAGGATTTATTATGATACAAATATTCCATTTTGTATTGAAGTTTTTGTGATATGTTTTAATGTGGATGTGTTATTTTTCTACCATTCATGGTTTATGGATAAAGTATTGAAATTTTGTGTTCTAGTTTTAATACGAATGTTTATGTTATGTTTAAAACCTTTAATATGAGGAATGCATTGGACTTAGTAAGTGATGGTTGGAGCCTGCTATAGCTCCTCGATGCATGGGTAGGTCTCATGAGACAAACTAGTATCTTGGAACAAGGCCTTGACAAAATCTTATTTTTTTTCTTGGCACAAGGCCATGACTATGTGGTTATGAAGTCTGGCATTATGCATTCCATCACTATGAAAGTTGTTATTGATATTGCATGTGATTATTCGACTAGTATAATATCCATGTGAGTAAGTAAATGGAATTATTTTGATTTATATTTTCCATATTATGATGAAGTTTATGTTGAAAATGATTCTGTTTTAGTTTTATACATTGTCATAAATGTTTATGCTTATTTATGAAAGTTTCTGCAATATTATTATCATTACTGTGCATCTGAGCTCACCAATTTCTATGTTTTATTTTTCTCATGATGCTAAGAATTATATTATGACTGGCCTATAGGGATTGTCTATGGGATATCAATGTTGTCTATGGAAACAATGTTGTTGTAGTTTTCCATTTTATGATGTAATGTAAACCTTATAAATGTATCTAGTGCATCTAAGGATACTAAACTAATCGGTCTTTCGATACTTGATCTTTTGTGATCATCCCAATGTTATGTAATAATGCACTGACTCTTGGTAACTGGGGTTGGGGCATTACAGTTGGTATCAGAGGAAGTTTAGTACAAACCTTGGAATCTAGATTTAGATAAACTCTGATTATAGCACATTACCCTAAGATAGAATTTGAGGATTAGTATAGAAGAACTTCCTAGAATTTTGATACTGTAGAGATTTTGTGAGTTTTTCAAGAAATACATCCATGTCTGGATACGAGCAGGTAGAGGCGGCTCTAGAACAGATGTACCTAGGGGTAAACCCCGAAAACACCACTTTGAGCTAGACTCGAACGGGAACTGTTTCACGACAACGGGTCTTGTTGCACTCATGGTTATGACACTCCCGGGGGATATACTTAGGATAATCCACATTTTCTTTACATACCATTATAAAGGATTTATGAGTTTATACCTCCTCAAAGATAACATTTTTTTATGATTATGGAAGATAACCATAAAATTTTCAATTTATGTTAAGTGTGTTATAAGTTTGGAATTATATATTGGGATTCATAAACTAATCTAGTGTATTCCATTGTTTAGAAATGGAACCTAGTGGAAGGAATGGAAACCATATCAATGCACGCACTCCATGTAGGGATTTCCCTCCTGGTCAAGATAATTATAGTGGAGCTGGTGATACAACTGGTGCTGATCAGCTTATCACTATACTGGGACAACTCACTCAGGTTATGAATAATAACCTTACCAGTATGGAGCACCCTGATCCATAGCATGGAGGATCAATGTTATATCACTTAATGAGTAAATAACCACAAAAATTCAATGGGGGTACAAATCCATTAGTATCTTAGCAATGGATAAATTCCTTAGAGAAAATATTCCATGCCTTGGGGAGTAGCGAAAGGGAAAAAGTTTTCATAGTAGTTTACCGCCTCACTAGAGATGATAATCAATGGTGGTCATTGATTCAAAACACAAAGGAAGATGATGAAGTATCAAATATGTAATGGAGGGAGTTTAAAGAAATTTTATTAGAAGAATACTTTCCTCATGAGCATCGAGCAGATATGGAAAGACAATTTCTGAGTCTGAAGCAAAAAGAGGATGATAATGTCGCAAAGTATGAATCTAACTTTACAAGGTTATCAAGGCATGCTAAAGATTATATAAATAACCCAAGAATTAAGATTGATCGTTTCTTTCATGGGTCAAAACCATTTCTCTGTTGAGCATTAGTCTCATAATCATTCTCATTGTACGAATATATTGTCTCATGTGCTATCAAGACAGAAAAATAATTCTCTAAGTCTTGTGACTTTAAAGAAAAGAAAGAGAAGAAGAGATCTGATGAACACTATGGTAATGGAAATAAGGGGTATAAGGGAAAAGTTGAATATCTATACTGCAGTAAATGTGGAAAGAAACACCCTGGTACTTGTCTGAAGGGAATGGGAGTCAGTTACAAGTGTGGTGAAAAAAGCCACCAAGCTCAGGATTTCAAGGGGAATCAAGAGGCTGTTAATGTTGAATTCTACAATTTTAGAGAAAGGGGACCTTATACAAATGAATTTCCTAACCATCAAGAGACCTTACCTCAGAAAAGGATAAGGGATCAAGGCCAAGTTTATGCTATCACTACTACTGAGTTTGAAGCTTTGAACGACGTAGTGTCAAATAATTTAATCGTTTCTTAAATTTTAGACAATGATTTATTTGATTCTGGATCATCTAATTGTTTCATATCTTCCCAATTTTATAATAAAATTAGATATTTTCAATTTAAATTAAAACGGGAGTTGTCTGTCAAAACACCTAAGGGAAGTATCATTGAAAAAAAAATTGTGAATCAGTTCCCATTAGGGAATATAAATGTTCTTTATCTGCTAATCTCATCGTCATACCCATGATTGAATTTGATATAATCCTTGGTATGGATTGTCTTTCAGACCATGATGCGAAAATTTATTGTAAGAAGATGGAGGTTACAATTCTCAATGATGATAAGGAGTACCTTATCTTTAGAGAAGAAACGTCACCACCTATTTCTTATCTAGATCCACCCCCAGTAGCTCAACTAAATTCAATTATTGGGAAGGAAGAGAATGAAATAACTGTGGGTGGGGGAAAAGAATGTTCAAATAAAGGATGTGCCTATTGTGAAAGAATATTTTGATGTGTTTCTAGATGATTTACCTGGACATCGTCCAGAATTAGAAATTTATTTTTCCATTGACTTAATTCCTGGTTCAAGGCCCATATCTAAGACCCCTTATAGAATGGCCACTATAGAATTAGTGGTAATAAATAAGCGTCTAGAGTAATTGAGTAATAAGGGATTTATTCACCCTAGTGTTTTTCTAAGGATAGCCCATGTTCTTTTTGTTAAGAAGAAAGATGGATCTATGAGGTTGTGCATTGACTACAGGAAGATCAATGCTATAACAATAAAGAACAAGTATCCCCTACCTCGCATTGATGATTTATTTGACCAACTTCATAGAGCTTAATACTTTTCAAAGACTGACCTTCGATTTGGATATTATCAGTTGTGTGTGAAGAAGGAAGACATTTTGAAAATAGCATTTCGAACCAGGTACAAGCATTACGAGTTTACAGTATTGCCTTTTGGATTGACTAATGCACCCTCTGTCTTCATGGATCTAATGAATAGATTTTTCAAGGAATATCTTGATGTATTTGTAGTGGTATTTATTGATAATATCTTAGTATACTCCAAACGCTACAAAGATCATGAAAATAACTTGCTCATTATTCTAAAGACCCTCAGAAGGAATGAATTGTACGAGAAGTTTAGCAAGTGTGAATTTCAGCTTCAAGAGATTTCTTTTCTTGTCCATATTGTCTCTAAGGATAGAATCTCTGTTGATCCTTCAAAGACAAGAGTAATCCAAGAATGGCCAGTACCGACGCATATAACTGAGGTATGCAGTTTTATTGGTTTAGTAGGTTATTGTCGACGCTTCGTCCAGAATTTTTCCCGGTTGGCTAACCCATTAACAAAGCTCACAGGTAAAGGGGTTAAATTTGTTTGGACAAAAGAGTGTGAAGAATGTTTTGAATAATTTAAGAGAAGATTAGTCAATTATCTTATCTAGACTCTACCATCGAGGAATTATGGGTTTTTTATTTACAGTGATGCATCAAATAAAGGAATTGGTTGTGTCCTTATGCAGAATGATAGAGTTATTTCCTATGCATCACGACAGCTAAAAAATCTTGAAAAATTACCCCACTCATGATCTTGAGTTAGCAGTTGTCATCTTTTCTTTGAAGATTTGGAGACACTATCTATGTGGAGAAAAATGTGAGATATATACTAATAACAAGAGTTTGAAGTATATTTTCTCACATAAAGAACTCAACATGAGGCAAAAAAGATGGCTTGAACTACTCAAAGATTATGATTGCACTATACACTACCACTCAGGGAAGGCAAATAAGGTGGCAGATGCTTTGAGTAGAAAGGATCATTGAGTTTTGAAAAATATGAGAGTTTAAAAGGATCCTATATACATGGATCTAGTAAATATGGATATGGGAATAACCATGGAAGGTGAAACATAACTGTATTTCCAAATGGTTGCCAAACTATCTTTACTAGAAAAGATAAAAAGTTCTTAGGCTGATGATGAGGAGTTTCAAAAGAAGATTAAAGCTGTGAATAATGGTAGATTGAGTGACTTCGTATATGAAGTTGGAATTTTGAAATTTGGGAAGAGACTTTGTGTTCCCGATATACCTGATCAAAAATGGGAATTTTTGGATGATGCTCATAGCTCCAATTTCTCTATACACCCTGGGAGCACCAAAATGTATAGAAATTTGAAGGAACATTTTTGGCGGGACAACATGAAGAGTGAGATTGCTGATTTTGTGTCAAGATGTATGGTTTTTCAACAAGTGAAAGCATGAAGGCAACAAACTGGAGGAGCCATGCAACCTCTTCCCATACGTGAGTGGAAATGGGATAATATTGTGATGGACTTTGTCCTGGGACTACCAAAGACTCATAGAAGTAATGATGCAATATGGGTCATTGGTGATCGTCTTACCAAGTCAGCACATTTTCTTGCTATAAGAGAAGATTTACCACTTGAACATTCAGCAAGACCGTATATTAATGAAGTTTTAAGACTTCATGGAGTACCCCTATCGATTGTTTCTGATCTTGATCCCTATTTTACAACAAGAGTTTAGAAAAGTCTTTATAAATCCCTGGATACTGAACTTCGTTTGAGCACTTCATACCACCCTCAAAATGATGGAAAATAAGAACGGAATATTCAAACCTTAGAAGACATGTTGAGATCCTGCTCACTTGACTTTCAAGGTATGTGGGATCAATATTTACCTCTAGTAGAATTTTCCTATAACAATAGCTTCCATTCAAGTATTCAAATAACACCATATGAAGAATTATATGGAAAGAGATGGCATACACTAACTTGTTGGGATGATGTTGGTGAAAGAAAACTCATAGTCCAAGAACTTGTTGAGTAAACGATGGAAAAGGTGAAGGTAATTCAAACCCACATCAAAGCATCTCAAAGTAGGCAGAAGAGCTATGCTGATAACCGAAGGAAGGATTTTGAATTTTAGGTAGGAGATCATGTTTTCTTGATGGTATCTCCATGGAAGGGTGTTATACGTTTTAGTAAGAAGGGTAAATTGTGTCCCAGGTACATCGGACCTTTTGAAATTCTTGAACAAATTGGGGATGTAGCTTACTATTTGGAAATGCCTCCAAGTATCTCCAAAGTTCATGATGTGTTCCACATATCACTGTTGAGAAAATACATGCCTCACCCGACGCATGTACTTACCTATGAGGAATTAGAACTGGAACCCAATCTGTCTTATTGCGAAGAGCTTGTCAAGGTTCTTGATATAAGTGAACAAGTGTTGAGAAACTAGACGACTCATCTGGTAAAAGTTCTATGGAGAAACCATAAAATGGAAGAGGCAATGTGGGAACCCGAGGAACTTATGATGAAGAACCACCTGAATCTTTTTATGTAGTAATATTCTAGAAATTTCGAGGATAAAATTATTTGAAGAATGGGACAATGTAACACCCCAAACTTCCATGATACATTTCCCTTTGAATAATGTAATAGCTAGTGTTGTACGCAACATCGAGATTCTAGCACATTGCGACCAATCAAACTAGCCGTTATGACTAATAATACCCACTTTTTGAAATTTTATAAATTTTATCATTTAAAATGGACATCATTTTTGGATTCGGAATATCGAAATTATCTTAGGGTGAAATTTTGGTATTTTTCTGAAAACTTTCAATTTTTGATGAATAGTGAAAAACAATGAGTTATAGTTTAAAACCGAATTTTTATATAAATAATTATTTATATTATTTAAATTTATTTTAGGTCAAAATAGATACATAATACCTGTATAATTTCAATTTAATTCATTGGAGTCAGTTTATGATAATTTTAGATATATAAAAATTTTATTGAACTTTTTACCGTCTTTTACCCACCTCATAGGAGCTCTTGCAAATTTACATAAAACATAATTTTGTCGCTTCTATGAGTTAAATTTCAGAACTCCAAGAGACACAGTTGATATCAGTAAGTAAAATTTTGTTCAATGAGAAGAAAATAATTATTTGTGAATAGTAACTTTTTACTTTTTTTACCATAGTTAAAAGTAAATAGGGTAATTAAGGGGAAAAGGTATTATTATTACCCTAAAATGTGTCCTAATTCTATTGGATAAGTGTAATTAGACCAGAAAAAACCTTAGGAATAAAATATTATCCTTTAGGTCCACTTGGATATGATTAGGACATTTATTATTATTTAATTCAAAGAAGAGTTATAAGTGTTAAAATCAAAGTATAATAACTAAACCATCTTTAATATAGAGATATACAAAAGATAAATTTGACTATAAATATTAATAATAAATATAAAACTATTTCCTACATAATGGTATTTTATTTATAATTTTTATACATTAAATAATTAAATTTATTTACGACACAATGATGATGCAGTAATTACCATATTAATGAAAGATTAAAATAATTGATATTAAAAATATCAAAATAAATCTAATTTGAGACTTTTAATTAATTTAAATAATTTTATCGGTTAATATGACATGTTAGTGTTTTTTAAATGTATTTACTTTTAATTAATAAAGTTTTTAAGACTTTAAAAAAATCAATTATTAAATAATGTCAAAATTGACATAAATGAGTTTTTAAAACAAATACAATATTATTGGTTGATATAATAATCCTAAAAATCTATGTTTCGGCCAAAAGACTTATATAATGATATTTTTGTCATTAATGAACCACTTGGGGTTCTCTTGTAAGTTTATAGTAAGTTTATTAACCATATAATATAAAAATACAAAGAGACATGGTAAATATCAAACTAATTTACTAAGAGTTAAATCTTAAAGATGAGGTTAATATAGTGACCCAACCTGTCTAAAACATATAGGTTGAGTGGTTTTCGACCCATACCTACCTTATACTAGAAATAAATCATTTTGGAGCCATTATAAAATACAAATTATTTTATTATAAAATAATATTTTAATCTTTTCTTAAGGTGCCCCTCACCCCTCTTATAAAAGGGCACTCCCCCTTCTCTCACATTAACACCATAAAATCCATTTGGATCAGCCAACCCCTATCCAAATATCCTATCAAATGTCCTAACTTAATCGTAGATGCATTTTTTTAGTCATAAATCCAACCTAAGGATCCCTTTTTATCAAATCAAAAGGAAGAACCCAAAGAATAGGTAAATATTTCATCACCTCTTTCAAGTTCCTATATTCTTACACTTCTTATTTATTTGTTGTTTCTTATATAAAATAATAAATCCAGTATCTTCTATATACTATAATTTTATTATAAATATGGTACAACCATATTCATTATTATATCAATCCTTTGAATGACATGTCAGCATACGTGCGTACGTACAGCTTACCGTCTCCACATCGTGGTATAGTTGTTATTCAATACATTATTATTTGGATGGGTATAATAATTATGTATAATTGATTTAAATAATAAATATAACATGATAATGATTCTTTATATATGATATATCATCCAATTATATATTATTTTAATATCAAAATAATGATATTATCGCTTGTGCATATGTACGGATTACCGTCTCCATGAACGCAATGAGATTCATTCCCCATCGTATCCATTAAAGAATAATTTTCATTTGATGATGAAAAATAATGTTTAAAGACTTAATATCATTATGAATATGAATAAGATACATAATATCCACAACAAACATTACTTACGTAACAAATCATATAAAGGAAAACGAATCAGTTAACACCCGAAATGATGATAATACTGAAATATCATTAACAAAGCAATATTAGAAGATCATATATGATATCATATTAATGTATATGGTTATTGTATAATTTAATAACAATTATTTCACCATTATACAGGTTCTTAACCTACCCTCAACCAAAGAAAAGAACAAAGTAAGGGTTAATTCTACAACCTCTTCATTATTGAAGGTTGTTTATATGTAATTATATACTGGTAACTCTTTATCATCCACATACGTGTTTTCCCAAAAATGTATTCCAAAAAAAATTTCCACTTACTAGACTATGGTTTAAAGTCATTTATACCCTTATTTGACCTTATAAATTTTGAAATTAATCTTTCTATCATTTTTCAAACAAGTTATTTTATGACCTTTTCGACAAAATTAAGGTAAGAATGTTTTTTTAACTTATACGGCGGGTGAGGATATATTCCGCTGTTATAACATCGTCTAAGCTTTCCTTACAAGCTTATAAGAATATTTTCAAAATAAATTTTTTATTTTATAATTATGTAACTTTAAATGATTTAAAAAATAGAATGAGATATTTCTCTCAAACAGTTTTGATTTCATCTATGTCAACATCCTTTAATGGATTTTAATCTTGTTTGAAGTTAATTTATTGTGATACAAATCTTAAATTTTTTATTGAAGGTTTTTTTATATTTTTGACTGTTTATGTGTTATTTTTCTACCATTCATGGTTTATGGATAAATTATTGACATTTCGTGTGCTAGTTTTAATATGAATGTTTATGTTATGTTTAAAACTTTTCATAGGAGGAATGCATTGGACTTAGTAAGTGATGGGTGGAGCCTTCTATAGCTCCTCGATGAATCGGTAGGTCTCATGAGACAAACTAATGTCTTGGAACAAGGCCTTGACAAAATCTTATTTGTAGTCTTGGAACAAGGCCTTGACTATGTGGTTATGAAGTCTGGAATTATGCATTCCATCATTATGAAAGTGGCTATTGATATTCCATGTGATCATTAGACTAGTATAATATCCATGTGAGTAAGTAAATGGAATTATTTTGATTTATATTTTCCATATTATGATGAAGTTTATGTTGAAAAGGAATTTGTTTTAGTTTTATACATTGCCTTAAATGATTATGCTTATTTATAAAAGTTTCCTCTATATTTTTATCCTTACTGAGCATCTGATCGCACCCCTTTCAATGTTTTATTTTTACAAGGATGTGAAGAAGTATATTATGACTGACCTGCAGGGATAGTCTATGGGATCTCAGTGTTTTCTTTGAAAACAATTTTGTTGTAGTTTTCCATTTTATGATGTAATGTAAACCTTATTAATGTATCTATTACTTCCAAGGCTACTAAACTAATCGGTCTTTCGAGACTTGATCTTTTGTGATAATTCCAATTTTATGTAATAATGCACCGACTCTAGGTAACTTGGGTCGAGGCGTTACATTTTCCGTCGATGCAATGATATCTTAGCATGTTTAGAGGATATGGTCTGGAATCGACGTCTGATATTCCATCATTTCTAGGATGTGAAGTGTTCATCTTTGGCTGGAATGGGTATGAAGGCCCATTCCGATGTCGGAGGAGGGGTTTTTTCCTTCTATGGTCCTCCTTAGGTTTCCAGTAGATACCGGAAGTCCGCCTATGTTGGGATAGAGGAACGAGTCTACCACTAGTTGTCTTCTCTAGTTGTCACCATATTTGACTGGTGGGATTCATATTCATGAGCAGGAATTTGAATCTAATCGCATTCCACTGTATTTTTCTCAAGATATTTGTATACATCCTAAAGAATTTAAATTTGCTCATATTTTCTTGCCACCCAATTTGGATGGCTAGCTTGATATTCATCATCAGGTATTTGTGCTTTCCTATAGCTAGTTTCTATCCTGTTTGGATGACCGCCTTCTCATGCATCAACGGATATCTGCATCTGCCTGTAATTTTCCACTCTGTCTGTACGGTGGGACCAACGAGCACAGGAAGGAATGTACAAGTGATCGTATTGTTCCTCCCTATTTTCGTGGTGTTCTTAAGCTGATGGGGTATATTTTTATGTCTTCTCGTTGAATGTTTATGCATTTGTACGGTGGAGTTTATCCTTGGGAATCATGGTGATAGCTTTTTCCTGATTATATATTTTTCTCCCTTGATGGGAAGCCTGAGGGTCTTGTGTCTTATCGACTTTAGTAGGTTCCCTCTCCATAAGATCCTACTTAGAGTGAGGATACTTGGTTTCCCAGTATTAGTGGAGACACTCTCTGGAAGGGGCACATGAGTAGGACCCCTGTCTAGTTGAGATGAAGTCATCAACATCGACTTTATATGCCTCCCTAAGATAATGGAGGTACTTATCGTCATGCTCTAGGGACAGGCTCCTGAAACAGTTCTAGATGACCACCAAGGCTGCCTTGTGATGGGGTGTCGGTCGCAGCTGAGGAGGTGGATGGTGATATTTCCCATACTAGATGGATTGTCTTGAGGCCTCCACTATGGGTAGAGTATCATTTAGGTGATATTATTTGATCAGTGTGTTACACACCCATCATTGAAGATGTTGGGTTGGTGAGGGGGTCGTGCTCTTCATCGAGGCATTGGCCACCTATGGGATCACTGAGGCGTGTGTCTGCATTGGCCATCGGTATTTCATTTGGATCAAAGGTTTCTCTTTGGAAACATAATATATATATATATATATGACATATGTAGACAAAAAACCCATCAAAGTAGCATCTCTTGAACATATGCATATTTGATGATTCGTCTTGGACCCCTTCCCTTTGCTTTTTTTATGAGGCGAAGGGGCTTGAGTGGGGTAGAACTACCACCTTGGTTGTAGATTCACATCGTGTTCACCATTTTTATTTCACCTCTGAGGTGGAACATTTACAGGTTTGGGGAAAATTAAAAGAATGATATGACGGGTGATGAGAATTCCTCTGTTATTATAGAGACTTTCACATCGTCATCTTTGTTTCGACCCGATCTACATCGTTATCCTTTAGGGGGGTTGGATTGAACATGAAGGGATTGACATTATGAAGGATTTTCCACAGTCAAATGGTCCCAACAGGTGATTGCATGGGGTTAAGTATTTGTGAAATCAGTCCTCTAAGGATATGACTTCCTCATATGGTCTCCAGCAGGTTTATTCGTGGAGTTTGAAACACCCAACGACCCTAGTATCTGTGATTTATGGACCTTCTTTCCAAAGGCAGTTGCTCGTTGGATGACGATTTGACCAACGACACTTAAGGACATTATTGGTTGATAGGTTGGGAGTTCGGGATCATCTTACCCTTTTGGGGGGAATTATTGCATATTCTGGGACTCCCTTATAGATTTAAGTTGTGTTCATATACTTGTGGATATTTGGTTCACTCCCGAAGAGTGTATCCATGGGATGCCCCTAGTTTTCAGGATCATCATAGACATACATGGGTTTGATGCTATGGAGAAAATTTTGACTTAATCCATGCAATGAGGTGCTCTGGTGTTTATCGTCATCTAGGAGGGACAAAATATGTCTTGATGTTGGGATCATACCTATTATATGGGATTCCTACCTATCCTCAAGAGAAGAATCAGAGCCCACATAGTTCGGTATGGGTTGGGGCTTATGCCCAGAAGCTGACCATTTTAGGGGACATGATTAGCTGAACCCTTTTGGAAGGGCACCCCTTTTGAGCTTGGGCCTTCAAGCAGGCATCCTATGTATCCTGGTTTGAACAAGAATCAAATTTCTCGTAGTTCAAGACATGTTGGTTTTGTGGATGTTTTGATCATCAAAAATATATAAGCCCACGTGATTCATACTTAGTGTGAGAAACAAGAGGGTGTGAGAGATTCAACCAACCACACACCTTCTCTCCCACTAATGGGAGAGGGAGGGCCTATGGCGGAAGAATCCAAGGTGATGATGGGAGAGGGCATGGAGTGATGAACATTTCAATGTGGGATGACATTGGGGGTCATGTGGCTTAGCTCCCAGAAGCTTAGGGACTTACCCTAGTGGGAGTTCCCCAGAATGTGCTCTATGAAAGGGGAGGAATGTCACCTCTCATAAAAAGGGGAAGCGAATATGATTCCTTCGACTGATCATCATTACTAATTGAATGGAAAAGAAAATGATCACCCTTAATCCCTAGAATGGGGAAATTCAAGTCAGCGTCCCGAGGTTAGACTCTGGGTTACCATGGGAATGTAGACTTAGAGACATCCTAGGAGTCCAAAACATTGGGGGGAGAGCCTTCATGACTCTACTAACCATTGGTATGTAGACTCAAAGGGGTATGCAGATGCGCCCGATGATCTGATCATACAAGTCCGGTTTCTTTGAAGGAGGCTTTGGCCTGATGTCGGGGGACTGGTTTATAGAGGATCTATGGAGGACTGGATGGTAATGGATGGGTGAGATAGGAGCTGGATAGAGGGACACCTAAATATTCCCCATTCAACATACTATTTTCTCATGTGGGATGGGGGGAGCTCCGCATACCATTGTGATATGCGGGTAGACGGTTCATTAGGTTATTGAAGCAGTACACAGGCTTGGGCATGGACCACTGCGTACCAAAGCGGTACATGGACCTGGATACAGTCTGCCACACCGCCTTGGTTCTATCCGCGTACTGATGCAGCACGCAGTGCAGGGTTCGATCTGCATAGTGATTCCCTATGCAGAGTGTCATATTGAAGGATGGTCCTAGAACCTTTCATTCACAAGGAGTTCATCTGTAAGGAATTTTTGGTTCGTGATGATAGCAATTAGGTTCTCAGTTTACCCATTATTATTAAGTTCCTTATTTTTATGGTTCATGACTAGTTATGCCTGTGGAAATGTGGTACATGGTTTGAACTTCATTGTTGATTCAAAACCGAAGCGAGAATCCTCTCCAAAATCTTTCTTCTAACCTCTAGGGTCTCCTTCATGCTTTATTCATCTATCCTCTTTTCCTTCCTCTTATAATCCTTTTATAGAGCATTGGGAAAAATCATATCTATGTTCATGAGAAACAATTTGTGGAAGCCAATGAAGAGATATCTCAATCTGTGGGATACTTAGTCAACCGGGGTTTGTGGAGACTATGTTTCATGAGTCATGGTTCATGTAACCCTGCCGATTTGCTTCTTTCATGAAATATCAAGTTCATGGGATGGTATGCGTATGGCCTTTGTGCACTTGATTTCACTAACGATGTGGTTCGTGACTTCCTAGGTTCGTTGGGCATTACTCCACGGTCCAATGCCTCACAGGTCCTTTTACATACCAGTGGTTTTTTATTCATGCATTTCAAAAACCCTTCTTGGTGATGGTACACAGGTCACTTAAAACTCTTGAAAAAATCAATTTGTTCAAGTTTCTTCCCAAGTTTGCAATTCAATTTTCATCCATTTACTTTGTTGGACTTGTAAGAATGTTTTCTTCCTTATGAAAAGTTCTTTTAGGAATATTTAATTCCCTTTGTAAATTTTCCGGACCCTACAATCATTTATATTCATTAACATTATACTTATTACCTTCCATGTAAAGAATTACTGAAAAAATAATCACATCGCTTTGTGAGGTGGTGGTATACCGTACACACGAGCGATGTTATTATATCTCCCATGGATTAGAAAGTAAAAAACTTATATTTGATATCATGAATATATAATTAAAAATTAGTTAAAAATATCATATATATACTTTAATTCCATCATTACAACAATCTGTGAGAGGTGATGATGGAAAACGAATGTCATCGATTCACGATGCAGCAGAACTTTGTACGCATGAATGATTATTTTTTAACCCATTTGATAGAATATGAGATGGATTTAGGTTATTGCATTAGTATAATAAAAAATAATAATATAGGCAATAATTTTTTATCATATGATCATATTTGAATATGATTTGAAGGAGGTGGAATATGAAACAAAACTAAAACTCATAGTGAGAAATTTTACCTCTTCTTAGACCACCTCTTTAGGATTATACCTATAGTATTCTTAGAATGTACTTGTAATAAAATAGGTATTATATTATGAGGGGTGGAATTTGGGAAATAATTTGGGAAGTTATTTTCCAAACAATTTTTTTTAAGTTGTAAATAAAAAGGAGATGGGGTGACCTTTTATATGTGAGGTGAGTGTCACACTTGTAATTTTTAAAAATAAAAATGTGTACCCATGTTTTTTACAGGGCATAGGGAACAAAAATGGATAATTATATATAATTATAAATTTAAAGGTATAAATATCTTCATAAATTAGTTTTTTGAAAAACTTTATGTCATTTTGACCCATATATTTTTAGTTTAACCCTTAGTAAACCAATTTTCAACCTAAGCACGGTAATATATTTTTATTATTTCCGCTATTCATTATGGTAAAAAAATTAATTTGAACTTATTTTATAATATAAATTTTTATGATTCCGAATATTTAATACATTTTATGAAATTAAATTCACATAATTTTCAATATTTAATTTAAAATTAAACCTGTAGATGCGACAAAAAAGAAGGTTTTTAAGAAGTGTATTTTTCAAAGAAAAGATAATTTTATATTATCTCTATGAATAATAATAACTAATTAATAAATGTAAATTAATATTATAATATATAAATTTAATTTAAATAAATCCTCTTTATGGGTTGTTATAATTAATTAAAATTGAGAAAAATTATGACCTTTAAAATAGTTTTAAGAAAAATCCCATTTTTAAACCTAAAGAGAAACTTATACTAAAATAAAATATGAATTTGATTAAAAAGAAATTAAGTGGATTAAATATACCTAAATTATACTTATTTTTATTTAAATAATATTAAAAACATAATTTTACTTTTAAATTTCTTAATTTATTGAAAAGAAATGATATGTTTATAAAAATCAATATTTTTCACAATTCACTGGAAAATCGTTATTTTTTGAAAAATTCCAAAAATTCACCCAAAGTAAATTTTGATATGAATATTTAAAAAATGAATTTAATTTTATTAGATAATTTTTTTAAAAGTTCCAAAGATTAATTATAATATTTTTATCATGAAAACCAATAAAAATCATTTTTGAAGAGAACATATTTTTAGAGAATAAATTTACTTTACTAAAAATTGATTAATTGTTTACTTAACATGTATCAATAATTTATATTTAGTAGTACACACACAAAAATATATATATATATTTTTATATTTATATTTAATAAAATATTTAATACTATTCACACTCTCCAATTTAATGTCTATGTTATAACAGTTATATATATCATGAGGTGTTTAAGCTTAGTGTTGCATGCCAAAAACACTATCAAACATTGTTTTATTTTCTAAAATAATATGGTGTTATAGGTTCAAGAATAAAAAAATTAAATCTTATATAAAATAAATATTATTAATTGTATTGGAGTGATAATCAATTTACCAGTCAACTACATGGACTAAATCTTGATAATTCGGAAGACTTTCCTATCCATTATCATTTTCAAACCCAACGAGATCAACCTCTTATCAAATATGACCCTCAGAAATTGAATGTATAATTATAAGGACCCTGATTTATTACATTACATAATCTTGAATTTAGTCAAGAAATCACTTCCTTTCACATTTAGGATCTTTTCAATTTTACAGCTTTAGATAATTGGTACATAATACATTTATAACATTACACATTATTACAGTGTGGATACCATAAAAACAGTATTCATTTCTTGAAAAATATAAAACTTTTCAAATAAAACATGATTTTTTTGATAATTATAGAAAAATTTAAATTGGTTTCCTTCTTTGTCTTACAGATCCTTATAACCTGTTAAAATCATTTTAAAACATGGAATGAGCACAAAAATCTCATTAAGGGATATAAAAAAGAAGAAAAGTGCACATTAGTCCATGAATCTTTGTAACATATAAAAATATTTTAAAAAGACATACTTGTCACCCATATATACAAACTTTATGTAACATTATAATTCCACAAGATCCACACAAAACATAATAACATAAATAGAACCATAAAGGTATCTTGGGGAATTAATTACACATTCTTGTAACCCTCTTGACTACCTTATAATTTTTAACCCTCATGGCTACCTTACAATTTGTGTAACCATTGTTGTTACACTAGAAGTAACCATATAGAAAACCTCAAACCTACCCATAACCAATGCATTAGAGGGAGATATAAGTCCCACCCTTAATCATAAACAATTCCCAAGAACCAAAACATAATCATACAATATTAATAATTTCATAAAAACATTTCTTTTGAATTTTGTAAAACAGAATTTTAAGAGTATTTAAAAAGAAAAGCCCCTTAAAATATCATATAATTGAAGATAAACCAAATAGAGTGGATGGAATATGTATAAACTCTATAAATACACATAATTCAACATAATAAATCTTAATTCATCACACAAACAATTTAAATACCATAAAAATAATTAAGTATAAGGTTAACCCAAAGGATGGAAATCGAGTTAAGAATTCCCTTCCCTTGGGTTTTTCCTACTTCAAACTCATTTAAACCTACTGTATAATGGTTAAAAGAGTGTTATTAATATCTTACAAAAACATATTGATGTTTATAATACCTTATATGATCATTTCATTACATCATTTCACACTTTAAATATTTGTATTTTGTTCCTTGTATTGTTTTGGGTGTGTGCATTACATGGTTTCTGGGGGTACTGTAGCAGTACTGTAGTAGGGCACTGTAGAAGACTGTAGCAGCGGTGGAACTGTAGCAGCGGTGAAACTATAGAGGTGGGGGACTGTAGTAGGAAATGTAGCGGCATTTTTACTATAGCAGGTACTGTAGTTGCGTGGGTACTATAGCAGTATTGTTCACTGAGGGGCCCTTTGGGCCAAAAATTGGGCTTTCAGCCTTGTATTCAGGACACTTGGCCTTGGGCCTTCGGGATATGTTATGGGTCACCCTCTACCCAGTTAAAGTGGTCGTTTCCTTAAATAATAAATTGAGGCTTTGGCCCCAACCTTTGAAAAAAATCGATAAAAATGCTTTCATGACCAGTCTTGAAGAATATAAATGAAACTGAAATCACGTCATATGTGATGTGGGTAAATCGACACATCACAAATGGTGTTTTAATTTCTTGAATGAGTGGGAGAGGAGAAGAATATTGATGAGTAATTTTACATGAAAATTAGAACATATAGAATATAAAATATTATGGAGCTTTCATGCCTCTTGGATAAGAGGAGTGGAAGATATTATAAGAATAGAAAAGGAAATGAAAGTAAAACACATGAAAATGAAAGGAGATTCTTACCCATTGATCTCTTCTCCTTGAGATCCTCCTTAAGTTCTTTGGTTTTGTCCTTTCGATGAGACTAGAAGCTCTAGGACATGCGGAAAATCCGTGGAATTAGTATTAGTCTGAAATTAGTTAAGGATCAAGGCTTGGGAGGTGTGTGAGGAAGAGGGGAATGAGGGTGGTATTTATAGTGGAGGAGAGGAGGTATTTTTCATTATTTTAATCATTATTATAATATTTTTACTCAATACTATGAATAATCTTAATTCATGTGACCCCAAATAGTAAAACTGGCATGTAAGTTCAAACAAAGTGGTCTTACATCACTTATGATGTCATAAATAGTGTATTTAACTGAAAATTTGAATGTACGGTATTTTACCGTATTTCACTATTCATAAAAAATTCAAGAATTTCATAAACAAATCCCAAAAATTCACCCTAACTATTTTCTAACATGTAGACTTAAAAAATGAAATTCATTTTTTGAAAAACAAATCTAGATATTATTAATTTAATTTTTAAATAAAATCAAACTTAACATAGAAATTACCAATTTTAATTATATAACTGCTTTTATATGGCATTAAAAAATTAACCAAGATGTCATTATCTTAAATCCTTAAGAAAATAAAATAATAATACAATTTACTATTCATTAGGGTCATATTACTATTCATAAGGGTATGTTACTATTCACAAAAAAACAAGTTGGTTCCATCAGACTCCAAATAACATACTGAACAAATTGCAAATGACAATTCTTCAAAATTAAAAACATAGAATCAGAAAAAATAAATATGTTTAAAAGCTAGTTATAAATATCTACTCAAAACAATGTTTCATGCATTTCAATTTTTTTTTTGAAAACCTTGGGATGTTACATAATCCCCACCTTCTGAAAATTGTGTCCTCGCAATTTTATTTACTGATTAAACAAGTGAGGGTATTTTGGCCTCATAGCATTTTCAGACTCCCATCTTGCTTCTTTAACCATGTGGTTTTTCAAAAAAAAACTTTACATTGTGGATTACCTTATTCTGCAACACATGTTCCCATCGATCAAGAATCTGAAGTGGTTTCTCTTCATAAGAAAGGTTCTATTCTATCTGAACTACTTTTGTGCTCTAGATATGAGATGAATCTGGCACATACTTCCCCAACATCAAAACATGAAAAACATTATGTACCTGAGATAAAATCGGAGGCAAAGCTACTTGGTATGAAACTAGTCCAACTTTCTCTAGGATTTCAAAAGGACTAATGAACTGCAGACTTAGATCCCCTTTATTACCAAAATGCATCACACTTTTCCAAGGAGAAACTTTAAGGAAAACATGGTCACCTTCCTCAAGAGAGAAGTGTTTCCTTCTATTATCTGCATAACTTTTATTCCTACTCTGAGTTGTCCTCATGTGTTGTTGGATCATCTTTACTTTCTCATCCACTTCCTCTACTAATTCTGGCCCCATCAACTTTCTTTCATCAACTTCATCCCAAAAATTTAGAGTTCAACAGTGCTTCCCATACAATTACTCAAAAGGTTTGATATGTATACTAGAATGAAAACTATTTTTATAAGAAAACACAACTAAAGAAATATGTTGATCCCAAATTCCATGGTAGTCCATTGAACAAGATCGAAGAATATCCTCTAATGTCTGAATCGTTCATTCTGACTACCCATATGATTGAGGATGAAAAGTTGTACTGAAATTTAATTCTATTCCCAATGACTTTTGAAGGCCCTTTCAAAAGTTATAAGTGAACCTGGGATCCTGATCAAATACAATGGAAAGAGGAACTCCATGTAACTTGAAAATATCTTTGACGTACAGTCGAGAAATCTGGTCCAAAGACATTTTATCTTGAATAGAAATAAAATGTGTAGATTTAGTCAGCTGATCAACAACAACCCAAATTGTGTTGTTACTTCGAGAATTATTAGGTAGTCCCACCAAAAAGTCCATGGATACATTCTCCCATTTACACTCTAGCACAGGAAGAGGCTAAAGCATCCCCTTCGGTAAATATCTCTCTTCTTTAACCTGTTGACATGTCAAACATTTAATGGTAAAATCAACAATATATCTTTTCATTCCATCCCATCAATAAAACTTCTAAAGGTCTATGTATATCTTAGAACTACATGGATGAAAGAAAAATGGATAACTATGAGCTTCACACAATAAATATTTCTTCAGCTGGGAAACACAAGGCACCCACAACCTTTTTTCAAATATTAACACACAATTTTAATCAAGGTTAAATTCTGGAAACTTACCCATTTTAACCAATTCTACATTTTTCTATATATTATAGTCTTCCTTATGTACTTTCTTAATTCTATTTTATAATAATGAGTTCACTAAAACCTGAAACAAAATATATTTATTTCATACACCAACAACTTTTAATCCAAAATTCATCCATTCATTAATCAAGGGATCATGTTTCAAATGTAACATAGTTAATGATGCATGATGTCCCCAACTCAATGCATCTGCCACTTTGTTTGATTTTCCTGGATGGTAATTGATCGTGCATTTATAATCCTTTATCATTTAAATACATATTATCTACCTCATGTTTAATTTTTTCTGAGTGAATATATACTTCAGACTTTTATGGTTAGTATAAATTTGAAATTTGGATCCGTATAAATGATGCCTCCAAATTTTCAAAGAAAAAAACCATAGCTGCCAATTATAAATCATGTGTGTGATAATTTAACTCATGATGTTTTAGTTGTCTTGAAGAATAAGTAATTAACTAATTATTCTTCATCAAAACACAACAATTTCCCTTCAAAGAATAATCATTGTAGATGACAAACTCACCATTTTGAAAAGAAAATGCCAAAACTAGAGCATTCACCAATCTCTTCTTCAGTTCCTGAAAACAAACATCACATTATTCTATCCAAATAAATTTAACCCCTTTTTCATTAACTTGGTTAGTGGGCTAGATACCAATGAAAAGTTTTTAAAAAACCTTCAATAATAAACTACTAATCCAATAAAACTAAAAATCTCTGTAAAATTTATGGGTCTTGTCCATTCCTCAACCACTCTTGTTTTGGTAGGATCAATTGTTATTGAATTCTTATTTACAATGTTCCCATGAAAATAAATTTTTTGTAACCAAAAATCACACATGCTGAATTTTCCATGCAGTTTCTTTTCCTTTATGTTTTGAAAAAAACCCTTAGATTTTTTTCATTCTCTTCTTTACTCTTAGAAAATACTATAATGTCATCAATAAACACACCCAAAAACTTATCCAAGAACTCATGAAATATTATATTCACAAGATTTTTGAATATAACAGGTGCATTAGTTAACCCAAATGGCATAATAACAAATTCATAATTCCCATATCTAGTGTGAAATTCTATTTTTGGGATGTCATCCTCCTTCACCTTCAGCTGATGGTATCCAGATCTCAATTCAATCTTAGAAAAGTACTGAGATCCTTGGAGCTGATCAAACAAGTCATCTATATGAGGCAAAGGATACTTGTTTTTAATAGTGATGTTATTCAAATCTTTATAATCAATGCAAAGTTTCATGGAACCATATTTATTTTTAACGAACAAAATAGGATCACCCCGTGGTGAAGTGCTAGAATGAATGAAGCCTGTATCAAGAAAATCCTAAAACTGATTTTTCAATTCAAGAAGTTCTATTTGATCCAAATGATATGGTGGTTTTGAAATTTTCTTAGAATTAGGAACTAATTCAATTGTGAATTCGACTTCTTGATCAGGTATGACACTGGGTAACTCATCAGTAAAAACATCAAGGTATTCATTTACCACTAGCATATCATTTCCCTTCTTTTTAATAATATGAGAAAAATAACATTCATTTCCATATTTTAATATTTTCTCAGATTCCTGATATATTATCAATTGTATGAGTTCTTTCTTATATATAAACTAAAACCCTTTCTTAAAAACAACTTCTTTAGCTCTGCAGTCAATCTTAGCATGATAAACAAAAAGTCAATCCATTCCGAGAATAACATCAAACTCGAATAAGGGAAAAACAAAAAGGTTTGCAGGTAAATTATTTCCACAGACAACAATAGAAATATTATTATAATTCCTCTTTGCTATAATATTTCCCCCAGGTGTTTTAACAATAAGTTCCAATCTTATTTGTTGAGGTGATATTTCCAATTTACTAGAAAATTTCTTAGAAATAAAGAAATGTGTAGACCCTGTAATGAAAAAAACCTTAGTAAAATCTGAGTAAATAGGCAAATACCTGATACAAATTCATTGGATGGCACGATATCTACTGATGTAGTTGCAAAGGATCTCACTACACCTTTCTTCTTATATTTTGGCTTCTTTGCATCATTTGGATCTCTCTTTGGGTAGGAATTTTTATAATGACCCATCTCACCACATTTAAAACATTTAACTGTTTTTTTATCAGGATTAGTCTTAAGATCATTTTTATTACAATATTGGGCCATATGTCCAAACATACCACACAAAATCACTTCCTAGTTTTAGTAATACATTCCCCTGGGTGCTTTTGGGCACACTTCTCACAAACTGGAAAATAGATTTTCTTACCATCAGATTTATTTAGTTAATTCTTACCCATCACTTACCATCTAGATATCTTCTTCTCCTTGTTTCCAAAATACATATGATCATTAGAAAACTCCATCTCTAACCTCTTAGAACATTGGAAAATTTTCTCTTAACTTTGGAATCCACAGGAGGAAAACACCCTTCAATACCTTGGCTTCAATCCTGAGTAAAATAGGTTGATTTTTCTATAAAGATCCAAAATAAGATTTGGAGCATATCTCACTAGTTAGGTGAATTTATCTTCAAAAAAAGTCACTTAATATTCCACTTTTTTCTTCAATTCAAGTAATTTATTCTCTATCCTAAGTCACACCCCCTTAGGAAAATATTTTTCAAGGAAAATACTTTTAAATTCATCCCACTCAAAGCCATAAATATCTTCTCTATCCCTGATATTATTTACCATTAACCATCACTGATCAGATTCACCTTCAAAACGATAAATTTAAAAACTTACCTTTTGATTATATAAATATCCCATAACATCGAATATCTTTTCAAGGGCTTTAATCCATCCTTCTGCCGCTACTGAGTCTGAAGATCCATTGAAAGCAGGAGGGTGTTGTCTCATAAAATGTTCCACTATTGTCATGTTCTATTATGGTACCTCTGGTTATTCTCTTGCATGGATTCCACCACCATTAATTTCCTATATTAGCTGATCCATTACTATCACAAACTTCTCAGTTCCTATCCCTACCATACCGGTATGCAGATTTAGAAGGATATCATTCTGTCGTTGCCTCTCCTCTTCAGCTTCCCTATTCCTTCTGTAGACAACCATTATGAACAAACATATATTATTCTAAGAAACATGTTAATATTTAAATTATATAACATTTCAAATTAATCATAGAGTAAAAATAATTTATTTTATTCTATTAACATCAACCTAACCCCTAAAGTTTTCTAAACTATCATCTGATACCAACTATAAGGACTCGGCCTTATTACATTACATAATCATGAATTTAGTCTAGAAATAACTTCATTTAACATTGAGGATCATTTCAAGTTTATATATTTAGATAATTGGTACATAATTCATTCATAACATTACACATTATTATAGATTGGATACCATAAAAGTAGTATTCATTTCTTGAAAAATATAAAACTTTTCAAATAAAACAATATTTCTTTGACAATTCTAGAAACATTTAACTTGGATTAATTCTTTGTATTACACATCCTTATAACCTATTAAAATCATTTTAAAACTTGGGATGATAAAAAAAATCTGATTAATGGATATGAAAAAGAATGAAAGAGCACATTAGTCCTTGAATACTTGTAATTTATGAAAACATTTTCAAAAGACGTACTTATCACCCATATATACTAACTTTGTGAAACATGATAATTCCACAAGATCCACACAAAACATCAGAACATAAGTAGAACCATAAAGTTATCTTGGGGAATTACTTACACAATTATGTAACTCTCTCGGCTACCTTATAATTTATAACCCTCACAGATACCTTACAATTTGAATAACTATCGTAATTACACTAGGAGTGACCATACAACCGACGTCCAACCTATACATACCCAATTAATTGAAGGGAGATATAAGTACCACCATTCATTATAAAAAATTCCCAAGAACCATAACATAATCATACAACTTGAATAATTTTATAAAAACATTACTTTTGAATTTTGTAAAATATAATTTAAAAATAGGATTTAAAAGTAAAATCCCATTAAAAATATCATATAATTGAAATGAAACTTAATAGAGTGGATGTAATATGTATAAACTCGGTAAATAAACATAATTTAACATAATATTATAATAATTTATCACACAAAAAAGTTAAATACCACACAAAAAATGAAGTATAAGGTTAACCCAAAGGATGGAAATCGGGTTAAGAATTCCCTTACCACGGGTTTTTCTTACTTTAAAATCATTTAAACCTCCTGTATAATAGTTAAAATAGTGTTATTAATATCTTAAATAAATAGATTTATTTTTATAATACCTTATATGATCATTTAATTACATAATTTCATTACATCATTTCACCCTTTAATTGTTTGTATTTTTTTCCTTTCATTGTTTTGAGTGCGTTCTTTACATGGTTCCCATGATCAGTTCATGAGGGATATTATTTTCTATTGGAAGTGAAACTCTAGAATTGGAATTGAATGGTATTTAAATATTTAAATAACCATAAATTATACCATTTATCATTTTGAATTATGATATGAGGAAGAATCATAAGTTAAAACATTATTGATATTTATTTAGGTCATTTTGGCGATTCTTCGATCGTAAAGAACTAATTTGTTTTATAAATTAATAACCTATGTATAAAATGATTCCAAAACCTTATATAAGATATAATACAAAAATTATAATCTGGTTCAACTATATAAATGGTTTCATGACTAGTATTGAATAATGTAAATGAAATTGAAATCAAATCATCCGAGATGTTGGTAAATCGGCACATCACGGACGGTGTTTTAATTTCTTGAATGAGTGGGAGAGGAGAAGAAGATTGATGAGGAATTTTACATGAGCATGAGAACATACATAATATACAAGATTCTGGATCTTTCATGCCTCTTGGATAAGATTAGGGGAATAGAGTATAAGAAAAGAAAAGGAAATGAAAGGAAAACATGTGAAAATGAAAGGAGATTCTTACCCATTGATCTCTTCTCCTTGAGATCCTCCCTAAGATCTTTGGTTTTGTCCTTTTGATGATACCAATATCTCTAGGACGTGGGGAATATCGTTGGGATGAGTATTGGGCATAACTTAGGTAAGTCTTGGGTCTTGAGAGGTGTGGCGGGAATAGGGGAATGAGGGCGGTATTTATAGTGGAGGAGAGGAGGTATTTTTCATTATTTTAATCGTTATTATAATATTTTTTCTCAAGACTATGAATAATCATAATTCATGTGACCCAAAATAGTAATAATGTCATGTGAGTTCAAACCCAGTTCTCTTACATCACTTATGATGTCATAAATAGTGTATTTAACTGATAATTTGAATATACGGTATTTTACCGTATTTCACTATTCATAAAAAATTCAAGAATTTCAAAAAAATCCCAAAAAATCACCCTAACAATTTTTCGATGTGAAAAATTCGAAAATGAACTCCATTTTTTTAAAATAATTTTCTTAATATTATTAATTTAATTTTTAAATAAAATCATACTTATTTCCGAAATTACCAATTTTAATTCTATAATTGCATTTATATCTCATTAAAAAATAACCAAGATGTCATTATCTTAAAGACTTAAGAAAATAAAGTAATAATACAATTTACTATTCATTAGGGTCATATTTCTATTAATAATAGTATGTTATTATTGACCAAAAAAACAATTTGGTTCCATCATACTCCAAATAACTTACTGAACACAATTGTAGATGACTATTTTTCAAAATTCAAAACAAAGAAGAAAAAAATATGTTTAAAGGCTAGTTATAAATATGTACTTAAAACAATGTTTCATGCATTTAAATTTTTTTTTGAAAACCTTGGTATTTTACAAAAAATGTGTAATAAAATGTAGAGAATTAATTCTCAGGTTTCATATTTGATATTAGAACTAAAAATCATTAAAACTTGTGAGGCACTCATCCCCACGTAGATTGTCCCTTCCTTAACCATATGTAGAGAGTCCAATCTCCCCCAAACCTCTCAGGAAAATATTGAAGAACCATACTGAGAATCTAAGAGACCTTAGAAACATCAATGAATTTTTATGTGTGCTTAAATTAAGATTTTTTTATTCATAAGAAGGTAATTTTATATCATGGATTGAGCATCCTGAATATTTCTCTATCTTTGATTTCCCAGAACCAAAAATCATAGAACCATTTGGAAAAATATTGAACTTTGATTATGTACCAACCCCTAACACTTAAATAGAAAATTTTGTGGTTGAAAGATATTTTCATAAGGAACCAATTATTTCTAAACATGTTGTTTATGAAACTTATTTGGATTTCAATTTCCAATATACATTCATAAATTTCAACCAACCCAATCTCAAACTCAAGGTCTATCCTATGTCTCTCAAGTATTCCTTTATAAGGGACAACAAAAAACATTGGATTTTAATTTTATACTCTTAAATATAATGATGAGAAAATTATCCTCGATTTCCTAATAAATATTATTAAATTAATTAGATGGGCCCTTTTCAATATTCTTTATATTAACCCATACCATGGGACCTATATGATTGTTCTTGAATCAATTTAAAAAAAATTCCACCAATCCCAATAGAGAATAAATAATAATCTAAATGAAGTTGTGAAAAAATATAATATTTAAAATGTTGAAATTTTTTATTGGGTAATTTAGAGGGGTCTATTTTAATCTAATGAATTTAAACTAAGCAATTTTTGGGTGGAAACCCAGCTTTTTTTGTTTTGTTTTTGTTTTTTGTTACAAAAGATGTGTTTGTTTTTAATCTATCTTTTTGTTTTTGATTATTTGTTTAGTTAAGGGAACTATATGGGGTATCTATGATGCTCTGAGGTTTCTTTTATATGATATTTATCTATTAAAGAAGTTATGGATTTTTAATGGAACTGAATTCCATCAAGGATTCAAATCTCGATCATAAATCAACCATGTGGAGTCTACATGTGACATAAACCCAATGTGATCAATTGATTACTATTGGTTAGTCATATTCAAACCTGGTGATATTATTCCATGATTTTATTTTAAATCTCATTCTTGTACTTTTCCCCCAATTTCATTATAATTCTAAACTCTCTTTTCCCTAATCATTCATCATTGAGGGAAGTACAATTTTATATTGGGGGAGTGAAAGTCTGAAATTTTTTTGAAAAAAAAAAGCAGAAAAAAAAATTGGGATTTTATGGAAATTTTGATTATATTTTACTTTATTATTACAATTTAAATTATAAAACATAAAAACTGAATATACATTTATTTTTAAATCCTTTATTTTAATATTTATTCATGTTTAGGTGCATGGGAATAATTGTTTTTTGTATAGTTTTCTAATGTTATTTCTAACTATCTACCTATTCATCTATTTAATAAAGATGCCACATTTCACATCCATTGGATTTTGGGTTTATGTTTGAGTTATTTAGATACATTTTTTATCACATAGGGTTTAGGATCACTTTAAGTTTAATTTTAATATTCAAAAAAATTAAAAATATAAACAATAAAATTGACCACATAGATCAATGTTTTGTCCCATTGTGTGGAAATCAACACTTGGGGATAGCGAATCCAAATTTTTCTTACCTAGAGTTAGTATTTACATATCTTTTATAGATCATATAATTAACATAATTTTTATCATTTGACAGTTGAGGATCAAGACTCTATAAATTTCTTTGACGAAGTAAGCCTTTTCATCTCTATTATGGTTCTAAAAAATTCAAAAGGAAAAATATATAAAGAAAAAATAGGAAAAAATGGGAAAAATAGGAAAAATAGGATAATCATCTTAAGGTTTAATGTGATTTTCACCTAAAACTTACATTTATTTTACCCTTCAATAAGAAAATGATCCTTATGCCTTTTAGGATGCACAACACATCTTTATGCTTAATCAGATTTGGATAAAGGATAATGGTGAATTTGTACCAAGTAATGGGATTAGGTTTTGCTTATTCTTGTGTGCTTTTACTTTTTTAATGTATTTTTATTGGATTCATGAGTTTTTATGTGAGTTGATTATGTTAATCATTGTATGTTAAAACATGTTTGTAAAAGTGGATTGAATTTTGACCTTAAGTAGTTTTCTAGGGACTGAAAAATATCATGTTCGGGGTGTTATTGGCCACTTAAATTATATAATTTTCATTACATGATGATTAATTTTCATGTTATTCATAGTCCATAAAACCCCTGGTTAATTTATTTTATAATTTCAACATCATTTCTCATCATGTGTGCAATTCATGTTTAAAATGTATTAATCTTGGACCATTTTTTCATCATCTTGTGGAACAATATATATTAATTATTTTAATTTTAAATTTTAGGATCATAAATTTCATTATCTCTAGAACATTTTTTCTTCTTTTAAAAATTAGGGATTCACAAATAATGATGATCATATCTGGCCTCCAATACAAATATTTTTGGGAAAATTATATTTTACCTAATTCTATTAAAATGGATGTGGAGCCTATATAAGAAGTAAAATGATGCTGAAACTTTAACTAAGTATTGAGTCTATCATGGAAAAAAATTCATTAAACTAGAACCATGGATAATGCAGTCATTTTTAGGGAGATACATGTGTCCCAATATAAAGGATATGTCCAAAAAATCCATCTCACCATTTTGGGCTTAACTCATAAATAGTTGATCCAATTGAGATAAAAAATTTACATAATTTATATGAATTTAATATTTATATATTTTATTTCTACAACTAATACCAATTTTGTTTACATAATATTCATTCTTTTATATCAATGAGGAGATATAAAATTCTTTCATTGTGCCTTGGAAATGATGCGAAGTAAATTCTCTACACCTTTCCACCAACTTTTGACAAAACCTATTGAATGGTTTGAATTTTATTGTGGTTGATCGACCAAAGGGAATCCAATTGTCTATGTAAGTGGTATTTTAGGATGAAAATGAAAGTATTTTGTTGCTTATTCTTCATGTAATGTTATGCTTCAATTTTCTCATTTTCGTTGTCTTCTCCAATTGTAAGTTATTTGAACTCACTCTATATTTCTATATAAAATTTATTTTTCCTCCATTTTATGTCCTTTTTCTTAACACATGTATATTTTTTAAAGTTTAAATGTATTCACACAAAAAAGTGTAAATTTATTTTTACAATGATGGATTTTTTTTTATTTCATTGTTTTTATCTTCTTCAATTCTTTGCCTTTAATCAAACTCCCATCATCCGTCAAGAGAATTTACTCAATATAAGGCTAAAAATTTTATATTTTAACTCTAGAGTGTCTAATGGGGATATATTTTATGTTATTTGATGTGATTTAATATTTAAATCAATTCATTTTTTAAGATTTCCATTCGATAAATTATTTTCTTCTCCGTCTTCACTAATTTTAACAACAAAACATTTTGAGTGATATTATGATCCAATTACTCAAAGTTATAATTAAAGTGATACTCTAATTGAATTAGTGATTATACTAATAATTTAATAGGAATTTAATTGTAGAATTATGTTGGAGAATAAATTCATTTTTTGGAAACTTATTGAGTTACTGAGTTGAAAATTCATAAGAAGTCAAATTCATACAATCTATTTCTAAGAACCTACAAGGATTGACCCAGTGTCGTTAATTATTTTAGTTTTAGTATTTGCGTGTGTTCATTTATTCAAACTAAATCATTAGTTCTTTAAATCAAACCAATCCAATTATTTGTTCACTTCATATCCAAACCCTCCAAAAAATATAAGTGTCTTAAGGTCACTTTTGGTCCCTATGGATTCGCCCCTACATGTACTACAACAACCACTTCTAGTTGTAGGGTAAATTTTGGTGAGAATAGTAACTCATTTATTTCTATGTTTAAATCCTATGTTTATTTCTTAAGTATGATTTCCATTTGTTTCAAACCTATGCATGTAAATTTTATGATAGGTGCACCTAGACATCACTCTAATGAATTGGGTAATGTTTATATTTCATGAGATGATACTTATGAGATTATAGAGTAATCACAATCCTTGATGGGACTCTTTCCACCATGTTATATTTGTTAGTAGGGAGCCTTGACTTATGATTATGTCATATTTAATGTTGTTTCCATATTCATATTTTTTTTATTATCTTATGATGACATCTTCTTTATATCATGTTTTCATATGATTATTCTTGAGCCCTTTCTTTTATGATATCATGTTATGTATTTTGACACATATGTTATGCTTTATTGTCATGATTATTCCCTTACTCGGCTTTATATCTCACACCTTTTCTTAATGTATTCCCCAAATTATCCTATGAATTTTTAGAATCTCAAATGGATTTAGGAGCTCATTATTGAGATTAAAATAAATATTTTTTATTTTAGTTTCATATCAATGATTTATGTACCTGGTCTTCCAATGAAACATATATTTTTTATCCTTAGTTTGTGTATATTTGATAATTATGTTAAAAATCAGATAATAATTAGGGTAAGAGTTTCTTCTCATAATAAACTTAGTCCTAATATTGATAGTTTTTCTATCTATTTGAGCAAATTTTCTATCGTTATATGGTATTAAAACACACATTATATATTTCCTTATAAAGGGTGTTAATAATAATTATTTCATTTATATACTATCATTTGTTGATATAAAATGTGATCACCTTATTCCATGTAATTTTAATATAAGTGTAGAGAACCAATTCTTTAAAATTATCTAAAAGAACAGTAATATGATTTGTATAAATAAATTTCCTATAAACATAAACCTGGGATACAATAATCATACTAACAGAAGTATTTCATTAATAATTCAATATATATTCATCAAGGTGATGATTTAATATCCTTAGAAAATATTCTTGGTATATAGGAGTGGGTTGAACAAAAAATAAATACAACACTCTTAGTTATTGAGTGGATGGTTATTGTTCCTCAATCCAAATTATATTCAAAACTCACTTCCATAGTTGTGGTTGCATGGGAATTCCCTTTTCTTGGAAGTTTCTGGTCCCTATCATCCTTATTAGACCTTGGATTTTGGAATTAACTTAGATAATTTATAAGTAGCCAATATTTAAGATAGTGAATTTTCATGGGTACTTTTGGATGAACACTTTTTCCTTTATATATGTCCATTGATCTCTTTATTTTTCCTCATAATTGTTTTTCTATATACCCTCCTTTACCATATATAAAACATCTTCTCATTCCTTTGAAACATTCCCTTGGGTTCTTCTTCCCACATTTTTTGAATAAAGGAAATTGAATATTCTTTGATTCGTCATATCATCACCTGAACTTTCATGAGAATCTATCAATATCTTATTCGGGTTGTTTTAAAACTTATATAATTTCAAATAATTAGTCATAATTCTTGATATTTGGTTTAGAATAATCATAAGTTTTCTCACTCTAGGTCATATAACATTAGGTTTATTTTTGAGAGAGTATTTACATTGTCAATGTAACTCATAATCAACTTGATTCCTTCGGGTTTAATCCATTAACAAAACAAAAAGGGGTTAACATGAGCGATGAAAAATTAATAACATGATATAATTATCATAAATTATCACAATAAAAACTCAACATTGAAATGTATTAATCTTGAAAACCATAAAATTATATTTTAGTTTAACCTAAATCACTCTCGATTCAATCTAGATTTCTTTAGATTGGGTTCTCTCATACTTATTATCCTAAATCCTTAACATGTTAAATAATTTATAATGGATGACAAATAGAATGTGATTAATCAAAGAATATCCCCTAAGAGTGATAAACTAACTATATAATTGGCCCTATTTTTTGTGCACTATGTGATAATTGAGTTAAAACCAACATTCCCTTTTCAGGGTTATTACCCCAAGGTATATTTTTTCCAAATCCTCCATCCAATTATAATATCTAAATAGGGATATTATTTCCAGGAAAACCACACAATCTATACTTCACCGTAATTTCAAGATTTTACCCTATAATTAGACTTACACCTTATAATTATCCCTACTATTTTCACTAAAGTTCTCTAAACTAATACCCAAAATAACTAAAAATCCATCTAATACCAATTAAATTGACCCAATCTAAACATAACATAAATGATACAATAATTTCATGATTTATATAATATATTTCATAGAAAAATTTTCAAACCAAGTTCCTAAAGGTTTGGTGTCTTAAATACTATCTATGTAAACATCTTATTTTATAAATCTTGTGAACATTTCTATATAATTGTTCTCCTAAAAAAACTTTTTTTAGACATATCACATGATATAATAATATTTATAACTAAGGAAATAGAAATATAAGAAATGGGTGAGCTTAGATACTCAGTACAGGAAAAATATATCATAATTTATAAGATCATAGACATGAAGGAGAATGTTAGGAAGGGATAAATATCTTAGTAAAAGATCACGATATCATATATGATAATCATAAAAAATGTTATAGAAATATAAAATCATAAAAATATCATTAATTAAGCTTAAAATTTATGAAATGGCTCAAAATATATCTCAATAATTATAAATCATATTATCATGACATAAGAGTGAGGAATACTCTTAAAATAAGGTGTAATCATGAAAACATGGAATATCTTGAAAATGAAAAATAATATTTTAATTGTGGAATAACTTGATAAAAACTTGGGAATGTGTTAAAACCCTAATCATAGGAAAAACTTTCTATGAAAACCCAGTATTCCCAAACCTATGTGAAAAAACTCATTATGTCCATGCTTGAAAATGTGAGCAAAGTCATTATGCCCTAACCTATGTGAATTAACTCATTATGTACACAACAAACTATATAATAAGATATAAAATTAAAACAATGTATTAGAGTGTGATATAGGACCTCACCCATCATCATCCTTATATATGTGTGCCACTTAAAATCAATCATCACCATGTCTTAAAAACCAATGGAAAAGAATGGGTTTCTTAAACTTTACAAAAACATCAAACAACATGAACATATGAAATCATTGGATATAAAAAATATAATTTTCTAAAAGGAATACTATAATAATAAAATATATTGGGTGATAAAAATGTCACTTCATGATATAAAAACCTTGTAGGAAAAATAGAAGTAAAAAATACAAATGTTTTCACAAAAAAAAATTAATCATTTTTATAAAACATAAAGTGAAAATTAATTTCAAAATCATTTTTGAGAAGTAAAATAGAAGAATTTTTAAAACCATGTTATATATAGTTCAATATAAAGGATCCTTGGCACATGAAACTCATCCCAGTTGGTGAGGACTCTCCAAGTTCATCCACGAGACTCAGGTTCGAATCTGGGTGGAGGCATATTTCTAGGGTATTCTAGGAGGTATTCTTCGGTACTGTAGAAGCCAGAACTATTCATCTTCAAGCCACCGATTTGGGATTGGAGTCCTTAAGGACTTCAGGCCACCCATGGACTTTGGGCCAGTTAAGGATTTTAGGTCACCTCAAGGACTTCAGGACACCTCATTCAGATCATGCAGTGCAAATGCAACCAGACTGACCAAAGGAACTAGCTTCAGATGAGGACTTAGAGTAGGTGATTTCATCAGAAGAAACCTATATGGATATAGAATAATTAGAGGGTGTGAATATTTCTATTGGGACCAGGCCTATGAACCTTTTTACATGTATTTTTGAACTGAACAAGCAATGTAAAGGTGGGAAGTTGACTTCACGATCTAGATGTTAGGGAGGGGCATTTCTAAGTAGTCAGGTCTGCGATGAATTCTTCGAAGGCATTCGGGTCATGTAATCTACTAATATTATGGGCCTTGTAAGGGTTCCAACACATCCCTTCAAATGAGGGTTATCAAAAATCAATAAAAAATTCCTTTGGGCCATTCAGGAAAAAGAAAGGATCCTTGAAAAGTAAAAAATCATGCTAAAAATCCGTAGTGGTAAATAATGAAAATAAATTCATTTATTAAGTTTTTTATGTCATTTTAAAGAAAAACTCGCATAGGAGAAACATTGGAAGACCTTAATTTCATAAAATAGATAAATTAAAATATTAATAATATAAAATAAAAAAAAACATACATGGATTTATTGAAAGAAAATAATTTCGATAGGAAAAAATTAGACATGGAAGAAAATATATGTTGGTAAAAATGGGATTTATTAATACCAATGTTAAACTTTTATTTTGAAAAAAAATCATAAAATAAGTGGTTGTTGATAATGATAAGTGGTTTAACTAGATACAAATAGGATATACCATGTAAAATAGGTGAATGTAAGTATCGAACAATTATTAAAAATTATATTCAAGTAAGAAATACTATGATTGAGTAGATGAAACCATTATGGTATTAGCAACATAATAACCAAAGGATCATGAGAGGAAGATCGTGAAATGGAAATTGAAATATCATTAAATGGAATATATTTTTATATGTGAATGAAATAGGTCAGTGAAGACACTATATAAAAGGAATTATAGTGTGCAATATCAAGTATATTCCATATATTTAAAAATGAGACAAAGAAACCATTACCTTGTTCCTGATTCACTCTATGCATGGACCTAACTTTCTAAATAATCAAATTTAAGTTTATTAGATAAATTATTAGGAATATTGAAATATATATTTAATTTAATAAGAACCATTTATTATTTGATGTTATTTATTGATTATAAGTTTTTTTCTTATTTTTGTGAGAAAATTGATTCAGTGTTGGCTTATTTTAGTAATTTTAGCGACCAAATATGTTATTTTAATAATAAGTTAAATAATTAATATAAAATTTACAAAAAAATTACAATAATGATTTAATTATTAAATTTTTATAATATCAGTATTTAATTTATCATATTCATCCATGATATATTTGAATAGAATTATTCAAGTAGGTGGTTAGACTGACCAAATATAAACATAGCATAATTAATTGATGATTATGGTTATAAAAATGGTTTATTTTGGAATAATATAATTATTATAAAATAATAATGATATTATTTTTATATTTTTAATTTTTTGAATCACATTTTAAGATATTTTAATAAATAATAAATAAACATGATGAAATATGATACATGGTACTTCGTGGAGGTGGTAGTTTTCACAATGCATGGTTGATGTTTTTATATCCCAAGGAATGAGATGGAGTGAAGGTGGTTTAAATTTATCTCTTAATAATCATTATTTTATTATATATATCAAATTTATTCTTCAATTATATCCTTGTAACTGGTGAATAGAGGCTGGGGTAAAAAATAGAATACAACGCTTCGTGAGGGCGATAGTCTGCACAAACACATGATCGATGTTCTTTTCTTTTTTGTAACTAGATGGTAATAAATAAATAATTTTTATTTAATTAATATAATAACACTTAATTATACTAATAATATTGATATAATTATATTAATATAGATATGGTAGGTTTAGAATATAAAGAATAAGAAGAAGTGGATATGGATTAAGTAATACTCACTATGGGACCATGAAATTTCCATTGAATTTATCCCTAAAAATGAAGGACTTAGGATAACTTATGGTGACCAAGGTATTTAAGTAATAAAAGGGGATTATAGGAGAGTATAAATGAGAATGGTTTCAATGAAATTTAAAAGATTGTTTTTAACATTTAGAGGGTGGAAGTGATCCCCTTTTATAAGTGAAGCTAAGGGAACTTTTATGAACACCCATTATTTTTCAATAATGGAATGAAAATATTCAAAGGTAAGTGCCTCCAAAAGTGATAAATAATATATTTTTGGGTTTAATAAGGTCATTAAATACTCAAAAATAAATTTTCAAATATTTTTTAAACATTTTTCAAGTCATTTACTATTAGGATTTTATATTTTACCAATTTTATTTTTTTCACCTATCCAACTACTTTTTAACTAAGTAATATATGTTTTACAAAAAAACATAAAATAACCCTTAATAAATAATTTTGGTTTTATGAAACTAATTTAAACCTATATTTAACCCAATTAAATTTCTACGTAATAGAAAATTAACTATTAAACTAAAACATTTAATATGAATACAAACTATTTTGTAGAAATATTGTTTTCTATTAAGTGTTTTTTCCTATTTAGTATTCATTACCAATTCAATGAGTGATAATATATTTATAAATAGGATTAAAATTTATATTACTTTAATTTTTAGGGGAATATTATGTTATTTTATTTGATAAAAATTGCATGATATTGATAAAATAATTATTTGGAAATATTAGTTTTACCATTGCCATAGTCATTAACCTTAATCATAGTAATAATATATTTATACCCAAAAATAAAATTGAACTTATTAAATAATATGAAAAAATTTATCTAAAATAATAAAATAGTTTTATAAAATAAAATTTCTAAAGATTTCATAAGTTAATTTCAATATTAGAGCACAGAATGATGTTTAAAAATATATAGTTTTACTCATTAAATAAATATCTAATCAATTAAAGGGTTTTATAAACTTATAAATCTTTCTCATATATTTATAATCAAATAATTTACATTTATTATAAAAATTGTATTTTACACTATTCAATTAAAAAACTTATTTCAAAAAAATCCCACAAATTCATCAAATGATATTTAGATATGATAAATTAAAAAATAAAATTAATTTTATAAAATTATTATTTTAAAATTTATAAATTTATATTTTATATGAAAATAAAATATATAAAGAAAAATAGTTTTAATTGAAAATCACCTTTTAAAACATTAAGTGTTCTTAATCTTATACTGTATGAATTTAAAGTTGAATACAATATTTTTTTTTATTATAGGTTTTATTGTTCTTAAATTTATTAATAATATTCTTATAATATGTCACAACTGTTTCTATTTTAGTGTTTTCTATTATACAATCTATCAAACATAGTATTAATTTAGAAAAATATATTCTAAAATCTAGGGGTGTTATAAATTCCTTCTAGAAAAAATTTACAATGTACGTCCATACTTACCTCCATGTGTGTTATGAAATACTTATACTACAAAAAGACTTTTTTTTCTTTTAAAAATATCAGCACTATATTTTACTTTATTAAAGAAAGAACTATAAAAAATGCTACTTCAGTTGAACATAAAAGCAAAACTTTAGGTAATGGTACCACTTTTTGGGTCCTAAGGCACCCTGAGGTGTGGTAAATCATGGTATATTTTAATTTAACTATTTTATTTAATGGATATTTTCCCCACATTGGTAGAAAATGTGTTCTTACATTTTCTTAAGTTATTTTCTCAAAACCTCATTGAATTTCCTTAAGTATATATATTGAATGAAACATGAAAGGAACATGAGAATTTTTACTTAGTTCCCCCGCATTAGGATACTCTAAAGAGTATGAAATCTGTAGTGTGATGATGTGCCAAAATATACTACTTCACTAGATCAATGAATGAAATATGGTTGTGATCACTCTACACCAAGGATCGTAACCTTTATAAGGTTTTAAGGATCGATCACTTCTTTCCCAAGGCTAAGCACATTTATTCCTATTTTTTCACTGATCAAGAGAAGAAAAAATCGTTTATAGATATGTAGGTATATTCCTCACCATCAAAAAAGTTTTTCTTCTTACATCTTTGGTTTTTTGTAGATGAAACATTTAACTCCACAACCACTTCTTCATAGATTTTCTCTAAATATCCCTTCAAAAAACAATCTCTTTATCTTCTTTTTTTTAGTGTATTCTTGAAGCACCAAGATATCTCTTTCTAGAGAGAATTTGAAACTTCTTTAAATTTCCAGTACTGTGAATATTGTTCCTCTCTTCCTTGTTGCACTGCTATAACTTTCTTCATCTCTATAAATTGGAACTTTAATAATGTATAGGTTCTTTCCTCTCTTGCAACAGAAAGATGTTTCAAGGGAATAATATTTTCATAACTCTAACTTTTTTTACTCACGATTATTCTTATATTGGAATAGTACACATCTGATATATTCTTTCCATATTTTGAATATAGAATTTCCACAAATCTCACTTTGAAGATCTCTATCATTCAAATCAACAAAATTCTTAGTCCACCCTATAAAGATATTTATATTTAAAATATTTTCCATATTTGAATATGGAAAAAACTGAGTAAACCTCTTTTATAAACTCTCATGGAATTCATTATCTCTACAAACCTTAATACATTAAAAAATGAGTCTAGCTGAGTATTTTTAGTGACTCATGTGATCCATTAAATTTTAATTTTGATTAAAATAAAAACAAGGAACTCATCCGGAGGAGTCGCTCTTTCTGTCTGTACAACACGGGATTACACGGCGTGTAATTAAAACTACATGCCATGTACATAGGTTCAATGAACCGGAATTTGTCCGCCAAACCACGTCGTGTGAATTGATTATGCATAAGTATTAATCACATCGTGTTGACCAGAATTGAACAGCGTGTGGAAACCGGAATACACGGCGTGTATGTTGGAGCAACACGTCGTGTAGTCCGTTCCATCCCAAGTGAAACTGTGTACAAAGATAAGCCGCGTACCACGTACACGAGATCGCCAGGCCGGTTACCACGTAACAAGGAAGTACACGCCGTGTATGATTCCTCTACACGCTATGTACTCCAAAAATTCCAAAGTAGAGAAAACACGCCAAAGCCCCGACGTGTACTTTGGATAAAGGGTGAAAATAAAAATACATGTCGTGTAATTATAAACTACACACCGTGTACTTTCCAGAAATGGAATTTCACCAGGTTTCGTCCAATGTAAAAAGACCCGTACAAGGAATATGGATGAGAAGAATCTCAAGGAAATTCAGAAATGAATTTAAGATAAAGAATTGATTAATTATAAGATCTTAATTAATTGAATTCGAGAACGTCTTATCTTAAATAGAAGAACAATTAAAAGAATTTGAATTCTAAATATGCGTAAATGTTGTTGCATACTATGGATGTTCATGAGATAGACCAAAGACCCTTTTTATGTGTATGGTTTCATTTAAATTTATTTAATTTAAATTTGTTGGCCTGTGAGCCTTCTTCCAATAAAATGTATGGCCTGCATGCCTATGGTTTCTTTAACGTAAACCCATGTAATGGAGGATCTCCCAAGCCAGAGGATATGGTTCAAATCCCGAAGCCGAGGTGAAACCGACGCAAGAAGATACAAAGGTGGACAGGTGGGAGCTGTAAAACACGAACCAATAGGTTCAAGGTGTTTTCCCTAGTTCATGGTTAGCTTATCAAAACCGCTAGATAAGATAACCAATAGAAGCTCATGATCATGCCATCTTATTTTATTTCTGTCTGATTGCATGTTTTATTTATTATGTATGTGTTGTCGCGATCACATAATTAATAAAATGAACAAGCATGCAAAGATGTAATAAAATAAAAACTATACTATGCATAAACATTATCAGAACATGGTTAATCACTTAAGCAAGCATCACTTGATATTAACAAGCATGTGATAAAGCAAAACTACGCATAAAGGAATAAAATCCCTCAATACCATATTAAGTAAGACCAAGCCTTTCGTTACCTGATTAAGGGAAAGACTCAATAAAAATATTTGTTTGAACAACCCTTGTTGGGACACTTAATTTTATAAAGGAATCCCTTATGAAAGGTTTCGGGTTGACTTAACCATATTACATCAAGAGAAGTAGCCCTTGCTAGACTTGGTGTAATATTGGAGGCAAGAGTTGAGGAAATCCAAGTCATGATTTCAGGATTGGGGAGTCCACTCAACAGATCAAGGAACTGTAAGCTCATAATTGGCAAAGACCTACCTACCTAAATACCTTCAAATAGCTTGGCCAACCCTTGTTGGTGTTATGCGAAGGGAAATATGGATCCTTTCCACTAGAATGTCAAAGAAACTGGACATTCTGAGTTCAATGGTGAGGGCTATTGGGACTTGATAAAATAGTGGGAGAATTGATTAATTTATTATTTCTCATAAAATGTAATCAAAAATATACTGATAAATCTGCTCTTTTAATTTGTAGAATCGAAATGACAAACTCATCAACCACATTTTATCTGCGATCAATACTGGATAAAGACAATATCCTCACCGGCAGTAACTTTTAGGAATGGTTTAGGCACCTTCGGGTTATCCTACGCCATGAATGAAAGTTTTACGTGCTGGAGTCCTAACTTCCTGATTCTCCTACCCCAGGGGCGAGTGATGAGGATTTCCTGGTCTATGATCAACATTTGAATGACACTCTTGATGTTCAATGTTTGATGCTATCATCGATGTCTAGTGAGCTCATGAAGTCTCATGAAGACATGGATTCCTATAGCATGCTCGAGCACCTCCATGGCCTATACCAGGAGAGAGCAAGACAGGAAAGGTTTGAGATCTCTGGGGCTCTATTTCAAAGAAAGCTTGGAGAGGGTTCCCCAGCCGGGCCTCATGTAGTCAAGATCATTGGCTACATTGAGTGCTTGGGGGTTCTAGGGTTTAAACTCCCCGAAGAACTGGGTACCGATCTCATTCTTGCATCACTCCCCCAGAGCTTCTCAAACTTTGTTGTAAACTTCAATATGAACAACATTGAGAAGTCTTTGTCTGATCTTCTCATCCTCATTCACCAAGTGGAAATTGACATGAAGCGTGAAAAGTCTTCTGTTCTCATGGTGAATAAAAGGAAAGGGAAGGCGAAGATCTTTAAGCCCAAAGCTTCTTTAAGTCCTTCCAAGAAAAGGAAGATCAAAGGGGAGGAAAAGGAATAGGATGCTGTTTGTTTTGCATGTGGAAAGAAGGGCCACTGGAAGAAAAACTGCACCCAGCCAAGGAAGCAAGGGGAAGCTTCAGGTGTGTTTGTTATCAAATGCAATCTATCTGTTTCTACTAATTGGGTATTAGATACTGCTTGTGGTGCTAAAATATGTATCCAAATATAGGAACAAAGTAGATTCTGGAAGATTGATCGAGGGGAGGTAGATCTACGAGCAGCCAACGGAGCCAAACTTGTTGTTATAGCTGTCGGGGAATACCACCTCACATTGCCTACGGGGATGGTCTTGGTTTTGAAAGGATGTTATTATGTAACCGTTGTAACTAAAAACATTATTTCAGTATCTAGATTAGATACTGATGGAATCATCTTCAAGTTTGGAAGTGGATGTTGCTATTTTTATAAAGATAGCATTTGTTTTGGTAGGGCAAATTTATATAACGGCCTTTATGTGTTAGACTACACAAACCAAGTAATGACAATTGATAACAAAGTTAATTCACATGACTCATACCACACCCAACTTTGGCATCACCGGCTAGGTCATGTCAATGAGAAACATTTGACAAAATTACATCAAGATGGATATTTATATTCTTTCGAACTAAAACCACTTGGTGTATGTCATGCGTGTCTATAAGGAAAAATGACCAAAGCCCCATTTAGTGGGAAAGGTGAAAGAGCTAAAGATCTTCTAGAATTAGTTCACACATATGTGTGTGGACCATTTCCAGTTGAAGCAAGGGGTGGGTTCTCGTACTTCCTAACTTTTACTAATGATTTTAGTAGATATGGATATATCTATTTAATGAGGTATAAGTCAGATTCTTTTGATGGGTTCAAAGAATACAAGAATGAATTTGAGAACCAACTTGGTAAGAAGATTAAGAAACTCCGCTCAAACAGAGGAGGAGAATATCTTAATTAGGACTTCATTGATTTCTTACGGGAGTTTGGGATTCTATCTCAACTTACTCCTCCTTACACACTGCAGTGGAATGGTGTAAGTGAAAGGAGGAACTGCACCCTGTTGGATATGGTGAGATCAATGATGAGTCATGGGAGTCTTCTATTATCCTTTTGGGGATATTCATTACAAACAGCAGCACACATACTAAACCATGTACCAACTAAATCAATAAATGGTATTCCATACGAGTTATGGAGTGGACGCAAAGCCATGTTATCGAATTTACATGTGTGGGGTAGTGAATCATTTGTTAAGGGCTCTTCAGGTAACAAACTTGCACCTCGAGGCACAAAGTGTATCTTTATAGGATATCCCAAGGAAACAAGGGGATATTACCTATACAACCCCATAGACAAAAAGGTTACAGTGGGAAGACACGCCATATTCCATGAGAGGGCGCACATCTCTAAAAGAGATAGTGGGAGTGAGATAGACTTCAATGAAGTCGAGGCTCAAGATACACATGACTTGGTACAATAATAGATTCCACAAAGCCCCGTGGAAGAAAAATCTGTTCCAGAGACACAAGAACTACGTAGGATCACGAGAGAGGTGAGAGAACCAGAACAATATGGTTTTCTTGTCACCGAGGATGATGACTCATTATTGGTTGACAATGATGATCCTCTTACCTACAAGGAAGCAGTTTAAGGCACAGACGTTGCCAAGTGGCAAGAAGCCATGAATTCTAAAATGGATTCCATGTACCAAAACCAAGTCTAGATTTTGGTAGATCCTCCAGTTGATGTAAAGCCTATTGGTAATAAATGGGTATTCAAGAAAAAACTGGACATGGAAGGGCAAGTCAGCACCTACAAGGCACGACTAGTTTCAAAAGGTTTTAGACAGTGTCAAGGAATTGACTATGATGAAACCTTTTCACCAGTTGCGATGCTGAAATCCATCAGAATCTTATTGGCCATTGCAGCTTACCATGACTATGAAATTTGGAAAATGGATGTCAAAACAGCTTTCCTTAATGGGAACCTCCAGGAATATGTCTACATGACACAACCTGAAGGGTTTGTGACTCCAAAGGATGCCAACAAGGTAAGCAAGTTGCAGAAATCCATTTATGGATTAAATCAAGCATTAAGATCATGGAACATTCGTTTTGATGAATCTATAACGGAATTTGTCTTTGTTATGAATGAATGTGAGCCTTGTGTCTACAAGAGGTTTAGTGGGAGTGCAGTCATTTTCCTAATAGTATATGTTGATGAAATATTACTAATTGGAAACGAAGTACCTGTCTTACAGTCAGTTAAGGCATGGTTGCATAAATGCTTCTCCATGAAATACTTGGGTGAGGCAGCATATATTCTTGGGATCAAGATCCATCGTGATAGATCCAAGAGAATGTTGGGCATGATTCAAAGTACATACATTGACAAGATACTGAAGAGATTCAGTATGGAACAATCCAAGAGGGGATTGTTTCCAGTGTCACATGGAATTCATCTTTCCAAGAAAATGTGTCCCCAGACACATGAGGAAAGAAATATAATGGCAAGGATCCCTTACGCATCCGCGATTGGTTCAGTCATGTATGTTATGCTATGTACGAGGCTAGATGTTTCTTATGCAATAAGTGAGGTAGGTAGATATCAAGCTGATCCAGGAGACCACCATTGGATGCCAGTCAAGACTATCCTTAAGTATCTGAGGCGTATGAAGGATATGTTCCTGTTTTATGGAGGAGATGAGGAACTAGTCATCATAGGACATGTAGATGCTAGTTTACGGACTGATCAAGATGACATGAAGTTGCAGACTGGATACATCTTTAGTTTGAATGGAGGTGTAGTGAGCTGGAAGAGCTCAAAGAAAAGTGTGGTGGAAAATTCTACAGCAGAGTCTGAGTATATCGCAGCTTCTGAGGTAGCTAAAGAAGCAGTATGGATGTGAAGCTTCGTCCAAGAGATGTATGTAGTACCGAGCAGTAAAGATCCTATCACACTCTACTGTGATAATACTACAGTGGTGGCACTTGCAAAAGAGCCAAGGTCACATCAGCGGAAAAAGCACATACTTTGAAAGTATCATCTCTTGAGGGATTTTTCTCAGAGAGGTTAAGTTGCAGTGAGCAGTATTTCCATAGAATACAACATGGTGGACCCATTGACTAAAGTCTTGACTTAGCAGAAACATGATCATCATGTGAGGTCTAGGGGACTAAAATTCCTAGGCAGTTGGCTCTAGTCCAAGTGGGAGTTTGTAAGTGTTGGTGTCCTCAGAACCAACTGTTTTGTACTTTTATTACATGAATGTTCACTTATTATATATTGTTCATTTTTCTACATGACTATAATATAATAATGTCATGGAATATTTGTTGCATTAATAAGGTCATAGCAGATCCCCGCTGTGATGAGAACCTTGAAATGCTATAACAATATTCTTAAATAATGTTCTGCGGTTGGATGACATACTATGATAGGACACATAGTATACAGACTGTCATGTGCGAGTACTCGTAAGAATACGAGACTCTCTCTCATGGAGTTCGCACTTGGTAATCTCCAAGATGGGAGATTATGAGAACAGACCCGCCAATAGCAATTCTGCATGTCTTGGTGTCATCGAACATTGCTATCTACGAGTGTGTGTAATGGTCCTTAGACTGGAAGATTATCATTAACTCATGTCATGACTCACGCACTTAGATTTACTGACGAAAACCGTCACGCAGATAGTTGGTGGGAAGTAGGGTACGTTGGGTGCGTCACGAGTGATATGTTGTTAATGGATAAGTCGAGGAAGGATTTTTCCCTTCCATTTATGGAAGTTGATATCTCAGCCCTTTGATTGAAATAGAACTGTCGCATTAAATTCCATGGCCATGGTGTGAATGATGAGTTTATTTCAGGTAGTCAAAGAACGACGGATCAAGCATATAGGTTTATGAAACTGTCATGAAACCTTCTTGATGAGATATCGAGACAAAGTGATTAAATTATACAGTAAGCATTCGTATGAGGTGATACGTCAATGCGGCGTCAACGTCTTTCTCTTGGGTGCCTTGACCCGTTGCTAGATAGTAATCTTGGACTTTAGGCAAGCCCGCCTAATTCCAACGAGAAATAGTCCTAGAGGGTCACACACTATGTGTATCCAAGTATCTCAAGTTGAATAATGATTATTCCCATATGTGGTTTAATAATTATTCAAGGAAGCCTATGTTGTTTTAAATGATGGAGGAAAAATAAAATAAAGCAAGTACACGCTGTGTATTATTAAATGTACACGCCGGGTAGTTTTATTTTGGAAAGGAAATGAATAAATGAAAACAAGATATACACGCCGTGTACATTTAATGTACACACCGTGTAGTTTTCAATGAAAAACAAGTACACTCCGTGTATTTATTATTACACGCTGTGTAGTTTTTCCAGTCGGGATTTGGAGGATATAATATTGTTTTAAATGGTATTTATTATAATCAGCATGGGTGCATGTCAAGGAATTATTTATTCGACATGGGGGTTTTAAATAAGAGTCAATGAAATAAATAAAACACGTAACACATTTATTTATTGTCATAAATCTATAACCCCACACACCCAATTATAAATATATTCACAACCCCAACTATTTTCTAACACACAAGAGAATTGTTTTGCACAACATCTATGGAGAATTCTTTCAAGGCCAAAATAACCTCTTCCTCCAAGAATGCTCTCAAGACCGATAGAGATCCTCTTCCATCAGATCAAGACAATCTAAGGCGGACAACGCAAGCAAAGGCTTCTCCATGCTAGCACCCGAAGAATCCTTTGGTGACATCCAGAGATACAAGGTACACGAGTGGATCACCACTAGAGGGAGTCTACACTTGGATTCTACGACGCAACGATGGATCACATCGACAACGTGATCAATAACATCAATGAAGAAAGAACACCCAAAAGGTATTTCTTTATAATTAATTAAATTAATTATAATCAACCTGTAACGATCCTTCTTTGTGGTTCCGGGATAAACCATATTCTTTGTCTTTTTCTGTGATTCGATCCGTGGAGACTGGCGTTTATCATCATGTTGATCCCGGATTGATCATTGATAATGACAAAAATCCAAGTGGTCACATTAACCCACGTGCTTCCACTGCACCCGGAACCTTCAGAGGGTAGCCATGTTTGAGTATACTGAGGACCATCTTCAATCCAACATTGTTCCTAAGGATAGATTCTTAAAATATCTCCTTACTCCAAATCTTCTGGATTTCCCATTATCTGTTCAGTTTCCACTTTATGTATTTGGTCTTCCTGATGACATTCATTTTCCATTGGCTGACCCTAATACTCCTTTTGTTCTTTTAGAAGCACCACAAGGTCATGATCGAGCCAATATTTCCTCAACAGGAGAAGTTATAGCTACTCTGATTCATGATAATGTGTTTATATTAAAAGGATCGCCATAGACTCAGGGAAATCACAGGTGTCACCACACTGCCTTGAGACTAGTATCCCAGGAGTACCCGTCCATTATCAACCTTTCCTGAGAAAACACTAATGGTGGGTGGATCACTAAATGGGACCTGCGAGCCAGAGGATTCTTCTCCGATGAATGGGAATTAGAATTCTGGGTACACCAAACCTGTTTAGAGTCCCCTGAAAAGTTGTAGGTGGTGAACTTATACCAAGCAGATTGGGTCTCCCAGTTCACAACATTCTCTCCTGGTGAAATCCTCCTTGAGCTACTGAGTTGTTGGTGTCCAAGCACCAACACTTTCCATTTCTCATATGGGGAGGTGGTAATCATCTTATGAGACATCTACCAGCTTGGAGGGCTCCCCATCCTGGGAAATATATTTGATAAATTTCTTCTAGCAGCTGCTACTTGGGGCGAAACCAACCATGTGTCCCCATTGACAAGGAGGCTAATGGTTATGGTAGAGGGATTACTTGATCACCCCCTCCAGGATTTCTATATTATCCCATTTTAGGCTTGGATATAGTCATTTATATAGGTGAATGGGTATAAGCCAAGATCCCACTACAGTAGAACTCATCCAACCCATCAGTCTCGACAAATTCCAGGGTCATATTATACCACCCTCAAAGCGGGCCGATATACTTCCTGGGGATATGATCTTCTAACAGATATGTCATCCAAACATAGATTAGCGGGTTTCTTTTCCATGTTCCTAGGAGGATAGCTCTTCCCATCCTGTGATGTATACACCAGGGTTAGATTTTTCACTCTGCTGATGGTGGATACACTGGAAGTGGGTCGACTAGTTAATCTAGCCATTCCTACGCTTGATCGACTTTATGAGTATCTTGGGAAGATACAAGAAGGTAAACCTCCACATCATCTCAGTGGACCATTTAAATTTTTGAATGGGTGGATAGTAGAACACTTCCCTTACTACGAATATCGACACACTGCGAGGGTTCCTCACTTTGACTTTCAACCTACCATTTTTAACATCATTATTGTTCGTCCTGTGACTTTAAGTGATAGTGATGCATTCAGGCTACTAAATGATGTTTCTCGCTTCTTATTTACATCACACCCTACCCCTCATGGGTCATTAAGTTGTGACAGGGGTGGTTATTTAGAGGAACATTCATACATTATCGCGCTTCAGGACGGGATGCTCACTACTCGCATAGATCGAGTGGCCATATGTGAGCCATACCTCCCTTACTGGTTCTCCATGCAATTTGGGTCCCTTCAACAGACCGCACTTCTTCCTTCCATTCATTTAAGGGGAGAATCCCACCCCATAATTATTCATCAGGTATGTTTTATGATGATGCGGGAAGGTGTTTCTATGGAGGTTATCATCCCTAATATGATAGGATGCACTTTTCTATCATTGGAATATGATCAGTTGTGGGTATACTATTACTCTGATAGGGTGCTGAGAAGACTAATTAGATGGTTCCAAAAGTCTTTAACCATCCTTCACAAAAATCTTGACTGCGATGTCCAAGCCATATATTCCTTCTCCTATGGTGAGTGTGATGGTCATGTACAATATTCATGTCCCAGTGGTGAGTGTGAAACTGCACCACCTATTCCTATCCTAGTGGTGACTATGACGGCTATGCCTTCAATTCTTGTCCCTATGGTGAGAATATTCTCAATCCGCCGTCAGATTCATCTAGAAGGGGCTTCATCTGTGCAGCCTATCTCGGTGGGGAGTGATTCAGACTACTCCACTCTTGTGGATACATCCCATAGCCCTAATGAGGTTGGCCCCAGTAGAGTGTCACCAGATACCCCATAAGCTGTGGTTAGTCCTCCACGCCCAGCTCCATTGATCAAACCATCTTAGGGTAAAGATATCCCCCCATCTTGGGTAACCTATATTAGGTCCCTTCCCACTCCTATAATGACGCTTCCTATCTATAGACTCATTGCGGAGGGGGAGGACCAAGGACTTGGTTCCGCGGGGAGTCATCATGAAGAGTGAAAACATGCATGACATTAGTTATGTGCCCTTTCCACAGATACACCTTAGGATACCTTTAATAATGAGACTAAAAACTTCTGGTTACTATTTACCGAGTTGGGTTCTGGTGGTTTTGATTACCGACATATACACCTTCTTATCTACCAGACTGTCATAGCCCACAAAGACCTCGCTTCTTATGAGGATAAACTTTCCAAATTCAATTATCCCCATCATCATCTGACAACCTTCAGAGATGTTTCGGAGGAACTCGATCACCTAACGGCTGAAGAGGTTAAAGCTCAGGAATTGATGATCACAATAAAGGAGGAGATGTGAGAATTTTAGGCTCACGTATCCAGGTTGAAGGATCAACTGGCCTCTTAACATGCCAATTATGAAGCTATCTAGAAGAAAGGGTGGTACCTTAAAGTAATTATGGAACGTGTATGCCTGATGGTCAGAGCAGAAGCAGATAAGAGATCTTCTTTAGAGAAATCTCTTGATGTCCCACAATAATCCCTTTCCTTTTTTTGGAAAGGTCAAGTCAAGCCTTGCTATAACTTTTCCATATCATGATGTACTCATTTTATTTTGACGCTATGGAGAGTCTCCAAACTAGGGATGTTCCTCTATTTCTCTTTGTAACTTGTCATTTTTTGGACTAATGGAATGATTTTTTCCTCCAATGATTCTTCTTTTCCTTTTCCTGTCATGTTAATTAATCAAGATCAACCATATAAGAATTATTTTGATCAGGTATTAATTTTAAACTGTGATTCGAAACCAGTAAATTGAAATAATTGAATCATGCTCTAATTTTTTCCTAAGTCGCAGGAATCAGCGAGCGTAGTTGGACTATTTTTATGGTTTCATGGAAACCCTCTCGAACTTTTGTATCGTTTTCATTATTACCCTAATTTTTTCCTAAGCCTATTTGATATGGGCTTAGTGGGTATAACTTGACTTTTTCCTAGGCCACCCATTTTCGGGTTTTGACCTAACAAGATTTATGTCTATTTTGAATATTTGATAGGTCAGCACATTTTTTCCTAAACCATACATAGTATAGGTTTAACGAGATGGTACTTGACTTTTATCTAAAGGTTCCCTTTTCGGGCTTTCACTCTGGGGAGTATTGTGTCTTTTTCACTGGCAGTTTGTAGTCCTACCAATAAAACTTATTACTGATGTTTTGGGTCGAATAGATTTTACCAAAACTTGATGGGGTAGAGTCCCCAATGTGAGATTCATCATCCAGTAATGTCCTAATAATCTCCAACATTAATGAGGAATTTTTCTTGACCCCAACTTTGTGATTTTTGTATGTATATGAGGTTTGGGAGCTATTTTAGGCGTACGGAGGTAAGTGAGGACTCTCTTAAAAACAAATTTTCCTTTTTTATGGTTGTTTTTTAGGAGACATATGCAAAGACAATGGGGAATGATGTGAATAGTCAAAAAAAGGTGTCCATAGGAAACTGGCCTTTCATCTCTGATAGCTTGGGGGAATTTATAACACTTTGGGTTTGTTTTGAGGTTGGGGACCACAGTTGTTGGCCTCTATGAGGAAGGATGTCTGAAATTATTATTGTAATTTGTATCATATTTGAATGGGAAACCACTCCCACACAAATTGCACTTTTGTAAGGGAGGACTGATGAATGTTATAGTTTAATGTCATACAAATAGGACACTTGACACCCATTATGGGAGATCATTTCTCTATAACCAAAGAAGATTAAATGATTCATTTTTTCAGTTATAAATGCCTTTCATATCTGGGTATTTAAAAGGTAAAGATATGCAAGTAGTTATCCAGGGGTTTCAGAATCCAAGGAGTTAGACGGGACATAAGTGTCATAGAGGTGTACAGAAACTGGAAAGGACTCTCTTGGGGATGAATTTGCCTTGGGTTGATGGCTATTTTTTTGGTGACATATGTAGAGCCTCTAGGGCATGATGTGCAAAGTCAAACAATAGTATCAGTAGGACACTATCCTTCCATCTATGATGGCTATGAAGGATTATGGAGATTATGACCATTCTGAAAACAACACATGGCTTATGAAAGAGGGTTCCCCTGAGAATTAAAGGGGGAATTTATGTGGTAGAACTTTAACAAGAACCCTGAAAATAAGTGGGGGAAGTTTTTTTTTCATACACGGGTCAACTTCATGCATATGGATGGGGTATCTTTATTTTATAGAATCCTTAAGAAAGACCTGAGGTGAATCGGGAAAAGATGTTCTGATATATCTAGGACGTGGGTAGAAAAGAGAATGTAAACCATGACTCTGAGGGTTCTTGAATTATGAGGGTTTTCAGGATTCTAGAAGTTTCCAGGTGTACTGAGGTAGGAGAGGACTCTCCTAAGGAATAATTTTCCTTTGGTTGATGTCTATTTTTAGGTGACATATGCAAAGCCACCAGGGCATGATGTGCATAATCAAACAAAGGTGTCCAAAGGACACTGTCCTTCCATCTTCGATGGCCATGAAAGATTATGGAGATTTAGGTTTTACTCAAAGCTTGGAGTTTGATGTATGGAATGAGTGTATCTGGACACATTAGAATCTTTCAGGTTGTGATTCGCTCATGGGATTAGGTAATCCTCTATATAGATCTGACTCATACGCAGGGTGAAGTATTTATCCCATCTTTGGAGTACCCTATAGTTTAACATCGTAAAACCAATACCTGGGGTTCCTTATGAGGAATGGAAATGTAACATTCATTTTAGGGTCATTATATGAAAACCAAAACTCCTAGACTGATTTTCCATGATGTCCTGGTGGATCCCCTACTGAGGACCCTAATCTGACGTGATCTATGCTCACTGTGAGAAACAAGGGATTGCGAGGATTTAGGTTCACTACTTAAGAATGACATAATAAATGGTAGGGATAATTTTATGCTTAAACCAATGCTATGTAGTTTAACTTCATGCAGTAAGGACAAATTATGGCCTTGTGGTTTAGCTTCTTGCAGTGAGGACATTATGCTATGCAATTTAGAGTCATGAAATGAGGACATTATGATGTTTAGTTTAGAATCATGCAGCGAGGACATTATGTTATGTAGTTTATATTCACGCAGTGATGAAATTATGTTTTTTAGTTTAGAGACATGAAGCGATGACATTATGTTGTCAGTTTAGAGTCATGTAGCGATGAAATTATGTTGTGCAGTTTAGATTCATGAAGTGAGGACAATATGTTTTGGAGTTTATAGTCATGCAGAGAGGACATTATACAGTGTAGTTTAAAGTCATGCAGAAAGGAAATTTTTTCACAAATACCATAAATAGATTTGAGTTAATCGTGGTCGGGATATTCTGGAATTCCTTAGACATGGGTGATGATAGAAGGTGTAAACCATATTCCTAGGGAGGGATTGGATCATAAGGAATGGCATGGGGCTTGAATCCATTGGTCATTCTGAGGTAGGAGAGGAATCTCCTGAGGATGAATTTTTCTTTGTTTGGTGGTCATTTTGTAGATGACATATACGGAGCCACCAGGGCATGATGCACATAGTCAAAAAATGGTGTCCACAAGACATTGGCCGTCTATCTATGATGGTCGTGAATGTTTATGGGTACCAAATATTTCTTGGAGTATGGAGTTTGAAAAATGTGAAATATGTGTCTAGGAACATAAGAAATATCCAGAACATGATCAGCCATGAACTACTAAAGATTCTATATAGATCTAACTCATATGTAGGGGGAAGCATAATCTTTTCAATCCTCATGAGTGTTGGAATTCAAACTTGGAATTTCCATTATCTCTTAAAATTTGTTGTGTAGGAAATTGGGGACATACGTGGGATATCATGACATTGAGAATTAGGCTTCACATGAATCTTGAGGAACCTTTCAGTTTAGCATCATGTGGTTAGGACCTTTCATGGATTCCCCTGTACAAGTATTACCTATGCACGTAGGAAGGGGCATTGTTTTTTTTGGTGGCTGGACTGAGATAAAGGATCTAGGCGTTACTACTTATCCCGTTCATGAATGGGAATCAAGTCGTATGTAGTCATGAATGTTCCCTACGAAGGTCTGGTCCACATGTAGAGACATGGCAGGGAATTTTTTTAATTGATGGTCGGGCATGGATGTTAAATTCGGGTGTCACTAGGTATCCTATAAGGGTAAGAATAAAGCCATATGTAGTTCTAAACATTCCTTGTACCGATCTGATTTGAACGTTAGAGTAGGGGAATTTTGGTTTCATCCACTATAGGTTTTGGTTCTATCATTTTACTCTATATTTTGTTTATGGAAGGGAATCCTTACCACCGATCCTAAGTTCATGTGAGTTATAATCGATGGGAGAAACAAGGAGTGACAAATATTTCCCTCATAATATGGGGAGATAGAGGATAACATAGAGGAAACAAATTCATGTGGGGGATATCCCGAGATTGATGGTCGATCCATCTCTATGTATCCCACTGATGAATGGGAATCAGTCCATACAAAGTTATTTGGGGACCGTGTAGTTTATTGTCATGTGATTAGGACTATTTATGTTATGTGGTTTAACATCTTACATCTAGGACGCTATGTTGTGGAGTTTAGAGTCATGTAGTGAGGACATTGGCATCACAGTTTAATTTTGTGTTGTAGGTACTAATACAATATATTCTAACATCATGTGGTAAGGATGATAACTCATAGTTTAGGGTCATAGACTTTAGAACATATACATCATCATTATGCGAAGTACTTCTTCAGAAACCTTACATTGGTGGGAGCCATGATAAGTTTTCCATCCATTGATATCAAGGCATATACACCTTTATAATAGACCCTATGTATGAAATATGGTCCCTCCCACTTTGAATCAAGATTTGGTGGTTTATTCCCAACTATCATCAGGGTTTTGAGGACTAACACCATCTCTCCCTTGAGGAATGACTGAATGAAAACCTTTTTTTTAAGGGTCGTGTGATCCGATTTTGGTAGACTTAAAAATAGTGAAAAGTGTGAATCCTTTTATCATCCAACTACTCTAACTCATCAAACCATTTCTGGAATTGCTCATCCATGGATAGTTGATCACAAATGGCCACACGGTGTGATGGAACTTGAATTTAAATGGGAAAAACCACCTCTAACCCGTATACTAGTGAGTATGAGGTTGGTTGGGTGGCAGTGTGGGTCGTCGTCAAGTAATCCCATAAAGCATGAAGGAGCTTTTCTGGACACGATTTCTTATCTTTATCTACCATCTTCTAGAGTATGTTGGATAGAGTCTTGTTGAAATCCTCTAACTTCCCATTAGCCACTGCATGGTAGTGGGATGAATGGTTGGCTTTGATTCTATACTCCCTGTATAACTTGTACAAGTCAGTAGAGTAGAAGTTTGTTCCATTGTCCATCAGTATTGTATGAGGGACACTAAATCTTTTACTGATGTTGGCCTTCACAAATCTAAAAATGATTTTTTCCCCAAACTCTTTAAGGGGCATGGATTCATCCCATTTGGTGAAAAAGTTATTTTCTAGGAGAACGAACTTGAATTGTCTGGCTGTTGGTGGGGGGATATGGTCTCACAATATCCATCCCCCATATGGAAAATGGCTAGTAATACTTTGCTGTGTGAAGTAGCTTTGGAGGTTGGTGAATAAAATTGGCATGAACATGGAAAGAATGACACTTATTGGTGAATGTGGCATAATCCTATATCATAGTGGGCCAATAGTATCCAAGACTTCAAAATTGATGTGTGAGCTTGGTTGCTAATTGGTGTACTCCATAATCTCCAGTGTGAACTTCTTTCATGGTGTCAGTAGTCTCTTCTCCCTAGATGCAGCAGAGAAGGACTCCGTCAAGGCCTAGTTTGTAGAGAGATTTTTCTTGGTTTGCACTGTTGTCTAATACAAAGTTGGCTGCCTACCTCTGGATCAATTATCTTCCCTCCCGATCTGGTGGGAGTTACCTCCTCTAGAGATAATTTTCAATGGGATTCATCCAGCCGGTGGTGTGACCATAAGTTTAAAAAATGGGGCTAATCTCATCTAATCCTTCTGTATTGTTCTGAATAAATGGAAAGACCATCTGGTGGTGGGAAATGTTGATGACTATTTCATCCTAGTATAGATCAGTCAGGGTTGTAGTATAATTTTCCAATGCATCAGCTTGAACATTTTGTGACTGTGGGACATAGGTCAGCATTGGCTCTGATGGAAATTATTCCATCAGTTCTCGAACATGGTTTATCAAAGATACCAATACCTCTTTCTTAATGGAATAGTACCCATTAACCTTCATTATTACATGTTTTAATCACCTTTTATCTTTAGGTGTTCAGCTCATGTATGAAGTGTCAGCTCTAGTCCTGTAGTGAGGTCCTAGTATTCTGCTTTATTATTTGTGCATCCCTTTGAAAGTAGGAAGGAGTAAGGAAAGGCGGACTTCTTGAAGGATATGAGTATAACTCCCAGCACTAATTGGTTGACCATGGTATCCTCCATCCTTTTCCCAATTGGGCTTCTGGAAGCACTATTTAAGTACATTTCCTATGCCTGTGGGCCTTCTTGGATGAAGAAAACTTCTTTATCCGGAAGTTTAGCATCCAACGGGGTTGTTTATTCCAAGGGGTTCTCTGTCATGAATTTTTCTAACTCTTGACCTTTGATGGATTTTTTGGGCACATACCATATGTCAAACTGGTGTAGGTTGACTTCCCACCATGATAGGGCTCTAGTAAGCATGGGACGGTTGAGGATATACTTGAGTGGGTTGCAGCATGAGACCAGATGGACCTCATGGTGCTGCATGTAATGCCTAAATTTCTTAACTGCGAAGACTAGGTCTATGTAGGTCTTTTGGATTCTTTAATATTGACTCTAAACATCAATAATTGTTCGAATGTGGTAATAGAGATTGTTCTCACTATCGGGATCATTCTTCTATGCTAGGAAAACACTTATTGACTGTTCCATGGCAGTCATGTACAAAATGAGTGGTCTCCCCTCAACTAGAGGCATCACCACCAGTGGTCTTAAAAGTTATCTTTAAAGATTTTTAAATTCTTCTTGAGAATCATTATCCCACTCATATGAAACCCCTTTCTTTATTAAATTGTTTAAAGGTAAGCATTTACCCTCAGGGTTGGCTATAAATCATTGGATGTATGCCAGGTGCCCCAAAAGACCCCTAAACTTATTCAGGTTGTGAGGTAGAGACATGCCAAGGATGGATTGTTTCTTCTTAGGTTTGTCTTCAATGTCACGATGTTGTACGAAGAAGCTGATGAATTTCCCATAGGTGACACCGAAAGTGCACTTTAGGGGATTCATCTTTAAACTTTATTATTGCAATTTGTTAAAGATAGTTTCAAGATCTATCATGTGGTTTGAGAACTGTCATGATTTAACCGCCATATCATCAATGTACCACTCGACTAAGTTTCCCATGAAGGGATTGAAAATGCGATGCATGGCGCTCTGATATGTAGTGATGGAATTTTTCAAACCAAAGGGATTCACCTTATAACATAACACTCTTTGGGGTCCCTGAAAGCATTATCTTCTTTATCTCCTTGATCCATTCAGATCTAGTTGTATCCAGAACAAACATCCATAAAATAGAGGGTATCATATCTGGTAGTCGCATCGATCAACAATTCTATGATCGGGACTGAGAAATCATCTTTCGGGTAGTGCCTATTGAGGTCCTTAAAGTTGAAGCAGACTCTAATCTTCCCACTCTTCTTTTTGACAGGGACTATGTTTTCCATCCAGATTGGATATTGGACTTCCCGGATGAAGTTAGATTTGATTATCTTGTCAACATTAGCCTCTATTTTGGAAGCATGTGTCGGGTGGGTCATTTTCTATGCCTTCTTATAACCACGATGGTCTTCTGGCCGACCCAGATGTTGAGTAGAAACCTCAGGATCAAGTCCCTACATTTCTGTGTAGTTCCAGGCAAACACATCTCTATTCTTTTTTAGGAAGGAGGTATATGCATTTTTCTCCTCGAAAGGTATAGCCACACTAATCAGAGTAGGGAGTGGGTTGTCTCTGGTGCCCAGGTTTATCTCCCTAATTTCATCGATTGTGGTGGAGACACCTTCTTTTAATGTGGGGGCATCTTTGAGGTCTTCTTCTTATTCTTCTTCTTCCTCTTCATCATCTTCTTCCTCTTTTGATGGAGATAGGATTCTCGAGATGAACTCTCCAATGTTGGGAGAGAAATCATATTATACCTTAGTGTGTAAGGTGAGAACTGTTTCGGGTCCTGAGGATGGGCAAGGTGTATCTTTGTTTGGGATTTCCCTGATATCTTAGGAGTCGGTGTTCTCTTCAGCATCTTTGGAATTGGCATCCATAATGGAAATCATGAAAACAACTGATTCTGTATCTGAGTTTAAACTTATGCATTCAACCTAGTGATGGGTAATACATACTCTTCCCTAAGCTGTTGGAGGGGATTGATGGGAGATATTTCCAATCCATTTGGGTTGGTGATCCAATCAACATCGTCAAACAAAGATGGCTTCTCTTTTGGTTCATAGAACCCCACATCGATGTAATGAAACTCACATGATTAGAATGGGTATTTATCAGTGTGCAATGTCTCATTTTTCCCATTAGAAAAAATATTTGACACACTAATGGTATGATGACAGAATTGCAATGTGATAATGCAGCCAGAGTCTCCCTAACAGGACATTTAAGGTCGTACTTTTCCGTACTACCAGAAACTTGGAATCAGACATGAGGTCTCCAAGCCAAGTTTTTAGTTTTATTCATCCCAATAAATTCTGCTCACATTTTTCATATCCCAATAGAGTTGTGGTGCAGGGTGTTAGATTGTCCTCATCATATCCTAACCAACTAAGTATTTTTCTGTGAGAGGAGGTTGACTCCAGATCCATTATCTATTAAAATTCTTCGAACATCAATTTAGTTTATCTTACAGGTTATATATAAGGGTTTGACCCTTTCATGATGACGTCTTAATCCTTGTCTGTGAATTAGATGACTGCATGTCATTCTTTGGGATTAGTTTTCATCCGATAGATTTCAGTCGCTACTACTTAGTCCCCAAATTACTGGGGACTTAATAAGAATTTTATGAGTGCCTCTCTAAGGTCTGTGGATAGGTTCAAGGCATCCAGGATCAATAGATTTTCCAATACTGAGGCTAGCTACTTTAGAATATCATATTTTTCTCTAAAGGTCATTGCCTCCTGGCTCGTGGATTCTATTTCATTGAATTTTTAGGGGATTGATCTTTGGACATATATAGTATGACCACTATGACGGGAGCTGATGACGTTGTTGTACTTTATGAGTTTGGTCGAACCGGTCTGCTTGTATGCCTTGGGTGATTGAATATCTGTTCTTCCTTTGAAGGATACTCCAATATGACTGGGCTCATATTTCTTCTGGTGGGGTCAGAGAAACATTATGATTCCTGTTGTCTCTACTGAAGGGTTCTTCTATGAGTTTCCGCAATATTAACGGTTTGAGATAGGGTGTGGCTAAGAGTTTGACTCCTACCACAATCATGCCTTCTAGGAAACCCTCAGCCTCTATGGACTCTTCCTCTGGCTCTCCACTCAAACATGGGGAATTATGGTTTGTGACCACATTATCCATCAGAAAAAGGTTCTATCAAGTGAATGACATTAATAGAGTTGAATAACAGTTCTTGATCCGACAATGCTTCTATCTGACTTTCTTCTTCTAATGATTCCATTGGGCAGCACGATGCCCATTTTCCTGTTTGGCAAGGTGATGCTCATTGTCCCAAGTCTGCTGGAATGAATTATGAAAGTTTCAAGACTGGATTCATCTTTGGTGCCAGCTCATCCTTTTTCTCATACTTTCTACCCTTCTGGACCTTAGAGGACTGCGGGCTGAGGATGATGGTCGTGTCGCATCAGGAGATATTGGGGTCATGGTTGGTTGCTTCAACTATGCTTAGAAGATTCCATGAGCTCGGTTGACAATTTTCCAAGTCATCCAACTATCAAAAAAATTCCCCTTTTCACTAGTGAATATTTTCTATTCCTCTTCCTTTCTTGGGTCTAAGGTCGAGACATACATCACTTGTGCTAGTGGCAGACCCAACATGACTTATCTTAAATCCCCCATCTTTTGTAGGAGATCCTTAAAGACAAAGTACTCTTGGATGGTGTTCCCCAATATTTGGTGATATGGACAGTAATTTGTATAGTCGTCGAGACCCACTTCATCGGCTCGCTTTGGCTCTGGTAGCTGAAGCAACTTCCAATTCATGGTCGTTATGACGTAGCCAAGGACTTGGTCATCTCAAAATGAGTATACTTTATTTCTTTGTTCCTCGCACTGATTTATTTTAGCATCCCTTTCTCTCATATTGTCAAGTTGGTGGTGGATGTTGGTGTTTAGGGGGTCTCGCACGATTTTTTGGATGCCTCAAAAGTGGATCTAGTGCCAGGGGTGGCTTAAGCATGAAAGAAGCCTCTTCAACTTTTCCTATTATTTTTTCTGGGGTTGATGGGGCCACCTAGAACTTAACATTGGTCTGCTGGAAGGATTATTCTATCCTTTGAGAAATGGAAAAGAAATCTCAGAACCCACTTGTGTACTTTACTGGGATGATCGGTGTTTTCAATTCAACATAGAGGTTATCTATTCACATAGAGATCATTTCATCCTATGGGAGTGGCCAGTTTAGGGAGTAATTCAGGTCTTTCAATCTACAAATGAAGTTTTAAATTCTTTCATTATCTCGCTTCTTGCAGTTCATGAGATCACTGACCATTGTCTTAGGGAATTTCGAACTGAACTGGAAGAAAAACTGTCGTTAGAGGTCCTCTCAGTCTATAATTGAGTTATCTAGAAAGCTAGTATACCATAAAAATTTTGAACCCTGTAGGGTTCGCATGAAGTACCTAAGTTTCAATGCTTCTTGCTGGTCCGGGGTGCCCGACATGGGATCATAGTAAGGGGATAAAGTATTAGGTGTTGTTCCGGGTCTCCTAAACCATTGAACACAGGGAATATAGGGGTTCTGATGTTTGGCAGTGGAATAATGTTGCTCAACCAATCAAGGTAGGGTTTGTGCTCTGTTTGTATCGGAGTAGGCCACCCTCCCCTGGATTCTATTCAATCCATAAATTGATCAATAGTATTCAATAGCCCTTGATGCTTATATTGTCCAACTTGAGCTTGGTGGGTGTCGTAGGGGGAAAAGATGGAAATACTGGGCCTACTATAATTTGGGGTGGATACCTAGTCAAGGGTATCCTTTATGGGTTTTCTTGAATATACTCTAACTATTTTCCCAGTGGAGGGAAGTATTGATGTCCTTCAGGGGGTGGATTTAAGTAGTTTAATGGTCCCAGTGATGGATTGGATGGTCATCTAATCTTGACTTAATTTATCAAGATGAGTTCCTGTGGTAGGGTCACCTCTTATGGGGACACTTGTTGATGTTCCTCTTGAGGAACGAATACGGAAATATATCTCCCTTTATGAATCTTGGCATTGATTCACCTAATATCTTTCATTTCTTCCTCCTTCTTAGAGAATATTTCCTTGAGAGTGATTGACACATTCTCAGGGGGGGAGGAGGTAGGTCATAGATAGTCTGGGATTTATTCTTCTCCTTGTTGGGGATTCATATGGGAGGTAATTACGAATTAACTGAGGGGTTCCCAATTTAGGATAACTCTTCAGTTCTAGGTATGCACACCATTAGGCTCGGTGTGTGATGCCTCTAGGAGGGAACCATCTTCTCTTGCATCATCTCCCTTTGTATCATTTCTTATGAGATCTGTATAGTTTATGTTTACCAAGTTCACTGATGCATATTTCATTTGGGGTGTTTTACCCAGTGTCGAATGATAAGAAATCTTTTTGCGTCGTTTTTTGGACGTTCTCCTTCTATTCTGTAGTATTCTTTATGTTTCTTGGTAAAAATCATCCTGAAGGGAGCCCTGGTCTAACCTCTTAATGTGCCTTCATCCTGAGGGTATGAACCACAAGATGAGGTGGAACGGGTGGCCTCTCTTCTCATCGTTCTTCCCAGATATGAGAAGACAGATGTCTGATGTGTGGGAACTTAAGGTAAAAACACCATCATCCCTACAGGCTGGGGTTACTCCCATTCTTCCTCTAATTTACTATGGCCTGGATTTTTTTGTCTTACGAGGGAATTTTGAGTTAAAAATTCCCCTATCCATGTGGGTTGGGTTTGTTCCTATATTTCAGTGGTAGTAGCCACTATTTCCACCATTTTGATTTCATTCTCTCCCGCATAGGTGTGATCCGAGTCTGGTGCTGGATATGTATTGGATTTATTGGCTTTCGAATAAATGATCATTGCTTGTTGGTTGGATTCCCTTAGGCGGAAATCCTACTGGATGTTCTTAGTTGGTTGGATCAGATGTTTTTGATTTCTTGATCTCATTAGGCCTGATACTTTTGAGACTTACTCCGAGCCGGTTTTTGTTGAGTATTCCATATTTCTTGAGTAGGGATTTAATTTTATTGATGCCTTTAGTTAAGGACATTGAAAGATTTAATTTCCAATGAGGTCTGCTAGACGGCACATAGGGTGAAGTGTAGAGCTCCATGTTCTCCCCATCCCTGAATATGAACTCCATACAAGGGATATCCATTGAGGCAACACAACTTGTGCAGAGCGTGGAGGCAAGATAGTTCAAGGTTTTTATTTTGCCTTTCTGATCGTGGATTTCGTGTAGATGGGAGGGATTTCAGGTTGATTAGATAGAGAATCTCTCTTAATATGATGACATGGTCTGCATACCCTTCATAGGTTAAGAACTTTTCTTTTAGTTGTCGAAGAGTCATCCAAATATTGAGAAAATGTTATGAATACATTCCTCAGACAACTCCCGAGGTATGTCAAAGTGGGAAGTGGATGTAGGCTAATACATCACTAGTATACTATCCTTAGCTAGTTATCTTATCATGAGCAACATACCCTGTTGTTGTTCTTACAGGGACTCCTCTACTTGATATGCCTGGCTTGACTACTTCTTAATAATTTCATTCCAAGCAGTCGGTCTGGTAGGAGCCTCATTGATATGTAAACGGCATGGAGGTGGATTAGAAGAAGAGTGTGGCCATGGACCATCCTCTGGTTGAGAAAGGATATCACTTTCATAGATAGAGTGTATGATATGTCTGAATCCATCTTTTTAAGTGGATCATCATATGATGGCTTTCTCACATTTGTACCGGAAAGGAGAGGGCCTTCTTACCAGTATAAATTTTGATTGTGGGGAGTACCTTTGAAATTGGTGCTACAATGGCAAGGGATATAATTGCAAGTTGATTCCTGACCGCAGGGAGTGTCCCTATGGCATATACAGTTGGGAGGAGATTTAGGGAAAACTACAATGAGGGGAGGACCTTCTTTCTAATTGATTTCACTCAGGGGAGGACCTTCTCTATGACTTCTATGAAGGATAGGACTACTATCACAGCTTTATATCTATCTATAGGTAAAATTCCTATAGTGTACATCCTGGGGAGGGCCTTCAGGATGTGCTGCAATGAGGGGACAAACTTCTCATTGCTTGATGTTACTATGGGTAGGGCCTTCATAGCAACTTCCATTATGGGAGGGCCTTCTTAATGACTGTTATCATGGAAAGGACTACCATCAGGACTCAACATCCAACTATAGGGATAATCATATCTACAACGTATACCCTGGAGAGGACCATCAGGGCGGACAACAGCAAGGGGAAGACCTTCTTGGTGATTTTTCATCGGGTCAAGGAGAGGGCTACCCTGACACGCATTAGTAGATATGCTCTCTTGATCGATCATTTATGAACCACGGAGTAAGCCCCCATGGGTGCTCTGGGGAGGACCTTTAGAGCTGCTGGTAGAAACATTGTGGGGAGGGCCTTCAAAAATGATAGTTCCACTTACATAATTTGGTAATGGAATGAAAGGGTTTTGAGACTTTATTGATATATATTTGACGGCATCAAGAACTCCAACTTCCAGCAGAGTAGGATCATGTATGTGCTCTTCATTTTCTAGTTTCCTTTGGCGCATTTCATTTTTGGGCACTCTCTTGTGGGTAATTGGGGTCGTATGTTGTAGGTAATGGCCTTCATATAAGTTTTTATATCTTTTTGGGTCCTGTGATGATGTCGAGATACACCGATGGACATCTTGGGTATTGGTAGGGATATTTGCCTACCCTGAAGTGGCCACTACGTTGGACCGGTGTCCCCCAGTTGGAATGGGTATTTGTTCCCGATCTGGCTATTTGTGTGTTTTGGGATATTTTCATCAACCCTTCTAGACTAGAGAAGGGATGCATAAATTCTCTGTACTGACTAACCCATCTTTAAATCAAGTCATTTCATTCGAGGAAGTTGGGTCGCGGTCTTAGTTCCTCGCCTTTTTTGTAACACCCCAAGCTTCGACGGTATTTTTCCCTTTCAATAAAGCAATAGCTTGTGTTGTACGCAACTTTGAGATTCTAACACATCGCAACCAATAAAACTTGTCTTTATGAATAGTAATACCCACTTTTTAAAATTTTATAAATTTTTTCTTTCAAAATTGACTTCATTTTTGGATTCAGAATATCGTAATTAGCTTAGGGTGAAGTTTTGGTATTTTTCTGAAAACTTTCAATTTTTGATGAATAGTGAAAACACTAAGTTATAGTTTAAAACCAAATTTTTATTTAAATAATTATTTATTTAATTTAAATTTATTTTAGCTCAAAATAGATACATAATTCTTATATAAGTTCAATGTAATTCATTGGAGTCATTTTATAATAATTTTAGATATATAAAAATTTTATTGAACTTTTTACCGTCTTTTACCCACCTCCTAGGAGCATTTGCAAATTTACATGAAACTCAATTTTACCACATATGTGAATTGAATTTAAAAAATCATAGAGACATGGTTTATATCAATAAGTAAAATGTTGTTCAATGAGATGAAAATAATTTTTTGTGAATAGTAACTGTTTACTTTTATTTACAACGGTTAAAAGTAAATGGGGTAATTAAGGGTAAAAATGATATTATTATTACCCTAACAAATGTCCTAATTCTATTGGATAAGTTTAATTCGACCAAAATCAACCTTAGTAATAAAATATGATCCTTTAGGTCCACTTGTATTAGATTAGTACATTTTTTATTATTTAATTCAAAGAAGAGTTAAAAGTGTTAAAATCAAAGTTTAATAACTAATCCATTTTTAGTATATGGTTATACATAAGATAAATTGGACTATAAATTTTCATTAGAAATATAAAAATACTTCCTAAATAATGGTATTTTATTTATAATTTTTAAACATTAAATAATTAAATTTATTTATGACACAATGATGATGTAGTAATTACCATATTAATAAAAGATTTAAATAATTGATATTATAAATATCGAAATAAATATAATTTGATACTTTTAATGAATTATACTAATTTTATAGGTTAATATGACATGTTAGGGTTCATTAAATGTATTTATTTTGAAGTAATATAAATGTTAGGATTTAAAAAAAAATCAATTATTAAATAATGTCAAAATTGACATAAATGAGTTTTTAAAACAAATACAATATTATTGGTTGATATAATAATCATAAAAATATAGGTTTCGTCCAAAATACTTATATAATGATATTTTTATCATTAATAAACCAATTTGAGTTCTCTTGGAAGTTTATAGTATGTTTATTAACCATATAATACAAAAATACAAAGAGACATGGTAAATGTCAAACTAATTAACTAAGAGTTAAATCTAGAAGATAAGGTTAATATAGTGACCCAAACCTGTCTAAAACATATAGGTTTAGTGGTTTTCGACCCATAACTACCTTATCCTAGAAATAAATCATTTTTGAGACATTAGAAAATAAAAAAAAATTATTATAAAACAATATTTCAATCTTTTCTTAAGGTGCCCCTCACCCCTCTTATAAAAGGGAACTCCCCCTTCTCTCACATTAACACCTTCAAAGCCATTTGGATCGGCCAACTTCTACCCAAATATCCTATAAACTGTCCTAAATTCATCCTAGAGGCCTTTTTTAGTCATAAATCAAACCTAAGGATCCCTTTTGATCAAATCAAAAGGAAGAACCCGAAGAAGAGGTAAATATTTCATCACCTCTTTCAAGTTCTTATATTCTTACACTTCCTATTTATTTGTTGTTTACATTATAAAATAATAACTCCAATATCTTCTATATACTGTGATGTTATTATAAATATGGTACAACCATATTCATTATTATATCCATCCTTTTAATGACATGTCACCATACGTGCATACGTACGGCTTACCGTCTCCACGTCGTGGTATAGTTGTTATTCAATAAATTATTATTTGGATGGGTATAATAATTATGTATAATTGATTTAAATAATAAATATAACAGGATAGTTATTCTTTATATTTGATATACAATCCAATTATATATTATTTTAATATCAAAAGAATGATATTATCGCTCGTGCATACGTACGGATTACCGTCTCCACGAACGCAATTAGATTCATTCCCCATCGTATCCATTCAAGACTAATTTTCATTTGATGATGAAAAATAATGTTTAAAGACTTAATATCATTCTTAATATCAATAAGATACATCATATCCACAACAAACATTACTTATGTAACAAATCATATAAAGGAAAATGAATCAGTTAACACCCGAAATGATGATACTACTGAAATATCATTAACAAAGCAATATTAGAAGATCATATATGATATCATATTAATGTATATAGTTATTGGATAATTTAATAACAATTATTTCACCATTATACAGGTTTTTAACCTACCCATAACCAAGGAAAAGAACAAGGTAAGGGTTAATTCTAAAACCTCTTCATTATTGAAGGTTGTTTATATGTAATTATCTACTGGGACCTCTTTATCATCCACATACTTGTTTTCCTAAAAATGTATTCCAAAATTTTTTTACCACTTACTATACTATGGTTTAAAGTCATTTATACCCTTATTTGACCTTATACATTTTGAAAGTAATATTTCTGTCATTTTTCAAACAAGTTATTTTATGACCTTTTCGACAAAATTATGGTAAGAATGTTTTTTTAACTTATACGGAGGGTGAGGATATATTCTGCCATTATAACCTCATCTAAGACTTCCTTACAAGCTTATAAGAATATTTTTAAAATAAATTTTTTGTTTTATAATTATGTCACTTTAAATGATTTCAAAAAAAATAATGAGATATTTCTCTCAAACTATTTTGATTTCATCTATGTCAACATCATTTAATGGATTTTAATCTTGTTTTGAAGGATTTATTATGATACAAATATTCCATTTTGTATTGAATTTTTTTTGATATGTTTTAATGTGGATGTGTTATTTTTATACCATTCATGGTTAATGGATAAGGTATTGACATTTCGTGTTCTAGTTTTAATACGAATGTTTATGTTATGTTTAAAACCCTTCATATGAGGAATGCATTGGACTTAGTAAGTGATGGTTGGAGCCCTCTATATCTCCTCGATGCATTGGTAGGTCTCATGAGACAAACTATTATCTTGGAACAAGGCCTTGACAAAATCTTATTTTTTGTCTTGGCGCAAGGCCTTGACTATGTGGTTATGAAGTCTGGCATTATGCATTCCATCATTATGAAAGTGGCTGTTGATATTGCATGTGATTATTCGACTAGTATAATATCCATGTGAGTAAGTAAATGGAATTATTTTCATTTATATTTTCCATATTATGATGAAGTTTATGTTGAAAATGATTTTGTATTAGTTTTATACATTTTCATAAATGTTTATGCTTATTTATGAAAGTTTCTGCTATATTGTTATCATTACTGTGCATCTGATCTCACCGCTTTCTATGTTTTATTTTTATCATGATGCTAAGAATTATATTATGACTGACCTATAGGGATTTTATATGGGATATCAATGTTGTCTATGGAAACAATGTTGTTGTAGTTTTCCATTTTATGATGTAATGTAAACCTTATAAATGTATCTAGTACTTCCAAGGCTACTAAACTAATTGGTCTTTCGAGACTTGATCTTTTGTGATCATGCCAATGTTATGTAATAATGCACTGACTCTTGATAACTGGGGTCGGGGCATTACAGTTAGTATCAGAGGAAGTTTAGTACAAACCTTGGAATCTAGATTTAGATAAACTCTGATTAGAGCACATTACCCTAAGATAGAATTTGAGGATTAGTATAGAAGAACTTCCAAGAATTTTGATACTGTAGAGATTTTTTGAGTTTTCCAAGAAATACATCCATGTCTGGATACGAGCAGGTAGAGGCGGCTCTGGCACAGATGTACCTAGGGGTAAACCCTGAAAACACCGCTTTGATCTAGACTCGAATGGGAACAGTTGCACGACAACGGGCCTTGTTGCACTCTTGGTTTTGACACTCCCGGGGGATATACTTAGGATAATCCACATTTTCTTTACATACCATTATAAAGGATTTATGAGTATATACCTCCTCAAAGAAAAAATTTCTTTATGATTATGGAATATATCCATAAATTTTCAATTTATGTTAAGTGTGTTATAAGTATGGAATTATATATTGGGATTCATAAACTAATCTAGTGTATTCCATTGTTTAGAAATGGCACCTAGTGGAAGGAATGGAAATCGTATCAATGCACTCACTCCATGTAGGGATTTCCCTCCTGCTCAAGATAATTATAGTGGAGCTGGTGATACAACTGGTGTTGATCAGCTTATCACCATATTGGGACAACTCACTCAGGTTATGAAAAATAACCTTACCCGTATGGAGCATTCTGATCCACAGCATGGAGGATCAATGTTAGATCGCTTAATCAGGAAACAACCACCAAAATTCAATGGGGGTAGAAATCCGTTAGTATCTGAGCAATGGATAAATTCCTTAGAGAAAATATTCCACGCCTTGGGGAGTATCGAAAGGGAAAAAGTTTTCATAGTAGTTTACCGCCTCACTGGAGATGCTGATCAATGGTGGTCATTGATTCAAAACACAAAGGAAGATGATGAAGTATAAAATATGTAATGGAGGGAGTTTAAAGAAATTTTCTTAGAAGAATACTTTCCTCATGACCATCGAGCAGATGTGGAAAGATAATTTCTGAGTCTGAGGCAAAAGGAGGATGATAATGTCGCAAAGTATGAATCTAACTTTACAAGGTTAGCGAGGCATGCTAAAGATTATATACATAAACCAAGAAGTAAGATTTATCATTTCTTTTATGGGTTAAAACCATTTCTCTATTGAGCATTAGTCTCATAATCATTCTCATTGTACAAAGATATTGTCTCATGTGCTATCAAGACAGAAAAATAATTCTCTAAGTCTTATGACTTTAAAGCAAAGAAATAGAAGAAGATATCTTATGAACACTATGGAAATGGAAATAAGGGGTATAATGGAAAATTTGAATATCTATACTGTAGTAAATGTGGAAAGAAACACCCTGGTACTTGTCTGAAGGGAATGGGAGTATGTTACAAGTGTGGTAAAAATCCCACCAAGCTTAGGATTTCAAGGGGAATAAAGAGGCTGTTAATGTTGAATTCTACAATTGTAGAGAAAGGGTACCTTATGAAAATGAATTTCCTAACCATCAAGAGAACTTACCTTAGAAAAGGCTAAGGGATCAAGGCCAAGTTTATGCTATCACTACTACTGAGGTTGAAGCTTTGAACGACGTAATGGCAATTAATTTAATGATTTATTCAAGTTTAGACAATGCTTTATTTGATTCTGGATCATCGAATTGTTTCATATCTTCCCAATTTTCTAAGAAAATTAGATATTTTCAATTTAACATAACAAGGGATTTGTCAGTCAAAACACCTAAGGGAAGTATCATTGAAAAAAAATTATGAATCAGTTCCCATTAGGGCATATAAATGTTCTTTATCTGCTAATCTCATCGTCATACCCATGATTGAATTTGATATAATCCTTGGTATGGATTGCCTTTCAGACCATGATGCAAAAATTTATTGTAAGAATAAGGAGGTTACAATTCTCGATGATGATAAGGAGTACCTTATCTTTAGAGAAGAAACGTCACCACCTAATTCTTATCTAGATCCACCCCCAGTAGCTCAACTAAATTCAATTATTGGGGAGGAAGAGAATGAAATAACTGTGGGTGGGGGAAAAGAATGTTAAAATAAAGGATATACCTATTGTGAAAGAATATGTTGATGTGTTTCTAGATGATTTACCTGGACATCCTCCAGAATGAGAAATTGAGTTTTCCATTGACTTAATTCCTGGTTCAAGGCCCATATCGAAGACCCCTTATAGAATGGCCACTATAGAATTAGTGGAACTAAATAAACGGCTAGAGTAATTGAGTAATAAGGGATTTGTTCTCCCTATTGTTTCTCTATGGAGAGCTCATGTTCTTTTTGTTAAGAAGAAAGATGGATCTATGAGGTTGTGCATTTACAACAGGGAGATCAATGCTATAACAATAAAGAACAAGTATCCCCTACCTCGCATTGATGATTTATTCGACCAACTTTATAGAGCTTAATACTTTTCAAAGACTAACCTTCGATATGGATATCATCAGTTGTGTGTGTAGAAGGAAAACATTTTGAAAACAGCATTTCGAACCAGGTACAGGCATTACGAGTTTACAGTATTTCCTTTTGGATTGACTAATGCACCCTCTGTCTTCATTGATCTAATGAATAGAGTTTTCAAGGAATATCTTGATGTATTTGTAGTGGTATTTATTGATAATATCTTAGTATACTCCAAATGCTACAATGATCATGAAAATAACTTGCACATTATTATAAAGACCCTCAGAAGGAATGAATTATACGAGAAGTTTAGCAAGTGTGAATTTCAACTTCAAGAGATTTCTTTTCTTGGCCATATTGTCTCTAAGGATGGAATCTATTTTGATCCTTCAAAGACAAGAGTAATCCATGAATGGCCAGAACCGAGGCGTATAACTAAGGTATGCAGTTTTACTGGTTTAGTAGGTTATTGTAGACACTTCGTCCAGAATTTTTCCCGGTTGGCTAACCCATTAACAAAGCTCATAGGTAAAGGGGTTAAATTTGTTTGCACAAAAGAGTGTGAAGAATGTTTTGAATAAATGAAGAGAAGATTAGTCAATGATCTTATCTAGACTCTACCATCGAGGAATGATGGGTTTGTTATTTACAGTGATGCATCAAATAAAGGAATTGGTTGTGTCCTTGTGCAGAATGATAGAGTTATTGCCTATGCATCACGACAGCTAAAAATTCATGAAAAAATTATCCCACTCATGATCTTGAGTTAGAAGCTGTAATTTTTCTTTGAAGATTTGGAGACACTATATCTATGGAGAAAAATGTGAGATATATACTGATAACAAGAGTTTGAAGTATATTTTCTCATAGAAAGAACTCAACATGAGGCAAAGAAGATGGCTTGAACTACTCAAAGATTATGATTTCACTATACACTGCCACCCGGGGAAGGAAAATAAGGTGGAAGATGCTTTGAGTAAAAAGGATCATGGAGTTTTGAAAAATATGAGAGTTGAAAAAGATCCTATATACATGGATCTCTTAAAGATAGATATGGGAATAACCATGGAAGGTGAAACATCAATGTATTTCCAAATGGTTTCCAAACGATCTTTACTAGAAAAGGTAAAAAGTTATTAGGCTAATGATGAGGAGTTTCAAAAGAAGATTAAAGCTGTGAATAATGGGAGATTGAGTGAATTCGTATATGAAGTTGGAATTTTGAAATTTGGGAAGAGACTTTGTGTTCCCGATATACCTGATAAAAAATGGGAATTGTTGGATGATGCTCATAGCTCCACTTTCTCTATACACCCTGGGAGCACCAAAATGTATAGAAATTTGAAGGAACATTTTTGGTGGGACAACATGAAGAGAGAGATTTCTGATTTTGTGTCAAGATGTATGGTTTTTCAACAAGTGAAAGCATGAAGGAAACAAAATGGAGGAGTCATGCAACCTCTTCCCATATGTGAGTGGAAATGGGATAATATTATGATGGACTTTGTCATGGGACTACCAAAGACTCCTAGAAGGAACGATGCAATATAGGTCATTGGTGATCGTCTTACCAAGTCAGCACATTTTCTTGCTATAAGAAAAGATTTACCACTTGAACATTGAGAAATACCGTATATTAATGAAGTTTTAAGACTTCATGGAGTACCCCTATCGATTGTTTCTGATCTTGATCCCTATTTTACAACAAGATTTTAGAAAAGTCTTTATAAAGCCCTGGATACTGAACTTCGTTTGAGCACTGCCTACCACCCTCAAACTGATGGACAATCAGAACGGACTATTCAAACCTTAGAAGACATGTTGAGATCCTGATCACTTGACTTTCAAGGTATATTGGATCAATATTTACCTCTAGTAGAATTTTCCTATAACAATAGCTTCCATTCAAGTATTCAAATGACACCATATGATGAATTATATGGAAAGAGATGTCATACACATACTTTTTGGGATGATGTTGGTGAAAGAAAACTCATAGGCCAAGAACTTTTTGAGGAAATGATGGAAAAGGTGAAGGTAATTCAAACCCACATCAAAGCATCTCAAAGTAGGCAGAAGAGCTATACTGATAACCGAAGGAAGGATTTTGAATTTCAGGTAGGAGATCATGTTTTCTTGATGGTATCTCTATGGAAGGGTGTTATACATTTCAGTAAAAAGGGTAAATTTTGTCCCGGGTACATCGGACCTTTCGAAATTCTTGAACAAATTGGGGATGTAGCTTACCGTTTGGAAATGCCTCCAAGTCTCTCCAAAGTTCATGATGTGTTCCACATATCACAGTTGAGAAAATACATGCCTCAGCCAACACATGTACTTACCTGTGAGGAATTAGAACTGGAACCCAATCTGTCTTATTGCGAAGAGCTTGTCAAGGTTCTTGATATAAGTGAACAAGTGTTGAGAAACCGGATGACTCATCTAGTAAAAGTTCTATGGAGAAACCATAAAATGGAAGAGGCAATGTGGGAACCCAAGGAACTTATGATGAAGAACCACCCGAATCTTTTTATGCAGTAATATTCTAGAAATTTCGAGGAAAAAATTATTTGAAGGATGGGACAATGTAACACCCCAAACTTCCACAATACGTTTCCCTTTGAATAATGCAATAGCTAGTGTTGTACGCAACATTGAGATTCTAGCACATTGCGACCAATCAAACTAGACGTTATGACTAATAATACCCACTTTTTGAAATTTTATAAATTTTATCTTTCAAAATGGACATCATTTTTGGATTCGGAATATCGAAATTATCTTAGGGTTAATTTTTGGTATTTTTCTGAAAACTTTCAATTTTAGATGAATAGTGAAAAACACTGAGTAATAGTTTAAAACCGAATTTTTATATAAATAATTATTTATATTATTTAAATTTATTTTAGGTCAAAATAGATACATAATACCTATATAATTTCAATTTAATTCATTGGAGTCAGTTTATGATAATTTTAGATATATAAAAAATTTATTGAACTTTTTACCGTCTTTTACCCACCTCATAGGAGCATTTGCAAATTTACATAAAACATAATTTTATCGCTTCTATGAGTTGAATTTCGAAACTTCAAGAGACACATTTGATATCAGTAAGTAAAATTTTGTTCAATGAGAAGAAAATAATTATTTGTGAATAGTAACTTTTGACTTCTTTTTACCACAGTTAAAAGTATATAGGGTAATTAAGGGTAAAAATGATATTATTATTACCCTAAAACGTGTCCTAATTTTATTGGATAAGTTTAATTAGACCAAAAACAACCTTAGGAATAAAATATTATCCTTTAGGTCCACTTGGATATGATTAGGACATTTATTATTATTTAATTCAAAGAAGAGTTATAAGTGTTAAAATCAAAGTATAATAACTAAACCATTTTTAATATAGAGATATACAAAAGATAAACTCGAATATAAATATTCATTATAAATATAAAACTATTTCCTACATAATGGTATTTTATTTATAATTTTTATACATTAAATAATTAAATTTATTTATGACACAATGATGATGCAGTAATTACCGTATTAATGAAAGATTAAAATAATTGATATTACAAATATCAAAATAAATCTAATTTGAGACTTTTAATGAATTAAAATAATTTAATCGGTTAATCTGACATGTTAGTGTTTATTAAATGTATTTAATTTTAATTTATAGTGTTTTTAGGACTTTAAAAAAATAAATTATTAAATAATGTCAAAATTGACATAAATGAGTTTTTAAAACAAATACAATATTATTGGTTGATATAATAATACTAAAAATCTAATTTTCTTCCAAAAGACTTATATAATGATATTTTTATCATTAATGAACCACTTGGGGTTCTCTTGGAAGTTTATAGTAAGTTTATTAACCATATAATATAAAAATACAAAGAGACATGGTAAATGTCAAACTAATTTACTAAGAGTTAAATCTTAAAGATAAGGTTAATATAGTGACCCAAACCAGTCTAAAACATATAGGTTGAGTGTTTTTCGACCCATACCTACCTTATACTATAAATAAATCATTTTGGATCCATTATAAAATATAAATTAATTTATTATAAAATAATATTTTAATCTTTTCTCAAGGTGCCCCTCACCCCTCTTATAAAAGGGCACTCCCCCTTCTCTCACATTAACACCATCAAAGCCATTTGGATCGGCCAACCCCTACCCAAATATCCCATCAACTGTCCTAACTTAATCCTAGAGGAATTTTTTAGTCATAAATCCAACCTAAGGATCCCTTTTGATCAAATCAAAAGGAAGAACCTGAAGAAGAGGTAAATATTTCACCACCTCTTTCAAGTTTCTATATTCTTACACTTCTTATTTCTTTGTTGTTTCTCTTATAAAATAAAAAACCCAGTATCTTCTATATACTATGATGTTATTATAAATATGTTACAACCATATTCATTATTATGTCAATCCTTTGAATGACATGTCACCATACGTGCGTACGTATGGCTTACCGTCTCCACGTCGTGGTATAGTTGTTATTCAATACATTATTATTTGGATGGGTATAATAATTATGTATAATTGATTTAAATAATAAATATAACATGATAATGATTCTTTATATATGATATAACATCCAATTATATATTATTTTAATATCAAAATAATGATATTATCGCTCGTGCGTACGTACGGATTACCATCTCCACGAACGCAATGAGATTCATTCCCCATCGTATCCATTAAAGAATAATTTTCATTTGATGATAAAAAATAATTTTTAAAGACTTAATATCATTCTGAATATGAATAAGATACATCATATCCACAACAAACATTACTTACGTAACAAATCATATAAAGGAAAATGAATCAGTTAACACCCGAAATGATGATACTACTGAAATATCATTAACAAAGCAATATTAGAAGATAATATATGATATCATATTAATGTATATGGTTATTTTATAATTTAATAATTATTATTTCACCATTATACAGGTTCTTAACCTACCCTTAACCAAGGAAAAGAACAAAGTAAGGGTTAATTCTACAACCTCTTCATTATTGAAGGTTATTTATATGTAATTACATACTGGTAACTCTTTATCATCCACATACGTGTTTTCCTAAAAATGTAATCCAAAAAAAATTCAACTTACTAGACTATGGTTTAAATTCATTTATTCCCTTATTTGACCTTATAAATTTTGAAATTAATCTTTCTGTCATTTTTCAAACAAGTTATTCTATGACCTTTTTGACAAAATTAAGGTAAGAATGTTTTTTTAACTTATACGGCGGGTGAGGATATATTCCGCCGTTATAACATCGTCTAAGATTTCCTTACAAGCTTATAAGAATATTTTCAAAATAAATTTTTTATTTTATAATTATGTAACTTTAAATGATTTAAAAATAGAATGAGATATTTCTCTCAAACAGTTTTGATTTCATCTATGTCAACATCCTTTAATGGATTTTAATCTTGTTTTAAGTTAATTTATTGTGATACAAATCTTAAATTTTTTATTGAAGGTTTTTTTATATTTTTGACTGTGTATGTGTTATTTTTCTTCCATTCATGGTTTATGGATAAATTATTGACATTTCCTGTGCTAGTTTTAAAACGAATGTTTATGTTATGTTTAAAACCTATCATATGAGGAATGCATTGGACTTAGTAAGTGACGGGTAGAGCCTTCTATAGCTCCTCAATGAATCGGTAGGTCTTATGAGACAAACTAATGTCTTGGAACAAGGCCTTGACAAAATCTTAATTGTAGTCTTGGAACAAGGCCTTGACTATGTGGTTATGAAGTCTGGATTTATGCGTCTATCATTATGAAAGTGGTTATTGATATTCCATGTGATTATTATACTAGTATAATATCCATGTGAGTAAGTAAATGGAATTATTTTGATTTATATTTTCCATATTATGATGAAGTTTATGTTGAAAAGGCATTTGTTTTAGTTTTATACATTGCCTTAAATGTTTATGCTTATTTATAAAAGTTTCCTCTATATTTTTATCCTTACTGAGCATCTGATCGCACCCCTTTCAATGTTTTATTTTTACAAGGATGTGAAGAAGTATATTATGACTGACCTGCAGGGATAGTCTATGGGATCTTAGTGTTTTATTTGGAAACAATGTTGTTGTAGTTTTCCATTTTATGATGTAATGTAAACCTTATTAATGTATCTAGTACTTCTAAGGATACTAAACTAATCGGTCTTTCGAGACTTGATCTTTTGTGATCATTCAAATTTTATGTAATAATGCACCGAATCTAGGTAACTAGGGTCGAGGCGTTACATTTTCCGTCGATGCAATGATATCTTGGCATGTTTGGAGGATATGGTCTGGAATTGACGTCTGATATTCCATCATTTCCAGGATGTGAAGTGTTCATCTTTTGCTGGAATGGGTATGAAGGCCCATTCTGATGTCGGAGCAGGGGTTTTTTCCTTCTATGGTCCTCCTTAGGTTTCCAGTAGATACCGGAAGTCCCCCTATGTTGGGACAAAGGAACGAGTCTACCACTAGTTTTCTTCTCTATTTGCCACCATATTTGACTGGTGGGATTCATATTCATGAGCAGGAATTTGAATCTAATCGCTTTCCACTGTATTTTTCTCAAGAGATTTGTATACATCCGCAAGAATTTAAATTTGCTCATATTTTCTTGCCACTCTATTTGGATGGCTAGCTTGATATTCATCATCAGGTATTTGTGCTTTCCTATAGCTAGTTTCCATACTGTTTGGATGACCTCCTTCTCATGCATCGATAGATATCTGCATCTGCCTGTAATTTTCCACTCTATCTGTACGGTGGGACCAACAAGAACAGGAAGGAATGTACAAGTGATCATATTGTTACTCCCTATTTTCATGGTGTTCTTAAGCTGATGGGGTATATTTTTATGTCTTCTCGTTGAATGTTTATGCATTTGTATAGTGGAGTTTATCCTTGGGAATCATGGTGATAGCCTGTTCCTGATTATATATTTTTCTCCCTTGAGGGGCAGCCTGAGGGGCTTGTGTCTTATCGACTTTAGTAGGTTCCCTCTTCATAAGATCCTATTTAGAGTGAGGATACTTGGTTTCCCAGTATTAGTGGAGACACTCTCTGGAAGGGGAACATGAGTAGGACCCCTATCTAGTTGAGATGAAGTTTTCAACATCGACTTTATATGCCTCCCTAATATAATGGAGGTACTTATTGTCATGCTCTAGGGACAGGCTCCTGAAATAGTTCTAGACGACCACCAGGGTTGCCTTGTGATGGGGTGTCGGTCGCAGCTGAGGAGGTGGCTGGTGATATTTTCCATACTTGATAGATTTTCTTGAGGCCTCCACTATGGGTAGAGTATCATTTAGGTGGTATTATTTGATCAGTGTGTTAGATACCCAACATTGAAGATGTTGGGTTGGTTAGGGGGTCATGCTCTTCATCGAGGCCTTGGCCGCCTATGGGATCGCTGAGGCATGTGTCTGCATTGATCTTCGGGATGTAATTTGGATCAAAGCTTTCTCTTTGGAAACATAATATATATATATATGACATATATAGACAAAAAACCCCATCAAAGTAGAATCTATTGAACATATGCATATTTGATGATTCAGCTTGGACCCCTTCCCTTTGCTTTTTTTATGAGGCAAAGGGGCTTGAGTGGAGTAGAACTACCACCTTGGTTGAAGATTCACATCGTGTTCACCATTTTTATTTCACCTCTGAGGTGGCACATTTACAGGTTTGGGGAAAATGCAAAGAATGATATGACGGGTGATGAGCATTCCTCTGTTATTATAGAGACTTTCACATCGTCATCTTTGTTTCGACCCGATCTGCATCGTTATCCTTTAGGGGGGTTGGATTGAACATGAAGGGACTGACATTATGAAGGAGTTTCCACAGTAAAATGGTCCCAACAGCTAATTGCATGGGGTTAAGTATTTGTGAAATCAGTCCTCTAAGTATATGACTTCCTCATATGGTCTCCAGCAGGTTTATTTATGGAGTTTAAAACACCCAACGACCCTAGTATCCGTGATTCATGGACCTTGTTTCTAAAGGCAGTCACTCGTTGGATGAAGATTTGACCAACGACACTTAAGGACTTTATTGGTTGATAGGATGGGAGGTCGGGCTCATCTTACCCTTTTGGGGGGAATTATTTCCTATTCTGGGACTCCCTTATAGATTTAAGTTGTGTTCATATACTTGTGGATATTTGGTTCACTCCCGAAGTGTGTATCCATGTGATGCCCCTAGTTTTCAGGATCATCATAGACATACATGGGTTTGATGCTACGGAGACAATTTTGACTTAATCCATGCAATGAGGTGCTCTGGTATTTATCTTCATCTAGGAGGGACAAAATATGGCTTGATGTTGGGATCATACCTATTATATGGGATTCCTACCAATCCTCAAGAGAGGAATCAGAGCCCACGTAGTTCGGTATGGGTTGGGGCTTATGCCCAGAAGCTGACCATTTGAGGGGACATGATTAGGTGAACCCTTTTGGAAGGGCACCCCTTTTGATCTTGGGCCTTCAAGCAGGCATCCTATGTATCCTGGTTTGAACAAGAATCAGAGTTCTCATAGTTCAAGACATGTTGGTTTTGTGGATGTTGTGATCATCAAAAATATATAATCCCACGTGATTCATACTTAGTGTGAGAAACAAGAGGGTGTGAGAGATTAAACCAACCACACACCTTCTCTCCCACTGATGGGAGAGGGAGGTCCTATGGCGGAAGAATCCAAGGTGACGATGGGAGAGGGCATGGAGTGATGAACATTTCAATGTGGGATGACATTGGGGGTCATGCGGCTTAGCTCCCAGAAGCTTAGGGACTTACCTCAGTGGGAGTTCCCTAGAATGTGCTCTGTGAAAGGGGAGGAATGTCACCTCTCATCAAAAGGGGAAGCGAATATTATTCCTTCGACTGATCATCATTACTCATTGAATGGAAAAGAAAATGATCACCCTTAATCCCTAGAATGGGGAGATTCAAGTCAGCGTCCCAAGGTTAGACTCTGGGTTACCATGGGAATGTAGACTTAGAGACATCCTAGGAGACCAAAACATTGGGGGGGGAGCCTTCGTGACTCTACTTACCATGGGTATGTAGACTCAAAGGGGTATGCAGATGCACCCGATGATCTGATCATACATGTCCGGTGTCTTTGAAGGAGGCTTTGTCCTGATGTCGGGAGACTGGTTTATAGACGATCTATGGAGGACTGGATGGTAATGGATGGGCGAGATAGGAGCTGGAGAGAAGGACACCTAAAGATTCCCCATTCAACATACTATTTTCTCATGTGGGATGGGGGGAGCTCCTCATACCATTGTGATATGCGGGTAGAGGGTTCATCCGGTTATTGAAGCGGTACACAGTCTTGGGCATGGACCACTACGTACTAAAGTGGTACATGGCCCTGGATGCAGTCTGCCACACCGCCTCAGTTCTATCCGCGTACTAATGCAGCACGCAGTGCAGGGTTCGATCTGTTTGGTGATTCCCTATGCAGAGTGTCATATTGAAGGATGGTCCTGGAACCTTTCATTCACAAGGAGTTCATCTGTGAGGAATTTTTGGTTCGCGATGATAGCAATTAGGTTCTCAGATTACCCATTATTATTAAGTTCCTTATTTTTATGGTTCACGACTAGTTATACCTGTGGAAATGTGGTACATGGTTTGAACTTAATTGTTGATTCAAAAGCGAAGCCAGAATCCTCTCCAAAATCTTTCTTCTAACCTCTAGGGTCTCCTTCGTGCTTTATTCATTCATCCTCTTTTCCTTCCTCTTATAATCCTTTTATAGAGCATTGGGAAAAATCATATATATGGGCATGAGACACAATTTGTGGAAGCCAATGAAGAGATATCTCAATATGCGGGATACTTAGTCAACCGGGGTTTGTGGAGACTGTGTTTCATGAGTTATGGTTCGTTTAACCCTGCCGATTTGCTTCGTTCTTGAACTATCAAGTTCATGGGATGGTATGCGGATGGCCTTCGTGCACTTGATTTCACTAACGATATGGTTCGTGGATTCCTAGGTTCGTTGGGCATTACTCCACGGTCCAATGCCTCACGGGTCCTTTCACATACCAGTGGTTTTTGATTCATGCATTTCAAAAACCCTTCTCAGTGATGGTACACAGGTCACTTAAAACTCTTGAAAAAATCAATTTCTTCAAGTTTCTTCCCAAGTTTTTAATTTAATTTTCATCCACTTACTTTGTTGGACTTGTAAGAATGTTTTCTTCCTTCTGAAAAGTTCTTTTGGGAATATTTAATTCCCTTTGTAATGTTTTCAGGACCCTACAATCATTTATATTCATTAACATTATACTTATTACCTTCCATGTAAAGAATTACTGAAAAAATAATCACATCGCTTTGTGAGGTGGTGGTATACCGTACACACGAGCGATGTTATTGTATCTCCCATGGAATAGAAATTAAAAAAATTATATTTGATATCATGAATATATAATTAAAAATTATTTACAAATATCATATATATACTTTAATTCCATCATTACAACAATCTGTGAGAGGTGATGATGGAAAACGAATGACATCGATTCACGATGCAGCAGAACTTTGTACGCACGAATGATTATTTTTTAACCCATTTGATAGAATATGAGACGGATTTAGGTTATTTCATTCGTATAATAAAAAATAATAATATAGGAAATAATTTTTTATCATATGATCATATTTGAATATGATTTGAAGGAGGTGGAATATGAAACAAAACTAAAACTCATAGTGAGAAATTTTACCTCTTCTTAGACCACCTCTTTAGGATTATACCTATAGTATTCCTAGAATGCACTTGTGAGAAAATAGGTATTATATTATGAGGGGTGGAATTTGGGAAATAATTTGGGAAGTTATTTTCCAAACAAATTTTTTTTTAAGTTGTAAATAAAAAGGAGATGGGGTGACCATTTATAAGTGAGGTGAGTGTCACACTTGTACTTTTTAAAAATAAAAAGGTGTACCCATGTTTTTCACAGGGAATAGGGAACAAAAATGGATAATTATATATAATTAGAAATTTAAAGGTATAAATATCTTCATAAATTTGTTTTTTGAAAAACTTTATGTCATTTTGACCCATATATTTTTAGTTTAACCCTTAGTAAACCAATTTTCAACCTAAGCACGGTAATATATTTTTATTATTTCCGCTATTCATTATGGTAAAAAAATTAAGTTGAACTTATTTTATAATATAAATTTTTATGATTCTGAATATTTAATACATTTTATGAAATTAAATTCACATACTTTTCAATATTTAATTTAAAATTAAACCTGTAGATGTGACGAAAAAGCAGGTTTTTAAGAAGTGTATTTTTCAAAGAAAAGATAATTTTATATTAGCTCTATGAATAATAATAACTAATAAATAAATGTAAATTAATATTATAATATATAAATTTAATTTAAATAATTCCTCTTTATGGGTTGTTATAATTAATTAAAATTGAGAATAATTATGACCTTTAAAATAGTTTTAAGAAAAATCCCGTTTTTAAACCTAAAGACAAACTTATACTAAAATAAAATATGAATTTGATTAAAAATAAATTAAGTGGATTAAATATACCTAAATTAGACTTATTTTTCTTTAAATCATATTAAAAACATAATTGTACTTTTAAATTTCTTAATTTATTGAAAATAAATGATATGTTTATAAAAATCAATATTTTTCACAATTCACTGGAAAATCGTTATTTTTTGAAAAATTCCAAAAATTCACCCAAAGTAAATTTTGATATGAAGATTTAAAATTTTAATTTAATTTTATTAGATAATTTTTTTAGAAGTTCCAAAAATTAATTATAATATTTTTATCATGAAAACCAATAACAATCATTTTTTAAGAGAACATATTTTTAGAGAATAAATTTACTTTACTAAAAATTTATTAATCATTTACTTAACATGTATCAATAATTTATATTTAGTAGTACACACACACAAATATATATATATATATATTTATATTTATATTTCATAAAATATTTAATACTATTCACACTCTCCAATTTAATGTCTATGTTATAACAGTTATATATATCATGAGGTGTTTAAGCTTAGTGTTGCATGCCAAATACACTATCAAACATTGTTTTTTTTTCTAAAATAATATGGTGTTATAGGTTCAAGAATAAAAAAAATTAAATCTGATATAAAATAAATATTATTAATTGTATTGGAGTGATAATCAATTTACCAGTCAACTACATGGACTAAATCTTGATAACTCGGAAGACTTTCCTACCCATGATCATTTTCAAACCCAACGAGATCAACCTCTTATCAAATATGACCCTTTGAAATTGAATGTATAATTATAAGGACCCGGCTTTATTACATTACATAATCTTTAATTTTGTCAAGAAATCACTGCCTTTCACATTTAGGATATTTTCAAGTTTAGGGCTTTAGAGAATTGGTACATAATACATTTATAACATTACACATTATTATAGTGTGGATACCATAAAAATAGTATTCATTTCTTGAAAAATATAAATATTTTCAAATAAAACATGATTTCTTTGATAATTATAGAAAAATTTAAATTGGTTTCCTTCTTTGTCTTATAGATCCTTATAACCTGTTAAAATCATTTAAAAACATGGGATGAGCACAAAAATCTCAGTAAGGGATATAAAAAAGAAGCAAAGAGCACATTAGTCCATGAATCTTTGTAACATATAAAAACATTTTCAAAAGACGTACTTTTCACCCATATATACAAACTTTATGTAACATTATAATTCCACAAGATCCACACAAAACATAATAACATAAATAGAACCATAGAGGTATCTTGGGGAATTACTTACACATTGTTGTAACCCTCTCAACTACCTTATAATTTGTAACCCTCACAGCTACCTTACAATTTGTGTAACCATTTTTGTTACACTAGAAGTAACCATATAGCAAACCTCAAACCTACCCATAACCAATGCATTAGAGGGAGATATAAGTCCCACCCTTCATCATAAACAATTCCCAAGAACCAAAACATAATCATAAAATATGAATAATTTCATAAAAACATTTCTTTTGAATTTTGTAAAACATAATTTTAAGAGTATTTAAAAAGAAAAGCCCCTTAAAATATCATATAATTGAAGATAAACCAAATAGAGTGGATGGAATATGTATAAACTCTATAAATACACATAATTCAACATAATAAATCTTAATTCATCACACAAACAATTTAAATACCATAAAAATAATGAAGTATAAGGTTAACCCAAAGGATGGAAATCGAGTTAAGAATTCCCTTCCCTTGGGTTTTTCCTACTTCAAACTCATTTAAACCTCCTATATAATGGTTAAAAGAGTGTTATTAATATCTTACAGAAACATATTGATGTTTATAATACCTTATATGATCATTTAATTACATCATTTCACACTTTAAATATTTGTATTTTGTTCCTTGTATTGTTTTGGGTGTGTGCATTACATGGTTTCCAGGGTACTGTAGCAGTACTGTAGTAGGGAACTGTAGAAGACTGTAGCAGCGGTGGAACTGTAGCAGTGGTGACACTGTAGCGGTGGGGGGAATGTAGTAGGAAATGTAGCGGCATTTGTACTATAGCAGGTATTGTAGTTGTGTGGGTACTGTAGCAGTATTGTTCACTGAGGGGCCCTTTAGGCCAAAAATTGGGCTTTCAAGCCTTGTATTCAAGCCACTTGGCCTTGGGCCTTCGGGCTATGTTATGGGTCACCCTCTACCCAGTTAAAGTGGTCTTTTCTTTAAATAAAAAATTGAGGCTTTGGCCCCAACCTTTGAAAAAAACCATAAAAATGCTTTCATGACCAGTCTTGAAGAATGTAAATGAAACTGAAATCACATCATATGTGATGTGGGTAAATCGACACATCACGGATGGTGTTTTAATTTCTTGAATGAGTGGGAGAGGAGAATAATATTGATGAGTAATTTTAAATGAAAATTAGAACATATAGAATATAAAATATTATGGCGTTTCATGCCTCTTGGATAAGAGGAGTGGAAGATATTATAATAATAGAAAAGGAAATGAAAGGAAAACACGTAAAAATGAAAGGAGATTCTTACCCCTTGATCTCTTCTCCTTGAGATCCTCCTTAAGGTCTTTGGTTTTGTCCTTTCGATGAGACTAGAAGCTCTAGGACGTGCGGAAAATCCGTGGGATTAGTATTAGTCTGAAATTAGTTAAGTATCAAGGCTTGGGAGGTGTGTGAGGAAGAGGGGAATGAGGGTGGTATTTATAGTGGAGGAGAGGAGGTATTTTTCATTATTTTAATCATTATTATAATAGTTTTACTCAATACTATGAATAATATTAATTCATATGACCCCAAATAGTAAAAATGGCATGTAAGTTCAAACCAAGTGGTCTTACATCACTTATGATGTCATAAATAGTGTATTTAACTAAGAATTTGAATGTACGGTATTTTACCATATTTCACTATTCATAAAAAATTCAAGAATTTCATAAACAAATCCCAAAAATTCACCATAACTATTTTCCAACGTGTAGAATTAAAAAATGAAATTCATTTTTTGAAAAACAAATCTAGATATTATTAATTTAATTTTTAAATAAAATCATACTTAACATAGAAATTACCAATTTTAATTCTATAACTGCTTTTATATCGCATTAAAAAATTAACCAAGATGTCATTATCTTAAATCCTTAAGAAAATAAAATAATAATACAATTTACTATTCATTAGGGTCATATTACTATTCATAAGGGTATGTTACTATTCACCAAAAAACAAGTTGGTTCCATCAGACTCCAAATAACATACTGAACAAAATTGCAAATGACAATTCTTCAAAATTCAAAACATAGAATCAAAAGAAAAAAAAATGTTTAAAATCTAGTTATAAATATCTACTCAAAACAATGTTTCATGCATTTCAATTTTTTTTTTGAAAACTTTGGGATGTTACATAATCCCCACCTTCTGAAAATTGTGTCCTCGCAATTTTATTTACTGATTAAAAAAGTGAGGGTATTTTGGCCTCATAGCATTTTCAGACTCCCACCTTGCTTCTTTAACCATGTGGTTTTTCCAAAAAAAACTTTACATTGTGCATTTCCTTATTCTGCAATACATGTTCCCATCGATCAAGAATCTGAACTGGTTTCTCTTCATAAGAAAGGTTCTCTTCTATCTGAACTACTTTTGTGCTCAAGATATGAGATGAATCTGGCACATACTTCCCCAACATCAAAACATGAAAAACATTATGTACCTGAGATAAACTCGGAGGCAAAGATACTTGTATGAAACTAGTCCAAATTTCTCTAGGATTTCAAAAGGACTAATGAACTGTGTACTTAGATCCCCTTTATTACCAAAATGCATCACACTTTTCCAAGGAGAGACTTTAAGGAAAACATGGTCACCTTCCTCGAGAGAGAAGTGTTTCCTTCTATTATCTGCATAACTTTTATTCCTACTCTGAGTTGTCCTCATGTGCTGCTGGATCATCTTTACTTTCTCATCCACTTCCTCTACTAATTCTAGCCCCATCAACTTTCTTGCATCAACTTCATCCCAAAAAGCTAGAGTTCAACAGTGCTTCCCATACAATTCCTCAAAAGGTTTGATCTATATACTAGAATGAAAACGATTTTTATAAGAAAAAACAACTAAAGAAATATGTTGATCCCAAATTCCATGGTAGTCCATTGAACAAGATTGAAGAATATCCTCCAATGTCTGAATCGTTCATTCTTACTGCCCATATGATTGAGGATGAAAAGTTGTACTGAAATTTAATTATATTCTCAATGACTTCTGAAGGCCCTTTCAAAAGTTATAAGTGAACCTGGGATCTTGATCAAATACAATTGAAAGAGGAACTCCATGTAACTTGACAATCTCTTTGAGGTACAGTCGAGAAATCCGGTTCAAAGACATTGTATCTTGAATAGAAATAAAATGTGTAGATTTAGTTAGCTGATCAACAACAACCCAAATTGTGTTGTTACCTCGAGAATTCTTAGGTAGTCCCATCAAAAAGTCCATGGATACATTCTCCCATTTACACTCTAGCACAGGAAGAGGCTAAATCATCCCCTTCGGTAAATATCTCTCTTCTTTAACCTGTTGACATGTCAAACATTTAATGGTAAAATCAACAATATATCTTTTTATTCCATCCCACCAATAAAACTTCTAAAGGTCTATGTATATCTTAGAACTATATGGATGAAATAAAAATGGATAACTATGAGCTTCACACAACAAATATTTCTTCAACTGGGAAACACAAGGCACACACAACCTTTTTTCAAATATTAACACACAATTTTAATCAAGGTTAAATTCTGGAAACTTACCCATTTTAACCAATTATACATTTTTCTATATATTATAGTCTTCCTTGTGTTCTTTATTAATTCTATTTGATAATGATGAGTTCACTAAAACCTGAAACAAAACATATTTATTTCATACACCAACAACTTATAATCCAAAATTCATCAATTCATTAATCAAGGGATCATGTTTCAAATGTAACATGGTTAATGATGCATGATGTCTCCAACTCAATGCATCTTCCACTTTGTTTGATTTTCCTGGATGGTAATTGATCGTGCATTTATAATCCTTTATCAGTTCAATCCATCTTATCTACCTCATTTTTAATTCCTTCTGAGTGAATATATACTTCAGACTTTTATGGTCAGTATAAATTTAAAATTTGGCTCCGTATAAATGGTGCCTCCAAATTTTCAAAGAAAAAAACCACAGTTGCCAATTCTAAATCATGTGTGTGATAATTTAACTCATGAGTTTTTAGTTCTCTTGAAGCATAAGCAATTACCTAATTATTATGCATCAAAACACAACCATGTCCCTTCAAAGAAGAATCATTGTAGATGACAAACTCACCATTTTGAAAAGAAAAGGCCAAAACTATAGAATTCACCAATCTCTTCTTCAGTTCCTGAAAAAAAACATCACATTATTCTATCCAAATAAATTTAACCCCTTTTTCATTAACTTGGTTAGTGGGATAGATACCCATGAAAGGTTTTTAAAAAACCTTCAGTAATAAACTGCTAATCCAATAAAACTAAAAATCTCTGTAAAATTTATGGGTCTTGTCCATTCATCAACCACTCTTGTTTTGGTAGGATCAATTGTTATTCAATTCTTATTTACAATGTTCCCATGAAAATAAATTTTTTGTAACCAAAAATCACACATGCTGAATTTTCCATGCAGTTTCTTTTCCTTTATGTTTTGAAAAAATCCCTTATATTTTTTTCATTCTCTTCTTTACTCTTAGAAAATACTATAATGTCATCAATAAACACACCAAAAAACTTATCCAAGAACTCATGAAATATTATATTCACAAGATTTTTGAATACATCAGGTGCATTAGTTAACCCAAATGGCATAATAACAAATTCATAATTCCCATATCTAGTGTGAAATGCTATTTTTGGGATGTCATCCTCCTTCACCTTCAGCTGATCGTATCCAGATCTCAAGTCAATCTTAGAAAAGTACTGAGATCCTTGGAGCTGATCAAACAAGTCATCTATATGAGGCAAAGGATACTTGTTTTTAATAGTGATGTTATTCAAATCTCTATAATCAATGCAAAGTCTCATGGAACCATATTTATTTTTAACGAAAAAAATAGGATCACCCTGTGGTGAAGTGCTAGGATGGATGAGGCCTTTAACAAGAAAATCCTAAAACTGATTTTTCAATTCAAGAAGTTCTATTTGATCCAAATGATATGGTGGTTTTGAAATTTTCTTAGAATTAGGAACTAAGTCAATTGTGAATTCGACTTCTTGATCAGGTATGACACTGGGTAACTCATCGGTAAAAACATAATGGTATTCATTTACCACTAGCATATCATTTCCCTTCTTTTTAATAATATGAGAAAAATAACATTCATTTCTATCTTTCAATATTTTCTCAGATTTCTGATATATTATCAATTGTATGGGTTCTTTCTTATATAAAAACTGAAAATCTTTCTTAAAAACAACTTATTTAGCTCTGCAGTCAATCTTAGCATGATAAACAAAAAGTCAATCCATTCCGAGAATATCATCAAACTCGAATAAGGGAAAAACAATAAGGTTTGCAGGTAAATTATTTCCACAGACAACAATAGAAATATTTTTATAATTCCTCTTCTGTATAATATTTCCCCCAGGTGTTTTAACAATAAGTTCTAATCTTATTTGTTGAGGTGATATTTTCAATTTAACAGAAAATTTCTCAGAAATAAAGGAATGTGTAGAGCCTGTAATGAAAAAAACTTTAGTAAAATCTGAGTAAAAAAACAAATTCCTGATACAACTTCATTGGATGGCCCGATATCTACTGATGTAGTTGCAAAGGATCTCAATACACCTTTCTGCTTATATTTTTTCTTCTTTGCATCATTTGGATCTCTCTTTGGGTAGGAATTTTTATAATGACTCATCTCACCACATTTACAACATTTAACTGTTTTCTTATCAGGATTAGTCTTAAGATCATTTTTATTACAATATTGGGCCATATTTCCAAACATACCACACAAAATCACTTCCCAGTTTTAGTAATACATTCCCCTGGGTGCTTTTGGGCACACTTCTCACAAACTGGAATATAGATTTTCTTACCATCAGATTTATTTAGTTAATTCTTACCCATCACTTGCCATATAGATATATTCTTCTCCTTGTTTCCAAAATACATATGATAATTAGAAAACTCCATCTATAACCTCTCATAACATCAGAAAAGTTTCTCTTAACTTTTGAATCTATAGGAGGAAAACACCCTTCAATACCTTGGCTTCAATCCTGGGTAAAATATGTTGATTTTTCTATCAAGATACAAAATAAGATTTGGAGCATATCTCACTAGTTAGGTGAAGTTATATTCAAAAACAAATCACTTAATATCCCACTTTTTTATTCAATTCAAGTAATTTATTCTCTATCCTAATTCACACCCCCTTAGGAAAATATTTTTCAAGGAAAATACTTTTAAATTCATCCCACTCTAAGCCATAAATATCTTCTCTATCATTGATATTATTTACCATTAACCACCACTGATCAGATTCACCTTCAAAATGATAAATTGAAAGACTTACCTTTTGATTATATAAACATCCCATAACATCGAATATATTTTCAAGGGCTTTAATCCATCCTTCTGCCACTACTGAGTCCGAAGATCCATTGAAAGCAGGAGGGTGTTGTCTCATAAAATGTTCCACTATTGTCATGTTCTATTATGGTACCTCTGGTTATTATCTTTCATGGATTCCACCACCATTAATTTTCTATATTATCTAATCCATTACTATCACAAACTGCTCAGTTCCTATCCCTACCATATCGGTATGCAGATTTAGAAGGATATCGTTCTGTCGTTGCCTCTCCTCTTTAGCTTCCCTATTCCTTCTGTAGACAACCATTATGAACAAACATATATTAGTCTAAGAAACATGTTAATATTTAAATTATATAACATTTCAAATTAATCATAGAGTAAAAATAATTTATTTTATTCTATTAACATCAACCTAACCCCTAAAGTTTTCTAAACCGTCATCTGATACCAAATATAAGGACTCGGACTTATTACATTACATAATCATGAATTTAGTCTAGAAATCACTTAATTTAACATTGAGGATCATTTCAAGTTTATATATTTAGAGAATTAGTACATAATTCATTCATAACATTACACATTATTATAGATTGGATACCATAAAAGTAGTATTCATTTCTTGAAAAATATAAAACTTTTCAAATAAAACAAGATTTCTTTGACAATTCTAAAAACATTTAACTTGGATTAATTATTTGTATTACACATCCTTATAACCTATTAAAATCATTTAAATACTTGGGATGATAAAAAAATCTCATTAATGGATATGAAAAATAAGTAAAGAGCACATTAGTCCTTGAATACTTGTAATTTATGAGAACATTTTTAAATGACGTACTTATCACCCATATATACTAACTTTGTGAAACATGATAATTCCACAAGATCCACACAAAACATCAGAACATAAGTAGAACCATAAAGTTATATTGGGTCATTACTTACACAATTATGTAACCCTCTCGGCTACCTTATAATTTGTAACCCTCACTGATACCTTACAATTTGAATAACTATCATAGTTACACTAGGAGTAACCATACATCCGACCTCCAACCTATACATACTCAATTAATTGGAGGGAGATATAAGTACCACCATTAATTATAAAAAATTCCCAAGAACCATAACATAATCATACAACTTGAATAATTTCATAAAAACATTACTTTTGAATTTTGTAAAATATAATTTTAAAATAGGATTTAAAAATAAAATCCCATTAAAAAATTTAAATACCACACAAAAAATGAATTATAAGGTTAACCCAAAGGATGGAAATCGGGTTAAGAATTCCCTTACCACGGGTTTTTCTTACTTTAAAATCATTTAAACCTCCTGTATAATTGTTAAAATAGTGTTATTAATATCTTAAAGATATAGATTTGTTTTTATAATACCTTATATGATCATTTAATTACATAATTTCATTACATCATTTCACCCTTTAATTGTTTGTATTTTGTTCCTTTCATTGTTTTGGGTGCGTTCTTTACATGGTTCCCATGATCAGTTCATGATGGATATTATTTTCTATTGGAAGTGAAACTCTAGAATTGGAATTGAATGGTATTTAAATATTTAAAGAACCATAAATTATACCATTTATCATTTTTAATTCTGATATGAGGAAGAATCATAAGTTAAAACATTATTGATATTTATTTAGGTCATTTTGGCGATTCTTCGATCGTAAAGAACTCATTTGTTTTATAAATTAATAACCTATGTATAAAATGATTCCAAAACCTTATATAAGATATAACACAAAAATTATAATCTGTTTCAACCATATAAATGGTTTCATGACTAGTATTGAATAATGTAAATGAAATTGAAATCACATCATCCGAGATGTTGGTAAATCGGCACATCACGGACGGTGTTTTAATTTCTTGAATGAGTGGGAGAGGAGAATAAGATTGATGAGGAATTTTCCATGAGGATGAGAACATACATAATATACAATATTCTGGAGCATTCATGCCTCTTGGATAAGATTAGGGGAAGAGAGTATAATAAAAGAAAAGGAAATGAAAGGAAAACATGTGAAAATGAAAGGAGATTCTTACCCATTGATCTCTTCTCCTTGAGATCCTCCTTAAGATCTTTGGTTTTGTCCTTTTGATGATACCAATATCTCTAGGACGTGGGGAATATATTTGGGAAGATTATTGGGCATAACTTAGGTAAGGCTTGGGTCTTGAGAGGTGTGGCGGGAATAGGGGAATGAGGGTGGTATTTATAGTGGAGGAGAGGAGGTATTTTTCATTATTTTAATCATTATTATAATATTTTTTCTCAAGACTATGAATAATCATAATTCATGTGACCCAAAATAGTAATAATGGCATGTGAGTTCAAACCCAGTTGTCTAACATCACTTATGATGTTATAAATAGTGTATTTAACTGATAATTTGAATATACAGTATTTTACCGTATTTCACTATTCATAAAAAATTCAAGAATTTCAAAAAAAATCCCAAAAAATCACCTTAACAATTTTTTGATGTGAAAAATTCGAAAATGAACTCCATTTTTTTAAAATAATTTTCTTAATATTATTAATTTAATTTTTAGATAAAATCATACTTATTTCCGAAATTACCAATTTTAATTCTATAATTGCTTTTATATCTCCTTAAAAAAATAACCAAGATGCCATTATCTTAAAGCCTTAAGAAAATAAAATAATAATACAATTTACTATTCATTAGGGTCATATTGCTATTAATAAGAGTATGTTATTATTGACCAAAAAAACAATTTGGTTCCATCAGACTCCAAATAACTTACTGAACACAATTGTAGATGACTGTTTTTCAAAATTCAAAACAAAGAACAAAAAAATATGTTTAAAGGCTAGTTATAAATATGTACTTAAAACAATGTTTCATGCATTTAAATTTTTTTTTGAAAACCTTGGTATTTTACAACAATTGTGTAATAAAATGTAGAGAGTTAATTCTCAGGTTTCATATTTGATATTAGAACTAAAAATCAATAAAACTTGTGAGGCACTCATCCCCACCTAGATTGTCCCTTCCTTAACCATATGTAGAGAGTCCAATCTCCCCCAAACCTCTCAGTAAAATATTGAAGAACCATCCTGAGAATCTAAGAGACCTTAAAAACATAAATAAATTTTTATGTGTGCTTAAATTAAGATTTGTTTATTCATAAGAAGGTAATTTTATATCACGGATTGAGCATCCTGAATATTTCTCTATTTTTGATTTTTCAGAACCAAAAATCATAGAACCATTTGGAAAAATATTGAACTTTGAGTATGTACCAACACCTAACACTGAAATAGAAAATTTTGTGGTTGAAATATATTTTCATAAGGAACCAGTTATTTCTAAACATGTTATTTATGAAACTAATTTGGATTTCAATTTCCAATCTACATTCCGAAATTTCAACCAACCCAATCTCAAACTCAAGGTCTATCCTATGTCTCTCAAGTATTCCTTTATAAGGGATAACCAAAAACATTGGATTTTAATTTTATACTCTTAAATATAATGATGAGAAAATTCTCCTTAATTTCCTAAGAAATATTATTAAATTAATTATAATGTCCCTTTTCAATATTCTTTATATTAACCCATACCATGGGACCTATATGATTGTTCTTGAATCAATTTAAAAAAAATTCCACCAATCCCAATAGAGAATAAATAATAATCTAAATGAAGTTGTGAAAAAATATAATATTTAAAATGTTGAAATTTTTTATTGGGTAATTTGGAGGGGTCTATTTTAATCTAATGAATTTAAACTAAGCAATTTTTGGGTGGCAACCCCGCTTTTTTTGTTTTTTTGTTTTTTTGTTTCTGTTTTTTGTTAAAAAAAATGTGTTTGTTTTTCATCTATCTTTTTTTTTTGATTATTTTTTAGTTAAGGGAACTACATGGGGTATCTATGATGCTCTGAGGTTTCTTTTATATGATATTTATCTATTGAAGAAGTTATTGATTTTTAATGGAACTGAATTCCATAAAGGATTCAAAGCTCGATCATCAATCAACCATGTGGAGTCTACAAGTGACATAAACCCAATGTGATCAATTGATTACTATTGGTTAGTCATTTTCAAACCTGGTGATATTATTCCATGATTTTATTTTAAATCTCATTCTTGTACTTTTCCCCCAATTTCATTATAATTCTAAACTCTCTTTTCTCTAATCATTCATCATTGGGGGAAGTACAATTTTATATTGGGGGAGTGAAAGTCTGAAATTTTTTTGAAAAAGAATTGGAAAAAAATTGGTATTTTATGGAAATTTTGATTATATTTTACTTTCTTATTATAATTTAAATTATAAAACATAGAAACTGAATATACAATGATTTTTAAATCCTTTATTTTAATATTTATTCATGTTTAGGTGCATGGGAATAATTGTTTTTTGTATAGTTGCCTAATGTTATTTCTCGCTATATACCTATTCATCCATTTAATAAAGATGCCACATTTCACATCCATTGGATTTTGGGTTTTTGTTTGAGTTATTTAGATACATTTTTTATCACATAGGGTTTAGGATCACTTTAATTTTAATTTGAATATTCAAAAAAAATTAAAAATATAAACAATAAAATTGACCACATAGATCAATGTTTTGTCCCATTGTGTGGCACTCAACACTTGGGGATAGTGAATCCAAATTTTTCTTACCTTGAGTTAGTATTTACATATCTTTTTTAGATCATATAATTGACATAATTTTTATCATTTGACAGTTGAGGATCAAGACTCCATATATGTCTTTCACGAAGTAAGCCTTTTCATCTCTATTATGGTTCTAAGAAATTCAAAAGGAAAAATATATAAAGAAAAAATAGGAAAAAATGGGAAAAAATAGGAAAAATAGGATAATCATCTTAAGGTTTTATGTGATTCTCACCTAAAACTTCCATTTATTTTACCCTTCAATAAGAAAATGATCCTCATGCCTTTTAGGATGCACAACACATCTTTATGCTTAATCAGATTTGGATAAAGGATAATGGTGAATTTGTACCAAGTAATGGGATTAGGTTTTGGTTATTCTTGTGTGATTTTACTTTTTTAATGTATTTTTATGGGATTCATGAGTTTTTATGTGAGTTGATTATGTTAATAATTGTATGTTAAAACATGTATGTAAAAGTGGATTGAATTTTGACCTTAAGTAGTTTTCTAGGGACTGAAAAATATCATGTTCGGGGTGTTATTGGCCACTTAAATTATATAATTTTCATTACATGATGATTAATTTTCATGTTCTTCATAGTCCATAAAACCCCTGGTTAATTTATTTTATAATTTCAACATCATTTCTCATCATTTGTCCAATTCATGTTTAAAATGTTTTAATCTTGGACCATTTTTTCATCAGCTTGTGGAACAATATATATTAATTATTTTAATTTTAAATTTTAGGATCATAAATGTCATTATCTCTAGAAATTTTTTTCTTCTTTTAAAAATTAGAGATTCACAAAGAATGATGATCATATCTGGCCTCCAATACAAATATTTTTGGGAAAATTATATTTTACCTAAATCTATTAAAATGGATGTGGAGCCTATATAAGAAGTAAAATGATACTGAAACATTAACTAAATATTGATTCTATCAGGGAAAAAATTTCATTAAACTAGAACCATGGATAATTCAGTCATTTTTAGGGAGATACATGTTGCCCAATATAAAGGATATGTCCCAAAAATCCATCTCACCATTTTGGGCTTAACTCATAAATAGTTGATCCAATTGAGAAAAAAAATTTACATAATTTATATGAATTTAATATTTATATATTTTATTTCTATAACTAATAGAAAATTTTTTCCATAATATTCATTCTTTTATATCAATGAGGAGATATAAAATTCTTTCATTGTGCCTTGGAAATGATGCGAAGTTAATTCTCCACCCCTTTCCACCAACTTTTGACATAACCTATTGGATGGTTTGAATATTATTGTGGTTGATCGACCAAAGGGAATCCAATTATCTATTTAAGTGGTATTTTAGGATGAAAATGAAAGTATTTTGTTTCTTATTCTTCATGTAATTTTATGCTTCAATTTTCTCATTTTCGTTGTCTTCTTTAATTGTAAGTTATTTGAACTCACTCTATATTTCTATATAAAATTTATTTTTCCTCCAATTTATGTCCTTTTTCTTAACAAATATATATTTTTTAAATTTTAAATGTATTCACACAAAAAAGTGTAACTTTATTTTTACAATGACGGATTTTTTTTATTTCATTGTTTTTATCTTCTTCAATTTTGCACCTTTAATCAAACTCCCATCATCCATCGAGAGAATTTACTCAATATAAGGCTAAAAATTTTATATTTTAACTCTAGAGTGTTTAATGGGGATATATTTTATGTTATTTGATGTGATTTAATATTTAAATCAATTCATTTTTTAAGATTTCCATTCGATAAATTATTTTCTTCTTCGTCTTCACTAATTTTAACTACAAAACATTTTGAGTGATATTATGATCCAATTACTCAAAGTTATAATTAAAGTGATACTCTAATTGAATTAGTGATTATCCTAAGAATTGAATAGGAATTTAATTGTAGAATTATGTTGGAGAATTAATTCATTTTTTGGAAACTTATTGAGTTACTGAGTTGAAAATTCATAAGAAGTCAAATTCATACAATCTATTTCAATGAACCTACAAGGATTGACCCAGTGTCATTAATTATTTTAGTTTAAGTATTTTTGTGTGTTCATTCATTCAAATTAAATCATTAGTTCTTTAAATCAAACCAATCCAATTAGTTGTTCACTTCATATCCAAACCCTCCAGAAACTGTAAGTGTCTTAAGGTCACTTTTGGTCCCTATGGATTCTCCCCTACATGTACTACAACAACCACTTCTGGTTGTAGGGTAAATTTTGGTGAGAATAGTAACTCATTTATTTCTATGTTTAAATCCTATGTTTATTTCTTATGTATGATTTCCATTTGTTTCAAACCTATGCATGTAAATTTTATGATAGGTGCACCTAGACATCACTCTAATGAATTGGGTAATGTTTATATTTAATGAGATGATACTTATGGGATTATAGAGTAATCACAATCCTTGATGGGACTCTTTCCACCATGTTATATTTTTTGGTAGGGAGCCTTGACTTATGATTATGTCATATTTAATGTTGTTTCCATATTCATATTTTTTTATTATCTTATGATGACATCTTCTTTATATCATGTTTTCATATGATTATTCTTGAGCCCTGTCTTTTATGATATCATGTTATGTATTTTGAAACATATGTTATGCTTTATAGTCATGATTATTCCCTTACTCGGATTTATATCTCACACCTTTTCTTTAGGTATTCCCCAAATTATCCTATGAATTTTTAGAATCTCAAATGGATTTAGGAGCTCATTATTGAGATAAAAATAAATATTTTTTATTTTAGTTTCATATCAATGTTTTATGTACGTGGTCTCCCAATGACACATATATTGTTGATCCTTATTTTGTGTATATTTGATATTTATGTTAAAAATCAGGTAATAAATAGGGTAAGAGTTTCTTCTCATAATAAACTTAGTCCTAATATTGATAGTTTTTCTATCTATTTGAAAAAAAAATTGTATCGTTATATGGTATTAACACACATGTTATATATTTCCTTATAAAGGGTGTTAATAATAATTATTTCATTGATATACTATCATTTGTTGATATAAAATGTGATCACCTTATTCCATGTAATTTTAATATAAGTGTAGAGAACCAATTCTTTAAAATTATCTAAAATAACAATAATATGATTTGTATAAAGAAATTTCTTATGGACATAAACCTGGGATACAATAATCATACTAACAGAAGTATTTCATTAATAATTCAATATCTATTCATCAAGGTTATGATTTAATATCCTTAGAAAATATTCTTGGTATATAGGAGTGGGTTGAACAAGAAATAAATACAACACTCTTAGTTATTGAGTGGATGGTTATTGTTCCTCAATCCAAATTATATTCAAAACTCACTTCCATAGTTGTGGTTGCATAGGAATTCCCTTTTCTTGGAAGTTTCTGGTCCCTATCATCCTTATTAGACCATGGATTTGGGAATTAACTTGGATAATTTCTAAGTAGACAATATTTAAGATAGTGAATTTTCATGGGTACTTTTGGATGAACACTTTTTCCTTTATCTATGTCCATTGATCTCTTTAATTTTCCTCATAATTGTTTTTCTATATACCCTCCTTTACCATATATAAAACATCTTCTCATTCCTTTGAAACATTACCTTGGGTTCTTCTTCCCATATTTTTTGAATAAAGGAAATTGAATATTCTTTGATTCATCATATCATCACCTGAACTTTCATGAGAATCTATCATTATCTTATTCGGGTTGTTTTAAAACTTATATAATTTCAAATAATTAGTCATAATTCTTGATATTTGGTTTATAATAATCATAAGGTTTCTCACTCCAGGTCATATAACATTAGGTTTATTTTTGAGAGAGTATTTACATTGTCAATGGAACTCATAATCAACTTGATTCCTTCGGGTTTCATCCATTAACGAAACAAAAAGGGGTTAACATGAGCGATGAAAAATTAATAACATGATATTATTATCATAAATTATCACAAAAAAACTCAACATTAAAATGTATTACTCTTGAAAAACATAAAATTATATTTTAATTTAACCTAAATCACTCTCGATTCAATCTTGGTTTCTTTAGATTGGGTTCTCTCATACTTATTATCCTAAATCCATAACATGTTAAATAATTTATAATGGATGACAAATAGAATGTGATTAATCAAAGAATATCCCCTAAGAGTGATAAACCAACTATATAATTGGCCCTATTTTTTGTGCACTAGGTGATAATTGAGTTAAAACCAACATTCCATTTTTAGGGTTATTACCCCATGGTACATTTGTTCCAAATCCTCCATCTACTTATAATATCTAAATAGGGATATTATTTCCAGCAAAACCACACAATCTATACTTCACCAAAATTTAAATATTTTACCCTATAATTAGACTTACACCTTATAATTATCCCTACAATTTTCACTAAAGTTCTCTAAACTAATCCCCAAAATAACTAAAAATCCATCTAATACTAATTAAATTGACCCAATCTAAAAATAACATAAATGATACAATAATTTCTTGATTTATATAATATATTTCATAGAAAAATTTTCAAACCAAGTTCCTAAAGGTTTGGTGTCTTAAAGACTATCTATGTGAACATCTTATTTTATAAATCTTGTGAATATTTCTATATAATTGTTCTCCAACAAAAACTTTTTTTAGACATATCACATGATATAATAATATTTATAACTAAGGAAATAGAAATATAAGAAATGGTTGAGCTTAGATACTCAGTATAGGAAAAACATATCATAATGTATAAGATCATAGATATGAAGGAGAATATTAGGAAGGGATAAATATCTTAGTAAAAGATCACGATATCATAGATGATAATCATAAAAAATGGCATAGAAATATAAAATCATAAAAATATCATTAATTAAGCATAAAATTTATGAAATGGCTCAAAATATATCTCAATAATTATAAATCTTATTATCATGACATAATAGTGAGGAATACTCTTAAAATAAGGTGTAATCATGAAAACATGGAATATCTTGAAAATGAAAAATAATATTGTAATTTTGGAATAACTTGATAAAAAACATGGGAATGTGTTAAAACCCTAATCATAGGAAAACCTTTCTATGAAAACCCATTATTCCCAAACCTATGTGAACAAACTCATTATGTCCATGCTTGAAAATGTGAGAAAATTCATTATGCCCTAACCTATGTGAATTAACTCATTATGTACAGACCAGACTATATCATAAGATATAAAATTAAAACAATTCATTATAGGGTGATATATTACCTCACCCATAATTATCCTTACATATGTGTGCCACTTAAAATCAATCATCACCATATCTTAAAAAACCAATGGAAAAGAATGGGTTTCTTAAACTTTACAAAAACATCAAACAACATGAACATATGAAATCATTGGATATAAAAAATATAATTTTCTAAAATGAATACTATAATAATAAAATATATTGGGTGATACAAATATCACTTCATGATACATAAACCTTGTAGGAAAAATAGAAGTAAAAAAATAACTGTTTTCACAAAACAAATTTAATCATTTTTATAAAACATAAAGTGAAAATTAATTTCAAAATCATTTTTGAGAAGTAAAATAGAAGAATTTTTAAAACCATGTTATAGAGAGTTCAAAATAAAGGATCCTTGGCACATGAAACTCAGCCCAGTTGGTGAGGACTCTCCAAGTTCATCCACGAGACTGAGGTTCGAATCTGGGTGGAGGCATATTTCTAGGGTATTCTAGGAGGTATTCTTCGGTACTGTAGAAGCCAGAACTATTCATCTTCAGGCCACTGATTTTGGCTTGGAGTCCTTAAGGCCTTCAGTCCACCCATGTACTTTGGTCCAGTTAAGGATTTCGGGTCACCTCAAGGCCTTCAGGACACCTCATTCAGATCATGCAGTGCAAATGCAACCGGACTGACCAAAGGAAATAGCTTCAGATGAGGACTTAGAGTAGGTGATTTCTTCAGAAGAAAGCTATAAGGATATATAATAATTAGAGGGTGTGAAAATTTATATTGGGACCAGGCCTATGAACCTTTGTACATGTATTGTTGAACTGAACAAGCAATGTAAATGTGGGAAGTTGACTTCACGATCTAGATGCTAGGGAGGGTCATTTCTAAGTAGTCGGGTATGCGATGAATTCCTCTAAGGCATTCGGGTCATGTAATCTACTAAGATTATGGGCCTTGTAAGGGTTACAACACATCCCTTCAAAGGAGGGTTATCAAAAATCAATAAAAAATTCCTTTGGTCCATTCAGGAAAAAGAAAGGATCCTTGAAAAGGAAAAAATCATGCTAAAAATCCATAGTGGTAAATAATGAAAATAAATTCATTTATTAAGGTTTTTATGTCATTTTAAAGAAAAACTCGCATAGGAGAAACATTGGAAGACCTTAATTTCATAAAATAGATAAATTAATATATTAATAATATAAAATAAAAAAACATTCATGGATTTATTGAAAGAAAATAATTTTGATAGGAAACAATTAGACATAGAAGAAAATATATGTTGGTAAAAATGGGATTTATTCATACCAATGTTAAACTTTTATTTTGAAAAAAAATTCATAAAATAATTGGTTTTTGATGATAATAAGTGGTTTAACAAGATAAAAATAAGATATACCATGTAAAATAGGTGAATGTAAGTATCGAACAATTATTGAAAATTATATTCAAGTAAGAAATACTATGATTGAGTAGATTAAACCATTATGGTATTAGCAACATAATAATCAAAGGATCGTGAGAGGAAGATCGTGAAATGGAAATTGAAATCTTATTAAATGGAAGATATTTTTATATGTGAAAGAAATAGGTTAGTGAATACACTATATAAAAGGAATTATAGTGTGCAATATCAAGCATATCCCATATATTTAAAAATGAGACAAAGAAACCATTACCTTGTTCCCGATTCATTATGTGCATGGACCTAACTTCCTAAATAATCAAATTTAAGTTTATTAGATAAATTATTAGGAATATTGAAATATATATTTAATTTAATAGGAACCATTTATTATCTGATGTTATTTATTGATTATAAGTTTTTTTCTTATTTTTCTGATAAAATTGATTCAGTGTTGGGTTATTTTAGTAATTGTAGCGACCAAATATGTTATTTTAATAATAAGTTAAATAATTAATATAAACTTTACAAAAAAAAATTACAATAATGATTTAATTATTAAATTTTTATAATATCAGTATTTAAGTTATCATATTCATCCATGATATATTTGAATAGAATTATTCAAGTAGGTGGTTAGATTGACCAAATATAAACATAGCATAATTAATTGATGATTATGGTTATAAAAATGGTTTATTTTGGAATAATATAATTATTATAGAAGAATAATGATATTATTTTTATATTTTTAATTTTTTGAATCACATTTTAAGATATTTTAATAAATAATAAATAAACATTATGAAATATGATACATGGTACTTCGTGGAGGTGGTAGTTTTTACAATGCATAGTTGATGTTTTTATATCCCAAGGAATGAGATGGAGTGAAGGTGGATTAAAATTTATCTCTTAATAATCATTATTTTATTATATTTATCAAATTTATTCTTCAATTATATCCTTGTAACTGGTGAATAGAGGCTGGGGTAAAAAATAGAATACAACGCTTCGTGAGGGCGATAGTCTGCACAAACACATGATCGATGTTCTTTTCTTTTTTTTAACTGGATGGTAATAAATAAATAATTTTTATTTAATTAATATAATAACACTTAATTATACTAATAATGTTGATATAATTATATTAATATAGATATGGTAGGCTTAGAATATAAAGAATAAGAAGAAGTGGATATGGATTAAGTAATACTCACTATGGGACCATGAAATTTCCATTGAATTTATCCCTAAAAATGAAGAACTTAGGATAACTTATGGTGACCAAGGTATTTAAGTAATAAAATGGGATTATAGGAGAGTATAAATGAGAATGGTTTCAATGAAATTTAAAATATTATTTTTAACTTTTAGAGGGTGGAAGTGATCCCCTTTTATAAGTGAAGCTAAGGGAACTTTTATAAACATCCATTATTTTTCAATAATGGAATGAAAATATTCAAAGGTAAGTGCCTCCAAAAGTGATAAATAATATATTTTTGGGTTTAATAAGGTCATTAAATACTCAAAAATAAATTTTCAAATATTTTTTAAACATTTTTCAAGTCATTTACTATTAGGATTTTATATTTTACCAATTTTATTTTTTTTACCTATCCAACTAATTTTTAACTAAGTAATATATGTTTTACAAAAAATATAAAATAACCCTTAATAAATAATTTTGGTTTTATGAAACTAAATTAAACCTATATTTAACCCAATTAAATTTCTAAGTAATAGAAAATTAACTATTAAACTAAAACATTTAATATGAATACAAACTATTTTGTAGAAATTTTGTTTTCTATTAAGTGTTTTTTCTTATTTAGTATTCATTACCAATTCAATGAGTGATAATATATTTATAAATAGGATTAAAAATTATATTACTTTAATTTTTAGGGGAATATTAAGGTATTTTATTTGATAAAAATTACATGATATTGATAAAATAATTATTTGGAAATATTAGTTTTACAATTTCCATGGTCATTAACATTAATCATAGTAATAATATATTTATACCCAAAAATAAAATTGAACTTATTAAATAATATGAAAAAAATTATCTAAAATAATAAAATAGTTTTATAAAATAAAATTTCTAAAGATTTCATAAGTTAATTTCAATATTAGAGCACATAATGATGTTTAAAAATACATAGTTTTACTCATTAAATAAATATTTAATCAATTAAATGGTTTTATAAACTTATAAATCTTTCTCATATATTTATAATGTCAAATAATTTACATTTATTATAAAAATTGTATTTTACACTATTCAATTAAAAAAATTATTTCAAAAAAAATCCCAAAAATTCATCATATGATATTTAGATATGATAAATTAAAAAAGAAAATTAATTTTATAAAATTATTATTTTAAAATTTATAAATTTATATTTTATATGAAAATAAAATATATAAAGAAAAATAGTTTTAATTGAAAATGACCTTTTGAAACATTAAGTGTTCTTAATCTTATACTGTATGAATTTACAGTTGAATACAGTATTTTTATTTATTATAGGTTTTATTGTTCTTAAATTTATTAATAATATTCTTATAATATGTCACAACTGATTCTATTTTAGTGTTTTCTATTATACAATCTATCAAACATAGTATTAATTTAGAAAAATATATTCCAAAATCTAGGGGTGTTACAAATTCCTTCTAGAAAAAATTTACAATGTATGTCCATACTTACCTCCATGTGTGTTATGAAATCCTTATACTATAAAAATACTTTTTTGCTTTTAAAAATATCAGCACTATAATTTACTCTATTAAAGAAAGAACTCTAAAAAATGCTTCTTCAGTTGAACATAAAAGCAAACCTTTAGGTAATGGTACCACTTTTTGGGTCCCAAGGCACCCTGAGGTGTGGTAAATCATTGTATATTTTAATTTAACTATTTTATTTAATGGATATTTTCCCCACATTGGTAGAAAATGTGTTCTTACATTTTCTTAAGTTATTTTCTCAAAAAATCATTGAATTTACTTAAGTGTATATATTGAATGAAACATGAAAGGAACATGAGAACTTTTACTTAGTTCCCCCGCATTAGGATACTCTAAAGAGTATGATATCTGTAGTGTGATGATGGGCCAAAATATACTACTTCACTAGATCAATGAATGAAATATGGTTGTGATCACTCTACACCAAGGATCATTACCTTTATAAGGTTTTAAGGATCGATCACTTCTTTCCCAAGGCTAAGCACATTTATTCCTATTTTTTCACTGATCAAGAGAAGAAAAAAATTGTTTATAGATATGTAGGTATATTCATCACCATCAAAAAAAATTTCTTCTTACATCTTTGGTTTTTTTGTAGATGAAAAATTGAACTCCTCAACCACTTCTTCATATATTTTCTCTGAATATCCCTTCAAAAAACAATCTCTTTATCTTCTTTTTTTTAGTATATTCTTGAAGCACCAAGATATCTCTTTCTAGAGAGAATTTGAAACTTCTTTAAATTTCTAGTACTATGAATAGTGTTCTTCTCTTCCTTGTTGCACTGCTATAACTTTCTTCATCTCTATAAATTGGAACTTTAATAATGTATAGGTTCTTTCCTCTCTTGAAACAGATAGATGTTTCAAGGGAATAATATTTTCATAACTCTAACTTTTTTTACTCACGATTATTCTTATATTGGAATAGTACACATGTGATATATTCTTTCCATATTTTGAATATAGAATTTCCACAAATCTCACTTTTAAGATCTCTATCATTCAAATCAACAAAATTCTCAGTCCACCCTATAAATATATTTATATTTAAAATATTTTCCATATTTAAATATGGAAACAACTGAGTAAACCTCTTTTACAAACTCTCATGGAATTCATTATCTCTACAAACCTTAATACATTAAAAAATGAGTCTAGCTGAGTATTTTTAGTGACTCATGTGATCCATTTAATTTTAATTTTGATTAAAATAAAAACGAGGAACTCATCCGGAGGAGTCGCTCTTTCTGTCCGTACAACATGGGATTACACGGCGTTTAATTAAAACTACACGCCATGTAAATAGTTTCAACGAACCAGAATTTGTCCGCCAAACCATGTCGTTTGAATTGATTATGCATAAGTATTAATCACGCCGTGTTGACCAGAATTGAATAGCGTGTGGAAACCGGAATACATGGAGTGTATGTTAAAGCAACACGTCGTGTAGTCCGTTCCATACCAGGTGAAACTGTGTACAAAGAGAAGTCGTGTACCGCGTACATGGAATCGCCAGGCCGGTTACCGCGTAACAAGGAAGTACATGTCGTGTATGATTCATCTACACGTTGTGTACTCCAAAAATTCCAAAGTAGAGAAAACACACCAAAGCCCCGGCGTGTACTTTGGATAAAGGGTGAAAAGAAAAATACATGTCATGTAATTATAAACTACACGCCGTGTACTTTCCAGAAATGGAATTTCACCAGGTTTCCTCTAATGTACAAATACCCGTACAAGGAATATAGATGAGAAGAATCTCAAGGAAATTCAGAAAGGAATTTAAGATAAAGAATTGATTAATTATAAGATCATAATTAATTGAATTCGAGCGCATCTTATCTTAAATAAAAGAACGATTAAAAGAATTTGAATTCTAAATATTCTTAAATGTTGTTGCATACTATGGATGATCATGAGCTAGACCAAATACCCTTTGTATGTGTATGGTTTCATTTAAATTTATTTAATTTAAATTTGTTGGCCTGCGAGCCTTCTTCCAATAAAATGTAGGGCTTGCGTGACCATGGTTTCTTTAATGTAAACCCATGTAATGGAGGATCTCCCAAGCCAGAGGAGATGGTTCAAATCCCAAAGCCGAGGCGAAACCAACTCAAGAAGATACAAAGGTGGACAGGTGGGAGCTGCAAAACACGAACCAACAGGTTCAAGGTGTTTTCCCTAGGTCAGGGTTAGCTTATCAAAACCGCTAGATAAGCTAACCAATAGAAGCTCATGATCATTCCATCTTATTTTATTTCTGTCTGATTGCATGGTTTATTTATTATGTATGTGTTGTCGCGATCACATAATTAATAAAATGAAAAATCATGCAAAGATGGAATAAAATAAAAACCAGACTATGCGTAAACATTATCAGAACATGGTTAATCACTTAAGCAAGTATCACTTAATATTAACAAGAATGTGATAATGCGAAACTACGCATAAAGGAATAAAATCCCTCAATACCATATTAAGTAAGGCCAAGTCTTCCGTTACCTGATTAAGGGAAAGATTCAATAAAAATATGTGTTTGACCAACCCTTGTTGGGACACTTACTTTTATAAAGGAAGCCCTTATGAAAGGTTTCGGGTTGACTTAACCATATTACATCAAGAGAAGTAGCCCTTTCTAGACATGGTGTAATATTTGAGGCAAGAGTTGAGGAAATCCAAGTCATGATTTCAGGATTGGGGAGTCCACTCAACAGATCAAGGAACCGTAAGCTCGCAGTTGGAAAAGACCTACCTACCTAAATACCTTCAAATAGCTTGACCAACCCTTGTTGGGGTTATGCGAAGGGAAATATGGATCCTTGCCACTAGAATGTCAAAGAAACTGGACATTTTGAGTTCAATGGTGAGGGTCATTAGGACTTGATAAAATAGTGGGAGAATTAATTAATTTATTATTTCTCATAAAATGTAATCAAAAAGATACTGATAAATCTTCTCTTTTAATTTGTAGAATCGAAATGACAAACTCATCAACCACATTTTCTCTACGATCAATACTGGATAAAGACAATATCCTCACCGGCAGTAACTTTTAGGAATGGTTTAGGAGCCTCCGGGTTATCCTACTCCATGAACGAAAGTTTTACGTACTGGAGTCCTCACTTCCTGATTCTCCTACCCCAGGGGCGAGTGATGAGGATTTCCTGGTCTATTATCAACATTTGAACGACGGTCTCGACATTCAATGTTTGATGATATCATCGATGTCTATTGAGATCATGAAGTCTCATGAAGACATGGATGCCTATAGCATGCTCGAGCACCTCCGTGGTCTATACCAGGAGAGAGAAAGACATGAAAGGTTTGACATCTCCGGGGCTCTATTTCAAAGAAATCTTGGAGAGGGTGCCCCAGTCGGGCCTCATGTAGTCAAGATCATTGGCTACATTGAGTGCTTGGAGGTTCTAGGGTTTAAACTCCCCGAAGAACTGGGTACCGATCTCATTCTTGCATCACTCCCCCAGAGCTTCTCAAACTTTGTTGTGAACTTAAATATGAACAACATTGAGAAGTCTCTGTCTGATCTTCTCATCCTCATTTTCCATGTGGACATTGACATGAAGCGTGAAAAGTCTTCTGTCCTCATGGTGAATAAAAAGAAAGGGAAGGCGAAGATCTTTAAGCCCAAAGTTTCTTTAAGGCCTTCCAAGAAAAAGAAGATCAAAGGGGAGTCAAAGGAATAGGATGTTTTTTGTTTTGAATGTGGCAAGAAGGGCTACTGGAAGAAAAACTGCACCCAACCAAGGAAGAAAGGAGAAGCTTCAGGTGCTTTTGTTATCAAATGAAATCTATCTGTTTCTACTAATTGGGTATTAGATACTGCTTTTGGTGATCAAATATGTATCCAAATACAGGAACCAAGTAGATTCCGGAAGATTGATCGAGGGGAGATAGATCTACGAGCAGCCAACAGAGCCAGACTTGCTATTATAGCTATCGGGGACTACCACCTCACATTGGCTATGTGGATGGTCTTGGTTTTAAAAAGATGTTATTATGTAACCGTTGTAACCAAAAACATTATTTCAGTATCCAGATTAGATACTGATGGATTCATCTTCAAGTTTGGAAGTGGATGTTGCTATTTTTATAAAGATAGCATTTGTTTTGGTAGGGAACATTTATATAACGGACTTTATGTGTTAGACTACACAAACCAAGTAAAGACAATCGATAACAAAGTTAATTCACATGACTCATACCATACCCAACATTGGCATCACCGGCTAGGTCATTTCAATGAGAAACATTTGACAAAATTACATCAAGATGGGTATTTAGATTCTTTCGAACTAAATCCAATTTGTGTATGTCATGCGTGTCTACAAGGAAAAATGACCAAAGCCCCATTTAGTGGGAAAGGTGAAAGAGCTAAAGATCTTCTAGAAATAGTTCACACAGATGTGTGTGGATCATTTCCAGTTAAAGTAAGGGGTGGGTCTCATACTTCATAACTTTTACTAATGATTTTAGTGGATATGGATATATCTATTTAATGAGGTATAAGTCAGATTCTTTTGATCGGTTCAAAGAATACAAGAATGAAGTTAAGAACCAACTTGGTAAGAATATTAAGAAAATCTTCTCAGATAGAGGAGGAGAATATTTTAATTAGGACTTCATTGATTTCGTACAGGAGTTTGAGATTCTATCTCAGATTACTCCTCCTTACACACTGCAGTGGAATGGTCTAAGTGAAAGGAGGAACTGCACCCTGTTAGACATGGTGAGATCAATGATGAGTCATACGAGTCTTTCATTATCCTTTTGGGGATATGAATTACAAACAGAAGCGCACATACTAAACCAAGTACCAAATAAATCGATAAATGGTATTCCATATGAGTTATGGAGTGGACTCAAATACATGATATCGAATTTACATGTGTGGGGTATCGAAGCATTTGTTAAGTCTTCTTCAGGTAACAAAATTGCACCCCGAGGCACAAAGTGTATCTTTATAGGATATCCCAAGGAAACAAGGGGATATTACCTATACAACCCCTCATACAAAAAGGTTACAGTGGCAAGACACGCCATATTCCTTGAGAGGGAGCACATCTTCAAAAGAGATAGTGGGAGCGAGATAGACTTCAATGAAGTCGAGGCTCAAGACACACATGAGTTGGTACAAGAACAGATTCCACAAAGCCTCGTGGAAGAACAATCTGTTCCAGAGACACAAGAACTGCATAGGATCAAGAGAGAGGTGAGAGAACCAGAACAATATGGTTTTCTTGTCACCGAGGATGATGACTCATTATTGGTTGACAATGATGATCCTCTTACCTACAAGGAAGCAGTTTAAGGCATAGACGTTGCCAAGTGGCAAGAATCCATGAATTCTGAAATGGATTCCATATACCAAAACCAAGTCTGGATTTTGGTAGATCCTCCAGTTGATGTAAAGACTATTGGTAATAAATTGGGTATTCAAGAAGAAACCGTACATGGAAGGGCAAGTCAGAACCTACAAGGCACGACTGGTTGCAAAAGGTTTTAGACAGCGTCAAGGAATTGACTATGATGAAACCTTTTCACCGGTTGCGATGCTGAAATCCATCAGAATCTTATTGGCCATTTCTGCTTACCATGACTATGAAATTTGGAAAATGGATGTCAAAACAGCTTTCCTTAACGGGAACCTCCAGGAAGATGTCCACATGACACAACCTGAAGGGTTTGTGACTCCAAAGGATTCCAACAAGGTATGCAAGTTACAGAAATCCATTTATGGATTAAAGCAAGCATCAAGATCATGGAACATTCATTTTGATGAAGCTATAACGGAATTTGTCTTTGTTAAGAATGAATGTGAGCCTTGTGTCTACAAGAGGTTTAGTGGGAGTGCAGTCGTTTTCCTAATAGTATATGTTGATGAAATATTACTAATTGGAAACGAAGTACCTGTCTTACAGTCAGTTAAGGAATAGTTGCATAAATTCTTCTCCATGAAACACTTGGGAGAGGAGGCATATATTCTTGGGATCAAGATCCATTGTGATAGATCCAAGAGAATGCTGGGCCTAAGTCAAAGTACATACATTGACAAGATACTGAAGAGATTAAGTATGGAATAATCCAAGAGGGGATTGTTGCTAGTGTCACATCGCATTCATCTTTCCAAGAAAATGTGTCCTTAGACACATGATGAAAGAAAGAGAATGGAAAGGATCCCTTACGCATCCGCGATTGGGTCAGTCATGTATGTTATGCTATGTACGGGGCTAGATGTTGCTTACGCATTAAGTGCGGTAGGCAGATATCAAGATGATCCAGGAGACCGCCATTGGATGGCAGTCAAGACTATCCTTAAGTATCTGAGGCGTACTAAGGATATGTTCCTGGTTTATGGAGGAGATGAGGAACTAGTCATCATAGGACATGTAGATGCTAGTTTCCAGACTGATCAAGATGACATGAAGTCACAGACTAGATACATCTTTAGTTTGAATGGAGGTGTAGTGAGCTGGAAGAGCTCAAAGCAATGTGTGGTGGCAGATTCTATAGCAGAGTCCGAGTATATCGCAGCTTCTGAGGTATCTAAAGAAGCAGTATGGATGCGAAGCTTCATCCAAGAGCTGGATGTAGTACTGAGCAGTAAATATCCTATCACACTCTATTGTGATAATACTCAGTGGTGGCACTTGCAAAAGAGCCAAGGTCACATCAGCAGACAAAGCACATACTTCGAAAGTATCATCTCTTGAGGGATTTTTCTCAGAGAGGTGAAGTTGCAGTGAGTAGTATTTCCACATAAGACAATGTGGCGGACCCATTTACTAAAGCCTTGACTTAGTAGAAATATGATCATCATGTGAGGTCTAGCGGACTAAAATTCGTAGGCAGTTGGCTCTAGTCCAAGTGGGAGTTTGTAAGGGTTGGTGTCCTCAGAACCAACTATTTTGTACTTTGATTACATGAATGTTCACTTATTATATATTGTTCATTGTTCTGCATGACTATAATATAATAATGTCCTGGAATATTTGTTTCATTAATAAGGTCATAGCAGATCCCCGCTATGATGAGAACCTTGAAATGCTATAACAATATTCTTAAATAAAGTTCTGCGGTTGGATGACATACTATGATAGGACACATAGTATACAGACTGTCATGTGCAAGTAGTCGTAAGAAGACGAGACTCCCTCTCATGGAGTTCGCACTTGGTAATCTCCAAGATGGGAGATTATGAGAACAGACCCACCAATAGCAATTCTGCATGTCTTGGTGTCATCAGACATTTCTATCTACGAGTGTGTGTAATGGTCCTTAGACTGGAAGATTGTCATTAACTCATTTCATGACTCGCGCACTTAGATTTACTGACGAAAACTGTCACGCAGACAGTTGGCGGGAAGTAGGGTACGTTGGGTGCATCACGAGTGACATGTTGTTAATGGATAAGTTGAGGAAGGATTTTTCTCTTCCATTTATGGAATTTGATATCTCATCCCTTTGATTAAAATAGAACTTTCGTATTAAATTCCATGGCCATGGTGTGAACGATGAGTTTATTTCTGGTAGTCAAAGAACGAAGAATCAAGCATATAGGTTTATGACACTATCATGAAACCTTCTCGATGAGATATCAAGAGAAAGGGATTAAATTACACAGTAAGAATTCGTATGAGGTGATACGTCAATACAGAGTCAACTTCTTTCTCTTGGGTGCCTTGACCCGTTGCTAGACAGTAATCTTGGACTTTAGGCAAGCCCACCTAATGCCAACGAGAAAGAGGCCTAGAGGGTCACACACTAAGTGTATCCAAGTATCTCAATTTGAATAAAGATTATTCCCATACGTGGTTTAATAATTATTCAAGGAAGCCTAAGTTGTTTTAAATGATGGAGGAGAAATAAAATAAAACAAGTACACGCTGTGTATTATTAAATGTACACACCGTATAGTTTTATTTTGTAAAGGAAATGAATAAATTAAAACAAGATATACACGCCGTGTACATTTAATGTACATGCCGTGTAGTTTTCAATGAAAAACAAGTACACTCCGTGTATTTATTATTACATGCCGTGTAGTTTTTCCAGTCGGGATTTTGAGGATATAATATTGTTTTAAATGATATTTATTATAATCAGCGTGGGCGCATGTCAATGAATTATTTATTTGACATGGGGGTTTTAAATAAGAGTCAATGAAATAAATAAAACATGTAATGCGTTTATTTATTGTCATAACTATATAACCCCACACACCCGATTATAAATATCTTCACAACCCCAACTCATTTCTAACACACAAGAGAATTGTTGTGCACAATATCTATGCAGAATTATTTCAAGGCCGAAAGAAATTCTTCCTCCAAGAACGCTCTCAAGATTGAGAGAGATCCTCTTCCATCGGATCAAGACAATCTAAGGCGGACAATGCAAGCAAAGGCTTCTCCACGCTAGCACCCGGAGAATCCTTTGGCGACGTCCAGAGATTCAAGGTACACGACTGGATCACCGCTAGAGGGAGTCTACACTTGGATTCTGCGACGCAAGGACGGATCACATAGACAACGTGATCAATAACATCAATGAAGAAAGAACACCCAAAAGGTATTTCTTTATAATTAATTATATTAATTATAATCAACCTATAACGATCATTCTTTGTGGTTCCGGGACAAACCATATTCTTTGTCTTTTTCTGTGATTCGATCTATGGAGACTGGTGTTTATCATCGTATTAATCCCGGATTGATCATTTCTAATGACAAAAATCCAAGTGGGCACATTAACCCACGTGCTTCTGCTGCGCCCGGAACCTTCAGAGGGTAGCCATGGTTGAGTATACTGAGGAACATCTTCAATCCTACATTGTTCCTAGGGATATCTTCTTAAAATATCGCCTTACTCCAAATCTTCTAGATTTCCCATTATCTGTGCAGTTTCCACTTTATGTATTTGGTCTTCCTGATGACATTCATTTTCCATTGGCTGACCCTAATACTCCTTTTGTTCTTTTGGAAGCACCACAAGGTCATGATCGAGCCAATATTTCCTCAACAGGAGAAGTTATAGCTACTCTGATTCATGATAATGTGTTCATATTAAAAGGCTCACCATAGACTCAGGGAAATCACAGGTGTCGCCACACTGCCTTGAGACTAGTACCCCAGGAGTACCCGTCCATTATCAACCTTTCCTCAGAAAACACTAATGGTGGGTGGATCACTAAATGGGACCTGCGAGCCAGAGGATGCTTCTCTGATGAATGGGAATTGGAATTCTAGGTACACCAGACCTGTTTAGAGTCCCCCGATAAGTTGTAGGTGGTGAACTTATACCAAGCAGCTTGGGTCTCCCAGTTCACAACTTTCTCTCCTGGTGAAATCCTACTTGAGCTGCTGAGCTGCTGGTGTTCAAGAACCAACACTTTCCATTTCCCATATGGGGAGGTGGTAATCATCTTATGAGACATCTACCAGCTCGGGGGGATCCCCATCCTGGGAAATATATTTGATGAATTTATTCTAGTAGCTGCTACTTGGGGCGATACCAACCATGTGTCCCCATTGACAAGGAGCCTAATGGTTATGGTAGAGGGATTACTTGATCACCCCCTCCAGGATTTCTATATTATCCCATTTTAGGCTTGGATATAGTCATTTCTATAGGTGAATGGGTCTAAGCCAAGATCCCACTGCAGTAGAACTCATCCAACCCATCAGTCTTGACAAATTCCAGGGTCATATTATACCGCCCTCAAAGCGGGCCGATATACTTCCTGGGGATATGATCTTCTAAAAGATATGTCATCCAAACATATATTAGTGGGTTTCTTTGCCATGTTCCTAAGAGGATAGCTCTTCCCATCCTGTGATGTATACACCAGGTTTAGATTTTTCACTCTGCTGATGGTGGCTACACTGGTAGAGGGTCGACTAGTTAATCTAGCCATTCCTACGCTTGCTCGACTTTATGAGTATCTTGGGAAGATATGAGAAGGTAGACCTCCACATAATCTCATTGGGCCATTTCAATTTTTTAATGGGTGGATAGTAGAACACTGCCCTTACTACGAATATTGACACACTGCGAGGGTTCCTCACTTTGACTTTCAACCTACCATTTTTAACATCATTATTGTTCGTCCTGTGACTTTAAGCGATAGTGATGCAGTAGGGCTACTAAATGATGTTTCTCGCTACTTATTTACATCACACCCTACCCCTCATGGGTCATTAAGTTATGACAGGGGTGTTTATTTAGAGGAACGTTCATACATTATCGTGCTTCAGGACGGGATGCTCACTACTCGCATAGATCGAGTGGCCATATGTGAGCCATACCTCCCTTACTGGTTCTCCATGCAATTTGGGTGCCTTCAAAAGACCGCACTTCTTCCTTCCATTCATTTAAGGGGAGAATACCACCCTATAATTATTCATCAGCTATGTTTTATGATGATGTGGGAAGCTGTTTCTATGGAGGTTATCATCTCTATTATGATAGGATTCACTTTTCTATCATTGGAATATGCTCAGTTGTGGGTATACTATTACTCTGATAGGGTGATGAGAATACTAATTCGATGGTTCCAAAATTCTTTAACCATCCTTCACCCCGTCTTGACCGCGATGTCTAAGCCATATATTCCTTCTCCTATAGTGAGTGTGATGGTCATGTACAATATTCATGTCCCAGTGGTGAGTGTGAAACTGCACCACGTATTCATGTCCTAGTGGTGACTATGACGGCTATGCCTTCAATTCCTGTCCCTATGGTGATAATATGCTCAATCCGCCGTCAGATTCTTCTAGAAGGGGATTCATCTGTGCGGCCTATCTCGGTGGGGAGTGATTCAGACTGCTCCACTCTTGTGGATACATCCCATAGCCCTAATGAGGATGGCCCCAGTAGATCGTCACCAGATACCCCATAAGTTGTGGTTATTCCTCCACTCCCAGCTCCATTGATCAACCCAAATTAGGGTAAAGAGATCCCCTCATCTTGGGTAACCTATATTAGGTCCCTTACCACTCCTATAATGACGCTTCCTATCTATAGACTCATTGCGGAGGGGGAGGACCAAGGCCTTGGTTCCCCAGGGAGTCATCATGACGAGTGAAAACAGGCATGGCATTAGTTATGGGCCCTTTCCACAGATACAAGTTAGGATACCTTTAATGATGAGACTAAAAACTTCTGATTACTATTTACCGAGTTGGGTTCTGGTGGTTTTGATTACCGACATATACACCTTCTTATCTACCAGACTGTCATAGCCCACGAAGACCTCGCTTCTTGTGAGGATAAACTTTCCAAATTCAATTCTCCCCATCATCATCTGACAACCTTCAGAGATGTTTCGGTGGAACTCGATCACCTAACAGCTGAAGAGGTGAAATCTCAGGAATTGATGATCACAATAAAGGAGGAGATGTGAGAATTTGAGGCTCACGTATCCAGGTTGAAGGCTCAACTAGCCTCTTAACATTCCAATTATGAAGCTATCTAGAAGAAAGGGCGGTACCTTAAAGTCATTATGGAACGTGTGCGCCTGATGGTCAGAGCAAAAGCAGATGAGCGATATTCTTTAGAGAAATCTCTTGATGTCCCACGATAATCCCTTTCCTTTTTTTGGAAAGTTCAAGCCGAGCCTTGCTATAACTTTCCCAAATCATGATGTACTCATTTTCTTTTGACGCTATAGAGAGTCTCCAAACTAGGGATGTTCCCCTATTTCTCTTTGTAACATGTTATTTTTGGGACTAATGGAATGATTTTTTCCTCCAATGATTCTTCTTTTCCTTTTCCTGTCATGTTAATTAATCAAGATCAACCATATAAGAATTATTTTGATCAGGTATTAATTTTAAACTGTGATTCGAAACCAGTAAATTGAAATAATTGAATCATGCTCTAATTTTTTCCTAAGTCGCAAGAATCAGCGATCGTAGTTGGACTATTTTTATGGTTTCATGGAAACCCTCTCGAAATTTTGTGTATTTTTCATTATTACCCTAATTTTTGCCTAATTCTATTTGATATGGTCTTAGTGGGTATAACTTGACTTTTTCCTAGGCCACCCATTTTCGGGTTTTGACCTAACAATATTTATGTCTATTTTGAGTATTTTATAGGTCAACACATTTTTTCCTAAACCATACATAGTATAGGTTTAACGATATGGTACTTGACTTTTATCTAAAGGTTCCCTTTTTGGGATTTCACTCTGGTGAGTATTGTGTCTTTTTCACTGGCAGTTTATAGTCCTACCAATAAAACTTATTACTGATGTTTTGGGTCGAATAGCTTTGACCAAAACTTGATGGGGTAGAGGCCCCAATGTGAGATTCATCATCCAGGAATGTCCTAATAATCTCATACATTAATGAGGTATTTTTCTTGACCCCACCTTTGTGAGTTTTGTATGTATATGAGGTTTGGGAGCTATTTTAGGCGTACGGAGGTAAGAGAGGACTCTCTTAAGGACGAATTTGCCTTTTTTGATGATTGTTTTTTAGGATACATATGCAGATCCAATGGGGAATGATGTGAATAGTCAAAAAAAAGTTGTCCATAGGAAACTGGCCTTTCATCTCTGATAGATTGGGGGAATTTATAACACTTTGGGTTTGTTTTGAGGTTGGGGACCACAGTTGGTGGCCTGTATGAGGAAGGATGTCTAAAATTATTAGGGTAATTTGTATCATATTTGAATGGGAAACCACTCCCACACAAATTGCACTTTTGTAAGGTAGGACTGATGAATGTTACAGTTCAATGTCATACAAATAGGACACTTGACACCCATTATGGGAGATCATTTCTCTATAACCAAAGAAGATTAAATGATTCATTTGTTCAGTTAGAAATGCCTTTCATATCTGGGTATTTAAAAGGTAAAGATATGCAGGTAGTTATCCAGGGGTTTCAGAATCCAAGGAGTTATACGGGACATAAGTGTCATAGAGGTGTACAGAAACTGGAAAGGACTCTCTTGGGGATGAATTTGCCTTCGGTTGATGGCTATTTTTTTGGTGACATATGTAGATCCTCTAGGGCCTGATGTGTAAAGTCAAAAAATAGTATTAGTAGGACACTATCCTTCCATATCTGATGGCTATGAAGGATTATGGAGATTGGGACCTTTCCAAACACAGCACATGGCTTATGAAAGAGGGTTCCCCTGAGAATTAAAGGGGGAATTTATGTGGTTGAACTTTACCAAGAAACCCAAAAATAAGTGGGGGAAGTTGTTTTTCATACACGAATCAACTTCATAAATATGGATGGGGTATCTTTATTTTATATAATCCTTAAGAAAGACCTGAGGTGAATCGGGAAAAGATGTTCTGATATATCCAGGACGTGGGTAGAATATAGAATGTAAACCATGACTCTGAGAGTTCTTGAATTATGAGGGTTTTCGGGATTCTAGAAGTTTCCAGGTGTACTTTGGTAGGAGAGGACTCTCCTAAGGAATAATTTTCCTTTATTTGATGTCTATTTTTAGGTGACATATGCAAATCCACCAAGGCATGATGTGCATAATCAAACAAAGGTGTCCAAAGGACACTTTCCTTCTATCTTCGATGGCCATGAAAGATTATGGAGATTTAGGTTTTACTCAAAGCTTGGAGTTTGATGTATGGAATGAGTGTATCTGGACACATTAGAAACTTTAAGGTTGTGATTCACTCATGGGATTAGGTAATCCCCTATATAGATCTGACTCATACACAGGGTGAAGTATTTATCCCATCTTTGGAGTACCATATAGTTTAACATCGTACAACCAATACCTGGGGTTCCTTATGAGGAATGGAAATGTAACATTCATTTTAGGGTCATTCTATGAAAACCAAAACTCCTAGGCTGATTTTCCATGATGTCATGGTGGATCCCCTACTGAGGACCCTAATCTCACGTGATCTATGCTCACTGTGAGAAACAAGGGATTGCGAGGATTTAGGTTCACTACTTAAGAATGACATAATAAATGGTAGGGATAATTTTATGCTTAAACCAATGCTATGTAGTTTAACATCATGAAGTAAGGACAAATTATGGCCTTGTGGTTTAGCTTCTTGTAGTGAGGACATTATGCTATGAAATTTAGAGTCATGAAATGAAGACATTATGATGTGTAGTTTAGAATCATGCAGCGAGGACATTATGTTATGTAGTTTAGATTCATGCAGTGAGGAAATTATGTTTTTTAGTTTAAAGACATGAAGCGAGGACATTATGTTGTTCAGTTTAGAATCATGCAGCGAGGAAATTATGTTGTGCAGTTTAGATTCATGAAGTGAGGACAATATGTTTTGCAGTTTAGAGTCATGCAGAGAGGACATTATACTATTTAGTTTAAAGTCATGCAGAAAGGAAATTTTTTCACAAATACCATAAATAGCTTTGAGTTAATCGTGGTCGGGATATTCTGTAATTCCTTAGACATGGGTGATGATAGAAGGTGTAAACCATATTCCTAGGGGGGGCTTGTATCATAAGGAATGACATGGGGCTTGAATACATTGGTCATATTTAGGTAGGAGAGGACTCTCCTGACGATTAATTTGTCTTTGTTTGGTGGTCATTTTGTAGGTGACATATACGGAGCCACCAGGGCATGATGCGCATAGTCAAAAAATGGTGTCCACAAGACACTGGCCTTCTATCTCTGATGGTCGTGAATGTTTATGGGTACCCAATATTTCTTAGAGTATGGAGTTTGAAAAATGTGAAATATTTGTCTAGGAACATAAGAAATATCCAGAACATGATTAGCCATGAACTACTAAAGCTTCTATATAGATCTAACTCATATGTAGGAGGAAGCATAATCTTTTCAATCCTTATGAGTGTTGGAATTCAAAATTGGAATTTTCATTATCTCTTTAAATTTGTTGTGTAAGAAATTGGGGACATACATGGGATCTCATAACATTGAGAATTAGGCTTCACATGACTCTTGAGGAACCTTTCAGTTTAGTATCATGTGTTTAGTACCTTTCATGGATTCCCCTATACAAGTATGACCTATGCACTTAGGAAGGGGCATTTTTTTTTGGTGGCTGGACCGAGATAAAGGATCTGGGCGTCACTACTTATCCCGCTCATGAATGGTAATCAAGTCGTACGTAGTCATGAATGTTCCCTACGAAGGTCTGGTCCACATGTAGGGACATGAAAGGGAATTTTTTTAATTGATGGTCGGGCATGGATGTTAAATTCAGGTTTCACTATGTATCCTGTAAGGGTAATAATCAAGCCATATGTAGTTCTAAACATTCCTTGTACCGATCTGATTCGAATGTTAGAGTAGGGGAATTTTGGTTTCATCCACTATAGGTGTCGGTTCTATCATATTACTCTATAGTTTGTTTATGGAAGGGAATCCTTACCACCGATCCTAAGTTCATGTGAGTTATACTCGATGGGAGAAACAAGGAGTTACAAATATTTCCCTCATAATATGGGGAGATAGAGGATACAATAGAGGAAACAAATTCATGTGGGGGATATCCTGAGATCGATGGTCGAGCCATCTCTATGTATCCCACTGATGAATGGGAATCAGTCCATACAAAGTTATTTGGGGACCGTGTAGTTTATTTTCATCTGATTAGGACTATTTATTTTATGTGGTTTAATATCTTACAGCTAGGATGCTATGTTGTGGAGTTTAGAGTCATGTAGTGAGGACATTGGCATCACAGTTTAATGTTGTGTTATAGGTACTAATACCATATATTTTAACATCATGTGGTAAGGATGATAACTCATAGTTTAGGGTCATAGACTTTAGACCATATACATCATCATTATGCGAAGTACTTCTTCAGAAACCTTACATTGGTGGGAGCCATGATAAGTTTTCCATCCATTGATATCAAGGCATATACTCCTTTAGAATAGACCCTATGTATGAAATATGGTCCCTCCCACTTTGAATCAAGATTTGGTGGTTTATTCCCAACTATCATCGGGGTTCTGAGGACTAACACCATCTCTCCTTTGAGGAAAGACTGAAGGAAAACCTTTTTGTTGAAGGGTCGTGCGATCCGATTTTGGTAGACTTACAAATAGTGAAAAGTGTGAATCCTTTTCTCATCCAACTACTCCAACTCATCAAACCATTTCTGGAATTTCTCATCCATGGATAGTTGATCACAAATGGCCACACGGTGTGATGGAACTTGAATTTAAATGGGAAAAAACCACCTCTACCCCATATACTAGTGAGTATGAGGTTGGTTGGGTGGCAGTGCGGGTCGTGGTCAAGTAATCCCATAAGCATGAAGGAGCTTGTCTGGACATGATTTCTTATCTTTATCTACCATCTTCCAGAGTATGTTGGATAGAGTTTTGTTGAAATCCTCTAACTTCCCATTAGCCACTGCATGGTAGTGGGATGAATGGTTGGCTTTGATTCCATACTCCCTGTATAACTTGTACAAGTCAGTATAGCAGAAGTTTGTTCCATTGTCTATCAGTATTGTATGAGGGACACTAAATCTTTTACTGATGTTGGCCTTCACAAATCTAAAAATTCTTTTTTCCCCAAACTCTTTAAGGGGCATGGATTCATCCCATTTGGAGAAAAAGTTAGTTTCTAAGAGAACAAACTTGAATTGTCTGGCTGTTAGTGGGGGGATATGGTCTCACAACATCCATCCCCCATATGGAAAATGGCTAGGAATACTTAGCTGTGTGAAGTAGCTTTGGAGGTCGGTGTATAAAATTGGCATGAACGTGGAAAGAATGACACTTATTGGTGAATGTGGCACAATCCTATATCATAGTGGGCCAATAGTATCCAAGACTTCAAAATTGATGTGTGAGCTGGGTTGCTAATTGGTGTACTCCAAAAGCTCCAATGTGCACTTCTTTCATGGTGTCAGTAGTCTCTTCTCCATAGATGCAGCTGAGAAGGACTCCGTCAAGGAATAGTTTGTAGAGAGATTTTTCTTGGTTTGCGCTGTTGTATAATACAAATTTGGCTGCCTACCTCTGGATCAATTATCTTCCCTCCCAATATGGTGGGAGTTACCTCCTCCAGAGATAATTTTCAATGGGATTCATCCAGCCGTTAGTGTGACCATAAGGATAAAAAATGGGGCTAATCTCATCTACTCCTTCCGTATTGTTCTGAATAAATGGAAAGACCATATGGTGGTGGGAAATGTTGATGACTATTTCATCCTAGTATAGATCAGTCAGGGTTGTAGCATAATTTTCCAATGCATCAGCTTGAGCATTTTGTGACTGTGGGACATAGGTCAGTGTTGGCTTTGATGGGAATTCTTCCATCAGTTATCGAACATGGTTCATCAAAGATACCAATACCTCTTTCTTAATGGAATATTCCCCATTAACCTTCATTATGACATGTTTTAATCACCTTTTATCTTTAGGTGTTCAGATCATGTATGAAGTGCCAGCTCTAGGCCTCTAGTGAGGTCCTGGTATTCTGCTTTATTATTTGTGCATCCCTCTGAAAGTAGGAAGGAGTAAGGCAAGACGGACTTCTTGAGGGATATGAGTATAACTCCCAGCCCTAATTTGTTGACCATGGTATCCTCCATCCTTTTCCTAATTGGGCTTCTAGAAGCACTATTTAAGTACATTTCCTATGCCTGTGGACCTTCTTGGATGAAGAACACTTCTTTATCCGGAAGTTCAGCATCCAACGGGGTTGTTTATTCCAAGGGGTGCTCTGTCATGAAGTTTTCTAACTCTTGACCTTTGATGGATTTTTTGGGAACATACCATATGTCAAACTGGTGTAGGTTGACCTCCCACCATGATAGGTCTCTAGTTAGCATGGGACGGTTGAGGATATACTTGATTGGGTTGCAGCATGAGACCAGATGGACCTCGTGGTGCTGCATGTAATGCCTAAATTTCTTAATTGTGAAGACTAGGTCTATGTAGGTCTTTTGGATTCTTTAATATTGACTCTTAACATAAATAATTGTTCGAATGTGGTAATAGATATTGTTCTCACTATCGGCATCATTCTTCTATTCTAGGAAAACACTTAATGACCGTTCCATGGCAGTTATGTACAAAATGAGTGGTATCCCCTCAACTAGAGGCATCACCACCAGTGGTCTTAAAATATATCTTTAGATATTTTTAAATTCTTCTTGAAAATCATTATCCCACTCATATGAAACCCCTTTCTTTATTAAATTGTTTAAAGGTAAGCATTTACCCTAAAGGTTGGCTATAATGCATTGGATGTATGCCAGGTGCCCCAAAAGACCCCTAAACTTATTGAGGTTGTGAGGTAGAGACATGCCAAGGATGGATTTTGTCTTCTTAGGTTTTTCTTCAATGTCACGATGTTGTACGAAGAAGCTGAGGAATTTCCAATAGGTAACACCGAAAGTGCACTTTAGGGGATTCATCTTTAAACTTTATTGTTTCAATTTGTTAAAGATAGTTTCAAGATCTGTCATGTGGTTTGAGCACTGTCATGATTTAACCACCATATCATCAATGTAGCACTCGACGAATTTTCCCATGAAGGGCTTAAAAATGCGATGCATGGCGCTCTAATATGTAGTGTTGGAATTTTTCAAACCAAAGGGATTCACCTTATAACATAACACTCTTTGGGGTCCCTGAAAGCATTAGCTTATTTATCTCCTTGAGCCATTCAGATCTAGTTGTATCCAGAACAAAAATCTATAAAAGAGAGGGTATCATATCTGGTAGTCGCATTGATCAACAATTCTATGATCGGGACCGAGAAATCATCTTTCGGGCAGTGCCTATTGAGGTCCTTAAAGTTGATGCAGACTCTAATCTTCCCATTCTTCTTTTTTACAGGGACTATGTTTTCCATCCAGATTGGATATTGGACTTCCCGGATGAAGTTATCTTTGATTATCTTGTCAACATTAGCCTCTATTTTGGAAGCATGTGTCGGGTGGGTCATTTTGTATGCCTTCTTATAACCACGATGGTCTTCTGGTCGACCCAGATGTTGAGTAGAAATCTCAGGATCAAGTCCCTACATTTCTGTTTAGTTCCAGGAAAACACATCTCTATTCTTTTTTAGGAAGGAGGTATATGCATCTTTCTCCTCGAAATGTATAGCCACAATAATCAGAGTGGGGCGTGGGTTGTCTCTGGTGCCCAGGTTTATCTCCCTAATTTCATCGATTATGGTGGAGACACCTTCTTTTAATGTGGCGGGCATCTTTGAGGTCTTCTTCTTCTTCTTCTTCTTCCTCTTCATCATCTTCTTCCTCTTTTGATGGAGATAGGATTCTCGATATGAACTCTCCAATGTTGGGAGAGAAATCATCTTATACCTTAGTGTGTAAGGTGAGAACTGTTTGGGGTCCTGAGGATGGGAAAGGAGTATCTTTGTTTGGGATTTCCCTAATATCATAGGAGTCGGTGTTCTCTTCAGCATCTTTGGAATTGGCATCCATAATGGAAATCATGCAAACAACTGAGTCTGTATCCGAGTTTAAACTTATGCATTCAACCTAGTGATGGGTAATACATACTCTTCCCTAAGCTGTTGGAGGGGATTGATGGGAGATATTTCCAATCCATTTGGGTTGGTGATCCAATCAACATCATCAGAAAAATATGGATTCTCTTTTGGTTCATAGACCCCCACATCGATGTAATGAAACTCACATGATTCGAATGGGGATTTATCAGTGTGCAATGTATCATTTTTCCCATTAGCAAAAAAAATTGACACACTAATGGTACAATGATGGAATTTCAATGTGATAATGCAGCCAGAGTCTCCCTAACAGAACATTGAAGGTTGTACTTTTACGTACTACCAGAAACTTGGAATCAGACATGAGGTCTCCAAGCCAAGTTTTAAGTTTTATTCATCCCAACAAATTCTGCTCACATTTTTCATATCCCAATAGAGTTGTGGTCCAGGGTGTTAGATTGTCCTCATCATAGACTAACCAACTAAGTATTTGCAGTGAGAGGAGGTTGACTCCAGAGCCATTATCTATTATAATTCTTCGAACATCAATTTAGTTTATCTTACAGGTCATATATAAGGGTTTGACCCTTTCATGATGACGTATTAATCCTTGTCTGTGAAGTAGATGACTGCATGTCATTCTTTGGGATTAGTTTTCATCCGATATATTTCAGTTGCTACTACTTCGTCCCCAAATTACTGGGGACTTACTAAGACTTTGATGAGTGCCTCTCTAAGGTCTTTGGATACGTTCAAGGCATCCAAGATCAACAGATTTTCCAATACTGAGGCTAGCTACTTCAGAATATCATATTTTTTTTCTCTAAAGGTCATTGCCTCCTGGATTGTGGATTCTCTTTCATGGACTCTTTAGGGGATTGATCTTTGGACATATATAGTATGACCACTATGACGGGAGCTAATGACATTGTTTTACTTTATGAGTTTGGTCGAACTGGTCTTCTTGTATGCCTTGGGTGATTGAATATCTGTTCTTCCTTTGAAGGATACTCCAAGATGACTCGGCTCATATTTCTTTTGGTGGGGGCAGAGAAACATTATGATTCCTGTTTTCTCTACTAAAGGGTTCTTCTATGAGTTTCCACAATATTAACAGTTTGAGATAGGGTGTGGCTAGGAGTTTGACTCTTACCACAATCACGCCTTCCAGGAAACCCTTAGCCTCTACAGACTCTTCCTCTAGCTCCCCACTCAAACATGGGGAAATCTGGTTTGTGACCACATTCTCCATCAGAAAAAGGTTCTATCAAGTGAATGACATTAATAGAGTTGAAGATCATTTCTTGATCCGACAATGCTTCTGTCTGACTTTCTTCTTCTAATGGTCCCATTTGGCAGTACGATGCCCATTTTCTTGTTTGGAAAGGTGATGCTCATTGTCCCAAGTCTGCTGGCATGAAGTATGAAAGTGTCAAGACTGGATTCATCTTTGGTGCCAGCTCATCCTTTTTCTCCTAATTTCTACCCTTCTGGCCCTTAGAGGACTGTGGGCTGAGGATGATGGTCGTGTCGCATCAGGAGATATTGGGGTCATGGTTGGTTTCTTCAACTATGCTTAGAAGATTCCATGAGCTCAGTTGACTATTTTCCAAGTCATACAACTATCAAAAAAATTCCCCTTTTCACTAGTGAATATTTTCTATTCCTCTTCCTTTCTTGGGTCTAAGGTCGAGACATACACCACTTGTGCTAGTGGAAGACCCAACTTGACTTATCTTAAATCCACCATCTTTTGTAGGAGATCCGTAAAGAAAAATTACTCTTGGATGGTGTTCCCCAATATTTGGTGATATGGAAAGTAATTTGTATAGTCGTCGAGACCCATTTCATCGGATTGCTTTGGCTCTGGTAGCTGAAGCAACTTGCAATTCATGGCCATTATGACGTAGCCATGGACTTGGTCATCTCAAAACAAGTAGACTTTATTTCTTTGTTCTTCGCACTGATTTATTTTAGCATACCTTTATCTCATATTGTCAAGTTGGTGGTGGATTTTGGTGTTTAGGGGGTCTCGCACGATTTTTTGGATGCCTCAAAAGTGGATCTAGTGCCAGGGGTGGCTTAAGCATGAAAGAAGCCTCTTCAACTTTTCCTGTTATTTTTTCTGGGGTTGATGGGGCCACCTAGTACTTAACATTGGTCTGCTGGAAGGATTATTCTATCCTTTGATAAATGGAAAAGAAATCTCAGAACCCACTTGTGTACTTCACTGGGATGATCGGTGTTTTCAATTCATCATAGAGGTTATCGATTCACATAGAGAGCATTTCATCCTATGGGAGTGGCCAGTTTAGGGAGTAATTCAGGCCTTTCAATCTAGAAATGAAGTCTGAAATTCTTTCATTATCTCGCTTCTTGCAGTTCATGAGATCACTGACCGTTGTCTTAGGAAATTTCAAACTGAACTGGAAGAAAAACTGTCGTTGGAGGTCCTCCCAGTCTATAATTGAGTTATCTGTAAAGCTAGTATACCATAAAAAGGTTGAACCCTGTAGGGTTCGCATGAAGTACCTGAGTTTCAATGCTTCTTGCTGATCCGGGGTGCCCGACATGGGATCATAGTAAGGGGATAGTGTATTAGGTGTTGTTCCGGGTCTCCTGAACCATTGAACATACGGAATATAGGGTTTTTGATGTTTGGCAGTGGAATAATGTTTCTCAACCAATCAAGGTAGGGTTTGTGCTCTGTTTGTATCAGAGTAGGCCACCCTTCCATGGATTCTTGTCAAGATATCAATTGATCAACAGTATTAAATAGCCCTTGATGCTTATACTGTCCAACTTGAGCTTGGTGGGTGTCGTAGGGGGAAAAGATGGACATGTTGGGCCTACTAGAATTTGGGGTGGATACCTAGTCAAGGGTATCCTTTATGGGTTTTCTTGAATATACTCTGACTATTTTCCCAGTGGATGGAAGTATTGATGTCCTTTAGGGGGTGGATTTAAGTAGTTTGATGGTCCCAGTGAAGGATTGGATGGTCATCTGATCTTGACTTCATTTATCAGGATGAGTTCCTGTGGTAGGGGCACCTCTTATGGGGACACTTGTAGATGTTCCTCTTGAGGAACGAATATGGCAAGATATCTCCCTTGATGTAGCTTGGAATTGATTCACCTAATATCTTTCATTTCTTCCTCCTTCTTGGAGAATATTTCCTTGAGAGTGATTGACACATTCTCAGGGGGAGGAGGAGGTAGGTCATAGATAGCCTGGGATTTATTCTTCTCCTTGTTGGGGATTCGTGTGGGAGGTAATTACGAATTAACTGAGGGGTTCCCAAATTTAGGATAACTCTTCGGTTCTAGGTATGCACACCATTAGGCTCATTGTGTGATGCCTCTAGGAGGGAACCATCTTCTCTTGCATCATCTCCCTTTGTATCATTTCTTATGAGATCTGTATAGTTTATGTTTACCAAGTTCACTGATGAATATTTCATTTGGGGTGGTGTACCCAGTGTCGAATGATAGGAAATATTTTTGCGTCGTTTGTTGGACATTCTCCTTCTATTCTGTAGTATTCTTTAGGTTTCTTGGTAAAAATCATCTTGAAGGGAGCCCTGGTCTAACCTCTTAATGTGCCTTCATCCTCAGGGTATGAACCACAAGACGAGGTGGAACAGGTGACCTCTCTTCTCATTGTTCTTCCCATATATGAGAAGACAGATGTCTGATGTGTGGGAACTTAAGGTAAAAACACCCTCATACCTACGGGCTGGGGTTACTCCCATTCTTCCTCTAATTTACTATGGCCTGGATTTTTTGGTCTTACGAGGGAATTTTGAGTTAAAAATTCCCCTATCCTTGTGGGTTGGGTTTGTTCCTATATTGCAGTGGTAGTCACCACTATTTCCACCATTTTGATTTCATTATCTCCCGCATAGGTGTGATCCGAGCCTAGTGCTGGATATGTATATGATTTATTGGCTTTAGAATAAATGATCATTGCTTGTTGGTTGGCTTCCCTTAGGCGGAAATCCTACTGGATGTTCTTAGTTGGTTGGATCAAAAGTTTTTTTATTTCTTGATCTCGTTAGGCCTGATACTTTTGAGACTTACTCTGAGCCGGTTTTTTTAGGATTCCATCTTTATTGAGTAGGGATTTAATTTTATTGATGCCTTTAGTTAATTACATTGTAAGATTTCATTTCCAATGAGGTCTGCTAGACGGGACATTGGGTGAAGTGTAGAGCTCCATGTTCTCCCCATCCCTGAATATGAACTCCATACAAGGGATCGCCATTGAGGCAACACAACTTGTGCAGAGCGTGGAGGCAAGATAGTTCAAGGTTTTTATTTTGCCTTTCTGATCGTGGATGCCATGTAGATGGCAGGGATTCCAGGTCGATTAGATAGAGAATCTCTCTTAATATGTTGACATGGTCTGCATACCCTTCATAGGTTAAGAAATTTTCTTTTAGTTGTCGAAGAGTCATCCAAATATTGAGAAAATGTTATGAATACATTCCTCATACAACTCCCTAGGTATGTCAAAGTGAGAAGTGGATGTGGTCTAATATGTCACTAGTATACTATCCTTAGCTAGTTATCTTATCATGAGAAACATATCCTGTTGTTGTTCTTACAGGGATTCCTCTACTTGATATTCCTGGCTTGACTACTTCTTAATAATTTCATTCCAATCAGTCGGGCTGGTAGGAGCCTCATTGATATGTAAATGGCATGGAGGTGGCTTAGAATATGAGTGTGGCCCCGGAGCATCCTCTGGTTGAGAAAGGATATCACTTTTCATAGAAAGAGTGTATGATATGTATGAATCCATATTTTTAAGTGAATCATCATAGGATGGATTTCTCACATTTGTACCGGAAATGGGAGGGCCTTCTTACCAGTATAAATTTTGATTGTGGGGAGTACCTTTGAAATTTGTGCTATAATGGCGAGGGATATAATTGCAAATTGATGTCTGCCCACGGGGAGTGTCCCTATGGCATATACACTTGGGAGGAGCTTTAGGGAAAGCTACAATGAGGAGAGGACCTTATTTCTAATTGATTTCACTGAGGGGAGGACCTTCTCGATGACTTCTATGAAGGATAGTAATACTATCACAGCTTTATATCTATCTATAGGAAAAATTCCTATAGTGTACATCCTGGGGAGGGCCTTCAGGATGTGCTGCAATGAGGGGAGGACCTTCTCATTGCTTGATGTTACTATGGGTAGGGCCTTAATAGCAACTTCTATTATGGGGAGGGCCTTCTTAATGACTGTTATCATGGAAGGGACTACCATCAGGACTCAACGTCCAACTATAGGGATAATCATATCTAAAAAGTATACCTTGGAGAGGACCATCAGGGCGGACAACAGCAAGGGGAAGACCTTCTTGCTGATTGTTCATCAGGTCAAGGAGAGGGCTACCCTGACATGCATTAGGAGATATTCTCTCTTGATCAATCATTTATGAACCAGGGAGTAAGCCCCCATGGGTGCTCTGGGGAGGACCTTTAGAGCTGTTGGTAGAAACATTGTGGGGAGGGCCTTCACAAATGCTAGTGCCACTTACATAATTTGGTAATGGAATGAAAGGGATTTGAGCCTTTATTGATATATATTTGATGGCATCAATAACTCCATCTTCCAGCATAGCAGGATCATGTATTTTCTCTTCATTTTCTAGTTTCCTTTGGCGCATTTCATGTTTGGGCTTTCTCTTGTGGGTAATCGGGGTCGTATGTTGTAGGTAATGGCCTTCATATAAGTTTTTCGATCTTTTTGGGTCTTGTGATGTTTTCGGGATACACCTATGGACATCTTGGGTATTGGTAGGGATATATGCCTACCCTGAAGTGGCCACTATGTTGGACCGGTGTCCCCCAGTTGGAATGGGTATTTGTTCCCGATCTGGCTATTTGTGTATCTCGAGATATTTTCATCAACCCTTCTAGACTAGAGAAGGGATGCATAAATTCTCTGTACTGACTAACCTATCTTTCAATCAATTCATTCCATTTGAGGAAGTTGGGTCGCGGTATTAGTTCCTCACCTTTTTTGTAACACCCCAAGCTTCGACGGTGTTTTTTCCTTTCAATAATGCAATAGCTTTTGTTGTACGCAACTTCGAGATTCTAACACATCGCAACCAATCAAACTAGTCTTTATGAATAGTAATATCCACTTTTTTAAATTTTATAAATTTTGTCTTTCAAAATGGACTTCATTTTTGGATTCAGAATATCGTAATTAGCTTAGGGTGAAGTTTTGGTATTTTTCTGAAAACTTTCAATTTTTGATGAATAGTGAAAACACTGAGTTATAGTTTAAAACCAAATTTTTATTTAAATAATTATTTATTTTATTTAAATTTATTTTAGGTCAAAATAGATACATAATTCTTATATAAGTTCAATGTAATTCATTGGAGTCAGTTTATAATAATTTTAGATATATAAAAATTTTATTGAACTTTTTACCGTCTTTTACCCACCTCCTAGGAGCATTTGCAAATTTACATAAAACTCAATTTTACAACATATGTGAATTGAATTTAAAAAATCATAGAGACATGGTTTATATAAATAAGTAAAATTTTGTTCAATGAGACGAAAATAATTTTTGGTGAATAGTAACTGTTTACTTTTATTTACAACGGTTAAAAGTAAATAGGGTAATTATGGGTAAAAATGATATTATTATTACCCTAAAAAATGTCCTAATTATATTGGATAAGTGTAATTCTACCAAAATCAACCTTAGGAATAAAATATGATCCTTTAGGTCCACTTGGATTAGATTAGTACATTTATTATTATTTAATTCAAAGAAGAGTTAAAAGTGTTAAAATCAAAGTTTAATAACTAATCCATTTTTAATATATGGTTATACATAAGATAAATTGGACTATAAATTTTCATTAGAAATATAAAAATACTTCCTACATAATGGTATTTTATTTATAATTTTTAAATATTAAATAATTAAATTTATTTATGACACAATGATGATGTAGTAATTACCATATTAATGAAAGATTTAAATAATTGATATTATAAATATCGAAATAAATATAATTTGATACTTTTAATGAATTATACTAATTTTATAGGTTAATATTACATGTTAGGGTTCATTAAATGTATTTATTTTGAAGTAATAAAGTTGTTAGGATTTAAAAAAAATAAATTATTAAATAATGTCAAAATTGACATAAATGAGTTTTTAAAACAAATACAATATTATTGGTTGATATAATAATCATAAAAATCTAAGTTTCTTCCAAAATACTTATATAATGATAGTTGTATCATTAATAAACCAATTGGAGTTCTCTTTGAAGTTTATAGTATGTTTATTAACCATATAATACAAAAATACAAAGAGACATGGTAAATGTCAAACTAATTAACTAAGAGTTAAATCTAGAAGATAAGGTTAATATAGTGACCCAAACCTGTCTAAAACATATAGGTTTAGTGGTTTTCGACCCATACCTACCTTACCCTACAAATAAATCATTTTTGATCCATTATAAAATATAAAAAAATTTATTATAAAACAATATTTCAATCTTTTCTTTAGGTGCCCCTCGCCCCTCTTATAAAAGGGCACTCACCCTTCTCCCACATTAACACCTTAAAATCCATTTGGATCAGCCAAATACTACCCAAATATACTATAAACTGTCCTAAATTCATCCTAGAGGCCTTTTTTAGTCATAAATCCAACCTAAGGATCCCTTTTGATCAAATCAAAAGGAAGAACCCGAAGAAGAGGTAAATATTTCATCACCTCTTTCAAGTTCTTATATTCTTACACTTCCTATTTATTTGTTGTTTACATTATAAAATAATAACTCCAATATCTTTTATATACTGTGATGTTATTATAAATATGGTACAACCATATTCAATATTATATCCATCCTTTGAATGACATGTCACCATAGTGCGTACGTACGGCTTACCGTCTCCACGTCGTGGTATAGTTGTTATTTAATACATTATTATTTGGATGGGTATAATAATTATGTATAATTGATTTAAATAATAAATATAACAGGATAATGATTCTTTATATTTTATATACAATCCAATTATATATTATTTTAATATCAAAAGAATGATATTATCGCTCGTGCGTACGTACGGATTACCGTCTCCATGAACGCAATGAGATTCATTCCCCATCGTATCCATTCAAGAATAATTTTCATTTGATGATGAAAAATAATGTTTAAAGACTTAATATCATTATGAATATCAATAAGATACATCATATCCAAAACAAACATTACTTACGTAACAAATCATATAAAGGAAAACGAATCAGTTAACACCCGAAATGATGATACTACTGAAATATCATTAACAAAGCAATATTAGAAGATCATATATGATATCATATTAATGTATATAGTTATTGTATAATTTAATAACAATGATTTCACCATTATATAGGTTGTTAACCTACCCTCAACCAAGGAAAAGAACAAGGTAAGGGTTAATTCTAAAACCTCTTCATTATTGAAGGTTGTTTATATGTAATTATCTACTGGGACCTCTTTATCATCCACATACGTGTTTTCCTAAAAATGTATTCCAAAATTTTTTTACCACTTACTATACTATGGTTTAAAGTAATTTTTACCCTTATTTGACATTATACATTTTGAAAGTAATATTTCTATCATTTTTCAAAAAAGTTATTTTATGACCTTTTCGACAAAATTATGGTAGGAATGTTTTTTTAACTTATACGGTGGGTGAGGATATATTCCATCATTATAACATCATCTAAGATTTCCTTACAATATTATAAAAATATTTTCAAAATAAATTTTTTGTTTTATAATTATGCAACTTTAAATGATTTCAAAAAAATAATGAGATATTTCTCTCAAATTGTTTTGATTTCATCTATGTCAACATCATTTAATGGATTTTAATCTTGTTTGAAGGATTTGTTATGATACAAATATTCCATTTTGTATTGAAGTTTTTTTGATATGTTTTAATGTGGATGTGTTATTTTTCTACCATTCATGGTTTATGGATAAAGTATTGACATTTTGTGTTCTAGTTTTAATACGAATGTTTATGTTATGTTTAAAACCTTTCATGTGAGGAATGCATTGGACTTAGTAAGTGATGGTTGGAGCCCGCTATAACTCCTTGATTCATTGGTAGGTCTCATGAGACAAACTAGTATCTTGGAACAAGGCTTTGACAAAATCTTATTTTTTTTCATGGCACAAGGCCTTGACTATGTGGTTATGAAGTCTGGCATTATGCATTCCATCATTATGAAAGTGGCTATTGATATTTCATGTGATTATTCGACTAGTATAATATACATGTGAGTAAGTAAATAGAATTATTTTGATTTATATTTTCCATATTATGATGAATTTTATGTTGAAAATGATTCTGTTTTAGTTTTATACATTGTCATAAATGTTTATGCTTATTTATGAAAGTTTCTGCTAAATTGTTATCATTACTGTGCATCTGAGCTCAACGCTTTCTATGTTTTATTTTTCTCATGATGATAAGAATTATATTATGACTGACCTATAGGGATTGTCTATGGGATATCAATGTTTTCTATGGAAACAATGTTGTTGTAGTTTTCCATTTTATGATGTAATGTAAACCTTATAAATGTATCTAGTACTTCCAAGGCTACTAAACTAATCAGTCTTTCGAGACTTGATCTTTTGTGATCATGCCAATGTTATGTAATAATGCACTGACTCTTGGTAACTGGGGTCGGGACATTACAGTTGGTATCATAGGATGTTTAGTACAAACCTTGGAATCTAGATTTAGATAAACTCTGATTAGAGCACATTACCCTAAGATAGAATTTGAGGATTAGTATAGAAGAACTTCCTAGAATTTTGATACTGTAGAGATTTTGTGAGTTTTCCAAGAAATAAATCCATGTCTAGATATAAGCAAGTAGAGGTGGCTCTGGCACAGATGTGCCTAGGGGTAAACCCCGGAAACACCGCTTTGAGCTAGACTCGAACAGGTTCTATTGCACAACAACGGGCCTTGTTGCACTCTTGGTTATGACACTCTCGGGGGATATACTTAGGATAATCCACATTTTCTTTACATGCCATTGTAAAGGATTTATGAGTATATACCTCCTCAAAGAAAACATTTTTTTATGATTATGGAAGATATCCATAAAATTTTCAATTTATGTTAAGTGTGTTATAAGTTTGGAATTATATATTGGGATTCATAAACTAATATAGTGTATGCCATTGTTTAGAAATGGTACCTAGTGGAAGGAATGGAAACTGTATCAATGCACACACTCCATGTAGGGATTTCCCTCCTGCTCAAGATAATTATAGTGGAGCTGGTGATACAACTGGTGCTGATTAGCTTATCACCATACTAGGACAACTCACTCAGGTTATGAATAATAACCTTACCAGTATGGAGCACCCTGATCCACAACATGGAGGATCAATGTTAGATCTCTTAATGAGGAAACAACCACCAAAATTCAATGGGGGTACAAATCCATTAGTATCTGATCAATGGATAAATTCCTTAGAGAAAATATTCCACGCCTTGGGGAGTAGCGAAAGGGAAAAAGTTTTCATAGTAGTTTACCGCCTCACTGAAGATGATGATCAACAGTGGTCATTGATTCAAAACACAAAGGAAGATGATGAAGTATAAAATATGTAATGGAGGGAGTTTAAAGAAATTTTCTTAGAAGAATACTTTCCTCATGACCATCGATCAGATATGGAAAGACAATTTCTGAGTCTGAGGCAAAATGAGGATGATAATGTCGCAAAGTATGAATCTAACTTTACAAGGTTAGCGAGGCATGCTAAAGATTATATACATAACCCAATAAGTAATATTTATCATTTCTTTTATGGTTTAAAACCATTTCTCTGTTGAGCATTAGTCTCACAATCATTCTCATTGTACGAAGATATTGTCTCATGTGCTATCAAGACAGAAAAATAATTCTCTAAGTCTTATGACTTTAAAGAAAAGAAAGAGAAGAAGAGATCTGATGAACACTATGGAAATGGAAATAAGGGGTATAAGGGAAAAGTTGAATATCTCTACTACAGTAAATGTGGAAAGAAACACCCTGGTACTTGTCTGAAGGGAATGGGAGTCTATTAGAAGTGTGGTGAAAAAGGCCACCAAGCTCAGGATTTCAAGGGGAATAAAGAGGCTGTTAATGTTGAATTCTACAATTGTAGAGAAAGGGGACCTTATGAAAATGAATTTCCTAACCATCAAGAGAACTTACCTCAGAAAATGCTAAGGGATCAAGGCCAAGTTTATGCTATCACTACTGCTGAGGTTGAAGCTTTGAACGATGTAGTGCAAAGTAATTTAATGGTTTCTTCAAGTTTAGACAATGCTTTATTTGATTCTAGATCATCGAATTGTTTCATATCTTCCCAATTTTCTAAGAAAATTTGATATTTTCAATTTAACTTAACAAGGGATTTGTCAATCAAAACACCTAAGGGAAGTATCATTGAAAAAAATGTGAATCAGTTCCCATTAGGGCATATAAATTTTCTTTATCTGCTAATCTCATCGTCATACCCATGATTGAATTTGATATAATCTTTGGTATGGATTGTCTTTCAGACCATGATGCGAAAATTTATTGTAAGAAGAAGGAGGTTACAATTCTCGATGATGATAAGGAGTACCTTATCTTTAGAGAAGAAACTTCCCACCTAATTCTTATCTAGATCCACCCCCAGTAGCTCAACTAAATTCAATTATTGGGGAGGAAGAGAATGAAATAACTGTGGGTGGGGGAAAAGAATGTTCAAATAAAGGATGTACCTATTGTGAAAGAATATATTGATGTGTTTCTAGATGATTTACCTGCACATCCTCCAGAATGAGAAATTGAGTTTTCCATTGACTTAATTTTTGGTTCAAGGCCCATATCGAAGACCCCTTATAGAATGGCCACTATAGAATTAGTGGAACTAAATAAACGGCTAGATTAATTGAGTAATAAGGTATTTATTCTCCCTAGTGTTTCTCTATGGAGATCTCATGTTCTTTTTGTTAAGAAGAAAGATGGATCTATGAGGTTGTGCATTGAATACAGGGAGATCAATGCTATAACAATAAAGAACAAGTATCCCCTACCTCACTTTGATGATTTATTCGACCAACTTCATAGAGCTTAATACTTTTCAAAGACTGGCCTTCAATCTGGATATCATCAGTTGTGTGTGAAGAAGGAAGACATTTCGAAAACAGCATTTCGAACCAGGTACAGGCATTACGAGTTTACAGTATTGCCTTTTGGATTGACTAATGCACCCTCTGTCTTTATGGATCTAATGAATAGAGTTTTCAAGGAATATCTTGATGTATTTGTAGTGGTATTTATTGATAATATCTTAGTATACTCCAAACGCTACAAAGATCATGAAAATCACTTGCGCATTATTCTAAAGACCCTCAGAAGGAATGAATTATACGAGAAGTTTAGAAAGTGTGAATTTCAGCTTCAAGAGATTTCTTTTCTTGGCCATATTGTCTCTAAGGATGGAATCTCTGTTGATCCTTCAAAGACAAGAGTAATCCAAGAATGGCCAGCACCGACGCGTATAACTGAGGTATGCAGTTTTATTGGTTTAGTAGGTTATTGTCGATGCTTCGTCCAGAATTTTTCCAGGTTGGCTAACCCATTAACAAAGCTCACAGGTAAAGGGGTTAAATTTTTTTGGACAAAAGAGTGTGAAGAATGTTTTGAATAACTGAAGAGAAGATTAGTCAATGATCTTATCTAGACTCTACCATCGAGGAATGATGGGTTTGTTATTTACAGTGATGCATCAAATAAAGGAATTGGTTGTGTCCTTATGCAGAATGATAGAGTTATTGCCTATGCATCATGACACCTAAAAATTCATGAAGAAATTATCCCACTCATGATCTTGAGTTAGCAGTTGTAATCTTTTCTTTGAAGATTTGGAGACACTCTCTCTATGGAGAAAAATTTGGGATATATACTGATAACAAGAGTTTAAAGTATATTTTCTCACAGAAAGAACTCAACATGAGGCAAACAAGATGGATTGAACTACTCAAATATTATGATTTCACTATACACTACCACCCAGGGAAGACAAATAAGGTGGCAGATGCTTTGAGTAGAAAGGATCATAGAGTTTTGAAAAAGATGAGAGTTGAAAAGGATCCTATATACATGGATCTAGTAAATATGGATATGGTAATAACCATGGAATGTGAAACATCAATGTATTTCCAAATGGTTGCCAAACCATCTTTACTGGAAAAGATAAAAATTTCTTAGGATGATGATGAGGAGTTTCAAAAGAAGATTAAAGCTTTGAATAATGGGAGATTGAGTGACTTCGTATATGAAGTTGGAATTTTGAAATTTGGGAAGAGTCTTTGTGTTCCCGATATACCTGATAAAAAATGGGAATTGTTGGATGATGCTCATAGCTCCAATTTCTATATACACCCTGGGAGCACCAAAATGTATAGAAATTTGAAGGAACATTTTTGGTGGGACAACATGAAGAGGGAGATTGCTGATTTTGTGTCAAGATGTATGGTTTTTTAACAAGTGAAAGCATGAAGGCAAAAAACTGGAGGAGTCATGCAACCTCTTCCCATATGTGAGTGGAAATGGGATAATATTATGATGGACTTTGTCATGGGACTACCAAAGACTCCTAGAAGGAACGATGAAATATGGGTCATTGGTGATTATCTTACCAAGTCAACACATTTTCTTACTATAAGAGAAGATTTACCACTTGAACATTTAGAAAGACCGTATATTAATGAAGTTTTAAGACTTCATGGAGTACCCCTATCGATTGTTTCTGATCTTGATCCCTATTTTACAACAAGATTTTAGAAAAGTCTTTATAAAGCCCTGGATACTGAACTTCGTTTGAGCACTGTCTACCACCCTCAAACTGATGGACAATCAGAACGGACTATTCAAACCTTAGAAGACATGTTGAGATCCAGCTCACTTGACTTTCAAGGTATGTGGGATCAATATTTACCTCTAGTAGAATTTTCCTATAACAATAGCTTCCATTCAAGTATTCAAATGACACCATATAAAGAATTATATGGAAAGAGATGTCATAGACTAACTTGTTGGGATGATGTTGTTGAAAGAAAACTCATAGGCCAAGAACTTGTTGAGGAAACGATGGAAAAGGTGAAGGTAATTCATACCCACATCAAACCATCTCAAAGTAGGAAAAAGAGCTATGCTGATAATCGAAGGAAGGATTTTGAATTTCAGGTAGGAGATCATGTTTTCTTAATGGTATCTCCATGGAAGGGTGTTATACGTTTCAGTAAGAAGGGTAAATTTTTTCCCAGGTACATCGGACCTTTCGAAATTCTTGAACAAATTAGGGATGTAGCTTACCGTTTGAAAATGCCTCCAAGTCTCTCCAAAGTTCATGATGTTTTCCACATATCACTGTTGAGAAAATGCATGCCTCACCCAATGCATGTACTTACCTATGAGGAATTAGAACTGGAACCCAATCTATCGTATTGCGAAGATCATGTCAAGGTTCTTGATATAAGTGAACAAGTGTTGAGAAACTGGACGACTCATCTGGTAAAAGTTCTACGGAGAAACCATAAAATGGAAGAGGCAATGTGGGAACCCGAGGAACTTATGATAAAGAACCACTTGAATCTTTTTATGCAGTAATATTCTAGAAATTTTGAGGACAAAATTATTTGAAGGATGGGACAATGTAACACCCCAAACTTCCGCGATACGTTTCCCTTTAAATAATGAAATAGCTAGTGTTGTACGCAACATCAAGATTCTAGCACATTGCGACCAATAAAACTAGCCGTTATGACTAATAATACCCACTTTTTGAAATTTTATAAATTTTATTTTTCAAAATGGACATCATTTTTGGATTCGGAATATCGAAATTATCTTAGGGTGAATTTTTGGTATTTTTCGGAAAACTTTCAATTTATGATGAATAGTGAAAAACACTGACTTATAGTTTAAAACCGAATTTTTATATAAATAATTATTTAAATTATTTAAATTTATTTTAGGTCAAAATAGATACATAATACCTATATAATTTCAATTTAATTCATTAGAGTCAGTTTATGATAATTTTAGATATATAAAAATTTTATTGAACTTTTTACCGTCTTTTACCCACCTCATAGGAGCATTTGCAAATTTACATAAAACATAATTTTATCGCTTCTATGAGTTGAATTTAAAAACTCTAAGAGACACAGTTGATATCAGTAAGTAAAATTTTGTTCAATGAGAAGAAAATAATTATTTTTGAATAGTAACTTTTTACTTTTTTTACCACAGTTAAAAGTAAATAGGGTAATTAAGGGTAAAAATGATATTATTATTACCCTAAAACGTGTTCTAATTCTATTGGATAAGTGTAATTAGACCAAAAACAACCTTAGGAATAAAATATTATCTTTTAGGTCCACTTGGATATGATTAGGACATTTATTATTATTTAATTCAAAGAAGAGTTATAAGTGTTAAAATCAAAGTATAATAACTAAACCATTTTTAATATAGAGATATTAAAAAGATAAATTCGACTATAAATATTCATTATAAATCTAAAACTATTTCCTACATAATGGTATTTTATTTATAATTTTTATACATTAAATAATTAAATTTATTTACGACACAATGATGATGCAGTAATTACCATATTAATGAAAGATTAAAATAATTGATATTACAAATATCAAAATAAATATAATTTGAGACTTTTAATGAATTAAAATAATTTTATCGGTTAATATTTCATGTTAGTGTTTATTAAGTTTATTTACTTTTAATTAATAGTGTTTTTAGGACTTTAAAAAATCAATTATTAAATAATGTCAAAATTGACATAAATGAGTTTTTAAAACAAATACAATATTATTGGTTGATATAATAATCCTAAAAATCTACGTTTCAGCCAAAAGACTTATATAGTTATATTTTTATCATTAATGAACCACTTGGGGTTCTCTTGGAAGTTTATAGAAATTTTATTAACCATATAATATAAAAATACAAAGAGACATGGTAAATGTCAAACTAATTTACTAAGAGTTAAATCTTAAAGATAAGGTTAATATAGTGACCCAAACTTGTCTAAAACATATAGGTTGAGTGGTTTTAGACCCATACCTACCTTATCCTAGAAATAAATTATTTTGGAGCCATTATATAATAAAAATTATTTTATTATAAAATAATATTTTAATCTTTTCTTAAGGTGCCCCTCACCCCTCTTACAAAAGGGCACTCCCCCTTCTCTCACATTAACACCATCAAAGCCATTTGGATCGGCCAACCCCTACCCAAATATCCTATCAACTGTCCTAACTTAATCCTAGAGGCATTTTTTTAGTCATAAATCCAACCTAAGGATCCCTTTTGATCAAATCAAAAGGAATAACCTGAAGAAGAGGTAAATATTTCATCACCTCTTTCAAGTTCCTATATTCTTATACTTATTATTTCTTTGTTGTTTCTCTTATAAAATAATAAACCCAGTATCTTCTATATACTATGATGTTATTATAAATATGGTACAACCATATTCATTATTATATCAATCCTTTGAATGACATGTCACCATACGTGCGTACGTACGGCTTACCGTCTCCACGTCGTGGTATAGTTGTTATTCAATACATTATTATTTGGATGGGTATAATAATTATGTATAATTGATTTAAATAATAAATATAACACGATAATTATTCTTTATATATGATATACCATCCAATTATATATTATTTTAATATCAAAATAATGATATTATCGCTCGTGCGTACGTACGGATTACCGTCTCCACGAACGCAATGAGATTCATTCCCCATCGTATCCATTAAAGAATAATTTTCATTTAATGATGAAAAATAATGTTTAAAGACTTAATATAATTCTGAATATGAATAAGATACATCATATCCACAACAAACATTACTTACGTAACAAATCATATAAAGGAAAACGAATCAGTTAACACCCGAAATGATGATACTACTAAAATATCATTAACAAAGCAATATTAGAATATCATATATGATATCATATTAATGTATATGGTTATTGTATAATTTAATAATAATTATTTCATCATTATACAGGTTTTTAACCTACCCTCAACCAAGGAAAAGAACAAAGTAAGGGTTAATTATACAACCTCTTCATTATTGAAGGTTGTTTATATGTAATTATCTACTGGTAACTCTTTATCACCCACATACGTGTTTTCCTAAAAATGTATTCCAAAAAACATTTCCACTTACTAGACTATGGTTTAAAGTCTTTTATACCCTTATTTGACCTTATAAATTTTGAAATGAATCTTTCCGTCATTTTTCAAACAAGTTATTTTATGACCTTTTCGACAAAATTAAGGTAAGAATGTTTTTTTAACTTATACGGCGGGTGACGATATATTCCGCCATTATAACATCGTCTAAGCTTTCCTTACAAGCTTATAAGAATATTTTCAAAATAAATTTTTTATTTTATAATTATGTAACTTTAAATGATTTAAAAAATAGAATGAGATATTTCTCTCAAACATTTTTGATTTCATCTATGTCAACATATTTTAATGGATTTTAATCTTGTTTGAAGTTAATTTATTGTGATACAAATCTTAGATTTTTTATTGAAGGTTTTTTTATATTTTTGACTGTGTATGTGTTATTTTTCTACCATTCATGGTTTATGGATAAAGTATTGACATTTCGTGTGCTAGTTTTAATACGAATGTTTATGTTATGTTTAAAACTTTTCATAGGAGGAATGCATTGGACTTAGTAAGTGACGGGTGGAGCCTTCTATAGCTCCTCGATGAATCGGTAGGTCTCATGAGACAAACTAATGTCTTGGAACAAGGCCTTGACAAAATCTTATTTGTAGTCTTGGAACAAGGCCTTGACTATGTGGTTATGAAGTCTGGAATTATGCATTCATCATTATGAAAGTGGCTATTGATATTTCATGTGATTATTATACTAGTAGAATATCCATGTGAGTAAGTAAATGGAATTATTTTGATTTATATTTTCCATATTATGATGAAGTTTATGTTGAAAAGGCATTTGTTTTAGTTTTATACATTGCCTTAAATGTTTATTCTTATTTATAAAATTTTCCTCTATATTTTTATCCTTACTGAGCATCTGATCGCACCCCTTTCAATGTTTTATTTTTACAAGGATGTGAATAAGTATATTATGAGTGACCTGCAGGGATAATCTATGGGATCTAAGTGTTTTCTTTGGAAACAATGTTGTTGTAGTTTTCCATTTTATGATGTAATGTAAACCTTATTAATATATCTAGTACTTCCAAGGCTACTAAACTAATCGGTCTTTCTAGACTTGATCTTTTGTGATCATTCCAATTTTATGTAATAATGAACGGACTCTATGTAACTAGGGTCGAGGCGTTACATTTTCCGTCGATGCAATGATATATTGTCATGTTTGGAGGATATGGTCAGGAATCGATGTCTGATATTCCATCATTTCCAGGATGTGAAGTGTTCATATTTGGATGGAATGGGTATGAAGGCCCATTCTGATGTCGGAGCAGGGGTTTTTTCCTTCTATGGTCCTCCTTAGGTTTCCAGTAGATACCGGAAGTCCCCCTATGTTGGGACAGAGGAATGAGTCTACCACTAGTTGTCTTCTCTAGTTGCCACCATATTTGACTAGTGGGATTCATATTCATGAGCAAGAATTTGAATCTAATCGCTTTCCACTGTATTTTTCTCAAGATATTTGTATACATCCACAATAATTTAAATTTGCTCATATTTTCTTGCCACCCTATTTGGATGGCTAGCTTGATATTCAGCATTAGGTATTTGTGCTTTCCTATATCTAGTTTCCATCCTGTTTGGATGACCTCCTTCTCATGCATCGAAAGATATCTACATCTGCCTGTAATTTTCCACTCTGTCTGTACGGTGGGACCAACGAGCACAGGAAGGAATGTACAAGTGATCGTATTGTTCCTCCTTATTTTCGTGGTGTTCTTAAGCTGATGGGGTATATTTTTATGTCTTCTCGTTGAATGTTTATGCATTTTTACGGTGGAGTTGATCCTTGGGAATCATGGTGATAGCCTGTTCCTGATTATATATTTTTCTCCCTTGACGGCCAGCCTGAGGGGATTATGTCTTATCGACTTTATTAGGTTCCCTATTCATAAGATCCTATTTAGAGTGAGGATACTTGGTTTCCCAGTATTAGTGGAGACACACTCTGGAAGGGGAACATGAGTAGGACCCCTGTCTAGTTGAGATGAAGTCATCAACATCGACTTTATATGCCTCCCTAAGATAATGGAGGTACTTATTGTCATGCTCTAGGGACAGGCTCCTGAAACAGTTCTAGACGACCACCAGGGCTGCCTTGTGATGGGGTTTTGGTCGCAGCTGAGGAGGTGGCTGGTGATATTTTCCATACTAGATGGATTTTCTTGAGGCCTCCACTATGGGTAGAGTATCATTTAGGTGGTATTCTTTGATCAGTGTGTTAGATACCCAGCATTGAAGATGTTGGGTTGGTGAGGGGGTCATGCTCTTCATCGAGGCCTTGGCCTCCTATGGGATCATTGAGGCGTGTGTCTGCATTGGTCATCGGGATTTCATTTGGATCAAAGGTTTCTCTTTGGAAACATAATATATATATATATATATATATGACATATATAGACAAAAAAACCCATCAAAGTAGCATCTCTTGAACATATGCATATTTGATGATTCAGCTTGGACCCCTTCCCTTTGCTTTTTTTATGAGGCTAAGGGGCTTGAGTGGGGTAGAACTACCACCTTGGTTGAAGATTCACATCATGTTCACCATTTTTATTTCACCTCTAAGGTGGCATATTTACAGGTTTGGGGAAAATGCAAAGAATGATATGACGGGTGATGAGCATTCCTCTGTTATTATAGAAACTTTCACATCGTCATCTTTGGTTCGACTCGATCTACATCGTTATCCTTTAGGGGGGTTGGATTGAACATGAAGGGACTGACATTATGAAGGAGTTTCCACAGTCATATGGTCCCAACAGGTGATTTCATGGGGTTAAGTATTTGTGAAATCAGTCCTCTAAGGATATGACTTCCTCATATGGTCTCCAGCAGGTTTATTCGTGGAGTTTAAACACCCAACGACCCTAGTATCCGTGATTCATGGACCTTCTTTCCAAAGGAAGTTGCTCGTTGGATGACGATTTGACCAACGACACTTAAGGACTTTATTGGTTGATAGGATGGGAGGTCGGGCTCATCTTACCCTTTTGGGGGGAATTATTGCCTATTCTGGGACTCCCTTATATATTTAAGTTGTGTTCATATACTTGTGGATATTTGGTTCACTCCCGAAGAGTGTATCCATGCGATGCCCCTAGTTTTCAGGATCATTATAGACATACATGGGTTTTAAGCTACGGAGACAATTTTGACTTAATCCATGCAATGAGGTTCTCTGGTGTTTATCGTCATATAGGAGGGAAAAAATATGGCTTGATGTTGGGATCATACCTATTATATGGGATTCCTACCTATCCTCAAGAGAGGAATCAGAGCCCATGTAGTTCGGTATGGGTTGGGGATTATGCCCAGAAGCTGACCATTTGAGGGGTCATGATTAGGTGAACCCTTTTGGAAGGGCACCCCTTTTGAGCTTGGGCCTTCAAGCAGGCATCCTATGTATCCTGGTTTGAACAAGAATCAGAGTTCTCATAGTTCAATACATGTTGGTTTTGTGGATGTTGTGATCATCAAAAATATATAAGCCCACGTGATTCATACTTAGTGTGAGAAACAAGAGGGTGTGAGAGATTCAACCAACCACACACCTTCTCTCCCATTGATGGGAGAGGGAGGGCCTGTGGCGGAAGAAGCCAAGGTGACGATGGGAGAGGGTATGGAGTGATGAACATTTCAATGTGGGATGACATTGGGGGTCATGCGGCTTAGCTCCCAGAAGCTTAGGGACTTACCTCAGTGGGAGTTCCCCAGAATGTGCTCTATGAAAGGGGAGGAATGTCACCTCTCATCAAAAGGGGAAGCGAATATGATTCCTTCGACTGATCATCATTACTCATTGAATGGAAAAGAAAATTATCACCCTTAATCCCTAGAATGGGGATATTCAACTCATCGTCCCGAGGTTAGACTCTGGGTTACCATGGGAATGTTGACTTAGAGACATCCTAGGAGTCCAAAACATTGGGGGGAGAGACTTCTGTTGGGCCGGAGAGTGATGGCAAGAGGGGGGGTGAATTGCCTTTTAAAAAATAATAAACAATTTAAAACAAAGTTAAAGGTGCAGTGGAAATAAAAGAGGCAAGACACAAAACTTGATAACGGATTTCGGCTTAAACCAAAGCCTACGTCTCCGCTCCCAACTCAACCGTTGAGAGATTTACTACCGCTTGCATTTTAATGGTTTTAGCAAGAAACCCACTAGACTTTAAGGTAGTCTAGAACCTATTACAGCTTTCTTTTAATGGTTGAGCAAGAACCCACTAGCCTTCTTACAGGTGAAGGCTAGCTCACCTATGACTCAAGCCTTTTAAAGGGAAGGCTTGACTAACCTCTTAACACCTTGAAGGTGGTGTGAAAACCCAAACAAAGAGAGGATGAGAGAAAGAGGGGTTTGTAGGCACAACCCCAAATTGATGCTCAAAATGATAAAACAAGAAAAACCGTAAGAGGAGAAGCCTTGGGAGCCAAAGGATTGATGAAGTTGATGAAGAGCGCTCCCAAGCTTCTATGGTGGTGCTCCTTGGTTGTGGAAGTGAGTTGGAGCAAGTGGGGATCCTTGAAGGAATGCGTCGGAGGTTCGCCAAATGATCGAAAAATGTTCCCGTGGGATTCCGTACGTTTCTGGGGCTTCCTAGTCCTTTATTTATAGAGGGGGAACCCTCAAATGGCCTTTGGGGGTCTTCGGAGCCGTTGGAGAGGCCTTCGGAGCCGTTGGGAGTCAAGTGGACAAGTCTGGTCAAAGCCCAACGGCTAGTTTGACTGGCTCCACCGGCTGACCGGTGCTTGGCCACCGGTTGGCCGGTGCTTTGGAAAAGGGAGAGGTCTTCTGCCCAGGCACCACCAACTGGCCGGTGAGGAGGCCACCGATTGGCCGGTGCTGAGACAGTAGCTGTCTCTTCTGTCTGGGTTCCACCGGTTGGCCGGTGGTCTTGACAGAGGGGATGCCTTCTGTCAAGACTCCATCGGCTGGCCGGTGGGCATCCATCGGTTGGCCGGTGGACTGAAATCAGTCCACTTATGCCTTCTGGCTTTCTTGGCCCAATTCCTTGGCAACCTGAAATCATGTCTATCATCCAAAAACACTTAAAACAAGATTAGATAAATAAGAGAGTGATTGTGATCATGAAAATTAAACCACGAGGGGTACGAGAGGTACAACAATCTCCCCCTATTTTGATGATCACAATCACCAAAACAAGCAATGTAAAAGACTGAAATGAAAGGCATTCTTTAAAGGATAAATTGAAAAGTAAAGCAAAGGATGAGAGAAATATTTCTCCCCCAATCAACCAAGAATTTCTCCCCCTTTGTTATTATCAAAATAGCACAGGTCATAAAACTTGATTGAGGGAAAGGTTGAAAAACAAGATAGAGTTTTTTAAACCAATTGAAATTTTTGAAATTTGAATTGAAAGTTTTGAATTGAAAGTTTTGAAAGTTTTGAATTGAAAGTTTTGAATTGAAAATTTTGAATTGAAAGCAAAAAGGCTTACACGATCCTAACTCCCCCTAAATAAAAACAACAAAACACCGGGGAGAGGATTTTAGAACCGAGACAAATTTTGGTCCGGTGAGATTCGCTAAAAGGGATTTTTCAATCCATACTTGTCTAGTGGCAGGTCTTCTCCTCTGAAATTCATCATTAAAGGAAATGGTTTTGGGCCTTCCATACCGGGCATTTTTGCAATCGCACTCATAAATTAAGTGCCCGGGTTTTTTACAATAGTTGCAAAATTTATATTGGGAGCTCCCCCTTACAAAAATAGTAGGAGCATGGGAAGAGGAAGCTTGCTTGGAATAGCCAAGCCCTTGGGTGGTTCTAGATATGCATTGGGAACCAAGGAGCTTAGAAAGGTTATGTTCACCTTCGGTGAACTTAGCTAGGGATTCCCTTAAATCCTTGATTGTTAATTCCATAGAATCAACATCGGGAAGGTTTTGGACCTTGAGGGACAACTCCTCCTTCTCTTTGAGAAGTTGTTCCTTTTCGGAAGAAAGTTTTTTGAAATTCTTTTTTAAAGCAATAAATTTGGAAGAAATTTTGTGAAAACCTTCCCCCAATTGATCTCTAGCATGTTGGAGATACTCATAAGATAAATGATTGAAAGAATTTGAAGAACAAGAGGAAGAGGAGTCGGAAGAGGTTACCTCATGAAATGCCATTAGGCATTTTTTACCGTTGTCACTTGAGGAGGAGGAGGATGAGGATGTGGAGCTATCACTCCAAGTGGCCTTGAATTCCTTCTTCTTTTCCTTTTGCTTGGCCTTTTTCTTGTTGAGTGGACAATCGGGCTTGTAATGGCCTTTCTTGCCACATCTGTAACATGTTACCTCGGGCTCGGATTTTTCGTTGGGTTGAGCCTTGCGGGATTTCTTCTTCTTGTGCTTCTTCATGAATTTGTGCATCTTGCAGGCAAGGTTCTCCATTTCTGAGTCGCCGCTTGAAGAGGAAGACGATGAGGAGGAGGAGCTTTCTTCTTTTTGAACTTTGAAGGCGATGTTCTTTGGAACTTTGATCGGTTTGCCTTCCTTTTCAGCTTGCCTCCTCATGGTGATTTTGTAGGTCATGAGGGATCCGATGAGCTCTTCGACCGGCATGTTCTTGATGTCTTTTGCTTCTTGGATTGCCGTGACTTTCGGTGCCCATGAGCTTGGTAGGATCCAAAGGATCTTCTTGACCATCGTTTCTGCAGAAACATCATCTCCAAGAGATTTTATTCCATTGCAAACGTCAGTAAAACGAGTAAACATTTCAGAAATATTTTCAGATGGATGCATGGTAAAAGACTCAAAATCTTGACGGTACATATCCAATCGAGTATCCTTAACTTTGTTGGTCCCTTCATGGGTAACCTCCAATAGTTTCTAGATTTCATGAGATGAAGTGCATGTGGAAACTCGATTGAATTCATTACGATCAAGGCCGCAATGAAGAGCATTCATGGCTTTGCCATCAAGCTCGAAATTTTTAATATCAGCTTGAGTCCATTTGGATTCATCGGGAGAAGAAAGAGAATAACCATGCATGAAAATTTTGTAAATAGGATAACCTATACTTCTAAGAAAAGTGGTCATGCGGGTTTTCCAATAAGTATAGTCGGTTCCATCAAAGAATGGAGCATGACCCAAAGAATAGCCTTCGGGGGCGAAAGAAGTTGAAGCCATCACAAAGGATCTTGAATTTGAAACCGGTTAGGGTATTACTCAAATTTTTCCTCTGATACCAATTGTTGGGCCAGAGAGTGATGGCAAGAGGGGGGGTGAATTGCCTTTTAAAAAATAATAAACAATTTAAAACAAAGTTAAAGGTGCAACGGAAATAAAAGAGGCAAGACACAAAACTTGATAACGGAGTTCGGCTTAAACCAAAGCCTACGTCTCCGCTCCCAACTCAACCGTTGAGAGATTTACTACCGCTTGCTTTTTAATGTTTTTAGCAAGAAACTCACAAGACTTTAAGGTATTCTATAACCTATTACAGCTTGCTTTTAATGGTTGAGCAAGAACCCACTAGCCTTCTTACAGGTGAAGGCTAGCTCACCTATGACTCAAGCCTTTTAAAGGGAAGGCTTGACTAACCTCTTCACACCTTGAAGGTGGTGTGAAAACCCAAACAAAGAGAGGATGAGAGAAAGAGGGGTTTGTAGGCACAAACCCAAATTGATGCTCAAAATGATAAAAAAAGAAAAACCGTAAGAGGAGAAGCCTTGGGCGCCAAAGGATTGATGAAGTTGATGAAGAGCGCTCCCAAGCTTCTATGGTGGTTCTCCTTGGTTGTGGAAGTGAGTTGGAGCAAGTGGGGATCCTTGAAGGAATGCGCCGGAGGTTCGCCAAATGATCGAAAAATGTTCTCGTGGGCTTCCGTACGTTTCCGGGGCTTCCTAGTCCTTTATTTATAGAGGGGGAACCCTCAAATGGCCTTTGGGGGTCTTTGGAGCCGTTGGAGAGGCCTTAGGAGCCGTTGGGAGTCAAGTGGACAAGTCTGGTCAAAGCCCAATGGCTAGTTTGACTGGCTCCACCGGCTGACCGGTGCTTGGCCACCGGTTGGCCGGTGCTTTGGAAAAGGGAGAGGTCTTCTGCCCAGGCACCACCGGCTGGCCGGTGAGGAGGCCACCGGTTGGCCGGTGCTGAGACAGTAGCTGTCTCTTCTGTCTGGGTTCCACCGGCTGGCCGGTGATGGAACACCGGTTGGCCGGTGGTCTTGACAGAGGGGATGCCTTCTGTCAAGACTCCATCGGCTGGCCGGTGGGCATCCACCGGTTGGCCGGTGGACTGAAATCAGTCCACTTTTTCCTTCTGGCTTTCTTGGACCAATTTCTTGGCAACCTGAAATCATGCCTATCATCCAAAAACACTTAAAACAAGATTAGATAAATAAGAGAGTGATTGTGACCATGAAAATTAAACCACGAGGGGTACGAGAGGTACAACACCTTCGTGACTCTACTTACTGTAACACCCCGAGATTTTATGAAAAATATTCTTTTTAATTTCATTAATGTCTTGTGTTGTACGCTACACCAAAAGGAGCTTGCACAACATGCATCCTTGACTTTCCTTGCATTACACGCAATCGCAACCTTCCTCGATAGCGTGTGTAGTACGCAATACCGAGTTTCACTAAAAGAGAAATTATTATAATATTTTTATGAACTAGCCGTTATGAATAGTAATACCCACTTTTTGAAATTTTATAAATTTTATCTTTTAAAATGGACTTTATTTTTGGATTCGGAATATCGAAATTATCTTAGGGTGAAATTTTGGTACTTTTCGGATAACTTTCATTTTCTGATGAATAGTGAAAATTACTAAATTTTAATTAAAAACAACCTTTTTAATAAAAATAATTAATAGTGATAAATTATTAATTTGAGTGGTTTTAAAGTATATTTAGAATATATTTTTACAATTTAATACAATGTTGGTCATTGGATGTAATTTCACATTTAAACCAGACATAAACAAGTGTCAATATTTTGATAGTTATTATCTCTTAAGAACACGCTATTTGTTTTGACGACAGGAATTAATTTTTAAATTAATTAATGAAAATTATATGTTTTTAATTTGGTAAAATAGACATCATTTTTGAGTTCATAATATCAAATATAGATTAGGCCTAATTTTTGGTATTTTTTGGGAAACTTTCATTTTTTGATGAATAGTGAAACCACTAAGTGGTAGTTAAAAAAATGAATTTTTCATAAAACTTAATTTTACCGCTTCTGTGAGTGGAATTTCAAAAATCCGAGAGACACGGTTGATGTCAGTAAGTAAAATTTTGTTCAATGAGATTAAAATAATTTTTGGTGAATATTAACTTTTTACTTTTTTTTACCACGGTTAAAAGTAAATAGGGTAATTAAGGGTAAAAATGATATTATTATTACCCTAACACATATCCTAATTCGATTGGATAAGTGTAATTCGACCAAAAACAACCTTAGGAATAAAATATGACCATTTAGGCCCACTTGGATTAGATTATGACATTTATTATTAATTTATTTAAAGAATGGTTAAAATAGTTAAAATCAAAGTTTAATAAGTAAATCATTTTTAATATAGGGTTATACATAAGATAAATTCGACTATAAATATTCATTAGAAAGATAAAAATATTTCCTACATAATGATATTTAATTTGTAATTTTTAGACATTAAATAATTTAATTTATTTATGACACAATGATGATGCAGTAATTATTTTATTAATGAAATATTGACATAATTGATGTTATAAATACCCAAATAAATGTAATTTGAGACTTTTTATGAATTAAAATAATTTTATATGTTAATATTACATGTTAGTATTGATTTAATTTACTTTTTTCTAACTAATATTTCTGTTATAATTTTCACAAAAATCAATTACCAAAGAGTATCAAAATTGACATAAAATAGTTTTTAAAACTAATATTATATTATTAATCGTTATTTTATTCCTAAAAATCTAAGGTTAGACCAAATGACTTAGATAAGGTTATATATATTAATAATAAACAACTTGGGGTTCTTTTGGCTTGTTATAGTAAGTTTATTAACCTTATAGTGTAAGAAAACAAGAAGACCCGGTAAAAGTAAAATTATTTAACTTAAAGTTAAATCTTAATGATAAGGTTAAAATAGGAACATAAACTGGTCTAAATTCTATTGGATGAAAGGATTTAGACCCATACCCACCTTATATTAGAAATAAATTAATTTGGAGCTATTTAAAACCGAATATGACTTTATAATAAAATAATATTTTTAGTTTTCCAAAGGTGCCCCTCTCCTCCCTTATAAAAGGGCACCTCCTACCTCTCTTCCTCACACCACTTTGAGCCTTCAAGCTTGGCCAAACCCAGCCAAATTATCTTATCCACTTCCCTAGAAACATCCTAGAGGTTTTTTTCTTCTTAAAAGACCAATTTTAGTGCCCTAGAAGGAGGTCTCAAAGAGGCGCTTCAAAGAAGAGGTAATGTCTGTTACCGATTCTTTCAACTTTATTTATTCTTCTACTTATTATTCTTTATTTGTTTCATTATGAAGTAATGACATAAGTATAACTCATATACTGATATGTTATTATAAGTATGAAACAACCCTATTTCACCATCTATCCATCCTATGGAAAACGAAATCACCGTGCGTGCGTACGTACGGAATACCGTCTCCACGCCGTGGTCTAATCTGTTTTTCCAACACCACCTTACTTGGATGGGTATAATGGTTTAAAGAATAACTATACATAGTTATTATAACATCATACTGATTCTGATATATTATACCATCCACCCCAATTCTATAATTATGGGAACGATATCATCGCTCCTGCGTACGTACGGACTACCGTCTCCACGACGCGATGAGATTCATTCTCCATGATTAACCATACATGAATGATCATAAATTTTATATAATGAATAATAATGAAATATATGATATAATAATGCTACTTTATTTATGTATATATATATGTATGTCATCTATTTAGTTTCATTCAATGCAATAATGAAACGAAAACAGCGTTCATGCATACGTACGGCCTACCGTCTCCATGAACGGTGTATTTTATTCCTTTTATCGATATATAATATATATGTATATGATGAATATATATTATATATAAATATTGTTTTACATTCTGGAATTATTTAAATCAGGATATAAGTGATAATATCAAGAAATGACAAGTCGAAACACATACGATAAATGAAATGATTTTACCCAAAATGATACTTTAACATGGAATTTACAAAAGAACGGGTAATATAAAGTCATAAGTGAAACATATATGATATCATAAAAATGAATATGATTATGTAATAAGTCAATGACATTATTTAAATCATTATACAGGAGGTTCAGATCCATACGAAGCATATCGGACCTAAGGTAAGGGATAATTTTGCAAATCTCATTTTTATCTGAGATTTCTTATTCGTAAGTATTTACTGGGGTTATTGCTATCATCCATGTACATGTTTTATAAAAGTGTATTCATGTATGTTTAAATTCCTTTTTACCCATTCTGACTTTTACCCCATGGTATGGAAGGAATATTTCTTTTATTTACCCTACAAGGTACTTTTTTACTTTTCCGACAAAAGTACGAGAAGAATGTTTTTTTATATATACGGCATGAAAGGATTTTTATGGTTTTATAAAGCCTTATTTTCATGAAGCTTCCTCCAAAATATTTCATGACTATTTTCAAAAAAATATATTTCTTTTAAAATTTCATGACGTTTTGTGAAAAGAAATTGATTTTGAAGAAGAAAGGATATTTTCCTCAAGAATTCATTTCAAATGTTTTATCAAAACCATTTTTTCATCTAAGATGACATTATTTCATATGTGTATGTTTCAAGTATAATGTCTCTATGATTTACATGGTTTCACTTTTATTATTATGAAATGATATCCATTACTTTTATATGGATTATGTGATTATGGGATGAGGTTTATGAAACCCATTTTTATTCTTTGGGTTACGATGAATGATGTATGTTTATTTTGTGGCACAAGTAAGAATGATTTCATTATGAGATGGTTGGGACATATATCTCCCTCTAATGCATTGGGTAAAGATTTATATCTCATGAGATAGACATGGCTGGAACGGCAAGTTAAACCGGTTCAGTAATACAGGACTGGAACGAGGAGTGAACTCGATTCAGAAAGGGACTTTTTCCACTAAGATGGTCTTGGCAGCAATGTCTTGGCTACTATGGAAATAATATCATGTGATTAATGGTTGACATAATTACAAGTTTTATTTCCATGCTATTTTATCATGATTAATTTTCCTTTATGATCTATGCTTTTTGTACTTCTATGTTTTATGTCATTGCTCAAGCTTTTGATGTTTAAACATTATGTTCATGTTTTTAAGTTCAAATGTATATAGTATGTTTTATTTTATCCATGCTTACCCTTACTGAGAATTTGAGCTCACCCTTTTTATGTTTTCTTTTCCCCAAGATATTAAGAAAGGTTTTAGGTAAGAAAAAAAGGAGAAGATATTTATGGGAGATGTTTAAGATCTTTCACCACGATTAGAAGATTTTATTCCAAGTTTCCAAAGACACTAAACTATTATGGTCCTTGTGTGTCTATTTTTGTTATGTATTATGTATTCCGCAAAAGTAATGTAATTTCCATGTGCGTCAAACTTCGGGTCTCTACAGTTGGTATCAGAGCAAAGGTTTAGTCAACCTTTGGAAACTAGGATGCGAAAAATTTAGTGAGATCCCTAGAGATATTTATAAGGTATGTCTAGGGATGTCCCTAAGGTTAAGTATAAGTATAGGTTATAGTCCTAGAATTATGGTAACGATCTTAGAATTAAACCTAAGATGTTAGATATTGAAGGTACTCCCCCTTTATTATGTTGTTTTTCCTAGCATGATTTTTGCCTCTCACACTATTCTTTTTGGGTTTTAGATGATGGCTGGAACCCGAAAGAACCATGTTAATCAATGAAATGGACAATGCAATGATTGTCCTCATGAATAAACAAATTTTATGGGAGATGGAGTTCAAAATCTTATTACTATACTTACGCAATCTATGAATCATTCTGGACTTCCAAATGAGCAGAGAAGGGAACAATATTCTATTGAGTCCTTCATGAGGCAACGCCCACCTTCTTTCAGTGGGTCTTCTGATCCACTTGTTGCTGAACAATGGATCATTACCACTGAAAAGATATTTTCAGTTCTTCAATGTTTGGAATATGATAAAGTCATCTTAGCAGTATATCGTTTGGAAGGTGAAGCTGATCAATGGTGGAATCTTATCAAGAATACGAGGCAAAGAGATGAAATTGATTCCATAGAATGGGACGAGTTAAAGAACTTATTTTTCAATAAGTACTTCCCTCGTATTCTTCGAACAAAGATGGAGAAGGAGTTTCTTGAACTAAAGAAAAAGTATGATGAATCTGTTGGTACCTATGAAGAAAATTTTACAAGACTTGCAAGGTATGCTTCTGTTATTATTATCCAACCTGAGAGTAAGATCGATCGATTCTTCAGTGGCTTAAAACCAAATCTTATAAGGGCATTAGCTATAAGAGACTTCAATAGCTATGAAGAAATTGTGAGTTGTGCTGTCAAGGTAGAAATAGAAGTTGGTGTTACTTATCCATCTCATAGTTTTGACAAGAAATGAAATATGGAGTTCAAGGAGAAATCTCAGAATAATGGTGAAAAGAAGATGAATATTTCCTTATGCTCAACATGTGGAAAGAAGCATGGTGGAGATTGTCTTAAAGGGACTAGAAAATGTTTTAAGTGTGGAAAAGAAGGTCATCAAGCAGCTGAGTGTCGAAGTAATGGAAAAAGGGTTTCTAATGATGTGAATAAAGAAAATACTGCAGAGAACGCACCACCAACACTTCAATGTGTCAAGTGCAAGGAAATGGGGCATTATGCTAATAAATGCCCTAATCCAAGGGTTAGTGATGATCGATATGAGCAACCACTTAAGTCAAAGGACAAAGGGAAGTCACATGCGATCACTATTGGCGATGTTGAATATGACAACGATGTGGTGGAATGATTAAGTGTTTATGTAATGGGATTCCAAAATAATGTTGTATATAGTATCATGGAATATTGGAATATTTATGTATTGGTCTATTGTGGTTTTCAATAATTTTATGGTATTGGTAACTATGGAAAGTGATTGAGATATTTTTGGAAAAAAAGATGATATGCGCATAATGAAGGGAAAATGAGAAAATGAAATGTTTGACAGTATTCATGAGCTCATGACTGATATAAGTAAATAGTTATATCATGGTTTGAGGTTTTGGTATGTGAAAAGAGTTAACTTTTTACTGCACTCATGTTTTCACTAAGATTCAATGGGTATTCATTTTTTTAAGAGAATACATGATTAAGGCCTTAGAATGTTTGTAATGTGACCAACAAGGCATATCTCATGATATATGGGGATCAACAATGGTATTAACATGCTAGTTTTATGAACTCTTTGGTAACCGTTTTCACTATAATATGAGATTGGATAGCAGTATTTTGGATAAGCCTAAAGATTGGAATGGATTATGTTGGACATAAGTTATTATTGTTTAAGGATAGAAGTTTTTTCGATATTATTTATGGGATTTTATAGTAATTTAGTTTTAGAAAAAGGAAACATGCAGGATGGGGGAAAGCCCATCGCGTCGGACAAGGCTGTGGGAATCGAACCCACAACCGAAGTGCGACTGGCCTTTATCACCTACCACTGGCCTACAGGAAGTCCCTGTTTAGTAGAAACTAGTTTTATTATATTAAACAGTATGATATATTAAGTATAAGTCCATTTTAGGAACCATATATGATTAATATCACTATAGATGGACTTATGTATTTTTTGATAACTTTTCTAACCTTTTGTTTGAGACAGATGGAATGACCCATCATTTTATCACATGATCTGCTAACATATCACGAATGACAAATTCAACTTCATTTCTTTAAGAGATGAAGTAGAAATTTTCCAAAGAATGACCAACGGTGAGACTGTACCAAAATCACGAAAGTATTTCTTCTAATTCAAATTTCGTCAACTTTAGGGAAATGATCTTGAAAACCAAAAATGTTGTCCTAGTGCTCTTATATCCGATGAATCAGATGGTACCTTAGATCTTCACAAATTTATGGCTTTGTGATTGTGAGATTTTTCATAGCCATGTTCTCTACCACTCTCCATCATAACTTGATGGTTAGATTTTTCTTCCATATCCATATTTTCACCTATGTTCTCCTACATGGAAACCCAGTGATGAGTTAATTTGGGTAACCGTTACATTTCATACTTTATTTTTTAAAGCCAAGTTTTGGTATTCTGTTTTACGATGTGGGTTTATATTAAAGAAACCTTCGAGTTGTAAACCATTTATAACCCCGATGAATTTCGAGGGCGAAATTCATTTTAAGGGGGGTAGAATGTAACACCCTGAGATTTTATGAAAAATATTCTTTTTAATTTCATTAATGTCTTGTGTTGTATGCTAAACCAAAAGGAACTTGCACAACACGCATCCTTTACTTTCCTTGCATTACATGCAATCGCAACCTTCCTCGATAGTGTGTGTAGTACGCAATACCTAGTTTCACTAAAAGATATATTATTATAATATTATTATGAACTAGCTGTTATGAATAGTAATACCCACTTTTTGAAATTTTATAAATTTTATCTTTTAAAATGGACTTCATTTTTGGATTCGTAATATCGAAATTAGCTTAGGGTGAAATTTTGGTACTTTTCGGATAACTTTCATTTTTTGATGAATAGTGAAAATTACTAAATTTTAATTAAAAACAACCTTTTTAATCAAAATAATTAATAGTGATAAATTATTAATTTGAGTGGTTTTAAAGTATATTTAGAATATATTTTTACAATTTAATACAATTTTGGTCATTGGATGTAATTTCACATTTAAACCAGACATAAACAAGTGTCAATCTTTTGATAGTTATTATCTCTTAAGAACACGCTATTTGTTTTGACGACGGGAATTAATTTTTAAATTAATTAATGAAACTTATATGTTTTGAATTTGGTAAAATATACATCATTTTTGAGTTCATAATATCAAATATAGCTTAGGCCTAATTTTTGGTATTTTTCTGGAAACTTTCATTTTTTGATGAATAGTGAAACCACTAAGTGGTAGTTAAAAAAATGAATTTTTCATAAAACTTAATTTTACCGCTTCTGTGAGTGGAATTTCAAAAATACGAGAGAAAAGGTTGATTTCAGTAAGTAAAATGTGGTTCAATGAGTTGAAAATAATTTTTGTGAATAGTAACTTTTTACTTTTTTTACCACGGTTAAAAGTAAATAGGGTAATTAAGGGTAAAAATGATATTATTATTACCCTAACACATGTACTAATTCTATTGGATAAGTTTAATTTGACCAAAAACAACCTTAGGAATAAAATATGACCATTTAGGCCCACTTGTATTAGATTAGGACATTATTATTAATTTATTTAAAGAATGGTTAAAATAGTTAAAATCAAAGTTTAATAAGTAAATAATTTTTAATATAGGGTAATACAAAAGATAAATTAGACTATAAATATTCATTAGAAATATAAAAACATTTCCTACATAATTATATTTAATTTGTAATTTTTAGACATTAAATAATTTAATTTATTTATGACACAATGATGATGCAGTAATTATTTTATTAGTGAAATATTCACATAATTGATGTTATAAATACCCAAATAAATGTAATTTGAGACTTTTTATGAATTAAAATAATTTTATATGTTAATATGACATGTTAGTATTTATTTAATGTACTTTTTTAGAACCAATATTTTTATTATGATTTTCACAAAAATCAATTACCAAATAGTATCAAAATTGACATAAAATAGTTTTTAAAACAAATATTATATTATTAATCGTTATTTTATTCCTAAAAATCTAATTTTCCCCCATATGACTTAGATAAGGTTATATATATTAATAATAAACAACTTGGGGTTAGTTTGGCTTGTTATAGTAAGTTTATTAACCTTATAGTGTAAGAAAACAAGAAGACACGGTAAAAGTAAAATTATTTAACTTAAAGTTAAATCTAAATGATAAGGTTAAAATAGGAACATAAACTTTTCTAAATTATATTGGATGAGAGGATTTAGACCCATAATTACCTTATATTAGAAATAAATCAATTTTGAGCAATTTAAAACCTGATATGACTTTATAATAAAATAATATTTTTAGTTTTCCAAAGGTGCCTCTCTCCTCCCTTATAAAAGGGCACCTCCTCCCTCTCTTACTCACACCACTTTGAGCCTTCAAGCTCAGACAAACCCAGCCAAATTCTCTTATCCACTTCCCTAGAAACATCCTATAGGTTCTGGTCTTCTTCAAAGACCAATTTTAGTGCCCTAGAAGGAGGTCTCAAAGAGGCGCTTCAAAGAAGAGGTAATATCTGTTACCGATTCTTTCAACTTTATTTCTTCTTCTAATTCTTCTTCTTTAGTTGTTTAATTATGAAGTAATAACATCAGTATAACTCATATACTGATATGTTATTATAATTATGAAACAACCATATTTCACCATCTATCCATCCTACGGAAAATGAAATCACCGCGCGTGCGTACGTACAGAATATCGTCTCCACGCCGTGGTCTAATCTATTTTTCCAACACCACCTTACTTGGATGGGTATAATGGTTTAAAGAATAACTATACATAGTTATTATAACATCATAATGATTCTGATATATTATACCATCCACCCCAATTCTATAATTATGGGAACGATATCATCGCTCATGCGTACGTACGGACTACCGTCTCCACGACGCGATAAGATTCATTCTCCATGATTAACCATACATGAATGATCATAAAGTTTATATATTGAATAATAATGAAATATATGATATAATAATGCTACTTTATTTATGTATATATATATATTTATGTCATCTATTTAGTTTCATTCAATGCAATAATGAAATGAAAACAGCGTTCATGCGTACGTACGGCCTACCGTCTCCATGAACGGTGTATTTTATTCCTTTTATCGATATATAATATATATGTATATGATGAATATATATTATATATAAATATTGTTTTACATTCTGGAATTATTTAAATCAGGATATAAGTGATAATATCAAGAAATGACAAGTCGAAACACATACGATAAATGAAATGATTTTACCCAAAATGATACTTTAACATGGAATTTACAAAAGAACGGGTAATATAAAGTCATAAGTGAAACATATATGATATCATAAAAATGAATATGATTATGTAATAAGTCAATGACATTATTTAAATCATTATACAGGAGGTTCAGATCCATACGAAGCATATCGGACCTAAGGTAAGGGATAATTTTGCAAATCTCATTTTTATCTGAGATTTCTTATTCGTAAGTATTTACTGGGGTTATTGCTATCATCCATGTCCATGTTTTATAAAAGTGTATTCATGTATGTTTAAATTCATTTTTACCCATTCTGACTTTTACCCCATGGTAAGGAAGGAATATTTCTTTTATTTACCTTACAAGGTACTTTTTGACTTTTCCGACAAAAGTACAAGAAGAATGTTTTTTTTACGTATACGGCATGAAAGGATTTTTATGGTTTTATAAAGCCTTATTTTAATGAAGATTCCTCCAAAAGATTTCATGACTATTTTCAAAAAAATCTCTTTCTTTTAAAATTTCATGACGTTTTGTGAAAAGAAATTGATTTTGAAGAAGAAAGGATATTTTCCTCAAGAATTCATTTCAAATGTTTTATCAAAACCATATTTCCATATAAGATGACATTATTTCATATGTGTATGTTTCAATTATAATGTCTCTATAATTTACATGGTTTCACTTTTATTATTATGAAATGATATCCATTACTTTTATATGGATTATGTGATTATGGGATGAGTTTTATGAAACCCATTTTTATTCTTTGGGATACGATGAATGATGTATGTTTATTTTGTGGAACAAGTAAGAATGATTTCATTATGAGATGGGTGGGACCTATATCTCCCTCCAATGCATTGGGTAAAGATTTATATATCATGAGATAGACATGGATGAAACGGCAAGTTAAACCGGTTCAGTAATACAGGACTGGAACGAGGAGTGAACTCGATTCAGAAAGGGACTTTGTCCACTAAGATGGTCTTGGAAGCAATTTCTTGGATACTATGGAAATCATATCATGTGCTTAATGGTTGCCACAATTAAAAGTTTTATTTACATGCTATTTTATCATGATTAATGTTCCTTTATGATCTATGCTTTATGTACTTCCATGTTTTATGTCATTGCTCAAGCTTTTGATGTTTAAACATTATGTTCATGTTTTTAAGTTCAAATGTATATAGTATGTTTTATTTTATCCATCCTTACCCTTACTAAGCATTTGAGCTCACCCTTTTTATGTTTTATTTTCCCCAGGATATAAATCAAGGTTTTAGGTAAGAAAAAAAAGGGAAAATCTTTATGGGAGATGTTTAAGATCTTTCACCATGATTAGAAGATTTTATTCCAAGTTTCCAAAGACACTAAACTATTATGGTCCTTGTGTGTATATTTTTGTTATGTATTATGTATTCCGCAAAAGTAATGTAATGTCCATGTACATCAAGCTTCAGGTCTCTACACTTACCATGGGTATGTAGACTCAAAGGGGTATGCAGATGCGCCCGATGATCTGATCATACAAGTTCGGTGTCTTTGAAGGAGGATTTGGCCTGATGTCGGGGGACTGGTTTATAGAGGATCTATGGAGGACTGGATGGTAATGGATGGGCGAGATAGGAGATGGAGATAAGGACACCTAAAGATTCCCAATTCAACATACTATTTTCTCATGTGGGATGGGGGGAGCTCCGCATACCATTGTGATATGCGGGTAGAGGGTTCATCCGGTTATTGAAGTGGTACACAGGCTTGGGCATGGACCACTACGTACCAAAGAGGTACATGGCCCTGGATGCAGTCTGCCACACCACCTCGGTTCTATCCACGTACTGATGCAGCACGCAGTGTAGGGTTCGATCTGCATAGTGATTCCCTATGCATAGTTTCATATTGAAGGATGGTCCTAGAACCTTTCATTCACAAGGAGTTCATTTGTGAGGAATTTGTGGTTCGCGATGATAGCAATTAGGTTCTCAGTTTACCCATTATTATTAAGTTCCTTATTTTTATGGTTCACGACTAGTTATACCTGTGGAAATGTGGTACATGGTTTGAACTTCGTTGTTGATTCAAAACCGAAGCCAGAATCCTCTACAAAATCTTTCTTCTAACCTCTAGGGTCTACTTCGTGCTTTATTCATCCATCCTCTTTTCCTTCCTATTATAATCCTTTTATAGATCATTGGGAAAAATCATATCTATGGGCATGAGACACAATTTGTGGAAGCCAATGAAGAGATATCTCAATCTTCAGGATACTTAGTCAACTGGGGTTTGTGGAGACTGTGTTTCATGAGTCATGGTTCGTGTAACCCTGTCTATTTGCTTTGTTCTTGAACTATCAAGTTCATGGGATGGTATGCGGATGGCCCTCGTGCACTTGATTTCATTAACGATGTGGTTCGTGACTTCCTAGGTTTGTTGGGCATTACTCTATGGTCCAATGCCTCACGGGTCCTTTCACATACCAGTGTTTTTTGATTCATGCATTTCAAAAACCCTTATCGGTGATGGTACACAGGTCACTTAAAACTCTTGAAAAAATCAATTTCTTCAAGTTTCTTCCCAAGTTTGCAATTCAATTTTCATACATTTACTTTGTTGGACTTGTAAGAATGTTTTCTTCCTTCTGAAAAGTTCTTTTGGGAATATTTAATTCCCTTTGTAAAGTTTTCAGGACCCTACAATCATTTATATTCATTAACATTATACTTATTACCTTCCATGTAAAGAATTACTGAAAAAATAATCACATCACTTTGTGAGGTGGTGGTATACCGTACACACGAGCGATGTTATTGTATCTCCCATGGAATAGAAAGTAAAAAAATTATATTTGATATCATGAATATATAATTAAAAATTAGTTAAAAATATCATATATATACTTTAATTCCATCATTACAACAATCTGTGAGAGGTGATGATGGAAAACGAATGACATCGATTCACGATGCAGGAGAACTTTGTACGCACGAATGATTATTTTTTAACCCATTTGATAGAATATGAGACGGATTTAGGTTATTTCATTAGTATAATAAAAATAATAATATAGGCAATAATTTTTTATCATATGATCATATTTGAATATGATTTGAAGGAGGTGGAATATGAAACAAAACTAAAACTCATAGTGAGAAATTTTACCTCTTCTTAGACCACCTCTTTAGGATTATACCTATAGTATTCCTAGAATGTACTTGTGAGAAAATAGGTATTATATTATGAGGGGTGGAATTTGGGAAATAATTTGGGAAGTTATTTTCCAAACAAATTTTTTTTAAGTTGTAAATAAAAAAGGAGATGGGGTGACCTTTTATAAGTGAGGTGAGTGTCACACTTGTACTTTTTAAAAATAAAAAGGTGTACCCATGTTTTTCACAGGGTATAGGGAACAAAAATGGATAATTATATATAATTATAAATTTAAAGGTATAAATATCTTCATAAATTAGTGTTTTGAAAAACTTTATGTCATTTTGACCCATATATTTTTAGTTTAACCCTTAGTAAACCAATTTTCAACCTAAGCACGGTAATATATTTTTATTATTTCCGCTATTCATTATGGTAAAAAAATTAAGTTGAACTTATTTTATAATATAAATTTTTATGATTCCAAATATTTAATACATTTTATGAAATTAAATTCACATAATTTTCAATATTTAATTTAAAATTAAACCTGTAGATGCGATGAAAAAGCAGGTTTTTAAGAGGTGTATTTTTCAAAGAAAAGATAATTTTATATTAGCTCTATAAATAATAATAACTAATTAATAAATGTAAATTAATATTATAATATATAAATTTAATTTAAATAATTACTCTTTATGGGTTGTTATAATTAATTAAAATTGAGAAAAATTATGACCTTTAAAATAGTTTTAAGAAAAATCCCATTTTTAAACCTAAAGACAAACTTATACTAAAATAAAATATGAATTTGATTAAAAAGAAATTAAGTGGATTAAATATACCTAAATTATACTTATTTTTATTTAAATCATATTAAAAACATAATTGTACTTTTAAATTTCTTAATTTATTGAAAAGAAATGATATGTTTATAAAAATCAATATTTTTCACAATTCACTGGAAAATCGTTATTTTTTGAAAAATCCCAAAAATCCACCCAAAGTAAATTTTGATATGAAGATTTAAAAAATGAATTTAATTTTATTAGATAATTTTTTTAAAAGTTCCAAAAATTAATTATAATATTTTTATCATGAAAACCAATAAAAATAATTTTTGAAGAGAACATATTTTTAGAGAATAAATTTACTTTACTAAAAATTGATTAATTATTTACTTAACATGTATCAATAATTTATATTTAGTAGTACACACACACAAAAATATATATATATATTTATATTTCATAAAATATTTAATACTATTCACACTCTCCAATTTAATGTCTATGTTATAACAGTTATATATATCATGAGGTGTTTAAGCTTAGTGTTTCATGCCAAATACACTATCAAACATTGTTTTATTTTCTAAAATAATATGGTGTTATTGGTTCAAGAATAAAAAAATTAAATCTTATATAAAATTAATATTATTAATTGTATTGGAGTGATAATCAATTTACCAGTCAACTATGTGGACTAAATCTTGATAATTCAGAAGGCTTTCCTACCCATGATCATTTTCAAACCCAATGAGATCAACCTCTTATCAAATATGACCCTCGGAAATTGAATGTATAATTATAAGGACCCTGCTTTATTACATTACATAATCTTGAATTTAGTAAAGAATTCACTTCCTTTCACATTTAGGATCTTTTCAACTTTAGAGATTTAGAGAATTGGTACATAATACATTTATAACATTACACATTATTACAGTGTGGATACCATAAAAACAGTATTCATTTCTTGAAAAATATAAAACATTTTAAATAAAACATGATTTCTTTGATAATTATAGAAAAATTTTAATTGGTTTCCTTCTTTGTCTTACAGATCCTTATAACCTGTTAAAATCATTTAAAAACATGGGATGAGCACAAAAATATCAGTAAGGGATATAAAAAAGAAGCAAAGAGCACATTAGTCCATGAATCTTTGTAACATATAAAAACATTTTCAAAAGACGTACTTGTCACCCATATATACAAACTTTATGTAACATTATAATTCCACAAGATCCACAGAAAACATAATAACATAAATAGAACCATAAAGGTATCTTGGGGAATTACTTACACATTCTTGTAACCCTCTCGACTACCTTATAATTTGTAACCCTCATGGCTACCTTACAATTTTTGTAACCATTGTTGTTACACTAGAAGTAACCATATAGCAAACCTCAAACCTACCCATAACCAATGAATTGGAGGGAGATATAAGTCCCACCCTTCATCATAAACAATTCCCAAGAACCAAAACATAATCATACAATATGAATAATTTCATAAAAACATTTCTTTTGAATTTTGTAAAACAGAATTTTAAGAGTATTTAAAAAGAAAAGCCCCTTAAAATATCATATAATTGAAGATGAACCAAATAGAGTGGATGGAATATGTATAAACTCTATAAATACACATAATTCAACATAATAAATCTTAATTCATCACACAAACAATTTAAATACCATAAAAATAATGAAGTATAAGGTTAACCCAAAGGATGGAAATCGAGTTAAGAATTCCCTTCCCTTGGGTTTTTCCTACTTCAAACTCATTTAAACCTCATGTATAATGGTTAAAAGAGTGTTATTAATATCTTACAGAAACATATTGATATTTATAATACCTTATATGATCATTTCATTACATCATTTCACACTTTAAATATTTGTATTTTGTTCCTTGTATTGTTTTGGGTGTGTGCATTACATGGTTTCCAGGGGTACCGTAGCAGTACTGTAGTAGGGCACTGTAGATGACTGTAGCAGTGGTGGAACTATAGCATCGGTGACACTGTAGCGGTGGGGGGACTATAGTAGGAAATGTAGTGGCATTTGTACTATAGAAGGTATTGTAGTTGTGTGGGTACTGTAGCAGTATTGTTCACTGAGGGGGCCTTTGGGCCAAATATTGGGCTTTCAAGCCTTGTATTCAGGCCACTTGGCCTTGGGCCTTCGGGCTATGTTATGGGTCACCCTCTACCCAGTTAAAGTGGTCTTTTCTTTAAATAATAAATTGAGTCTTTGGCCCCAACCTTTGAAAAAAACCCATAAAAATGATTTCATGACCAGTCTTGAATAATGTAAATGAAACTGAAATCACATCATATGTGATGTGGGTAAATCGACACATCACGGATGGTGTTTTAATTTCTTGAATGAGTGGGAGAGGAGAAGAATATTGATGAGTAATTTTACATGAAAATTAGAACATATAGAATATAAAATATTATGGAGCTTTCATGCCTCTTGGATAAGAGGAGTGGAAGATATTATAAGAATAGAAAAGGAAATGAAAGGAAAACACATGAAAATGAAAGGAGATTCTTACCCCTTGATCTCTTCTCCTTGAGATCCTCCTTAAGGTCTTTGGTTTTGTCCTTTCGATGAGACTAGAAGCTCTAGGACATGCGGAAAAGCCGTGGGATTAGTATTAGTCTGAAATTACTTAAGGATCAAGGCTTGGGAGGTGTGTGAGGAAGAGGGGAATGAGGGTGGTATTTATAGTGGAGGAGAGGAGGTATTTTTCATTATTTTAATCATTATTATAATATTTTTACTCAATACTATGAATAATCTTAATTCATGTGACCCCAAATAGTAAAAATGGCATGTAAGTTCAAACCAAGTGGTCTTATATCACTTATGATGTCATAAATAGTGTATTTAACTAACAATTTGAATGTACAGCATTTTACCGTATTTCACTATTCATAAAAAATTCAATAATTTCATAAACAAATCCCAAAAATTCACCCTAACTATTTTCCAACATGTAGAATTAAAAAATGAAATTCATTTTTTGAAAAACAAATCTAGATATTATTAATTTAATTTTTAAATAAAATCATACTTAACATAGAAATTACCAATTTTAATTCTATAACTGCTTTTATATCGCATTAAAAAATTAACCAAGATTTCATTATCTTAAATCCATAATAAAATAAAATAATAATACAATTTACTATTCATTAGGGTCATATTACTATTCATAAGGGTATGTTACTATTCACCAAAAAACAAGTTGGTTCCATCAGACTCCAAATAACATACTGAACAAAATTTCAAATGAAAATTCTTCAAAATTCAAAACATAGAATCAGAAAAAAAAATGGTTAAAGGGTAGTTATAAATATCTACTTAAAACAATGTTTCATGCATTTCAATTTTTTTTTGGAAACCTTGGGATGTTACATCATCCCCACCTTCTGGAAATTGTGTCCTCGCAATTTTATTTACTGATTAAACAAGTGAGGGTACTTTGGCCTCATAGAATTTTCAGACTCCCATCTTGATTCTTTAACCATGTGGTTTTTCCAAAAACAACTTTACATTGTGGATTACCTTATTCTGCAATACATGTTCCCATCAATCAAGAATCTGAACTGGTTTCTCTTTATAAGAAAGGTTCTATTCTATCTGAACTACTTTTGTGCTCAAGATATGAGATGAATCTGGCACATACTTCCCCAACATCAAAAAATGAAAAACATTATGTACATGAGATAAACTCGGAGGTAAAGCTACTTGGTATGAAACTAGTCCAACTTTATCTAGGATTTAAAAAGGAATAATGAATTTCGGACTTAGCACCCCTTTATTACCAAAATGCATCACACTTTTCCAAGGAGAGACTTTATGGAAAACATAGTCACCTTCCTCAAGAGAGAAGTGTTTCCTTCTATTATATGCATAACTTTTATGCCTACTCAGAGTTGTCCTCATGTGCTGCTGGATCATCTTTACTTTCTCATCCACTTCCTCTACTAATTCTGGCCCCATCAACTTTCTTTCATCAACTTCATCCCAAAAAGCTAGAGTTCAACAGTGCTTCCCATATAATTCCTCAAAAGTTTTGATCTGTATACTAGAATGAAAACTATTTTTATAAGAAAACACAACTAAAGAAATATTTTGATCCCAAATTCCATGGTAGTCCATTGAACAAGATTCAAGAATATCCTCCAATGTCTGAATCGTTCATTCTGACTGTCCATATGATTGAGGATGAAAAGTTGTTCTGAAATTTAATTTTGTTCCCAATGACTTCTGAAGGCCCTTTCAAAAGTTATAAGTGAACCAGGGGTCTTTATCAAATACAATTTAAAGAGGAACTCCATGTAACTTGACAATCTCTTTGAGGTACAGTCGAGAAATCCGGTCCAAAGACATTGTATCTTCAATAGAAATAAAATTTTTAGATTTAGTCAGCCGATCAACAACAACCCAAATTGTGTTGTTACCTCAAGAATTCTTAGGTAGTCCCATCAAAAATTCCATGGATACATTCTCCCATTTACACTCTAGCACAGGAAGAGGCTAAAGCATCCCCTTCGGTAAATATCTCTCTTCTTTAACCTGTTGACATGTCAAACATTTAATGGTAAAATCAACGATATATCTTCTCATTCCATCCCACCAATAAAACTTCTAAAGGTCTATGTATATCTTAGAACTACATGGATGAAATAAAAATGGATAACTATCAGCTTCACACAAAAAATATTTCTTCAACTAGGAAACACAAGGCACACACAACCTTTTTTCAAATATTAACACACAATTTTAATCAAGGTTAAATTCTAGAAACTTACCCATTTTAACCAATTCTACATTTTTCTATAGATTATAGTCTTCCTTATGTGCTTTCTTAATTCTTTTTTATAATGATGAGTTCACTAAAACCTAAAACAAAACATATTTATTTCATACACCAACAACTTCTAATCCAAAATTCATCAATTCATTAATCAAGGGATCATGTTACAAATGTAACATGGTTAATGATGCATGATGTCTCCAACTCAATGCATCTTCCACTTTGTTTGATTTTCCTGGATGGTAATTGATTGTGCATTTATAATCCTTTATCAGTTCAATCCATCTTATCTACCTCATGTTTAATTCCTTCTGAGTGAATATATACTTCAGACTTTTATGGTCAGTATAAATTTGAAATTTGGCTATGTATAAATGATGCCTCTAGATTTTCAAAGAAAAAAACCACAGCTGCCAATTCTAAATCATGTGTGTGATAATTTAACCCATGAGGTTTTAGTTGTCTTGAAGCATAAGCAATTACCTAATTATTCTGCATCAAAACACAACCATGTCCCTTCAAAGAAGAATCATTGTAGATGACAAACTCACCATTTCGAAAAGAAAAGGCCAAAACTAGAGCATTCACCAATCTCTTCTTCAGTTCCTGAAAACAAGCATCACATTATTCTATCCAAATAAATTTAACCCCTTTTGAATTAACTTGGTTAGTGGGCCAGATACCCATGCAAAGTTTTTAAAAAACCTTCAGTAATAAACTGCTAATCCAATAAAACTAAAAATCTCTGTAAAATTTATGGGTCTTGTCCATTCATCAACCACTATTGTTTTGGTAGGATCAATTGTTATTCAATTATTATTTACAATGTTCCCATGAAAATAATTTTTTTGTAACCAAAAATCACACATGCTGAATTTTCCATGCAGTTTCTTTTCCTTTATGTTTTGAAAAAAACCCTTAGATTTTTTTCATTCTCTTCTTTACTCTTAGAAAATACTATAATGTCATCAATAAACACACCCAAAAACTTATCCAAGAACTCATGAAATATTATATTCATAAGATTTTTGAATATAGAAGGTGCATTAGTTAACCCAAATGGCATAATAACAAATTCATAATTCCCATATCTAGTGTGAAATGCTATTTTTGGGATGTCATCCTCCTTCACCATCAGCTGATGGTATCCAGATCTCAAGTCAATCTTAGAAAAGTACTGAGATCCTTGGATCTGATCAAACAAGTCATCTATATGAGGCAAAGGATACTTGTTTTTAATAGTGATGTTATTCAAATCTCTATAATCAATGCGAAGTATCATGGAACCATATTTATTTTTAACGAACAAAATAGGATCACCCCGTGGTGAAGTGCTAGGATGAATGAAGCCTTTATCAAGAAAATCCTAAAACTGATTTTTCAATTCAAGAAGTTCTATTTGATCCAAATGATATGGTGGTTTTGAAATTTTCTTAGAATTAGGAACTAAGTAAATTGTGAATTCAACTTCTTGATCAGGTATGAAACTGGGTAACTCATCAGTAAAAACATCAAGGTATTCATTTACCACTAGCATATCATTTCCCTTATTTTTAATAATATGAGAAAAATAACATTCATTTCCATATTTCAATATTTTCTCAGCTTCCTGATATATTATCAATTGTATGGGTTCGTTCTTATATATAAATTGAAACTCTTTCTTAAAAACAACTTCTTTAGCTCTATAGTCAATCTTAGCATGATAAACAAAAAGTCAATCCATTCTGAGAATAACATCAAACTCGAATAAGGGAAAAAAACAAGGTTTGCAGGTAAATTATTTCCACAGACAACAATAGAAATATTCTTATAATTCCTATTTGCTATAATATTTCCCCCAGGTGTTTTAACAATAAGTTCCAATCTTATTTTTTGAGGTGATATTTCCAATTTACCAGAACATTTCTTAGAAATAAAGGAATTTGTAGAGCCTGTAATGAAAAAAACTTTAGTAAAATCTGATTAAACAAACAAATACCTGATAAAACTTCATTGGATGGCCCGATATCTACTGATGTAGTTGCAAAGGATCTCACTACACCTTTCTGCTTATATTTTGGCTTCTTTGCATCATTTGGATCTCTCTTTGGGCAGGAATTTTTATAATGACCCATCTCACCACATTTACAACATTTAACTGTTTTCTTATCAGGATTAGTCTTAAGATCATTTTTATTACAATATTGGGCCATATGTCCAAACATACCACACAAAATCACTTCCCAGTTTTAGTAATACATTCCCCTGGGTGCTTTTGGGCATACTTCTCACAAACTAGAAAATAGATTTTCTTACCATCAGATTTATTTAGTTAATTCTTACCCATCACTTTCCATCTAGATATCTTCTTCTCCTTTTTTCCAAAATACATATGATCATTATAAAACTCTATCTCTAACCTCTCAGAACATCAGAAAAGTTTCTCTTAACTTTTGAATCCACAAGAGGAAAACACCCTTCAATACCTTGGCTTCAATCCTGAGTAAAATAGGTTGATTTTTCTATCAAGATCCAAAATAAGATTTGGAGCATATCTCACTAGTTAGGTGAAGTTATCTTCATAAAAATCACTTAATATTCCACTTTTTTTTCAATTCAAGTAATTTATTCTCTATCCTAAGTCACACCCCCTTAGGAAAATATTTTTCAAGGAAAATACTTTTAAATTCATCCCACTCTAAGCCATAAATATCTTCTCTATCCCTGATATTATTTACCATTAACCACCACTAATCAGATTCACCTTCAAAACGATAAATTTAAAGACTTACCTTTTGATTATATAAACATCCCATAACATCGAATATCTTTTCAAGGGCTTTAATCCATCCTTCTGCAGCTACTGAGTCCGAAGATCCATTGAAAGTAGGAGGGTGTTGTCTCATAAAATGTTCCACTATTGTCATGTTCTATTATGGTACCTCTGGTTATTCTCTTGCATGGATTCCACCACCATTAATTTCCTATATTATCTGATCCATTACTATCACAAACTGCTCAGTTCCTATCCCTACCATATCGGTATGCAGATTTAGAAGGATATTGTTCTGTCGTTGCCTCTCCTCTTCAGCTTCCCTATTCCTTTTGTAGACAACCATTATGAACAAACATATATTAGTCTAAGAAACATGTTAATCTTGAAATTATATAACATTTCAAATTAATCATAGATTAAAAATAATTTATTTTATTCTATTAACATCAACCTAACCCCTAAAGTTTTCTAAACCATCATCTGATACCAACTATAAGGACTCGGCCTTATTACATTACATAATCATGAATTTAGTCTAGAAATCACTTCATTTAACATTGAGGATCATTTAAAGTTTATATATTTAGATAATTGGTACATAATTCATTCATAACATTACACATTATTATAGATTGGATACCATAAAAGTAGTATTCATTTCTTGAAAAATATAAAACTTTTCAAATAAAACAAGATTTCTTTGACAATTATAAAAGCATTTAACTTGGATTAATTATTTGTATTACACATCCTTATAACCTATTAAAATCATTTAAAAACTTGGGAAGATCAAAAAAATCTCATTAATGGATATGAAAAAGAAGGAAAGAGCACATTAGTCCTTGAATACTTGTAATTTATGAAAACATTTTCAAAAGACGTACTTATCACCCATATATACTAACTTTGTGAAAGATGATAATTCCACAAGATCCACACAAAACATCAGAACATAAGTATAACCATAAATTTATCTTGGGGCATTACTTACACAATTATGTAACCCTCTCGGCTACCTTATAATTTGTAACCCTCACGGATACCTTACAATTTGAATAACTATCGCAGTTACACTAGGAGTAACCATACAGCCGACCTCCAACCTATACATACCCAATTAATTGGAGGGAGATATAAGTACCACCATTAATTATAAAAAATTCCCAAGAACCGTAACATAATCATACAACTTGAATAATTTCATAAAAACATTACTTTTGAATTTTGTAAAATATAATTTTAAAATAGGATTTAAAAATAAAATCCCATTAAAAATATCAAATAATTGAAGAGAAACTTAATAGAGTGGATGTAATATGTATACACTCAGTAAATAAACATAATTTAACATAATATAATCATAATTTATCACACAAAAAATTTAAATACCACACAAAAAATGAAGTATAAGGTTAACCAAAAGGATGGAAATCGGGTTAAGAATTCCCTTACCATAGGTTTTTCTTACTTTAAAATCATTTAAACCTCCTGTATAATAGTTAAAATAGTGTTATTAATATCTTAAAGAAATAAATTTGTTTTTATAATACCTTATATGATCATTTAATTACATAATTTCATTACATCATTTCACCCTTTAATTGTTTGTATTTTGTTCCTTTCATTGTTTTGGGTGCATTCTTTACATAGTTCCCATGATCAGTTCATGATGGATATTTGTAGAGACCCGTATCTTGATGTACATTGACATTACATTACATTTGTGGAATACTTAGTACATAACAAAAACACACACACAAGGACCGTAATAGTTTAGTGTCTTTGGAAACTCGGAATATAATCTTCTAATCATGGTGAAAGATCTTTAATATCTCCCATAAAGATCTTATTTTTTTTACCTAAAACCTTTCTTTATATCCTGGGGAAAATAAAACATAAAAGGGTGTGCTCAAATGCTCAGTAAGGGTAAACAAAAGAAATATCAATCACATCATATTCATAAGAACATAACATTTTGGAAATCTTAACCTGCAAAAGAGATCATAATTTCATAACATGGAATAAATCATGGCAGTGAAATGTAATCACAATAATCATAACTTAAAACATGAAACTTTGTGGCATACATACATAATCATAGAGAATCATTTCTTGTTAGTCAAGACTCATTGCCAAGACTATCTTAGTGGACAAAGTCCATTTTTGAACCGAGTCACCCTCGTTTCAGTCCTGTTTCATTGAACCGGTATAACCTACCGTTCTAACCATGTCTATCTCATGAGATATAAAATCTTTACCCAATGCATTGGAGGGAGATATAGGTCCCACCCATCTCATAATTATACCATTCTTATGTGTGCCACAAAATCATAAATCATACATCATTGCATAACCCATGTAATAAAAATGGGAATCTTAAACATCATGACATCATAAAAAAATTCATATACGATAAAGGAATTCATAAAAATAATTCCATCACAACATAATCAAATCAATGTAATAATAGGGATAAAAATAGAACCCTTTATTATCTTAGATGGAAAATAATTTTGATAAAACACTTGAACTCCATTCTTGAGGAAAATATCCTTTCTGCTTCAAAAACACTTTTCCTTTCTTAACATGTCGTACAATTATAAACTAAAAGAAGTTGATTAAAAATAAACTTGAAAACTTGTAAAGGAAGATTTTTGGAAATAATGTTTTAAAAATCCATTCATGCCGTATAAGTTAAAAAAACATTCTTCGTACTTTTGTCGGAAAAGTCAAAAAGTACCTCGTACGAAAAACGAAAAAAGATTCCTTTCATATCTTTTACTAAAAACTCACCGAAGGGTAAAATTGGATTTAAAAAATTGTAGGTGGATGGAAATAATATTACATATTGAGGAAACATGGATGTGGATGATAAAATACACCCCAGTAAATACCAAAGTATAAACAATCTTGGATAAAAATGAGATTGTGATATTTCCCTTACCTTAGGTCCGATTTGCTTCGTAAGTGTCTGAACCTCCTGTATAATGATTTAAATAATTTCATTGACTTATTACAGAATCATATTCATTGTTATTATATCATATATGGTTCACTTATGACTTTATATTACCTGTTCTTTTGTAAATTCCATGTTAAAGAGCGTTTTGGGTAAAATTGTTTCATTTGTCGTCCGTGTTTTGACTTGTAATTATTCATATGATTACTTAGATTATGATTACTTAATTCCAGAGTATAAAACATGATTTATATATATATATATTCAGAATATACATATATATAATAAATCAGTAAATGGAAAGAAATACACCGTTCATGGAGACGGTAGGCCGTACGTACGCATGAACGCTGTTTTCGTTTCCTTATTGAGTTGAACGGAATTAAGTAGATGACATAAATATATATACACATAAATCCAGTATCATTATTATGTCATATATTTCATGATTACTTATTATATATACTTTATAATCATTCATGAATGGTTAAAGTGGAGAATGAATCTCATCGCGTCGTGGAGACGGTAGTCCGTACGTACGCACGAGCGATGATATCGTTCTCATGATCGTGGGACTGTATTGGAGTGTATGTATACTATTTAAGAATCAATATCAATTTAAAATAATAATATATAGTTATTATTTACACCATTATACCCATCCAAGTAAGGTGGTGGTGGAAAATAGATTTCACCACGGCGTGGAGACGGTATTCCGTACGTACGCACGCGCAGTGATTTCATTTTCCGTAGGATGGATAGATGGTGAAATAGGATTGTTTCATACTTATAATAACATATCAGTATATTAGTGATATTGATGTTATTACTTCATAATGAAACAACCTAAGAAGAATAAGTGGAAGAAGAAATAAAGGTGAAAGAATCGGTAACGGAAATTACCTCTTCTTTGAAGCACCTCTTTGAGACCTCCTCTTAGGGCACTAAAATTGGTCTTTTAGGAAAAAAAGAACCTCTAGTATGTTTCTAGGGAAGTGGAGAAGAGAATTTGGCAGGGTTTGGCCGATCTTGAAGGCTCAAAGTTGTGTGAGGAAGAGAGGGAGGAGATGCCCTTTTATAAGGGAGGAGAGGGGCACCTTTGGAATAACTAAAAATATTATTTTATTATAAAGTCAAGTTCACTTTTAAATAGCTCCAAATTGATTTATTTCGAGGCTAAGGTGGGTATGGGTCTAAATCCTCTCATCAAATAGAATTTAGACAGGTTTAGGTTCCTATTTTAACCTTATCATTTAGATTTAACATTAAGTTAAATAATTTTACTTTTACCATGTCTTCTTGTGTTCTTATACTATAAGGTTAATAAACTTAATATATCAAGCCAAACGAACCCCAAGTTGTTTATTATTAATATATATAACCTTATCTAAGTCATTTGGCCAAACCTTAGATTTTTAGGAATTAAATAACAATTAATAATATAATATTTGTTTTAAAAACTAATTTATGTCAATTTTGACACTATTTGGTACATGATTTTTATGAAATTCATAACAGAATGATATGTTCTAAACAAGTTACTTATATCAATAATAACATGTCATATTAACCTATAAAATTTATTTAGTTCATAAAAAATCTCAAATTATATTTATTTGGGTATTTATAACATCAATTATGTCAATATTTCATTAATAAGATAATTAATGCATCATCGTTGTGTCATATATAAATTAAATTATTTAATGTCTAAAAATTACAAATAAATTACTATTATGTAGGAAATATTTTTATCTTTCTAATGAATATTTATAGTCGAATTTATCTTATGAATAACCCCATATTAAAAATGTTTTAGTAAATAAACTTTGATTTTAACTCTTTTAACTCTTCTTTAAATAAATTAATAATAAATGTCCTAATCTAATCCAAGTGGGCCTAAATGGTCATATTTTATTCCTAAGTTTGTTTTTTGTCGAATTACACTTGTCCAATAGAATTAGGACATGTGTTAGGGTAATAATAATATCATTTCTACCCTTAATTACCCTATTTACTTTTAACCGTGGTAAAAAAAAGTAAAAAGTTACTATTCACCAAAAAATTATTTTTATCTCATTGAACCACATTTTACTTACTGACATCAACTGTGTCTCTCGGATTTTTGAAATTCCACTCACAGATGCGGTAAAATTAAGTTTTATGAACAATTCAGTTTTTTTAACTACCACTTAGTGGTTTCACTATTCATCAAAAATTGAAAGTTTTCAGAAAAATACCAAAAATTAGGCCTAAGCTATATTTGATATTATGAACTCAAAAATGATGTCTATTTTACCAAATTCAAAACATATCAGTTGCATTAAATAATTTAAAAATTAATTCCCGTTGTCAAAACAAATAGCGTGTTTTTAAGAGATAATAACTATCAAAAGATCGAAACGTGTTTATAACTAGTTTAAATGTGAAATTACATCTAATGACCATCATTGTATTAAATTGTAAAAATATATTCTAAATATACTTTAAAACCACTAAAATTAATAATTTATCACTATTAATTATTTCGATTGAAAAAGTTGTTTTTAATTAAAATTTAGTAATTTCCACCATTCATCAAAATATGAAAGTTATCCGAAAATTACCAAAATTTCACCCTAAGCTAATTTCGATATTCCGAATCCAAAAATGAAGTCCATTTTGAAAAATAAAATTTACAAAATTTCAAAAAGTGGTTATTACTATTCATAACGGCTAGTTTTAATAATATTTTAATAGCATATCGTTGTTTAGCGAAACTTGGTGTTGCGTACAACACACGCTATCGTGAAAGGTCACGATTGCGTATAATTCAAGCCAGGTCAGAGATGTGTGTTGTGAAAGCTCCTTTTGTTGTAGCGTATAACATAAGATACTAATGAAATTAAAAAGAATATTTTTCATAAAATCTCAGGTTGTTACATTCTACCCCCCTTGAAATGAATTTCGCCCTCGAAATTCGTCGGGGTTATAAATGGTTTACTACTCGAAAGTTTGTTTAATAGAAACCCACATCGTAAAAAGGAATACCAAAATATGGCTTTAAAAACTAAAGTATGAAATGTAACGGTTACCCAAATTAATTCATCACTGGGTTTCCACGTAGGAGAACATAGGTGAAAATATGGATATGGAAGAAAAATCTAACCATCAAGTTCTGATGGAGAGTGGTAGAGAACATGGCTATGGAAAAGATAGCAATCGCAAAGCCATAAATTTGTGATGATCTAGGGTACCATCTGATTCATCAGATATAAGATCACTAGGACAACATTTTTGGTTTTCAAAATAATTTCCCTAAAGTTGAAGAATTTGAATTAGAATAAATACTTACTTTATTTTGGTACAATCTCACTGTTGTTCGTACTTTGATCAATTTCCACTTCATATCTTAAAGAAATGAAGTTGAATTTTTTATTCGTGAAGTGTTAATAGATCATGTGATAGAATGATGGGTCATTCCATCTGTCTCAAACAAAAGGTTAGAAAAGTTATCAAAAAATACATAAGTCCATCAATAGTGAGATCAATCATATATGGTTCCTAAAATGGACGTATACTTCATATATCATATTGCTTAATATAATAAAACTAGTTTCTACTAAATAGGGACTTCCTATAGGCCAGTGGTAGGCGATAAAGGCCAGTCGCACTTCGGTTGTGGGTTCGATTCCCACATCCTTGTTCGACGCGATGGGTTGTCGCCTGTCCTGAAAGTTGTCCTTTTTCTAAAACTACATTACTATAAAATCTCATCAGTAATATCGAAAAAAGTTCTATCCTTAAACAATACTAACTTATGTCCAACATAATCCATTCTAATCTTTAGGCTTATCCATAATACTACACTCCACTCTCATAACATAGTGAAAATGATTACCAGAGATTTAATAATATCGTTGATCCCCATATATCATAAGATATGTTTTGTTGGTCACATTCCAAACATTCAATGTCCTTAATCATGTATTCTCTTCAATACCCATTGAACCTTAGTGAAAACATGAATGCAGTTAAAAGTTAACACTTTCCAAATACCAAAATCCTCAAAATTCTATATACTCAAACCATGATATCACTTAGTCCTTATATAAATCATGAGCTCATGAATACTGTCAAACATTTAATTTTCTCTTTATCCCTTCATTATGCGCATATCATCTACTTTCAAAAATATCTGAATAACCTTTCATGGTTACTGGTACCATTAATCATACAATTTCAAAACATAAGGAAAGACAACAGTGTAACAATCCTTAGATGTATCTTTATTCCATAGTACCATGAGATTACTTATACAACATTACACTTGATAAACATGTAATCATTCCACTACCTTCTTAATCCATTGACCGAGCTTCAGCAATTCTTTCATCTCACATATCATTTGTAGTCTCTTCATCATCATCAACATAAATATTACCCATATGACCATACTGATTCTCTTCATGAGACTTTACCTTAAGGCATTGGTTTGCATAATGCCCGTACATTCCACATTTAAAACATTTAACCATTGTTGATGTCGTAGCAATACCATTATCCTCATCCATGGTGTTAAATGAACCCTTTCCTTTGCACTTACTGGCTTTATGTCCTTCTTTTCCACACCCAAAGCATCTTCCAGTTCCTTTGAAACATTCTCCTTGATGCCTCTTCCCACATGATTTACATAGTGGAAATTGAACTTTCTTTCCTCTATGATCATCATGAAACTCCATCTTTCTCTTATTAGCTGAGTCAGGAAACATACCAAATTTGATTTTATTGATCATATTATGAGATTGCTGATTCGGCATAATAATGATGGTTGGACTTCCAAATCCCATTTCATTTGGTTTCTCATGAAGAATATCATTCCATTGTCCATAATATCCTCCATTATCGTGAATCATCTTGTTTCCAGCCATTTTCTAAAACCCAAAAAGAATAGTGTTAGAGGCAAAAATCATAATAACGGGGGAGTAACTTCAATATCTAACATCTTAGGTTAAATTATATGATCGTTACCATAGTTCTAGGACAATATCCTATACGTATACTTATCCTTAGGGACATCCCTAGACATAACTTAGAAATATCTCTAGGGATCTCACTAACGTTCTCACATCCTAGTTTCCAAAGGTTGACTAAACCTTTCCTCTGATACCAACTGTAGAAACCCATATCTTGACGTACATTGACATTACATTACATTTGCGGAATACTTAGTACATAACAAAAACACACACACAATGACCGTAATAGTTTAGTGTCTTTGGAAACTTGGAATATAATCTTCTAATCGTGGTGAAAGATCTTCAATATCTCCCATAAAGATCTTCTTTTTTTTACCTAAAACCTTTCTTTATATCCTGGGGAAAAGAAAACATAAAAGGGTGAGCTCAAATGCTCATTAAGGGTAAACAAAAGAAATATCAATCACATCATATTCATAAGAACATAACATTTTGGAAATATTAACCTGCAAAAGAGATCATAATTTCATAACAAGGAATAAATCATGGCAGTGAAATGTAATCACAATAATCATAACTTAAAACATGAAACTTTGTGGCATACACACATAATCATAGAGAATCATTTCTTGTTAGTCAAGACTCATTGCCAAGACTATCTTAGTGGACAAATTCCATTTCTGAACCGAGTCACCCTCGTTTCAGTCCTGTTTCACTGAACCGGTATAACCTACCATTCCAGCCATGTCTATCTCATGAGATATAAAATCTTTACGCAATGCATTGGAGGGAGATATAGTTCCCACCCATCTCATAATTATACCATTCTTATGTGTGCCACAAAATCATAAATCATACATCATTGCATAACCCATGTAATAAAAATGGGAATCTTAAACATCATGATATCATAAAACAATTCATATACGATAAAGGAATTCATAAAAATAATTCAATCACAACATAATAAAATCAATGTAATAATAGGGATAAAAACAGAACCCTTTATTATCTTAGATGGAAAATAATTTTGATAAAACACTTGAACTCCATTCTTGAGGAAAATATCCTTTCTGCTTCAAAAACACTTTTCCTTTCTTAACATGTCGTACAATTATAAACTAAAAGAAGTTGATTAAAAATAAAATTGAAAACTTGTAAAGGAAGATTTTTGGAAATAATGTTTTAAAAATCCATTCATGCCGTATAATTTAAAAAAACATTCTTCGTACTTTTGTCGGAAAAGTCAAAAAGTACCTCATACGAAAAACGAAAAAAGATTCATTTCATATCTTTTACTAAAAACTCACCGAAGGGTAAAATTGGATTTAAAAAATTGTAGGTGGATGGAAATAATATTAAATATTGAGGAAACATGGATGTGGATGATAAAATACACCCCAGTAAATACCAAAGTATAAACAATCTCGGATAAAAATGAGATTGTGATATTTCCCTTACCTTAGGTCCGATTTGCTTCGTAAGTGTCTGAGCCTCCTGTATAATGATTTAAAAAATGTCATCGACTTATTACATAATCATATTCATTGTTATGATATCATATATGGTTCACTTATGACTTTATATTACCCGTTCTTTTGTAAATTTCATGTCAAAAAACGTTTTGGGTAAAATTGTTTCATTTGTCGTCCATGTTTTGACTTGTAATTATTCATATGATTACTTAGATCATGATTACTTAATTCCAGAATATAAAACATGATTTATATATATATATATATATATATATTCATAATATACATATATATAATAAATCAGTAAATGGAAAGAAACACACCGTTCATGGAGACGGTAGGCCATACGTACGCATGAACGTTGTTTTCGTTTCCTTATTGAGTTGAACGGAATTAAGTAGATGACATACATATATATACACATAAATCCAGTATCATTATTATGTCATATATTTCATTATTACTTATTATATATACTTTATAATCATTCATGAATGGTTAAAGTGGAGAATGAATCTCATCGTGTCGTGGAGACGGTAGTCTGTACGTATGCACGAGCGATGATATCGTTCTCATGATCGTGGGACTGTATTGGAGTGTATGTATACTATTTCAGAATCAATATCACTTTAAAATAATAATATATAGTTATTATTTACACCATTATACCCATCCAAGTAAGGTGGTGGTGGAAAATAGATTTCACCACGGCGTGGAGACGGTATTCCGTACGTACGCACGCGCGGTGATTTCGTTTTCCGTAGGATGGATAGATGGTGAAATAGGATTGTTTCATACTTATAATAACATATCATTATATGAGTGATACTTATGTTATTACTTCATAATGAAACAACCTAAGAAGAAGAAGTGGAAGAAGAAATAAAGGTGAAAGAATCGGTAACGGAAATTACCTCTTCTTTGAAGCGCCTCTTTGAGACCTCCTCTTAGGGCACTAAAATTGGTCTTTGAGGAAGACCAGAACCTCTAGGATGTTTCTAGGGAAGTGGATAAGAGAATTTGTCAGGGTTTGTCCGATCTTGAAGGCTCAAAGTTGTGTGAGGAAGAGAGGGAGGAGGTGCCCTTTTATAAGGGAGGAGAGGGGCACCTTTGGAATAACTAAAAATATTATTTTATTATAAAGTCAAGTTCGATTTTAAATAGCTCCAAATTGATTTATTTCGAGGCTAAGGTGGGAATGGGTAGAAATCCTCTCATCCAATAGAATTTAGACAGGTTTAGGTTCCTATTTTAACCTTATCATTTAGATTTAACATTAAGTTAAATAATTTTACTTTTACCGTGTCTTCTTGTGTTCTTATACTATAAGGTTAATAAACTTACTATATCAAGCCAAACGAACCCCAGGTTGTTTATTATTAATATATATAACCTTATCTAAGTCATTTGGCCCAACCTTAGATTTTTAGTAATTAAATAACAATTAATAATATACTATTTGTTTTAAAAGCTAATTTATGTCAATTTTGACACTATTTGGTACATGATTTTTATGAAATTCATAACAGAATGATAAGTTCTAACCAAGTTACTTATATCAATAATAACATGTCATATTAACCTAGAAAATTTATTTAGTTCATAAAAAATCTCAAATTATATTTATTTGGGTATTTATAACATCAATTATGTCAATATTTCATTAATAAGATAATTACTGCATCATCGTTGTGTCATAAATAAATTAAATTATTTAATGTCTAAAAATTAAAAATAAAATACCATTATGTAGGAAATATTTTTATATTTATAATGAATACTTATAGTCTAATTTATCTTATGTATAACCCCATATTAAAAAAAATTAGTAAATAAACTTTGATTTTAACTCTTTTAACCCTTCTTTAAATAAATTAATAATAAATGTCCTAATCTAATCCAAGTGGGCCTAAATGGTCATATTTTATTCCTAAGTTTGTTTTTGGTCGAATTAAACTTGTCCAATAGAATTAGGACATGTGTTAGGGTAATAATAATATCATTTCTACCCTTAATTGCCCTATTTACTTTTAACCGTGGTAAAAAAAAGTAAAAAGTTACTATTCACCAAAAAATTATTTTTATCTCATTGAACCACATTTTACTTACTGACATCAACCGTGTGTCTCGGATTTTTGAAATTCCACTCACAGAAGCGGTAAAATTAAGTTTTATGAACAATTCAGTTTTTTTAACTACCACTTAGTGGTTTCACTATTCATCAAAAATTGAAAGTTTTCATAAAAATACCAAAAATTAGGCCTAAGCTATATTTGATATTATGAACTCAAAAATGATGTCTATTTTACCAAATTCAAAACATATCCGTTGCATTAACTAATTTAAAAATTAATTCCCGTTATTAAAACAAATAGCGTGTTTTTAAGAGATAATAACTATCAAAAGATTGAAACTTGTTTATAACTAGTTTAAATGTGAAATTACATATAATGACCATCATTGTATTAAATTGTAAAAATATATTATAAATATACTTTAAAACCACTAAAATTAATAATTTATCACTATTAATTATTTCGATTGAAAAAAGTTGTTTTTAATTAAAATTTAGTAATTTCCACTATTCATCAAAATATGAAAGTTATCCGAAAATTACCAAAATTTCACCCTAAGCTAATTTCGATATTCCGAATCCAAAAATGAAGTCCATTTTGAAAAATAAAATTTACAAAATTTCAAAAAGTGGTTATTACTATTCATAACGGCTAGTTTTAATAATATTTTAATGGCATATCGTTGTTTAGCGAAACTTGGTGTTGCGTACAACACACGCTATCGTGAAAGGTCACGATTGCGTGTAATTCAAGCTAGGTGAGAGATGTGTGTTGTGAAATCTCATTTTGGTGTAGCGTATAACACAAGACATTAATGAAATTAAAAAGAATATTTTTCATAAAATCTCGGGCTATTACAATATTATTTTCTATTGGAAGTGAAACTCTAGAATTGGAATTGAATGGTATTTAAATATTTAAAGAACCATAAATTATACCATTTATCATTTTGAATTCTGATATGAGGAAGAATCATAAGTTAAAACATTATTGATATTTATAAATTAATAACCTATGTATAAAATGATTCCAAAACCTTATATAAGATATAATACAAAAATTATAATCTGGTTCAACCATATAAATGGTTTCATGACTAGTATTGAAGAATATAAATGAAATTGAAATCACATCATCCGAGATGTTGGTAAATCAGCACATCATGGACGGTGTTTTAATTTCTTGAATGAGTGGGAGAGGAGAAGAAGATTTATGGGGAATTTTCCATGATCATGAGAACATACATAATATACAAGATTCTGGAGCTTTCATGCCTCTTGGATAAGATTAGGGGAAGATAGTATAAGAAAAGAAAAGGAAATGAAAGGAAAACATTTGAAAATGAAAGGAGATTCTTACCCATTGATCTCTTCTCCTTGAGATCCTCCTTAAGATCTTTGGTTTTGTCCTTTTGATGATACCAATATCTCTAGGACGTGGGGAATATCGTTGGGATGATTATTGGGCATAACTTAGGTAAGGCTTGGGTCTTGAGAGGTGTGGCGGGAATAGGGGAATGAGGGTGGTATTTATAGTGGAGGAGAGGAGGTATTTTTCATTATTTTAATCATTATTATAATATTTTTTTCTCAAGGCTATGAATAATCATAATTAATGTGACCCAAAATAGTAATAATGGCATGTGAGTTCAAACCTAGTTGTCTTACATCACTTATGATGTCATAAATAGTGTATTTAACTGATAATTTGAATATACGGTATTTTACCGTATTTCACTATTCATAAAAAATTCAAGAATTTCAAAAAAATCCCAAAAAATCACCATAACAATTTTTTGATGTGAAAAATTCGAAAATGAACTCTATTTTTTTAAAATAATTTTCTTAATATTATTAATTTAATTTTTAAATAAAATCATACTTATTTTTGAAATTACCAATTTTAATTCTATAATTGCTTTTATATCTCATTAAAAAAATAACCAAGATGTAATAATCTTAAAGCCCTAAGAAAATAAAATAATAATACAATTTACTATTCATTAGGGTCATATTTCTATTAATAAGAGTATGTTATTATTGACCAAAAAAACAAGTTGGTTCCATCAGACTCCAAATAACTTACTGAACACAATTGTAGATGACTGTTTTTCAAAATTCAAAACAAAGAAGAAGAAAAATATGTTTAAAGTCTAGTAATAAATATGTACTTAAAACAATGTTTCATGCATTTAAATTTTTTTTAAAAACCTTGGTATTTTACAAAAATTGTGTAATAAAATGTAGAGAATTAATTCTCAGGTTTCATATTTGATATTAGAACTAAAAATCATTAAAACTTGTGAGGCCCTCATCCCCACCTATATTGACCCTTCCTTAACCATATGTAGAGAGTCCAATCTCCCCCAAACCTCTCAGGAAAATATTGAAGAACCATCCTGAGGATCTAAGAGACCTTAAAAACATCAATGAATTTTTATGTGTACTTAAATTAATATTTTTTTATTCATAATAAGGTAATTTTATATCATGGATTGAGCATCCTGAATATTTCTCTATTTTTGATTTTTCAGAACCAAAAATCATAGAACCATTTGGAAAAATATTGAACTTTGAGTATGTACCAACCCCTAACACTGAAATAGAAAATTTTGTGGTTGAAAGATATTTTCATAAGGAACCAATTATTTCTAAACATGTTGTTTATGAAACTAATTTGGATTTCAATTTCCAATCTACATTCAGAAATTTCAACCAACCCAATCTCAAACTCAAGGTCTATCCTATGTCTCTCAAGTATTCTTTTATAAGGGATAACCAAAAACATTGGATTTTAATTTTATACTCTTAAATATAATTATGAGAAAATTCTCCTCGATTTCCTAAGAAATATTATTAAATTAATTAGATGGTCCCTTTTCAATATTATTTATATTAACCCATACCATGGGACCTATATGATTGTTCTTGAATAAATTTAAAAAAATCCACCAATCCCAATAGAGAATAAATAATAATATAAATAAAGTTGTGAAAAAATATAATATTTAAAATGTTGAAATTTTTTATTGGGTAATTTGGAGGGGTCTATTTTAATCTAATGAATTTAAACTAAGCAATTTTTGGGTGGCAACCCAGCTTTTTTGTTTTTTTTTTCTTTTTTGTTACAAAAAATGTGTTTGTTTTTAATCTATCTTTTTGTTTTTGATTATTTTTTAGTTAAGGGAACTACATGGGGTATCTATGATTCTCTGAGGTTTCTTTTATATGATATTTATCTATTAAAGAAGTTATGTATTTTTAATGGAACTGAATTCCATCAAGGATTCAAAGCTCGATCATCAATCAACCATGTGGAGTCTACATGTGATATAAACCCAATGTGATCAATTGATTACTATTGGTTAGTCATATTCAAACCTGGTGATATTATTCCATGATTTTATTTTAAATCTCATTCTTGTACTTTTCCCCCAATTTCATTATAATTCTAAACTCTATTTTCCCTAATCATTCATCATTGAGGGAAGTACAATTTTATATTGGGGGAGTGAAAGTCTGAACTTTTTTTGAAAAAAAAAATCGGAAAAAAAATTGGGATTTTATGGAAATTTTGATTATATTTTACTTTATTATTATAATTTAAATTATAAAGCATATAAACTGAATATACAGTGATTTTTAAATCCTTTATTTTAATATTTATTCATGTTTAGGTGCATGGGAATGATTGTTTTTTGTATAGTTGTCTAATGTTATTTCTCGCTATCTACCTATTCATCCATTTAATAAAGATGCCACATTTAACATCTATTGGATTTTGGTTTTATGTTTGAGTTATTTAGATAAATTTTTTATCACATAGGTTTTAGGATCACTTTAAGTTTAATTTGAATATTCAAAAAAAATTAAAAATATAAACAATAAAATTGACCACATAGATCAATGTTTTGTCCCATTGTGTGGCACTCAACACTTGGGGATAGTGAATCCAAATTTTTCTTACCTAGAGTTAGTATTTACATATCTTTTATAGATTGTATAATTGACATAATTTTTATCATTTGACAGTTGAGGATCAAGACTCCATAGATGTCTTTCACGAAGTAAGCCTTTTCATCTCTATTATGGTTCTAAAAAATTCAAAAGGAAAAATATATAAAGAAAAAATAGGAAAAAATGGGAAAAAATAGGAAAAATAGGATAATCATATTAAGGTTTAATGTGATTCTTACCTAAAACTTCAATTTATTTTACCCTTCAATAAGAAAATGATCCTCATGCCTTTTAGGATGCACAACACATCTTTATGCTTAATCAGATTTGGATAAAGGATAATGGTGAATTTGTACCAAGTAATGGGATTAGGTTTTGGTTATTCTTGTGTGCTTTTACTTTTTTAATGTATTTTTATGGGATTCATGAGTTTTTATGTGAGTTGATTGTGTTAATCATTGTATGTTAAAACATGTTTGTAAAAGTGGATTGAATTTTGACCTTAAGTAGTTTTCTAGGGACTGAAAAATATCATGTTCGGGGTGTTATTGGCCACTTAAATTATATAATTTTCATTACATGATGATTAATTTTCATGTTCTTCATAGTCCATAAAACCCCTGGTTAATTTATTTTATAATTTCAACATCATTTCTCATCATTTGTGCAATTTATGTTTAAAATGTATTAATCTTGGACCATTTTTTCATTAGCTTGTGGAACAATATATATTAATTATTTTAATTTTAAATTTTAGGATCATAAATTTCATTATCTCTAGAACATTTTTTCTTCTTTTAAAAATTACATATTCACAAATAATGATGATCATATCTGGCCTCCAATACAAATATTTTTGGGAAAAGTATATTTTACCTAATTCTATTAAAATGGATGTGGAGCCTATATAAGAAGTAAAATGATGCTGAAACTTTAACTAAATATTTATTCTATCATGGAAAAAATTTCATTAAACTAGAACCATGGATAATTCAGTCATTTTTTGGGAGATACATGTAGCCCAATATAAAGGATATGTCCCAAAAATCCATCTCACCATTTTGGGTTTAACTCATAAATAGTTGATCCAATTGAGATAAAAATTTTACATAATTTATATGAATTTAATATTTATATATTTTATTTCTACAACTAATACCAATTTTGTTTCCATAATATTCATTATTTTATATCAATGAGGAGATATAAAATCCTTTCATTGTGCCTTGGAAATGATGCGAAGTTAATTCTCCACCACTTTCCACCAATTTTTGACATAACCTATTGAAAGGTTTGAATTTTATTGTGGTTGATCGACCAAAGGGAATCCAATTATCTATTTAAGTGGTATTTTAGGATGAAAATGAAAGTATTTTGTTGCTTATTCTTCATGTAATGTTATGCTTCAATTTTGTCATTTTCGTTGTCTTCTTCAATTGTAAGTTATTTGAACTCACTCTATATTTCTATATAAAATTTATTTTTCCTCCATTTTATGTCCTTTTTCATAACACGTATATATTTTTTAAAGTTTAAATGTATTCACACAAAAAAGTGTAAATTTATTTTTACAATGATGGATTTTTTTTATTTCATTGTTTTTATCTTCTTCAATTCTGCGCCTTTAATCAAACTCCCATCATCCGTCAAGAGAATTTACTCAATATAAGGCTAAAAATTTTATATTTTAACTCTAGAGTGTTTAATGGGGATATATTTTATGTTATTTGATGTGATTTAATATTTAAATCAATTCATTTTTTAAGATTTCCATTTGATAAATTATTTTCTTCTTCGTCTTCACTAATTTTAACAACAAAACATTTTGAGTGATATTATGATCCAATTACTCAAAGTTATAATTAAAGTGATACTCTAATTGGATTAGTGATTATCCTAAGAATTGAATAGGAATTTAATTGTAGAATTATGTTGGAGAATTAATTCATTTTTTGGAAACTTATTGAGTTACTGAGTTGAAAATTCATAAGAAGTCAAATTCATACAATCTATTTCTAAGAACCTACAAGGATTGACCCAGTGTCGTTAATTATTTTAGTTTAAGTATTTGTGTCTGTTAATTTATTCAAATTAAATCATTAGTTCTTTAAATCAAACCAATAAAATTAGTTGTTCACTTCATATCCAAACCCTCCAAAAAATATAAGTGTCTTAAGGTCACTTTTGGTCCCTATGGATTCGCCCCTACATGTACTACAACAACCACTTCTAGTTGTAGGGTAAATTTTGGTGAGAATAGTAACTCATTTATTTCTATGTTTAAATACTATGTGTATTTCTTATGTATGATTTCCATTTGTTTCAAACCTATGCATGTAAATTTTATGATAGGTTTACCTAGACATCACTCTAATGAATTGGGTAATGTTTATATTTCATGAGATGATACTTATGGGATTATAGAGTAATCACAATCCTTGATGGGACTCTTTCCACCATGTTATATTTTTTGGTAGGGAGCCTTGAATTATGATTATGTCATATTTAATGTTGTTTCCATATTCATATTTTTTTATTATCTTATGATGACATCTTCTTTATATCATGTTTTCATATGATTATTCTTGAGCCCTATCTTTTATGATATCATGTTATGTATTTTGACACATATGTTATGCTTTATTGTCATGATTATTCCCTTACTCGGCTTTATATCTCACACCTTTTCTTTATGTATTCCCCAAATTATCCTATGAATTTTTAGAATCTCAAATTGATTTAGGAGCTCATTATTGAGATTAAAATAAATATTTTTTATTTTAGTTTCATATTAATGTTTTATGTACCTGGTCTCCCAGTGACACATATATTGTTGATCCTTAGAATGTGTATATTTGATATTTATATTAAAAATCAGGTAATAATTAGGGTAAGAGTTTCTTCTCATAATAAACTTAGTCCTAATATTGATAGTTTTTCTATCTATTTGAGAAAATTTTCTATCATTATATGGTATTAAAACACACATTATATATTTCCTTATAAAGGGTGTTAATAATAATTATTTCATTGATATACTATCATTTGTTGATATAAAATGTGATCACCTTATTCCATGTAATTTTAATATAAGTGTAGAGAACCAATTCTTTAAAATTATCTAAAAGAACAGTAATATGATTTGTATAAAGAAATTTCCTATGAACCTAAACCTGGGATACAATAATCATACTAACAGAAGTATTTCCTTAATAATTCAATATCTATTCATCAAGGTGATGATTTAATATCCTTAGAAAAGATTCTTGGTATATAGGAGTGGGTTGAACAAGAAATAAATACAACACTCTTAGTTATTGAGTGGATAGTTATTGTTCCTCAATCCAAATTATATTCAAAACTCACTTCCATAGTTGTGGTTGCATAGGAATTCCCTTTTATTGGAAGTTTCTGGTCCCTATCATCCTTATTAGACCTTGGATTTGGGAATTAACTTGGATAATTTCTAAGTATCCAATATTTAAGATAGTGAATTTTCATGGGTACTTTTGGATGAACACTTTTTCCTTTATCTATGTCCATTGATCTCTTTAATTTTCCTCATAATTGTTTTGCTATATACCCTCCATTACCATATATAAAACATATTCTCATTCCTTTGAAACATTCCCTTGGGTTCTTCTTCCCACATTTTTTGAATAAAGGAAATTTAATATTCTTTGATTCATCATATCATCACCTGAACTTTCATTAGAATCTATCATTATCTTATTCGGGTTGTTTTAAAACTTATATAATTTCAAATAATTAGTCATAATTCTTGATATTTGGTTTAGAATAATCATAAGGTTTCTCACTCCAGGTCATATAACATTAGGTTTATTTTTGATAGAGTATTTACATTGTCAATGTAACTCATAATCAACTTGATTACTTCGGGTTTCACCATTAACGAAACAAAAAGGGGTTAACATGAGCGATGAAAAATTAATAACATGATATAATTATCATAAATTATCACAAAAAACTCAACATTGAAATGTATTACTCTTGAAAACCATAAAATTATATTTTAGTTTAACCTAAATCACTCTCGATTCAATCTAGGTTTCTTTAGATTGGGTTCTCTCATACTTATTATCCTAAAACCTTAACATGTTAAATAATTTATAATGGATGACAAATAGAATGTGATTAATTAAAGAATATCCCCTAAGAGTGATAAACCAACTATATAATTGGCCCTATTTTTTGTGCACTAGGTGATAATTGAGTTAAAACCAACATTCCCTTTTCAGGGTTATTACCCCAAGGTACATTTGTTCCAAATCCTCAATCCACTTATAATATCTAAATAGGGATATTATTTCCAGGAAAACCACACAATCTATACTTCACCGTAATTTCAATATTTTACCCTATAATTGGACTTACACCTTATAATTATCCCTACGGTTTTCACTAAAGTTCTCTAAACTAATCCCCAAAATAACTAAAAATCCATCTAATACCAATTAAATTGACCCAATCTAAACATAACATAAATGATACAAAAATTTCATGATTTATATAATATATTTCATAGAAAAATTTGCAAACCAAGTTCCTAAAGGTTTGGTGTCTTAAAGACTATCTATGTAAACATCTTATTTTATAAATCTTGTGAACATTTCTATATAATTGTTCTCCTAAAAAAACTTTTTTTAGACATATCACATGATATAATAATATTTATAACTAAGGAAATAGAAATATAAGAAATGGGTGAGCTTAGATACTCAGTACAGGAAAAACATATCATAATGTATAAGATCATAGATATGAAGGATAATGTTAGGAAGGGATAAATATCTTAGTAAAAGATCACGATATCATAGATGATAATCATAAAAAATGGTATAGAAATATAAAATCATAAAAATATAATTAATTAATCATAAAATTTATGAAATGGCTAAAAATATATCTCTATAATTATAAATCATATTATCATGACATAAGAGTGAGGAATAATCTTAAAATAAGGTATAATCATGAAAACATGGAATATATTGAAAATGAAAAATAATATTGTAATTGTGGAATAACTTGATAAAAAACTTGGGAATGTGTTAAAACCATAATCATAGGAAATCCTTTCTATGAAAACCCATTATTCCCAAACTTATGTGAACAAACTCATTATGTCCATGCTTGAAAATGTGAGCAAAGTCATTATGCCCTAACCTATGTGAATTAACTCATTATGTACACACCAAACTATATCATAAGATATAAAATTAAAACAATGCATTAGAGGGTGATATAGGACCTCACCCATCATCATCCTTACATATGTGTGCCACTTAAAATCAATCATCACCATATCTTAAAAAACCAATGGAAAAGAATGGGTTTCTTGAACTTTACAAAAACATCAAACAATATGAACATATGAAATCATTGGATATAAAAAATATAATTTTCTAAAAGGAATACTATAATAATAAAATATATTGGGTGATACAAATATCACTTCATGATACATAAACCTTGTAGGAAAAATAGAAGTAAAAAATACAAATGTTTTCACAAAAAAAAATTTAATCATTTTTATAAAACATAAAGTGAAAATTAATTTCAAAATCATTTTTGAGAAGTAAAATAGAAGAATTTTTAAAACCATGTTATAGAGAGTTCAAAATAAAGGATCCTTGGCACATGAAACTCAGACCAATTGGTGAGGACTCTCCAAGTTCATCCACGAGACTTAGGTTGGAATCTGGGTGGAGGCATATTTCTAGGGTATTCTAGGAGGTATTCTTCGGTACTCTAGAAGCTAGAACTATTCATCTTCAGGCCAACGATTTGGGCTTGGAGTCCTTGAGGCCTTCAGGCCACCCATGGACTTTGGGCCAGTTAAGTATTTCGGGTCACCTCAAGGCCTTCAGGACACCTCATTCAGATCATGCAGTGCAAATGCAACAAGACTGACCAAAGGAACTAGCTTCAGATGAGGACTTAGAGTAGGTGATTTCATCAGAAGAAAGCTATATGGATATAGAATAATTAGAGGGTGTGAAAATTTCTATTGGGACCAGGCCTATGAACCTTTGTACATGTATTGTTGAACTGAACAAGAAATGTAAAGGTGGGAAGTTGACTTCATGATCTAGATGCTAGGGAGGGGCATTTCTAAGTAGTCGGGTCTGCGATGAATTCCTCTAAGGCATTCGGGTCATGTAATCTACTAAGATTATGGGCCTTGTAAGGGTTCCAACACATCACTTTAAAGTAGGGTTATCAAAAATCAATAAAAAATTCCTTTGGGCCATTCAGGAAAAAGAAAGGATCCTTGAAAAGGAAAAAATCATGCTAAAAATCCATAGTGGTAAATAATGAAAAGAAATTCATTTATTAAGTTTTTTATGTCATTTTAAAGAAAACATCGCATAGGAGAAACATTGGAAGACCTTAATTTCATAAAATAGATAAATTAAAATATTAATAATATAAAATAAAAAAACATACATGGATTTATTGAAAGAAAATAATTTTGATAGGAAAAAATTAGACATGGAAGAAAATATATGTTGGTAAAAATGGGATTTATTCATACCAATGTTAAACTTTTATTTTGAAAAAAAATTCATAAAATAAGTGGTTATTTATGATGATAAGTGGTTTAACTAGATACAAATAGGATATACCATGTAAAATAGGCGAATGTAAGTATCGAACAATTATTGAAAATTATATTAAAGTAAGAAATACTATGATTGAGTAGATGAAACCATTATGGTATTAGCAACATAATAATCAAAGGATCGTGAGAGGAAGATCGTGAAATGGAAATTGAAATCTCATTAAATGGAAGATATTTTTATATGTGAAAGAAATAGGTCAGTGAATACACTATATAAAAGGAATTATAGTGTGCAATAGCAAGCATATCCCATATATTTAAAAATGAGACAAAGAAACCATTACCTTGTTCCTGATTCATTCTGTGCATGGACCTAAATTCCTAAATAATCAAATTTAAGTTTATTAGATAAATTATTAGGAATATTGAAATATATATTTAATTTAATAGGAACCATTTATTATCTGATGTTATTTATTGATTATAAGTTTTTTTCTTATTTTTGTAAGAAAATTGATTTAGTGTTGGCTTATTTTAGTAATTTTAGAGACCAAATATGTTATTTTAATAATAAGTTAAATAATTAATATAAACTTTAAAAAAAATTACAATAATGATTTAATTATTAAATTTTTATAATATCAGTAATTAAGTTATCATATTCATCCATGATATATTTGAATAGAATCATTCAAGTAGGTGGTTAGAATGACCAAATATAAACATAGCATAATTAATTGATGATTATGGTTATAAAAATGGTTTATTATAATATAATTATTATAGAAGAATAATGATATTATTTTTATATTTTTAATGTTTTGAATCACATTTTAAGATATTTTAATAAATAATAAATAAACATGATGAAATATGATACATGGTACTTCGTGGAGGTGGTAGTTTTCACAATGCATGGTTGATGTTTTTATATCCCAAGGAATGATATGGAGTGAAGGTGGATTAAAATTTATCTCTTAATAATCATTATTTTATTATATATATCAAATTTATTCTTCAATTATATCCTTGTAACTGGTGAATAGAGGCTGGGGTAAAAAATAGAATACAATGCTTCGTGAGGGCGATAGTCTACACAAACACATGATCGATGTTCTTTTGTTTTTTGTAACTGGATGGTAATAAATAAATAATTTTTATTTAATTAATATAATAACACTTAATTATACTAATAATATTGATATAATTATATTAATATAGATATGGTAGGTTTAGAATATAAAGAATAAGAAGAAGTGGATATGGATTAAGTAATACTCACTATGGGACCATGAAATTTCCATTGAATTTATCCCTAAAAATGAAGGACTTAGGATAACTTATGGTGACCAAGTTATTTAAGTAATAAAAGGGGATTATAGGAGAGTATAAATGATAATGGTTTTGATGAAATTTAAAAGATTGTTTTTAACTTTTAGAGGGTGGAAGTGATCCCCTTTTATAAGTGAAGCTAAGGGAACTTTTATGAACACCCGTTATTTTTCAATAATGGAATGAAAATATTCAAAGGTAAGTGCCTCCAAAAGTGAGAAATAATATATTTTTGGGTTTAATAAGGTCATTAAATACTCAAAAATAAATTTTCAAATATTTTTTAAACATTTTTCAAGTCATTTACTATTAGGATTTTATATTTTACCAATTTTATTTTTTTTTTACCTATCCAACTACTTTTTAACTAAGTAATATATGTTTTACAAAAAATATAAAATAACCCTTAATAAATAATTTTGGTTTTATGAAACTAAATTAAACCTATATTTAACCCAATTAAATTTCTAAGTAATAGAAAATTAACTATTAAACTAAAACATTTAATATGAATACAAACTATTTTGTAGAAATTTTGTTTTCTATTAAGTGTTTTTTCTTATTTAGTATTCATTACCAATTCAATGAGTGATAATATATTTATAAATAGGATTAAAAATTATATTACTTTAATTTTTAGGGGAATATTAAGTTATTTTATTTGATAAAAATTACATGATATTGATAAAATAATTATTTGGAAATATTAGTTTTACCATTGCCATGCTCATTAACTTTAATCATAGTAATAATATATTTATACCCAAAAATAAAATTGAACTTATTAAATAATATGAAAAAAAATTATCTAAAATAATAAAATTGTTTTATAAAATAAAATTTCTAAAGATTTCATAAGTTAATTTCAATATTAGAGCACATAATGATGTTTAAAAATATATAGTTTTACTCATTAAATAAGTATTTAATCAATTAAAGGGTTTTATAAACTTATAAATCTTTCTCATATATTTATAATTTCAAATAATTTACATTTATTATAAAAATTGTATTTTACACTATTCAATTAAAAAAATTATTTCAAAAAAATCCCACAAATTCATCATATGATATTTAGATATGATAAATTAAAAAATAAAATTAATTTTATAAAATTATTATTTTAAAATTTATAATTTTATATTTTATATGAAAATAAAATATATAAAGAAAAATAGTTTTAATTGAAAATCACCATTTAAAAAATTAAGTGTTCTTAATCTTATACTGTATGAATTTACAATTGAATACAATATTTTTACTTATTATAGGTTTTATTGTTCTTAAATTTATTAATAATATTCTTATAATATGTCACAACTGATTCTATTTTAGTGTTTTCTATTATAAAATCTATCAAACATAGTATTAATTTAGAAAAATATATTACAAAATCTAGGGGTGTTACAAATTCCTTCTAGAAAAAATTTACAATGTATGCCCATACTTACCTCCATGTGTGTTATGAAATCCTTATACTACAAAAATACTTTTTTGCTTTTAAAAATATCTGCACTATAATTTACTCTATTAAAGAAAGAACTCTAAAAAATGCTTCTTCAGTTGAACATAAAAGCAAACCTTTAGGTAATGGTACCACTTTTTGGGTCCCAAGGCACCCTTAGGTGTGGTAAATCATGGTATATTTTAATTTAACTATTTTATTTAATGGATATTTTCACCACATTGGTAGAAAATGTGTTCTTACATTTTCTTAAGTTATTTTCTCAAAACCTCATTGAATTTCCTTAAGTGTATATATTGAATGAAACATGAAAGGAACATGAGAATTTTTACTTAGTTCCCCCACATTAGGATACTCTAAAGAGTATGAAATATGTATTGTGATGATGTTCCAAAATATACTACTTCACTAGATCAATGAATGAAATATGGTTGTGATCACTCTACACCAAGGATCGTTACCTTTATAAGGTTTTAAGGATCGATCACTTCTTTCCCAAGGCTAAGAACATTTATTCCTATTTTTTCACTGATCAAGAGAAGAAAAATTTTTTTTATAGATATGTAGATATATTCATCACCATCAAAAAAAAATTCTTCTTATATCTTCGGTTTTTTTGTAGATGAAAAATTGAACTCCTCAACCACTTCTTCATAGATTTTCTCTGAATATCCTTTCAAAAAATAATCTCTTTATCTTCTTTTTTTAGTATATTCTTGAAGCACCAAGATATCTCTTCCTATAGAGAATTTGAAACTTCTTTAAATTTCCAGTACTATGAATAGTGTTCCTCTCTTCCTTGTTGCACTGCTATAACTTTCTTCATCTCTATAAATTAGAACTTTAATAATGTATAGGTTCTTTCCTCTCTTGCAACAGATATATGTTTCAAGGGAATAATATTTTCATAACTCTAACTTTTTTTACTCACGATTATTCTTATATTGGAATAGTACACATGTGATATATTCTTTCCATATTTTGAATATAGAATTTCCACAAATCTCACTTTGAAGATCTCTATCATTCAAATCAACAAAATTCTCAGTCCACCCTATAAAGATATTTATATTTAAAATATTTTCCATATTTGAATATGGAAACAACTCAGTAAACCTCTTTTATAAACTCTCATGGAATTCATTATCTCTACAAACCTTAATACATTAAAAAATGAGTCTATCTGGGTATTTTTAGTGACTCATGTGATCCATTAAATCCTATATATACTACTACTTCACAACCCAACTCATATATTCACAGTGCATAAGAATTAGTCTTCCTTTTTCATCACCAACACTAGTACCTTATATCATGATATCAACTTTATGATGATGTTTAAATCAACTAATAATCAAATCATCATCATCTAATATAATGGAAAACATATTATATATAAAAATAAACATCATTCATATCGAAAAAAATCTGCATGCCTTTAATACATTCTTTTTTCTCTAGAATGAAGATTTTACTATCTGTCAACCTAGAACTTCTTATACACTAAGAAACTTCTTACGTTCTAGGAAGATTCTTATGTGATAGGAGAATTTTTATATATCAATCATCTTATTATATATTGATACCAAATAATGGAATATTAATTCTAATGGGGATATCGATTTTATAAATTTATAATTAAACTCAAACTATTAGTACTAACTAACTATGTGTATAAAGTGTTGAGTAAGAGGTCAAACCCATGATATTGTTTCAGTAGAGTCATAGGAAATTTAAGGTGATTGATTGAAATGTAGAATAAAAATAGGAAGTTTTAGAAATAAATTAGAGAAGACATTCCATGTTTCATAATTCTGGGTTTGTGTTTTAGTTTATTGAGAATTTAAATTGGTTTAGACATGTCTATCATCATATTTATGTTTAGAATAACCATTGGTATTGGTATTGCCTCTCTAATCCAATGATTCTCCATTCATACAGTTAACTACTTGGGTTGATTAAAGGATTGGGTAACTCAATACTATGTTTAAAAATTACCATCCAAAAAATTAAGTAATGGTCATGAAAAATAATTAGATAAATAGTTGATGTAGTGAATTTTAATTTTTAAATAAATTTTTCAATGGTCATTATACAAGTAATAAAAAGGTAAAAGAAATTATGTATAAATACAACAACCAAAAGCATGGACTCCAAGAAGAAATAAAACCCATTATTCACGTTCCCCAATCATTATATCACTATGCACTTGAAGAACTACCCCCTCATGCTAGCCCTATGATGGTGAGAAAATAAAGAGAGAGGAAAATCCTATGAAAATTGTAGAGATGGTCTAGTGATTAAATCTACTACATCGCATCACCATGCCACAAACTTGGTCTTCATCCCTCTTTTGAATAGTGGAAAACCCTTTTATTTATAAATATAGATCCATCCTCAGGTTGTCCTTTTGAATAAAAAATATATCATTTAATTCATCTTGGATGCATATGGAGGTCTTTAGTTAGGTTAGATCCAGTGAAGATTCTAAAAATTTGGAAGAAAAATAACTAGTATTGACCAATTTCATAGCATAAAAATAGCTTTAATGCCATGAATTTTCATTATTCATGTTAACTCCCATTGAGATAGAAATATGAACTAAAGGGGGGGTAAATAGTTTATTCTAAAAATTTAAACAAATTATAATTATTATAGTAATAAATAGTGAAAATAGTACAGTGGAAATTAAAACAAAGAACACATGTTATTTTTATAGTAGTTCGGATCACCAAGATCCTACTCTACTATTCAATATTTTATACTCAATGAGAATACTGTTATTTAATCAAACATATAATTATAGTTTTGAAAAATATAATTAGTTAATAAACTGAAATAATAGTTAAAATATTTTTCATAGGATACATAGATAATAATAATAATAATAATACAGGTTAAGTTTTTTATTATGAAATGATCACAAATTTTACAACTTATGGAAGCATATATATTTTCCTAACAGATGATAAAAGATTACTAGTACCAATACCACTAAAACAGAGGATCTTCTACCACTACTATTCATGCTACCATTGATATTCATGCTACCATTAGAATAAATTGTCATGCTACCACTAGAAAACAAATATACACACTACCGTTAGTTATGTTTTATACCAATAGTTATGAGGTTCTAACACTAGTTTATCAAGTGTTACCACTAGTTATGAAATTATACCATTATAAAAATATGGGTTACTATCGCAAGTGTAATGTGTTGCTACTCTTAGTATTGGATGGATAGTGATACTATTATTAGTGTAAGGTAATAAAGCTAGAGGAATATAGGGGAAATCCATATTTTTCATATAGGTAAAAGGTGTATTAATTGTTCATAAGGGTAATAGGTATTTTAATGTGTTGTGTAAGGGTAGGATGAGTTTTTCAAATATTTAATAATGGTAAATACAAATATTCAAAAAGTTATTCTGAATGGATGCATAAAGGTATTCTAAATACATATGTAAAGGTATTTTGAATATATGAATGATGTTAAAGAATATTTTATATGGGTTATGTAAATTTAAGGGTAACTATGAGTAAGGGTAACATATTTCATGTGTAAGGGTAACTTGTCATGTTATATAAAGGTAAATCATTTTTTGTATAGGTTACGTAAAGGTAACATGAAAATTCAATATGTTGTAAAAGGGTAATATTAGAATCTATATAAAGGTATATGTAAAGATATATAACGGTAAAAAAAAGTTCATATGCATAGCATAAAGGTAATCAGAACCTCACATAAACATAAACCATATTTTTACCAAGTTTCAAAAGGATACCAAAAGTATTCTTTAAAGGAAAACTAAATTTCAAAACTATTGTGTAAGGGTAGTTTAGGTTTTCTAATACTTTCTTAAAGGTAAATTAATACTTCTGTAAGGGTAGAATGAGTTTTATAATACTTGCATAAGGGTAACTAATACTTTCATAAGGGTAATTGAATGCTTTTAATGCTTATATAAGGGTATAGTAGAACTTATTTAAAGGCAATAATAAGGTTCCAAAACTCACATAAGGGTAAATAATAGTTACATAAGGATAAAACATTGTTATTTAAGTGTAAAGAAAATAATTATAAATATTATAAAAACATGAAATCAAAAGTCAAATAATTTAATAATAATAAATAAATAATGATGAATAAAATCAATAATATTTAATTTTATCAATTTTTGACAATTAAATTATTTTCAATAAATATTTTTAAATGAATGTATTTTGAATTTAGAAAACTACAAAAATACAAAAAATACAAAATCTCAACACTTATATTCTCCCTCATTTTTTTAAATTGAAAAACCAAACATTTAACTTTAAAACATGAAAGTTTATCCCACTTTTTGAAATTTATTAACAATTAAAAATATTACTAAAAACAATATACCACTTAAATAATCAAAAAATAATAATTAAAATAGGGACTACACATTCTTATAATGTTAAAATAATATTTTAAAAAAATTAGCAAGTAAAGTATAACTCCCCCTAAATTTATACTTTTCTAATCACGGATATAAAAACATTAAAAAAATTGACATGCTCACATAAGCTAAATATCCATCAACACTAGTTCAAACATAGATTTCTCAAACCTCATATAATCTAATGGTTTAGTAATGATATCTAAAAGTTGATTTTATATTGGAAAATATTTTAGAATAGTAACCCTTTATTAATATAATCTTTTACAAAATGTAATCTTATATCAATATGTTTTGTCTTAGAATGCTATAATGGATTTTTAGATATTAAAATATAATATGTATTATCACATTATATAATAACTTTTTCTAAATAAACATCAAAATTATATTGAGTTTTTTTTATCCAAATAATTTGAGCACATAAATTTGCAACAACAATGTACTCAGCCTCATCCTTAGATAATGCAATTGAAAATTAATTTTTGAAACTTCATAATATTAATCATTTACTGAGTAAGTGACATATAACTGATGTGACTTTCTTATCATGTCTATTGGAAAGACTTATGTTGTTCCAACACATCTCATTTGTGTTTTGATGATTCAAAAAATTCCTATTTCTATTCTAATTAAGTTATCTTAAGTATTTTATATTCTATATTATTATAAAAAGTGAGTTATTTATTGTATGAGAATATAAAGTCATATATTATACTAGATTTTAGTTTTCATATTTATCTTACATGTAATATAATTATATTATATAGTAAAATTAGTATTTTATATGAAGATTTTAGTCTGTGAAAAAGCATTTTATCCTATAGATGAATAAATTTATCTTTATTTTTTTCTAAATTAGGAAGCTCATTTAGAATGAAGTCATAAGAAGTATTTTATATTATGAAAAATAAATTCTTAAAATGATTATCTTATGAGAATCAAAATAAGCTGCCTGTAAGAAATTATCCTATGAAGACGAATTATATTCTGATCATCAATTGAGTTTTCTAAAAAAATTATCTAACAGAAACAGTTAAATCATGTTACTCTGTGTAGTGTAAGATAAGAAGTATTTTATCTTATGAAATTGCTCATAAATTTATCTTACGAGAACAATGATATCCTATGTTTATCTTATGAAGTATAATATATTGTTTGGATCATCATGATTACATTTATAATGTTAGTATAATCTCTTGATATTTCATTTCATAATTTTAATCATATCAGAAAATAAGTTTTCTAAATAAGGAAATATCAATTTTGGATAAGTTTTTTCTTTCAAGAATTGAAATATCCAAAGAATAATATTTCTAACATCACTGCCACACATTCCTATTCCATATTTAGAAAGGAAGGACATGCCATTAAGAGCCTGTATCATCAAATTTTTAGTGGATTATTCATTTGACCATTGTTATTATCTAGTTCCCTAAAGAACAAAAATCAAAGAGTAGATATAAATAGGAAATTAAACCACTGCATGAAGATAGTGATACACATATACTTAAGAACACTCTGATAACTCAAAGAAAAAATGAATTTATATAGAAGGAATCACATATAATTATTTTGTGTTGTGTTACAAGTTTATCAATTTTATTTGAAGAACCTATAGATATTTGATTTTAAGATCATCATATTCTCTGGATGTGCCTTTATTTGTTATCATTTGCTGCTTCAAACTGTGTGATGTAACAATTATTTAAAAAAATCATCTCTATTTTATCTACACTCATTATAATTAACTGTGTTAAGATCATGGATTGGTCTTGTAAAGGTAGATCTTGGTTAGAATATCTTAGACCTTTGTAACAAATTATAGCTTCTTGCACTCAGCTGGAAGCCACAAAAAAGGGTTATTATAGTGAAAATCACCAAACTCATGAAGTAGAGTATTGGTGGAGTAGACTAGGGGATTTTTTCCTCAAACCACTATAATTTTAATTTTTTCCATATTTATTCTATAATATTTTATGTTTCTACTACCTACTATTGATATGAAAAATATTATATCCAACATACCTTGAAGAGGATGGTCTTATAGTTAATAAATTTTTTAGAACTCAATTCACCACCACCCCCCCTCTTGAGTTTTTAGTTAGACATTCTCTCATACAACAATGGCCACAGTCTCAAAAATAAAATTCATAATATGACAAAAAAATTAACAATTTTGATTATAGTAAAACAAATTAGTATTAATAGTTCATATAATATATCTCATTATTCTTTTAACTTCATTTAAATTACTTTATTTTAGATTAAACTAATATCTTTTACACATGAAAACTAAAAACAAAATATCAGTCCTTGATGTAGTCAAGATTATATTTTTTTAACCAAATATTTACCATATTTTATTTGATTTAGAAAATTTTCATCTTTTCCTTATAAAATTTGAATACCAAGAGAAACTTTTAATTCAAATATTAACTCATATCAAATTAATTTGATATTAATTTTAAAAAAATCACTACTAAGAATATCATTTTTAGATCCAAATACAATGTCATCAATATATAATTGTAAAATTAAAATATCATTAGAAAATTCCTTTATAAATAAATTCAGTTCAGTCATTCCTTTTTTAAAATGATTTTGTAATAAAAATATTGTTAGTATATTATAATAATCTCTTGGATATTTATTCAGGGAATAAACTTTAGATAGTTTTAGATTTATAAATTCATCATTTTCAAAATGAGATGGTCAATTAACATACAATTTTTTAGAAATAACAACATTTAAAAATTCATTTTTTACATCTATTTTGAAATAAATTAAAATTGTGATAACATAAAAAACCAATAAAATTATAATAGATTTTATTCAAGAAACCAGTGAAAATATATTCAAAATTAATACCTTATTCTTGTAAATAACGATAGAAAACTAGTCTATCCCTATTTCAAATTATATTACCATATTCATCCATTTTATTTTGAGAAATCCATTTGGTTCTAATGGACTATTTATCTTTAGAAAACCAAAAAAAACCAGAATTTATTTATGTCAAACTGATTAATTTCATCAGGAATATAATTTATCCAATTTTAATAATTTGATGCTTCTTTAACATTAATAGGCACAAAATCAGTATCAAAGGTATAATTATCACAAATATTCAAAACTGATTTTCAAGTTCTTATTTAAAATTTATCATTTCAAATTAAATTTTATAAAATAATTATATTTATTATTTTTTAATTCATAGGATCAAATTGAGAAGATATGTGCTCCCCCTCAAAAGATGTATTATCATTTTCGATTTTATCTTCATCAAAATAAAACTATTTAAATTTTTTAGCAGGATTGTCATAATATTCATTCTATTTTTCATTATTTTCAATGAATTTTACATGTAATTATTCCTCAATTAATATGGTTATCTTGTTATATATTAAATAATCTTTACTATTATTTTAATATCCTAGAAAAAATCCTTCATCACTTTCAGCATCATACTTTCCCAAATTATCTTTAGTATTTGAAATGTTAACTTTTCAACTATAATATTTAATGTGACCAATATTTGGTTTCTTTTATTTAAATATTTCATATGGAGTTTTATTTTACATGTGTTTAATGTGAAATCTATTTAAAATATAGTAAGTAGTATTAATTAATTCGATACAAAAAAATTAGTAAATTGAATTTTTTCTTCATAGTTCTTTCCATTTATTGAATAGTTTTAGTTTTCCTCTTTATAAAATCATTTTATTGTCATGTTCTAGGGAAATGAAAACTATCGATGTATCCATTATCTTCAAAAAAACTATCAAAAAATAAGTTAACAAATTCTCTTCCATTATAACTTCTAATTGAAATTATTAGATGACCTTTTTTATTTTGATTTTTTTTACAAAAATCAATAAGCTTGTTTAGAGTTTCACTTTTATGAGATAAAAATGAGTCCAAGTTAATCTACTAATACCATATACAATTAGAAAAACATATTTCTTACTTCCTAAACTTGAAATTATCATGGGTATAAAAAATCAAGATGAATCAGTACTAAACATCTTATTGTATTAATATTGTTAACAGATTTAAATGTCACTTTATGTTAGTCACCCTTTAGATAAGAATAAAAAAATACTTACTTTATTTATATTTTGGAAGTTCCAAAACCTATCCCTGTTTTTCCAACTTATAAAAATGTGGAATATGGACATGTCCCAACCTTATATGCCAAATAATATAGTTTGTTTATATATCATTTAAAAACTTTACATTTTATTGGTCAGTTTTAAAAAATATATAGAGTAGATATTTTATTTTCTATTTTCATAAAATAAAATAGTATTATCTTTATAAACAATAAATTTTTTATCTTCAAACTTTATACTCAATCCATCATCAAAAATATATGTGGTACTAATTAAATTTTTTTTAATCCCTCTACATACACTACTTTATAAATCATAATAGTTTTGAATATTCCTACTTCTCCAAAACCTTTGACCTTTAATTTATAGTTATTACTGAAATTAAAATCACCTTCATAAAAAGAATTAAAAGATAAAAAATTTATAAATTTAACTATTCATGTTCTTAGATCACCTGTTGTCCATATACCATGTATCTTTCAAACTCATTAAGTGGATTTCTAAAAAATATAGATTAAGTAGATAATTTTTTGGGTACCCAAGCTATTTTGGGTCTTACTAGATTAGTGATAAAACTTTTAGGGACCCGTACTAATTTAAAACATTTATTGTAGGGTATTCTGTAAGATTTATTCTCATAAAAAAATGGAATATCCTAATGAAAAAGTAAACATTAATGAACATTCTTTTGAATAATTCCATTTCAAATTGCATATATAGCATGTAACACTTAAGATATTACCTTTACTTATTTTAACAAAAGTAATTATGTACATCATAGGAATCTTATTATTATAAATAAATCCAGTTTTATCATTATTAAGTTTGTTCATAGCCATAATTTTATCAAAATTTTCTTTTCCTTGAACAAAAATAGGTAAGGTTTATTTTAATCTAGTAATTTAACTTTTAATATTTTCATTCTCTTTTTGAATAAATTTTTGGTCATCGTAGATTTTACCATTAGAAATTGATCTTGTATTTATTAATTTCTTAATTTCTTTTTTGTGATTCTTACATTACTTTTAAATTTTTGTGATATAATCACAAACTAACTTAAATCCCATATCTAGATCTTAATCGGTTTTTAAAAAGAATAATTTCTTTATTTCTTTCTCATCTTTAATATTTATCAGTTTAGAATCTAAAACCCTATTCTCTTCTATATTTATTAAAGAAGAAACTTTCAATTTTTCATTTTCTTCTTTAATATTATTATTTTCACTTTTAAAATCTCTATATATTTCATCTATTCTCAAATTATCTTTTTGAAACTTTTTATTTTTTTCAGTTAATTATTTAACTTCAGTTTCAATATCAAACTCATAACCCAGACTAGAATCAGAATTAATGCTTACCTCATTCATAGTTGTTTACATCAATAATATATTGGAAAATTATTTTCCACAATCATAATCATCACTACTCAAGTCTAACTCCTCAGTGTAACTTCATCCAAAATAATATTCATGTTTTAACTCCTTATTATATTGATTATCCTTCCTTTCTCATTTCAATTTTTTACAGTCTAATTTGATATGTCCTTTTTTCCTACACTTATAGAATATTAATTTTAAAACATTATATTTACTACTATTACCTTTCTTTCATCCCTTTATAGAATCCTTTTGATGATCTATTTTGGGATTCCACTTTAAACCTCTCTTTATTTTTATGTACTTTTAAAATCCTTTAGTAAAATTTACTATTTCATATTTGTTGCATTGATGCAACACAAAATACAAGGAATTTTGATAAACATTTATATTATATTTGAATTCTATATTATTCATTTTTTTCATGTTATTCACTATTATTGTTCTTTAAATCCATCTCATATTGACGAAGTGATCATATTAGTTCATTCATTGAATACTCATTGAGATCCTTACTTTCTTCAATCACAACCTCCTTTTAGTACCATTATTTATGTAGGGATCAAGTATTATTTTGACAATAACATCATTATTCATGGTTTCCCTTGGTGCAACCATTCTATTTACAATTTTAGTGAATCTTTTTTACGTCTTGGTGATGATCTCTTGATCATTCATTCATAATTTTTGAAACTCAACCTTATGAATGCCTAACATGGTTCTCTGCAACTTATTAGTTCCTTGATGAGGGAATTTAAAGTCCCCAAAATGCTAACTATAGTTTTACATGATGAAATATGGGTATATATATTTCTAATTAAAGAAAAATATAGTTAATTCATAACTTTTTAATTTAGAACACATTTTTTAGCATCATTTCTAGCTAGGGTTTCTAAATCCACCTTATGTGTAACATCCCCAACCTGGAAGACACTAAACTGATGCCCCAAGTTGGGTCGCCACAAGACCTCAAGCATGCCTCCTCATACGCTAGAGGTTCCCAACTAGAAGCGGGGTTCTAATGAGTAACATGGGGAGACTATACCCTCTTTAATAGAGTAATCTACAATAGTTAAGAATATAAATAGTGGAAACAATATGTAATAACCAATAAACATTCATAACTAAGAATCTCCCAAAACTGGGTACAAATCAAAAATCAATAATAACCATGTAATGTCATGATAATAGTGTCAAGAGTGAAGGAAACTAAAAATAAAGACAAACAGATGAATCCCCAAAATGGTTCAGACTCCAAGTCTGGATCCTCATCCACACGCATCCCTAGCCTAACTGAACTACCTAATACCGGGTCTTTTCCCTTATCCGAACAAGCAACAATGAATTCTTCTCAGGTACCCAACGATAGCCCAAGTAGGGTGTGAGTAAAACTCAATAGGCCACCACTGATGGTGTCTACAAAATATCCAGTATAAACATATAGTTCATTAAAATAATAAATAAATGACAATTAAACAGATGAAAATCGGGTTCCATTAGTTAAATGCATTTATATTAACCCTTTTATACCATTATTACCATTTTCATTACTTATAAAATCTTCATTACTAAATCCATATTCATCATGTGTTCTATGGGTTAGGGATTTACATCATCTACACAAGGGTCTAAGGTAACCAATAACTATACATAGAGGAAATAAATCAAGTCCCTATCTCACTAGGGGTAACACATCACAACAAATAAATTTCACTCACCTTGAAGCCTTGCTCTGGGAGGTCTCATTGAATTCAACCATTAGGGGATTAGATCCTTCATCCCCTTCCCTAACCCGTGTATTTTGGGGTGGAGTTTAGAGTCTCGGTCTAACTCATATCGTGGGCATAGAACCTTAAGTCAATACCACACACTACCAAGCCATGTTCACATTCTTATTTATACATTCACCAAAATCATACCATATCACAATCAAATAAAACCAATAAAATATAAAACATAATCCATAACAATCAATATGAGAATTAATATTATTCCATAACCCATCAACAAATTTTCCATCTACATTACATAGCCATTTATCCCAATTCCCATTTCTTATGAATAAACTCATTAAGTATATTAAATAATTCTCATTCATTCTCACCTTTATCATACTCATCATTTCCCACACGTTAACCCATTCAACCCATTCCTCATTTCACAAGTAATAACCCCCTTATGCATTTCATTTACATTTCATAAGCCATTTGGCATATTCACATTAATCCAATTAACCCATTTATCATATTTAACCATATCTATCCATTATCCATTTAACACTTCCATCAAATCATGATCCTTAACCCCTTTACCCATTTCCATAAATTTTCTTAACCCAACTATCCCATGTATCATTCATAAGCCTTATACCATCAACCAATTCCATTTTCCTACTTCATAGTTCATATAACCCATTAGCATTTAGCCAAATGGACCCTTATTCCATTATAAAATCCTAGAAATATTTATAAATATTCCTCTTTCAACTCAAGTTAACATATCAACATGTTCATCATGGAGCTACGTTATCACATGTCAACTCTACACTTAACCTTACCAATTTCTAGGTTCGGGAATGTCAACGCACCCCATGGGTGGCACTAAATCAGTCAAATCATCCTCTATAAATCCCATAGGGATCATGAGGGGATAAATTCACCATTTATGCACCAATTTTACCAAATCTCACTAAATGCATCAAACATAGAACAATAGATAACCAATAACGAAACCAAACATGCACAAATCAACTCAACGACTATGAGATATAACTTGTAGACCACCTACTTCAAATCCATTAATGAATGTACTCTTAATAATTTTCTTATAATTAAAGAACCCATTGAATTATTAACCTAGAATACACCATAGAAAGAGTTTTTTAGAGCTTAAAAGAAGATATCCTAAGATACAAGCCCTAATATGGAAAAGAGAAGCCAGAGGGAGACTAGACTTACTCAGAGCTTTGATCCACAACCAATGACGCTCCAAACGGCCAAGAATCAAAGGATAACCACCGTTGGGAAGATTTGGGAGCTTGATATTTTAAATAGGGTTGAGAGGGGAAGAATATGAGGAAATATTGGGTAGAATTTAAAAATAAAGAGATGGAAAAACTGTAATTTTTTCAACTTTTAATGGGGCGCATGATTTTCCAAACCATGTGCAAGCCATTGTCCAAGAGGAGTGAGGTCACACGGTTACCTAGGGAGCTCCACATGGTTTTAAAAATTGTGTACCAACTAATAATAATGACATATTCTAAGGTTGTGCAGTTTTCCTGGGAAGGACACACAGTTTACTTAAGCATGCACAAACTGTGTACCTTGCACAGGTTGGCCCGATTTTCTTTCTTTCCATGTACTGAACCCCCGAAACACCCCTGAGGCCCCTCATACACCTAATGAACATTTAATTAATGAAAATTAATGGATTCAAACCAAAATTTATACAAGGACATACCTCCATGGATCTAGGATCTTACAACTTCCCCGCATTACAACGACTCATCCTTGAGCCGCTCTTCCCGTACATCACTGAGCTTCCAAGGTAAAAAATATCGGGTCACTACGCCAAAAAATCTAAGTCCCTATCCCAAGATTCTTCCTGAACATTAAAATGCTTCCATAAAACTAGAACCAATAGCATTGTCTTTCCCCAAAATACTTTCTTGTTGTGATCCACAATATGAACCAGATGCTTCTCAAATGACACATCTGCCTCAAGCTAAACATCCTTAATGTCAATCACCTAAGATCAATCAGGGTGATACTATCAAATCTGCAACACACGAAAAATATCATTCATACCAATATACCACTTTGGAAGATCCAATCAGTATGCCACTAGTCTGATCCTCTCTAGAATCTTGATTGGACCCATGTTCCTGGGTGTTAACTTACCATATTTCTGAATCCAATAGAGACCCAACCTCAGCGACATCTAAAGGAACACATGATCAGCCACCAAAAACTCAAGAGTTCTATGATGATTATTCATACGAATTATACCTACTTTAATCCATTTCCATCTGCTTCTGGATCAATTGAACCTTCTTCAACATCTCCTACACGAGACTTTCTCCCAAAAACTCTGATTCTCCAGTTTTTATCCAACATAATAGAGATCTACATGGTCTAACATAAACTGCCTCAAACGGTTCCACATTAATTGTATCATGGTAACTATTAATGTATGAAAATCAACAAGGGACAAATTATTTCCCCAAAAACCATCAAAATCCAGGACACAAGCCCTCATCATGTCCTCTTATACCGGAATGTACACTCTGACTTCCCATCCATCTGCAAGTGGAAATCCATACTCAAGAACACCTAGTTAACAAGAGACTTATAAAATCTATACCATAAATTAAATGTGAAATTTGGATCACAATCTGAAACTATATCCCATAGTACCCTGTGAAACCTCCCTACCACTCGAACATACAATTCTCCCAACCGATCCATAGTGAAATTCTCTCAAATTAGCAAGAAATGTTCCACCTTATTCAACCAATTAACAAATACCCAGATTGCATCATTCTTCTAAGGAATCCTTAGGAGACATACCATGAAGTATGTTGTCACATCATCCCATTTCCATTCTATAATTGTCAATGGTTACAACAAACCACCTGGGCACTAATGCTTATCCTTCACCTACAGACAGGTAAAGCATCACACCACAAATCCCACAACCTCTTTCTTTATTCATGGCCACCAATACTACCTACAAAGATCATGATACATCTCGGTCAAACCAATATGCACATCCCATTTCGATACATGAAACTCATGTATCAAATATTCTCAAAGACATGTTGGCACAACAACATGGCCATGAACAAAAACAATCCCATAATCTTTAATGGGGAAACTAAAAGTTGACTCCCCACCTTTAATATGTTCCCTCATAACCACATATTTTGGGTCCTCGTGTTTTCCCTCCTTAATCCGGCTAATAATCATGGACTGAGCTGCCAAGGAAACAAGGGTCATCTACCCTTGGCCATCCTGCATCTCAAGATGCATTTCATAAAACAACGTCATCATCTTCTACTCAGGGTTAGACTTATGAACTTATAAAATTTGAGTTTTCCAACTCAAAGCATCTACAACACTATTTCCCTTTTCTGGAGTGTAAACCAACTCAAAATAAAAGGATTTCATGTACTCAACCCATATCTACTTCTAAAGATTCAAATCATGTTGAGAGAAGATGAACTTAATACTTTTATGATTCGTATACACTATAAACTACTCTTCCAACAAGTAATGCTACAAACATTTTAAGGCATGAACCATTGCATCCAATTCAGTATCATGTGCAAGATACTTTCTTTCATGAGGCCTTAACTTCCATGAACCATAAGCAATAACCCAATCATCTTGCATCAATACTGCACCCAACCTAACACCAGATGCATCACAAAATAATTTATACTTTATACCGGGACCTGGTAAGATTAGTATTGGTGTGGTAGTCAACCACTTCTTTAACTCTTGGAAGGAATTATCTCAGGATTATGACCTTCAAACCTGATGCCTTTCTTGGTCAATCCTGAAAGTGGTGCCTCTAACTAGGAAAATTATTTGATAAACCTTCGATAGTATCCCACTAAACCTAGAAAACTTTGAATATTAAAAACATTATTGGGATACTACCAATAGAAAAATGCCTACACTTTCTATAGGTCCAATAACATGTCTTCCTCATAGATAATGTGACCTAAGAAATGCAACCTATCGATCTAGAAATGAAATTTGGATAGCTTGGAGTATATACTATGCTATCTTAGTGTACTCAAGATGATGTCAAGATATTTGGAATGATTTTAATGAGTCTTCAATTACACAAAGATGTCATGCACAAAGACAAATAAAAATGGATCTACGTAAGGGTGAAATATTTGATTCATTAGATCCATGAACATTATCGGTGCATTGTCAACCCAAAAAACATCACCAAAAACTCATGAAACCTGTACCTACTCTTAAAATCAGTCCATGATGCATCAGAAGGTATCAAACTCATCTAATGATACCCTAACCTCAAATCAATCTTGGAGAATAGTGTCTCACTTATCAGCTGGTCAAAAAGATCATTGATTCATGGAAGAGGGTCTTAGTTCTTAACTATCAACTGATTCAAATTCCTATAATTGACACATAGCCTCAATGATCTATTATACTTCTATGAAAAAACACTAGAGATCCCCATGGAGATGTACTCGTATAGATGACCCCTTTCTTCTCCAACTCCTCCAACTGAGCCTTAAGCTCCTTGAGTTGTACTGAAACTATTCTATATGGAAGTATGGAAACTGGTTCTTCCCTTGGTAAAAACTTAACATTAATCTCAGGTGTTAGCCCTGATAATTCCTCCAAAAACACATCTTGAAATTGATCCACAATAGGAGGAAAGACTAGTTTCTCTATTCCTCCATCATCAAGTGAAATACATGCCACATGGGTTGTGAGTTATCCTAGATGCTAGAAAACTGGACCTACACAGCCTTCTTGAACATCCCACTCACCATAATGGACATAAGTGTATTCCTAAAGAGAAATAAACATTACTCAATGATGGTAATAGTCAATATGGGCCTAGTAAAATGCCATCCAGTCTATGCTCAAAATCAGGTCAAAAACTGACATCTCGGGGATGAAAAAGTCCCACTAAAAATGGTACCCACCAACCTCTAGATCACAACCCTTACATTTTCTGATATCCTAATATCACACCCCTAATGGAGTATCAATCAACATAAACCCACATGCATGTTATAATACTGGTCCAATACAACTAAAAACTATGTAGATATAAAATAATGTGTGGTGATTGTGTCAAATAAATCACTAAAAAGCATGGAATCTATAAGGATCGTACCTAAAATAGTCAATCGTACGGCCTATCCACCTCTAGGTGTAGACTGATTTGTGTGAATATGAATTGACCCTATGCCCTGGGCTCTATCCTGAGTCCTTGCTACTGCACTACTCTGCTGATATAGATTCTATTTCCCCTGAGTACCATGTCCACCACCCCGACAGGTACAACAAGTCGAGCTTTAACTACATGTCTGATATGTGGTAACGGGCCCCCTTCCTACACTCAAAATCAGCCATGATCCCCCATCTGCACCCAACTTTCAATGATTCCTACAAAACCTCTGCACATGTCCCATCCTATCACACGACCAACACTCAGTTGGTGGTTGGGTACACTGACCCTCTGTGTGCGTCGGCCTGCCACACTGATAGAAAAATACTTGGTCACCACCTTGAGTGGCTGAACCTATCTTCTGACTACTCTACACACTTCCAGCCTAATGGAAACTCCCAAAACAATGCTTCCTACCATCAGAAGCCTCACCAATCATTCTCCTAACTAGAACCAAAAGTCCAATACCTGAAGCCCCCTTTAACTTCCTTTCTAAGATAAGGGTCTGATCCACCACCTCTTTTGATCTCTTCAAATAGAAGATGTTCACCTGGGATCTGATCTCATGTATAATCCCATTCTAGAAACATTTTTCCCTACCTTCCTTGTCCCCTACCAACACTAGAACGAAGAACCCTAAGTTGGTGAAATGGCTAGCATAATCCATTATCAACACAAACCCTTGGTTTGAACTCACAAACTCTATATCCTTCTCATGCATCAAGGTTTCTTGATATAAGTGTTCTAGAAACTTCTCATGGAAGTATTTCCATATTATTCCTTTGTCCTGCTCATCCTGAATCATGATGTCCCGCCAATTATTTGCCTAAAATCACAACATATAGGTGGAAAATTTGACTCGCTTCTCATAAGGGGTCTCTAAATTATCAAAAATCATCTTGATGGACTCTATCCAAAACCCGGTTGCCTCTGGCCCACCCTCTCCAGTAAATGTCAAGGGGTGCTACAACTGAAACTCTCTAGTCATCTCGAACATACTCAGTACAACCCACCCTGGGTCCCATTCCATCATATTCATAAAGCAGGAAAAGATCTCGTGAAACTGCTTTTCTCTATTACCTGGAATCACTAGGTCTTCTTACTCAACTTCTAGGGGAGAATTATTGGAAGCATCCTCTTTCCATCCTATCAGAACACATCTTCGTGGTGGTTTCATTTTCCTATAATTTCAAACCTGATATTTATAACACATAACACAAATATTCCACAATATACACATAATAAGACTCTTCACTAGTCGTAACAAACCATTCACATACACTGTCCCAGTGGATATCGACACACTTGAGAACCGCCCTCTACCATACCTACTACAGGTCATGGTCAACATGGGTAAACTAATTTACATAGCCACAATATTTCACTAGACACCTTTTTAAAATTATTTTCACACTCACAGTGAAAATCATTCCTCTTAGGCACATTTTCATTTTCACATCTTGTTACAACCCACATTTTAACTCATTTACACCTTTCTTTAAGGACAAATCTGTAACCATTATCTAACATTCCTCACATTTTACCCATTTTCATCATTCTTATTAGACACCATTTTCTTTAAATTTATCACGAAAGTAAAATTCATTCCATCTTTCATATCCCTCACACTCATCTCATGTGTGCCTATCATGATGCATGCCACCTGTATTCCTAGGTGCCTAAAATGATGCATGAATGAACAACCTCATTTCATTTAGTCCATGAGTAAAATATCACTAAATAGTCACATCACACAACAAGTGCATCACCCAATGGTGAGATATCATTCAACTATAACAACACATAATAAGGACAACAATTCCCACCTCAGAAACGTGGGTTTTCCCTCATACATGGGTTAGATACTCCTAAGAATGAGATCATTTCCAAGACCTGACACATCATATTCTCCAATTTACCATCCTAAACAATAAGACTACAAAAAATATCCACTGTGATACCACTTTTTAACATCCCTGACCTGAAATCCATTAAACCATTTCCCCAAGACGGGTTGCCACATGACCTCAAGAGTGCCTCCCCATATGCCAGAGATTGCCGACTAGTAGTGAGGGTCTAATGAGTCACATGGGGAGAATATATCCTTTTTACAATAATAAACCACAGTAGTTAAGAATATATATAGAATAAATAACATGTAATAACCAATAAACATGTGTAACTAAGCATCTCCCAAAACTAGGTAGAAACCAAAAATAAAAAATAACCATGTGATGTCATTATAATAGTGCCAAGAGTGAAGAAAACCAAAAAAAAGACAAATAGTTCAATCCCCAAAATGGTCTCCATGTTTGGAACCTCATCTGTGAATATCCCAAGCCCAACTCAACTCCCTAACACTAAGCCTTTTCCCTTATTTGAACCTACAGCAATGAATTCTTCTCGAGTACCCAACGGTGGCCTGAGTAGGGTGTGAGTACAACTCAGTATCCCCCCACTAACAGTGTCTACAAAATATACAATATAAATAGATAGTTCATTAAAATAATAAATAAAATACAAGTAAACAAATTAGGGGTGTCCAAACCCGACCCGACTCGACTAGGTTGGGTTGGGTTGGGTTGGGTCGAGTTAAAAAAAACTATATGCCCAGGTTGGGTTACTTTAGGTTGACCTATGGTCGGGTTGGGTTGGGTCATAGTTTGTGGAAAAAATCACCCAACCCAACCCAAGTGACCCGATGAACCCCTACTACGCTAATCTTCCCTCTCACACACTCCACCCATCTCGTCTCTCAATTAAACCAAGGCTCTTGCCCTCACCTTATCGACGCATGTCTTCCTCCTACAATGCCTCCACCACACCTCACCTAAATCTACCCCTCCACTCCACCTACACCACCGCCTCCGTCTCCACCATGATTGTGACCCTATATTTGCTGAAGACAGCATAAAAATCCTAGTAAAACTTAGAATACTGAAGGAAACACTGACAGTCATCAGGGGGAGAGGATGCCTAGTACCCTCCATTGAAGAACCCATATACCAGGGCATGACACTCCATCGAACTAGGACCTAATTTTTAGTTGAATCTTTGGACCGTATCTCCCCCCCCCCATAAGCTTCTTGAAGCTCGCTGTTGAAGAAATTTCCCACCATAGATAAAGATTTCATGCCATTGTACCACCACCAGAGGATAAGACAAGACCCATAACTAAAATAAAGATCTTACATCGTCGAAAATCCCTATAACATTGAACTGTGCTGGTGATGGATTACTGAAGCATTATGGAGGGAGAGAAAATCTTCCCCACCCCACTTAACCCTATATTGAAAAACTTAGCCTTCACCTTCAATATCATCGATAGGGAGGGGGTGTTCCTTGGTGTGGTGAGGATGATAAACCAGAGTAGAGGAGAGAGATATTGCATATGATATAGGAAGCGGAGAGGAATATTTTTTTCCCAATAACCTGATTGACCCAACCCAACCTGACCCTATCTCACAAGGGTTGGGTCGGGTCGGGTCTGAACTAAAACCAATTTGTGACCCGACCCAACTCAACCCGACCTATTTTTCTTGGTTTGGGTCCAAAAATGCCTCCAACCCAACCTGACTCAACTAAGAACACCCCTAAAATAAAATAAATTTCAGGTTCCATTAGTTAACTATATTTACTTTAACTGTTTTCTATCACTATTACCATTTTTATTACTTATAAAATCTTCATTACTAAATCCATATTCATCACGTGTCCCATGGGTGCATTTACAACATATACACAAGGGTATAAGGAAACCAATCACTATGAATAGGGGAAATAAATCAAGTCCTTATCTCACTAGGGGTAACACATCACAACAAATACATTTAAATCACCTCAAAGCCTCGATCTAGGTGGTCTCATTGAATTCATCTGTTAAGGGAATAGATCCTCCATCTTCTTTCCTAACCCATACATTTTGGGGTGGAGTTTAGAGCCACGGTCTAGCTCGGCCCATGGGCGTAAAACCTAAAGTCAATACCCCACACTACCAAGACATGTGCACATGATTATTTATCCATTCACCACACTCATACTATATCACAACCAAACACAACCAATACAATAGAAAACATAATCCATAACAATCTACATGGGAATTAATATTATGCCATAACCCATTAACACATTTTCTATATACATTACATAGTCGTTTAGCCCAATTCCCATTTCTTATGCATAAAATCATTAAGAATATTAAATAATTACAATTCATTCTCCCCTTTTATCCTACTCATTAATTTCCCACATTTTAACCCATTCAACCCATTCCTCATTTCACAAGTAATAACCCCCTTATGCATTTTGTGAACATTTTATAAGCCATTTGGCACGTTCACATAAATCCAATTAACCCATTTAGCATATTTGACAATCTATATCTATTATAAATTTTACACTTCCATAAAATCATAATCCTTAACCCCTTTATCCATTCACATAACATTTCTTTACCCAGCTAGCTCATGTATCAGTCATATGCCTTAGATTATCAACCAATTCCCCTTTCCTACTTCATAACTCATATAACCCATAAGCATTTATCCAAACGACCCCTTATTCCATTATCCAAGCCTAGTAAAATCTATAAATATTCCTCTTTAAACTCAAGTTAACATATCAACATGTTCATCATGTCTATACATTATCACACGTCAACTCTACACTTAACCTTACCAACTTCTAGGTTCGGGGATGTCAGCGCACCCCATGAGTGGCCCTAAATCAGTCAAATCATCCTCCATGCATCCCAAAGGGTTCATGAGGGGTTTAATTCACCATTTAGATACCCATTTTACCGAATATCACTAAAGGAATCAAATGCACAACAATAGATAACCAACAATGAAACCAAACATGCACAGATCAACTCAACAACTATGGGATATAACTTATAGACCACCTACCTCGAATTTTTTTATGAACAAACTCTTAATTATTGTCTTATATTCAGGTTAAATCACACCTTGAATACTTGACCAAGAATTCACTAGAGAAATGTGGTTTTAGGGCTTCAGAAGAAGAAAACCCAAGATACAATCCCTAATCTAGAAAATAGAAGTAAGAGGGAGATTAAACTGACTCGGAGTTTCAATCCACAACCAAAGGTGATCCAAACCACCAAGAATCAAAGGAGAACCACCCTTGGGAAGATTTTGGAGCTTGAGTTTATAACTAGGGTATATAGGGGAATAATGGGAGGAAAAGTGGGTGGAACGTAAAAATCATAATATGGGAAAACTGTAATTTTCCATCTTTTAATGGGGCACAAAATTTGTCCACACGGTTTTCCAAACCATGAGTAAATCATATGCAAGACACTATATAAGGGGAGTGAGGTCGCATGATTACTTGGGGATCTCCACATGGTTTGACTAATCGTGCACCAACTGTGCATAATGACACTGTCTAAGGTTGTACATTTTTCCTAGGAAGGCTGCATAGTTTACTTAATCTTGAAAAAAGTGTGCGCCTTGCACAGGTTGGCCCATTTTTTATTATTTTCATGTCTTGAACCCTCGGAACACCCCCACGGCCCCTCATACACCTGGTGAACATTTAATTATTGAAAACTAAGGGATTCAAACCAAAATTAAAACAAATACATTCCTCTATGGATCTGAGATCTTACATTAGGTAATATACCAGGTTTTAACATGATAACCCAAAACTCAAGACCTATATTTTATCGAAATACCTTCAACTAATTCTTCCAATATACATAATCACTTTCATTGAAATGAGGTGTTCTAATGGGATTTAATAACTCAAATTACTGACTTTCCATAGAAAAGCATGGAATCTTTTCTTCAAATGTTAGGTCAAGGATAATGGTTAGTAAAAAAGATAATTAAAATAGTAATCACTAAAAAAACTACTTAAAAGGAACTATGATCTAATATAAATTTTTGGTACTAGGAAAAAAATTATAGAGTTAAACTATCCTTAAGGAAGGTCCAAATTCTGATACCAATTGTTAAGTCCCAGTGAGATGGAAAGATGGACTAGAGGGTAGGTTAATATTTCTTTTTAAATGTTTAAAAAAATTATAATCATCAGATTAATAAAAAGTGAAAATAGTGAAACATAAAATAAAATAAATAATGAAAAATATTTTTATAGTAGTATGGATCACCAAGATCGTACTATACTCTACAATATTATCTACTCAGTAAAAATAATGGTATTAAATAAGAGACTCACTTTTGACGGGGAGTGATAACCTAGTTACTAACCTACCATTTTCACACCTATTAGTATAACACAATTGAAGATGTACCTTTTTCTCACTAGGTGGTATAACCCAAACTGACTATTATAGGATTCACAACTCACATGACTTTTTACAAGAGTCACCACCCACCTGAATATTTTTAGGAGTCACAAACCAACCTTCCTTTTGAATAGGAGGAATAACCAAGAAGAAAAAATTTATATGGGAAAATATTAACTAACTCTAGAGTCAAAAACATAATAAAGAATAAATTAAAAAAATCCAACACAAATTAAGAACAATAGTTAAGAAGATGATGATGAATGTTGATACAGCTCAAGAACTTCAATCACATTGGTAGTAGATGATCAAATAATAGATTCCTTTGTGATCACACTAATGAAACAGTAGTCAAAGAAGTAATTAAACACTTTACAATTCTCATATCAATGTTTTATTTTTTCTATATATCACTTTATAGGTTGAATAAGTTTGTTGAGTTTATTTTAATCATATTCCCTCTTGATCACATTCTAACAACTAATCTCGCATCATTAACTCCAAGATATTCTTGAGCGTGATGATGCATCTGAATAACCAATCATAGTATGCCATAGGTTAGAAAGTAATAATACATAGAATAATATCATTTAATTATATTGTGAATTATTTCACTCATAATAAAATAATTCACATGTTATTTTATTTTTGTATGAAATAACTTTTAAACACTTCAAATATGATCATTAACATTAATATGTATTTTAAAATTTATAAAGTAATTTGGAATATATTTAATAATATTTAATTTTATTAAAAAATTAAAACACTATGGAAAAAAATCATTATAAAACAAATATTTCATTTGGGTTTGTATAAATAATTTATTCACAAATTATTTAATCAAAAATCTAATTATATTTTAGAAAAATATAATCAGTCTATAAATTGAAATAACAATTAAAATATTTTTTCATAGTATGTAGCAATAATAATACTAATACTTATTGTGGTTTATACTACCCAATAGTCACACATTTTATAACTGATAGATACAGATATATTTTCTTAACTGGTTTCAGCAGATGCTCACTACTACAACTATTGAAACAGAGGATCCACTACCACTAATGTTCATGCTACCATTTATATACATACTACAATTAGAAGGAAAAAAATAATGCAAATTATAGAACAAATATTGAATCTACCATTAATTATGTTTTCTATCACTGTTTATGAGGTAATAATACTAGTTTATGAGGTTCTACCTCTAGTTATGAAAATATTACATTAGAAAAAGATGGGTTGTTGTTTCTAGTGAAAGGTGCTTCTACTTCTAGTGTTAGATAGAGAGTGATTCTACCACAAGTTTGAGGTAATAAATTTTGAGTAATATAAGGAGAATAAATATCTTTCATAAGGGTAAAAGTTTTATTCCTTGTGATTAAGGGTAATATTTATTTTGTATGTATTGTGTAAGGGTAGGATGAGTTTTTCATATATTTCATAAAGGTAAATGAAAAACTATGTAATTATTTTCTAAAAGGTTACATAAAGGTATTCGGAATACATGTGTTAAGTTATTATGAATATATGTGTAACATAAAGGTAAGGGTAACTATAAAGTTTCATATATGTGTAATGGTAAAGCATGTTTTATATAGGTTACATAAATGTAATGGTAACTATGTGTAAGGGTGATATATTTCATGTGTAAGGGTAACATGTAAGGTTACATAAAGGTAAATAATGTTTTGTATAAGTTGTGTAAAGTTAAAATGAAAATTAAATATACTACATAAGGGTAATATCATAAGTTTCATAAAGGTATATTCAACTATTTATAATGGTAAAACCCAATTCATATGCATTGTATAAGGGTATTCAGAACGTCATGTAAAGGTAACCCACGTTTCTAATAAGTTGTATAAGGGCACCACCAGTATTTTGTAAAATTAAACTAAATTTTATAAGCACTATATAAGGGTATAATATATTTCATAAGCACTATATAAGGGTATTTTAGATTTTCTAATACTTTCATGGAGGTAAAATAATATTTTCATATGGGTAGAATGAGTTTTACAATACTTTCTTAAGGGTAATTTATTCTTACGTTGGGGTAACCTGATGCTTTTTAAGGACTATATAAGGGTAAAGTGGAACTTACATAAAGGTAAAACTAGTGGAAATGCAGGTTTTCCCAATGATTTTATACCAACGGTTTGAAAAAACGTTGGTATACTGAAAAAAGAAAAACCTTTTCCCAGCGGTTTGAAGAAACCGTTGGCATTGTGTATTTAGAATGAAGATTTCCCAAAAGTTTACTCAAACCATGGGGAAATATTTAATTTATATAATCTATACCAATTATTTTTTAAAACCATTGGTAAAGAATAGATTTCCCAACGGTTTTTAAAAATCTTTGGGAAAGGTTTCCCCCAAATACACAGCATCCCAGCTCCCCCATCCATACGATTGCAGGACCTAATCTGAAGCTCTCCCAAAGCTCTATCTTTACCCTAGGCTACAAAACACCTTCCACCCAATAGATCCATATTCAATCAAGAAATTTTCCATCTCTACACTTAAAATTAGTAATTTCTACGTTAGTTTTAATGTTCTTCATCTATTTCTTTTTTTTTATGTTTTGATTTGGCCTAAACTAGAGTTTGGTGCGGTCTGTGGCATGGTATACCAAACACTTTGATTTGTTTTCTACTTTTTTTATACACATAAAGTTTCATGATTGTGTGAATCAATTTTATTTGAAGTCTTCATAGCCACTCCTTCTGTGTAGATTTTGTGAACCATATGAACTAATTGGTGCTGGTGATATGTATCCCCACTCAAAGATGGTAAAGGGTAATGGATATAAGTATGGTCAATGTGAAGGTATTGGGGACGGTTGGGGTAGTGGTGTAGGTGGTTTTTCATTTTTTTAGTGGGGTGATATGGTAGTTTCTATAGACATTAGTTTAGTTGAAAATTGGATTTAGATTTTGTATTTATAGTTTTTGTTCAAGGAATAATGGGAAGGGTAGTGATATTGAGGATGAATTGGGTGTTGGTTGGGTGATGGATTGGAATTGTGATATTGGTTGGATTGGTTATAGGTAATTTTCAAGGTATTATATGGGTATTGACTCCCTTAAACACCCCCCCCCCCTTGGACACCCCCTAGACCCCCCCCCCCCCATTAGACACCCCCCCAGACACCCCCACCCTCTTGGACAACCGCCCCCCTAGACACCCCTCACCCCCCATGGATAGCCCCCCTCCCCCCACCCCCTGGATACCCCCACCCCCTGAACACCACCCACCCCAACCCCCTGGACACCCCCCCCCCCCCCCCCCCCGCCCACCCCTGGACACCCCCACCCCATCTGGACACCCCCCATTGGACAACCCCCCCCCACACACACACACACCCTTCACATCTCCACCCCCTTGGACAGCCCACCCCCTAGACACCCCCACCACCTTGGACACCCCCCCCCCACCCCCTGGACACCCCTCACGTCCCATGGACATCCCCCCTGGATAGCCCCCCACCCTCTGGACACCCCCCACCCCCCAGGACACCCCCCACCACCTGGACACCCCCACCCCCTGGACACACACCCCCACCCCCTGGACACCCTCCACCCCCTTGGACAACCCCCCCCACACACACACACACACCACCACCACCACCCCCACCCCCATCCCCACCCCCTTGGACACCCCCCCCCCCCCGAACACCACCCCACCTCCTGGACACCACCCCACCTCCTAAGTGCTTGGACCATTTTTTGAATTAGAATTAACCATGTAGGTGATTTCCCCTTTCCCCAATGACATTTCCTAAGTGACCCATAGAGCCTTATAAATTGAATTTTTCATGTTTTGATAAATTTAATGGGTTTTTTTGAATGAAATGGATAATGAATGATGGTTTTTATTTTTTTAACTAATAAAATGGTTTTAAATAAAATTACCCTAAGAGGGGTTGTAGGGGGTAGGGGTTGTCCAGGTGGGAGTTGTCCAGGTGGGGTGGGTTTTCTAGGTGGTAGGGGGATTCATGGGAGAGGGGGGGCTACAGGGGTGTGGGGGAGGGGTTGTGGGTTGTACAAGGATGGGTTTGGGCAGTCAAGGGAGGGTTAGAGTGGGTTTTCCAAGTGGGGGAGGGGGTGTGGGTTGTCCAGGGGGTGGGGTGGGTTGTCTAGGTGGGGGAGGGGTGTGGGTTGTCCAGGGAGTGGGGTGGGCTGACCAGGTGGGGGAGGGGTGTGGGTTATCTAGGGGGGAGGGTGGGCTATCCAGGTGGGGGGGGGGGTGTCAAGGTGGGGGTGTTGGAGTGGTGGGATGTCCAGGTGGGGGAGTTTTCCAAGTGGGGTGGGGTGGGCTATCTAGGTGGGGTGGGGGGTGTCCAAGTGGGGGTTCCAAGGGGTGTGGGGGGTGGGTTGTCCAATGAGGGGGTGGGCTATCGGGGGGGCTGTCTAGTTGGGGGAGGGGTGTGGGCTGTCCAGGGGGTGGGTTGTCCAAGTGTGTGGGGGTGGGTTCTCTAGGTGGGGGAGGGGGTGTGGGTTGTCTAGGGAGGAGGGGGTTGTCCAGGTGGGGGTGGGGACTGTCCAGGTGGGGTGGGGGGCTATCCAGGTGAGGGGGGGCTGTCCAAGGGGGCTGTAGGGGTGTGGGGGGCTGCAGGGGTGTGGGGGTGTGGGCTGTCCAGGGAGGGGGGTTGTCCACTCCGATACTCTACAAAAAAATAGGAATCACATATAACTAATGTATAGTTGCTTTCACAGCTTAAGACTTTTCTTGAAGTTCCAAACCAACACTCACTCTTACCCTTCAAAGAATATGTGATCTCTACAAATAAATATCATTCAGGTTCTTATCCACTATCCATATTGATCTCATACAAATTTAACATTAGTACAACTCTACAAGGCTCATACTCCCATGAGTAGTGTCCCATCGAAACTTGGCTCATATAGCTAAACAACATACATAAGATCATATTTGACACACACACAAAATTTTGTAAACATTGAAAATACTATATTTACACCTTGTATCACAACCTAGAATTAGCTCTCATCTAGCCTATCAAGGAATCAATAATCCACATACCTAGCTCAAAATATGGAGGTGTGTTTACAATTAGGTGTTTTTTTTTAAATTCATGTATGATATTTAGAGTGGAAGATAAAATCTGATCCATGTATGATATTTGGAGGTGTGTTTACTATTAGGTGTGTTGTGATTTATATGTATGATATTCATGGTTTACACCAACAGTCTTCTGGGCTATCTATAATAGGCTTGAAGTCAAGCTACAATTAGATAGAGATTGGATTCTACAACCCTAGTTTGGGGGTGGACACCCCCACCCCCTAGGACAGCCCCCCCCCCCCCGGACACCCCCACCCCCTGGACACCCCCACCCCCTGGACACCCCCACCCCCAAGGACAGCCCCCACCCCCCTGGACAGCCCCCCCCCCCACTCTGGATAGCCCCTCCCACTAACATACCATCTATCTCACATTCTGATCCTGGTGTGTTATTAGGGACACGCTGGATAATTAAGCCTCTCATTTTTTCACCACCCTTTACATCTGAGTCTCCTCACCCATCTTTACCATATCTAAGATGATTCCCACTTTCCATCTAGCATTCATCCATCCATCCATGCCATCTTATTTTACTTCTACTTCCTTCTCTCTGATCTTCTATATTCCATATTCTTCAACTCCTGCTCCGCCAGAGTTTGTCCCTACGGAGCATACATTGGGACCCACTCCACCTGCACAGGGTGTTCCTTCAATTTCTACAGATCTAGTGGTGCCCATTGATCAGACTTCCGCAGGTATATTTATAGAACCCTAACAAAGTTTTATACCATTATTTATTTTTATTATAAGATGTATTGATAGAATATTTGTTTTTCTTTCATAACAAATACATCTACTAATAGGAGGTGGGGTCGAGGTCATACATGCATGCATGCAGTGTGAACCTCCACACAGTTGATGGTGGACTACAATGAAGACAGTCAAATGATTGAAAAACTAGGGCACCAATGTAGGAGTTTTTTGGCGATGCTTGCCAAATAATCTGACATCATTCATGTCAGCCCGCTCTCATGGAGACAGTTTCCAAATGAAGTAAAGGATAATTCTTAGGCAAATATATGGGTAAAAAATCTGTTGTATTCAATGTAATATATTATTTATTTATTTATATGAATAAATATTTTGGTGTCAACTTCGGTTTAATTTCCCCGATGGTGAGGGTGCACGGCCAGCACGTCTAAAAGATTTAGGTGAGCTTTGGAGAGCCTATAAGCACGAGTTATATATTGGTTGGCATTCTAGAGTTGGCATAGAGTTAGAGGAGGTCCCTTTAGTTGATGAATATCTGATAGAACATTATCAGCAGATGATTACTCATTGGAGGACTACCGAGTTTGAGGTATTAATCACATTTGAGGTATTTAAATGAAAAATTTCATGTTTTTCATTAATATTATCTTTTGTATTATTGAATTTTATTTAGGAATCATCTGGAATAAATAAAAAAAATTGATTCTAAAAAATACCACCACGCATTGGGACGTCCTACGATGCCAGATCATGGGAGGAAGCAAGTATGACAGTTGTTTATAATTTTTCTTTACGACTTTCACTTTCTATTGTTTCCTCTATAATTTATTTGATTGCTAAAGTTGTTATATAATTTTAGTTATGAAATTAATTATTGGTAACCTATTTTTAATTATGGTTTCCTAAATTCAATTTCATTTTAGAGGTAAAATTTGAATATTGAAGGATGGGTGCCTCAACCAAAACTGTTTTTCTTGAGTCGAAGGAAGAAAGATGGAAGTGCGGTTAATGAACCAACTCAGCAGCAAATTGTAAGTTTTACTTTGTTGATTTCAAATTTTAATATCTATTTTGTAACTTAATAATCTATTTATATTTGTAATAGTATGCTTTAGAGGCCCTTGATTCCCAGGAACCTGACAATTTTGGGCCAAACGATCACTTACATCAGGTGTTGGGAGATGAGCACACTGGAAGAGTACGCTGTCGACCTGGGAAGAGTATAGTCCCAATGAGGTATTGGCCCTCCTTAGGTATGATTTTTAGTTCCACTGAGTTCTAGAAGGTTAAGGCATAGGAAGAACAGGCTGAAAAAAGGTCCACAGATACGGCAGAACAGTCTGCTAGGGAAAACACTGCATTTATGAAAATGATGGAAGTTTTACATCCAAAACTTCCACCAGATGCCAGCACAACTTATGATGAATATATTTCATTGATGGGTTCTATACATGGTGCACCAAGTGGCAGTTCCAGTGGTGGTCGAGATGATGGAAAGGAGGAGGCTGAGGCGGAGGAGGAGGAGGTTGAGGTAGAGGAGGAGGGAGAGAAGGAGGTTGAGGTAGAGGAGGAGGCCGAGGAGGAGTATGAGGGCGAGGAGGAGGGTATTGAGGAGGGTGGGGATGATGATGGGGATGAATATTAGGGCAGAGGTGTGGCTGATGATGATAGTGATGATATTAGTGGTGATGAGGGATAGACTGATCCGTTGCATTTTTGACTGATATTACTCACATTTGATATTTGATGATTTTTTTTGCTTGAATATATGTGTGATTAGGTAGGTCACATTATCTTTATTTCTTTATCTATAAATAATAAAACATGACTTGATGATTTGATGTGACTGATTCACCCCTCCTCTGGACACCCCCACCCCCTGGACCCCCACCCCCTGGACACCCCACCCCCTTAGACAGCCCCTACACCCCTTGGGCAACCCCCACCCCCTTGGACACCCCCACCCCCTGGACACCCCTACCCCCTTGGACAGCCACCACAATGCCTTGGACACCCCCCCACCCCCTGGACACCCTCTACCCCCGTAGAACCCCCCCCCCCAACCCCCTTAGACAGCCCCCCAACCTCTTAGACAGCCCCCCCCCCCCACCACCACCCAACCCCCTTGGACATCCCCCCAACACCCTGGATAGCCCCCACCCCCACCCCCACCCCCATGGACACCACTTGGACACCCCCACCCCCTGGACACCCCCACCCCCATGGACAGCCCCCACTCCCCCCACCTTGGATAGCCCCCACCCCCTAGACACCTACCCCCTTGGACATCCCCCCCCAACCCCCTGGACACCCCTACCCATTGGATATCCCCCCCCCCAGGACACCCCCACCCCCATGGACCCCCCCCCCCCCACCCCACCCCCTGGACCCCCCCCCCCCCCCCCGGACACCCCAAACCCCTGAACACCCCCCCCCCCACCTCGGACACCACCCCACCACCCTGGACCCACCCCCCTGGACACCCCCTGCCCCCTTGGACATCCCCCAACCCCCTGGACATCCCCCCCCCCCCCGGGACACCACCCCACCACCTGGACACCCCCACCCCCACCCCCTGGACACCCCCACCCCCGTAGACAACACCCACCCTCGGGCACCCCCACCCCACCCCCTAACACCCCCACCCCCTGGACACCCCCACCCCCTTGGACATCCCCCAGCCCCCTGGATAGACCCCCCCCCCGGACACCACCCCACCCCCTAGACAGCCCCCACCCCACGGACACCCCCCCAATCCCCCTAAACACCCATTGGACATCCCCGACCCCCTTGGACAGACCCCAACCCCCTAAACAGCCCCCCCCCCCCCCACCCCCTGGACACCCCCACCCTCTGTACACCCCACCCCTATGGACAATCCCCCCCCACCCCACCCCCTGGACACCCCCACCCCCTAGATAGCCCTACCCCCTTGGACAACCCCCCAACCCCCTGGACATCCCCCTCACCCCCCCCCCCCCAGACACCACCCCACCCCCCTAGACAGCCCTTACCCCCTTGGAGAACCCCCTCCCACCCAACCCCCTGGATAGCCCCACACCCTCCTGGACACCACCCCGCCACCTGGACACCCCCACACCCTAGACACCCCCTACCCCCTTGAACAGCACCCCCAACCCCCTAGACACCCCCCCCCCCGGACACCCCCAACCCCATGGACATCCCCCCACCCCGTGGACACCCCCCCCCCCTAGGATAGCCCCCTGGATACCCCCACCCCTTAGACACCCCCACCCCTTGGACACCCCGGGACAGCCCCCCCCCCCCCCCCCTGGACACCCCCACCCCCCTGGACACCACCCCACCACCTAGAAACCCACTAGACATCCCCACCCCAATGGAATTCCCCCCACCCCCTAGACACCTCCCCCCAACCCCCTGGACACCCCCCCCCCCTGAACACCACCCCACCCCCTAGACAACCCGCCACCCCCTAGACACCCCCCATCCCCTCGGACACCCCCACCCCTGGACAACCCCCACCCCCTGGATAGCCCCCACCCCCAAGACAGCCCCCACCCCCTAGACACCCCCACCCCCTGGACAGCCCCCAACTCCTGGACAACCCCCTACCCCCCTGGACACCACCCCATCCCCATGGACATCCCCCCCCCCCCACACCCCCCTGGACACCACCCCACCACCTGGACACCCCCTGGAAACCCCCATGGACAGCCCCCCTGGACAACCCCCTGGACACCCCCTACACCCTTGGATAGCACCCCCAACCCCCTAGATAGCCCCCAACCCCCTGGACACCACCCACCCCTTAGACACCCCCACCCCCCTGGACACCCCACCCCCATGGATAGCCCCCCCTCCCTAGATAGCACCCCTCCATGTACACCCTCTTTGTTCCACTCCTACATGAAAAATGGGGGAGTCTGAACCTAAAATGGCTATTATTTCCCTACTAAAAGAACAATTTATGTGCACAATGCAGAGTGAGTGACTCTAAGTGTCATAGGGAAATACTTGGACACCCCCACCCCCTTGGATCAAATTTTCAAGTGTTTTATTTATGGAGATGTTTTTTTTTCGGGGTGTTCTAGTTTCGAGTGGTGTATTTTGTTGGGTGTATTAGTGTTATTCTGATTTTTGTATAGTGTAATGCAATTGCATTGGTGTTGTTCTCATGGAATACTATTTGGATCATAAATGTCTTCATTGGTGTTATTTTGAATTGTGTATAGAGTATTGAAATTGCAGGTAAATTCACAATTAATTATGTATTGGTTTGTTATTATTGGAGGCAATTAATTCTGATTTATGTATAGGTTTGTTAATTATGAATTTTGTAATTGCAGGGGAGGCTGGTATTGTTGTTAGAGCTGCAGCAACTCTATTCCAATAGTTTTCAAACTGTTGGTATAGATGTGAAAATCCAATCTATACCAATGGTTTTATCAAACCATTGGTATAGACTTGTTAACTAAATTTTTTCCAATAGTTTATTCAAACTGTTGCTAATAGTATTTACCAATGGTTCAGAAAACCGTTGGTATATATATAAACTGAGTTTTTTTGCAAATTTGTAAAACTGTTGGTACAAATTTATACCAACGGTTATAGGAAATCGTTGGTATAATGTGTTGTAACATGACATATTCCAACGATTTATGAATAATTATTGGGATATGTCTATCCCCATGGCTTAATTGCCAACGGTTATCTATCCAATACCAATGGTTTTAAACTGTTGGTATATCATAGATTTCCAGTAGTGTAATATAAATGTTTCAAAACTCACATTAGGGTACAGAATAATTATGTAAGGGTAAAAGATGTTCTTCTCTGACCTTCGGCCTCTCAGTCACCACTTTCACCTTAGATTCTTGAAATTCCTAAGCCTTAGTCCCGCTCTACTTCAAGGGATGGATGTCTGGTGCCCAGTTTTCTGGATTCTTCATTTGAGGAAGTATATGACCTTCACCAATGGAATATATTGGAAAACTTTTGTGTTGAAAAGTATCCTTTAATGTTTTTTTCAATTCTTTATGGGATCCTGAGGTTTGAAGAGCTATCCAGCATCTCAATGCTGAATTGGCGGTCCTTCTACGTAGTTCTAGCCTCTAGATATGATTACATCAAGGCCTAGTCTCAGTGTCTCAGATCTGTGGGCTAATGTCAATTCAATATCTTTTGTTGGTCCATGAATGTACATTTTTTTCATGACTCTCCTCTTAAAGTGGTTTGGATAAGCCTCCACGGGTTACCTCTCCTACTCTATAATATTTCCCTTTTGCGGGGGATCAGTGATGCCCTAGAGGAGTTCCTTGTATTTTTTTTAAAAAAAGGGTTTTTGAATATATTTCTTTATTTAAAAGGGATATGGTTCCTAAGGTTTTTAAAAAGGGGACCCATGATGCATGAACCCCATCCACGCATCCTTCACGAAATGGATGAAGGATGTGTGAACAGGGTTAATGCATCTTCCCGCCAAGTTTTTATAAAAGGATCCCCCCTTGAAATCTCCTTCTTCTCCTCTAAAATTTGTTGCAAAGCCCTACAGAATTTCTTTCTCAAAAAATATTTTTTTCTTTTAAGAAGGTAAAATTACTACTTAAAATTTTAATTGTTTAATTGTGTTTATTTATTTTATGTGTACGGTTTATTTATTTAATTTTTGATGTGTAGAAATTAGTGTTTGTGTGTATAGTTTATTTATTTAATATGTATCGATGCATGTATGAATGTGAAAATTATTTTCTTTTGTATGATTTCATTTTTGAATGAGTTATTTTTTGTAGTTTGAATTCATATTGAATGTTTAAGAAATTTAAATATTGTATGTTTAAAATGGAATTTATATTTAGAGAAATAAAATTGTTTTTAAAAATGTATATATTTTTAATTTAAATGGAAAGTTTAACATATTTATATGTATATAAAAAATATTATTTTTAAATTAATATTAATTTAAATTATAATATTCTATACACTAGTTATATAATTTATTAAAAATATATTAGTTATATTAAGTATCATATTTAAATTTATGAAAAAATATATAGAAAATTCTTTTTGTTAATAGTATAAAAACGATTTTCTATAAATCATAATTTTAAACTATGTTAAGTGTAAATAATTATTATTTAAAGTAATAAAGTATGAAATATAATTAGTTAAATTTTGTAAAATATAAAAATGAAAAAGAAAGTTATATATGCGTAATTTTATTAAATTGAAAATAACATGAATTTATATTATTTTAATGGTTTTTCTATATGTGTAAATTATATAACTTTTATTTACATCTAATAATAATTTTAATCAATAAATGTAAATAATTTTAAGTATAAATAATTATTCTTTCAAGTAATAAACTATAAAATATATTTACTTATATTTTGGAAAGTGGTAGAATGATAAAAAACAATATATATATATATATATATATATATATATATATATTTAAAATTTTATAAAATTGAAAATAAAATAAGTGTTCAGTATTGTAATGGTTGTTATGTAAGTATAAATTATATTAGTTTTAATTAATTTTATTAAATTTTATTATTAAATATATATATATACACACACAAATTGAAAAGTTAATTTTTTGGAAAATAGGTGTAGATATTTAATATATATTTCATCTAGTAATAGTTAAAGATCTATAATATGTAGAACATAATAAGTATATCAAAGAAACATGTTAGGAGTATTGTGTGATGACTGATCTTGAGATGACCGACCAATGTATAATGGAAATTGCATGTCTTTTTTGTGTATGTGGTTATATAATTTGTAATAATTTCATTTTCTTTTCTATATTGATGACCTGTGAGTGTCTCACTAAGTTTGTAAATATCTGTGTGTCTGCTTAAAAAAAGTTATGAATTTCATACCCCTAGACCCCCTCACATGCATGTGAGTAAATTTGTAATTAAAAGTTTATTGACAAGAGGTGTCCCCAAAGAGGCATCCCTGAAGAGGAATTCGAGAACAGGCATTCAACAAGAGGAATTCGATAAGAGGCATTTCTATTTGAAAAGATACTGGTGATTTATGAAATACTTGATAATAGAGACACTAGTATTCTACCCATAGGTTTTGGATAGTTTATCAGATAATGATAAACTAATCCATAATAAGTTACAAGATCATGTCATGGTTATTTATTCATAAGTAATTAAAATTTATGGAACATTTAATAAGTGGTATAGAAATATATATTGTTATATTAAATTTTATTTGGAAATAATATCAACATCACTATACCTCAATAGTGATAAACTAATGCATAGAAAAGCTCTCAAGATCAATTCAATTATTTAATCATAAAAAATTTAAATAATTTAAAATTTTGATGTAGTATATAATATTTTATTAATTATTTGTTTCTAGGTAATCATGTTTGTGCAAATATATTGTAATAGTGAGGTAATTTATACTGAGTAGGGTTTTAGCTATAGTTTTCCACCTTCAAGAGTGTAAAATCTTCATGGTTGTTTAAAATTTGATGAAGTTCTCAATAAGATTCATAGTCGGTTAAAACTAAGGGATGATTAATCAATTACTTCAATAACATATTGACATATTTAATATCCTGAACGTTTATGTCATACTGAGTACCCTCTGGTCGATGACAAGGATTGGATGGATGCATCTTTGTTATTCAGGCAATAATGTGCTAATGGTCTGATGGAATTGTATGCAGTGATTTTTGGTATTGATGTGGTACAACTGATTACTACAGAACCATGTTTTGTGATCTCTTTAGAATTCAGTCATTCACAACAGTCTTATTCATTGCCTCCTCCCCATATGACTCCTATTATAGAACCAAATTATAAAGAAGATTATTAGAATTTAGAAGGAAATATAGATAACATCCCTTTGTGTACTATTAATATAGTGAATGAAAGTTTATCTGAGGAAGAAGTGTCTACTGAGGCTTCAGGTGATGATGTAGGTGAGGGTAATGCGGGGAATGAACCTTATGAGGTTCCTTTGAGAGACATACATCCACGATAAGGTTATGCAGGGAACATAACTTATGGGGTTTCTATGAGAGACAAGCATCCACAAAATCCACTAGTTAGTGGTAATCATCCTTCAGTATTGAGTTAATTAGTTGAATGAATATCGCGTGAACGACATTTTAATTGGGATGTCATTACCCCAACTTCTGAATTCCCTAGAATTATAGGGAATAGATCTTTATCAAATGATAACATCATTTATGTCAGGCAAGAGTTTGAAAGTGAACTTTCCATGAAAAATATGATATATCTATACCACATAGAGTGGAATTTCACATTTATGGTTGATGAGTAAAAGAAAGTAAAATATCTCATTCATTGTGAAAAATATGGGGCATAATGTAAATTTCAATTAAGGGAAATATATGATATTTTTTTTGTGTGTCGGAAGATAACCAAATTAGAAGGCCCACACACTTGTGTGCATCCAATATTGTCACAGGATCACTCTTCACTTGATGTAGATTTTATATCAACTATTATTTTTGAGATGATACGAATATGTCAGGATGTTCTGTTTCCCTTGTTCATGAAAAAATTCAACAGTTGTATAACTATAAGATATCCTAAAACAAAGCTTGGAATGAAAAATAGAAAGCAATTGTAAAAGTGTATGGTGATTGGGATGAATCTTATGTAATGTTTTCATAACTTATGGAATTTTTGTCTCTAAATAATCATATTGTTTATCATTTGGACATTTTTGAGTATGTGTCCCCCAATCACTAAGTTGATTGATCAAAGGTGAAGTTCAATGGGATTTTTTGGGCATTCAGACCATGAATTGCTGTTGTTTCTGACGCTTTCACTGGGACGCGCACATCCGTCTCGTTTGGGGATGAAAGACGTGGATTTTTTGTTTCCCCGCATTCCCTCTTTCCAAAGGCGGGCGGCATCCTCTCTTTATTCAGGGATGTCTAGTCCTTGATTGAAACGGGATGATGGTATGTCGGTTTTTCCTTCCATGGATTCCTCCTTCGAAATCGTCACCTAGTCCGGGTCTCCCCCATAGACTTAAGAAGTTTTTCTTGAAACTCTTCCGGGCGCCATATCTTCATGGATACTAGTTAGTTATGCTGATTATGTCAGGACATTCCAAGGGGTCCAGCCAGGGCAGAAACCTTCAGTTATGGGAGTAGTTACGCTGGGCATCACTGGCGTGTTTGGATGCTGGGGATTGGTGTGTCTGCCTTCTGTCCCTTATTATAGGGCTTCTCGAGGGCGCGGAAGCCCGAGGCATCCCACATCGAACGTGGGTAATCGTATTCCATGGGCATGTATCTGAGGTTTTCCTCTTATTCCTATGTTTAACATAGGGTATGCCGCAAGTTTAACGTCCAGCAGAGATAGATCAGACTGATCAGAACACTGAATAGAGTGGATCAGATGGAGGAACCCCTGGAGGGAATGCCAATATTGGGTCCAATGTGTGGGTGGCCTCCTAAATGTTGTCAAATGGAATGAGGAATGGAATGGCATGATTCCACTGGGATGTGGCAGCCTGGGTAAGAATCAAGATGGCTAATGGAAGGTTCTGTGAAATGGATGGGGAATGGGATGACACTGTCATGATAATGACGATGGTTTTGGGATTGAGCCTCAAAGAGACTTCCTACGTATTCCTGTGGCAGGGAATCAAAGTCCGCGTAGTTCATATGATGATGTATTACCACCTATTGGGGTTTTCAACAGCTTACCGCTGATGAGGTCGTAATGCCTTACTGCTGTAATGAAAACAGCTTACCGCTGAATGGAGGTCCACAGTTTAAGGTCATGTGGGACGGGGGTAAACCGACATAAAGAGGGTTGGAACCACTGGGTGTTTGGATTGAACCTCGTGGAGTATTCCTACATACCATGCCTTGACATGGATCAAAGAGCACATAGTTCAGGTAGGCGTCGGTGAACCGATGTGAAGGTGGACCTGGGGTCCAATGGATGGTGGGCTTAAACCTTAGGGAGGCTTCCTACGTACCCTTCCTTGGCATGGATCAAAGACCACGTAGTTCAGGTAGTGGCATGGGGCTTATACTCTAGGCTTCCCAAGGTGTTGGTGAACCGACATAAAGATGGTCGGAATGACCGGGTGGTGGTGGGCTTGAACCTCAGGGAGGCTTCCTACATATCGTGCCTTAACAAAGATCAAAGTCCTCATAGTTTGGAAGGGGTGTGGGGCTTACACTCTAGATTTCCCAAGGTGATGGGGGCTTGTCACACCGACACAAAGATTGTCGGGACCAATGGATGGTGGTGGTCTTGAACCTCAGGGAGTCTTCCTACGTACCATGCCTTAGCAAAGATCAAAGTCCTCATAGTTCGGAAGGCGGGTGTGGGGCTTACACTCTAGGTTTCCCAAGGTGTTGGCGAACTGACGTGGAGGAGGACCTGGGGTCCAATGGTTGTTGGGATTGAACCTCGTGGAGGATTTCTATGTACCCTGCCTTAGTAAGGATCAAAGTCCACCTGTTTCAGATGGTGGCATGAGGCTTACACTTTGAGGTGGCCTAAGGTGATGGGGGCTTGGCGCATCGATGCAAAGATGGTTGAGACCAATGGATGGTGATGGGATTGAACCTCAGGGAGGCTTCCTATGTACCTTGCCTTGGAAAAGATCAAAGACCTCATAGTTTAGAAATTCAGTGGGGGTTTTACACTCTAGTATGCCCAAGGTGTTGGTGAACCGACGTGGAGGAGGACCTGGGGTCTAATGGTTGGTGGGCTTGAACCTTGTGGAGGCTTCCTACATACCCTGCCTTAGCAAGGATCAAAGTACACATAGTTCAGATGGTGTGGGGATTACACTCTGAGGTGGACCATGGTGTGGATGTCAGGGTCGGTTCTTACTCTAAGCCCATGTGAGTCGTGCTTGTTGTGAGAAACAAGAGGCAGCAGAGACCTGACGATCACGTTGCGAAAGGTGTGTCTGTGAGATGTAAAGTGGGGCTTACGCATGGAGCATCCCAGGGAGATAAATATTGGGACTTACTCCAAGATGGAGTCCCATGGTGACAAAGCATAGCGAGAGAGGGATTTGGTACCGAAGAAAGGAGAATCAGCGTTTCCCACCACGCCCTTCACTGGCCCTGGGGACCGAAGATGAAAGGAGGAGCAGGGATGTTGCCTCCGGTGACAAAATCTAGGGGATTACACCAAGGTGGCTGCCCTTTCCCTACTGACAAACTCCACTCCAATAAGGAAGATATAATCCCCTGTGAGGGGTGATCCCATCCCCGTGGAGACAAGTGGGTGTGGATAATGTCCAAGGTGGGGGACCCTGCGTGCAAGGCACGGGGCGAGGTCATGGTTTAACGTCATGTGCTAAGGACGAAGGTGCTTGGCAGTTTAACGTCCTATAGCTTGGACGAGGTGGGTTTTCTCCGCACCCCTAAGACTTATATAACCGTTACCTTTTTCTCCTTAGTGCAGAGAGGGGATAGGCAAAGCCGTGGTTAGGGGGTGTCACGGATCAAACCATCGAGGGGACTACGTTAGTGTAGCTATGAGAAGAAGCAATATCCATTAGAGTGCCTATGAAAAGAATCATGAAGTGAAGAAATGCAACGGGTGGTGTCGTCCAGGGGACTCTGAAATCACATCATGCAAACCTAGAGGGTTGCACGAGAAAAGGAATTTCCAAGCATAAGAGTTCATAGGCAGGGGCCTTGTGAAGCTCTGTTGCTCCGCGTGGCGGAGGGAACTTGCGAAGGGGTGTGCTTTACGAAGTGGGGTGCCTTAGCCTAATCATAGGGTAGAGGTTCATATGGGAGGTGCTTTGTGAAGTGGAAAGGCATTCACGGAGCACTTCCTCACGGAGCAATGGTGCCTTGAGAAGCAAGGTGTCGTGAAGCAATGTGCTTCGTGAAGTATAGTGACCCTACCTTAACATGCGGATCATGTGTACATGAAGGGTGTTTCGCGAAGAATAAATGCTCAGCATTGACTCGGGTCCCCTTGGGGATCCCCTTCCTTTGTGAAGGCCCTTAGGCTTCGTGAAAGGCATCCCTCTTAGAAGAGGGGATCAAAATGAGACAAGGGGGAGGCACTTCGCAGAGCAGAAGTACCACGCACAGCTCATGGTTCGCAGAGAAGAAGGGTGCTTCACAATTCGGGAGCTGGGAAGTTGAAAGGTCCGATTGTCCATCCTTTGGGCTCAGGGGAAGCTCGATATTTTTAGTTAAGAGGCAACACAAAGCAGAGCTTATGCAGCACGAAGAGAGACTTGGTTGCTTTACGGCAGGTCGTGAACATCAAATGCGGTCTCGGAGCATCCCGCCTGCGTGCTTTGCGGTGGGCTCACGAACGTCAATTGCATTTGCGGAGCATCCCGCCTCCTTCCTTCATGACCAGCTCACGAATTTCAAATGCATTCGCGGAGCATCCCACCTCCTTCCTTTGTACCGGGCTTGTGAACACCAAATGACTTTGCGGAGTGGCCCGCCTCCATGCTTCACAGCGGTCGCGGTGCTGGGGGGACTCCGCGAAGTGGCTTCATGAGGTAGACAATGGGGATTTCTTTTGGATTCTTCTCTGTCCCGAATTTTGGTGCCAAAAATTCCCCCCCCCCCAGACTTGGAGCCATGTAGAGATCAAGGGTCGAAGTCTGAGGGTAATCACCAAAATCCTCGGCAGTTCGCGATGATGGCTCGTGAAGAGGGCTCACGAGGTGGATAAGGGATGCACGGGCCGAGCGCACCGCGAAGCTCAGCGCACGCTAGACGCGCTACGAAGCTCCAAAGGTTGTTGCCTATAAATAGGGGGCAGTTGTCTATTTTGTCCTTTCCCTTCTCCGTGAATTTTTCCTTTTGTGCTCTCAATTCGTGAAGCTCCGCGTACTCCGTGAGTATTATCTGCGAATCGAGTCTTCACAGCGCACAGCGAGTCCTCGACTCTGCATTTACTCTCCGAGATCCGGAACTTGAACACCTAGGTAGAGCTCTGCAAACAGTCTTCACAATCGCGCTCTGTGAACGAGCTTCGCGAACCAGCCAGAAATTCATCCAAGTTTCAGACCTGAATGGCCCACCAAGAAGCTGTCCAGGGGGTGCTTGCGGATACTGCTCAGAGGGATGAGATGGAGAACAATATGGGGCTAGTAGAGTTGGTCTATAGCCACTCGGACCATAGTTCTTTTGTGGAGATTCTATTGGAGATCTAGAAGAACTACCCTTTGTTTAGGATCTTTCCCTTATATGGCTTTGGGTTGAGGGATGATGTCTTCATCCCTCAAGAAAGTAGGGACGAGCCATCTTACTGGTTCCAGAGCATACCATGTCAACACCGTTGGTTCAGGTCGGTCGACGGTCATGCTCAGGAGGACTTTATGCCCATCATTGTAGACTGGTTATACAACCATCTGAACAACATCGAAGGGAGGGCATTGTAGCCGGAGACGTCCCCTCCTCTGTATCAAACTATCCTCAAGGCGGCGCTGGGGAACCCAAATAAGGGGTGGTCTGAGGAATGGGACATGCGCCAGGGCGGTAACTTCACAGATTATTGGGCCTGGGCCTACTGGGTAGGAACCTCGTGTGAGGAGTTCGGAGCGGAGCTAAGAAGAGTGGGCCTGTATGAGGCAACTTGGGTTTCCCAGTTCCACATCTACCAGCCGAATCAGCTAATGTCGGAGCTGTTGAGCCGGTGGTCACCGGGGATCAATACCTTCCACCTGCATCATGGGGAGGTCGGCATCAGCTTATGGGATGTGCATCAGATCTCGGGGGTCCCGATACTGGGGGAGATGTGCGAAGAATTCTTCCCTGCTATGGGTGCATGGGAGGATCTGGAGAAGATGTCACGTTTGGCAATGGCATTGATGGAGCTCGTGCCAGGGGGAGGATAAGGAGGCAGTGAGGGATGTCCACTTTAAGCATTGGTTCAAAAAGTTTCTGAACTTCCCGGTAGACCGTTAGTTCCCGGAGAGACCTCAAACTTGCCCAAAGGGGGCCCGGAGAAAAGAACACTCATACTGGCAGCTGTTGGAGAATAGTCAGTGGAAGACCTGGGGGTTTAGTGTCAACACCGAGAAACAGCCAATAGTCAGGTTGGTGGCATTCATCACAGCTCTCATCTGTGGTTGGATCCTGCCGGTGATGGATACCAACATGGGAGTGTGACCAAGTACTTTCATCATGGCATCCACATTAGCGATAGGAGAGCAGTTCAACCTAGGGATCCCGATGCTCGCCAAGTTGTATAAGATGTTGTGGCACATCAACGAGGGGAAGAGGCCATAGAGGGTATGCGGGATTTTCCAACTCCTATATGGGTGGATAGCAGCACACATCAGGGGGATCTATGAGTATCTGAACCCCATCTCGCCTCTAGGGTCAAACTTCCACCCATCGATTCTGAATGTCGTGGGGAGATTTCTGACCAAGCTGACCGCACCATCGGTTCTGAACTGGGTGTGGAAGGTGGATGAATTCAATTTCCACCCATTTTCATTGCCGATAGGGGCCTTCAAGGATGATGTTCGAGGATCGGAAGATCACTGGGCCTACCTTATGGCCTTTTGAGGTGGAGTCTCGGTGGCCAGGGTGGACCGAGAGCACCTCTGCGAGCTATACACCCCACACCGGTTTGCAAGGCAGTTCCGGTGCCTGCAGTGACTAACCTCACAGGTCTACCTGGAGGTGCGTCACGAGGAGAACCCATGTGTGATGAGGCAGATGTGGCTCATGTTCATATGGGAATATGGGAAGATGCGGAATGAACTGCCTCCGCTGACCGCCGTCCTCGGGCTGGTAAAGGAATATGCCCAGAGCTGGGAGGCGGCCTACCTGGGGGAGACGCTGAAGCGGCAAACCATTCTAGTCGGTGATGGTGAGCCTCCCTGACCTCGGGGCCGAGTCCGGAAGGTGGCAAGGGAATACCGTAGTGGTGGGGCTCCTGTAGCAGTGACACCCGCGCCAGTTGGGGGTGAGGCTGTGGTAGCGGATCCGGCAGCGGCAGCGGACCCGGTGGTCCTAGGAGAATAGAGTCATCTGGAGGGGTGGCCACCGAGAGGATTCCACAGGATTTCTACTCAGGCCTCAGGGAAACAGCTCTGCCATATTGACATGTAACGCCCCGACCCCAGTTACCCGGAGTCGGTGCATTATTGCGTAACATTGGCATGATCACAAAAGATCAAGTCTCGAAAGACCGATTAGTTTAGTAGCCTTGGAAACACTAGATACATTCATAAATGTTACATTACATCATAAAGTGAAAATATACAATAACAAAGTCTCCATATTCCACACTCATATCCTCTTTTGACTATCCCTGCAGGTCATTCATAAAATACTTCTTCACATCCTGGAAAATATTAAAACATTGAAAGGGGTGAGCTCAGATGTTCAGTAAGGATAACAATATTGCGGAAGCTTTCATAAATAAAAATTAACATTTAAGGCAATGTATAACTAAAACAAAAGCATTTTTAAACTTGAACTTCAGCATAATATGGAAAAAATAAAATTAAATAATTCCATTTACTTACTCACATGTATATTATACTAGTCGAATAATCACATGCAATATCAATAACCACTTTCATAACGATGGAATGCATAATGCCAGACTATCATAACCGCGTATCCAAGGCCTCGTTCCAAGACTACAAATAAGATTTTGTCAAGGCCTCGTGTCAAGACACTAGTTTGTCTCATGAGACCTACCGATGCATCGAGGAGCTATAACGGGCTCCACCCGTCACTTATTAAGTCCAATGCATTCCTCATATGAACAGATTTAAACATATCATAAACCATAACATAATCGTATCACATAAAACATGCATAAAGGAAACATAACATTTCCACATTTCAATCACAAGATATCAATACAACACATTGATATAATAAAAACTTTATCAAAACCATTTTTAATACTAAAATAAAAGAAAAGTAAAGCATGGTATTTATTTTTCTAAAAAAAATTAATGGCTTATAGAGGAATCCGAAACTCAAATAATAGTCACGGCGGCAGAGAAGTTGTTGTCGCCGCATACGTAAAAAAACATTCCTTTTGTCTTTTAGTAAAAACTCTTCATATAAAAAGATTCTTTTTGAATAAAAGTAAAATTCAAAGGGTTTTATACACCGTATAAAGGAAAGTTGTGTATAAAACCAAATATGCCTCAACAAAAGAAGATTGAGATGATGTCCCTTACAAAGATCATTTTTTTTATAAAATAGATCTATTATGTGTATTCACTATAAGTACACATAAATAAAGTAAAAATACAAGATAGGACATGATAATATCGTTACATAATTTTAAATTAGGAGATTAACCCAAAGAATGGAAATTGGGTTAAGAAGTTCCCTTACCTCGTGTCCGACTTGACTCGATCGTTCTTTAATCTCCTGAATAATAAACTAGAGTTAATTTATATTTGCTTAAGAACCTTTTTCATGTTCATTATTCCTTTTATATCACTTATTACCATGTTACAACAATTATGTAGTCATTTAAGTTAATAACAGTCGTTTTGTCGAACTTTGGTACTTGAGTCAACAATAAACTTCTTATAATTACAAGTTGTTTATGTGGTAGAATATCCATTATCTCCAGAATTATATCCATGATGTAGATATCATATATATCATATATATCCAGTATATACATTCATTTATAATATTACATAACATTTAGAGGTAAGAAATGAAATGCACCGTTCATGGAGATGGTAAGCCGTACGTACGCATGAATGCTACTTTCATTCCTATTTCGTATTTAATGGAATGAAGTTATAATTATATAAAGGTATAATATAATTTCAGTATAATATAATGTATAATACCATTTACTCCATCCTTTATACATCCCACATATGGCATTAACGATTCAAATCACTTTGAGGGGGCGGTAGTCCGCACTTCCTAAAATGAAATTATCGCGTTTACCCATAATGGAAATCATAAAGGTATGCCATAAATGAAAAATACATAATAATAAGAAAAACAAAAACATAATATATATCATATATAAAAATATTTTCATCATAATGTCCACCATTAGAGGTGTTAAAAGAAGATTGAACAATCATCGTTTCGTGAGGTAGAAATTTGCCAACCACAGAAACAGTATGTTCTTTAACAATTAGACGAAGGTGTGTGTAAGTGTAAATCAAATAATTCTCATAACAATATCCTATTATATTGAAGATACTTTTTTTGTTACAAAATAAAGGAATAAAAAGAGTTTAAGGGGTTGGAGAAGCAAAATAAAACAAAATAACATAAGAGAAGATATTACCTTAAAATCGGGTAACTCTTTTTTGATTTGAGCCAAAGGCTTCCTTGGGAAGAATTCTTCCCAAAGTGAGGCTTCTATGAGTAATATAGAGAAGTTGAGAGAGTATTTGGGTAGAGTTTGGCCGAGCCAAAAGGCTTTGAAGGTGTGAGTAAGGTGGTAGTGGTGGGGGCCTTTTATAAGAGGAGAGGAGGGGCACTCTTGGAAAGTCATGAAATGTTACTTTATTATATAATGAGTTTCGGATTTTAAAGGTCCCACACTTATATATTTCTAGTATAAGGTGATAAGGGTTCGAAATATACCCATACAATAGGCTTTGAACAAGTGTAATTCTTAGATTTTACATTATCCTTCCATTTTATTAAAATCGTTAATTAATGAGGTAATCGCTGCATCATCATGGTGTCATAAATAATTTAATTTATTTAATGTCTAAAAATTATAAAACAAATATCATGATGTAGGAAATATTTTTATCTTTCTAATAAATATTTATAGTCAAAAATATGACTTGTATAACCCCATTTAAAAATTGTTTTAATAAAACAACTTATGTTTGTGACATTTTTATTTTAACTTTAAATAAAATTTATTTATGTCATTTTCCTACCAAAGTGGCTCCATGGGGTCCCCAAGTTGACCCATGGATTTTCTTGGTCTGCCATGACACATCCAATAGGGGTAGGACAAGTGTAAAGGTATTTTCATATTTTTATAATATCATTTTTACCTTAAATTTCATTAATTACCTTTAATCACGATTAATTAAACTTAAAAGTTACTATTCACCAAAAAATTATTTTAATCCCATTGAACCACATTTTACTTCCTAATGAAAACCATGTATGTCAGATTTTTGAAAATCAAATCACAGAAGTGGTAATTTTTCATTTAAACGAAAAATCAGTTTTTTAACTACCACTTAGTGGTTTCACTATTCATCAAAAATTGAAGCTTTTCAGAACAATGCCAAAATTTCACCCTAAGATATAATTGATATTCCGAATTTAAAAAATATGTCTATTTTACAAAATTCCAAACATATAAGTTGCATTAATTAATTTTATAATTAATTCCCGTTGTCGCAACAAATAGCGTGTTTTTAAGAAACAATATATATCAAAAGATTGACAATTGTTTATGTCCAATTTCAAAGTGAAATTAATTCTAATGACCACCATTGGATAAAATGGTAAAAATATATTTTAATTACACTTTAAAACCACTCAATAGTATAATTTATCACTATAAATTATTTTGAATAAAAAAGTTGTTTTTAAGTATTCTTCACTATTCATAAAAAATTGGAAGTTCTCAGAAAATTACAAAAATTTCAACTTAGGATAATTTTGATATTCCGAATACAAAAATGAAGTCCATTTGAAAAGATAAAATTTATAAAATTTCATAAAGTATGCATTACTATTCATAACGGCTACTTTGATTGGTTGTGGTGTGTGTTAGAACTCGAAGTTGCATACAACACATGCTACTGTATTATTCAAAGAGAAGTGTACCATGGAAGCTTGGGGTGTTACATTCTCCCCTCCTTAAAATAATTTCATCCTCGAAATTTCATATAATATCACTGTATAAAAAGACTCGGGTGATTCTTCATCATAAGTTCCTCGGGTTCCCACGTTGTCTCCTCCATCTTATGGTTTCTCTATAGAACTTTTACCAGATGAGTCGTCCGGTTTCTCAGCACTTGTTCTCTTGTATCAAGAATCCTGACGGGCTCTTCGTAATAAGACAGATCGGGTTCCAGTTTTAATTCCTCATAGGTGAGTACATGCGTTGGGTCAGGCATGTATTTTCTCAACAGTGATACATGGAATACATCATGAACTTTGGAGAGACTTGGCGGCATGGCCAAACGATAGGCTACAGCCCCAATTCGTTCTAGAATTTCAAAGGGTCCGATGTACCTGGGACTCAATTTACCCTTCTTACTGAAACGTATAACTCCCTTCCATGGAGATACCTTAAAGAAAACATGATCTACTACCTGAAATTCCAAATCCTTACTTCGGTTGTCGGCATAGCCCTTCTGCCTACTTTGAGCTGCTTTGATGTGGTTTTGGATTACTTTCACCTTTTCCATCGTTTCCTCCACCATTTCTGGGCCTACAAGTTTTCTTTCACCAACGTCAACCCAACAGGTTGGTGTGCGACATCTCTTTCCGTATAACGCTTCATATGGTGCCATATGAGTACTGAATGGAATCTATTGTTATAGGAAAATTCTACCAGAGGTAAATATTGATCCCACATTCCTTGAAAGTCAAGTGAGCATGATCTCAACATGTCTTCTAAGGTTTGAATAGTTCTTTCTGATTGTCCATCTGTTTGAGGGTGGTAAGCAGTGCTCAAACGAAGTTCAGTATCCAAGGCCTTCTGAAGACTTTTCCAGAATCTTGATGTAAAACAAGGATCACAATCCGAGACAATCGACAGGGGTACTCCATGAAATCTCACAACTTCATTAATATACAGTCTTGCTAGATGTTCAAGTGGTAGATCTTCCCTTATAGCAAGAAAATGTGCTGACTTCGTGAGACGATCAACAATGACCCATGTTGCGTCATTTCTTCTAGGAGTCTTTGGTAGTCCCATGAAAAAATCCATCATAATATTATCCCATTTCCACTCAGGTATGGGAAGAGGTTGCAATACTCAACCAGGAAGTTGCCTTCCATCTTTCACTTGTTGACAAACCATACATCTTGACACAAAATTAGAAATCTCCCTCTTCATGTTGTCCCACCAAAAATATCCCTTTAAATCTCTATACATTTTGGTTCTCCCAGGGTGTATAGAGAAATTGAAACTATGAGAATCATCCAACAATTCCCTCTTTAAATCAGGTATATCGGGAACATAAAGTCTCTTCCCAAATTTCAAATTTCCATCTTCATACACAAAGTCACTCAATCTCCCATCATTTACAGCTTTAATCTTCTTTTTCAACTCTTCATCATTTGCCTGAGAACACTTTATCCTTTCTAGTAAAGATGGTTTGGCAACGATTTGAAAATTTTTTGATGTTTCACCCTCCATGGTGATTCCCATATCCATCTTTGCTAGATCCATGAAAATAGGATCCCTTTCCACTCTAATCATGTTCAAAACTCCATGATCTTTTCTACTCAAAGAATATTCAACCTTATTTTCCTTCCTTGGGTGGTAGTGTATCGTGCAATAATAATCCTTGAGTAGTTCAAGCCATCGCCTTTGCCTCATGTTTAGTTCTTTTTGTGAGAAAATATATTTCAAACTCTTGTGATTGGTATATATCTCACATTTTTCACCATAGAGATAATGTCTCCATATCTTCAAGGCAAATATTACAGCAGCTAACTCGAGATCATGAGTAGGATAGTTCTGCTCATGAATTTTTAGCTGTCGTGATGCATAGGCAATAACCCTATCATTCTGTATAAGGACACAACCAAGTCCTTTCATTGATGCATCACTATAAATAACGAACCCATCATTCTCTGATGGTAGAGTCAATATAGGAGCGTTGACTAATATTCTCTTCAGTTCTTCAAAACATTCTTCACACTCTTTTTTCCAGACAAATTTAACCCCTTTACGTGTGAGCTTCGTTAATGGGTTAGCCAATCGGGCAAAATTCTGGACAAAACGTCGATAATAACCTTCCAAACCAATAAAGTTGCGTACCTCAGTTACACTCGTCAGTGCTAGCCATTCTTGGACTACCTTGGTCTTAGAAGTATCAAAGTAAATTCCATCCTTAGAGATAATATGGCCAAGAAAAGAAATCTTCTGAAGCCAGAATTCACACTTGCTAAACTTCCCATATAATTCATGCCTTCTAAGAGTCTTCAAGATAATGCGCAAGTGATTTTCATGATCTTCGTATCTTTTGGAGTATACCAAGATATAATCAATAAATACCACCAAAAAATCATCAAGATATTCCTTGAAAACTCTATTCATTAGATCCATGAATACAGAGGGTGCATTAGTCAATCTGAAAGGCATTACTGTAAACTCGTAATGCCCGTATCTTGTTCGAAATGCTGTCTTCGGAATGTCATCCTTCTTCACACACAACTAATGGTATCCAGATCGAAGGTCAATCTTTGAAAAGTATTGATCTCCATGCAATTGGTCAAATAAATCATCAATGCGAGGTAGGGGATAGTTGTTCTTTATTGTTATAGCATTGATCTCCCTGTAGTCAACGCACAACCTCATAGATCCATCTTTCTTCTTAACAAAAAGAACAGGGGCTCCCCATGGAGAAACACTAGGGCGAATAAATCCCTTATTACTCAATTCCTCTAGTTGTTTCTTTAGTTCAACTAATTCCACGGTGGCCATTCTATAAGGGGTCTTCGATATGGGCCTTGATCCAGGAATTAAATCAATGGAAAACTCAACTTCTCGTTCTGGAGGATGTCCAGGTAAATCTTCCAGAAACACATCTACATGTTCTTTCACAATAGGTACATCCTCTATTTAAACATTCCTTTCCTCGCCATTAGTCATTTCATTCTCTTACTCCCCAATAATTGAATTTAGTTGAGCTACTGGGGGTGGATCTAAATAAGAATTAGGTGGTGACGATTCTGCTCTAAAAATAAGGTGTTCCTTATCATCATCATCAAAAATCGTAACCTCCTTCTTCTTACAATAAATCTTTGCATCATATTCCGAAAGCCAATCCATACCGAGGATTATATCAAACTCAATCATAGGTATGACAATGAGATCAGCGGATAAAGAACAGTTATGTGCTCTAATGGGGACTGATTCACAAAACTTTGTTGCAATAATACTTACCTTAGGAGTTTTGACTAACAATTCTCTTGTTAAATCAAATTGTAAATATCTAATTTTCTTAGAAAACTGGGAAGATATGAAACAATGCGATGATCCAGAATCAAATAATGCATTTGCTAAACTTGAGGAAACCATTAAATTACCTGCCACCATGTCTTTCGGAGCTTCAACCTCAGCAGTAGTGATAGAATAAGCTTGGCCTTGATCCCTTGGCCTCTTATGAGGTAAGTTCCCCTGACGCTTAGGACATTCATTTGCATAATTCCCCATCTCTCTACAATTATAGCATTCCACATTGACAACAACTTTCTTTCCCTTGTAATCATGATCTTGGTGGCCTTTTTCACCACACTTGTAACAGACTCCCATTCCCTTCAAGCAAGTACCGGGGTGTTTCTTTCCACATTTACTGCAGTACTGATATTCAACTCTTTCCTTCTTCCCCTTATTTCCATTTCTAGATTGATCAGAAGATCTCTTCTTTTCTTTCTTTGCTTTAAAGTCATGAGACTTAGAGAATTACTTTTCCATCTTGACAGCACACGAGACAATATCTTCGTATGACGAGAAGGTTTATGAGACTAATGCTCGACGGAGAAATGGTTTTAACCCATCAAAGAAATGATCAATCTTACTTCTTGGGTTACGTATATAATCTGCAGCATGCCTCGCTAACCTTGTAAAGTTAGCCTCATACTTTGCGACATTCTCATCCTCCTTCTGCCTCAGACTCAGAAATTGCCTTTCCATATCTGCTCGATGGTCATGTGGAAATTATTTTTATAAGAAAATTTCCTTAAACTCCCTCCATTCCATACTTGATACTTCTTCATCTTCATTTGTGTTTTGAATCAGTGACCACCATTGATCGGCATCTCCAGTGAGGCGGTAGACTTCCATGACAACCTTCTCCCTTTCGCTACTCCCCAAGACGTGGAATATTTTCTCTAAGGAGTTTATCCATTGCTCATCTACTAATGGATTTGTACCCCCATTAAATGTTGGTGGTTGTTGCCTCATGAAGCGGTCTAACATTGATCCCCCACGTTGCGGATCAGGGTGCTCCATACAAGTAAGGTTATTATTCATAACCTGAGTGAGTTGTCCCAGTATGGTAATAAGTTGATCAGCACCAGTTGTATCTCCAGATCCACAATAATTATCTTGAGCAGGAGGGAAATCCCTACACGGAGTGCGTGCATTGATACGGTTTCCATTCCTTTCACTAGGCACCATTTATAAACAATGGCATAAACTAGATTAGTTTATGAATCAAAATACATAATTCCATACTTGTAAAATACTTAACATAAATTGAACTATTTATGGATATAATCCATAATCATAAAAAAAAAATCTTTGAGGAAGTATATACTCATAACCCTTCATATTGGTTTGTAAATAAAATGAGAATTATCCTAAGCATATCCCCCGGGAGTGTCGTAACCAAGAGTGCAGCAAGGCCCGTTTTCGTGCATCAGTTCCCGTTTGATTCTAGCTCAAAGCAGTGTTTTCGGGTTTTACCTCTAGGTACATCTGTGCCAGAGCCGCCTCTACCTGATCGTATCCATACAGGGATGTATTGCTCAGAAAACTCACAAAATCTCTATAATACCAAAATTCTAGGAAGTTTTTCTATACTAATCCTCAAAGTCTATCTTCGGTCTATGTGCTCTAATCAGAGTTTATCTAAATCTAGCTTCCAAGATTAGTACTAAACTTCCTCTGATACCAACTGTAATGCCTCGACCCCAGTTACCCGGAGTCGGTGCATTATTTCGTAACATTGGCATGATCACAAAAGATCAAGTCTCGAAAGACCGATTAGTTTAGTAGCCTTTTAAACACTAGATACATTCATAAATGTTACATTACATCATAAAGTGAAAATATACAATAACAAAATCTCCATAGTCCACACTCATATCCTCTTCTGACTATCCCTGCATTTCATTCATAATGTACTTCTTCACATCCTAGAAAATATTAAAACATTGAAAGGGGTGAGCTCAGATGCTCTGTAAGGATAACAATATTGTGGAAGCTTTCATAAATAAACATTAACATTTAAGGCAATGTATAACTGAAACAAAAGCCTTTTTAAACTTGAACTTCAGCATAATATGGCAAAAATAAAATTAAATAATGCCATTTTCTTACTCACATGGATATTCTACTAGTTGAATAATCACATGCAATATCAATAACCATTTTCATAATGATGGAATGCATAATTCCAGACTATCATAACCACGTAGCCAAGGCCTCGTGCCAATACTACAAATAAGATTTTTTCAAGGCCTCGTGCCAAGACACTAGTTTGTCTCATGATACCTACTGATGCATCGAGGAGCTATAGCGGGCTCCACCCTTCACTTATTAAGTCCAATGCATTCCTCATATGAACAGGTTTAAACATATCATAAACCATAACATAATCGTATCACATAAAACATGCATAAAGGAAACATAACATTTACACATTTCAATCAAAAGATATCAATACAACACATTGATATAATAAAAACTTTATCAAAACCATTTTTAATACGAAAATAAAAGAAAAGTAAAACATGGTATTTATTTTTCTAAAAAAAAGTTATGGCTTATAGAGGAAGCCAAAACTCAAATAATAGTCACGGTGGCGGAGAATTCGTTGTCGCTGCATACGAAAAAAACATTCCTTTTGTATTTTAGTAAAAACGCTTCATATAAAAAGATTCCTTTTGAATAAAAGTAAAAGTCAAAGGGGTTTATACACCGTATAAAGGAAAGTTGTGTATAAAACCAAATATGCCTCAATGAAAGGAGATTGAGACGATGTCCCTTACAAAGATCATTTTTTTTATAAAATAGATCTATTATGTGTATTCACTATAAGTACACATAAATAAAGTACAAATACAAGATAGGACATGATAATATCATTACATAATTTGAAATTAGGAGATTAACCCAAAGAATGGAAATTGGGTTAAGAAGTTCTCTTACATCGTGTCCGACTTGACTCGATCGTTCTTTAATCTCCTGAATAATAAACTAGAGTTAATTTATATTTGCTTAAGAACCTTTTTCATGTTCATTATTCCTTTTATATCACTTATTACCATGTTACGAAAATTATGTAGTCATTTAAGTTAATAACGGTCATTTTGTCGATCTTTGGTACTTGAGTCAAAAATAAACTTCTTATAATTACAAGTTGTTTATGTGGTAGAATATCCATTATCTCTAGAATTATATCCATGATGTAGATATCATATATAAAATATATATCCAGTATATACATTCATTTATAATATTACATAACATTTAGAGGTAAGAAATGAAATGCATCATTCATGGATATGGTAAGTCGTACGTACGCATGAACGCTACTTTCATTCCTATTTCATATTTAATGGAATGAAGTTATAATTATATAAAGGTATAATATAATTAGAGTATAATATAATGTATAATACCATTTACTCCATCCTTTATACATCCCACATATGGCATTAACGATTCAAATCACTTTGAGGGGGCGGTAGTCCGCACTTCCTAAAATGAAATTATCACGTTTACCCATAATGGAAATCGTAAAGGTATGACATAAATGAAAAATACAGAATCATAAGAAAAACAAAAACATAATATATATCATATATAAAAATAGTTTCATCATAATGGCCACCATTATAGGTGTTAAAAGAAGATTGAACAATCATCATTTCGTGAGGCAGAAATTTGCCAACCACAAAAACAGTATGTTCTTTAACCATTAGACGAAGGTGTGTGTAAGTTTAAATAAAATACTTCTCATAAAAACATCCTATTATATTAAAGATACTGTTTTTTTGCAAAATAAAGGAATAAAAAGATTTTAAGGGGTTGGAGAAGCAAAATAAAACAAAATAACATAAGAGAAGACATTACCTTAAAATCGGGTAACTCTTTTTTGATTTGAGCCAAAGGCTTCCTTGGGAAGAATTATGCCCAAAGTGAGGCTTCTAGGAGTAATATAGGGAAGTTTAGAGAGTATTTGGGCAGAGTTTGGCCGATCCAAAAGGCTTTTATGGTGTGAGTAAGGTGGTAGTGGTGGGGGCCTTTTATAAGAGGAGAGGAGGGGCACTCTTGGAAAGTCATGAAATGTTACTTTATTATATAATGAGTTTCAGATTTTAAAGGTCCCAAACTTATATATTTCGAGGATAATGTGATAAGGTTTCTAAATATACTCATACAATAAGCTTTGAACAAGTGTAATTCTTAGATTTTACATTATCCTTCCATTTTATTAAAATCGTTAATTAATGAGGTAATCGCTGCATCATCATGGTTCCATAAATAATTTAATTTATTTAATGTCTAAAAATTATAAAACAAATATCATGATGTAGGAAATCTTTTTATCTTTCTAATTAATATTTATAGTCAAAAATATGACTTGTATAAACCCATTTAAAAATTGTTTTAGTAAAACAACTTATGTTTGTGACATATTTATTTTAACTTTAAATAAATGTTATTTATGTCATTTTCCTAACAAAGTGGCTCCATGGGGTCCCTAAGTTGACCCATGGATTTTCTTTGTCGGCCATGACACATCCAATAGGGGTAGGACAAGTGTAAAGGTATTTTCATATTTTTATAATATCATTTTTACCTTAAATTTCACTAATTACCTTTAATCACGATTAATTAAACTTAAAAGTTACTATTCACCAAAAAATTATTTTAATCCCATTGAACCACATTTTACTTCCTAATGACAACCATGTATGTCGGATTTTTGAAAATCAAATCACAGAAGTGGTAATGTTTCATTTAAACAAAAAATCAGTTTTTTAACTACCACTTAGTGGTTTCACTATTCATCAAAAATTGAAGTTTTTCAGAACAATGCCAAAATTTTACCCTAATCTATAATTGATATTCCGAATTCAAAAATGATGTATATTTTAAAAAATTCCAAACATATAAGTTGCATTAATTAATTTTATAATTAATTCCCGCTGTCGCAACAAATAGCGTGTTTTTAAGAAATAATATATATCAAAAGATTGACAATTGTTTATGTCCAATTTCAAAGTGAAATTAATTCTAATGACCACCATTGGATAAAATGGTAAAAATATATTATAATTACACTTTAAAACCACTCAATAGTATAATTTATCACTATAAATTATTTTGAATAAAAAAGTTGTTTTTAAGTATTCTTCACTATTCATAAAAAAATGGAAGTTCTCAGAAAATTACAAAAATTTCAACTTAGGATAATTTTGATATTCCGAATACAAAAACGAAGTCCATTTGGAAAGATAAAATTTATAAAATTTAAAAAAGTATGTATTACTATTCATAACAGCTACTTTGATTGGTTGTGGTGTGTGTTAGAACTCGAAGTTGCGTACAACACACGCTACTATATTATTCAAAGAGAAGTGTATTGTGGAAGCTTGGGGTGTTACAGACATGTCAGAGAACGCAATCTTACCAGAGGCCTAAGACATCTGGAAAGTCAACCAGCAATTCCTCGTCCCATCTGAGTTATGGCAGCACCTTAACCGCCTTAGGATAGACTTGTCAGGGATTGGCCCTATTAGAGCTGGTTTTACAGTATCCCAGGCGGAGGAGGTGCAATACCTGGATGAACTGGAAGACATTATCCACTCCCGGGGTTCCCTTAACCCAATGACAGAGTGGGTCAGGGTGTTTTTAGATCGCACAGTCCCACCGCAATTGTCGGCTGCTGACTTGAGGGAGTGCTTCCCTCTTCCGGAAGAATCGGATGAGTCCTCCTGGGTAGATGAGGCCGGTAGAGGGAGTCCGTTAGAGGAGGGTGAAGTTGGTGATCAGTCCTCGGATCTCAAAGATTTTGTGGAGGCCCTCGAGGTAAAATCCCAAGTTCCTTCCTCAAGGTCTTCTCTTAGGTTACTCTGGATTCCTTATTAGCATCTGCACTGTGGAGGAGGACCTTGTGCATATACCTCGTTCTCGCACCTCAGTGGGTGCCGACGCGGGACCTTCAGGATCCACGCCCATGGATGCATCAACTTCCGTGTCTGGTGGGGCTAGGAAACTTGAGGCGGCTCCCCCAGAGTCTCCAGACCTTCCAACTATATACGGGGGGCCACGTCTTGAGGTTCTGATAACATCAGCCTGAGAGCGAGACCAGGGATTTGACCTCTGTAAGTCTCCTCTACCGAATTTACGACTACCATCCCCTAACCACGTCAATTGACATTCACTCCCCCCCCTTTCGGTGTGAACAATCCTTCAATTGGCCTGGGCCGTTGCGGTGAAGTTGGTCGGGACTTCTGGTAGCGCCCTTCCCAGAGGCATGCCAATGGTCGTGGAGGTGGACATCCAGCCTGACCGAACTGCAGTGCTCCCAATCACTGGCGGGGATTCCAGTGGGACTGCACCTGAGGTTATCGAGGTGGGATCTGATGATGAGGATCAACCAGACAGTTCAGGCCCCACCACGCCTAATCCAACGCCAGACGTGGACCCGGCTGAGGAGTTCCTGGGGGAATTCCTTACATACGAGCATGCCAATCGTGCCAACTGGGACGAGACAGCCTCTGACGAGGAGGATAGAAAAATAGTCCATCGCCGATCATGGAAATTGATCACACACTTCATCAATGACACCCCCCAAGAACTATGGTTGGATGAGTTAGACAGACTTCGCTTGTGACTGCGTGAACTGTGCGCCGGGGGTGTAGATTCCTAACGACCTCACATGCTCATCTGAGATCTTATAGCGAAAAATATTCTGGAGTATGACCGTGGCCTCAGTGTGGTATGGCAGTGGAGGAATTTGGTGAACATCAAGAGGCTCCAGGAGACCGAAAATGATGTTGAATGGTTGCAGGTCCAGGTAGATGAGCATTCTACTTCTCTTGATGCGCAATTTGAGATCATCTCGTGACTAAAATCCCAATTGGCGGAGTCTGAAGAGGGCATGAAGCGAGCCTCTGAGGATATGGTCATTATCTAAACCGGTGTGGAGCGGGATCAGGTCACATCCGGCGAACTACGCCCTCTCGTTATCGAGGAGGAGTGAGAGGTAAACAGGCGGCATCAACTCCTGGACGCCACCAGCCAAAGGGTGGCGGAGTTGCAACATTCCTTTGACGAGGTCAATCTGTCCATGGGGGGAGTCGACCCCCGGGTACTGTAAGTATTACAAACCCTTAAACATACTTTCATGCATTGATTGTTTGATTCCATAGCATGCATGAGTTCTGTTGTTTACATTGGTTTATTGCATCCTTGTGATGTTCGCGGAGCATCCAGTGATCATTCCCTAAGCTCACGTGGGTCAGGCCTGATGTGAGAAACAAGGGATGACCACCTTATAACCCCATCCAAACGTAGGATTGCAAACCAAGCTTCAGGCATCTAGGGTTTGAACAACCGGTCTGGATTTCCTGGAGGAAATAGGAGAGACCTGACTAGAGAATGAATCTCTCAGAACATCTGAATTATTGTTTTCCTAGTGTGCTCTTGTGTACGAATGGGGTAACGCCATGGGCGCTGAAATCAATCCGAACAGATGGGAATTGTATGTTTGAATCACGATACCCAGGATTCGGAACATTGTGGGGGTGGCATGAAAATAAAGAATAACTTTTGACCGCATTCAAAACACAGTATTTATATTGTATTAGCCTGGAGTGGGGATAGAAAATGAGGGTCGACTGCTGACCATGTTCGAAACACGGGGCCTGAATCAAAATGTCATCTGTTAGTCTTTCGGAACGTTGGCCCATGATAATAGGTAGGTTGTAGTCCGAGCATCCATACTGTTAGGGGGGTCCCTTAGACATGAAATAGGTCAATGGTCCAAATAAGGGGCACACAAAGCGTGGAATGTGGAGTAATGGTTAGTTCGAACAGAATCCAAAACTCTCAAAATTACGCCACTGTGGTGGGAGCACATTAGATGGATGAATCGGTCTGATCATGGAGCATCCGTTCTTTTAGACAGGACCTCTCTGGCGAGGGAGTCGTCGCTTCCCAATGTCATCGTGGGGCATCCCGAACTTATTCAAGGAAAAGCTTCAGTCACATGGTTCCCCATGAGGGGTCAGGCCAGGGGGCCAGAAATGGGGAGGAATAGGATTTATGATTCCTAGGGTTGGACCTGAGTTGAAATAGTTGGGTGTCTCTATGTATCCCATGAGGATGGGAATCAAGTCGTACGTAGTTCTGGAAGCACAATTTAACGTCATGCGGGACGATGAGAAGCCTGGTTGTGCTGGTGCACATCCTACCAAAACTACTAAGACCATGTGAGTCATGCTCGATGTGGAAAACAATAAATAGTGGCAGGAATTTCCCGACACAGGAAGGAACTTGTTAGGGTGAAGGGATGCTCGGTGAATGTCGGCCCAATTATTATAACCCGTCCATGTAGCACACCTAGATGCGCGAAGAAGTAAGGATGAGTATGTTAGAATTCCACTTGGACATGAGGATGTGGAAATGTGTGAATCATGATGCTCGAAATCTGGATCACAATGATGGTGGTGTGACATTGACGGATGACTGTTGACTGTGTTCAAAACACAACATCCACATCGCGTTAGCCTGGAATGGGGACAGACAAATGAGGGTCGACCATTGACCATGTTCAAAACATGGGACTTGTCACAAACGTCATCCGAGATCTTTAGGGACGTTGGCCCAGGATGGTAGGTGAGCTGATGTGACATGGGACCAGGCCGTTAGGGGGTCCCTTCGGATGTGGAAAAGGACGAGGATCCAAATAGCGAGATCATGAAGCTTTGACATGGACCGAGGGGAATGTCCCCATGAAAATTCCACAGTTCGGGATCTTTGTCAAAATGCATCTGAATACGACAACGAGACGTATTAGATAGAGGGAGTCGAGTCCCTTCCCATAGGGAGATCATAGTTTAGGGTTATATAACTCAGACCATGGATGATAGGAAATGCGGGAGACACATGGTGGGTTAATTATAAAACCCGACGTGAATGGGAACCTGGGGCTCCGACCACCACGTGTTCCCTGTGAAGGTTCTAGGTCAAGGGACTGGAAATGAGAGTTAAGCTGGGTCCAAGGCAAGGTGCACTGATGTTCCTATGTACCCCATGAGGATGGGGATCAAGCTGCACATATTTCTAAGAGGTGGCACGGTAAGGTACCAGTGCCAGGGATAAAAGGGGGCATGCGGGTGTGGCCCTCTCACCGAAAGAAGCGGTATTTGATAAATATTTTTTGTCCTTTAAGTTGAGTTATTTTTTTTGTGAAGTGACAGGCCTAGGGTAGCAGACCCTAGCATCTCCAAAAGAATCAATCTGTAGTAGGTGTTGAAAAATGGTAAGGTGTGTGACCAATACCAAACATGGTGCCCCCTTGAGTGAGGACATCATGATGCAGTGCCTTTTTTCGTCATGTGGCTAGGACGAAAATTTCTTAGTTTAGGGTCATGCGATGGGACTAGGTGTGCATTTTAACATCATGCGGCACAAACGTAGTAGATGCGATACTAAATGGGGAATGTGTACAGTGCAATAAAACATACCTGACGTGGAAGAGGACATAATCTCATACCACACCGTACGCAATTCTGAGAAAGGAACCTCGGACCAAGGGGACTGAATAAAGGTAAGGGGGTAAGAAACTAGCTCCCAGTTGGGCTAGACCCAAAAACGAGACGTCCGGGTGTTCCTACATATCCCATAAGGATGGGAATCAAGTTGTACATAGTTCTGGACGAGATCTTAGTTTATGGTCTTAGAGCTCAGACCAGGTGGGGAGAAGACATGGGAGGCACATGGTGTAGTATTTTCAAAACCCAATGTGAATGAGGACCCATGAGATACTCGCTACACCATATGTTCCTTAGAGATTTCGGGCCGAGGGGCCGAAAGATACGGGACAAGATTTTGGATTCCTGGGACTGGACCTGGAGACAAGATGCTTGGGCAGTCCTACGTATCCCATGAGGATGGGAATCAATCCGTACATAGTTCTGGATGAGATCTTAGTTTATGGTCTTAAAGCTTGGACCATAGAGGAGCAAAAACCCTCCAAGTAACTGCAGACCTAAACCTGATCCCTAAGCCCACATGAGTCAAAATCAGTGTGGGAAACAAGGGAGGAAGATGTTTATTGCAATACCGGGAGTGCACGTCAAAGGGAAATCAGTGCGGAGCCCCGAATGATGCCCTTATCATAGATTTTTTCCTTCTAACATGCAAATGTGCACTGAGGAATAGTACCAAGATTTTCAAAGTTCTATTTGGACATGATGAGGTGGAGAAGGATGTGAATCATGTAACTAACATTTTGGGATTAATGGGGTTAGCGTGGCGATGGAGGATAACTTTTGACCGTGTTCGAAACATAGTATCCATATCGTGTTAGCCTGGAATGGGAACAAAAAATGAGCATCGACTGCTGACCATATTTGAAATGTGGGATTTGTATCAGCTTGTTGTCTGCGACCCTCAAGGACGTTGGCCTGTAATGGTAGGAGATCCCTTAGTCCTAGAATCTATGCCACTTGGGGGTCCCTTTGGGTGTGAAAGGTGATGGAATCCCTAATGAAGGGTAACAAAAAGCCTGAAAAACAGGAGGAAGCATGTCTGAGTAGAGTCTGACATTCCAGGTACTAAACTAAAGTACCCTTAGGCACATTGGTGAATCGCCGAAGAGGGTCAATGAGGGTGCTCAACTTGAGAGTAACCAATTTGAAGGGATGAGTATAGAATAGGGGATAGAGAATTCCTAGGAGGGAGAAGGTAGTCCAAGGGGCCAAGGTGAAATAGAGATTTATGGGAGATGGTGCTGGACCCGAAGTATAGACATTCGGGCGGTCCTACATATCCCATGAGGATGGGAATCAATCCACATGTAGTTCTGGAAGCACGTGGGGGTAAGATACCCTAACAAGGGGGGTGTACGGCACGACGAATAACCCGACGTGAATGAGGACATAATCCCATACCACACCGTACACTCCGGGTAAGAACTTGGGCTGGGGCTCGAGAAGGCCAAGGGGCCTGAGGCTGAGCCTTGGTCAGAAAGGCCCGACCAGTCTGCAGTTTAACGTCTTGTCCTGAGGACGAAGAGGGGAGTAAATGTCCCACACGAGAGTGGTGTAAGACATGGCGAATAACCCAACGTGAATGGAGACATAATCTCATACCACACCACACACTCCTAAATAAGAACTTGGGATGGGGACCCAAAAAGGCCAAGGGGCCAGAGGCTGGGCCTCGGTCATGAAGGCCCGACCAGTTTTCAGTTTAACGTCTTGTAGTGAGGAAGAAAGGTAGGATAAGGTGTCTCATATGGGGATGTGTATGGCACGGTGAGTAACCCGATGTGAATGAGGACATAATCCCATACCACACCGTACAATCCCATAAGAGAGAACCCGGGCCGGGGGCCCGAAAAGATAAAGGGGCCAGAGGCTGGGCCTCGGATGGAAGGCCATACACCCTCTTGTATGGTTATCACCTCATCACAGCTCCTAAGCCCACGTGAGCAGTTCTCGGTGTGGGAAACAAGGAGTTGGTATCGGCTCTCCCCATCATATGGGGGACTAAAACCTGGCTTTTCTTAAAGGGAGTTCATCGCTTGGAGATACAACAGGGTAGAATGAACCACTACACTCAATGTTTGGGACATCTTGGGGTGGTTCCAATGTTGCGGGACAGCTGTTGACCATGTTCGAAACACAACGTCCCTATAGTGACCTGAAATGGGAGAAACAAATGAGCATCGACCACTGACCATATTCAAAATGCGAGACTTGTATCGGCTTGTTGCTCAATATCCTTGAGGTCATTTTCCCAAAGTGGTAAGAGAGCCCTTAGGCCTAGCATCCATACCATTCGGGGGCCCTTCTGGACAGGGAAGATGATGGAGTCCCAATCAAAGGAGTGGGTGAAGCATAGTTGTACCCATCTCTGAAAGAGGCGAACATCTCTAGGGAGCAGGACGTACGGCCAGATCAAGGTTAGCTCGACGTGAATTGGGGAAAAAATTTGCACCCCATCCATATGTATTGACCCAAGGGGAAGACTCTGGCGTTTGGGTTGGGCCAACAGATGAAATGTTCAGGCGTTCCTACGTATCCCATAAGGATGGGAATCAAGCCATGTGTAGTTCTTGAAGGCCATGCAGTTTAACGTCATGCGGTGAGGACGTGGGCGGATAGAAGAAAGGGGAGTAGGAACATGGTGCGACCATTACAATCCCGGTATGAGTGGGGCTGAGGAAGCCTATACCATATCATACAAGGATCCTCTGAGAGAACTATACCTAGGGGGATAGTCAAGAAGAAGAGTTTGGGGGCTGGGCTCAAGATGAGGAGTCAAAGCGTTCCTACATATCCCATAAGGATGGGAATCAAGCCATATGTAGTTCTCAGAATGCAGTTTAACGTAATGCAGGACGATGCGTTGTTTAAAGTCATGTAGGACCAGAGTGCAGTTTAGGGTCATGCAGGACCGGCGTGCAGTTTAGGGTCATGTGGGACCAGGATGCAGTTTAGGTTCATGAGGGACCAACATGCAGTTTAGGGTCATGTGGAACCAGCATGCAGTTTAAGGTTGTGCAGGACCAGCATGCAGTTTAAGGTTGTGCAGGACCAGCATGCAGTTTAAGTTCATGCAGGACCAGTCAGTTTAAGGTTGTGCAGGACCAGTATGTAGTTTAATGTCTTGCAGGACCAGCATATAGTTTAAGGTCATGCAGGACTAGTCAGTTTAAGGTCATGCAGGACCAGCATGTAGTTTAAGGTCATGCAGGACCAGTATGTAGTTTAAGGTCATGCAGGACCAGTCAGTTTAAGGTCATGTAGGACCAACATGCAGTTTAAGGTCATGCAGGACCAGCATGCAGTTTAAGGTTGTGCAGGACCAGTCAGTTTAAGGTCGTGTGCAAGACCAGCATGGCTCAGGAAAAGTATTGCTTGAGGAACTTGGCATTGGTGGGAGGAGTTATATGCTCCCCATCCATGTTCACCATGGAGTATTCTCCATTGGGGTAAACCCTGTGAATTATATAAGGTCCTTCCCATTTGGGATCCAACTTGGGTGGTTTCCTACCAAGGATCATTGGCGCCCTGAGGACCAATACCAAGTTTCCTTGTAGAAAAAAGTGAAGGCGAACCTTCTTGTTGAAGGCTCTAGATATCTTATTCTGACGCCTTTCCAGATCGTGAAGGGCACGAAGCCTATTTTCGTCAAGCACTTCCAATTAAGCCAGATGAATTTTGGCTACCTTATCTGGCGCCTGCTGGTCATAGACCATTTTGAGTAACGAGGGCAGTTGGATCTCGATGGGTAGGATGACCTCAGCTCCGTACACCAGAGAATATGGGGTCACCTGGGTGGAATTATGAGTCGTCGTCTGATAGGCTCAGAGGGTATTAGGGAGCTTGTATGGCCAACTCTTCTTGTTTTGACCAACCATTTTCTACAGAATGTTAGAGAGGGTTTTGTTGAATGCCTCGATCTTCCCATTTGATTGCGCATGATAGCGGGAGGTATGGTTCGAACGGATGTTGTACTTGGAATACAATTTCTTTAGCTCAGCTGCTCAGAAGTTGGTGTCGTTATCGGTGAGGATAGCGTGAGGGACTCCAAACCGGTAGATGATGTTGGAGCTCATGAAGTCAACGATGGCATGGGCCTTGACCTCCTTGAGCAGAAATGTTTCTTCCCACTTAGAAAAGAAATATGCGGTAGTCAGTATGAACCTGCACAGGAGAGCTGTCGCTAATGGGTATGGTTCCACGACATCGAGTCCCCATACTACAAATGGTCAAGAGTACTTGGTGGAGTGGAGAGGTTCTGGAGACTGATGCAATAAGTTAGAATAAACTTGGCACGCATGACATCTCTTGGAGAACTCAATACAATCATGGATCATAGAGGGCCAGAAGTACCCCAGTCTCCAGATTTGATGGGATAGCTTCGGCCCAGCCTGGTGAGCCCCACAGGAACCAGCGTGAACCTCGTGCATGACCTGAGAAATCTAGACTCCTTGGATGCAACAGAGGAGAACACCATCAAACCCATACTTGTAGATGATATGCTCAAGACTGGGACCACTCTGGAGGGAAAACTGTAGCGCTCGGCGTTGTATTCACTTGCACTCGGCCCAATTAGCCGGGAGGCAACCGTTTTGGAGGTACTTGGAAAAATGGGATCTCCGGTCGAGAGTCGCTCCAACCACTGCATCTGGAGAACCTGGGAGTCCTGACGTGGAGGACCCGGCGGTAAGATGGCTTACTCACAGGTCGTCGTCATCCTCTGGAGTGATGGGGGCAATGACTCTCTGATGTGTCATGTGTATAATCAGATCATCCTACTCAGGTTCTGCAAGTGAGGCAGCCAGGCCGGCTAGGGCATCAGCTCAACCATTTTGATATCGAGGGACATGAGTAACTTCTGGCCAGGATTGAAACCGGGCCATTAGATGGAGGGTGCGCTCCATAAATGGTACGATCTCTGGCTTTCTAAAAAAATATCCACCATTGACTTGATTGATGACTAGTTCGGAATCCCCTTTCAAATACAAATGGGGTACATCGATCTCGAGAGCCAGCTCGAGGCCAGTGATGAGAGCCTGATACTCTGCCTCGTTGTTGGTGCAGCCTTCTGACAACAGGAATGAGTACGGAAAAATGGATTACACCAAGGTAATAAAGAAAATACCTAGTCCCACTCTGTTGAGCTTGGGATCATTGAGTCTCCTACCGATGAGGCTTTGGGAGGTGCCATCAAAGTGCATCTTCCAACATGGGATGGTAGGATCTACCGAGAGGATTGCTTCGTCAGGAAAATCCAAGTCCAGGGACTGTTCCGTGGGGGTTTAATGGGGACTAAGAAATTATTCCAATGCTTGTCCCTTGATAGATTTCTGAGGGACGAACCTGATGTCGAACTGCTGGAGGATTACAGCCCACCATACTAGACGGACGGTCAACATGGGGCAGTTCAGAATGTACTTTAGTGGGTCTGCCCAAGACACCAGTTGTACTTCATAGTTTTGCAGGTAGTATCGTAATTTCTGTACTACGAATACCAGTACAAGGCAGCTCTTCTCAATGGAGAAGTATTTGGTATCCGTATCGATGACCATACGATTGGGGTAGTAGAGACTGTTTTCTATCCCCTCATTGTTATTTTGGGTGAGAAGGGCGTCGTAAGATCGTTCCAAGGCAGTCACATACAAGATTAGTAGATTTCTGGGGATAGGTGGCATCAAGACCGGAGGCTGGAGCAGATACTTCTTAATTTCCTCGAACGCGGTCTAGAACTCTTCGTCTCATTCATAGGCAGAGCCTTTCTTCATGATCCAGGAAAATGGATTACACTTACCGGCTATATTCGCAATGAATCAGCGTATATAGGCTAAGTGGCCTTGAAAACCTCGAAGCTCCCGAATATTGCTCGGGGGAGGCATCTGACTGATGGCCTTGATCTTCTCGGGGTCAATCTCGATGCCTCGGTACCTGACAACAAATCCAAGAAACTTCCCGGAGGTGACCCTGAAGGCACATTTCAGTGGGTTCATCTTCATATGGTGAGAACGGAGGAAGCCGAACACTTTCTCAAGGTCCTTGAGATGGTCCTGTCACTGGCGATATTTGACCACCAGATCATCCATGTAGCATTCCACCAATTTTATGAGGATTGGATTGAATATGCAGTGCATGGCCCGCTAATAGGTGGCACATGTGTTCTTCAGGCCGAAGGGCATAACCTGGTAACATAAAGTACCTTGGGGCACCCTGAAAGTTGTAGACTCCTCGTCCTCGAGGGACATTCGGATATGGTTATATTTGGAGTAACCATCCATGAAGGAGAGGTCTTGGAACCCTGTTGTAGTGTCGATCAACAATTTTGTCACTGGAAGGGGAAAATCATCCTTTGGACAGTGACAGTTGAGATCTCGGAAGTCGATGCAGACTTTGATCTGTCTGTTCTTCTTCCTAACTGGCACAATGTTGGCTAGCCACTTGGCGTACTGGACCTCCTTGATGAAGTTGGCTCTGATGAGTTTGTCAACTTCGGCCTCAACCATGTCACCGTGAGAAGGGTGCATCTTCCTGGGAGGTTTCTTGAACCCATGATGATTTGCAGGGAGATCGAGGCGGTGGACGGCTACCTGAGGATCTAGTCCTGGCATCTCATCGTAGCTCCATGTGAATACATCACGGTGCTGCTTCAGGAAATACACGTACCGTTGTTGCTCCTCGAGGAACATGGCGGCACTGATCAATGTGGGTCTCGGATCTGCCTCGCTACCAAGGTTCACCTGTACTAGTTCATCAACTTTGGCGGAAACACCTTCTTCAAAGGCGGGGGGAGTGTCCTCTAAATCCTCTATGTCGCTTGCGGAGGAGGGATTACCTATGGGAGGAGCTTCCTCTGGGTCAGTAGATCCTGACGGGAGGCTGGTACCAGCCTAGACAGTAGTAGACAACATATCAAGGGATTCACGCACTGCTGAGACCATAGCGATGAAGGCAGTCAATCCGATCCCATCTGGTCTTCGGCCCAAGGGGCCACACTTGATGATATTAAAGAAATAATGGTGCATCTTCTTAAACCGGTTAATCCTAGCTCAGTGAAATAGACATGTATGACGTACTACAGTGGCCATGGGGCGGACATCCCGAAACAGTACCGGGGTAGGATTTTCCAAGATCACCTGAGCCTAGTTTGTGTAGGAGTACGAGGTGATTTTCCGCCATCGCTTGGACTTGGGAATATGATTTCCTCTTGTACTAGAGACAAAAAAAATTGCCCCATGTCAGGGGTCGTGGCCTCCAATCGATGGATCGAGAAGATGTAGGCATCATACAGACCTACCTAGGGGTCATTTGTGACTGTGGCGGGCTCGATCTCACTTGCCAGAATCTACTTATCCTTGATCTTGTAATAGTCAGCATCCAGATAACGAGCTTCACAAGAGGCGAAAGGAGATGAATCACCTTGGAGTATTCCTACTCGACCATTTAGAGAGTACTTGAGGCACTGGTGATATGACGAGGGGACTACCACGTACAGATGGAGCCATGGTCTTCCCATCAATGCATTGTACGCGGTGTCCTGAGAGACAACCATGAACTCAGTATTGGCAACTAGGCTATCGAACTGGGTCTTCAAGAGGATCTTACTGACTGGGGTCTGCTCGGTCCTGTCATATCCCTGGATCCTTAAATCGGAGGGAGTCAGGTCATCCTCGGATAACCCTATCTTCCACAATGTCCGTGTTAGGATAAGGTTAATCCTGGAGTTGGTCTCAACAAGACAGCAGCGAACCTCTACACCGTTAAATTGGTCGGTGATGTATAGCGGGCAGATGTGCCCCTGTATGGGAGAGCCTTCATCCTCTTGAGAGAATGAAATTATGTCCTGGAATTCATCATTCTCAACTATTTCAGCATGAAAGGTTTCTATACCTGCTACCTCCATCTCAAACTGGATGGGGCTTCTTAAAGCCTCGGCGAGGGCCTCGCGCATATCCAATGACAGGTGATGGGATTTAAGGATGGAAAACCTCACTGGGATGCCAGTGAGGTGCTTAAGAACATCATACTTCCACGCCAGGCATGAAATTCTCCTTACAGGAGCCCGCTCTACGATTGAAGGCATGGCGGGCCCTGCTGGCTAGACCGGCGGTTGGCTTGTGTTGGGAATATCCTGCTACTCACTAGTTGAAGCCTGAAGAGTAGCTGTCGGATGAGGACCGGATGACTGAGATCGACCTCTAGTAGGGCGAGGCTAGTCGTGTCCTGGATGAGGTAGCTCTGCCTGATCCAATAGCACAAACGGTGGTGGAAGCGGTCCTGACGACACCAGATGAAGAGGATACGAGTGTTGAGCTCTACGCTGGGCCTGTTATCTGGTCTCAGTGGCATGCACGGACTGGCTGGAGGTGCCGAATGATGCACCTCAAAGACCCATATAGTCGCGGCTCTTCTGACGTTGGTGTCGGCTGGGGGCCTTGGGGAGGTTTGCCTCGCACTCCCCCTCATCGGGGGTCATATAGGGGTTTACCAACTCAACAGTATTAACTAAATTATACCCTTGACTGTCACTTGAAGATTCATCCACTACTGGGAGGATTCTGGGAGGGATCCCCATCTTAGGGGGCATGAAGTCGCCGAGAGTGCGTGATGACGACGATATTGGCGGGGCGCTTTTCTTTTTCTTACGCCGCTGATGCTTGCTCTTCTGGGAAGAGGCCAGCTGAGATGATGATGCAGAAGTGGTGGTCGTAGCTTCTGAAGGTTCCAGCTGATTTATTCATGCCTGAATGATGCCATGGGCGCGATCACCCATCTTTCAAGCCATCCATTTATCGTACTTCTGGGACCCGCGGTTAGAAACCTGCTGCCACTCGCCTTCGATGTTTCTACTGTTGTCTGACCTTACAAAGACACTCGCCACTTGTGTCAGGGTCGGGCCCAGCCTGACTATGTTGTTATTGACCTGGTCTTGGAGATAGTCTTTAAAAACATATCACTACTTGATGGTGTGCCCTAGAATCTGATGATAGGGGCAGTAGTTGGGGTGATTAGTAAGATTCACCTCTTCCGACCTTCTGCACTCAGGAAAGCGTACAATCCCATGTTTTAGGGCACTACGGAAGTAACCAGAGACCTTATTCTCGTTGAACAAGTAAGTCCGGTTACTTTTTTCCGGAAAGGGGGATCTTGGATCCTGGCCCTAACGAGGGGTCGGAGGGGCCTGTCGAGGAGGTGGACCCTGATTGTCCCGCCTGGGTGGTGGCGGTACATTACACGAGGGAGCTTTCCAATTCTAAGGATGCTGCTGAGCCGGAAGTTCTGCCTAAGGAGGAGGGCCTCTGCGAGACTGCAGGGCCCGTGCCACTAGTAGTAACTCCATCTATCTAGGGGCTTCTATTTGGGCCACCGCGGCAGGCTTGGCTCTGGCAGCTCTCCTTGCTGGAATCAGAGGGGGCAACGGACATGCCTACCTGGCCTGTTGCAGGGATTCCTCAAGGCACTAGGCCTTGTTAGAGAAGTCTCGGAATCCTCCAGGGTAGTTCTGGGTGATCAGGGAAGGAACCAGTTCCATCTTGATGTTTCCTATGCACATCATCAGTAATTGGTCCCGAGTCAGTGGCATATCAATGGAGTATGTGAGCCCCTTCCACTGGGCGATAAAGTCCACGACTCACTCATCCAGCCTTTGCTTGCACTTGAAGAGGTTAGCGATGGTTGTTTTCTGGATGGTAGAGCTGAAATGGTAGAGGAATTGCCTACAAAGTTCCCCCCAGCTGGTCATGGATCCGACAGGGAGCTGGCTGTTCTAGACGAATACCGGCCCCTCTAGTGTCTGAACAAAACAGCGGAGCTTGGGTGCCTCCTGCTGCACCGGAGTGCCTAACATGGGCCCAACCCTTGAGTTGAAGTGGTCCAGGTGCTATGGTGGGTCCCCCGTCCCATTAAAGGGGGAGAAGATGGAATTCCTGAAGCTCAAAGGTGCTAGCATATCATTCACCCATGCCGGGTATGGCTTGCCATCTGGCAGGATTGCCACATGTCGCGTTTCCAATGCCTCAAGGCGAGCTATGAGCGCCAACATAGGATTATCTGGGTGGGGTCCCTGTCTGGATGGGGATCCCTAACCACGAGCGTGTTGTCAGGTTCTTCAACACGGTATACAGGCTTAGCGGCTCGTGGAGCGGCTGGTGGAGCGACTTGTGGGGCAGCTGGGGGAACCCGGGCCGAATTCTTGGATTTTCACACCATTTGGGAGGGTTTGGCAAGACATATCACACCCTCTTGCCATGAGCTCTGGCTTCAGCCCTATCCATAGGAGTGGTATGATCAGGGTTGTCTGGGGGCATCTCGCGGAGGGGTAGTTATTCCTGCCCCTGCTGCCCCAACCTAGGATCACCATAGTAGGGTTGTCACTCTACAATGTGTTCAGTTAGGAGTTCATCAACCAACCTCTTCTGCTCAGAAAGTTTTTGGCACAACGTGGCCTTCTTGGGGTCCTCCTCCATCTTCTGCACTAAGGCAGATGGGTCGCAGTGCTTGATAGCTCCGACATGCTCTTTGCCCTTACTAGCATTCCTGCCGAGTACCAACGCCTTGCTGGGCACAGGGAGACCTAGAAGGTTCCTATTCTGACGATTAATCATCCCCGATGGGTCCAACAGTGGTAGAACACCCTCAATGGGTATTTCTCCATCGAGAAACTCTATCTCGTCCTCCTTGTCCACTATGTCGGTCATGTGGACTGTGACCCTTCCTGGGGGCATGTCCTCAATATCGCATAGCGAGTCAGGCTGCCACTAGATAGGACTGAAGAGGAGGGTAGCATACTTCCCCCATCCATGGATTTGAACGTGGGGGTATCCTCCCTGACAATTTTGTAGAGTACCTTGATACTCTGAATGTATTTCTGTTGGAGGGCCTCACGACGACCTGGTGACTCGGGGTGCTGGGCCGCAGGGAGCGCGGCCAGATCGACTAGACGACACTGCTTGCTGATTTCTTCAAAATGAACTTGGCTCCTTGGATAAACCATACACTGATTAAGGAAACTGAAATGTGTCTCCCAGAAGGTGTATCAAAAACACTAAACTTCCTTTGGGGTGAGGGATTTCGGTATGCAGAAGTTCTGCGCTTCCACAGGCCAGAAATCCTCGGGGAAGTGGTCCTCTGCGAGGAAGCTCCATAAGATCCTTGGCTCAAATTTATGGTCTAGCCCTTAATTTCCCCACTCACCAACTGGGGGTGACTGAGGAAATAGCAGCGGTACTGAGTCAAACCGCTGGGACGACAGGCTGGCCGGTGGAGAATATGGTGAACGGGTTGACTGGCCGCTGATTCTCAGCCTGTCCTCCGAAGAGTGTAGCAACGTGGCCACCACGTCGCGATAAGAGGGGATGACGGTCGGCGTTCCTGACTCAGGGGCCAGGGCTGCTGGTGATGGGTCTCATTGTTGCTCGCCTGCCATTGGTCCCCAGAATAGCACTCTGTGATCTCTTGTGGAGGTAGAGAGCGTTTTTGGTGATGATGGTGGTGATTGCATGACCGTAACCTGTGGGGTCACCAAATTTTTATCCTCCTGGATAAACCTATAGAGGGAGGTGGGAATCCTGTGGACCTCACATTCTGGGAGCACCAGGATGATGTGACGCATCCCTGCCCCGGCCCTTGACTCGGATGAGCGAGGGGAGGGTTCCCAAGTTGAGTCGTACTCCGCTTCAGAGTCTGAGAATCGGACTAGTTTGATCTCCACCCGGGCCTTCCCAAGATTCTTCTTGTGGTGTTGATGAACCTCCTTCCTGCCCCTGGGTGTCTCCTCAGGACAAAGCTGATTCTTGACATGGGGTCCTTCGGTCGCACTGGTGCTGGGGCGGAGAGGGTTTCCACTCAAGAAAACTAGGGTGCGAGGATCACCAGGAAAAATGTCGAAGGGGGAATGGGGAGGACCTCCATGAATAATTCCATAGCATGAAAAACCTCTACTGGGACCAGTAGGAGCATGGGTATGACCTCCGTGCTCAGTGAGGGTGGAGCGAGGTTGGCCTTTACCCCTCTGGTTGTTGGGGCGAGGAGGACCTTCACCAGCTACGGAGAGGATGTAGGGAGGATCCCCACGTTGGAGAGAGACCGGATGGGGGATGTCCCTAAATCAGTGGTCGTGGGTAGGAGGAACAACTCCATATCCAGTGTAATGGGCACGGGAGAGGCTTTTGTGATGAGCATCACTGTCGCGGGGCAGACCTTCATTCGTATTGGGGGTAGCATGGGGCAGACCTCCATGTCGAGCCTTGGAGCGGAGAAGGCCCACGCTCTGTGTGAAAGTGGTACGGGGAGGACCTCTGTACGGGGTGGCATCGTTGCGGGTTGGTTCGCGGTGACCATTACTCGTGACTGCGACCAAGAGAGTCGACCCAGCCTGCTCGTGGGGTGGTTGGGGCCTCGATCCCGATTGGGCATATAAGCGCCCCTGCTCAGTGTGTAAAGGGACCTGATGATATGAATCAGTGGTGGCTCAGGCCACATTAGCCGTCGACGTTGACGCCCCTTGGTGGGCGTCCTCCTTAGCTCATGCCCGACGCTAGCGTCGGGTCGGACAAGTCGGGGTTGGTGGCGCAGGTGCATAGCTTACCTGCCCCTCCTCTGGAAAGACCAGGCGGTGGCACTGACGCGGCCGGGTGGGAGCCCTTTCTGGGAGCCCTTGGATTGGGACTCTGACTAGGCTAGTCCGGACGTCACCTAACTCATCAGCGTAAGGCAGGGAGTTGTCAAAGCGCTTCGGGGATAGACTCTCGAAACGGTTGTATGTCAGGATGGGGAGAAATGGCTCCATGTGCGGCCCTCAAGGGTGGTATTGATGGTGAGGCAAAGATGCCGCCAAATCCAGGCGGCCCATATCCCAGGTTGGGATTATTCCCTCCTCCTCATAACGACGCACGAGGTCATTAATTTCCCTTCGTTAGATAACTTCTGATGGGGATATGGGGCATGGGCGCCCCACGATCATGGATGCAGAGGCCGTAGCGGAAGCAGTGAATCCATGTGGAGTGGTTGTATTGGCGTTTCCTATTCCCCTGTGTAGACGGGCGGGTGGTGATCATGTTTCTGCGGTAGCAACCTGATTCCTGAGAAGCAGAAAGATGAACTTGTTAGTGTTGAAAGAAAAAGGGATTGATGACCAATTCCCCTACACCATCCCCTCTTCCGTGACCGTTAAGAGGGATCTATCCTAACAACGTCACAAAATGGGATGTCTAACATTCTACTGCCCCAACTTCTGGTGAGTTTCATGCCAGGCCTGCTATTTTCTTGGTGGGACCCGACGCCGGATAGCTGGATCTGGTGACACGTCAATCCATTGATTCCCCGAGCACTACTAATCTTCATATTGAGGAGAATAATTTCACGTCGGGTTCACCATTTTTGTTTCCGATGCTTTATCTGGGGTACGCGCATCTGTCTCATTCAGGGACGAGAGACGCGGCTTTTTTGGTTGCCCCGCATTCCCGCTTTCCAAAGGCGGGTGGAATCCGCTCCTTATTCAGGTACGTCTTCTCCTTGATCGAAATGGGATGATGGGATGTCAGTTCTTCCTTCCGTGGATTCCTCCTCGGAACTCGTCACCTAGTCTGGGTCTTCCTCATAGACTTAAGACGTTATTTGTGAAACTCTTCCCGGCACTATATCTTCATGGACATGAGTTAATTACACTACTTTTTTTAGGACATTACAAGGGGTACGGCCAGGGCAGCATCCTTCGGTTAGGGGAGTAGTCATGTTGGGCATCACTGGCGTGTCTGGACACTGGGGATTGGTGTGTCTGTCTTCGGTCCCTCGTTATAGGGTTTCTTGAGGGTGTGGAAGCCCGAGGCATCCCACATCGAACGCGAGGAATCGTCTACCATGGGCATGTATCTGAGGTTTTCCTCAACTTCCTATGTTTAACACAGGGTATGCCGCAAGTTTAACGTCCAGTGGAGATGGATCATACTGATCAGAACACTGACTAGAGTGGATCATATGGAGGAACCCCCTAGAGGGAACGCCGATATTGGGGACAACACGTGGGTGGCCTCATGAATGCTGTCAAACAGAACAGGGAATGTAATGGCATGATTCCACCAGGATGTGGCGGCCTGGGTAAGAATCAGGATGGTTGATGGAAGGTTCTATGAAAGGGATGATGAATGGGATGACACCATCATGAGGATGATGATGTTTTTGGGTTTGAGCCTCAAAGAGACTTCCTATGTATCCCTGTGGCAGGGAATCAAAGTCCACGTAGTTCATATGATGATGGATTGCCACTGATTGGGGTTTTCAACAGCTTAACACTGATGAGGTCGCAATGTCTTACCGCTGCAATGAAAATGGTTTACCGTTGAATGGAGGTCCATAGTTTAATGTCATGCAGGACGGGGGTGAACCGAAGTAAAGAGGGTCAGAACCACTAGGTGTTGGGATTGAACCTCTTGGAGGCTTCCTACGTACCATGCCTTGACATGGATAAAAGACCACATAGTTCAGGTAGTCACTGGTGAACCGATGTGAAGGTGGACCTAGGGTCCGATGGATGGTGCGCTTTAACCTCAGGGAGGCTTCTTGCGTACCCTACCTTGGAATGGATCAAAGACCACGTAGTTCAGGTAGTGGCATGGGGATTACACTCTAGGCTTCCCAAGGTGTTGGTAAACCAACGTAACGATGGTCGGAACGACCAGGTGGTGGTGGGATTGAACCTCAGGGAGGCTTCCTACATACCGTGCCTTAGCAAAGATCAAACTCCTCGTAATTCAGAAGGGGCATGAGGCTTACACTCTAGGATGCCCAAGGTGATGGGGGATTGGCGCACTGACGCGAAGATGGTAGGGACCAATGGATGGTGGTGGTATTGAACCTCGGGCAGGCTTCCTACGTACCATGCCTTAGAAAAGATCAAAGTCCATGTAGTTCGGAAGGCGGATGTGGGGCTTACACTCTAGGCTACCCAAGGTGTCAGTGAACTAACGTGGAGGAGGACCTGGGGTTCAATGGTTGGTGGTATTGAACCTCATGGAGGCTTCCTACGTACCCTGCCATAGCAAGGATCAAAGTCCACATAGTTCATATGGTGGCATGGGGCTTACACTTTGAGGCGGCCTAAGGTGATGGGGGCTTGGTGCACCGATGCGAAGATGGTCAGGACCAATGGATGGTGGTGGGCTTGAACCTCAGGGAGGCTTCCTATGTACCTTTCCTTGGAAAAGATCAAAGACCTCGTAGTTCAGAAAGCAGGTGTGGGGATTATACTATAGGCTGCCCAAGGTGTCGGTGAACCGATGTGGAGGAGGACCTGGGGTCCAATGGTTGGTGGGCATGAACCTCGTGGAGGATTCCTACGTACCCTTACTTAGCAAGGATCAAAGTCCATGTAGTTCAGATGGTGTGGGGATTACACTCTAAGGCGGTCCATGGTGTGGATGTCAGGGTCGGTGCTTACTCTAAGCCCACATGAGTCGTGCTCGGTGTGAGAAACAAGAGGCAGCTGAGACCTAACAATCACATCGCGAAAGGTGCGTCCGTGGGATGTGGAGAGGGGCTTATGCGTGGAGCAACCCAGGGAGAGAAATATTGGGACTTACTCCAGGATGGAGGCCCATGGTGACAAAGCATAGTGAGAGAGGGATTTGGTACTGAAGAAAGGAGAAGCAACGTTTCCCACCACGCCCTTCGCTGGCCCTGGGGACCGAAGATGAAATGAGGAGCAGGGATGCTGCCTCTAGCAATAAAATCTAGGGGCTTACACCAAGGTGGCTACCCTTTCCCTACATACAAATGACACTCCAATAAGAAGGATATCATACCCTGTGAGGGGTGATCCCATCCCTGTGGAGATGAGTGGGCGTGGAGAATTTCCAAGGTGGGGGACCCTGCGTGCGAGGCACGGGGCGAGGTCACAGTTTAATGTTGTGTGCTGAGGATGAAGGTGCTTGGCAGTTTAATGTCCTGCAGCTCGGACGAGGTGGGTTTGCTCTGAAACCCATGGACTTACATAAATGGTACCCTCTGCTCCTTGGTGCAGATAAGGGGACAGGAAAAAACGTGGTGAGGGGGTGTCATGGAGCGAACCATCGAGGGGCCTACATTAGTATGGCTATGCAAAGAAGCAATATCCATTAGCATTCCTATGCGAAGAAGCATGAGCCGAAGCAACGCAATGGTTGGTGTCGTCCAGGGGAATCTGAAATCACATCGTGCAAACCTGGATGGTCGCACGAGAAAAGGAATTTCCAAGCAGAGGAGTTCATAGGTTGTGGCCTTGTGAAGCTCTGTTGCTCCGTGTGGCGGAGGGCACTTGCGAAGGGGTGTGCTTCGCGAAGCGGGGTGCCTTAGCCTAAGCATAGGGAAGAGGTGAAAATAGGAGGTTTTTCACGAAGTGTAAAGGAATTCGTGGAGAATTACCTCATGGAGAAAAGGTGCCTCGTGAAGCAAGGTGTCATGAAGCAATGTGCTTCGCGAAGTACAGTGACCCTGCCTTAGCATGCGGATCATGTGTACATGAAGGGTGTTTCGCGAAGCATAAATGCTCTGTGTCGACCCGGGTCCCCTTGGGGATCCCCTTCCTTCATGAAGTCCCTTAGGCTTTGTGAAAGGAATCCCACTAAGAAGAGGGGATCAAAACGAGACAAGGAGGAGGCACTTCACAGAGCATAAGTACCTCGCACAGCTCATGGTTCGCAGAGCAGAAGGGTGCTTCGCGATTCAAGAGCTGGGAAGTCGAAAGGTCTGATTGTCTGTCCTTTGGGCTCAGGGAGATCCCAGTATTTATAGGTAAGAGGTGCTGTGAAGCATAGCTTACATGGCATGAAGAGGGACTTGGTTGCTTCACACCGGGTCGCGAACGTCAAATGCAGTCACAGAGCGTCCCGCCTCCTTCCTTCGCGGTGGGCTCACGAACGTCAAATGCGTTCACAGAGTGTCCCACCTCCTTCCTTCATGGTAGGCTCATGAATGTAAAATGCCTTCGCAGAGCGGCCCACCTCCGTGCTTCACAGTGGTCGTGGTGCTGGGGGGACTCCACAAAGTGGATTCGCGAGGCAGTCAATGGGGCCTTCTTTTGGCTTCTTCTCTGTCCCGAATTTTGGCGCCAACAGATACTTTTCCCTATTGTAAACAATTCATTCAGGTCGATGAAATTTTCCATTATGAAAAGTATACAGGTGTTCTACTCATTGCTACCACACAGGATGGTAATCATGCTCCTCTACCACTTTCATTCTCTGTTGTTGAAATGTAGAATTTTGAATGATGGAGTTGGTTTTTTGCATGTGTACGCATTCATGTCACACAAAACCAGGGAGTGTTTCTGATATCTGATCATCATCGAGCAATTATAGAGGCCATAAATATTGATGGGGTTTCATGGACTGATCTGAATTCTTATCATCAATATTGCATTAGACATATTACAAGTAATGTACATAATCATTTCATATATGTGGCAATAAAGAAGGCGATCCTCAAGTTGGGTATGTTTTTTTAAACTTATTTTTTAAAAATAAAATTTAATATCCTTTTTAATACATTATTTTGTTATGGTTTTAGAATATGAGTCCAAATAAGAAAGGTTTTGTTGATGTATTGAATAGATTCATGAAGATGTGTATGAATATATGATGCAGATTTCAAAGGAAAAATGGTCATTAGTATATGATGGTGGCAAGATATATGGCCATATGACCACTAATATACTGGAGTGAATAAATGGGGTCCTCAAGTGTGTGTGCAAACTACTGATCACAGGGTTAGTTCAAGAGATATTGTATAAATGTGTGCACTACTTTGTTGACTAGTCCAAAAATGCCTATCAGAGGATGGAAAATAGAATGTGTTTTACTCATCATTTCCAAAGTGACATTGATCAGATACTGAATGAGGCTTCAAGATGAAGTGTTGTTACCTTTGATAGGTAAAAGAGGATCTTTTAGGAAAGAGAGTGTTATGACCAGGCTATATGCACCAGTGTTCAAGTGCTTGTGGTGATGTTGGATAACAGGTATTGTGATTACGGCAACTTTCAGGCATTGAGATATCTATGTGCACAAGTTATTACAACATGTGCTTTAGTAAATATATCATGGGAGACCTATGTTGACCCGTTGTACCACATGAGCACTTTGGTTAACTGTTATAGTGCAGCTTGGATGCTTGTTGGTGACTTTAATCCTATCATATTGCCTGCTGATCAGCCGACTATCATCCCTGATATTTCTAGGTTTTGTAAGTTGATTTTGTTTTCATTTATGTTTTTTTCAATTTCTTTAATTTTTTAAATTATTGGCTTCATACTACCAGGTTATGCCCCTAAGGAAGACCAAATTCAACTCAAATTAGAAATGAGATTGATTGGACTTGACAATGATGAGGGGGACTACGATGCGGTATTAGTCACATAGAAGGACATACTCATATGAGATGTCCCCAAGTGGTAGGGCAGAGCTTTACATCCTATCATCCATGATCGAGTATATTTATTTTATCATCAATATGTATATTTTGTTTCATATATGGAAGTTTTATTAATGAATCATTTTATTTATAACTAGCTCCATTTCTGACATGTTTTAATTTTGGTTTGTCACATTTCTAGATTCTATCATAAAGAATTTTGTGATACTATAACTATTAAAATAAATAAACATACAACAAAAATGAATATATCATGCTTCCACATGTTCAATACACTTTTTTTCATCACTACTATGTTATATAAAAAATTGTCTAAATTAAACTTCATTGGAGATCAATAAAACAATAAATTCATAACATAAACCAACAAAACTGCCCAAATATATTTTCTACCTTATTTTCCTTTTTGTAGTTTTTTTAATAAAACTTTATAATTTTTATTAAATTCACTATAAAAAAGTAACGATGATATCATTTTTTCATATGACAGGTTTTCCATTTCTCACATCCCAGGCAACTCATGTATCATGATTGATTTTAGAGGGACGTTATGTGCCTCCTTTGAGTGCACATAGATCTCATCATGTCCATCATGCCGCACCACCTCCCGCTATCACCCCTTATCTTCATCGCGCTAGATTCTATGGTGTAGTGATGTGCGACTTCACTTTTTTGATCATCAGCTCATTGTTGTGCTTATAGATAGATGGAGGCCAGAGTCACATGCGTTCCATTTTAGAGAGGGGGAGATGAATATTACCCTGCAGGATGTGTCCATTATGTTGGGCCTCCTCATCGATGGTGCGGCTCTAACAGGCTGAGTTAGAGCAGATTGGTTTGAGCTTGTTCATAGCTTGTTGGGCATATAGGTTCATGATGATGGTAGGTCCTTCGTCGGTGGTAGATTACACATGCCCTAGTTAGACCATCACTTTGCACATCTAGCAGAGGATACTGATGAGATCATCATACTGTAATTTGCACGTGCATATATTTTGAGGCTGATTAGTGGAATGTTTTTCGTTGATCACTCCACTAATTTTGTACATGTGATGTATTAACCTTTTTTGAGGATTTGGACTAGGCATACCGGTATAGCTAGGGGTCTTGTTTTCTAGCATATATAGATAGGGTGTTATGAAATTCATGTCACATCGATAAGATACAAATCACAGGATGTTTTGTTTTTCTATAGTTGTGGGCATGGGAGCACATCCCTCGTTTAACTCCACATTCTCATGCGCCATTGCCTGCATATATTGTATCAGAGGCCCCACATGGATGATGGTATATTATTCCTTCCTTTAATGTCTAACTTAATTGTATAACTTTCTATTATGAAATATAACTATAACAATGATATATATAGGTGGAGTCACACACATCAGCATTTAGATTCCGCCAAACACGACGTCCACGCCTACAGACTTATGCTGGACAGCCTTCGACCAGATGATGTAAGTGATTATTATTTATATTGTTAAATATTTACTCATTACTGTACATCTCTTCATTTATTAATTGATTATTCATTTTTTCATTCAAATTACATGGATGTCGTATATAGATGATATCATCCAGATTTTTCCACCGTATTATACTGCAATGCTTGCTACCAGCTTCTACATGGTTCCATTGATTCATTTTCATATAGTCGAGTGGTACTAGACTGATAGAGTTATGAGGTGGTTCATATTATTTTAGCATGTTCCTAACCCGCCCAGTAAGTTAGATTCACTACATTCCCTTAATATGTTAGGGAAGAGAGGCTTTGATTGGAGGAGATACCATGCCATATATATTGATCTATGGGACAGACAACAAGAGTCTCAGTTACGAGGGGCGGGTAAAGTACGTTTTCATTTGTTGGATCAGCTGGATTATGCATCCTAGTACTGTAGATCCCCAGTCAGATTTTTGGCACGACACAGACGGGGCATTCATGAGTTGGTATACATTCTTCCTTACAATGTTCAACAGATTTTTTATTAAAATTACTTAATAGTGGAAATTGTTTTCTCAAGATACTTGTATCAGTCATCTACTTCACATGTCTAATCCAGTAGAGAGAGGCGCATTTGACCAAGCATATTTTCACAGTGATTTGGAAGAGTTTCTTCCTTCGATGAACGAGATTTATCATGGCATTTTCTTTGATCCACCACATAATGATGAGGCTACAGAGCCTACTGAGCATGATATAAATGTACCAGGGGGTGAAGAACATGTTATAGATGTTTTTGTTCTATAGAAGGAGAGTTTTCATCATGATCAACCAGATGTTGTTGTTGCACAGGAGGAGGGTGTTCATCATGATCAGTCAGATGCTCCTCCAGCTTCTCAGTTAGAGACATAGATGTTGACTGGACTAAGATGGATGCTTTATTACTCCCTGCTATGCAGACATCCACATCACATCATTCATCTTATTCACATGTTGGTGAGAGTTCTAGCCAGTATCCACTATCCTTAGAGGCATGACATGGTATAGGCATGGAGACTGTATATCTATTGCCTGTCACATAGGAGGATGTGGAGGTGGCTGTCGATGATGATATACAGGAGCAGCATATGCCAGAGAGGAGACATAGACAGACACGTCGTGGATGCATCCAGTATACGCTTTTTTTGTGGGATAGAGGAGCATCCACACTAGAGGCATAGATTATGTTGATATTAGATTTATGATACATGTTTTATGTGCCTTACTATTCTGATTTATAGAGTTCTGTCTTTTTTTTAATTAGTGTCTTACTATTATCATATTATCTACCAAAATCAATAATTACGCTTTTGATATTCATAATAATACTTAGTATTATTATATATATATATGTATAATAAATAATATGCTTAAATTCATTAATAAATATTAATTATTTTGAATTCAAGAAGACTTTGGATAAAAAGATCCGCGAACTTGAAGAAATATTGACAAATATTATTGATCTCAAAGATTTGAAATTGGATGTAAAATCCAAGAAGATCATGGAATGTGAATCTTTGTTAAAAAAATGGTGTATGAAGAAGAAAATAAATAAATAATGGATATTTCTAAAGAGTAGGTTATTATGATTGAAGATCATAAAAACCACAATATGAGATGTATGAAATTAGAAGTTTATTTGGATAATTTTGAGAAGATACATATTCACACTTTATAAAAGGACACAGTTCTTACTGGTTCACAATCTTCACTGGTGGATTTTAAGGTTAAAATACCTCCATCAGGTGATAAAATTATGGACATTATGGAAAGGGTGATTTGATATTCTTCCATAAGAAGAAACAATCTTCAAGAGGGTTATGATTGCATCATCCATGAATGATAATAAGGAAAGAAAATCTCCACAAAAATCAGAATGTAATGTGAATAGATCCCTTCTACACCAATATAAGTCAGAACAGATGTTCAGATCTGCAATCATGAATACTAGAGGAATTGGACCAACTTTATTGAGAAAAAAACTCAACCTTCCTATTCACATTAAAAATTAAAAAAGATCCACAATATTTCCTTAATCAATATTTATTTTATCTATTCTTATGATATAAAGAATTGATGGTGAACCAAGTTCTTGGGGGGGGACATGAGAAGCAGCGAGTGCTATCAATTCTTGATCACAAATATGAAGAAGTTGTTATCCTTGAATAATTCTTCAATTAGTTTTCAAATACAAATAACAAAAGAGGGTCATCATTGATGGATTTTAAGAATGTGTTAGCATATCCAAGACAAATAAGTATAAAGAAGATATCATCATTTTTTTATCATATTTTTGGTAATCTGAAGAATAAGTATTGAAAATAAGATCATTCTTGGTGAAGTTACATATGTTTTCAAATATAGAGGGTCCTAAGTTGAAGATAAATTCTAGTATATTCTCTATATTGGAACATCTTGAAAACCATTATTGAAGAGATCCATCATTATAAAGATGTTTATGAGTGTTTCCCTTAAGGGGGAGGTAAATGAAAAAAATATGAAAATACTACCAAAATTATTATATCAATTAGAATCAAATCTAATTAATGTAGAATGTCTTGGAAGATCATGTTATTGAAAGAGGTATTTTTTTTCTAAATCTCTCTTCCCTTGTTAACAAAAAATAAACTCAATAGAAATGGGTTGTAATTGAATTAATCATTGACATAAGAAAAGTTGAAGTGTGGATGTGCTCAAATGTCGTTTATCCTTCTTATTTCACTTGAATGTTTTTGATTTATTTGTTAAAGTGAGTGCATGGGTTTTAGGTTGATTGTTCTAATAAAAGTTTCATATCTCATTTAATATCTTCATCCTGAAATAAAATTGGATTACCCTTTATGATAATAAGTACATGAGTTCTCATTTCAAGTGGTATCATGATCAGTTGGTAGAGCACAACATTGTTTCCCAAATCAAATCCTATTGTTTTCTAGACTGACTATGACTCACGTAGATTTAGAGTGAAATAATGGATGACACGTTTCTTAACTATAAACTGATACATTTTTCCCTTGAACTTTTTTACTTCCTGTTAATATACGGGAGAGGAAGTGGAATGAGTGTTCGGTAACATAAAGTCGATATATTAACATATTGACATATTCAGTTGGAAATAAATTTGGATGTATGGCTCTGCTGCAAAAATTAATGAATAAACACTACTGGCGAACGAGCACTGCACCAAGAATCAGATCAGTTGATCAAAATGGTCATGAACACTATTATTACTATTTTTTAATATTTAATTAATATGTATTATTATTTATTTATATTTATTGATATCTTATACATATTGAAGTTTTTTTAATCAAAATGTATTTATATTTATTGATACTATGTACATATTGATGATTTTTTAATTAATATGAATTTATATTTAATTAGTATTTATAATTATAGATGATTTTTTTAATTAAAATTCTTGAAGGAAGTGTGAACGAGGTTCACGCTTCCATCATACAATTCACACAGAATGCGTGAACTCCGTTCATGTTTCCAGGCGAGGAGAGATGCGTGAACTAGTTCACGCATCTCATGACCCTTTTTTAATAATACTCGAAATCCTATCCCGTTTATCAAAAAAAAAAAAAAAAAACCAAAGTTCCATTGTGTTATGAGAACACCATTCATCTTCATGAAGCTTTTGTGGCCCATATAGTTTCCATGGATCTCTCTCACCCTCCCGGGTCTCGGCTTCTGCTTCAGATCGAGGTCTCAACGGAGTGGAGGCAGGATTTTATCTACCCTTCACCAGCTTGGTTTTTCATGGCCCATCGCCTTTACGGTCATTCTGTGTTAGTTTGAAGTAAGTGGCAATCATTTCTCGCAGAGTATCATCAGTTGATTGTTGCAGCTAGGGATTCAACACCTAATCCGGAGACCACTGGCCCTCCTCCCGCGCAAATTTCTGTTTTGGAGTTGACTTAGGTGGTGAAAGCCCTTTATCCCTTCCTCCTCTTTCGTAGATTTCCTCTTCTAAGCCCATCGCCTTTACGGTCATTCTGTGTTAGTTTGAAGAAAGTGGCAATCATTTCTCGCAGAGTATCATCAGTTGATTGTTGCAGCTAGGGATTCAACACCTAATCCGGAGACCACTGGCCCTCCTCCCGCGTAAATTTCTGTTTTGGAGTTGACTTAGGTGGTGAAAGCCCTTTATCCCTTCCTCCTCTTTCGTAGATTTCCTCTTCTACTACAGGGCTGATCCCACAAAGGGATCCTTTATCCATCCTTAGGTCGAACCAATGCATGGCATTGGTTCCTTATAAACTGAGGCTTGTTCTTTCTCCCCTGGTCAGCGGGGATTTGCGCTGGCCTACTAGCCATAGTAACCCTCAACTCCCCTGTAAATGTAATATCCATTCCCTATCTCCCCCCTGAGCTCCTTTTTCCTGAGACCCGAGGTCGTTTACTATCACTCCCTTATTCGCATCGAATGGATATAGTGTATTATCATATGTGCAAGATGAAGAATATTTCTTCTCTTCCTCTAACGTGTCTCCTCCAAGTAGAATGTGTACAAGGTCTCATTCCAAACGGGCATTGTCGACATCTTCATCTCTTCCTAATTGTTGTCCGTCACCAGGGGACAGAACCAGGAACCACTTGTTTCAATGATCTCCTTCATTATTGGAAATGCTTGTGGCCTTAGAGCTCGAGTGAAAACAGATTTTGTCTAAGGAGATTTATAGTAACAAGGTTTCTCTCTTTGTGGTGCTGGAACAAAAACAAATTTCTCTAAAGATGGCAGGCTTTTCTCATAGGATGGGGATAAGGGAATTCATGCATGGTGATTCAATTTACCACCATATTTGTCTTTTCTGGAAGGAATCATTATCAATTGAACAGGTGGATGCATCTGAACAACAAATCATTTTTCAGGTAAGTTTTCAGAATTTTGCATGCTTACTCTCGTTTGTCTATACAAAGTGTGATGCGAGGATAATAGAGCAACTGTGGTGTGACCTGGGGGATTTCTCACCAGGAAACTCAGCATGGGTCGTGGCTGGGAACTTCAACACCATCATGGACACTTCAGAAAATAAGGGAGGGGTTCTCTACCCATGGAAGGACAGAAATGACTTCTCATCGTTCACAGCTAAGAAGGGCCCAATGGATGTGGGGTACTCATGAGACAACTTCACTTGGTGTAATGATCAAAAGGGGGTTCGACAAACTTAGTGCTGGCTGGATCATTGTTTAGCTAACCTCCAGGATCTTTCTTCTTTTCCTAATGCAACCATTTCTCACTTGGTCCGTGCTTTGTCAGACTATTCTCCTATCCTTGTTTGGTTGTTGGCTCGTGAGTGTGGCAATGATAATTTAATTTTCTCTAGTAGCTGGAATTCTAATCCAGCCTACCATGCTTTGGTGAACTCATCTTGGTGTAAACCCATGCAGGATAAATTATGGGTAGGGTTACACAAAAAAACTGAGACATCTAAAGGGGGATATTCTCTCTTAGATTAGGAACCAGCCTCCTCGCTTCCCGGATTTGGAGGTCACAAAGATAGATATAGAACGTATTGAATGTCATCTTAAGGAGTGTTCAAACAAGGATATTTTTAATGAACTGATTAATAAGAAGAACCATTTTTCCAATATGCTGCTTGAACAAGAGTGCATTACTTGGGAAAAATCTAAACAAACTTAGTTGAAGGTGGGGGACCAGAACACTGTTTTTTTCCATGCGTGTATCAAAGAGAAGAAACGTCATATCTCCCCATAAATTCTCATGGATAACGGTTCCTACACCAATGATATAGAGGTGGTTGGAGGTATGTGTGAGGAGCACTTTAAAACCCTTTTAGCAGGTGCTAACCCATTCATATAGAAGTTCTATCCAAGGGTACATTCTGAATTATGGGATTCTATTCCTCGAGTTGTTTCGAAGGTTACCAATTCGTGGTTCAATAGAGTTCCTGGTGAGAGGGAGTTCTAGGAGGCGATAGCATCCCTCAACCATGAGAGCTCTCCTAGCCCGGATGGTTTCATGGGCTCCTTTTATGAGGCATCATGGGATCTTGTGAAGGGGGACCTGGTGGATTCTATCCAAGATTTCTTTAGGGGTGGTGGTTTACCTCATGTAGCCATTGCCACCACGTTGATATTTATTCCAATGATTAAAGATCCATCCTCTTTCAAGAACTACATGCTGATTAGTATGTGTAACATTTCCTACAAGATTATTTCTAATGCAATCAACAGGAGGTTGTCTACTCATCTTAGTAAATGGATATCCGAGGAGCAACATGGCTTTTTTCATAGGGAGGTCTACTCAGGCGTCCATTGCATTGTCTCAAGAGATGATCGAAGACATTAATAGGAAGACCCCCGGTTCTAACATAGCGCTGAAAATTGACATGGATAAGGCGTATGATAGGCTTGGGTGAGGCTTAATCCTCAAGGTAAAGTCTTACATGGGTTTCTTGATTTGGGTTATTGACTTGTTCTTTAGATGTTTCAATTCCCTGTCGTTTGTAGTTAAATATATGGGTAAGAGTTGTGGATTTTTTTAGTCTATTAGAGTCCTGAGATAGGGGGTTCCTCAATCACCCAGTTTATTCATCATGACCCAGGACGCATTCAGCAGACTTCTGATTATAACGATCAGCACTGGTTCCATCCTCCCCTTCAGATGTAGTAATTGTTCTAATGGAATATTCATCTTCTTTTTTAGTATGACCTTATTTTGTTCATTATTGATAATCGGAGATCTATTCAAGGCTTCAACAGATTGTTAGAGGGGTACAACATATCGAACTGATTAACCATGAGAAGAGCAGTGTGTACATCTCCAGGCACTGTTCGGATAGCCGTTCCAAAAAAATTGAGGACCTCTTGCTCTTTAACAAGAAACCCTTCCCCATGGAATATCTGGGAGCTCCAATTTCACTGGGAAGGCTATGGATTCATCACTATGAGGGTCTGGTCAACAAGATTATTGGGCGTATCAATAATTTGAATAATCGGTTCCTATCGTTTGGGGGTCGGATAACTTTGGTCAACAGTGCTATCTCTTCCATATTGGTGCACGTGTTGTCTATTCTGAAAGAGCCTAATATAGTGATCATAAATATTGAGAAAACCATGATGGCCTTCTTCTGGGATGCTCACTCAGATGGCGGATGCCACTGGGTATCTTAGAGCAGAATGGTGAGACCTTTGGATGCTGAAGGTATTAGCCTACTAAATGTTGTAGAAACTATTCATATCCTTCATGAAAACTGGCTTGGGAGGTCCTTGAAGGGAATTCCCTTTGGGAAATATTTATTGTAGATAAATATTGGGCTAACCTGGGTGCACTGAATGGGAAGGTTTCTAGCCTATAGACGATGTTATGGGGACGCACAATGGAGCTTCAACATCTGTCTTGATGGATCATTGGCAATAGAAATATCAATTTATAGAAATAAAACTGGGTGGGTGATCCTCTTGGTTTCCTGGGATTTCCTATCCCCAACATATCCTTCTCTCAAGCATACAGGTACCTGGAGTTCATACACTCCATCCTCAACTATCAACAGTGTGGTTTTTTTTAACAGCATTCAACTGTCATTGGATCCCGATAAGCTTGACTTCACTATGGCCACGTCGGGGTCATTTTCGGCCATGATGTATCATCTTCCCCCCAAATGCATTGATCTGATTCGAACTGATACTCTTGGGATCCCCTATTTATATCTCCATGAGCTTGTATCTCACATGTTGTTTTTTTCAGTTGCACCCATTTTATCTAAATAAAATTCTTACTTTGGATGGATGGATCAACACTTAATTGCACTCCTAAACTCCCTTTTCTCTTAAAAACCTCACGACGTGAGCTCATAGCCCATTCACACTGAATTTGAGCGGCATGATGTGAATTCTTACCTGCCCAATTTCTTCACTTATTTCCAGCTTCAATTTTCCAATTTTATTTACCTATGGATTTAATTCAAATGTTTCTTACCATAAAATTAATAAAACAATAAATAAATGGGTATGGAAACATACTTTTATTCCAAAAACAATGACCTTTATATTGAAAAATAAATACATGAAATATAACTATCAAATCCTCCCACAATTGAATGCAGGATTATCCCCTTGAATAAAATATCAACGTACCATAAAGAAAACTCACCCTACCGTGATTTAAATGCAATGTCAACAGAATCAAGTGATTCAATGGGGAATTAAATTATCAAGCATCAATAGATAAATTTCTTAAACTCCTCACTTTTCAAGGAAAATGTATTTAACTTTTTCTATTTCAAAATGACCATGATTTTTCTTTCTTTCATTCATATTTCTCAATTCATTATCAATATGCATGCTAATTGTTATTTACCTCAAGTTAATTTTTTTTTCTATCATCACTCAAGCTACAAATGTAAATGGAATTCTTCTCATACCTCAAGTTATGTATCTTTACATAGTCTTGCAATGCATCTCAAATCCCCACATCGTAGGGAAAATGATAATAATAATAATGAGGGGTTAACCTTAAGGTTCAAACGTCTCTGAGACTTTAGGGTGGGTAAGTAATGATGTAAAATAAATTAATATCAAAATGAGTTTTAACTCTTAAGTCATTTTTCATGATAATAATATAAGCGACTCGATGAAAATTCTCTTTTAAATGATGACATATCCCCTTTTCCCCAAACTCAAAGTAGGAACATGAAGCAATAAATCATAAATAATGATGCAACCTATTGTTTTTGTCTTTTTACTTTTTTTTTTCCAAAAGTTATAGTTAGGATAAGTCTTTCATCCACAATCGTGCCCCAAATGATCAAGATCATTAGTCAAACAACGATGATTTTTGATCTTCCTAAGGCACAACCCTTTTTTTATTTTTTTATTTTTCTCAGGGTTCATAATAGGATACAATGAAAAAAAATCATGAACATTTCCACCAACATCCCATGAACATAACCAACATCTTCTCCGTAATGCGAATCATCCCTTCTGCCATGTACAACCCCTTCCCCATATTTAAAATAATGAATATCATGAAAAACAAAAGAGCATGTTAGGAAAGGATAAAATTCTCTTGTGATGTGGCTCTTCCCTATCAAATAAGTTTGATTCCTTCCATGAAAAAAAAATAAGGATCAATGTAATGTTGGGTCTATGGATAAAGGTCTTAAAAAATGGCTCAATCATTTTAAAAGTGAATTTGTACAATCATACCTTTGATGATATGTAAATAATGTTCTAGAAGAAATCATGCTCGGGTCTCTCAAGAAATATACTTAAGAAAAGAATGGAAGTATTACTATTATAAAATCTTTTAGGAATGGGTACATAAAATTTGGACAATCACTTATGGAAATAACGACTACCAATAAATCAATAAACATGAATTTCACAAACTCAAAGCATGTCAAATATAAGAGAAGCTTCATTTACATAAATTAATAAGTTCCCCAATATCATTATTTTTTAAATCCAAATACCCATATTTATCTTTACTAATTCATTCCCTAATTTTACTGGTTTGGATTTATTAACAAAGAAATCCAAAACATGGAATGGTGTTTATCCTAAGAAATTTGTCTATCATTGATCAAGGATTAAATCAAAAAGTATATGAGTGGGGCATGCAATTTTCCAATTAGAAAATACTAAGCAAAAATGTAGGGGAGTTACTATAAATACTATTGTTAAAAATCAAACTCCTATGTTGAATTGATATGGTTCGGTTCACATCTATGTGCTCTTATGATTCCCCTGTGCATGTTCTATTTTGTAATGATTCATGGCATGAACTCACCTTTTACATCATGAATTATTCCTATAGGATCATCAGTTTGTGTTATGCTTACTTGTTCCTTCATGGTGGACCTGGAAATAAAAATAATAGAAAATGAAACCATTGTCCATTCTTTAATTAAACTAAAAAATGCTAGGTGAAGTGGTCTTACACCTATAAACATAAAATTAAAAATCCTAAAATTTCACGTTACCACCAAGAACTGTTTTTGTAATGGCTGTTAAGCTCACCCTTACCTCTTTTAATCTTAGGTGACGAGAGGTTGGAAAGAAGTTACCTAGTCAGGATTGACAAATGGTCTTAGTTGAGATTTGTCAATATAGATGGGGTTTTTTCCTTCCCCTGTGAATAGTTCCACTCTTCCTTAGGGTAACACCTTTCCAAATTCCATTGGGTCGATCCACCGATGTTTTTTTATACCTGAAAACCCAAAGGTTAGATCATGTACCATCCATACCCACTGGCCCTCTTCAAGCTTGGTCAGGACAACCTTCTTTCCAGCTTATCCTCCTTTACCTATAATCTTATCTTACATATTCTATTTATTCCATTCCATGGCTTCATCCTTTTTCCTTGGATTGCAACTAACTCATGATTTTCAATGGCAGGCACCTCTCCAGTTTCTAACTTATTTTCCTCCTCCATATCATCATCATTCACATCATAATTCTTCACCGCCTGATGAATGTTGAAACTCACTTGCTCCCAAATGACTCAAAATCATAGATCACCACTTTTTTTTTTATCAAAGATCATCTAGTTTCTAAAAAATGGATTTCCCAGAATGAGTGGTTTCCTTTACACTTCAACGTCCAACACTAAGAAATCCACCAAGAAGATGAATTTGTCCACTTTATCTAGAATATCTTCAATCATACCTCGGGGGTGCATTACTTTCAAATCTTTAGGCTAGAGCATAACTCTGGTGTTCTTAATATTTTCTAATATAAGGATCCTAAATGTGGTGACTGAAATAATGCTCACACTTTCACCTAAGTCACATAGTTATTTCCAAATTGTTTTAGATGCAATATTGAAAAGAATTGAAAAACTACTTGGGTACTGTTGTTTCTTTGCTAAAGCTTTTTATACCACATCTGAGCACTCCATTGCGGGTGGGATGGTGCGAATTTCATCCAACATCCTCTTATTAAACATAAGAGATTTCATAAATTTTTATTATATTAGTATATTGGCATGGACTTCTACAAAAAGGATGCTAATCTGTAATTTTTTAAAATGTTTCAGAAATATACCTTTTTGTGTTTCAATTTTCCTTGTACTGGGATCTCTAGAAAGTGTATTATTGGTTTGTATGGCAATGGGGGACCTTCTTTTTCTTTTTCTTTATTTACTACCTCTTTTTTTATTTACCTTTTCATTTTCCACTTCTTTTTCAGCTTATTTTTTGTTGCTTCTTTCTTGTTTCAGGGCTTTATTTTGTTGCTTTCCTACTTCTTAGGGATATGGACTTTATTTCTCCTCATGGTTTGACTTTCAAACTTCCCTGTCGTAATCCTCTTAGCCTCCCTCTATATTGATCATCAATTTACCTGACTTTAAATTATAGGTTTTTGAGTGAAACTATTTAGTATTTAGATTCATCATTTAGTTCTTTGATGGTAACTCCTTGATCTTTTGAATAACACATTAATTTATTAATGGAAGACCCAGTGGTGCTCATGAATGTGGAAAAAGTCTCCTCCACTATGTGGATTTGGATCTGAAGTGATGTGCCTTGCTATTTTTGATATCCTAATTTTCTTTTTTGATAACCTTTTCCTTGCTATTGTTGTGGTATCTAAACCTAGAATTGGTTTTGATGGTTGTAGTTTGCATAATTGACTACTTTAGCGTATGTACCTTGGGGTTGTTTTAGGACATCATGGTATCCATATTATTGGTCAATGATTCCATTTGAGCTACCATCCCATTATTCTTGTCAATCATGTGTACTCTTCTTATTTAAGCTCCATCAGATTTCTATTGAAAATTTTCACTCACCATTTCATCTAAAAAACTATAGATCTCCTCTAGTGACATTTTCATCCAAGATCTTGATCTATTTCTCTATGAAAAACTCTTGTAAAATGTCTGAATTAGTAACCATATTTCACATTTGTGATATAGAAATTTTCTAGTTAGGTGTTGAAACACTCTCATCCATTATAGATTAATTCATTATCATATTTATTGAAATTTAAAATATTTATGTAAATATCTATAGTTTTTGAGGGAGGAAATAAATGAGTAAAAAAATTTCTTTGCAACCCATCCCATGTTGTGATGGAATGAGGTGTAAACCCTTGTATCCACTCTCTTACTTTATATTTTAAAGAAAAATGAAATACGTTTAGCCTTAAAACATCATAAGAAACATTTTTGAATTGAAACTTTTCACATAGTTCAAAAAATCTCCCTAAATCTGTGTTTGGATTCTCATGTGATATCCCAATAAACTGAATAGAATTGGACATCATCATGATGATTGGTTGATTGATCATGAAATGTTTGGTAGAAATATATGGTACAAGAATTCTTGGTTTCAGTACCTTGTTCAATGTTCTTCCATAATCTTTGAGTATTCGTAACCCTAGATCTCATTCTTGCACACCTCCGACAACTGGGTTTTGTTAAACATCAACCATGGTTGCGAATGCTTCTTTACTGTTCTTCCACAAAATTTTCTCTAATCCAAGGATGAACTTGAGTACCAGTTTTACATTAGATTGGGTGGAGTGAGGGCTTATTAAATATATAACCTGAAATAATACAATGATAAAACCATCTTAATAAAGAAAAATAAACAAAAAGTAAGATAAAAAATACATAAAATATTTTAAATCTACAAGGAAATAATCCCCAAAAATGTTATCATAGATTTGATACCACCCAAGAGCATCATTAATTTCAATAGGGATACCAGATTTATAAATTTATAATTAAAATCAAACTATCACTACTAACTAACTATGTGTAGACAACAGATATTTTTGAGGTCAAACCCATTAGTCATTTTCAGCAGATTCCTAGGAGATTTAAGGTGAGTGATTGAAATCATGAATGAAAATATAAAGTTTTGTAAATCAAAGGGATAAGGCATGACAAGTTTTTCAATTTTGAGTATGTATTATTGTGGTGTGAGAAGTAAAATTATTTTATCCAAGTTTGTTATCATAGTTGAATTTAAGAGAACCCTTGGTATCGGTATTGCCTCTGAAATATAATAGTTCCCCATTCATATGATCGATTCCTTGGGGTGATTAAAGGATTAAGTAACTCAATACCATGTTTAAACATAATTATCCAAAAATCATGCAATGGTCATGAAAAATCCTCAGATAATTATTCTATTTATTTAATAGTTCTTTTTAATTTAAGTGTACAATGGTCACACCACAAGTAAGAAAAGGGTAAAAGAAATAAAGTGTGAATACATCAACCCAAAGCATGAACTAAAAGAAGAAATAGAATCTAAAATAAAAATTCCCCCTTTGTTACATCACTTAAAACTTTAATAAATACCCCATCATGTTATCCATGAAAGGTTGAGTAAATAAATAGAGATGAAAATCCTACAAGAATTGTGGAGATGGCTTGGTGAAGGAATCTACAACAATGCATCACCTTCTCCCAGACTCTGATCTTCACCCCTCTTTAACAATGGGAAACCCTTTTATTTATAGGTTTAGATCCATCCTCATGTCATACTTTTGAGTCAAAAATATCCCATTCAATTCATTATATTCATGCACATATGTCCTTGGTCAAGTCAATGTGAGATCCAGTCAAGATTATGAGAATTCATAGAAAAAACCATTTCTAATCGGTTTCATGGTCTAACAATAGATTTCACACCATGTATTTTCATGTTTCAGTCCAAAACATACTTTCTCTTGAAAATAGAATGATGTGATCCCATATCACTTTCACACCATGAATTTGGGTTTCACGACATGAATTATTTGTTGATGAGTTTCTTCAATACTTTCTAGCTTCAATCTTCTAGTGTCACGTTGTGCCACTTCATCTTAAAACATGAAGTCTTTGCATCATCCATCATTCATCACTTCTTGTTTATTTAACTCTATATTGAATTCAAATTTATCCTGGCATAAAATTAATAAAATAATAAATAAATAAGAAATAAAAGTTACTTTTATTCCAAACTCAATGCCTTTTATATTAAAAAATAAATTTATAGAATATAACTATCACATATCATGAAAGTTATTATGTATGAGCTAAACATATTATATATTCCATGCCTTTGTCATATTTGAAAATCTCTAGAGTTACTGATATTCCTTTAGCCTTTCTTCATGGAGTAATAAGTATCTTCATGGTGTGGATTCCATCATTTTCTAATTTTGAATGATGCTTTATGCACTATAGTCTCATTCTATGTCATAGTGAGAAAGTAATAGGAAATTCAAATTTCTAATGAGGTTATTTATGTCTTAGTCTCAATAATACTGAATGTGGCTAGAGGCAAACAACAAGAGGAATGATTTCATTTTCTTTCTTTTCACATGCGTTTTGTAAAACCCCAAACTTTCTTGAGGTGTGTTTCCTTTTAAATTTCAACCTACGTTCATTTATTTTCTTAGTTTGTGTGTCTTGGATGTGATTATATGTAGTTTTAGAGGCTTCAAGAATGGTTTGGGGGTCAGAGGGATGAAAATATGAAAGACGGGAGTTATAGTCGGGGTGAATGGTTAGAACATGGTTATTGTTAACCATGAACCCTATATATGTGGAGAGGGAAGGTAGGTTCAAAATTTATTAAAAAATGTGGGGGAATACTTAAAACCATGAAGAACCTACAAATTTCAAAGGTATTTTTCATTGTTGGAACATAGTTTAACCAATTGTGTGGACTAACAGTGTGAAGTATGGTTATTAAAATAGTTATAACCACACTGTTGGTGCACAATTTGGGAAACCACATAGCCTAACTTTGATACCTAATTAAATTCATAAAATTATGAATTTATAAATTTACCCCTAATTAAATAAACACATAAACCCCTCATTTCACCTTGTTTGACCATACCTCTCCCAGGAATGTGCCCCCCTCTTCCCCTCCTTCCATTAGTGATTTATCCCTCGTTTCTCTGCATAATAACTTGTTATTAATTTCAATAAAAAGTTTGAGTTTATTTTATCCCTTTGTTCTCTTACTTTCCTATTTTTTTCATCCGAAAGGTTTGAAATCATTTATACCCTATTATAGAGGTTTTTCTTTAGCTTTTTAAATTCATACTATTTGATCCTGGATCAATGATTAGTTCTTAATGATTATAAGTCTATAATAATAAGGTAGGTGGTCTTTATCATATCCCTAATGTATTTCTTTATTTATAGTGAATGTGTTGTGAGGTCATGTTGAATTATCATGTGTTTAAATTAGAATTAAATTATATGATTAATTTATGGAAATATAAACTGAATGACGAACCTTTAAGTTTTTATTTACCACTAAATTGATGTAATCCTAAGAGGATTCCTTAGGAAGGGTTTTAACCCAAACGTGACAAATTAAGTAGTGAAAACAGAATGTTGGATTTGAATTATATTTGGTAATTTGTGAATGGTTAAGGATTCCTTTTAAAAAATAGTGGTGTTAGTAAATAAAGAAATTGTTAATGATCTTATGATGGAATGATAGATCATGGTCAATGAATTTAAATGAATGACCCTTGATGTAAGGTGAAATAGGGAATGTTTTGGATTGAAATGAAATCTGAATTGATAAATGGTAAATAATAAATTGTAATTGGATTAAGGGAATTATTCATAGTATAAGGATTTATGGGTTGGTTCTCCTATGGTTCCATAGATTTTATTTCCTATGGGTTGGATTCATGTTTCAGGATAGGTTTAATTCCTGAGAGTATTTTTTATGTTAAAGGATGGGTATATTTCCCTCAGATGGATACTAAAGTTAATAGACATGCGACACTAGATGAGGCAGGTGTGGTTGATCCTGTGTGTCCCAATGGAACCCAAGTTTTGACATTTCTATATAGTTATTTAATTATTTCTGAATTATTTATTATCTTGATACCTCAACATGCACATCACTCATGCTAGATTTGTTTATAGACATCATTGGTAGTAGCCTACTGAGTCATACTCACACCATACTTGAGCTATCATTGGTACCTAAGAAGACTTAATGGTTATATGATAGGAAATGGAATGTCCCCTATGAGTGATTTATGATCTAGGTAGTTAGAGTAGAGCATGGGAGATTGGGACTATGCTAGGAATCAGAACCATTTTTATGGAGTCATCCAGTTTTTTATTCTTTTGGGATGTTGATGTATGTGATCCTTCTAAAAGGGATATGTTGTATGTATGATTTTATTAACATTGTTATTATACACATTTTTTTATATAATGAGATGTGTATTTATTTTTTGGATCTTTCATGTATGTTTTACTTCCTTATTCTACCGTGATGTATGATATTTTAATTATTCTCACTATTATTTCTACTATGATGAGTGGGTATAGTCTCCACATAGTACCTTCAAAGATCCTCTCTTATAGTTAGTAGTATTTGTCATATGAGGAGGTGCACCTGAGGATATATAACCCACCTAATCTAGCTACTATTTAGTTCTTTTGACTGGGGATGTTACAAAGTGGTATCAGAGATGTATCTTTTGTCTGATTATTTGGTTGAGGTAGATAGGATATAGGGATTTTTTAGGTATTACTATGGAACTCATGTTCGAGAGTAGTTAACCCATGTATGATGAAAGTCCATATTACAATGGATGGGATTATTATTTTGGTTTCCATTTGTACTATTATTCTATTTCACCTTATGTGGTGCACATGATTTTGGAATTCATGGTTTATGGGAATTTTATCTCTTTTATGAAATAGAAAGAGGGAATGAATTCATGAATCATACCAGTCATGTAATATTCACATGTAATTTAAATTATTTCATATGACTGGATACCTTTATTATGACATAGGTTTGGTTATTTAAAGTGTCAGATTCAATTTATATCGAATTTTATAATATAAATATATAGTGTTATATTACTTAATCGATACTTGAAGTGGATGAAATCTTATTAAATGATTGTTTATATTGATTATTATAAATTTTCAATTAAATAAAATTCATATTACAACTTATATGGTGTTTTCCTTTAAACTTGTAATATACATTTCATTTAATAGAGCCTTATCTATGGAAACCCTAGTTAATATAAAAAGTAAAAGTGTTATGATGTGGATAATATATGTATGATGTGGACCTTATATGTGTAATTTTATGGCCCTATATATGGGTATATTCATCTAGTGAGAGTGACTAAGTTATAATATTCATATGGTATGAGATGTAGAGATTATCAGGGTGTTATGCCTGTTATTACTTTCCTTAAACTATGATATCAAGAACTATTTTAGTAGGTGTGCGTTTTGAATTGTAGATAAATGTCTCCAAAATGGACTTTGGTTGTGCATGGGGAGGGTGGTTATAAGTATTCCCTAGAGGTTGTGGGGGAAAAACTACTCTTATTATTCCATGGAAGTTAATTAATGTTCAACTCTACGAGAGCTTATTATGAGTTGTGAAGTTTATTCCATGAGTTGCACCTATGATGTATGATATGAAAAGGGAGTTTCAGCTATATCACCCACCATTTTTTACAAGGGAGGGAGGTCCCCATGCAGCTATGTTCTGGATCAAGTCCATCAAGATGATTTTTGATCACTTGGAATCACCCTAGGAATAGAAATTCTTTGAGGACCAATGAAGTTCTAGGGTGATGTCTTGGTCTAGGAAGACCATCTTTTAGGGGTGTACTGGAATTATTTTCAAATGAGGTTCATGAATCAGCTTTATCTAGAAACTATGAGGGCCAACATGGCCTAGGAGTTTATCCATTTAATTCACATAGGGATGTTAGTATTAGACTATTTTACTAATCTACTGAGTCTCACTATGATTTTAGTAGGAGATGAGATAGTCAAGGCTAAATTTTTTGAGGATAGCCTGATGTATGACATAAAGGTCCAAGTGAATGTGTTTCATCTTACATATTTTTTATAGGTATTTAATCAAGATTTAATTTTTGATAGGAACCTAGGTGTGGGAAGAGGCATAGGGAAGACTTCTTCTGTTGGGGGCTTAATAGCATAACTTTAGGCAGTTGATGGTGTCTTTCCAAGGAGGAATGCTAGGGCAGTGGGAATCAGAGGATTCTAGGATATCTTAATGTTAGAGCTGAAAATATTTGATTTAATACTCGGGATGGATAAGTTAGTACTGTATTAAGCCTGAATCAATTTATATCATAGATGGGTGACTTCCATGCCTCTCGAGGGTGGTATTTGCATTAGTATTAGAGATTGAGACTTGCAAGCGGTTCATGCGGGATATAACGATCAACAGTTGGGTGGGTTTACATCCCAAGTATATATTTAAGAATTTTATGATGGGGAAATATGGAAGTTGTACTTTTATATTATTGTTGATCAGTTTAGAGATGCTCTTCTTAGGGATTTCTTAGGGTTTTATCTTAATAGGGAGATATGATTTACTATTGATCTCATTTTGGGTACAAAGCCTATTTCTATTCCACTATATAGGATATATCTAGTGGGCCTTTGTGAGCTTAAGGATCAATTTTCGGGTTTAGAGGCCAAGGGATTTATATGGATGAGTACCTCTCATTAGGAATCCCCAGTTTTATTTTATAAGAAGGTGGATGGTATTCTAGATTGTGTGTTGACTATCATAAGCTAAACCAACTGAATATTAATAAATGGTATCTTATTATGCATATTGATAACTATTTTGATCAGTTTAAAGGATCTTGAGTATTCTATAAGATTTATTTGAGATCAGGTTATCACTGGTTGAGGGTGAGAACTTCTGATATACCTCATATTTCTTTCAAGATCAGGTACAGTATATACGATTATTTGGTATTGTCTTTTATATTGACTAATATATTCAAAGTATTCAAAAATTTTATGAATCGAGTATTACATCTATATCTAGATACCTATATGGTCATTTTTATTGATGAAATTCTCTTCTACTCTAAGTTAATAGAGGAGAAAACACTGTATCTAGAGGTTGTTTTTGATATAATTAAAGAGTATCATTTGTTTTTCAATCTCTCTAAGTGACACTTTTGGATCAATAAGATAAAATTCTTGGGGATTTTGAGGTAGGAGTGTCCATGGAACCTAAGAAGTCTAGGCTAATTATTTCTTAAGAGTAACCCAATATCATTTTTTATATATGTTTCTTTTTGGGTTTATTCAGATATTACCAAAGGTTTATCTGGGAATTCTCCTATTTTGAAGTACTAATGAATCACATGAACAAAAAGGGTGTTAATTTTCCTTAGAATAATACCAATGAGATCAATTTTTCGGGGAAAAAGTGAAGATTGACTACAACATCAATCATGGCCTTACCTGAGCTGGGTAGAGAGTGCACCATATATTGTGATGTGTCAGGGGGTGGACTAGGAGAAAACATGATTTAGGATATTTTTGTGACAATTTATGGGTCTAATAAAATGATTACAAGTGAGTGGAATTACTGTACACAAAAACATAAATTGGTGAAAGTAGTACATGCCTTGAGATGCTGGAGGCATTTCTAGTTTGGAGAGCGATTCAGGGTGTATAATGACCACAAGAGCCTGAAATATATCTTCTCACGTTGGGACCTAAAACTTCACTAGAAAAGGTGGTTTGAGTATCTGTAATCCTTTGATTATGAAATGGAATGCACCCATGGGAAGTGTAATGTGGTTATAGATTAATTGAGCCAGAATACATGGAATCAAGTGGTCCAAAAGTCTAGCAGTGAGTGAGTGTTGATGGATTTATTTGTTGAGATGATTTTTGATGTTCAGGAGTACAAGGGTCAAGAATCCATAACATCCTTATATATTTATCCTTTAATTATCATCAAGATAAAGAAGAAAAAGTTGTTGGATACATTGTGTTTAGGCCTGATGAATAGAATATATGGTGGGGAGATTCTATCAGAATAGACCCTTGATGATGATATGATTATTCATGTCAAAATTCATGTCTTGGTTCCCATGGGTATACATGAAAATGTGATGAGAGATTCTCATGCCATGAAGTGGGTTTTATACCCAATTTTGAAAAACATGTATCCTAGAATATATAGGAAATAATGGTTTCATGGGATGAATAAGGACATAACAATTTTTGTTAAGCGGTGATCCATATATCAGCAGGTTAAGGTTGGGCACTAGTGACCAGCTGGTATCCAACATTCATTACCCATTCCTAAGGTGAAATATGATGATATGACTATGGATTCTATTATAGTTTTTTCGAGGAAACCCTATGGTGGAAACATAGTATGGGTGTTCATGGATCATCTAATGAAAGTGTCTCATTTTCTACCAATTCAGGAGACATTTTTAGTGTATGAGGTGGGTAAAATCTACATCCAAGTAATAGTATGCATATATGGGGTTCCTCAGAGTATTGTTTTAGAATGAGATTTCCATTTTATATCATGTATATTATAGGGGATGTATAAAGAGCTAGGTACATAGGTGAATCTACGCATTTCCTATCATCCAAAGACTGATGGAAAGTCCAAGCATACTATTTAGAGATTAGAGGACATTCTAAGATCATGCAACCTAGATTTTGGTGGTTCTTGGGAGAACACTTGGCCTATGTAGAGTTCACATACAATAATAGTTATTAGGATTCAATATAGATGGAACCTTATTAGCATTTATACAGTATACTATTTTATTTATCTCTATGTTGTTTTGAGGCTGTTAAGTTAGTGATGATCGGACTGAGTCTCGTGTAGGAGACAACAAAGAATATTCAGTTAATCAGGAAGTGAATGGTGACTGCCAGGAGTAAGTAGAGGTCATTTGTGGACTGGAGATTTAAACCTCTTGAGTTAGAGGTGTGTGACTAGGTATTTATATGGGTAACACAAAGGTTTTGACATTGTCATGTTCAGAGATAGGAAAACCTAGCACCCAAGTATGTGGGTTATTAGAGATAATGGAGAGGATTGGTACAGTGGTGTATGATTGTCTCTCTCATAAAATTTGCTTTTGTTAAGAAAAATTTATTCTATATATCACAACTATGTAAGTATTAACCTAATATTTATCACATTATCAATTACAATAATGTTGATCTTGATATTGAATCATCTTTTGAGGAGCATCAATTTCATACAGTGGATTAGAGTGATATGGATCTTAAAAGCAACATAATTCCTCCAATAAAAGTGTTGCGGAAGTACGAGAATATATAGAAGGATACATGAGAGTGTGAGTTTGATGTGTTTGCTAAGTGGTCATATCTATTCATTGATGAAGTCTGGTGATGTATGGGAAAATATCTTGAGGATGAACTACTATATAGGGGAGAGGTTATAAAAATTCATACTTTATTGAGGTGAATTTCTAAATAAATTTAGCCTTCATTTAATTTCCATTCTTTGTTGACATGTCTTGGATGTGGTTATAGGGAGTTAGAGAGGCTTTGGTAACGTTTCAATGGTCAGAGGCATGAAAATATGAAAGATGGGAGTTACTGATGGAGGTACACAGTTAGTTTATGGTTAGTGCTAATCAAGAACTCTAACTATGTGGAGAGGGAAGGTAGGTGCATGGTTTTTTAAACCATATAGAGGGATATATAAAATCATGAAAAACTTTAAATAAATTTTAAAGGTGTTTTATATGGTTGGAACAAAGTTTGATCAATCGTGTGGATAAATTGTGTGAAGTATAGTTATTAAAACAATGGGAACAACACTGTTTCTGCAAGATTTGGATAACTATGCATCCAAACCATGTGAACTAATTTAAGACTTTGAATTTGTGAATTTATAAATTTTACCCTGATGAAATAAACACCCTAAAACCCTCTTTTTTCACCTCATTCAGCCAACCCTCTCCAAGGTGTATACCACTCTCTTCACCTCCTTCCATTGGTGATTTCTCAATATTTTATTTATGAAATCATTTTTGATTCATTTCAATAGCAAGCTAAAGGTGATTTTATCCTTACATTATCTTACTTTCTTGGTTTATTTCACTATCAAGTTATCTCAAACCATATATTCCATATTCCATGGGGTTTTCTTCTACTATTACAATTCATACAATTTGATCCTGAATCAATGTCGGTTCTCAATGAGTAGACATATACAACTATAAAGAAGGTAGTATTTAAGATATCCCGAATTTTTTTCTTTATCTATAGTGAGTTTTTTGTTTAGTCATGATAAATTAATATGCATTCAACATATAATTAAATTATATGTTTAATTCAGGAAAATTAAATTTTAATAAGAACATTTTAAGTTATTAGTGACCATTAAATGGAATGAAACCTAAGAGGATTCCTTAGGAAGGGATTTAACCCAAATGTGATGGATTAAGTGGTGAAACTAGAATGGTGTCTTTGAATTATATTTGGAAATTTGTGAATGTTTAAGGATTACTTTTAAAAAATGGAGGTATTGGTTAATAAATAAATTATAAATGATATTATGGTGGAATGATAGATCATGGTTAATGAATTGAAATGAACTTTTTTGAAAGATAAAACTGGTAATGGTTTGTCTTGAAAAAACATTAATAGATGGTTAATGATAAATTGTGAGTGTATTAAGGATACATTTCTAGGGATGGGGATTTTCATAGTATTTCTATTAATATTATGGAGAGGGTATTATCTCAAGGCGGGATTCATGTTTTGGGATGGGTATATTTCCTTGGGTGTATTTTCATGTTTTGAGATGGGTATATTCCTTAGGTGTATAATTATATTTCAGGATGGCTATATTTCCTCAGTTGTATTTCATGACCTGAGATGTGTATATTTCCCATGGTGGTATTCATGTTATGGGGATGTTTATATTTCCCTCAGATGGATACTAATGTTTTGATACATCCAACATTGGCTGAGGTAGGTATGGTTGATCCTGGGATTCCTGATGGAACCCAAGGTTTGAAGGTGTTTTTTAATTATTTAATTATTTATAATTTATTTATTATATTGGCACATTATAATACACATCACTCAATTTTTACATGTTTATAGACATAATTTGTGGTGTCCTACTAAGACATACTCACACTGTTCTCAGGCCATCATTGGTACTGAGCATACTTCATAGTTACAGGATAGGACAGGGGGAAAGCCCCTATGATTGATGTATGTTCTAAGATGTTAGAGTGGAGTATGGGAGATTGGGACTAGTATTAGACTCAAAATTTTCTTTTTTAAGTCTTTATATTTTATTTGTTTTTTCTTTTGGTATATTGATGTATGTGATTTGTCCATAGGGAATCTGTTGTATGTATGAATTTATTTTAATTTTTATTACCCTAATTTTTTATATTATGGTATGTGTATTTATTTTTTGGATATTACTTGTATATATAAGATCCTTATTCTATCATGATGTATGGTTTTTTTTATTTCCTATATTACTACTACTATAATGAGGGGGTACAGTCTCCCCATTGTACCTTTATAGACTGTTGCCGATAGTCGAAAACCTCTAGTGTATGTGGTAGGGAAACTTTTTTGATTTGGAAGAACCTTTTAAATAACAAAAATTTAGAAGAACATCCTTTTGATTTCCAACCTTTTGAATATCATCTCTTCTTAATTAAATCCATGTTCTAGAACTAAGATATATACCACCGAAACACGATATGAAATCACTATACACACACAATATAAAAATGAAAGGAAAGGAAAAAAATGGAAGAACACTCAATAATTACATGGTTTAGACAAAAAGTTCTATATACATGAGAGAACACTACAACCACTATGATAAATGGATTATAAGAGATTACGATCACTATTAATCTTAACTTACTCTAAATAAAAGATCAAGTATCTAAATATAATATGTCTTTTTGAGTGAAATATTCACAGAAGTGGATAACACCTCATATTTTTGGAGGTATTAATCCAATAAAACAATTCCACTACCCTTTGAGATTTATAGTTGTCCTTCAATTGACCAAAGAAACCATGAATACCCTGTTGCATCTTCTTTTTTACCGATAACAATAGGTGAACTCATGTGTTTCCCAAGTATCAAAACTATCCATCCAATATTTTCTTCAAAACTTTATAACAAATTCTTCCATTATATTCCTTCCATAAAGGATGAGGTCCTCAACCACTACTAGAAACTTATACTGAAAAATGGCTTTTCATAAATATCCTTTTAGAAAAAATATCTATAGAAAAGCTGAAGTGTCTTCATAAATCCCAATAATCTCCCACTTAAAGACTAATTTTGAGATTCTATCCTCCTTTTGTTTTCATTATAGTTTTCCTTATTCTTGTGTATATTATGTTCTCTATCTCTTTTCATTATTCTAATTAAAACTGAGCCACATTGTTTTTTCATACATTCTTAGACTAAAACCTTTGTAAACATGTCAACAAGATTATATTTTCCAACCACCTTATGAATTACCAACACTAAATATTCTAAAATATTTTGGATGAAGGGAAATTTCAAGTCGACTTTTTTTCCTTTCATGAAAAATTTAATTCTTAGCAAGGTGAATGGAACTATTAATACCACAAAAAAACCTCCTTCTCAATCTTTCTTGAGCTCCTTCAATAATCGAATCAACTAGAAAATTATTTTCCAACATTTGTAAAAACAACATATTCTATTTCTGTTATTGATAAAGTAACCACAGTATATAGATTATATAACCAACTAACCACTTTTGTTCCAAAAGTTAAGACAAAACATTTCATACTCTTCTTATAATCCATGTATATAGTAAAATATATATCTATAAAACCCTTCAATGGATTATTATGACATAAACATAATGATATATCCTCTAAACCTTTCAAATATTGGATGATACATTTCACAACATCCCAGTGAATCCTTCTAGGATTTTACATGAAACAACTCACTACTACCACTGTAAAGAAAATATCATGTTGTGTGAAAATCATTACATACATCAAACTTATGATGGATGTAGCATAATGAACTTTTCCCATGTTCTGAACTTTTCCTTTCGAAGATAATGCATGTGTTTTTGTAAGTTGTAACTTTTCAACAAGGGGATTTGATACAGGTTTACATTTATTCATTCTAAATCTTTCAATGTACATCCAAATGTATTATTTTTGGGATAATAATAAAGTTTTATCTTTTCTATACCTCCCAATTTTTATCCCCAATATTTTCATGGAATTTCTAAGATCCTTCATCTCAAACCTTCAGAATAATTTATTCTTTATATCTTTAAACTATTGAAATTTAGGTCTTGCAAGAAACATATCATATACATACAAGAGTAGTAAAATGAATGTTCCATCATTCCATTTCTTTCACAAAAAATAATAATCATAATTAAATCGACTGAAACTTTCCTAAATAATGAAAGTATCACACTTCTGATTACATTATCGAGGGGATTTATTTAACCCATAGAGACTTCTCTTTAACTTGGAAACAATTTTATTCTTCTTCTGATAATATTAAAAACCCTTAGGTTGAAAAATGTAGATTTCTTTATCAAAATAACCATGAATAAAGTCTATTGTAATATCCATCATCTTCAAGAAAAAAATTATTATAAGAAATAATACTTAACACTTCCCGGATAGTAATGTTCTTGATGACCAATGAGAAAATCATTGAGAAATCAAATCCTTCATTTTGTTGCAAACCTTTCACCACCAGTCATTATTTTTACCTCCTACTTCCATCATCTTATTCATTTATATATAAAACCCATTTATTTTATAGATCTTGTTTCCCTTATAAAAGTTTTACCAACTCACATATTTTGTTGAGTTTCAAGGAATTCATTTCCTCCTTTATGGCCAACTCCCACTACTTTGAAACCAGTGGATTGGTTCTCTGATTCTAGTTTATATCTTTAACTGAATTATCTACTCATTAAAAATTGGTTCTAAATTTATTTATATAACTATTTCTTTTAGTATTTCCTCTCTCTAGTTCCAACACTTTTTGAACTTTCTAATTTTTCTACTGAGTTTTTTGGAAGCATTTTTATTCTGGTAGTCTTATTTTGATCAACTTGAACTTCAACAATTTATTTTTCCTCAACTTCATTCTCTTCCAAGTTTTGATCATTCTATATAAGTTTCTCATTGAAGACAACATCTCAACATTGGATGATTTTCTTCTTTTCATTATCCCACAAAAGATGTCCAATGTTCTCTTCACTATATCCCATAAGAAAACATTATTTGGATTTATCCTCCAACGTATCTGTATTCTTGGTATTAATATAAGAATATATCATAATTCTATAATTTTTTATATCTTTTAATTTCAAACTTATATCAGACCAAAGTTATTCTGAAAGTTCTTGTCCTACAACTGAAGTTGGACTTCTGTTGATAATATAGGCTACTGTGATTATATGTTCTTCCCAAATTCCCTAAGGCATTCCAGAATTAAGTCATATACACTAATATTTTTCATTTATAGTCATATTTATACTTTTAGATACTTCATTATGTTTTGTAGTTCTAGGAACTGTCTTCTCATGTCTAAGTAACTTCTTTCAAAAAAAGTTTCAGAATTCCTATTTGTTGTATTCTCCACCATTTTTTGTTTAGAAAAACTTCAGCTTCTTATTACAATCCCTTTCATCCGAATATTTCAACTGAATAAATATATAAAATGTTGAGCAAAGTATTGTTTTCAACAATACATGTTAATGTTATTTAAAGGGGGAGATTATTGAAAATAATACTCTGTCTCTTTATGATAATTTTGATGCCCACAAATACCCTTAGTTATTTTATAATGATTTTATTTAGTATTTTGCAGGAATTTATTAATTTATTTTACTCTTGAAATAACGAGAATTTATTACTTATTCGGAATCTGCTTTAGCGCATTCTGGAATCACTGTTCATACCTTATGTAGATAAATATAGCGCGGAATCTGCTTTAGTGCATTCTGGAATCACTGTTCATACCCTACGTGGATAAACGTAGCATAAGGATGAAAATCTTGTATACTTTTTGAGATAAGAGAAAAGTATGGTTAAACAACCATATGTTTTCAGCAAAGTATGGAAGAAGAACCTTACGTTAGGAAGAAGCCTTATGTTTTGGTTATCAGCAAAGTATGGAAGGAGAACCGTACGTAAATTCTAAACGTTAAGTTTGTTTCTAAAAAGTATGGTTCATCAAAATTACTTTTGTAAACAACCATACGTTCTTGGAAAAGTATGGATCAAGTAAAAGTATGGATCTTTTACTGTATGTTTGAGTGTTGAAGAAAAAGTATGGATGATCAACCCTACGTTTGTATTCAACCTTACATTGTCAACCCTATGTTTGTGTTCAACCTTACGTTGTTAACCTTACGTTTGAAGGCTATGTTATTAACCCTACATTTGGAGGCCACGTCATCAACCTTACATTTGGCGTCGGAAATTTTGACAGACGATATTTATGTGCAACGATCAGTAAGCTGATTTCCGGGAGGATTTCAAGCCAGATTTAAAGTCGTTTTTAAAGTACGACTTTGACTGATTCAAAGCCGTTTTATTAATGGATTTAAGATCGAATTAAAATGAGATTTTTATGCCGATTCTTAGGGAAGTTACGACTTCTCTGTAAAGTCAAATTTTTGAATATCGCAAATCAGAAGGTGACTTTTATCGATCTAAATGTGCAGGAGATATGATTTATTATATATGTTCTCTCTGAAACACCAGGTACATGAGGATGTGATCGATCTATTGTTGAAAAAGGTGGAAAACAGAGATTGCAACTATTCACGATTGACCTACTGATTCAAAAGGAGCATAAAAGCTCTGTTTGTTCAAGAAGAAGGAACTCGATAGAAGATTCACCTATTCTACATCGAATATCTACTGTGGATCTACTACTGTTGAGGTTGTGAACTATATCTCTATATATACTGCAACTGGATCAACTCAGAACTTCTTCGTCTTGAAGATCAATATTTCTAGAGACTTCGATCCATCTGTTGTCAATTACATTCTGTTGCAATTGGTAAGATCAACTAGAAAATTTCTTTCTGAAATTCTTTTTATTCTTGAGTAACCAGCTTCTCGTTCTAAGCTGTGTAGGTTCGTATTTGAACTAGAAGGCTTTATTTTTCCTTGGATTGTAAAGGTATCAACTGCCCGTACTTAGTTGTGAACCGGTCTGTGGAAAAGAAGACCAGATAGTGAAAATCACCAAGCTCGTGGAGTTGAGCATTGGTGGAGTGGACTAGGGGCCTTCTGTTCCCCGAACCACTATAAATCTTTGTGTTCTTGATTTTAATTTCTCTGCTACATGATCAAATCTGATAAAGTATGAAGGAAAAGAACTCGTTCAAGAAAAGAGTTATCAAAAAATTGAAAAAGACACAATTCACCCCCCCTCTTGTGTATAATCTGTAGATTCAAATCCAACAATTGGTATCAGAGGTGGAGCTTCTGATAGAGCCTTAGAAAGCTAGAAGCATTTAAGGATTATACAACAAAGCATCATGACTGATACAAGAGAAGGGATGTCGATGGTCAGAGCACCAAATTTTAATGGAGACAACTATGGTTGCTGGAAATCGCGCATGATAATATATCTGAAAAACCTAGGATATAGAGTCTATTCAAAGATTATGACTCCTTATGAAATTTTTGAAAATCCTGAGACATGGAGTGCTGCTATAGAAGCAGAGTACGATATGAACTCGAAGGCTATGAATGGAATTATCTACGATCTAGGACCAGATGAATTTAATAGAGTATCTCAGTGCCCGACAGCATATGAGATGTGGCAAACAATAGCCACGGCATATGAAGGAACAGACAATGTGAGAAAAATGAGATTTGCAACTGCCAAATTAAAATTTGATACTTTCAGAATGGTTGAAGGTGAGAGCATTACCCAAATTAATGGGAGATTGAAAAAAATTGTCAATAACATAAATGCTCTAGGAGAACCTATCAAGAAGGCTGATCAAGCATTAAAAGTACTGAGAGTACTTCTTACTCGATGGAATGGTATTTATGATGCAATCAGACAATCAACACCTATCAAAGATCTAACTATGAGAGAGCTGATTGGTACACTGATGATGTATGAAGCTGAAATACAAGATGAGGATAATTAACATAAAGTGCTTATTAAGAGAGAAGATACTGCCTTGAAGGCAACTTCACAACAAAATAATAGAAAGATGAAGAGCAAAGAAGTCAAATATAAATTAGAAAGCTCTGACTCATCCAACTTAGATGAAGAACTGGCTTAACTAGCCATAAAATTTAGAAAATTCTATAATAAGAAAAGAGGCTTCAAAAAATCCTTTAAGGGAGATAATAAAGAAGTAAGATGTTATGAATGAAAAAATATGGGACATATCAGACCAGATTTCCCACAATTGAAGGATGCAAAGAAGAAGAAATTCTTTAAAAGAAATGACTTTGAGCAGAAAGACAAGAAAGATATGAAAGCCACTTGGAGTGTATCTGAAGACTCTAGTAGCTCTTCTGAATCAAGCTCAGAGAAAGAAGAAGTCAATCTAAAATCAAACATGTGCTTTATGGCCGAAATTGATGAGGTAGAAGGTCACCATAGAAGAAAAGATATACGGTACATGGACAGTGGATGATCAAGACATATGAGTGGAAACTCATTGAATTTTTATTCAATCACTCAAAAGGAAAGAGGACTTGTCACATTTGGTGACAATGCTAAAGGAAAAATCATTGGAATTGGAACTGTTGGAGATCCAAAAATAGTCTCAATCAACAAAGTACTTTATGTACAAGGACTAAAACAAAATATGATAAGTATCTCTCAACTTTGTGATGATGGATATACTATTGATTTTACTAACAATTGATGTACTGTTTCTAAAGATAAATTGTTTGAATTTAAAGCACCAAGAACTGAAAATGTCTATACTTTGGATTTAAATTCCTTGTGTAAACAACAAGTAAACTGATTGACTACTAAAGTAAGTGAATCTTGGATCTGGCATAGAAGACTTGGTCATTGCAATGTATATGTTTTACATAAGTTATCTAAGAAACATTTAGTTTCTGATTTACCTTGTCTCAAATTTGAAAGTGACAGATTTTGTGATGCATGTCAACTTGGAAAGCAACACAAATCATCCTTAAGATCTGTTAATAAGGTTGCTACATCTAAAACTCTAGAACTTATTCATATGGATTTGTTTGGACCTTCAAGAGTAGCAAGCTTAGATGGTAAATTATATGTATATTTTTTAGTTGATGACTATCAAGATTTACATGGATTTTCTTTTTAAAATTTAAAAATAAAGCTTTTACTTTAGTTGAAAGTTTCTGCAAATCTGTTCAAAATAAAAAAGGTTTCAATATTATCTCATTGAGAAGTGATCATGGTGGAGAATTTGAGAATCTGGAATTTAATTCCTTTTGCTCAAATATGGGTATTAAACATACCTTTTCTGCACCCAAAACACCTCAACAGAATGGGATTGTAGAAAGAAGAAATAGAACAATTCAAGAAATGGCCAGAACTATGTTAAATGAATATAGCCTACCTATATATTTCTGGGCCGAATTTGTGAATACAACTTGTTATATAATTAATAGAGTTTTAATTAGACCTATTTTGAAAAAGACACCCTATGAACTATGGAATAACAGAAAACCTAAAGTAAATTACTTTAAAGTTTTTGGATGCAAGGTTTATATCTTAAACACCAAGGATAATCTTGGAAAGTTCGATCCAAAATCTGATGAAGGTATTTTCTTAGGATATTCTGCTACCTCCAAAGGTTATAGAGTTTATAATAAGAAGTCAAGGATTGTTGAAGAATCAGTTCATGTGAAATTTGATGAATCTGATCCCTTTGAGAAAAGGACAGAACAAATGGATGAACTTGACTCTAATGATAACATGAGAATTTAGAATTTAAAGAATGATTTTGAAAATGATATAAAAGAAATTCAGTCTAGTTTAGAGGAACATGATACTGAAGAACCTTTAAATATATTACCTAGACAGTCTAGAACCCTAAAGAATCATCCTTTAGAAACTGTAATAGGTAACCTAGAAACTGGTGTACAAACTAGAAGAAACTTAGGAAACCTAGTGGAATTCTCTGCCTTCCTATCTCAACAAGAACCCAAGACTATAGAAGAAGCTTTAGATGATGAAAGCTGGATAATAGCAATTCAAGATGAATTAAACCAGTTTAAAAGAAATGAAGTTTGGGAATTAGTGGAAAGACCTAATAATTATCCTATAATAGGAACCAAATGGGTCTTTATAAATAAACAAGATGACCAAGGAACAATAACTATAAATAAAGCAAGATTGGTAGCTAAAGGATATAATCAAGAAGAAGGAATAGATTATGATGAGACTTTTTCACCTATATCTAGGTTAGAAGCCATTAGAATCCTTTTAGCCTATGCATCTTATATGAATTTTAAATTATTTCAGATGGATGTTAAATCTTCCTTTTTAAATTGTTATTTAATGGAGGAAGTTTATGTTGAGCAACCTCCTGGTTTTGAAAACTCTCAAAAAACTGATTCTGTTTTTAAACTTACTAAAGCTCTTTATGGCCTTAAAAAAGCACCTAGTGCTTGGTATGAAAGATTAATTTCTTTTCTTTTGAAAAATTATTTTACTGTTGGAATGGCAGACCCAACACTCTTTAAGAAAACTGTGAAAAATAATGTTTTATTGGTTCAAATTTATGTTAATGATGTAATATTTGGATCAACTAATAAAACTCTTTGTCATGAATTTTCAAAATTAATGCAAGAAGAATTTGAAATGAGTATGATGGGAGAATTAAATTTCTTTTTGGGTCTTCAAATATTTCAAAAAGATTTTGGAAATGTTTTAAATCAAAGCAAATACATTACTGATTTACTTAAGAAATTTGGTCTTAAAAACAGAAAGCCATTTACAACTCCTATGTGTACTAATATAAAACATGATTTTAATGAAACTGGGAAATCAGTTGACAACAAGTTATATAGAGGTATGATTGGTATCTTGTTATATCTTACTACTAGTAGTCCAGATATAATGTATTCAGTATGTCTTTGTGCTAGATTTCAATGAAATCCTAAAGAATCCCATCTAACTGCTGTAAAAAGAATTTTTAGATATTTAAAAGGAACTGTTTTTCAATCTCTACTTTATCCTAAAACTTCTGATTTCAATTTGATTTCATATTCAGATGCTGACTTTGGAAGTTGTAGATTAGATAGAAAAAGTACATTAGGTACATGTCACTTTTTAGGAAAATATTTAGTATCATGGTCTAGTAAGAAACAACATTCAGTTTCCCTGTTAACAGCTGAGGCAGAATATGTTTCTGCTGGCAGTTTCTGTGCACAAGTGTTGTGGATGAAAAACACTCTTATGGAATTTAGATTGAATTTTAATAATACACCTATTTTATGTGATAATACGAGTGCAATTAATATTTCAAAAAAAAATCCTATTAGTCATTCTAGAACTAAGCACATTGATATAAGGCATCACTTTTTAAGAGATCATGTTATTAAAAAAGATATATTTTTAGAATTTATAAATACTGAAATTCAATTAGCAGATATTTTTACTAAACCACTTCCCACTGCAAGGTTTGATTTTATTAAGGGGAGATAGGTTTATTTAATTTTAAATAATTTTTAAATTTTTATTTACTTTTATTTATGTAAATTTTGTTGAATACTGTTTATGTTTTTCTTTCTTTCATCATATGAAAAATTTATTTGTTTTTAAATATATGTAATGATTAGTGATTACACGGGAATCAAGGCTGTCAGATCCTTTTTGACTTCTAAACCCTTTCACTTCTATCAAAACCCTTTCGAAATCTGAAAATCGCACTTCCACTTATGAAACCCTAACCTTCGAACTTCTGAAACCCTAACCTTCAAACCTTAAGAGACTCTTGCGGAAATGGTAAGGACTAAAATAGCTAGTGAGGCCAAGCCAAGAAATGCTAAGAGACAACGCACTGAGGGAAGAAAAATCTTACAGGGCAAGGTAATCGATCTCGACTGGTTATTTCAGACAAATCTGTTGTTGAAGCAAGCGCTGTCGTTTCAGAATCTTGAACAAATGTTCAATAGTGAAAATATAGAATTTTTGTATGAAGTAGAACTTAGATACTTCTTCAAATTTGTACAATTTAGTCTGGGAGATACAGAGGACAATATGATGGCTAAGATAGATGATAGGGATTTCTCAATCTCTTTAATAGAGATTAGTCAGATTCTCACCTGCCCTCATGAGGGAGTTTTTAATTTCAACTTGAAGAATATAGGATATTCTGTGCATAAATCCGAAGACATCATGTCTTTTCTTTTTGGTACCAAAACAATAAAGAAAATGTTTGTCAAGGATTTAGAGCCTGATCAGAAGATTTTGGTCAAATTTATTCAGACTGGAATAGCTCCACGGATGGCAGAAATGGATAATATTTTGTACCCTGATATGTATATAATGTTTCTTATGTTAAGTGATATTAAGATAAACTTTCCAAGATACATGATAAGGTATCTTAGTTACTGCTGTCAAAGCGAGGCTATGATGGATTTCTACCCTTTTGGTAGATTTATTTATAAACTGTTGTTTAAGAAAGACATGGTGAGATTAGTGGATGCTAGAGTTACCTGTCATCATAGTAATATGTTTAATGCTGGAACTTTGAGGAAAGTTGGATATTTCTAGAGCACAATTAAAGGAAAACTTTTGCCAGTAGGAGCTGAGGAATACTCAGAGAGTGCTCAGGCTCAACCTGCTAAGTCCAAGGAGGGACAAGCTGAATCCAGATTCAGCAATGTAGCAAGAAGGATTTTCTTTGAAGTGGCAGATGTTGAGGAAGATAGAAGCCAAGAGGGGCTTCAATCAAAAAGAAAGAGACCAGTAAATGAGGAAGTCACTTCCCCTGCTTTGGAAACAACCAAAGAAGCTTTATTTTCTTATTCTTTTGTAAGGGAAGCTATTTTTGATAAGCCCATGGAAGATGATACTGAAAGAACAACACTAGTAGAGGGATCAGGAGTTCCAGAATAAGCTCAAAGGGAGAATCAGGAACAGATTGTAGCTGATGTTGAAGTTGCACTTCAACAGGAACAAGAGATTGAGGCAGTGCCTGGTGAAGAAGTGTCTAGACCTCAAGAAACTTCAGAAAATATTGTTCTTGAAATTCTAGTGGAAGACAAAGATGCAGATGAATGTGATGAGCATTCTTCTGAAGCTCAAACAGAGGTACTTCAAGAGGATTTTTCTATGGAGGAGTTTGAAAACTCTAAGGAAAAATATGTGGACAAACCTTATCAGGACAGAGAAAAAGAGAAATCTGATGCTAAATCATTGCCTTTTGTACTGCTAAATCAACCTAAGAATGTGAATCAAGGACAGGGTGCATCTGATTCAAGGAAAGAAGAAGTTGAAGAACTGTACAGAAAGGTATCTCAGTTAGAATCTGAGAATGTTTCTCTGAGAAATGCCTTAGACATAGAACATTTGAAGTTTCAAAAACTGAATGAGTGTACAGTTTCAAGGCAAGAAGTTAAAATGTTTAAAGAGGATATGCTGACTGCTATTACACAATTAAAATATGAAATGGTTATGAAGTCAGATTTATCAGATCTGAAGTTGTTTATGGAGAACCAATTTGCATCAGTTGCAAATAATGCTGTCAGTGGATCAGGTACTTCACCTGATTTAATCAGAAGGTTTCAGGCTATCACAGCTGTGTTGAGAAACATGAATGATAGGATACAAGATCTTCAATGTAACAATGCTTCTTTTTCAGTGTTGCTGGACAATCAGAAGTTCTTAGTGGATCAACTGACATCTAGTGAGCCATCGATCAGAATTCTGTTAGATCAGTTATTAGAGAAGCTGTCAGTATTTGTTGAAAAAAAGGAAAGGATGCATGAGTTTTTCAGAGTCAATTTAATTGAGGATATTCATATGACTCAAGAGAACAGAGAGCTCATTATCAATCTTGGAGATGGGATGATGAAGAGACTTCGGGAACAGTTTACAGAAATCAAGTCTGCAATCCAGAGGAGATAGACCCTGTTGCCAATCTTACCTAAACCTTGATTCCTGTGTATATCATTGTCATGTATATACTACTATTTTTGAATGAAAATTTACTTCATTGTTTATTTGTTTCTTTCTTTATTTGTTTTACTGACTTTATTTTTAATATGCCAGTACTCTAGATTTAATTATTGATAAACAGTTCATAATAGAATTTACTAACAGTTCAGTGCAATATTAAACGTGTTAAAATCCATGATTTTTCATTCTTTTTGATATCACAAAAAGGGGGAGAATTTGGATAAACACAACATTAAAACCTACATTTTATTTAGTGGGAGAATTCATTTTATTGGGGGAGAAAATTAAATGAGAGATTTGGATTTATAATTATCTTTTTGGCGGAGAAGTTTTTATTTAAAACTTTATAACTAATTTTGAAAGTTAATTTTTGTTTAAATAATTTTAATAATTTTATGGTTTTTGTGATCATCAAAAAGGGGGAGATTGTTGAGAAAAGTATTTTTTTCAACAATACATGTTAATGTTATTTAAAGGGAGAGATTATTGAAAACAATACTCTGTTGCTTTATGATAATTTTGATGCTCACAAATACCCTTAGTTATTTTCTAATGATTTTATTTAGTATTTTTCAGGAATTTATTAATTTATTTTACTCTTGAAATAATGAGAATTTATTACTTATTCGGAATCTGCTTTAGCGCGTTTTGGAATCACTGTTCATACCTTACATAGATAAATATAGTGTGGAATCTTCTTTAGCGCATTTTGGAATCACTGTTCATACCCTACGTGGATAAACGTAGCGTAAGGATGAAAAGCATGTATACTTTTTGAGATAAGAGAAAAGTATGGTTAAACAACCATACATTTTCAGAAAAGTATGGAAGAAGAACCTTACATTAGAAAGGAAACTTACGTTTTGGTTATCAGCAAAGTATGGAAGGAGAACCGTACATAAATTCTAAATGTTACGTTTGTTTCTCAAAAGTATGGTTCATCAACATTACTTTTGTAAACAACCATACGTTCTTGGAAAAGTATAGATCAAGTAAAAGTATGGATCTTTTACCATACATTTGAGTGTTGAAGAAAAAGTATGGATGATCAACCCTACATTTGTATTAAACCTTATGTTGTCAACCCTACGTTTGTGTTGAAACTTACGTTTTTAACCTTACATTTGAAGTCTATGTTATTAACCCTATGTTTGGAGGCCAATTCATCAGCCTTACGTTTGGCGTCAGAAATTTTGACAGACGATATTTATGTGCAACGATCAGTAAGCTGATTTCTAGGCAGATTTCAAGCCGGATTTAAAGTTGTTTTTAAAGTACGACTTTGACTTATTAAAAGCTGTTTTATTAAGGGATTTAAGATCAAATTAAAAGGATATTTTTATGCCGAGTCTTAAGGGAAGTTACGGCTTCTCTGTAAATTCAAATTATTGAATATCGCGAATCAGAAGGTGACTTTTATGGATCTAAATGTGCAGGAGATATGATTTATTATATATGTTCTCTCTGAAACACCAAGAACATGAGGATGTGATTGATTTATTGTTGAAAAAGGTGGAAAACAGATATTGCAACTATTCACGATTGATCTGTTGATTCAAAAGGAGCATAAAAGCTCTGTTTGTTTAAGAAGAAGGAACTCGATAGAAGATTCACCTGTTCTACATCAAATATCTACTGTGGATATACTACTACTGAGGTTGTGAACTATATCTCTATATCTACTACAACTGGATCAAATCAAAACTACTTCGTCTTGAAGATCAATATTTCTAGAGACTTCGATCCATCTACTATCAATTGCATTCTGTTGCAATTGTGAAGATCAACTGGAAAATTTCTTTCCAAAATTCTTTTTATTCTTGAATAACCAGCTTCTCGTTATAAGCTGTGTAGGTTCGTATTTGAACCAGAATGCTTTGTTTTTCCTTATATTGTAAAGGTATCAACTGCCTGTACTTAGTTGTGAACCGGTCTGTGGAAAAGAGGACCAGATAGTGAAAATCACCAATCTCGTGGAGTTGAGCGTTGGTGGAGTGGACTAGGGGCCTTCTGTTCCCCGAACCACTATACATATTTGTGTTCTTGATTTTACTTTTTCCACTGCACTATAAAATCTGATAAAGTATAAAGGACAAGAACTCGTTCAAGAAAAGATTTATCGAAAAATTGCAAAAGACACAATTCACCCCCCTCTTGTGTATAATCTGTAGATTCAGATCCAATAAATTATACCCAAATATTCTAAGTGGAATCATTAATAAAAAATAAAAATTACAGACATCCTATATTTGAATTCATAGGTGAAGGTCCCCAAACATCATAATGAACAAGTTTCAGCTTACAGTTTCTAGGTTTTCATCCATCCAAATTGAAGGAAACCATATTTTGTTTCATAAGAAAAAAATCTAAAATATTATAATTTTTTTGATTGAGTTTTAGTATTCCCTTTTTATATATAACTTTGATATTCTTCACAATGAGATAGCCATACCTAAAGTGTCATACTTATGGATCTTCCAGTGAAATGCATTGAATCATTGCAACTTTTTCTTTTTCTTACAGTATAATATAGGGTGCAATTATTCAACTCACAATACATCTACATCGATCTTTGAGTTATCTTCCATTCAACATTAGAAAAATTGGACCTGAAACTATCTTTATCATGTTTTTCAACTAATATGAGGTCCTTCTAGAGACCTAGAATGTTTCTATCATCTTTCTACTTCAAGATGTTTCCATTCTTCATCCAAATGTTGACATTTCCCTTTACAACTATCTTTAGATATTCATCATCTTCTAGATTTAATCTTACCAAGATTTCAAATATAAATTCCACCATACACCCCTCCTCATCAGTTGAATGAAAATATGCACCTTAGTCAATAACCCATGATTTTTTGGAATATTCACACTAAGTAAAAAAATTTACCTCCTGTTGTAGTAACTGATTTTTTTATTTTGAAATTTCATTCCTTATCTACAGACTCCTTATAATTTCTAAAGTCATTCTTGATATGTCCCTTATTTTAAAAAATAAAATATATTGGTCCTTGACCAGCTGATCTACTTTAAATTATTCAATGGGAATTATCTTAAGATAACTTCTTGTAGTTATTTTTCAATTGAGGTGACTTTCCCCATCCACCAGTATTAAGAGCACTTCAAGAGGGTACTTGTATTTCCTTACACCTTAAATCTTCATTAAAAATCAGTTTTTATGTCATTAAATACAAGATCCATCTTTCTTCTTGAATTACATATTGTTATCACCATGTCATAGTAGCTTTTTTAGGAATTAAAATTTAAGAAGCAACACCCACACATCATCCGTGAGAGTAACCTTCACTGATTTATGTTTTCCTTGGTCCACATTGAAATCATTCACACAGTCAAATTTCAGTCTTCCTTAAAATAATACCAAGATTAATAATCACCAAATCATAATGATTTTTCTGAGTATCATTTTTTTCACATACATGTCATCCAACAATTTAATACCTTCCATAGTGCTTTTATTCTCTCGAATATTGAAAGTTAAATTTCAAGAAAGATACATTCTTACTAGTTCTAGAGACTTCCTATCTAATATCATCCATTCCAATTTCTCCATCTTCTATAGAAATTCTCCAGACAAAGGAGTATTAATATCTTTATGTATCTTAAGTTCTTCTAACTACATCCACCAAAAACTAAAGTTTATCCTATCAAACTTGTTAATGAAGATATTTCTATCATATGACACCATTTATTCTAGATCTAGGTGTGTTTAATTGAACCTTACTTTAATACCACTTATTGGAAAAAATTGTCTAATTTTGAAGAACCTTAAAAGTAGTATAAATTCAAAATAATGTCCTTCTAACTTCCAACCTTCCAAATATATTCTACCTAAATAGCCCAAAGGCCTTATTTTTGATTGATTTTTTGATAACCCCCCTTTCAAGGGATGAGGGGGAACCCTTACAAGGCCCGTAGGCTTAGAGATTACATGACTTATAGGCCTTAGGAATTATACAGACTATACTTGTAAATCCTCCTCTTAGCTTCTTCATCGTGATATCAGCTCTCCACCTTGCGCATGGCTGTTCGGCTAGGCTTCCCATGCAAGCATAGGCTGGTCCCGATGGAAATGACATACCCTCTCTTTCTGAAAATCCTCTTAACTTCTGCTTTGGTGAATGCACCGGCTCTAATCCCCATCTAGATTCTATTCCTTGTAGAGTCTGTCTGATCATTAATCACAAGTTTCAGGTGGCCCGTAGGCCTTAAGGTGGCCCAAAGGCCTTGAGGTGGCCCAAAGTCCTTGAGGTGGCCTGAAGGCCTTATTGGCCTAAAGACCTTGGGTGGCCCGAAGGCCTTAAAGGACCCAAGGCCCAAACCGGTGGCCCAAAATCCCAAACGGATGAATAGTTCCATCTGCTATAGTGTTGAACAGTGCCTACTACAGTACCTGCTATAGTACTGCTATAGTAGCCCGGAAATATGTCTCCACCTAGTTTTTAACTCGGGTTATTGGATGAACTTGTCGAGTCCTCACCAACCGGGTTGAGGCTCTTGTGCTTCCAAATATATTCTATACTCTCTTGAATCCTTATTCCCGAAATAAGAGATATACAACCTAATCACTGTATAAAATCACCATACACACATAGTTTTAGAATGAAAGAAAAGAAAACCAAATGGAAGGACACACAAAAATTATATGGTTGAAACAAAAAATTATTACATCCATTTGAGAATACTACAACCACTATGATAAAAGGAGTGCAAGAGATTGAAATCACCATTACTCCCAACTCAATCTAAATAAAATCTAAAGAATCTAAACTTTTTATGTCTTTTTTATGTGTAAATATTCATAGAATATTATAAAACCTCATATTTATAATGTTTTTTATATTGTAAACTAGTTCCACTTCCCTCTGAGATTAACAAGTGTCCTTCTATTGACTGAATATGATAAAATTTTTCACTATGGTTTTGAATGATAAAAATGGGCCAATTTGTGTGATACCCATGTATTGGAACTATCCTTCTGATAATTTCACCAACCAATCAAAACTACATGCTTACATTCAATTCATTTCATAATTTTGATGTCTTTATCCACTACTAGAAACTTATTCCAGAAAAAGGTTCTTTTATAAAGATCCTTTTGGAGAAACTCATTTTGGAAAAACTGAAGAGTCTTCATAAATACCAATAGTATGGGTATACATGCATGTGGTCAAGTAACCCATATAATCTGGAAACTATTTAGTGTCTAAACTAATCCATCACTGCTTAGGTTTAAGGTGAGGGGTCCACAATAAGGATTAGTTCCTTAATGGGGTGGTGAGTGTAAACAATATTCAAAAGTAACACTTAAAAGACTAAATTTTACTACCCATGTCAATAATTTTCATTTTCCTTTTCAGGGTCCTATTTGATAAGAACTCTACAGTTAAGCATGCTTGGATTGGATTAGTGTTAAGATGGGTGACCTCATAGAAGTTTCTCAGGGTATATGCGAGTGAGTACAAATCAAATTGATAGAATATATGTTGGTATGTAAGCACAATCATTAGTCTGATAAGTGACCCAAATGGGTAATAACATGTGGTGTGTGAGGAATGAAATTAAGGTATTACAGGATAACCAAGGGGCCAGATGACCAGGTTTAGGGCCCAAAGAGGTTGGGCCATGAATCACATTTTAAGTGATGAAAAGTTCTCATATAATTACCACCCTATATCAAAATTTCTCTTAGGTGGGAACTACCTTATCCCTGCAAACATGATAAAAATACACTATTTAAACCCCTTAGGGTATTCTTACCCAGTGATTCCATCATGCTACTCTGCATGATTGTTCTGAAATTTTTCACCTAGTGAAAAACCGCACATGGTGTTCTCTACACAGGCTAGCCAAACCATATTGGTTTTCATCTAAGACATCATCATTGTCTTATATTTAATTTTGATTATATGTCTTTAATATCATGGATACTTGGGTAGTGTTAACATGATGATTATACCCATTTTTATTTACATCCACAAACCCTTAGCCAAAATAAAAGCTTATCAGTAGATTCAACCACTCATATATAAATTAGTGTAAATTTCCAAAAATATATTCTTCTACAAAATATGACATCCAAGCATAAATTTGATGAATCTATAACAATCCTCTAATAATCTCCACTTTATGTTTTGAGATTCCTTAACAAGAATGACATACCTTATAAAAAATATATATTTTTAAGAAAACATACATTATCAACAAATACAACATGTTCCCTTAGGATTTCAATAAGGGAATACTAAAGGTATTACTTAGGACTGTGTGGGGAAAGCATATCCCATAACCAAAGGAATGATCCAATAAATATTCATTTAAGTTATATGTTCTAGGCTACACACCAAATGATTTGTAACTAACACTTGACACTATCTAAAAGTTATTAATGTGATGGAGTTTTGAAAAAAAAGAAAAAATTCCCATTGAAAATATGTTTCCATAAAATATTTTGAAGGAAGATGATAAATAAAAAACAAGGGGAATGAATTAACATGAAATTTTCAAAATAAGGTATAAAACATGTTTCAAAGACAAGGTTTTCAATTAAAAAATTCAGTTACCCTTAAATACTTTAAGGGAAAACCCAATATATTTTTCAAGTGTCGATATTAAAGAAACATTGACACATTAAGATCATCTATTTGAATCATATTTTCTACCTCGTAAACCCAATTTCCATGTCTTCACTGGAGCTCCTTATCAACCATAGGTTAAGTATGGTTCATTTACTTATAACTCATTTGAGTTAAATGAAAATAGGTGAATTCAACTATAAAGTTTATTTTTACTCAAGGACGTGTAATTTATATTTTAAAATTAATAAATCATTGAGTTTAAACCAAGGTGAGAATCTTAAAATAATCTATCATTGAATTATTTTATGATTAATGGATTATAAAGGCTAACCATTTAGGCCCATCCAAAGTATTAAGGAAGATTTTTAACTATTTTGATTGGTAGGGTTAAATCCCATGGATTAAATGTGGGTTTCCATGAAAATAAATAAAATAACTCATCTATAATATGGGATAAAACTTTCAACTAATCTATAAAAAAATTGATCCAAGAGTTTTTTGAAGTAATATGGTGGAAGGAATTTTAATTTCATAAAACCAAACAAACCTCCTTAAATAAATTTAACCCACTGTGTTGAAAAAATATTTTAAAACTTTTCTTTTATATCATGAAAATAAATATTATATACCTAATTATTTTAAGGAAAACTATAGGCATATATATATAGGCATATCATGAGATTCACTCAGGGATTTGAGAGAACATTCACAAATTTATGGCAAGATTCCTGAGCCTAAATGTCTCTAAGAAAAAATAAGAATAATAAAACCATGTTATAGAACTAATGAGGCCCAATTATCTAATATCCAAAACCCACATATAATAAAGTCCATAATAAAACTGAATAAAATAATCACCAAAGTTTACCCAAAAATACAATGACTAAAATCCAAAAACCTTTCCAAGAAATCACTCCAAAAATACTACCTGAAATTTTTAAATCCCTAGGGTATATCATACATCAATAACTTTCTATCATAATGGTGATGAATATAAATCAATCAACTTATATAGGCTTTATTTAGTTAAGAGAATATAAATACAAAATATTTATGGTGAAATCTACCATGCACTAGTGGAATTCACTCTTGAATCACTATTTAAACCAAATAAATCAAGGGAGAAAGGAGAAAATGAAATAAGAGAAGGATAAGGAAGAGTAAATTTTATTTCAGCATGAAACTCCCAAGACATACCTTGTATCCAGGGGCATGAAGAGGTATGAGGAGAGGGATAATGGATAGTATGGGAAGACCTTCTATACCACTAGAGATAAGTGAGTTTAAGGGATAAGTGAGAAAGAAAAATTAGAGGGGGATGTAAAAAGATCATGCTTCCCTACCAAAATAAAAACACCAAAAAACCCATTGGGTAACTAACATGGGGTGAATGAGAACCCAGTGTAACCCCTAAAACTTATGGGCTTCTTCCCAACTCACTAAGTACTCAGTTCCACTTGCAGTGTTAACTACAGGTGGTACCACCCTAGGTAACTTACAAAAACTTCAAAACCTTGACTTAAACTCAAACCATATCCTAAGAAACCCTATAATTAAACAAAAAATTACCTAAACTAAATCTAAATCCCCATAAGGAAAACCACCCCTCAATTTTTGTCAGAAATTCTAATATACCTTATTCTGAACCACCCAAAGTTCACACATAAGGACTTAAACCATTGTATTTAGGAAACCGGTCATTAAATTTGATCCTCATAGTCCTAAAGTGAGTGATACACCTTGTATCATGTAATCAAAAAATTCCCAATTGCTATACCTGCAAGGATAAATGATTCCATTCGTGTGTATGCTGGGCCCAAAATTGGTTTAATGGTTTAAGATTAGTGGTGGATATATTAGGTTAGTTTTTCTAGGGACGATTGATATGAATGAAGGTCTTAGAGATATGGGTGATAAATTAGATGATTTTTTATCTCTTGTGTGATTATTTACACACCTTTGAGGGTGGTTAGTGGACATTATAGATGATATATGTGTGATAAGCCCTTTGAGATTTGGTATAGTTAGATTAGGGTAGATTACTATATATGATGTGCTTTAGATATCCCTTAAGACATATATGGGATGGGAACCAAATGTAATTTGTTGAAAGAAAATACTATGGCCTAAAAATGATCCATATAGAGGCTTGAATGTATTTTTTTTGGTATAGTCCTTAGATATTTATACCTAGATGTTGACATGGGAAATTGGAAGGGGACTTGGGTTGCCCCCTAAGGCTTGGGACAGAGAGGTCTTTCATACTATGGGATCATCATAGGGTGATGGATACAGGTTAGTTTCTATGATTAGAGACTATGTTGGGTCTAGGGAGTGTAGTGAATTCCTCTATTGATGAGATAATAATGCTAGTGGGTTCAGTATTTCATGTATCAAGTGATCAGGTGTTCTATGGGAAGATTTGACTACGAGGATGGTCAGATGATGAGTTCTACTTTGAGATGTTGGGATATTCCATGTGTGGCTATCTCTAGTTTGTGATATGGGTTTTTGATGTCTTATGGAATGGGATGTTAATGGAGATATAGGCCCCTGGGTTGTGGGAACATTGGTGAGCATGCTAGTTTGAGATGCAGGGTTTGAGTCATTGATAGACCTCGAGGTGACTTATATCAAATATGATGGATGATGTGAATTCAATATATAACCTAACCGGAGTGATAGGGTAGTGATAAAGATTTGGTATGATGCCTAACCTAATTGATAAGGTAGTGGTAAATATTTGGTTTGATACCCTACCCTGAGTGAGAGGGTTAGGGTTAAGATTCATGGTAGGACCCTACCCTAAGTGAGAAGGTAGAGTTAGGGGTTCAGTTTGGGACTCTACCCCGAGTGAGAGAGAAATGGTCCAAGATTGGTATAGGAACATACTCAACGTGATAGGGTAGAGTTCGAGGTTCGGTATAGAACTATACTTGAGTGAGTGGGTGTAGATAGAGGTTTGGTATGGACCCTTACTTGAATGAGTGGGCAAAGTTCTAGGTTTGATATGGGACCCCACCATAAGTTTTAGGGTAGAGATAAAGGTTTCATATGGGAACCTACCCCGAGTGAGTGGGTAGAGATTGAGGTTTGGTATGGGATCCTATCCTAAGTGATATGGTAGGGTTCAAGTTTTGGTATAGGACTCCACCCAGAGTGAGAGGGTAGAGATTGAGATTTGGTCTCACACCCTACCCCTAGTAATAAAGTATGGGTTAGGGTTATGAAATAGAGTGAATACTTCTTCCGGTATTTTTCTATCCAGGTATGGCTGCATGTTATTATGGATTGGTCAGAAAATGACTTGGCACTCAGGATTTTTTGCCTTATATTTTGTTCATTTATGTTCCATATGTATACACAAGTATATGATGGTGTATATTAGGATCACTTTTTGGGACCCTACTGAGATGTATTTCTCACACCCTATACAGAAAAATCCTGGCGCACACACAAAATTTATATCTATTACATAATTCTAATCATAGGTTACACATTATATTAATCTAGAGCTACTCAACAAGATTTGGAGATGGGTTCAGGTGAGGCTCAGGGTTTTAGTGGAGCCTCCTTGTACATTTTATACTCTAATAATGTGGTCATAGATGATGTTTGGTTATTTATCTATTATTAATGGTTGTGTTATAGAGATTAATATCTCCCCATGTTGATCATATACTCTCATCGATGGTCAGTATCCTCTAGTATATGGATAAAATTGTTTGAGGTCTTATGGAGACCCTATTTTGAGTGTCGTTCAATTGATTTCAATTACGGTGTTACAATTGATGAGCCATTACACCAAATGGTGACTTGACAAGTTATAGGATTAGGAGGCTTTGAATTTTTCTCCTTGAGTTATCACATACTCACTAGTGTATTATTTTGATTGATTCATAGTACAATAAAGGATTATAGGTGATTATCCTATTCCAATATAGTCTTGGGATACGGATTGGGTGATGTATGTCCATAAATCGGTGGTCGTTCTAACTTCCATGAGTGAGGATTTAACTTGGTTATACCAATAATATTTATGGGTCATTAACACTAGGTTGTAACATAATATCATATGTCATTTTTGGTGGCCAAGTACGGGGAAATATATCATAGGATATGTATCCCATTTTCACACTTTCCAAAGGGTGAAGACAAAACACCATGACCAATATGGTTACTTAATATAGTTTTAATTCCTACTTATTAGTGGGATGAGTTGAACATGGAATTTTATATTAGTAATAAAATGATTCCTAGAAGTTATGAAATTTTATGGTTTTTGGTTGATCAATTGATGAAGTTCTGTCATTTCTTACCCATTCGAGATACACAATCGGTAGATGAGTTGGGAAATCAATACACGTGGGAGATTATGTAGCTTCACAACATACCTATGATCATTTTATTAAATTGGGATACTCATTTTACATATAAAATGGGTTTTAGAAGGATATGGGAACTAAGATGAGATTGAGAACATGTTATCACCCTCATAAATATGGGAAAGTCTGAGAGGATGATTTTAATGCTTGAGGATATGATCAAAGCTTGTTTTATAGTTTTTTACGGTGCATGGAATGTCCATCTATAATTATTAGAGTTTTTATACAATAATATTTATCAAGATTCGATCCATATGGATCCCTATGTGTCCTTGTATTTTTAGTTATGACTCTCTCCCTTTGTTTGCTGAAGGAAAGTGAGTTATAAATTATTAAGTTAAGCCTGGTACATGATACCATTGAGAGGGTGTGGATGATCGAGAAGCAGGTGGTTACCACTCAAAGTAGGAATAATTCATATGTTGAATGATGTTACAAATTATCACAAACAAAGTCGGTTCATCATCTGAACCGGTGCCCGAACCAGTCCATGGCAAGGCCCAAAGGGTGTTTTCTATTCTCACAGGCTGGCTCAAGTACCTAGGTATCATAAAAAAATGTTTGGGAATGGTTTACCCAAGTTTAAAAACATTAAACAACCAAAAATAATAAATAAACTGAATCTGAAAATTCCCAACCAAACAATCATTAAACAAAATTTAGAATTTAATTACATAGTTTTAAGAAAATACCAAGAGGGCCACCACTAAAAATAGTAACCAGTATGACTCAAAATTCACCACATGACAAGGGGGAATATCCCTCAAGCCATCACCACAACACCACACTGAGAAAGGTAGCTAACAACCCGAACCACCATCTCCAAGGATGTTTCCCTTACCTGTGTCAAACATTACCAAGTCTAATTACACCCAAAGGTGTTATTAGGGTGTGAGACTAATCCTAATAGGATTCAAGCCAAGAAAATATTCAATGATATAAACATTATAAGACAAAAATCTTACAAGTTTTCATAAACATGAAATGCTAGTAACAATTTTGAAGCGATGCAACTTTAAATAAAAATAGTTTTCAAGAGGGAAACTTTAAAGAATGAATAATTTTAAATAAAACACACATGATGCTTAAATTAATAACCAAACACACCATATATCGATGGTAATTAAAAAATAACTAGTTAGCACTAGTCATGGGAAATACCCCTTGTTACGAGCTAACAATGAGACACTTGGTGCATCGTATCTCGGTTAAACGTGGCATAGGAACCATAATGAACTACGTTATCATTACCAAGACACTAGTAGGGAACACAAAAATAACCTAGTGGTCTCTAATAAATCATCATTATTTAGTTAGTGTTGTCATCATCAATCTTTCTAAGTGAAATCGAGACAAATCCACTTCCGAATCACTAGCATACTAGTCCTAGTTCGCCTACCTAGATACCTAGGCTTCTCATTTGTGCTCAATCAAATTACACATGTTATAAAATTCAATTTTCACATCAAAAATTCATTTCTAAATCAGGCACACATAAAACTATACCCCAAACATGTTCTACACCCTCAATTTAGTTCATTAAACCAAATAAAAATTTTATAAAACAACTTCAAGAGGTGTTACAAGACTTTGCAAACAAAATTAATTTAAAAAAATCCTCTTTAAAGGAATAATGCCCAAAAATACCATACCAAACCAGAAATGGTATCCCTAAAACCATTTAATAAATCAACTTCATGAATCATAAAAAACCCAAATGATACAACATGGAATACACATGAAAAACACTCAATTCCATGCTAAAATGAAACTTTAAAATTAAACATTTAATCAATGCTACCAAATATGGTTTTCACACCACACAAAATAGATGATAAACATTTTAATAGGTTAATCAAGCAAGATAAATTCATCAATGAATGTTTACACATGGAACCACCTACCTTGAATGTCAAAAACCCCAAAACATTGTGTGAAACTTCACCCGTACCATAACTGCACTATAAGTGAGTGAAAACGAACCCTAATCAATAATATTGAACCAATAAACTGAATATTAAACCCTAGGGATGAATCCCTAGATTCTATAATTTTATAACATCAATAATTAGGGAAGAAACTCTATAGAGAAGGAAGAAAAACAAAGAAATACTCAATTACTTGAAGAATCTTGAAGTTTTCCCACCAAACCCCCTTAAAAATGGGTTTTAAGAGAGTTTGAGGGATATTAGAATACTTATATGGCTGAAATGGTCAAATGGGGGAAGAAAGGGGCACATTAGGTTTAATTCTGAAAGAAAAAAATGGGAATAACAAAAAAATTTATGACATAGATACTATGAACGGTTTGTCGGCATGGTTTATTAAATCATGCAGCCTAACCGTGAGGCCAATTCTGTCCACCCAAAATAACCATTTCTCTCCAAAATTCAAGGGGTTACTAGGGGAAAAAGATATGCTAAGAATATAAGATAAAATACATAAAAATAAGGACACAAATGTGACAATTATCCCCACAATGAAAACTTTCCGCCCCGAAAAGTCTACCCGAAGCTTGATCGGAAAACAAGAATGGGTACTCTTGCTCAACCCATGAATTCCACTCCCAAATCTCATGCACATAATTACCATGCTTCCAAAGGACCCAGACTAGTGGAATAGACTTTACCTGAAGCACCTTATCTTGGGAATCCACTATTTTCATCGGTCGTTCATACATTGATAAATCAGGCTCTATCTCAAACTCTTCCCAATTCAACACGTGGGACATATCTGGGTTGTAATTATTCAATTTGGAGACATGGAATATGTCATGAATAGATGTCAACTAAGAAGGAAAATATAACCTATATGCTACCTTTCCAATCCACTTAGTGATCTCAAAAGGTCTGACATACCTCGACATTAGGTTTCCCGACTTTCCCAAACGATGATGTCCCAAACAAGGGGCCACCTTCCAGAATACCCAATCACCCATAGATAACCCAAGATATCAATGCCTCTAATCAATATAAGATTTTTTCAGACTCTGAGCTATTAATAACCACTGTCTGATCAAATTTACCTTCTAAGATGTCTCTTACACAAGGCTCAGCCCCAACAGTGAGGTCTCACCTACCTCATCCCAACGTAGGGGGACCAACAAGGCCGACCATAGAGCGCCTCAAATGGATCCATTCAAATAGAGGATAAATAACTATTATTATAAGAAAATTATACCAATCCAAAATGGCTATCCCAAGATCCTCCAAAACTCAAAACACATGCACAAATCATGTCTTCTAGAATATAATTTTCTTGCTCTATCTGACCATCTATTTGAGGATGGTATTCCATGATCATCTTAATATGTGACCCCAAGTCCTTCTGAAGCATTCCCAAAACTGAGAGGTAAAATGGGGGTCTCTATCTAATTCAACTACTGATAGAACACCATGAATCCTTACCACCTCCTAAATATACAATCAACCCAACTCATCCATTTTAGTTGTATCTCTGATCGGAATAAATTGGGATGATTTGGTTCGAATATAAATCACTAACCAAATAGAGTTCTTACCCCAAGGTGTATGAGGAAAGCCAACAATGAAATCCAGGGTGACTTCATCCCACTTCCAGGGAAAAATGGGTAGCAGATGAAGCAAACCAGAGGGCCTTTGATGCTCTGCTTTTACCTACTAACATGTATAGCATCTCAATATGAAATAAACTATGTCTCGTTTCATACATGGCCACCATAACTACTGACGTATATCATAATAATTTTTTAGCTCAAGGGTGAACGGCCCAATGAGACTGGTGGCGATCCTGCATCACCACCTTCCCCAGAGACAACAACACCATCAAATGACCCTTGAAGTACCAGATGCCCTCAGAAGATGAATACCAATCAGAAGACGTATTCCCAACATGAAGAAACTACATAGACCACTGACATATATCATCATTAGGTTGATCCTGTTGAATCAACTCTAAAAGAGAGGGAGTCAACTAAACGCTCACCAAGAACGAACCTCCATTGTGCTCCTTGGTCTCCACATTCATTTGAGTAAAGAGTCCCATTAGAGTCTACTCATTGACAGACTTCCTTAAAGCATGCATTGAAACTTTTCTACTCAAGGAATTAGCCACCACATTACCCTTCCGCAAGGTACAGAAAATATCAATTTCAAACCCTTGCAAATACTTAATCTAACGACACTACCTCAGATTAAGATCTTTATGTGAGAAGTTGTTGGCTAAGATCTTATTATTAGAGTAAACCACAAAATTATCCCCAAAGAGGTAGTGATGACAAGTCTTAAAATCATGCATCATCGCTGCTAACTCCAAGTCATGGGTTGGATAATTCTTTTCATGTGGTCGGAGTTAGTGAGAACCATACGCCACCACATAGTCACACTGCATAAGAACACACCTGAGACCCATACCTGAAGCATCAAAATACACCACATATCCCTTTCCAGATTCTATCAAGATCAGCATCAGGGCAGTAGTCAACCAATGATTCAACTCCAAGAAGGATGACTAACATTATGGGCCCCATTCATACTTTCCCCCTTTTCGGGTGAGCGCAGTCATGTGTGAAGCAAATCGAGAGAAATCCTAAACAATCTATCTGTAGTAACCTTCCAGGCTGAGGAAACTCTTGATCTTGAACACATTCTTGAACCAATCACATGAAATAACTGCACTAATCTTATTGTGGTCCACTAAACCCCCCTACCCTGAGATTACATGACCCATAAACTTCACTCCCCTGATCTAAAAAGTGCATTTGGACAACTTTTCATATAGGAGATGATTCCATAGAGTTCCCAACACAATCTACAAATGATGCTCATGATTATCCTCGGATCTAGAGTAGGATAGGATGTATTCCATGAATACCATAATTAAGGATTAGATATATTGGTGGAACACCCTATTCATGAGCACCATAAAATCCGCTAAAGAATTTTTCAATTCAAAAGGCATGACTGGGTACTCAAAGTGGATGTACCTACTTCAGAAATCCATTTTCGGGATATCCGACTCTCTCACCCTGACTTGGTGGAAACTATAATGAAAATTTATTTTGGAAAACCACTTTACCCCCTTAAAATGATCAAAAAACTCATAAATTTAGGGAAAATGATATTTTTTCTTGATGGTTACCTTATTTAGATTCCAGTAATCGATGCAAAACTAGGGGGATCCATCAACCTTCTTTACAAAGAGGACAGGATCGGCCTAAGGAGAGACGCTCGGGGGAATGAATCCTTTGTATTCCAAATCATCTAGTTGTATATTTAATTCCCTCAACTCATTGGGGTATATATGATATGTGGGAATATATATTGGCTATGTTCCCAGTGAAAAATAAATTGAGAACTCCACGTACCACTTCAGGGGAAAGCCTGAAAAATTATTTGGAAATACCTCAGAAAACTCATCCACCATGTGAGGTAATCCACCCTCAGGAGAACAACCATCATCCTCTAGCATGAGTGATAATAAATGAAAGACAAGATTTCCCAACTATGGCAGTGAAGGTCCCACACGATCCGACCGAGGATCCCATTCCCCAAGAAAAACCTGAGGACTCCCATCAGGTTCCTTGAAATTCACCCATCACCTATAACAATCGATATGCATTTGAAAGTGAACTAGCCAGTCCATGCTGAGGATTACATCAAAAAGGTCCATATCCAAGACCAGGAGATCCCATTCCATCTCAACTTCGGACATAGAAAATGCACATGACGGGTACCTGAGACCTTTATCCTTCTTCTTACCCAACGACATCACCAACTCCATCACAAATGAAAAACACTCAGTTGGAAAATTCAATATATTCACAAGATGTGCAGAGATAAAAGAAACAAAAGCACCGATATCAAAGAGAATGGTTGCAATAGAAGCTACAATCAAAATGGTACCTCACACTACCGAAGAACCTACATATGATCTTGTTGGTGTCTAGTACACAACATGAAGATGCATGGTCTCTACCTGAGAATGACCGGTCAACTATAGATTTACCTTGAATTGGATCTTCCCAGAAGACAATCCGAACTTGCCACCATGACCACTAAACTGATATCCCACTATCCTAGTCAGCTCTGACTGAACTAACAGTCCCCTAGAAGCCACAGATCATGCCCCACTCTGGTATAGGCACATCACTCTATAAAAGTGTTGAACATGACCCATAACTCCAAACTGATAACAAGGAAAAGGAGGGGTGGTAAATGCAGGCCAGATGTTCCATACCTTCCCACACTGATGTAACACCACATACCCTGCATCATAAGCTATAGATGAATACTTCTTGGAAGGATGGCCTAAACTACCACCTCCCTTCTTCCCCTACTCATCCCGCTTCTTATTTTTATCTGAGGAGTTGTCATCGCCCATAGAAAAAACCACTCCATAAAACCCATACTTTCATTTCTAATCAATAAAAACTATGAAATCATGATCAACGACCTCAACATAGGTTCCTAGATTGAACAAGATGACCTGAGAGTAAATTTTTTGTTTCAGACCCTTATAGAACTTTTGAGTTTTCATAGATTCATTAGCAACAATATCAGGCACATACAACACTAGATCGGCAAAACAATTGTCATATTCCATCATTGACTGATCTCCCTAGGAAAGATCCATGAACTCCCGGGATATGTCATAGGCCAGGACCTCAGGACAATACTGGTCATTGAAGATGGTCATGAAATCCTTCCAGCTCATTTTATCATTCTTCTTAGCCTGAAGTACTGATTCCCACCACCCACGATTGGGACCCTCTAGTAGAAATGAGTCACATTTCACCCTGACATCCTTAGGTGTGTCAATAAACTCAAACATCCTCTCAATCTTCTTGAGCCACTCCTCTACTTCCCGTGTCTTGGCATTGCCCCAAAAAGTAGGAGTCTTGTTCTTGAGAAAATCTTGGGATTTATCCTTTATCGGAATAGGTTCATCTTCTCTAACTAGAGTAAGAGTAGGACCCACTCCATACCCCAAATCCTAGACAACCCAGACCAAAACTTCTACCAACCTCTAATCTAGCAGTGAGGGAGAAATCTCTCTGGATTCCTCCTGTGGGTTCATGGTATCTTTCCATGGAGGAATAAAACTCATCATAATAATGAAATAAACAACTACTTTACCAAATAAACATGTTTCTAAAACTACTAAAAAAATGCACCATATACCGACGGTAAGTAAAAAACAACCAATGATCACTAGTCACAGGAAATACTCATAGGTACTAGCTAACAATGGGACACTAGGTACATCGTATCTCAGTGAAATGTGGCATAAGAACCACAATGAACTACGTTCTCAAGAACAAGACACTAGTTGGAAACACATCCCTAACCTAGTTGTCTCCAATCAATCATCATTATTTAGTTAGTTTTTTTTCATTTTTGATCTTTCTAAGTGAAATTGGGATAAGACCCCTTCCAAATCACTAGCAAACTAGCCCTAGTCAACTCACCTAGATACTTGAGCTTCCCATTCATTCTCAATCATGTTCCACGTGTTATAAAATTCATTTTTCACATCAAAACTCCATTTATAAATCATACACACACAAAACATTACCTCAAACATATTCCGCACCCTCAATGTTGTTCATTAAACCAAATAAAAAATTTATAATACAACTTCAAGAGGTGTTACAAGACTTTGTACAAAAAATTCATTAAAAAAAATCCTATTTTAAGTCCAAATGTCCAAAAATAACATACCAAACCAGAATTGGAAGCCCTAACAACATTTAATAAATCAAATTCATGAATCATAAAATATACCCAAATGATACAACATGGAATACACATGAAAAACACCCAATTCCATGTCAAAATGAAACTTTAAAATTAAAAATTTTATCAATGCCACCTAAAATGGTTTTCACACCACACACAATAGATGAGAAACATGATAAATGGGTTAATAAAGGAAGATAAATTCATAAAAAATGTTTACACATGGAACCACCAACCTTGAATGTTAATAAACCCCAAAAAATTGTGTGAAATTTCACCTGCACCACAACCGCACCACAACTGCACCACAAGTGAGTGAAAACAAACCCTAATCAAGAATATTAAACCAAGAAACTCAATATTAAACCCCAGGTATGAAACCCTAGATGCAGAAATTTTAGAACTTCAAGGAGGGAAGAACCCTATATAGAAGGAAGAAAAACAAAGAAAGACTCACTTACTTGAAGAATCTTGAAGTTTACCCACCAAAAACCTCTTCAAAAAATGGGTTCCAAGAAAGCTTGATGGAGATATTAAGCCTTATATGGATAAAATGGTCGAATGGGGGAAGAAAGGGGTGCATTAGGTTTAATTCTGGAAGGTAAAATAGGAATCAAAAAAATCATGACCTGGACACTGTGCATGGCTTGTCTGCACAATTTAGTAAACTGTGCGGCCTAACCGTGCAACCAGTTCTGTCCACCCAAAAATTTCCATTTCTCTATAAAATTAAATGGGGACTAGGGGGAAAGGATAGGCCAAGAATATAAGATAAAATACCCGACAAGAAGTACATGAATACAACAAAAACCTTGTATTTTACCTTAGGGATTGGATATTCTTACAAGTATCACCATGACTAGGTCATCATTGATTGAAGAGGTAGGGAAAGCTCACACCTCGATTTTTTAGTATATTCAAGATTGTTTAGTGGATCTATACCATGGATTACTAGTTGGATATTCCTATAAGAAATAAATCCATGAATAATTTATTTCATGTGTAATATCTCTGGGAGTATGATCTATACACATTGCATGTGATTGACAATGAGGAAGTTGAGATATAGGTTGATACGTATTTCAAGGAGATATCAGTGAGAATCATCAACTAGAGTTAGAAAGTATTATGAGGGAAGGCAGTTCCTCTTGTCTAAGTGTTGTGTTGGCATGAGAATATCTAGGAGGAAACCTAAGAGTGGTGTTTTGATATAAAATTTTTGTGGTCATAGTTGTTTGGTGAGGATAATTAGATATTATATATGAATCCCTTAGGGGGAGTTTGTAACAACCCCCAAATGTTTTGGTATGTTTTGATTATATTTTTTTGAGCATATGTGTTTCAATGTTTTTTGACTATTGGAATAGTTGTAAGAGCCCAAGGAGTCAATATTTGTGAAGTTAGACTCAATTCCAAATGAAATTCTACTACAATTAGAGTTTTACAACACAATAGGATGTATTGAGGTGTGGTGTGGTGTTGTATAAGATTAAATTTCTATAATTGTGGGGAGGTCACGCCACAACAGGTGAGTTTTACCATAAGGATTTGGGGTCACACCATAATGGGTGACCTTGGTTTCTATTGTGAGTGTGGGTTCCCTAGAACCAACATGAACTATACTCTTTGATTACTATATCGTGTATATAGAGAGTTATAGATGATTTATTTTTACCATAATAGTGTTATTACTTTTGCATACACTATTTATATGGTAATTTCATTAGATGAGATATCATATCAAAAGGTTATAGTAGATCCAAATTATAATGAGTAACTAGAGATAGCATGATTGTAATCACAATCATATTTCCTATGGTCAAGATACATCATACTAATGGGACATAGATAATGGTTGAATATTAGGTGTTAACGGTTCATAAACATTGAGGTTTATTTTCTTTAAGTTCACACTTTGTGATCTTAAGTAAAGGAGATCATAAGGAATAAACCATCAATAGGAACAACACATGTTTTAGGTGTCATTAGAAATTCCTCTGTTTTCACATGTGTATTAGTATCTATACTTGAGATCAATATCAATGTGTTTCATTTGATCACCTACTTTTATGCTTGATGAAAACAATGATAGTTTATGTTTTTAGTCATGTAACATTCATCAAATGCGTCACTGGTGGTATGATATTGATTAAATGATTAGGATATGATTTTTTTCTTCTGGATATTAGAAGAAGATATATTTATCCACTTGATTAAGGTGGAAGTTCCTTAACTAAATCCACATACATGGTAAATTAAGTCAAGTCCATACAATAAAAGGAATAAAGATAAATAAATCATTAAAGGATGATGAAACAAAGTATGAATCTTTTTTTATAATATATCATGATACAAATTGATTATATTGAAAAGTAAGTGCTTTGTAGGAGGTTTTCATGGCAATGAAATATTCTTATCTCTTTAGGGGTCATGATATGTTTATAGATACTCTTGGTTTGCAAGTATGAATAACTTATATCAAGATAATGGCATAAAGGTCTACAAATAAAGCATATACAGAATCTCTATAGATTTAGATGATTCAGTGTTTAGCATGACATGGGTCCCAGGACAGTGGAGCTATGCTAATCCAAGAATGAGAGATGTTAAGTGATTAATTAAATAAACTAAGTTATATGTTTTTCAAGTTTATAATAATAATAGTTGAATTTATTTCTCTATGTATTCATAAGTTATTTAAGTTTAAATAAGTGAATATGAGAATTTATTTCTCGAATGAATATTACACATTTATGGTTAGTTAAATAATTAAGGGAGGTGATTAACCAAGTTAATGGTTCTTATATTATCATGTGAGATGTAGGGTTGTTGTGATTACATATTCATGAAGTTTGTGAAATGTTTAAAAATGTTATATATATATAGTGAAAGGTCTCAAAATGAAGCCTATAACTTTCTAGGGGATAAATTCAAATTTTGGAAAGATAAAGCTATGTATATAAGTGATTTTTAGACTCATGAATAGCACGTCCCTCATTTTTTACGAATTTAATAGCCCTCCCATGTTTCTCTCAAACTAGGAATGAAATAGAAGAAGTAAGAAGAAGAATGGGTTGATCTCTCCTTCTTGGACCGAATTAGTTTTATTATACCAATAGTACGATAATTATAAGGCACTTGTATTACCCATTACAACACCCAAATCATCTAAGAATGATGAAATGACAATATTTTCATGCACATTTGGTTGGTATATAGGGTTTCTCACATGGTACATTTGATCTATGGTAATCCATAGAAAATTTGAGTGCACCAGGATCACATCATTTCAACAAGGTATAATTTTTATACTTAAAATTATTTTCACAAGATCCATATATGAACTCAAAAATTAGTATGGTAGATCTAGTGTTATGATGTTGATCCTTTTTTTTTGAAAATACAAGTTATGAACACTTTATCCACACTTGAGTTCCTTCAGTTTTTGGGAGTTTCCCTAGAAAGGGGAATTACACCATGACCAATATGGGTAAGCTAAAACATTTCCTATAAATTGGGAATTTTTTCATGACCTATGAGGTTACACCTCAATGGTCCCTACCTTGTGGTTTTACATAATTTCCTTAAACTAATTAAAAAAGACAAATTATAATTTTTTTTCTCTTTTCTCAACCCCTATGAGACTAAAATGATATAACCCCAACCTATTGTGTTTTTTCACTGATAAGGGATAGTGAATTAGTGAAAAATATTCCATTTTTCATTTTTTTATTTCTTAGAAAATAAAGTTATTTCACTTGCTATATTGATTGATCTCATGAATAAACTTCTCACATACCATGGAAAGAAAAAACAACAACAAATATACAAGGTTAACTACTCAAAATGGGTAGTTACATCCTTATAATTATCTAGAAAAAACTCATGGTCACACAATATAGTAGAATAACCATTTTGGAAATAATAATCAGGGTATATCCATGACTTGTAATATAATAATTTCAAATATATTATATCCCTAAAATCCACCTGAAAATTTTCTCTATTATATTGTTATTTTATGAGGTAGGGATTATCATTATTACTCTAATTTTATTTTATCTTGGTAAATTATAGCTCTCCTTTTCTTATTAAATGTAAAACATGCGTGATTTCTTCCACACTTCTTCAACACATACAAACAATGGTTTGATGAACACGCTTACAAAACACAAATATTATGTCTATTAAACTTATTATTCTTCATATTATACTCCACTATATTCCATGCTTCTATTTATTATTTTATATTCAAATTAATGCAAGAACCCTATTCCCAATATTACATATATGAAACACTTTTTACCTCTTCAAATTTGAATTTAAAACTCAAAATTTTAATAGGTAACTACATTTTAACTTCTCCCTAGTAAAATTTAAGACCTTGGATCATATCATCCTTATTAGTCACATTTTGATTTATTTAAGAGACCTATTTCATGATTTTTGATCCCCTATGGTTCATCTATATCATAGTGTGGTAGTTTCCAAGTGGTTACATTTCAGCTGCTTCTCCATTCAGTCACACTCAATATTTGGAAAAGTTTGGATTTACCCTTACATATCATAGTTACCCTCACATATCATAGATTAACATTATTTATAATAGGTAAAATTTAAGTTACCTTTAAGTATCATAGTAAAAATTCAGGTTTCCATTATGTATCATAGGAAAAATTTAGGTTACACTTTTGTATCTGGGTTACCCTTATGTATTGAAGACTTTAACAATTTATCTGACCTAGTCTTCTCATCCCCATGTATTTCTAGAATCCATTCAAAAAAATCCAAACTTATTTTAAAAAACTCTATATTTATAAATATCCCTGACCTCATGTGACAAACTTGATTTTATGTGATTTTTAACACGCCTTATGTATTGAAAACAAAATACAACACAAAAATAATATCTAGTTAATCTCTTCAAAAGGATTATTATTTTTGACAAATAAACTATAATGAAAGGGATTAATATTAAAATAAGAATCTCAAAAAACTCCCCTAGGCCAAAAAAATCTTTCCTTGGTAAAAAAACTCTAGATATTACCATCTTATTTAACAAACTCTTAGTCTCAATAATCTCTCCCTTTGGATTACGTTGTTAACCATTGAAATAAATCACTTTTAAAACTCAAAAAACATAAAAATAAATAATCATTCAATGATTCTAAGACTCTTTGAGTAAAATTAGTGTAATGAATAATAAAATTTAAAAATATTTCCATGTTATCCATTAAAGTGAGTAACATCAACTTCTTCATAACACTTAAGACCAACTAAGATCAACTACTTGAAACAACTCTTCTTATACTTCAAAAAAATATTATTTGAACTTATGTATAATAGGTTCCGACATAAATGATCAACAAAAATGTTAGAATAGTTTATATCTCACAAAACTCACTCACAAACACATTATAAATTCATATCTTTCAACTTTTAAAAACTTCTGCTAAATATATGCTCCCTAAAAATAAGAGGTCTATCCCCCATTAGGCTAAACACAAATATTTGGATTCTCCAACTATATTTTTTTCTACCCCTTAGAAATACCCCCCATTTTTATTTCAAGTAAATATATTAATGGATAAATATAAGGATTCACATTTTATTTCACCCCTTTTGACAACAAATATCCACATAACAGGGGAGATATGGCCGATTTCAGTATACTTTATCCTTTGATGTGTGAAGGTTGAGATTTCTTATTTAACCTTTATGTATTGGTATTCAACTCCCAATTTTATTGTAAAACACTTTTATCATCCAAATTATTATTTAAATCCCACTTTAGATTAAGAGAACTCATCTTCTTCTTCACTTCAACAATATTACACAAGAAAGACTCTTTCTAATTGTTTCCCTTCACTTAAAATTATTTTTTAGAACATTTAAATTGTTATAATAAAATCACATAGATTTATTCTTATATATTTATCTAATATATTCTTACTAAGATCATTATTTAAGCCTTATTTCAGAGTTTAATTATTTTTCACTATTTTTTGAGTCAATAATCTTCAATGTCTTCCCAATAACTTACTTGTTATTTTTGTGAGGCATCTTCTTCTTTATATATTTATTTATCTAATATATTTTTTATTAAATCCCACTAGATTATTTTATTGGTTATACTGAATTTACATGATCATAATAAAAAATTTAGTGATACAACTTTATTTTTCACATATTCTAACTACTTCATTCAATCCATCAAAGAAATTCTTCATCATGTTACCTTATTGTTGAATAATTTCCTGCTTGTTTTGTTTGTTTGAAATGGTTATATCCCCTTAAATTTAATCCTTACATCAGTATTTATAGACTAAAATATGCTTACTCTAACCTAAAAAAACTAATAATTTTTTTCACCTCCCCAAAAAAAACAAGGACTATAAAAGTTTAATCTTCTTCCTAAACCACTAGTTTATTTAGAAATAACGCTTTTATGAAATTAATAAGTTTGAAAGACTTCTTAACCTCATTTGATGAACGAGAAATCTAGAATACTCTACAGATCTTCCTATTTATTTTATAAAAAATTATCAATTTTTTCTCTCCACACATAATATATCTTGTTTTCATATTTATATTTTTCAAAAGAAAATAGATTCTGAATTATCTTATATTGTGTGATTATTTTCACTTGTATCATATTATATTTTTATTTAACCATTTATTTAGTAACCCTATATTTTATATAAATAATTTTTTACACCATTTTTATTAAAATAATCTTTAAGTCTCACTTCATCAACAACACACCTCGCTTTCTTCAAGTAATCTCCCACTTCATAATTGGAATTTGAAAAATCATATCTAAAAATGTTGATATAATTTAATTTCTCCATAAATTAAATTTTATGAGATTGAACTTCTTTAACATATGCAACAATCTTATCTTATAACACTTTAAATTTATTCTTCTCTAGGGTGAGTAATTTTATTACTTCCTCAACACTTAGGAGAAACTCGATTTACTTCTTACTGAATTACACCATATCCAATTCAATCATATTGGATAAATTATTAATTATTCTATTTCCTTTCTCCAACATGAAAAAAAATTTATATTCTCTTCATAATTTCTTTATTTAACATGAACCCTATTTTATATTCATGTAAATCTTCATCATTTCATTATGAAACCTCTTTGTCTTTATTTAAATTATATTCACTACTTGACTCTTTGGTATCCACATATATAATGAATATATTCTCACCTATACCAATTTACAAAAGACCACTCTCACTACCATTACTTAATGTTTCATCCTTCTTTGATAAATAAATCCTCAATTTGGTAAAATAATAGTTCTTTCTTGAACTCTTTATTGAAAACTTACCTCAATAGAAGTTTTTGGAATTATTTCTTCAATAATCATGAGATAAATTCCCTTCAGTGTCATTTTTTATCCTTCCATATTTGGAAAATTTATAGAATCCAATTATCCTAGATTTGAAACACTTCAGAGATAAATTTCCATAATCTTTAAATTTTCCTTATCATATGTATAATCATCACTTTTTTCCTCTTTAAATTATAATTTCATATTTAAAATTCAAACATGTGACAACCTCTTAATTTCATACCATTAAATGTTGAGACTTTAGATTATCCTATAATTATTAGTCAAATTTTAATTTATTTAAGAGACATTTTTAATGAGTTTTTATCCCCTATGATTTTTCTAAATCATAATCAGATAGTTTCTATTTGGTTACTTTTCAACTATTTATCCATTCCACCACAATAAATTTTTGGAATAGTGTGGATTTACTCTTTATTATGAGAGTCACCCTTACATATCATAGAGTAACCTTATGAATCATAGGGAAAATTTATGTTACCCTTACATATCATAGGGAAAAAAAATTCTTAACCTTATATGTCATAGATAAAATCCATGTTACCATTACATATCATGGTAATCCTTATGTATTGCGTACATTACCAATTTTTTAGACCCAGTATTCTCAACACCAAATATTTCTAGACTTCATCCAAACACATATAGACATCTTTCAAACACCTCTAAAATTCAAAAAAACATTTACCTCACTTGATAAAGTTTATTTTATCTGAGTTTAAACATGATTTATGTATTGAAAATAAATCTAACAAAAAAAACGTATCCACTTTATCTCTTCACAAGTCTTCCTCCTTTAAAAAAACATAATTTAAGGGATTATTATTTAACTCCCAATCTCATCAATCTCACCTTGCATCAAAACAATTTCCCTAAGGTTACAATAACACTAGATATCACCATCATACTTAATATGATTTTTTATCAATATAGATCTCCCTCTAAAACACTATATTTTATTTTACAGATTCTCTAAAACTCACCTTTTTCCCATTTTAATTTTCATTGGTTGTGTTTAAAGTATCTAGGGAGTAATGGTAGTGGTACGGGTTATTACCAACAATTGTTTTTTTGTCAAATTCAATGGATAATTCAAAGGACCTTATTGAAAAGTCTTCAAATCCAATAGATAAATCATAAGGAACTTGATGAATACAACCCTAAACTATTCTAGGGAGGATATTTTACATTTAATTTATAATTAATTTAAAATAATAATTACCATTTATTGATAAATATTCTTGTTATTAAGAAATTAGATTATTACTCTTGTGGTATCATTATTATGGTGGTAAATCCAATCTAGGATCCCTCTAAATATGTCCACATGTTATCCATGAATCTTAAAATAAATATCTTTTCATTATGGATGCTAGAATGAAATAACCAAGTGCCTTTTTTCATTTTCCATTGATCATGATAATAAATTTATCTTGTTCTCTCTTTTTGTTGAGATGGTGTAGGTGGATTATTTGTTGGGACCAAGTTAGAAAGAAGATGTTTTTGGAAGTTAGAAGAAGTTTTTGTTGTATTTTGTTATCAAAGGAAATAAATCAATTCACTTTGTAAAGTTTTTGGAAGATCAAACTCATCATCTTATTCAGACATTTGGAATCAAGGATTAAGAAAGTCCATTGGCTTGTAAAGAAGTTTTCTAGAAGAAAAGGTTCATCAGACTCACATTAGGTCCAAAAGGAACATAAAATCATAATGAGAAGGTAAAGAAGAGTACAAACAGCTCTGATGATAATGTGTCAATGTTTTACTATTTTTTAATTCAAAAAATCATATGTTTGCTAGAAAACTTATGATTTAATAATTATGAATGAAATAGGGAGAGCAATTGGTGCCAATCATATTGAGACTTGGTTGGAAATAAAGTAGTTTCTAGAAATAATGGAAAGTTACAATATACATTTTAGATGATTCTATGATGATCCAAATTGTTTTCAAAATCATGAGGAATTCATGGTCACAAGAAGAAGTTTGTGAAATAATAAAGTCAAAAATTTATAGTCTCGATTCATTGGTGTGGGATCACTGGACATGAAATTGTTTGAAGGATGATATTTTTTATTCAGAATGTGAGATGAAGAAGATTATAGTTTTCAGTTAGATAAATAAGCCACAATAAAAAAAATATTTATGAAAATAAGTTGGCATGAATTGTAATCAAGAAAGGAAAGGAGTTACTGAAGTCGAAGATACCGATATAGATCCATTAGATGCAGTGTTCCACTGATCATCAGAGTAATTCTGACATCGATAATTAGACATAGTGATCATAGAAAGAAGTGTTTTTGTTGGGAGTTTTTGGGACTAATAAAAAAAATAAGTGGAGTTTTTTGAATCGATGAGAGGAAGAAATTCATAGACCGATCAATAACATAGTCAACCATTTTCATCAAGATGAATTGTTGATTATTTTGATTTGGGTCAAGATAAAAGAAAATATCTAATTTGTTTTTTTAAGTGGGTCAAGAAATAAATAATAACTCTGATATTTATTTTTCAATTGGGTCAAGATCCATCGGACCAGTGATTACACCAATTCATAAGTGTAAGATAGAGGATGATCCATCTGATGTAGGTTGACACTGATAAATATCATCGGATACAAGATCATAAATGTGAAGAAAATAAGAAAAGGATAACTTCTTAAAGAATAAAAAAAGTGTTTTCAAGGTGAGCTTGAAGGTTTAAGAGATTATAAAATGTTTTTCAAAGAAGTTTGAAGCCAGTGCTGAAGTGTTTCCAAGGGAGTGCAAGAATCTTTTGAAGTTTCCACTATTTTTATGGTAGAATGATTTCAATGTATTATTTCTATCATGTTGGTAAGGAGCATAGAAATGAAGATTTTTTTAGTTTATTGTGAGAATCATAATGATAATAAATCTATTTTTCATATGTTTTTCAATTGTTGTAGAGCAACATAATAAAGAATATATTCTCTTCATCATAATTAGAAATAAGAATGGAAATCAAAATCGGACTAAAGATTACGAATAAAGTCTGAAGTAATCTAAATTTGTGATAATTTTCAGGAATGTTCGAGAATAAATGAGAAGAGTTGAGAGGATTTTAAGAATTCAAAGATGCTTATGAAATTCAAGAGAATTTAAAGATTTCTGGAAGATTGGTTAAGAGGGAAAGTTTTTTATAATCCCACCTAAACCACTTTTGGAGAACCTATAAAAGAAGGAAGTAATTTGTACTTTCTAGATACAAGTACTTCTTATGGGTGTAGAGAGAAGGAAGAGTGTTGAAATTTTTTTAGAAAGAAGGAGACTCTTGATAGAGATTTCTTGAGGATATTTTCCTGATAGAAGAATAAAACGAGGAGGAAGATCATATTTAGTTTATCATCATATTGAGATATATTATTGGATTGGGAATAAGATTAGGATTTTCAGACTGATGAATAATCTATTCAAATTTTTTTCAGTGGTATTCTGACAGAGTTATATTATTAGACTGAACAATCGGATCGGGAAGATCAGACTGGGAAAATCAGACTGTGAATCATTATGAAGTCTAAGAAGTTCTTACCTACTAATGGGTAGAAGAGTGGAGAACTATTTTGAATATCATTTTTGTGAAAGATGAAAATGAAGCACAATAATATGTTTTGAAGAAATTGGTGAAATTTTCTTAACTTGTTACCCAAATTGGATTACATCATTTCATGCTACTTGAATCACATGAACTGGTGTATTAAACATATTGTTACACAAGTGTAAGGGAATATACTACTTATTGTATCCACACAAAAGGATTTTTTTTCTAGTGAATTGTGTGGTGTAGTATTGTTTCCATACATTACTAAGGATTTAGCTACTATTATTGAGTAGTTAACCTTGTAAATTCTTATATTCTTGTGGACATGTGATGTTTTTTAGAAAATTCATAAATCTTTAATAGAATGCATAGGTTGTTTCAAAAGGAAGGAAACATAAAAGAAAAAGTTATCAATTATTCACTCCCTTCCCATTTTAGTGATACTTAGATCATGGATGGGAACTTTCAGGTGGTATTAGAGGAAGGTTCCCTTCATTTACTATTTTCTAAAGATTTGAAAAAGAATTTGTTATGGAGAATCTGAATTGTGTGAACAATAAAGGGATTCTGGTCTTCCATGGTAAGAACTATCATATCTGGAAAGATGTAATTTTTTATTATATTATGTCTCTTGGTTATTATGTTCTTGAATTTTCAATAGATGGATTTTCTCCTATTTAGGAACAAGTTACTCTCACATATGTTGATAAGAACAATATTAATAATAATGAAAGAGTTAAGAATTATTTTCTATCATCACTTTATGAAAATGATTTTTTAAGATTGAAGGGTATTTCTATTGATAAATGTATCTGGAATAAGCTAAAGAACATTTTGAAGGCAATAAAAAGATGAATAAGACCAAGTTAAAAATCTGGAGGCTAAAGTATAAAGATCTCAAGATGGATGAGTATGAATCTTTGGGCGACTTCTTTACTATGGTGAATGACATTTTCAACACTATTTTATGTCTTGGTGGAAAGTTGAAATATTCTACTATTGTTGAAAATATCTTGAGAATTATTCCTAAAAATTTTGATTCTAAGGTTTCATCCTTGGAAGATAAAGATCTAGAAACACTATCATTGGATGATTTTCATAGTAATCTCATTACTTATTAAATGAGAAGGTAGAAATCTATGAAAGGAAAAAAAAGTTGATAGAGAAATGTTCTTAAAGGATACCAAAAAAGGTAAGTCTAAGAAGGTTCTTAAATAGGAAAAAGTTTCTAACTTTTATTCAAAAAATGAGGTATGTAAAAATATTGATAATTGTTTATAATTATTTTATAAAAATATGAAAAGTGTTATAGGTAAATATAAGGGAAAACTTCCATTGAGTTTTTTTGAATGTAGAGACATTGGACACTTTACTGCTAATTGTCCTCAAATAAAGAAATAAGATGATTGTGATGAAGATGAAATAAGGTATAGAATATCATGGAGGAAATAGGATAATAAGGCTAAATATGTTTCAAAAGTAAAAGATAAAAAATTATTCAAATAAAAAAGTAGAATTTACTTATATAAATACAATGAAGAATAAGACAATGAATCTGATTCCAAAAATTCTAATGAGAAGGATGGAGAGAATACTTTCATTACAATAGTTAACAATGAAGAGTTTGAAATTAGTAGTTATGAAGAAGAAGAAGAAAATCAATTATAATTTCATCTAAAAGAATAATTGAAATAATGTTTGAGAAAGATCGAAATACTTGAGAAAGAAATCAGGAAGTTGAAAAAAAATCCTCTATAAACAATAATGAATGTTTTCCTGATGATAAATTTGATCTTCTGAAAGATATTGATGAATTTAAGAAATATGTTGAGAAATAAAAGAATAATAATGAACATATAGAAGTTATGTTGAAGGAAAATGAAGAAGATTTGGAACTTTTCCAACAAAAACTTTATAAGTATGAATAGAGAGTTAAAAATTTCAAAAATTATGTCTTTGAAGTTATTGAAATCTCTGGAAAGGGTAAACCTAAGAAGGATCAAAATTTACCTTCAAAGGATGAGAAGAAAGTAGAAATTGTCCCTGAGAACAAGATAACCGGGAAAATTATGTATGTTTCCAAAACAAACAAGTGTAGAAGTCATAAGTTTATAAAAAACATTATTCTAAAAAAATATCTATTAATTCGAGTTTTGATAAGGCTAAAAACAAAACCTAGATGAAGAATAATATTTTGGTTGACAACATAAAGGTTGGTAGTCAATAATGTTCAGATAAAAAAGATAATAAGATTGCTGAGAAACATGTTCAAAACTCCGATTCGTATGGAAGTTTCAGAGGAAAATATTATTTCTATAGATAATGTTGGTATTATGGTGGGTTTGGACACACATAAAATATTTTTTGTTTTAATCAATAAAATTACTATTATTCTAACACCTTGTTTTTTATGGACCTTTTTTTCGAATAAATTAAAATTTCATTTATTTTTTACACTACACTAAGTCAAAAATTCCTTTCAAATGACACCAACTTACTTTATGTTACATAGAACATTGACTCAGTGTATGTTACACGGAACACCGACTTGGCATTCGTTACATGCAACACTGATGTTTCTACAAAACATAATTTTTCTGTTATAATTATTTAAATAAGATAATTATAACCTAGCCGCTAAACTTAGTAATATGAATAGTAATTAATAATTTTCAAATATTGTTTATAGTTATTTTATATAAATAAAACATATTTATAATGAAAGATATGATTTTTGGTAAAGTCCTTATATGTTTAAAAATACCATTTTCTCGAATGAACTCCTTTTAATGTCCTTATATGAAAAATAAAAAAATTAATTTTAGACACATTTTGAAATTTAATTTGATAAAATTAACATCATTTTGAATTTATAATGCTGAAATTATATTAGGCTGAATTTTTGGGATTTTTTTGAGAAACTTCATTTTTTATGAATATTGAAAAATATTGCATTTTAGTTAATAACTACCTTTTCATTTAAATAATTATTAACGTTAAATTATAATTTAAATTTTTTTATGGTCACAGTATATTAATTATACATATATTAATAAAATTTAGGTAAATAGAATAAATTTTACTTTTAAATTGAATATAAAAACTTAATAAACTTTTGAACTTCTTTCTACTTTAAAGACCCACAATTTCGTCCCGTCTGCGAGATTAACATTAATCTCAATTTTTCACTTTTGTGAATTGAATTTCAAAAAATTAACATAAACAATTTTAATTAGTATAATATTTATATTCTAATTATATCATGTTGATTTTTTACTAAAATTATTACTAAAAGTGATTAAAATTAATCACAGCGATTAAGGTCAAATTAAGCTTAATTGGGGACTAAACCTTAATATTAGGGGCCCAAATGACCTATAAACTTTTTAAAAACCCATTGTATGGAAATTATTTGGCCATAACACTTTATTTATTTATTTATTTTGGTTTGTTATGACTTTTTTTTAGGTAAGAACATGTGTGCACCTAACTTGTTTTCAAAACTTTTGAGTCCTTTTCCTTCCCTACAAAAGGCCACCACCTCTCCCATTTCCTCATGCCTCTAAAACCTATTAATTTTGTCCAATATCTACCCAATAAACTTCCCATAAATCCTCCCTTCCTCATATATTCCTTCCCTTGGCCAGAATTTAATATAAGGAATCCTTTTGGCACAAACCAAAAGGAGTTACCCGATTAAGAGGTAACGTCTTCTCTCAAGTCCTTTCTTTTATTTTATTTCACCACCCCTCCAATTTATTTTTTCCATGATTTTATAAAAAAATGTATCCAAAATATAATAGTATTTTTTTTCTATGGTTTCAACCTACACTTACACACACCTCCATCTAATGTATAACGAACATATTGTTTATGTGTACGGTGAACTACCACCTCACTAAATGATGATTGTTCAACTTTCCTTACCATATATTATGGTGGAAATTATGATGGAAAATATTTTTATATATGTTATATCTTATATTTATTATTTCTTTAATATTTATTATTAATTTTACAACACATTCCTTTTTAATTTCTATTTGGTGTTAATACAATAATTTTGTTTGACGAAGTGTGGACTACCGCACCCTCAAAGAGATATGATTCGTTCATACGCTACATGGATTGTATTAAGGATGAATTTAGTGAATATATAAGACATATATGATATCATAAATCTAATTTAATAATGATATATATATATATATATATGAATATTTCTTTTACTTTCTTTCTTTCAACATGATAATTAATTAGAAATAGAATTCGTGCGTACGTACGACCTACCGTCCCCATGAATGGTGTATTCCATTTCATACTTATATATTCTATAAACTATTATAATACACATATAATGTATATAAATTATATTTATATCATGTTTTTCATTTTATAAATCCTGATATAAAGTATAAATACCAAATATATAATAAATTAAGACACATGCGAAGAATAAAGTGAATATTACCCAAAGTGAAACCCTAACATGGGATTATTAAAAAGTGGGTAATATAAGGTCATAATCAAACCATATATATAATAATATTTTTCTTTAAAATATTTATAATAAATTTATATTTATTATACATGTGGTTTTAACGATTATGACGAGAGTCAAGACACATGGTAAGGGGATTTCATATCACTTTATTATTTATGTGAGATACATGCTATGCTCGCCACTCTTTACTTTTTTATGGTGTATGTACTGACCACGAATTTATTATATGCATCTTATAATTAAATTTATGTTTATTCATATATTTATTTTATAATATTTCTTTCATGGGGTTTAAGTTTCAAAAGTTACCAAATCGGTAAAATAGTTTTGTCTCAATTTTCCTTTGTTGAGACTCATGTTTTTTATGCATATAAATTCTATTTTGAGGTGTATATACTTAAATTATACATTTTATATCATGAATTTACTTTCTTTCATTATGGTTTATGCTACATGTAATTTTTTTCTTAAATGGAGAGTATGATCCCAAATTACCAAGTTATAAGAGTTTATTGGGACAATCTCATCATTTTTTCGTGATTGTTTATGTTTATACTTCCTTTGATTAAATATTATGATATATAACTCAAGAAAACTCATGATATTACTTATAATATATTTTATCCTCATGTATTAGTACCATTTTATACTCTTTGGTACTTAAGATAATGTTTTTATGTAAAACCTGGTCATGTCTTTCTCTGATCGGAAATCTATTATATTCAAAAACCATGTTTACAAAAATGTTTTAAAAATTATTTCAAAATATATTTGAAGCCCATTTTCATGGAAAAAGGATTTTAAAAACGTTTTATGTTTTTAAATGCTTCCTTTATAAGTTTTCAAATCTATTTTCAAAGAAAAAGTTTTTCAAAAAGGTTTTATGTTTTAAAAAGCGTTTTCAATGCAGAAATTATATTTTTCTCAAGAAATGTTTTTAAAAGATCTTTCAAAATTATTTCTTATCTAAGATAAATTATATTTGTGTTACTTATTATTTTTTTGGGAAATTATTCAATGTTTTTATTCATATTCTTTCTCTAAATAGATTATGTTTTCAGGGTATGATGTTGATGAAACTTGTTTCTCTTTCACAGGTTATATACTTTTGGAACCCACTTCTTTCCATGGGTTGTGTTTATGATGAAATGATTATGAAACCTATCACTTTACATAGGTTATGATATGATTAAAATATCCATTTCATTTCATGGGTTATGGTATGATTATTTATGATCTTGTGGCACATATATGTATTATTTCATTATGAGACAAGTGTGACCTATATCTCCCCCAATGCATTAGGTAAAGATTTATATATCATGAGATAGACTAATATGGTTTTGGTAATGATATTTGACTACTAAGATGTCCATGGGAGTCAACCATGACTACCAAGATGGTATGAGGAGTGAACTCATGCTACTAATATTGCCATGGGAGTGAACTATGACTACCAAGATAGTATGGGTAGTGAAACTATACTACTAAGATGGTCTTGGAAGCGAGGCCTTGGATTTTATGGAAATCATATTATATGATTATGTGTTCGCCACAATTTCAAGTTTTATTAATTTGTTATGATTTCATGGCTTATGTTCTTTATTTACTTAAGATTCATGCCTTATGAACTACCAATACTTATTCCATGATTCATGTATATGATCTTTAATATGCAGGGTATGATCTTCTATTTCCTTGATCGTGTTCTCATACCCTTATGCTCATGATTATGCTTACATATCTCCCTTTTTTACCCTTACTGATCATTTGATCTCGCCCCTTTTTATGTTTCCTTCCCCAGGTTATGAAGATGTGTATTATGTTTGATGTGTCTAAGAAGGGTTCTATTCAATAAGAACCTAGTTGGAGATAATGTATCTCATTTATGTATGAGTTTTTATGTTCCCATGTTTCCAAAGGCACTAGAATAGTACAGTCTTTGGGAATCTATTTGTATAATGTTTTAAGTATTCTGAAAATGTTATGTAATGTTAATTTATTAAAAGAGAGGGTCTCTATAGTTCACATAAGAGAAAAGGTTTATTTAAACTTTGGAATCTAGGATGAGAAAACCTTAGTGAGAACCCTAAGGATGTGTATAAGGATAAGTTTACGAGTAAAGAAATTTATAGGAAAATGTCCTGGAATTTTGGTAAAAGATAGAGTGAGTGGTTTCCTAGAAATAAATACCTGTCTAGATAATACAAGTGGATGTGGCTCTATCACAAATTTTCCCAGGGGTTTCAACATTTAAAAGATATTATGGGCCTGACTCGGGGTAATCTGGTACACAACAATGGGTTTTACAGCACACCTGTTTTGACACTCTTGGGGGATATTCTTTGGGAATTCACAAACTCTTCACAAACCATTATAAAGGATTTAAATAGAATTTCTCTATGAATAACCTATGATAAACATAAAGTGTCATAGATTAAATAAGGTGTCATAACTTAGACATCCTATAAGTGACTTTTCATGATTATGTGGTTTCTTAATATGATAATTGTTTCTTACTCTATGTTTTTCAGTTTTAGTCAATGGATAGAACCCGAAGGAACTACGTTAATGGTTATTGCAATAGACAATGAAATGATTGTACTCCTGAGAAACTAACTTCTATAGGATATGGAATGAAAAACTCATTGTTATGCTCACATAGCTTTCTCAAGCTATGAATCATGGTGGACTTACAAATGAGAAAAGAAGGGAACACAATTATATTGAGTATTTCATGAGGAAAAATCCACCTTTTTTCATAGGGTCTTCTGATCTATTTGTTGTTGAATAATGGATATTTACTTCTGAAATGATATTCTCATTTCTCTAGTGTTTGAAGCATGATAAAGTCATTCTGGAAGTTTATCAGTTAGAAGGAAAAGAAGATCAGTGGTAGACTCTAATCAATAATATGAGGTAGCAAGATGATATTGAATCTATTGATTGGGATGATTTAAAGAACTTATTTTTCAATAAGTACTTTCCTAGTATTCTTTATACCAATATGGAGAAATAGTTCCTTGAGTTGAATCAAAGGAATGATGAATATATTGGTACCTATGAGGCTAATTTCACGAGACTTGTGAGATATGCTTCAAGAATTATCATCCAACCCAAAAGTAAAGTTAATAGGTTATTCAGTGGATTAAATCCAAGTCTTAGAAAAGAATTGTCTATAATATACTTTAGTATCTACGAATAGATTGTGCATTGTGCAATAAAGGTTAAAATGGAAGTTGGAGTCACATACCAATCTCATTGTTTTGACAAGAAGATGAATATGGAGTTTAATGGAAAATATAAGAACCATGAAGAGAAAAGGATGATATTAACTTTATGCTCTATGTGTAAGAATAATCATGGAGGAAATTTCATTAAGGGATCTAATAAATGTTTTAACTGTGGAAGGGAATGAAATCGGGCATTTGATTATTGAAGTAATGGGAAGAAGTTAGATAATTTTTTGAATAGGTAAAAGTGTATGGTTACACCACACAATTTGTTTCATGCGCTTTTTCATAGAATTCATGGTTGGGTTTCCATTTTCTGTGAGATTTCTCCACAACAAGGGATAAGCGGAAAGACCCCCCTCTCTATGATTAGGCCTTATATTTCCAATATCGATGATAAAAATTTGTTGATGCATCAAAATTTGATTACCAAGTTTCTTATGAGAAGACTTGGTGTATTCAACATCTTAAGAAGTGTATATATCTTCAAGAGCTTCGATTTTACTGTTCATAGAGCCCAAAAGGACTTATGGATAAAAAATTATGGCACTCAGAAGACATATAAATTTTATATAGGGATTTTCCTCACCTGCGTCAAGGACCTGTGTGGAGGACCTGTGCGGAGGACCTGCTTAGAAAACCTACATAGAGGACTTGCATAGAGGACCTACGCTGAAGACCTGTACAGATGACCTATATGGAGGACATGCACGAAGGACCTGCACGAAGTAAATCTTCCACCCAGGTTTTCCTATTTGACTATAAATAGGGCCCTTGGGCTCCCCATTTGATAGGTTGAAAATTCATAAGAATCCATAGAGCTCTCATTGCAAATCCCCCCATCACCTAGGTCCTCAAAAACTCTCAAGTAACTCTCTGAAACATGAGATATGAGATAATTAAAGGGTAAAAGTGGATCAAAGTACCATCATGGTCTAGAACACAAGGACCTATGTTATGGAACTGCATGGAGGACCTGCACGGAGGAACTATACTATGGACTTATGCTAAGGACCTATTCTTAGTTCCACCTCTTAGAATTGAATCTAAGGACTTATGCTAAGAACCTTGGCTAAGCACCTAAGCTAAGGACTTGAGCCAAAGACCTGTGCAATGCACCTGAGCTAAGGACCTCCTAAGCTAAGAACCTAAGCTATAATGGGAATCCTACTTATGATTAAGCCCCAACCAAATCTCAATGGGAATCCGCCTTAGGAGTAATCCCCAACCAAATATCAAATGGGCATCCTCCTTAGGATTAATCCCCAACCAAATCTCAATGGGTATCCTCCTTCAGAGTAAGCCCCAAAAAAAGCTCAATTGGAATCCTCGTTAGAAGTAAGCTCTAACCAAAGCTCAATGGGAATCCTCCTTACGATTAATCCCCAACAAATCCTCAAATGGGAATCCTCTTTAGGTTTAATCCCCAACCAATACTCAAATGGGAACTCCTCCTGAGGTAAGACCCTTACCTTTCATGTAGGAGGTTGTAGTATCTCTCCTCTTCATACCCTTAACCTTCACCCCTTCCTTACATTGGACCTTCTTCCAATGTAAATAGAATAGGGGAAAATGTCGTAGCCAAGGCCTCTTCTGCTGTAGGCCCAACCTCTTCCACCAGGGAAGGAGGAAAAGTGTGTGTAGTTTTTTGAATCTTTCACATCTTCTTGTTTCTCACACTGAGCATAACTCATGTGGTATTATAGATTTTTAATGATCACAACATCCAAACAATACATCAGAAGGAATGAACTATGATAACTCTGATTCCCACCATAGTTGGGATACTTAGGAAGACTTCACCTAGGGCCCGAGCTCACTAGACATCCTCCTTATGAGTTCAATACTACTTACCTTAATCTATGAATCCTCCTTAGTATTATGCCTCAAATTATTCCTCCCTAAATCTCTATGAGTTAAGAAATATCTCATAGACCCTATTACATGGGCATCCTCTTTAAGAGTAAGCCCAAACCTATTTCTCTCAAAGGGTCATATTTCCCTATGATACTTATCGAACTATGTGGGCTTTGATTCCCATCAAAATGGGATATATAAAAAGTCTCCCTGAGGTTCAAACCCAATATCCAAAATCAACCATGTTCCCTATATGACACATTCCTAGTAGGGTCTAATACAACTTGGAAACTCATATCCTTTCGAGGTTCCTTGGGCTGCTTTGGTATAAGTCCCACACCAAACTCTGACTAGGCACCTTTCACCTAGATGTCCATACCACATGATGTTAAACTGTATGGTTGGGTCCTTATCACATGATCTTAAAAGGTATGATGTGTCCCATTAAGTGGCATCGAACTACATGGGTTTTGATTTCTTTAACAAGGATATGTAGGAAGCCCATCTCTGGGGTTGATCCTAATATCAAAACAACATCTATCTCTCTAGATGAAGATAAATTCTGGAATACCCCACTGAGTGGCATAAAAACTAGCATTGTCATAATAACGACCAAATAATATCTAAGTAGTATATTATAGGATACCATTGATGTAGAACCTCTAATATATACTGACATATCTATTGATGAAGAACCTAGATGATTCTGATTTCTATACATGCTAATAATTGATTGAAATTTTCTAGGGAAACCTATATTATGCTTGATAAATTAATAAGGACTAGTGAACATATCTTAAATCTGTAAGAGAGTCCTAGAGAAGGCAATAATTCCCCTCAAAAGGGTGTGATGAGCCTAACCTCCCATCCTCTCGACTAATGTTAGTTCTTAAGCATCATGGGTCAAAATACTTAACGAGAACCTTCCTTTGGAAAAAAGGTCCCTTTGGATACAGAACCGTTGGTTGTTTCCAATTCCATAAAAAAAATCCATTAGAAAACATATGGAAATAATGATTTCTAACCAGAACACTCATTCGGATGGAAAAAAACAAAATGGTGAACCCAACGTTAATCCTTAACCAAGTTGATAGTGTTACCCATCTTTTAGCCCCCCTATCAATTGATAAAATAGGTCTAGACAAGGAAATAAATCATGAACATGATCATCCAAAGATGATACTTTTCTGGAGTTCATTATTTGTATTTTTTATATATACAGGAACTTCTTTTCAAGAACTCCCTTCATTCCAAATGGCTTCCTTTAAGTTTACACCAGTGAACGCCCCAACTACTGCTCAAGCTAGATCCTCATATTCTTGAAGGATGCCTTCACCAACTCAGCATCTTTAATGTTGGGTCTCTAATTCGTTAGTCCAAGAGTACCATCAACATGGTACTATCCTGACCTTGGAGGCTTCCTGATAGGCCCTCCAAATTAAGAATAACCCTCGGTTGTCCGGTCAATGATGATTGGTGGTCCAGAAGCAGATGGTGCAAACCACCATCTTCAACCATTTCGAGAGTTTATCCCTGAAAAAAATAACCAATCTCTCCCCTATTCTGGGGAACTTTACCAAGAGGCCACTTATGGCCTCATCTCAAAGACACATGGGTACTTCCCATGGGATCCTTCTAAAAATCACTACCGCCAATGATGCAAGGCAGCAAACCCTAAACATGATGAGGTTGTTATCTTCAGCTATCCGGACTAGGATCCTCAGACTTGAGCATGCAAGACGGATCACCGAGGACAATATCTAGCTAACAGGGAGTAGGTTTCTACTTTTTCCTCCTCTTGATAAGTCCACCAACCTAGTTTGGTGGCAAATAGTGAACGAGCCCATACACCCGTCCACCTTTATTCCATCATCTAGTAGACTCATCTAGAGGCACCCAACCCATCCTTCCATACACACCCGATGGAGTGCCATGAATAGGAACACACACCTTCTTATAATCTTTCATCTAATCATTAGACTCATCTAGTTGTATTCGAAGAATCCCACCAATCAATTGTAGTATAAATTTGCAAGCAGGAAAATACACCTGCCTGCACCCACTAAGCCTGCCAGCAGTCTCGTCTGACAGCACTTAAAGAAATATACTGACCATGCTTGGAGGAAAATATCCAGTAGACACATACACCTTCTAGTATCAATCAATCCTACCAATAGTCTCATTTGACAGCACCCAGAGAAGTTAGTCGGAAAGCTCCGATGAAAAACTTGGGGCAAAATCGACTCTCTACCCCCATACATGAGCACTGTCAGTATCAACTGATAGGAAAGGGAGGAAAGAAGTAGGTATATACACCTAATCCAAATATAGAATGAATGTATATTCCTATTTTGACTAATAAAGTCACCAAACACATTTTGGAAATGGTGAAATGTCAGACACAAATTCTTGCCCATATCCTAGAATCTTGTAATAATATCATAACGAAAACTTCTGCAATACCAGAGGGGAAAATAGATAATTATTTCACCATATATGGGATGACTCGTCAACATTACATATCAGAGCATATACAAACCTCTATTACAATCTAGGAGGGTTATGGGGAACACTCCCCCATATCATATGGATAACCGAATCAGGAACATACACCTATTCCAATTAGAGACAATCGACTTATTCTGTTGGCCACTCTAAGGTAGGCATATACACCTTCCCATGATAACCACTTCTCCCAAATATTTTCCCCAACTACGTGTACGAATGTGTCTAAGAAGAAGTATCACCAAGCACAGTTGGAGAATCAAGAGTCGATCTGTGATCTAGCTCCTCTTAATGATAGAGTTATTGAATCCCTCATACATTTATATATTGCATATCAGAATCCTACCCTCCCATTACCAAATTACAGGAGTAGTAGCAGTAATTCTGAAGTTCCTTATTGGACACTTCATCATTAAGGCTTTCTTCATGACAATTTGGTCAATCTTGAGAACCTATCTCTAGATGAGAGCCATGGAAACCCTCCATATGGACAGAATACCAAGGAGTGAGAGGATTTATCCTTTTCTATAATCCACGATGGTGGTCCACCCTATAATGGAATTCTATCCAAAATTTATCTTTGTAGTAGTGTTTCACATTGACAATAGAATTCTCAAACTGACAATGTAGTGACAAGAAAGCCCACTTATCTTGAGGTACTTGCATACATAAGTCCAGTCATTTCTGATTCCTTATTACCGACATGTGAAATAATTTATTATCCAGAAGATAACCCAAGGTGATGGTCATTCTATGAACCTATCTTAGTCCATTTTCCTTTTAATATAGCATGGGAAACACCAACTAATCTCATTGTTTGTGGTAAAAAAATCAAGAAGCATTCACTCTGGTTAGACCATGTTGATAAAACTCTGAAAAAAATACAAAGAGGATATGTTGAACATAAGAAAACAACTGGATACGGGTGAAATACCAGTCATTTTTTGGCCTTTGACCACCTCTCAATACAACATTCCAGAGATATTGGAAGAAGATTGTATTCATAATATCTGCCTCAATATATGGAAGACTCATCATTATCTGAAATAAAAAGTATTACCATATGATTAATATGAAATTCATGTCAAGGTAATAGAAGGGTTGTAGTGCCAAATTGACTTGGCATCTCTCTAGGCTTCCCGAAATCCAATGATACAGAAGCAACAAGAGGCCCTTCAATGTGCATGCCTTGATGAATTAATGAGATTGGGAAGAATCATCACATAAACCCCATCTAGTGTTCATATCAGAGGATGGGGTAAAAAAAGTGGTCTCATTCAATTCTATTTTCCTAGGTCGGCTATAAAAAACAAATTATTTTCATGGATGAATAGATACTTAGCAAGAACATGCCTCAACCAGCTTCCGCCAAAGTCAGGACCAAAGAGAGAAATATATTGAGATACTTTTACATCAAGAAATTGAGAACATTGAGAAGGCCTCCCACATAAAGGATATCAGCCATTAGATTATGAAAATGTCTGAAATAGCACAATGGTATTCTGAAGTAAGCGATTTAAGTGAGTGTTGGATAATGCACCTAGCCAATGTTCAGACTAGAATTCGTAAGATCATAAGAGCGGCTACACTGATATTAGCCATAATAGTTCAGGAACAAACCTATCCCACAGGTTTGGAGGATTTTTTAACCCAACCCTCAGAGTTAATAAATAAAGCCCGAAGGGTTGATAAAAAATAATAGGAACAACCCCAACCCACAGGGCTGGGGTATTTTTCACATTCAAAACCCCCTTCTCATAGGAAGTTAATTTTCTCTTGATTAGGGAAGAAGCCAAAAAATGAACGCACAACTGAATTATCATAGAATTCCCTTCAGTTTACTATTTTTCAAGAAATTCATGGGTAATCAACAAATAGGAGGACATGGTATCATAGAGGATGAAGAAAAAGAAAATCTCACCCATATACTAAAATAATTCTAGAAATGCATTATTCGTTGGTAAATGTCATTAATTCCATTATAGGGGATCCTCTAGAAAATGATTCTAGTTCAGGGGAGTTAGAGGATGAAGTTCTTATTCCTAATATAGTACACACTGAAGTAAATGAAGAAGGTGTACGTACTTGAAATCAGAGGATTACCAAAAATTTAGGTATTTCTTTGAATAATCAACTTCCACCTCTTCGAAAGGAACCTAATAAGGGAAAAGGTAAGGGTCATACCATGTCTCACCTTTCACCTAGAGAAGTTAAATCCCTTTCACTTGAAGAAATATTTTCACACCAGGAATAAGAAATAAAGGAGTTAAGAAGACTCAATACAGAGTTACTTCGAGGTAATCTTCCTACCAGATATGCTCCACTAGCATATCCTCATCTTTCACTTCTAGTTGGAACACTTTATAAAATAGGGTTTGTTGCAACTACTAATGTGGATAATGAATTCACTCCATTGTCAATACAGCCAAAGAAATATCAGGAACATCTTTATAGGCCTGTCTCCATGGGTCATCCAAGACAAATACCAGCAGTTCCACTACCAGTGGTCTTTCTAGTCATTGTACATGTTCAGGCTCTAGCTACCACACCTATTCAAGTGCCAGATCAGATAGATATTCATCTAATGCTTATGAGAACCATTGATTCATTGATGACTCGATTAGAATATATGGAAGGATGATATGCACCAATAAAACTAGAAAATAAGGTTTTTCCTGAATGGGTGGATCCAACCCCTCCTCCACCAAGCTTTAAGAATCCAATATTTCCAATCTTCAATGGCTTAGGAGACCTAGAGAAAAACTTGATGATTTTTTTCTCTTACTATGATCCTATGATGGGAAGCCATAAACAACAAGAGGAAGAGATGTTATTAATATTTTCATGACTTATTATATACTCCCTTTACTAATTTTATATGAAATGTTCATAATTTGTGTGAAATATTAATGTTTTACTACTAAGTATAATTTTTGAACATTTTTAGAAGTAGTCCAATTGAGTCAGTTTACTATTTTATTTATAACTCTCCCCCTATTGATTCACATTGTGTGGTTCTTTTTTTAGGATTCCTTATTCAATTTACCACATATCATTAGAAGGAATCATTGGACAATTATTCCATTTGAAGGGTCATATGGACCACACAAGAAGGCCCATAGAATCTGTGAAGAAACTGGACCATCCATGAAGTTTGAATTATTGGGATCAATACATAAGTTAAAATTCATTAATTCTACTCAAACATTTGGATAATAATTCAAGGAGTCATGGATAAAAATTTTAGGGCCCAACCCAAAAAACAAGGGGCCCAAATGATGTTTTGAAGTCCAGCCCACCATTCTATCCAGGAATTAAAATCCAGACACTATTCATGAAATACCTCATGATGTAATCATAAAATAAATATGAGATTTCTTAATGTGAAATATGATATATAGGTGTCCTAATTTTTTTGAGAAATCATTCATATTTAAAGTCATATTCCTATTGATAAACCAATTCACATTTTCGCCTTCTAAAAAGTATGGATTGAAATGGATAGTTTAACGTTGTTTAATCAACCCACCATAACTTTGGTTCCATAAGTCCAAATGACTCCAAATTTTGAGGAAATTCTTCCAAATTAGTATGTAAAACTTTTAATGAGAGGATATCTCTAGATTCAGCTGTCTGAATATCCAAATTGGCAATGCAATTGGAGGGACAGATTGGGAATGCCAATAGTCCACTTCCTTGGGATATAAGTACATACCCCTCCTCTCCTTCAAAGGGGTTGGAATTTTAGAAGATAGGAGCACATATTTTCATGAACAAAGCCTTTAAAAGGTCTTGGGAGGACCTTACATACTCAAGTTTTCACTTGAGATACCCTTCCTCTTCTCTTTGTTTCCTTTTACTTTTGTCTTCTTCGTTATTGTAATCTTGTAAGTCTTTTTTTTTGTAATTCTATTTTAATGCAAGTTTCTTCTTCAATATATCTTATTATCATACAACTTTTTTATTTTAATATTTATTTTCTTAAAATAGTTTAAATACAGTTTAATCACCTTCCCTTATTTTTCTTTCTCATTCAATCTATTTTCATTTTTAATTATCATCATCGTTTGTGTGTGTGTTCGACGCACCACTCTTTTCTTATCCTTTTTTTTCTTATCTTCTTAATTTATCATAATAATCATTATAAACATATTAATAATCATTTCAATGGATGAGTAAATCTCTCATTTGGGTGAGTTATAATTTAGGGATGTTAAGCGATTGAGAGCTTTTGCTCGATGAGTATTCTTTGAATTAACAGTGTGTATGTTGGACTTAACATGTCATGGATTAATGACATATTTTGTTTAACGTATGGATTCCATGGATTATTGGAACCATAAATACACTACCAGAATCAAGTATTAATTGATATTATAATCCTAGTTAAGTTAAGTCTTGGATTAAAGCCTTAACACTTAGAAATTACAATCAACGTCAACTTGTGACATGGGTGTTAATTTAATGCAATACAAAGCAAGGATCAAGGATATCACAACCTTAACTACCTATTGATGAACTCACCCCAATATTTATCAAATTGTTAAATCATTCTTAATCAAACATAATCCATAAATTATTTTATAATCTCTACAAATAAACCCCTCAAACAGAATACAATCAACTAAAAACAATCGACTATTAAAAAGTATCATCACCGAGGATTCGACCTGAGTGCTACTATACACATTAGCAGAGCACTGTAACCTTGACTGGTCAATAGGTGACAATTGGATTCTCTTTCAAATGGCACTGTTTCCAGGTATGGTGCAATTAAATAGTCATTAGTTTCTAGTTATTAAAAAAAACAAAAAAACAAAATTAAAAAGAAAAGAAATTAAAAAAACACAAAGAAAACCCCATATTCTTCTTTCTTCCAAAATCTATCTAAATTCCCTGTAGCCTCCCAAACAATCCCTCATATTTGTTTGACCCTGAAATTGATCGAACACTTTTCCAACTTAGAAGGAACATAAGAGATAATCAAATAATTCAAGAACCTATCCTTGTCCAACCAATTGAATTAGATATGGTCAATCCTAGGGAACAAACACTTAAAGAAATTGTTGCCCCTGATATGAATTACCAACCTCTTGGTATTCAATATCCAAACATAGAGGCTAAATTTGAACTCAAATTGGGTTTGATTCATCTTCTACCTCATTTTCACGGGTCAGTCGGTGAGGATCCACATATCCACCTTAAAGAGTTCCAAGTGGTGTGCTCTACCATGAAGCCTCAAGGGGTTTCTAAGGAACAAATTAAACTTTGAGCATTCCATTTTTCCTTAGTTGACTCTGCCAAGTCATGGATCCACTACCTCCCTCCTAGTTCCATAACCACATGGAATGAAATGAAGCGACTCTTCTTAGATAAATTCTTTCCTGATTCTCATACTACTTCTATTCGAAAGGAAATTAGTGGTATCTATCAATTCCCTAATGAATCACTCAATGAGTATTGGGATAGATTCAAAAAGCTTGTTGAAACCTACCCACATCACCAAATCCCTGACCAACTATGGATCCAATACTTCTATGAGGGGTTATTGGAAATGGAGAGAAACTTCATTGATGTCGCAAGTGGCAGTGCTTTCGTTGATAAAACTCCTACAGCTTCAAGATATATCATAAGTAACATGGCTGAAAACACAGAATAATTTCATAGTCGAGCACATGATCAAGTAAAACAAGTCCAAGACAATCAATCCATAGAGCCGAACAAGATGACCAAGTAGATGAGTGAACTTACAGGTCTTGTGCGACAACTAGCTGTGGCGGTCAAAGCTTCAACTTCATCTTCTCCAGAGTCTCTATTCCCTAGACCTATCAAGAAATGTGGAATATGTATCTCCCCATCTCATCCAACTGACACATGTCCACAACTTCAAGAGGATCCCTCTAATTCATATGGAACAATGGAGCTCAATTCATCCTATGATCAGTAGAACACCAACCCTCAACTATCAAGTCAGTTTGTTAGAAACTTCAACCAACCTCACACTGAGCCCTTCTCTTCTTCCTTTAACCAAGGCATGAGGTATGGTAATCCGGTCTCTCATCCCCCTCAATTACATTCTCAAAACCCAATCCAGTTTCAATATGGTCAAGGTGTTGGTAAATTCCAATAACCTTATCCTTTTGTTCCTCAACAACAAAGAAGAAATCATCCTCCTGCTCCTCTAGGATTCCACTATCCTAGTGAGCCTTCTCAATTCCCAAACCAATCCAATAGCTTTCCCAAGAACCAAAATCAAGGTAATACCAATTCGGGACAAGCCTCTTCTTCCAAGAAACCATGGGAAAGTGCAATGGAAGATCTTTCCTAATTCAGTCATTCCAGCCTCAAAAACATTGAAACACAAATTAGTCAACTTGCATCCCACCTGAGCCAGCAATAATAATAAAATCCTTCCCAACTCCCAACTCAACCATTACCCAACCCCAAGGGTAATGTAAGTGCAATTGCACTTAGATCGGGAAAACAAATTGATATGCCTCAAGATAAGTCCTCAAACCCCCTTTTAATGTCGACCTATAAAATGAAAAGAAAAAGAAACATGAAAAGTAATCTGAAGCCATTCCCTCACCTCCTTCCATTCCACTTAGGAATCCAATTCCTTTTCCTCAAGCTATTTCTAAACCAAGGAAGTCCTTTGAACCCAATCCTGAAATGCTCTACATGTTTAGACGTGTTGAAGTCAACATTCCACTCTTAGATGCCATAAAAAAATCCCTAAGTATGCCAAGTTTCTTAAGGAATTGTGAACCCAAAAGAGGAAACTTATGACCTTCGAAAATGTTTCCACCCAACAGTCTATTCCTAGAAAGTGAAAATATCTAGGGACCATTACGGTTCCATGCCAAATTGGAAGTTCCAACTTTGATGATGCACTCATAGACCTAGGATCCTCAATTAATGTCATGCACAAATCCATCTTCTATAACCTTGTTCTAGGTCCCTTGCACCCAACGGGTGTTTTAATTCAGTTAGCCAATCGAAGTAAAACCAGTCCTGAGGGAATAATTGAGGATGTCCTTTCTCGAGTTAATAATCTTATCTTCCTAGACGATTTCTATGTCCTTGACATGGAAGGTGAGATGAAATCTTCTCGATCTCCCATAATTATAGGAAGACCATTCCTAATGACAACAAGAACCAAGATTGATGTCCATTCAGGCATCTTGTACATGGAATTTGGTGACAAACTGGTCACATTCAACATTTTACAAGCCATGCGATACCCATATGAGGATCACTCTGCATTCTCAATCCATGCTTTCGAGGACACTTCTAAGAGTCAATTGAACCCCAATCCATCATGTTCTTCATGTTCTAATGACAAAGGATCTTGTGAAATCTTCACCATGATTAACAAAGTTATAAATGGCGAAGTTGATTTTTACCTCTCATTCATAGACTCCATCAATCTAGAGGAACTTGAAAACTCTCTTGAATCCCACATTGACTCTGATCTCTACTACTCCACCTTGGACAGTATTAATGAAAATTAATTTGAAGCAACTGAAGTCCCTTCCTCCATTCCTGAGTTGTCTAACCCATAAATGAAAGATGTAACTGAACTGAAACCTCTTCCTATACACCTAAAATATGCATTCCTTTTCCATTATCACTCTTATCCTATCATTATCTCTATTTCACTTACCAAAACTGAGGAGTCCAAAATTGTGCAAGTGTTAGAGGAAAACAAAAAGGCCTTAGGTTGGAACCTAGATGACATAACAGGAATCAACCCTGCTCTTTGCATACATTACATCCATCTTGAGGAATAATCCAAACCAAGCTTCTTCAAGATGGTATTTTCTACCCAATTTCCGAAAGTGAATGGGTTAGTCCAATTCAAGTTGTACCTAAGAAGGGTGGGATAATTGTTGTCACAAATGAACATGGGGAGGTAGTCACAACTCAGGTGAAGAACAAATGGCATGTGTGCATCGAATATAGGAAATTGAATGTTGAAATAAGAAAAGACCACTACCCTCTTCCATTCCTTGATCAAATTCTAGAATGATTAGCCGGAAAGTCACACTATTGCTTTCTTGATGGAAAAACCGACTATTTCCAAACCCCAATTGCACCTTAGGACCAAGAAAAGAATACTTTCATATGCCCCTTTGGAACATATGCATAGAAGAGAATGCATTTTTTCCTTTTCAATGCTCCTACAACATTACAGAGGTGTATGATGAGTATCTTTTCTAAATTTATTGAACACTGCATGGAAGTATTCATGGATGACTTTACCATTTATGGTGATTCATTTGAATCTTTCTTGAATTCACTCTCTTTAGTCCTCCAAAAGTGTGTCAAGTGTAACCTTGTGTTAAATTTTGAAATATGTCACTTCATGGTTTCAAATGGGATTGTTCTAGGGCACATAGTTTTACAAGATGGTATTGAAGTTGATCCTGCCAAAATTGAAGTGATCCAATCACTTCCTGAACCCACTTCTATTCGAGACATCTATTCATTCCTTGTTCATGCCAGTTTCTATTGACGATTCATCTATAAATTCAGTAGGATTTCCCTCCCACTCACTCGGTTGCTCCAAAATGATGTCACTTTCCATTTCTATAAGGTTTGCAAGAGAGCCTTCGTTGAACTCAAAATTGCTCTTACATCTACCCCGATAATCCAACCCCCATATTGGTTCTTACCCTTTGAATTGATGTGTGATGCTTCTAATAGAACAGTTGGGGATGTTCTTGGTAGCGAAAAAATTCCTCATTTCATCTATTATGCCTCAAAAACATTGGATGAAACTTAATCTCACTACACTGTGACTGAAAAGGAACTTTTAGAAGTGGTTTTTGCCTTAGATAAATTCTGTCCCTATCTCTTAGGTGCCAAAATCATCATCTTCACAGACCATTCTGCTATAAAGTTTTTACTTAAGAAAAGTGAATCAAAACCAAGGATAATAAGATAGATCCTAATGCTCCAAGAGTTTAACCTTGAAATCAAAGATAGACCAGGGAAAGAAAACCCTGTGGATGATCACTTGAGTAGAATTTGTAATTCTTCTCATTCTGAAATAATTGATCCAGAATTTCCAACTAAGAACCTTTCATCTCTCACTCCATAAATACCATGGTATTCTCCAATTGTAAATTACTTGTTTTCTGGTGTTTTTCTTGAAATGTTTTCAAAAGAACAAAAAATTAAGTTGAAAAGTGATTCAAAATAATATTTTTGGGAAGAAAATAAACTTTGGAAAACTGGGGCAGACATGGTAATTAGAAGATGTGTTGATGAAAATGAACATTATTCCATCTTAGAATTATGTCACTCAATGCCCGGGGGTGTCCATTTTGGACCACAAAGGACCTCCCGAAAGGTCCTAGACTCTACATTCTTCTGGCCTTTACTCTTCAAGGACTCACATGAGTTATTTCAATCATATCCAAATTTCCAAAAGTTTTGCATAATTTCCAAAAGAAATGAAATTCCCCAAAAGCCATTAATCTTCTGTGAGATCTTTGATGTTTGGGGCATCGATTTCATGGGACCATTTCCCCCTCCCAATGGATTCTCATACATCTTTCTTGCAGTCTATTATGTTTCTAGGTGGTTCGAGGCAAAATCTACTAGAAAGGATGATTCACATACTGTTAGTGAGTACTTAAAGACACACATCTTCAACCAATTTGGCACACCACATGCCTTGATAAGTGACTTAGGAACCCATTTTTGTAATAGAACCATGGAATCTATTTTGAAGAAGAATGGCGTTGTACATAGAACTTCAACTGCATATCACCCACAAACAAATGGCATGGATGAACTTTCTAATAGAGAAGTACAAAGAGTTCTTGAGAGAATTGTAAAACCCACCAGAAAACACTGGCCTGAAAGACTTAGTGAAGCACTTTGGGCTTATCGAACTGCCTATAAAACACCCATTGGGATGTCTCATTTTAGGCTAGTTTTTGGTAAATCATATCATTTTCCAGTTGAAATCCAACATAAGTCATTTTGTGCTGTGGAAACTTGTAATTTTGATCTTGAAAAATCTGGTGAAGAAATATTGTTGCAATTGGATGAACTGAAGGATATTCGACTTGATTATTATGAGAATTATAATATATAGAAAGAAAAATCCAAGGAAATCCATGATAAAAACATCCTAATAAAGGTATTTCATAAAGGTAAAAAGGTAATGCTCTTCAATTCTTGATTTTGTATTCACCCAGGTAAGCTTAATTCTCATTGTGAATGTCCTTTTTGTTATTACTAATGTTTACCCGTTTGGTGCAGTGAAAGTACAAGAACCCTCTTCAAAAAGGACATTCATGGTTAATGTACATTGGTTAAAGAATCACCATGAGAGGACACACAATCCTGGAACCACATCGACTTCCATCAAATCCCCAACTTCTACAGTTGACCCACCACTGGATGGAGATGGCGACCTGCCAAATCCAAACCAGGGGGAACCTCTTTCCCTTTAACTCTCTATCTCTCTTCCTCTATCTAAATATTTCTTCTCCTTCATATCTCTTTCATTTTTACCACTTTCTTCGTCAAACCCTTTATTTTTCTCTTTCTCTTTTGTGTGGGTGTGTATTTAAAAAAAACACAAAAAAAACTTATAAATAAATAAATGAATTTTTAAAAAACCAAAAGAGTCGTGATTACTCACATTCAACTTTTGAAATTTTGTCTAACCATTTTGGGGAGTCAAAATACATAGTTTTATCTCAAAACTTTTGTGGTTTCATCATGACTCTGGATAAAGAATCTTGTTTCAAAATCAAAAAAATTTGAATGCTCAGTTTTTTATTTGGAAAATGATTTTCCCCACCTGTGTGGAACACCATTTGCTTTCATGCCAAGTCCACCTATGGACATCATTTCAAAATGTGTGTTTTTTCACCCCCATTTGTGAATCTTGAGTTTGTGGACCATCGATCTGAATTTCCTACTTTAGTGTGCATTAATATGATAGAGGCATTTTCTAAACCACATAAGAATCACAATAGCCAAATAGCCTCCCATTTCCCTTACATTAATCCTCCTTTTAAAAACCCCTTTGAGCCTATGAAAAAATTTTCTTTGATAGCCACATTACAATCCCAATACCTTTTCCCACCCAATATCAACATGGATTTTCATTGCATAATATTTTTAAATTTAAGTGTGGGGGGAATGGATTTCATTTTGGGTCCCTTTGTTGATTTCACCATGTTATCATATGCTTGAGGGAAAGAATCCATTTTAGTGTGGGAGAAAGGTTGTTATTCAGTGTGTTTTGGGGAATGTAATGTACTTTTATTTATGCAATTTTGTAAATTTTATTGACAAGTGTTCAAATAAATCACAAAAATAAAAATAAAAAAAAAGAACAAAAAAAATTGGGTTGTGTCTTGGGTAGGTCAAAAATCACTCCCCCTTAATCTTTTATCTTGTTAAAACTATTAAAATTAGTGTCTTGAGGAGATAAATCATGGGTTGGTATATGAGTATGAGATCTTTTTCAAGTTAAACTTTCGAAAAATGCAAAGAAAGAAAAAGAAGAAGAAAAGAAATGAAAGAAAAAAAAGAACACTTATGTCATTAGGAGATGTTTTGTGTTTTGTAAATATTTCATCTTCTCATCCACTTAAAATTTTATTCATCCTTAGTGTCTTTCTTTACACAATAATTCCCTTGTAAATATGTGTTTTTATTTCCTTCCATGTTTCATTTCAAAAATATTGTGCATTGTTTTACCCATGTTGGTGTTTTACCCCACTTCTTCGCTCTTTTGGACATTAAATTCCTACCATCCCATAGCCATAGAAAAACCCCTTAAAATACCTCTTGATTATTGTACAATTTAGGATATATATTGGAATCTGAGAGCTCTTAAAAACTCTAATATTTTCACTTTTGGTTAGTGAATGAGTGAAGCTCCATAAATTAATTTTATCATCTTGAGAGGAGTAAGTTTTATGTGCCACCATTTTCCATTTCTAAATTTTAGCATGAAAAAATGAATTGTTTTTGGAACATTTTTTATGTAACAACTTGTGGTGGAATTCAATATGGATGAGTGAAATTGTATAAACCTCCCCTGATTGGGGAAAACAAAATTTTAATATTTGATGGTGAGTGAAAATTATTTTGTATTTTTTTTATATTTATTTCACATGAGGACATTCACAAGACTAAGTGTGGGGGAGTTGATTTTATTAATATTTTCACGACTTATTATATACTCCCTTTTCTGATTTTATATGAAATGTTCATAATTTTTGTGAAATATTAATGTTTTAATACTAAGTATAATTTTTTATCATTTTTAGAAGTAGTCCAATTGAGTCAGTTTAATATTTTATTTATAACTCTCCCTCTAATGATTCAAATTGTGTGGTTATTGTTTTTAAGTATTCCTTATTCCATTTCCCACATATCATTTGGCGGAATCATTGGACAATTCTTCCATTTGAAGGGTCATATGGACCACACAAAAGGACCACAAAATCTGTGAAGAAACTGGACCATCCAAGAAGATTGAATTACTAGTCTCAATATAGAAGTTAAAATTCATTAATTCTCCTCAAACCTTCGGATAACAATGAAAGGAGTCAAGGATAAAAATTTAAGGGCCCAAATATAAAAACAAGGGTCCCAAATGTTGTTTTAAAATCCAGCCCACCATTCTGTCTGTGAATTAAAATTCATACACTATTAATGACATAACTAATTATGTAATTATCAAATAAAGCTAGTATTTTAAAATGTGAAAGAGGAGATATAGGTTTCCGAATTTGTTGAAGAAAGTATTTGGATTTGAATGCATCTTCCTATTGATAAACTGATTCAAATTTTGGCCTTCTAAAAGGTATGGACTGAAATGGACAGTTTAAATTTGTTTAATCAAACCACCATAACGTTGGATCCATAAGTCCAAATGACTCCAAATTTTGAGAGAAGTGGTAAAACATTATTATCTACAACTTTGAAGAATAAGATATCTCTATATTCGGCTGTATGAATAACCAAATTGGTGATTCAATTGGAGGGACAGACTGAGAATGCAAATAGTCCACTTCCTTGGGATATAAATACATCCCCCTTACCTCCTTCAAAGGGGTTGGAATTTCAGAAAAGAGGAGCACATATTGAAAAAAAATCCTTTCCAAGGGATTGGAAGGGCCTTACATACTCAATTTTTCACTTGATATATCCTTTCTCCTCTCTTTGTTTCCTTTTACTTTTTTGTTCTTCATTATTGTAATCTTGTAAGTCTTTTTTTGTAATTCTATTTTAATGAAAGTTTATTATTCAATATCTCTTATTATCATCCACCTTATATAGTTGAATATTTATTTTCTTAAAATAGTTTAAATATATTTGAATCCCCTTCCCTTCTTTTTCTTTCTCATTCAATCTAAATTTTGTTTTTAATTATCATCATCGTTTGTGTGTGTGTTCGACGCACCACTCTTTTCTTATCCCTTTATTTTTCTTATATTCTTAATTTATCAACATAATAATTATAATCATATTACTAATCATTTCAATGGCTGAGTAAATATCTCATTGGGGTAAGGTATAATTTATTGATGTTAGGTGATTAGGAGCTTTTTCTCAATGAGTATTATTTGAATTAAAATTGTGTATGTTGGACTTAACATGTCATGGATTAATGAAATATTTTGTTTAATGCATGGATTACATGGATTATTGAAACCATAAATACACTACCACAATCAAGTACGGATTAAGATTAGAATCCTAGTTAAGTTAAGTCTTGGATTAAAGCCTTAACACTTAGGAATTCCAATCAACGTCAACTTGTGACATGGGTGTTAATTTAATGCAATACAAAGCAATGATCAAGGATATCACAATATTAACTACCTATTGATGAACTCACACTAATATTTATAAAATTGTTAAATCATTCTTAATCAAACATAATCCATAAATTATATCATAATCTATTCAAACAAACCCCCCTAACAGAATACAATCAACAAAAAATAGTCGACTATTAAAAAGTATCATCGCCGAGGATTCGACCCGAGTGCTACCATACACATTAACAGAGTACCGAAACCTTGATCGGTCGATAGGAGACAATCAGTCGTGCATTCAGGAAGTGAAACTCAGATGTTTTGTGAAATCACTACAGGGGATAACCTTCATCAGGTATACAAGATTGCAATCTCGATCGATTACTAGATGGAAAGATATCCATGAGAAATTCCTTTTCCAGTTTAGTTCAAAGCTACAGAAGACAACAATCTTCAATCTCTTAAATTTCAAGTAAAGGGAGAATGAAATAGTTTCAGATTTCATTGCTTGGTGGAAAGGATCAACATATTCCTTGAACATACCTCTCCCTTATGAAGAGTTACTACCCATTTGTGTTTCAAATCATTGTGATGAGTTTCACACACCATTAATCCCTATGAAATACATAGAAGGGTTTTGGGATCTGGCCTCAGTTTCTCAACAGGTGGAAAACTCCATAACAGAGACTAGAGATAAATTCTAAGTAATTCTATCAACTCCAGGAAGAGTAGGAAAATAAGAGGCTACTACTGTCATACTTAAGTGGGACCATGTACTCACTCCACTAGTGCAGAAAAAAAAAATTTACATCACCATTTTTTACGTCGGTTATATATAATCGACGTAAAAATGCGGCGAGTAGATTTTTAACGTCGGTTATTTTAATAACCGACGTTACAAATCGCGCCTGTTGGGTTTTTACGTCGGTTATCTTATAACCGATGTAAAAAACCAATGCGCGGGGGGTTTTTTACGTCGTTTATTTGGAAACCAACATAAAAAACCTGATATCAACGCGTTTTTTACGTCGGTTATCAAATAACCGACGTAAAAAAGAAAAGCACGGGGTTTTTTACGTCGGTTTCCAAATAACCGACGTAAAAAACCCCCCTCGCATTGGTTTTTTACATCGGTTATCTTATAACCGACGTAAAAAACGTGTAGATATCGGGTTTTTTACGTCGGTTTCCAAATAACCGACGTAAAAAACCCCCCGCACATTGGTTTTTTACGGTGTTTATCTTGTAACCGACGTAAAAAATGAGATATCTATGCATTTTTTACGTCGGTTATTTTATAACCGACGTAAAAAACCAAAGAACGGGGGGTTTTTTTACGTCTTTTATAAAATAACCGACGTAAAAAACCAAAGCGCGGGAGCTTTTTTACGTCGTTTTTAAAATAACCTATGTTATAAATTTAAAAAATAGTTTATAACGTCGGTTATTATGTAACCGACGTTATAAAACTTTTAAAGAAATTAAATCCCGTGGACTGTCATTTATGATTTTTCGATTGACAGTCCGCCGACTCGTCTCTCTCGCGCGGTAAACCCTAATCGGCTCGTCGATCGACCTGCGTTAAACTCATTTTGGATTCATTTTTTATATTCTTCACTCCTCTCAGATCTATCATCTCAACTCGCAACATTCAAGTAAGCCTTCCACGAATTTATTTCGTTCGTTTTTGTTTCGATTCTTGATGTAATTTGTTTGCATCAGATATGATTTTCTATTTAATCATGTTGAGAATCTCGTGGAATTTTTTGTTGTTGAAAATGGTTATTTGTATTTTGTTGATATAACATACTATGTTGCATTTATGTAAATCGATGCTGATTATTGGTGACATTATTTAATATTGATCACTATTATGGTTACTTTATGTGCTAGAACATGCTTATGGTTATGGATATAAATGTTGCTTAATCTGGAAATTATTTCTTATGTTTTTTGGTTCTGTTTTGGTTGAATTAGTTTTTTTTACATATTTTTGTTTTCTGTTTTTATGAGAATTAATATAAGTAGTTTGTGTTTGAATAACTGTTTAGTCTTGTAATTGCCAGGCTGTTCACTATTGTTGTTGATATTTGTTAATTCTTGGTGTTTTGAATTTCTGAACATGTTTCCTGTAATTGGAATTTAGTTTTTGTCCATGGTTGTTTTGTTTTTGTTTTTGGATTTTGAAAACCAAAAATAAACAGAGTTTTTAGTTGAGTTTTATTTTAATTGATAACCGTTAAAGCTAAAGGCCAAGTACAAAATCAAATCCCCACAAGATATGTTACATGGGATTAAAAAGCAGAAATAAAGGATTAAACCGAATCAGTGGGACTATTGTTATTCTGAGCAGACCAGTGTTGGACGCGCTGGGTGGCCCTCTCAGCCTGCTAATGTAATTAATGATCATCAGAAACAAGAATGAGTGAATTTATGATAAAATAATAACATGCTGGTAGAACTCTTTTTTCCAGTCACACCGAAGGGTGATGAAGACCAATATCAAGGTCTGCACGCCATTTAAAATAGGTTGTTTATCTAATATATTAAAACATCAAAACCGCAATCAATATTAAACTATGTATGCGTCATGGTTTTCTTTGATTCAATGAAATTTAAAACTGTTATATATAACTATATTTTGTTTTAAAAATAATATTCAAGCATATTTTTTTAAATACCTATAGATTTGTTTTATATTTTAAATTGTTTTACATTCAAATTATGATTTTTTTCATATAAACATATATTTTTCTTATCTTAAAAATATATATTTTTTGTTGATATTTGTTATAGGTAATAATGAGTCGAAGTTGGATTATGACACATCGAATGAGAAATGAATTTGAGGAAGGTGTTGATGCCTTTTTGGAATTTGCAAAACGAAATGTTCCAAGTAGTGACATTTTTTTTCTGTCCATGCTTGAAATGTTTGAATATGAAGAAGTTGAAAAGTAGAGAGATAAAAGATCATCTGATTTGTCATGGTTTTAATCCGAGTTACAGCCCTTGGATTTGGCATGGTGAAACTGGACGAAATGTCACTGATGATGATGATTCGCAAGATGGTAACTCCGATGGAATTGAAGAAATGATTCGTGATATTGTAGCAGAACAAATTGAGATAGAACTGACAGTTGCGCGTCTATATGGTGATGCTGAAAAACCATTATATCCCGGTTGTACAGATTTTATGGTTTTTTCGGCGGTGTTAAGATTGATTAACCTGAAGGCAAAGCATGGATGGAGTGACAGAAGTTTTACAGAGCTCCTACAATTGATGAAAGACATTCTTCCAAAAGATAATGATCTTCCAGATTCACATTACAAAGCCAAGAAAATATTATGCCCGATGGGATTGGGATACAAGAAAATACATGCCTGTCCGAATGACTGCATTATATATAAGAAGGAATATGAATTTCTGTCAGAGTGTCCTAAATGTGGGACATCACGGTATAAGGTGAAAGAAAAATCATAGGCTGATGTAGAGATTACAAAGCTCCCTTCAAAGGTATTTTGGTATCTTCCTATAATTAATCGTTTCAAACGTTTATTTGCTAATTCACATGATGAAAAAAGGTTAAGATGGCATGCTGAAGAGCGGGTATGTGATGGAAAAATACGTCATCCAGCTGATTGTCCACAATGGAAGAAAATTGATGTACATTATTCTACATTTGGAAATGAAATTAGAAATCTCAGACTAGGGTTGTGCACAGATGGAATGAATCCATACGGAACACTCAGTAGCACACATAGTTCATGGCCTGTTTTATTGGTAATTTACAACCTCTCTCCTGAAGTTTGTATGAAGCGAAAATATGTCATGTTGAGTATAATGATCTCTGGTCCAAAGCAACCCGGTAATGATATTGATGTTTACTTGTCACCGTTGATTGATGATTTGAAACTATTATGGGCTGATGGTATTAGGGTGTATGATTCTTATAAAATGGAATATTTTCAACTGCATGCAGTGCTTCTGTTCACTATAAATGACTTCCCAGCGTATGGAAATTTGTCTGGATACAATGTTAAAGGGCATAAAGCATGTCCAATTTGCGAACAACAGACGTCCTATTGTCAATTGCATCATGGGAGAAAAACAGTGTACATGGGTCATCGAAAGTTTTTGCCTATGGAACACCCTTATAGAAGACTAAAAAAGGCATTCAATGGCTCACAAGAATTTGATACTGCTCCAAAACCTTTATCCCCTGATCTGTATTTTGAGAGGGTGAAAAACCTTGACGTGACATTGGGAAAGACACAGAAATCTGGTAATGATAGACATATTTGGAAGAAAAGGTCAATTTTTTTGAGCTACCATATTGGAGGTATCATGAAGTTAAACATAATATTGATGTCATGCACGTGGAGAAGAATATCTATGATTCTTTGATTGGAACATTGTTAGATATTAAAGGAAAGACTAAAGATGGGTTGAATTCAAGATTAGACTTACTATCAATGGGAATACGTTTGGAGTTAGCTCCCAATCCTAAAGGAAGACGGACATTTCTTCCTCCGGCTTGTCATACATTATCGAAGAGGGAGAAAATTAGCTTCTGTCAGTGTCTTCATGATACCAAAGTGCCTCAAGGTTATTCTTCTAATGTAAAATTTTTTGTCTCATTGAAGGACTTGCAGTTGATAGGTATGAAATCACATGATTGTCACGTCATGATGCAACAAATTCTACCAGTTGCATTGCGTGGAATATTGCCTATTCGTGTCAGAAAGAATATAATGAAGTTGTGTTATTTTTTCAATTCAATTTGTAACAAGGCGATTGATATGAATGCTTTGAACATTTTGGAAAAGGATTCAATTTTTATACTTTGTCAATTGGAAATGTATTTTCCTCCAACTTTTTTTGATATAATGGTGCATTTAATGATTCATCTGGTTCGAGAAATAAAGCTTTGTGGACCTATATATCTTCGTTGGATGTATCCTTTTGAAAGGTATATGAAAATATTAAAGGGGTATGTTAAAAATCTATATCGACCTGAAGCCTCCATTATTGAAAAGTATATTTATGAGGAGGTAGCAGAGTTTTGTACGAGCTACTTGGCTGCGGCTCAACACATAGGTTTGCCTCCATCTCGCCATGAACGAGTTAATAATGAGGGAAAGGGGATTCGCGGATTGAAAGTCAAATCATTGTCAGCTGAACAGATGAAGAAGTTAGAATCATACATATTGAATAACATAGCTGATGCTCAACCGTATATCACAATGCATATTAATGAGTTGAAACAATGTCATCCAAAGAAGAAAGAAATGTGGATTTTGAATGAGCACAATAAAACTTTTTTGTCATGGATTAAAAAGACTTTGCTTGGTAGATCAGATGTATTAGAGACATTAAAATGGATAGTGGGTGGTCCATGTTTAAATGTGATAACATGGTCCGGTTATGACATTAATGGTTAAACATTTCATACAAAAGCTCAGGACAACAGAAGTGCAGTTCATAATAGTGGTGTATTGGTGTTTGCAGAAGCAATGCATTTTTCGAGTGCTAAGGACAAAAACCCAATTTCTGCATCAAATGCATATTATGGAGTGATTGAAGACATATGGGAGGTTGATTACTTTAAAATTAAAGTTCCCGTTTTTAACTGTAAATGGTTTAACGGTAACAACAGTGTCAGAAACGATGAATTTGGAATGACACTTGTTAATCTGAATAGATTGGAAGACACAGCTGATTCTTTTATAATGGCAACACATGCAAAACAAATTTTTTATGTAGTAGATCAATCAGATATGCAGTGGGCTGTTGTTTTACAAGGTAAAAACAATATGTTGGTGAGGATGAACTTGATGAATATGCTGATTTATGTGAGATCCATACTTCCATGGAAATATTAACAGAACATAATGACGATCATGTTGAAGACATAGTTTGTTCCATAAGGAATGATCACGACGAAGGAATTTGTGAAAACAATCCATTTGTACATTCCTAAAATTACAGGTAACATATGTTTATTTCTTTTTTACATTTATTTTTTCCATAAATGTTAGATATTGTAAGTTTTTTATTTATTAAAACATGTTTTAAAATAAAATAATTATATGTTTTTGTTTGTTTTAAGTTTGTTTAGTTTACTTTATCATGGTTATAACCATTACATGAATTTTAAAATGCTTATTTTTGTTCACTGACAATTACTTTACCATGTTTATAATGTTTACCAGGTTTACCATTTTTACCATTTTTACCATCTTGACCATCTTTTCCATCTTTACCATTGTTTAACATACTTACCATATTACCAATGTTTACTATTATGTAACTTAGTACACTTTTCTATTTTCTAATTACAGTAGTATTAAAATATTTGAATTTGTATATTTGTTCAATGACAATTACTTTACCATGTTTACAATGTTTACCAGGTTTACCATTTTTTCCATTTTTACCATCTTGACCATCTTGACCATCTTTTCCATCTTTACCATTGTTTAACATGCTTACCATATTACCAATGTTTACTATTATGTAACTTAGTACACTTTTCTATTTTCTGATTACAGTAGTATTAAAATATTTGAATTTGTATATTTGTGAACTGAAGTTTGTTTTTTTGATTTGAAGGATAATGACAGATCATTTAGATGATCAACCACATGATTCTGGAGAGGAGCATATTGCTGGTCATACCTCTGGGGATGAACATTCACATGCTCCTATTACGACAAAGAGTTCAAAGGTTGGTAAACGTGGGTGCACACGTTTACCAAAATTATCACTTTCCCATACGCAGGATCAGAGGATAGTAGTTGACTTTGATGATGATGATATTCCTAGAGGTCCGAATACCAAAGATTTTAAGAGTTTTGTTGCAACTCAGGCTAAGACCAAAGTAAGCATTCTGTATGATGATTGGAGAGGTGTGGATAAAGCGATTTTCTCTCAGTTGTGGGAGACGATTTTGGTAAGATCTTTTTTCATTGTTTGACCATTCTTTTAATGTTTCTAGTATATATAATATATTTAACCTCTTCTTTATCAGATGACATTTGATATTCCTGACACTGGAGGAGTCAGGAAAAAATGCTTATCGTTGGTTGCCAGGAGATGGAGGGATTTCAAATCAACCCTCTCATCTGATTTCATTTATGGGCATAGGAGTCATGACAATCCATGTCGTATATATCCTTTTATAGATGAAGACACATGGAGATAGTTTTTTGAAAGTAGAAAAAAAGAGTCATTTCTGGTAAGGGCAATGTAAACTTTTATAAACTTTCTTATATAAATGATTTTATTAATGTTTTGTTAATGATTTCTTATTCTTAAATTACAGCAAACAAGGAAAGCTCATCAGGAGATCCAATCTAAAAATGTATACCCTTATAGTTTATCTTGGGGAGGGTATACATTATTGGAAGAAAAAATGATGGCGGAAAAATTTCAACAACTAAGAGCTGAGTCTTCAAGCTCTAGAGAGGTGGCCCCTCCATCCCCTCCATCTAGACATGAAAAATGGAAGAGAGCTCGGAAGGGAAAAAAAGGTCAATATATTTCCGAAGAATCGAGAATCGTAGCTGAGTGGATTGTAAGATATCTATTTAATTTATTTAAGTTCACTTTTTTCTTCATATAAGTTTCAATCATTACAGAAATGTTCAATTAATTAATACAGGACTCTCTTGAGGAGCAGAGTTCAGAGGGGACATTTACAGCTACTGGGAGGGAAGATATTTTATTTGCAGCATTGGGAAGGCCCGAACATCCTGGTCGTGTAAGAGGATATCCGGCAGGTGTATCAGTAAGAAAAGTGTTTCCACGTTCTTCAACTTCTAACATTGATGGGGTTTATAAAAAAAATAGAATCCTTGGAGGCTAAAGTTCAAAATATTAATGCGACGATGGAAGACAAGATTAGAGAGTCGGTGCAGTCTATGTTTGCAGAAATGCAAAGACAATTTCAGACTGCAGCTCCCATTCCTCCACCTCCCCCTGCAGACCCCATTATTTATCCTCCACCTCGGCCAGTAGATCCCACTCCCCCACCTCAGCCTGCGGACCCCATTTTTTATCCTACACCTCTGCCGCAGCTTCCTACATATTGCGAGTTGTATGTTGATGATTCTCAACAATATATAGTAGCATACGGGTTGGTATATTGTATAGGAGATACCGTTCATCATCAACAATTAGAGGTAGAGAATCAGAGGGTCACTGTACAGGATATTATAGATAGATCAGATAGGGTACCAATACCTACAGATGAGGTGGGGACAGTTGGACAGAGTATCGGCCATTTTTAGTTTGGCCATCCAGACTTCTTCGAATCATTACCGTAGAGGTATGAATGTTATATCTTTTATTTTATTTTTTTATTAAAGTTGTTTTATCATTTGAAAACTACTATATTTCTCAATTTTTTTTTCACAGGAATACTTCAAAGGTAAAGAAATACTGTATAGACAACAACAAAGACAACAATCTATGACATCAGATACAGATTCCAGTGGTCTTGACAGATTGTCAAGATATTCACATTTGTTGTTGGGTTTTTATGAGTTTCCAATGGAATCTCATGTTTGTGGACGTGAAATAAGTGTGGGTATTACAAAATCTGATATCATGGAGCTTGTTACTGGAGATAAGTTGGGCATCAACGTGGTGAAAATTTTTTCCATGTAAGTCTTAACACCTTTTCCCTGCATTATATTTATTAAAAATGTATACTTATGTATGTTTTGTATTAGGTATCTTTATAAAATTTGTGAGAGGAATGAACTGACAGAAGTATATGGATTCATGGACCCGCAATTGATTTCCCCTGAAGCATGTGCATTGACTGAGGAACAAAGAATGGTTTATATTGCTGAAAGATTTGAAAAGAATATAACCAGACAATGTTGGATGATGCCTTTTTGTGAGAGGTATGAAACACATTTCTCTCAAAGAGTTAATTATCTTTTAACATAAAAAACCACTAACATTAAATTTCCTTTTATCAGTGATCATTGGATGTTAGGGAATTTTTGCCCAAGGGAGAAATCTCTTTATTGGATATGCTCTGTTCATGGTGATGTGCGGGAAAGTTTTAAGAATATATTGGAAAAGTAAGTTTCAATTTCTCAATAGTTTTATATATTATAATTAATTTTAAATTTACCCCATTCGTATTATTTTCTAACAGTGCATGGGTCTACTTTCGAAAAAACACAAAGAAAAGAAATGCAAAGATCAAATATGTAAATGCGAAGGTAAATTTCCATTTATAATTTGTACTTTTTGATTTATTACATAAAAATAATATATTGAATTTACACTCATTCAAAACAGAATTGTCATGAAAAACAAGGCCTCATCGAATGCGGATATTATATTTTAAGATTTATGTATGAAATAATAACAACTGGGACAATTGTGAATTTTGACCTGGTACGATTTCCTCTTAAACTTTTCCATAATATTTCAATTTGATTTATTCATTATACACGTTAACTATCTTCTTTTTCATTTGTAGATTTTTGATGACCCTCAACCCTATACTGTTGAAGACCTCAAACACGTACAAGTGGAGTGGTCAAATTATTTTATAGGTTTGATTGAATTTTAGTTGTTTGTAATGTAAAATGTAATTTTGAATATTGTCGTTTTAATTGTGTATTTGGTAGTTGTTTAGGTTGGATTTAGTTTTTTTTGAAGTTGACAGTGTAAGTTTTGAATGTTATATAAGTGAATGTTTAATTTTGCTCTACTTCTTGTTTTGGTCTACTTTTGATGGTTTTTTCTGGTATGGATTTGGGTCTGTGGGGGAGGGGTTCCAAGGGTGTGGGGGTGTGTTCAGTGGGGTTGGGGGGTGTCCTGCGGTCTGGGAGGGCTGTCCGGTGGGGTGGGGGGACAGTCCTGGGGGGTGGCAGGGATGTCCAGGGGTGTGGGAAGCCGGTCCAGGGGTGTGGGAGTGCTGTCCAGGGGTGGGGGGGGGGGGGGGGGTTGTCCAGGGGTGTTTGGGGCTGTCCAGGGGTGTGGTGGGGGCTGTCAAGTGGGGTAAGGGGGTGCTGTTCAGGCGGGTGGGGGGTTGTCGAGGGGTGTTTGGGGGTGTCCGGGGGTTGGGGGGCAGTCCAGGAGTGTGGTGGGGGCTCTAATGGGGTGGGGGAGGGTTGTCCAAGGGGTATACATGAGGGTGGGAGCTCCAATGGGGTGGGGGAGGGCTGTACAGGGGGTATAAATGAGGGTGAGGGCTCCAACGAGGTGGGGGAGGGCTGTCCATGGGGTATAAATGAGGGTGGATGCTGTCTAGGGGGTAAGTTTTATATGTTATCTATGTACATGCTTAATTTTGATGTACTTCTTTTTTTGTGGTACGATTTATTGATTTGTTTTCTGGTTGATTCTGGTGGAGAGAAGATGACTGCATTCTGTTTAAAAAAAATTGGGTTTATCACGTCTGTTATTTAATAACCGACGTGATAAAATGCCTGGAAAATAGTTTATCACGTCGGTTATTTAATAACCGACGTGATAAAAGGCCTGTAGAATGGTTTATCACGTCAGTTATTTAATAACCGACGTGATAAAAGGCCTGGAGAATGGTTTATCACGTCGGTTATTTAATAACCGACGTGATAAAGGGCCTGGAGAATGGTTTATCATGTCGGTTATTGAATAACCGACGTGATAAACGGCCTGGACAATGGTTTATCACGTCGGTTATTGAATAACCGACGTGATAAACCGCCTCCCTCTGGTTTATCATGGCGGTTATATAATAACCGACGTGATAAACCCCCCTCCCCCGGTTTTTCACGTCGGTTCTATATGAACCGACGGGATAAACCACGCTCACCCCGGTTTATCACATCGGTTCTTATAGAACCGACGTGATAAACCCCCCTCACCCCAGTTTATCACATCGGTTCTATATGAACCGACGTGATAAACCCCCTCACCCCCTGTTTATCACGTCGGTTGTTTAATAACCGACATGATAAACCATTTTCCAGGCCTTTTATCACGTCGGTTGTTAAATAACCGACGTGATAAACCCTTCCCATTTTCTTTATCACATCGGTTATAAAATAACCGACGTGATAAACATCGCGATTTTATGTTTTTGACGTCGGTTTTTAAATAACCGACGTCAAAAACCTTATTTATAACGTCGCACGTATTAACGTCGGCTAGAAACTGACGTAAAAAATTAAAAATAACTGACGTAAAAAACGTTTTCTGCACTAGTGCTCCCACTTAAAATCCCTCAATATATCATAGGGCTCCACCTCCCGAGCATCAGCAGCAATGACCACCTCATCAATATGATCAAAAATATCAAAGATAGAGGTATTTTGAGGAGTTTAAAAACAAGTTCTATTATTTTTGAAATGACAAAGTCCCTAGATACTTCATCTCATCTTTGGAAAATAACTTAGTTCAGTTTCCAAGGCTGAAGAAACCTAAAAAATAAGGAGAAGAGGAACTACCTAACTATTTCCTCTTCCATAAAATTTTGGGGCACCCCATCCAAGAGTGTTTTTTTAAGGACCTCCTACAAAATATAGTGGACTCCAGAAAAGTAAAGAAAAAAAATTCACCAGCCCAAGTAGCACGTGTTACTATTATCGATCCATATAAGGAAGGTGAATGGTAGGAAGTCAAAATTAATAATGCTCAGAAATTTGATGATTGGATGGTTAGGAAAACAATCAACCGAACTCATTAAATTATACAAACACAATTGAAACAACCAAATTTGTCTTCTTCCACTTACGCTATAGTAAAGTTGTCTTTATTAAAAACGCAGTCCTCTAAAGGCCAATAATCAAAGAAGAAACATGGATGAAATAATAAGGAGGAAGTGAAAGAAGATGAGTTTATGTCAAGGAAAAGGTTTTCCTTGACCTTTTTATATTTAATGCCATCTATCTTAAAAGAATGGGCACTACACCACCAAACGACACAATAAGAATCGACCCATTAGGCAGAATCATTATCAAATGAGGAGTTGATTTTCAGTTTTTTTAACATTATTCACTTAACAGATCCCTATGAAAATGATGATTCTAATTATGAACCTATGTTCCTCATACTTTATTGGGGAACTAGGGGAATAATTTATCAAGGTTGAGGATACAGGGAAAGATATGGGTATGCTAGAAGCTACTATTCCAATTATACCCTTGCTTGAACCGTTTATGCAACATAAACTTATAGGAGAGCCCTCCAGTAAGATCAGTAGGAACAAGTGAATTATCCCACATATGATAGGGTTTACCCTGACATAATTATCTTGTAAGACTGATTAAATTCTATACTACCACCTCCTTGGAAAGTGAGAAGACCTGGCCAGCCTAAACCGCCAAGAGCAGAAGTATTTCTAGCTTCCACCATGACAAATGTTCCATCCACATCAGGAGAATTAGCTTATAAGGAACCTAAAAAACAAAATTTCCATGTTGGAAAATTCAGACCACTGGATAAAAGTATGATGTGTTGAAGCAACTGGACTACCGACCAAACTATCAATCCTAGATGATCTGAATCTGTCAAAGGATCTTCGAGAAGCACTTATTGAGGATTTTTCAAGACATTAAGAGTTTCAAACTGTGGTTGCTTCCACAAATATTTATTGTATAGAGAATGAACTAGTAGAATGTTATGCAGTCATATATTTCATAGAATAGAGTTAGGACGCATTCATACAAGGACATCTCAGGACCTTGTACATATCCAACAGGATTAATGATATTGATATCCAATTATCCTTCATTGATAATGGAATAGGGGTCAACCTTATTCCAACCTGGACACTTCACCGATTAGGCCTCATTGAATACCATTTGTCTCCCTCCACTTTGATGGTATAGTGTTATGACATGAATGGTCAAGAAACTCTCAACGAGATTACGCTCAGAACTCAGTTTGGTGATCTCATATCTGATTAAGAGTTCATGGTTGTCTGGTAGGACATAGATTTCAACATTTTATTGGGGACACATTGGCTACATCATCATACATTTATTCCTTCATCATACCATCAATGTCTCAAATATTGTGTCAATGGTCAAATTGGGACATTTCACAGTGATAAGGCCCCATTCAAAACTTGTGAATCTCAATACATTGCTACACAGTTCTATCACACAAAGGGAAAATAGTCCATGGAAAATGATGTTACTATAATCAATGCTCCAAATGGTCTGGAAAAGATCCCAGATAACCCATTAAACCATCTCAGTGTAGATTATGTGTTACCCATTAATCAAATTGAATGGTTTGGCCCAGGTCCAAGTACTCATTCAGTGGCTTCCATAATGTTAGTTATAGAAACTGAGCCTGATAATATAGGAGAAATCATTGATTCAACAAAAAATGATGAAAGCCTAAATGAAGATGTAGAAATTTTATACACTGAACTTAAACAAGTATCTACTTAATCAAATAGGCTAGAAGAAGTTATCACACTCATGGAAAAAAGATATGGATGCTGATTCCCATCCCATCATCTCCCATTTATAATTTCAAAAAGTCCCTTCATCATCAACTGGACCGGAGATGGTTGCCTCCTCTTTAGGATTTCCAAATACCGACTCCTCCCCCATCTCTAAAAGTCTTACTTCATCACCTACCCTTCAATTATAGGAATAAGAAGCAACACATGAATAATAATAATAATATGAAGATCTTAGGGATTCCCCTCCAGCATTTGAGGAAGGCGTCTCCACCACTGTGGATGAACTCATAGAAATAAATTTGGGTAAAGAGGAAGACCTATTCCCCACTCTAAATAGTGAGACCATGACTCAAGAAGAGAAATAGATATATACTTCCTTTTTGAAGCAATATCAAGATGTTTTTTCCTAGAATTACATAGAGATGCCATGACTTGACCCCGATGTGTCCACCCATCATTTGGGTTTTCCAGAAGAACATTAGGGATACAAACAAGCAGCAAGATTAACACACCTGACTCATGCCTCAAAAATTGAGGCTGAATTTGACAAGATTATAAAATATGACTTCATTTTAGAAGTTCAATATACAAATTAGCTAATTAATATTTTCCTAGTGAAAAAGGGAAAATCATAGTTTGCATTGATTTCAAAGATCTCAAACAGCATTGTCCCAAAGATGAATTCCCGATTCCAATCACAAAACTCTTGATTGATGCAACAGTTGGCTATGAAGATCTATCCTTCATGGATGGATATTATGGGTATAACCAAATCCATATGACCCCATAATATGAAGAAACTACAGCTTCCATATCCCCTAAAGGCATATTTTTCTATCGAGTAATGTCCTTTGGCTTGAAGAATGCTAGTGCGACATATCAAAGTGCAATGCACCACATCTTCAAACCGTTCTTGGGAAAATTAATTGAATAATATGTTGATGATCTAGTGGTTAAATCCATAAAACATTATAATCACTTGAATAACTTAGAGACCATATTCAGTAAGCTTTGACATCATAATCTTAATATGAACACCCTGACATGTGATTTCGGGGTAACCTCAGGAAAATTTCTTAGTTTTGTTGTACGTTATTACAACATCTAATTCAATCCAGAGAATACTAAAGACACCCTTGGCATGTAACCTCTTGAAGACATGAAATATTTGATATGACTTCAAGGAAACTTGGCCTACATCCGACACTTCATAGCCAATCATCCATGCAAGTGTTTTCCCTTCACCTAATTGATGAAGAAGGGGGACACATATGAATGGACCAATGACTTCCAAGGAGAATTTGATACCCTCAAGAAATATCACTTGAGTCCACCAGTATTGATGTTTCCTGTTGAGGGAAAACTGTTCATCCTTTATGTGATAGTCTTGGAATGATCACTGGGCGCCTTCCTTGAAAAGAAAAATGATTCTAGGAATAAAAACAAACTTTATTATCTTAGTCTAACCATGCTCAACATAGATACTAGATATTTAGATATTGAGAAGAGATGCTTAGAATTAATCTTTGTAGTTTAGAAGCTGAGGTACAACCTATGACATCATGATTTCCACTTAGTCTCTCGTAATAACCCACTCAAATTTATCCTCAATCTTCCCATGTTGACAGGACATCTATCATGGTGGGTTGTTATTATGCAATAGTTTGATATATAATTCATGCCTTAGAAAGTAGTGAAAGTCCAAGATTTGAAAAACTTCCTTACTGAGCACCCATCTACATAAGAAAAATCTTTAAATACCAAACTACCTAATGAATAAATCTTCTCTATTCAGGATAGCCCATGGGCATGGGAAATTTATTTTGATGGTGCTTCCATAAGTTCAACAGGGAAGAGAATGCAAGACCCTAAGATTAACAAAGTTGGATTAGGAATTGTACTTATCTCCCTAGAAAAGGTGGTGTTTCCATACTCTTTCTTATTATCAGAAGTTGGTACCAACAATAAGGCAGAATATTAGGCTCTCATTATAGGCTTAGAATTAGCACTCCAAGTACTAGTGGATCACCTAGAAGTGAAGGGTGATTCAGAATTAGTAATCAAACAGATCAATGGGGATTATGCCATCAGAAAAGAATAACTAATCCCACTATGTGATTATTTCTGAGTGTTAGTATAATAATTTCCCTTGGAACGAACATTGTATTATGTACCACGGTAACAAAATTCCCAAGATGATGCATTGGAAAATGAAGTTGTAGCCTAAGAAAATCCAAATCGGGATGAGACTATCATTAGAATTTCTCATCGTCATGTGGTTTTACTTTTATTCAAATAAAAATAGAGGAAATAAATTAAATCAATCCCATTCCTGAACCATTTTTTCCTACCACAGGATGGATGAAACCCATCATGGAATATCTCTATGATGGAGTAATTCTATCAAATAGAGTTGGAAAAGAGAAATTATGATGACGAGTAGATAATTTCAATCTTTATGATGGCCCAAATCACTAGAATATCCTTTATAGATGAGGCATCGATAAAATTATAATAAGATACATTGATGGGGTAAAAATAGTGGTTGTAATGAAAGAACTAAATGTAAAAGCATGTGGTTCCCACTAGTCTGGGCACAATATTTCTGATCAAATCTGATAGCTTGTATACTTTTGGCCTTCAATGACGTAGGATTGAACAGATTTCACTAAGATGTGTCATCAATTCCAAGTCCATGCCAACTTCAATCATCAACCCCCAGAGTTTCTACATACATCCAAATACTCTTGGCCATTTTCTATATGGGGAATAAATTTAGTAGGACCTTCTCCTATAGCTACGAATAAGCAGTGTAAGCACATCCTTACTACTACTGATTTATTCTATAAATGGGTTAAGGTAATACCTCTTACATAATTCAGATCCAAAAGCATTTTTATCATTGTCAAATCTAATGTAATTACCAGATTTGGTGTCCCTCATACCATATTTATGGAAAATGACACAATTTATATTCTACTGAGATATGGAAGTTATATCAGGAAAACAATATCAAATACAACCATTCATCCCACTATCATGCAGTGACAAATGGACAGATAGAGGCTTTCAAAAAAAAATTGTCCAACAAACTCTAAAATATGGTGGATAAAGTTAAAAAATCTTGTCTAGATAAACTTCCACACGTCTTATGGGCTTATAAGACTACTACCCATAACTACCACATGGTCAACCCCATACTCATTGGTATATGAGACAGTAGTTCTAGCCATTGAAGTTCAATTGCCTTCACTCTGAGTTGTTGTTTGTGATCAATTATCTACAGAAGAGAAGTCTTAGAAGTGACTATATGAGATGGAGTGATTGGAAGAAAAGAGATTGCATACCTTACATCACTTTGAAGAAATTTTACCTCCATTCATTTCTCTAAGGAGAATTGGTATTGGTCCTTAGGAATCTAATGATACCAGGAAAGAAGCCTCTAAAACTTGAGTCAAAGTGGCAAGAACCTTATTCCATACATAAGGTATACTCTAATAGAGCTTATTCCTTAATATCAATGGATAGAGAACTCACTACAAGACCGAACAATGCAAGGTTCTTGAAGAATTACTTTGTGTAATCACACAAAGTACGTCCTAGTTGTATGATGTTAAACTACATAACAACCATTGTATTAGCCGCAAGACATTAAATTTTATATCACCATACACATCCATGTTGCACGATGTTAAAATTTATATCATGTTCGTCCGTGTCGCATGACATTAAAATGTATGACATCATTTTCCCTCACTATATGACATTAAATTGTACGATTAACATCTCCTTCATTTGATGTTAAGAAATCCCCTAAGATACCAAAAATTGGAATTCCATGTGGTCATTTAAAAGATGACTAACTTCAATAAGGAAGCCTTACTCATATCATTTCCACTTATTCTCCCTATGTTTGAATCAGATCTGCATAGGTACCCCTTCTTAAGAACTAAGTGTGGATTGATTCTTGCCCCTAGAAAGATACGTAGTGACATATGGGTCTTATTCCCTAGACCAGCCCCAATGTTTCTTTCACATCAGGTTACTTATGTCCTCACCACAATATGTTAAACTGAATGGTTCTTCAAGAACTACATGTGGCTTAATTATCATTTCAATAAGATACATAGTGATTCCCAGATCTCCAATCTTAGGACCAGCTCCAACCATAAATAAATTTATTTCCCCTTTTTCCTGTATATGAACCAAAATTATGCAGAGAACTCTTCCAGAATACATTGTTTGATTCTCATACCACTATTGGAAAATGGACCTATACCCACGGTTTTGGGGAAAACCGTGGGTATAGGCATTTTTTGATAGCCTATACCCACGGTTTCCCCAAACCGTGGGCATAGGATACCCTATTCCCGCGGTTTTTTCCAAACCGTGGGTATAGGGTATCAAAAAATGCTTATACCCACGATTTTCCCAAAACCATGGGGATAGTGTGACCTATACCCAAAGTTTACCCCAAAACCATGGGTATAGTCATCAGATAAAAAACCTATACCCACGGTTTTTCAAAACTCTGGGTATAGGTTTCCCGCGTGTGCACGAGAAATTTATTTTTTCCGCGGGAACAAAAAAAATTGGCAGGAGTTCTATACCCACAGTTTATTCCTCTATACCAATGGTTTAAATAAATATATTTAATAAAATATATATATACATACATATATGCGGTGATGGGGTAGTGGTAAGGCCGCTCGTTAATGGAGAAGTGGTCGCGAGATCGAATCCCGTGGGCCGCTATTTTGTAAAATATGTTATACCCACAGTTTCCAAATCGTGGGTATAGAGTTATGAAACGGTGGAAAATCCTATACCCACAGGTTTTCCAAACTGTGGATATAGGTCTTGGACCTATACCAATGCCACCAATGACCACTATTCCCCAAACCATGGGTATAGCCTATACCCATGGTTTTGGGGTCTATACCCATGGTTTGGAACTGTGGGTATATGATCATTTTTCAGTAGTGTACCATCCTATGTCTTGATATTAACCATTATTCTGAAATGTATCAAAAAACCCTGTCTCTTACATCAAACTGAATTGGTGTGGGGAATAATCTTTTCCAGAAAAACATTTGGATTGATTCTCATTCCAATGAGATATATAGTGACACCTAGATCTCCAATCTTGGGTCTATACATAACAAAAAAAACCCTTCCTCACATCAAAACCTAGTTGTTGTGAGAAATCTCATTAATAACTATGTATGGATTGATTCTCATCCATATGAGATATGTAGAGACACCTATATCTCCAATATTGGGCCCAACCATGAAAAAATACCCTTCATTACTTGTGCATATGAATCAAGCCTACATAGGGAATGTTTTAAGAACTATGAGTGACTTGATTCTTTATCCAAAAAGATAAATTATGACACTTATATTTTAACCATATTCGAGTAGAAATATATTTGTATTTTCACATCAGTTCATCTTCATACATACCACAAGATGTTAAACTTCATGGGAATTAAAGAACTATATTTGGCTCGATTCTTATCCTTATTAGATACATAGTGACACCCATCCCTTGTTTCTTGGGTCCAACCACAATTTCAAAAAAGAAAACCATATTTCTTTTACCCATTAACAAATCAAATTTTCATAGGGACCTCTTACAAGATTTTTAAGTTGATTATAATTTCAATGAGATACATGGTGATGCCTAGACTTCCTAATTCAGGCCCAATCATCATCCAGGAAATTATAAAAATCACCCTTCCCCACATCAAAACCTGATGATATAGGGAACAATTTCAAGAACTACGTGTGGCTTGATTCTTGTCCTTAGAAATATATGTAGTGTCACCTGGGCCCCATATCCTAGATCATTCACCATTAAATAATTATAACCTTATCATTCACTTGTTTTACTTTTATGTTGCAAAAGAAACTTTTACCACTCTTTGTTTCTCACACCGAGCACATCTCATGTGGGCTTAAGAATTGGGTAAAGAGATTCTCTACATAAATAAGGTATCTCAATTCATATTTTGGGTCATAAATGGTCCTAGATATAAGACCTTAAAAGGAACAACATGTGTCCCTACTATATGATGTTAAACTATATAGAATTACAATAACTACATGTGGATTTATTATCATCTATATGAAATACATAGTGACACCCACATCTCATATCTTGGGTTCAACCTCAATGTTGAAATCCACCATTCCCTATGTTTGGATAAGACCTACACGAGAAACCCTATCAAGAACTATATATGGATTCATTATTATCTAAATGAGATAGGTAGTGATGTATGAACTTTCAATCTTGAACCTAGCCACAACATCATGTAATTAATGCCTCTTTTCTCCCATGTATGATTCAGATCCATATGAGAAGATTAATACAAGTTCTCATCTTATGTGTGAAACCGTATTCAAGAAACCCCCATTATCTTCCACTTGTGAATTCAATTAGGGTGGGGGAACCTTTATTTATGAACTTTGTGGGGCTTGATTATTTCCCTAGAAAGATACGTAGTGACACCTGGGTCTTATCCCATGGTCCATCCATAATATTATTTTTCACATTAGAATCACTTCATGTCCTTATCACATGAAAATAAACTACACAGTTCTGTAAGAACTACATGTGGATTGATTCTCATCCATATGAGATATGTAGTGACATCAAGATTTTCAATCCTAGGCCCAACTATAGCATGATATGAAAAAACCTCTATTCTCCCATGTACGAGTCAGATATACATGAAGATATCCAATGCAAGTTCTCACCTTATACATGAACTTGTATCTGATAAAAACTATGTGTGGCTTGGTTCTTGTTTTGAAAACATACATAGTGACACTTGGGCCCTATACCCTAGTCCCGCCACAACATTCAATTGCTATTCATATCAAAATCCCTAATGTCTTTGCTACATGACTCTAAACTGTACAATATAATGTCCTTGTCACACAACTTTAAACTATGCGTTACCTAGAGAAATACATATGGCTTGATTATCATCCCATTGAGATATTTAGTGAAGACTAGAACTTAGATCCTATCCCAAACCATGAGATAAAAGAATATTCCCCCCCTCCTGCATATAATAAAAAATATATGCAGGTGATTTTATTTTGGATCTTATCCTTAGAGATCCCACTAAGGAAACAAAAGATGTCCCCATTATACATATGAGTCAGATCTATGTAAGAGACTCCAAACTCATGGCCAATATAATTCCAAATACTTACCTTATGCATTGGAAATTGTACCTTTTTCATTCCACAATCTTAATCATGAATACTTTCAGATCCTCATAATCATTCTTCAGATTCTAGTGACAGAATTTCTGATATCTGAGATATATTTTCTTGAATATGTAGTACATGCCCCTAGGTGTCCTTGAATAAGTCTCCCACATAATGGGCCTATCAACCAAAAGATGCCACTATTTGGCTATACAGTATATGCCCCAGTTGGCCCTGCATAATACGGCCCCCATAATGGTTTTTTCAAATAGTAGTAACTTCGTTCTTAGGAGAAGCATGTTTTGTTCCATCTAAGCTTTGATGATGGTATGCAGGAACCTGTATTTTAAAGCGGTCATCCTTCGCATATTTGTACCATATCCTTTCTCCTGACCTAAAAGTATTCAAGACCGTGGTTTACTTCTCTCCTATTTACATGTTCAAAGCATACTGGAATAACCTTGGGTCATTTGACCACATATTATTTAATTTTTATGTAATATTATGGTACTAGTTGTATGATCTAAAACTACAGACACCATACTTCCTATGTTTGGATCATACCTTCATAGAAAGAATATTCCTTAGATTCTTTGGAAATAATGATTGAAAATACCCTTCCAATATTCAATTATTTTCTCTATAAACCAAACTATATGCTTGGGAAAATTTGAATATCCATAAACTTTCATCATCTTTTAGAAATAGAATGTTAGAATTCTTGAGAGCTCCATTACCTGACTATGCAGTATGTTCCCCAATTGTCCTAACATAAATTCTACCTTCATAATGGGATTATCAGCATAAAGACACCACTATTGAATATGCATCACATTCCCTAGTTGGACCTGTATAATACATCTCCCATAAAGGGTTTTTCAAATAGAGGTAACTTCATTCTTGGAAGAGACCTCCTCTAATTCCTTTAACCCTTTTCCCGTGTCATTCTCTGGATCTGAAAATTTTCAAATCATAGTTTAAAAGTATTCCTTTCCATACATAAATATAATAGAATGTTTCCAAAAAAATTACTAAGAAATTGGATACTCATAAATTTTTTTTCAAAGATAAATACCTTAAATTAAATCCCCCATAATGTTCTTACTGCATGACTTTAAACTAAAAAACATACGGTTAAAAATCCCTTAATGTCTTTGTTGCATGAAATTAGAATGCATGGTATAATATCCTGATGAATGAATTTAAACTGCACAACAACATCATAATTTATTGTAATAGAACTATCTCTTCCTAACATTGGTTATTTAACAAAATTTACCCTCCTTTACACATCAATTTTTTGTAGAATTGGTTTCTCATTCATGGAATTTTTCGGCACAGATGGACCCTTTCAATTCTTAGACATATTTCCTTAGAAAATTCACCCACTTTGGTCTTGAGAGATCTCAATCTTAAACCCCTTTTTCTATGAGTAATAGATTTTCAAAATTTAAAGGAACTCCTTTACCTAATTATGTAATAGGTTACCTAGTTTCCCTTTTATAATTCTCCCACAGAACAGGCCTGTCAGCCAAAGGATGCTACTGCTTGGCTAAGAAGCATATTCCCTAGCTGGACCTGAATAATACATCCCCATAAGGGGATTGTCAAATAGAGGTAGCTTCTTTCTTGGAAGAGACCTCATCTATTCTCATACTTCATTTTTAGATTTGGTGACCATAAAAATCATGACTTGATATTCCCCTTGGAAGTATCTAAAGAATGTTGGGACCTTCCCCAACCATCAAGCCTTGTTTGGATTTTAATCTCAAAATTCATGGTCAAAGATGTTTGACCATAAAAACTAGAATTATTAGTTCAGTTTTCATGACTTTAAAACTACCTACAAAAGAGACATAATACTCACCAGGCTAAAAATATACAAAGGGAATTCTGGACAAAATTCGAGTCTTAGCTTGCTAGACCTACACTCTTTATGGTTTATGAAATATAGAGAAATAAAAAGTAAAAATAAACAAAGTTTGTAGGGTTTTCTATATGACCCTATCAATAGTCAAACTACTCTCTCTATGCCCCATGGATTATGAAAAAATTAGAGTGTCCTTAAAAACTTGACATAGCTCAAAATCCAAACAAATGATTTTTGAATGAGTCAAAGTGCCTTGAAGTTACCTTAGAACTAGATTCTTTTTATTATGAATGAATCTAATTATAAGGGAGGTGGATTTTTTTAACACCACAGAATGTGTTTCGTGCACTTTTCTGCATAATTCATGGTTGTGTTTCCATTTTTTGTGAGATTTCTTCACAATGAGGGATAAGTGGAAAGACCCCCCTCCTCTAGGAGAAGGCCTTAGATTTCCAAGATCAATGATAAAAAGGTTTTTATGCATAAAAAATCTATTAATAAGTTTCTTCCAAGAATACTTCATGTATTCACCATCTCAAGAAGTGTATATCTCTTCGAGAGCTTCAATTTGACTAGTCACAGATCCCAAATAGACTTACGGTTCAAAAGTTATGGAACTCAGAAGAATGAAAAATTTAAAAAAGGGATTTTCCTCACCTGTGTCAATGACCTGTGCAGAGGACCTATATAGAGGACCTATGTAGAGGACCTATACATAGGATCTATGTAGAGGACCTATGTGGGGGACCTACACCAAAGACCTGCATAGAGGACCTATGCGAAGGACCTGCGTGGAGTAAATCCTCCACCCATGGTTCCCTATTTTTCTATAAAAAGGACACTTGGGCTCCCCATTTGATAGGTTGAAAATTCGGAAGAATCCCCAGATCTCTCATAGCATATCCCCCCTCTGCCCAGATCCTCAAAAAATCTCAATTAACTCTTCAAAATATGAGATATGAGATAATTAAAGGTGACAAGTGGATCAAAGTCCCATCTGGGTCTAGAACACAAGAACCTGTGCAGAGGAATTGTGCGGAGGACCTACACAGAGGACCTTCATGAAGGACCTAAAATATAGACCTATTCTAAGGACCTTCTCTTTGAACCTCCTCTTAGAACCTACTCTAAGGGACCATGCTAAGAACCTTCTCTAAGCACCTGAGCTAAGGAATTTAGCTAAGGACCTCCTGAGCTAAGAACCTAAGATACAATGGAAATTCTCTTTAGGATTAATCCCCAATCAAATCTCAATGGGCATCCTCTTTAGAAGTAATCCCCCAACCAAATCTCAAATGGGAATACTCCTTAGAAGTAAGCCCCAACTAAATCTCAATTGGGTATCCTCTTTTGGAGTAATCCCCAAACAAAGATCAATGGGCATCCTCCTTAGGAGTAAGCCCCAACCAAAGCTCAATGGGAATCCTCCTTAGGATTAAGCCCCAACCAATGCTCAATGGACATACTCCTAAGGATCAAGCCCCAACCAATCCTCAAATGGGAATCCTCTTTAAGAGAAGACCCAACCAATCCTCAAAAGGGAACTCCTCCTAAGGTAATCCCATAACCTTTCATGTAGGAGGATGTAGTCTCGCTCCTATTTACACCCTTTACCTTCACCCCTTTATACATTGGACCTTCATCCAATGTAATGAGAATAGGGTAAAGTGTCCTAGCCATGACATCTTCCACCGTAGTCCTGACCTCTTCCACCAGTAAAAGAGGAAAAGTGTGTGTGGTTTTTTGAATCTTCATATCCTCTTTTTTCTCACACCAAGAATGACTCACATGGCCTTAGAAATTTTTAATGATCATAATATCCACACAATCCACATGAAGGAATGAACTACAAGAACTCTGATTCCCACCATAACTAGGATATGTAGGAAGCCTTCACCTTGGGCCCGATCTCACTGGACATCCTCCTCAGAAGTCTAATCCTAGTTCCCTTAATCCTTGAATCCTCTTTAAGAGTAATCCTAGAATTAAGAATCCCTAAATATCCATGTGTTAAGAAATCTCTCATGAACCATGTTATAAGGGAATCCTCTTTAGAAGTAAGCCCCAACCTATTTCTCTCAAAAGATTATATTTCCCTGCGAGACTTACCGAACTATGTGGGCTTTGATTCCCATCCAAATGGGATATATAGGAATCCTCCCTAAGGTTCAAACCCAACAACCCAAATTAAACCTATTCTCTCTGGTTCACATTCCCAGTAGGGTCTAATCCAACTTGGAAACTCATATTCTTTCTAGGCTCCTTAGGCCGCTTCAGTATAAGTCCCACAACAAACTTTGACTAGGAACCTTCCACCTAGACTTCCATACCACATGATGTTAAATTGTATGGTTGGGTCCTTATCACATGACCTTAAAAGGTATGATGTGTTCCATTAAGTATCACTGAACTACGTGGGTTTGGATTCCTTTCACAAGGATAAATAGGAAGCCCATCTATAGGTTCAATCCAAACATCAAAATAAGTTCTGTATCCTTGGATGATAATAAATTCCCTAGTTCCCTACTGATTGTCTTAAAAATCATCATTTTTATAATAACAACCAAAGAATATCTAAGTATTATATGAGAGGATACCGTTGATAAAGAAACTCAAATACATACAGATATCTCAATTTCTGAAGAACCTCGAATATATACAGATGATTCTAATTTCTATACATGCTAATAATTGATTGTAAATTTCTAGGGAAACCTACATAATTCTTGGTAAATTAATAAGGATTAATGAACATATCTTAAATCTATAAGAGAGTCCCGGAGTACGTAATAATTCCCCTCAAAAGGGTGCGATGAGCCCGACCTCCCATCCTCTCAACTAATTTTAGTTCTTAATAATCATGGTCCAAAATCCTTAATGAGAGCCTAACTTTGGAAAGGAGGTCTCTTTAGATACATAACCATTGGGTGTTTTCAGTTCTATAAAAAATCTGTTGGAAACCATTCAAAAATAGTGATTCTTAACCAGAACACACATCCTGAGGGGAAAAATAGCACAAAATGCACCTCCCATGATTAAGTGTTACAAGTGTAGGGAGAATGAGCATTGTTCTAACCACTGACCAAACCCAAGGGATGGTGATGATGATCAATTTCAAAACCTCTTAAGTTGAGGGAGAAGGGGAAATCTCATGAAATCACTATTTTTGATGAAGGGTAAAATAATGACATGATGAAAGGTACACTTACCATCCACTATATAATTTCTAATGTCATATTTTATTATGGATCTACCCACTCTTTCATGTCTAAAGAATTTTATAAGAGTGTTAAGATTCCACCAAAATAATTAGATGTGTAATTAGCAATGCAAACCCCTAATAGTACAATGATTCATCCCAAGTCTATGATTCCTCCCTAATTGAAGTTCATGGGAACGTGCTTCCGAAAAATCTTATCATCATTCCTTTTGTTGAATTTGATGTCATCTTAGGCATGGATTGGATTTCTCTTTATAAATCCCACATCAATTTTTGAGGAAGGGAAGTTACTTTTGATATTTCAAACCCTCCTATAATCATCCATCAATATGATAATAATTATGAAATTACTATGGAGATTACATCCATTTTATGGGTCTTAATTACCATTCCAAAGAGTTGTTTATATCAAATGGTTAGGGAGAAAATTGAAATCGATGATTTGCCTATTTTTCAGGATTTTGTAGATGTCTTTCTGGAAGAGTTGCCTATTCTTCTACCAAAACATGAAGTCGAGTTATCAATAGAACTTATACCTAGTTCCACACCAATTTCAAAGACTCCTTATAGAATGGACCTAATTGATTTGCAGTAATTGAAGAGGCAACTCTAAGAAAACCTTGATAAGGGATTCATTTAGACAAGTGTGTCAACTTAGGGTGCACCCACTATTTTTGTGAAAAATAAATATGGATCAATGAAACTTTTCATTGATTATCAAGAGTTGAGCAAGATCACAATCAAGAACAAGTATCCTCTTCCCCATGTTGATGACTAGTTTGATCAACTATTCATAGCTCAATACTTTTCTAAGATTGACCATCATTCTGGATATCATCAATTGAAGTTCAATAAAGAAGATATACCCAAGATGTTATTCCATACAAGGTATGTACACTGTGAATATATAGTGATGCCTTTCAATATTACTAATTCCCCTACTATATTCATGGATTTAATGAATAGATTATTTATAGATTACCTCGATAATTTTGTGGTAGTATTTATAGATGATATTATTATCTATCCAAAGAGAAATGAAGAGCACGGGGATCACTTGAGAATTGTACTAAAGTCACTAAGTAAGGAGAATATATATGATAAATTTATAAAGTGTGACTTTTGGATTCAAAAGGTTTCATTTTTGGGTCATATAATCTCAAGAGATAGTATAATAGTAGATCCATCAAAGATTAAGGCTATTGAATGCTAGCCTAGACCAACCACAATGACTAATATCTATAGTTTTCTTAGTTTAGCTGGATATTATTGACGGTTTGTGGATAATTCATCATGACTATCTAATCCTCTGAACAAGTTAACTTTAAAGGTTTTCAAGTTTATCTGGATAGATGAATGTGAGGAAAATTTCACGGAACTGAAGAGAAGGATAGTCGGTGCACCTATGTTTACATTACCCTATAATGGAGAAGGTTTTGTAATATATAGTGATTCATCCAATAAGGGATTGGGATGTGTTCTTATGAAGAATCACATGGTTATCGCTTATGCCTTGCGACAGTTAGAGATTCGTGATCAAAATTACCCAACTCATGATTTGGAGTTAGTAGCAATAATTTTTTCATTAAATATATAGAGGAGTTATATTTATGGTGAAAAGTGTAATATATATACCAATCATAAAAGTTTGAAATATATATTCACACATAAGGAGTTGAACACGCACCAGAGAAGATTATTAGAGTTGATAAAGGATTATGACTGCTTAATACATTACCACCCTAGGAAAGAAAAAAAGGTGGAAGATGATTTAAGTTAGAAGGATCATGCTAGATTATCCATGATTAGGATCACAAAAGATCCAATATTTCTATATTTTCAAAGGATGGATCTAGAAATCCTGAAGGAATGGGGGAAATATTATCTTTCTCAAATGAATGTTCAACCCTCTATTCAAGTGAAGATTAAGGAGGCATAAAAGGAAGATTAAGATCTACAAAAGAAAGTCAAAAATGTTCTTGAGCTTAACCTTGATCAAGATGGAATGACAAGGTTCTGGAACCTTGTATATGTTCCTTCCATACCAAATTTGAAGAAGGATCAGTTAGAGGAATATCATAGTTCTTTATTCTCTATTCATACTAGAAGTACGAAGATGTATAGGGACTTGAAAGAATACTTCTGGCGGGATGGTATGGGGAGAGACATTGTAGATTTTGTATCTCGGTGTTTGGTATGCCAATAAGTTAAGTATGAAAGAAAAAAGTCAAAGGGGATGTTGCATCCATTACTCATAACAGAGTGAAAATGGGAGAACATCACTATGGATTTTTTTGTTGGAATAAAAAAAACCTTTAAAGGGTTTAATGCTATATGGGTATTAGTTGATCACCTTACTAAGTCTACACACTTCATCACTATCAAAGAAGAATTATCTCTAGATCAGCTTTCTAGGATATACATTAAGGAATTGGTAAGGTTGCATTGAGTACTACATTCCATTGTATCAAATTGGGATCCAAGATTCATTTCCAAGTTCTGGAGAAGTCTCTAGTAATAACTTGATACAAAATTGAGTTTCATCACTACTTATTATCATTAGATATATGGTCAGTCTAAAAGAACAATTAGAAACCTATAGGATATGTTGAGATATTGTTCTTTGGATTTCAAAGGTGGTTGGGATCAAAACTTTCCTCTAGTTGAGTTTTCTTACAAAAATATCTTTTGCTCAAGAATTCAGATGGCACCGTATGAAGCCCAATATGGGAAGAAATATGGATCTCCAACGTATTGTGATGAGGTTGGGGAAATAAATCTATTGGGACATGAGATCATTGAAGAAATGGACGAGAATGTTAGAACCATTCAACAACATATCAAGGTAGCTCAAAGTAGGTAGTAAAGTTATGATGATAACCATCGACATGATTTGGAATTAGAAGTTGGTGAAAAAGTGTTTCTACGAATCTTTCCCTAGAAGAAAGTTATGATATTTGGGAATAAAGGGAAACTAAGCCTTAGGTATATCGGTCCCCTTGCGATTCTTGATCGTATCGGGATAGTACCCTATCACTTGGAACTTACTCTAAATATATTTCAATGATGTGTTCCATGTATATCTCATGAGGAAGTAAATACATGACTCTCCACATGTACTGAACTCAGAGGTCGCACTGCTGGAGAAGGATGTTTCTTACGAGGAGCAACCTATTGAATTTCTAGAACGTAAATAGAAAGTTCTATGAAACAAGACCACTCACCTGGTCAAATTTTTGAGGAGAAATCATCATATAGAGGAAGATATGTGTGAACTTGAGGATATTATGAAGCATCAGTATCCTTGTTTATTTACCCGAGTGATGAATTTTGAGGGAGAAATTAATTTTAAGGCGGTAGAATGTAACACCCTGTGTTTTTATGGACCTTTTTTTTGAATAAATTAAATTTTCATTTATTTAATGCAATGCACTAAGTCAAAAATTACTTTCACACAACACCAACTTAGAGTAAGTTACATGACACCAAATCATCATACATTAGATAGAACATTGACTCAGTGTATGTTACATGCAACACCGACTTGGCGCATGTCACACACAACACCGATATTTCTACAAAACTTCATTTTTCTATTATAATTATTTAAATAATATAATTATAACCTAGATGTTAAACTTAGTAATATGAATAGTAATAAATAATTTTCAAATATTTTTTATAATTTTTTATATAAATAAAATATATTGATAATGGAAGATATTATTTTTGGTAAAGTGCTTATATGTTTAAAAATACCATTTTCTCAAATGAACTGCTTTTAATGTTCTTCTATGAAAAATAATAAAATTAATTTTATACACATTTAGAAATTTAATCTGATAAAATTAACCTCATTTTTTTAATTTATAATGCCTAAATTAGATCATGGTGATTTTTTTGGATTTTTCTAAGAAACTTCATTTTTTTATAAATAGTGAAAAATACAACATTTTATTTAATAAATGTCTTTTTGTTTAAATAATTATTAATGTTAAATTATACATTAAAACTTTTTTAAAGTAAAATTAGGTCAATTATAAATCTATTAATAAAATTTAGATCATTATAATCAGTTTCTCTATGAAATTGAATATAAAAACATAATTTAATTTTGAACTTGTTTCTACTTTGAAGACCCATAATTTTGTCCCGTATGCAGGATTGGAATTCATATTAATTTTTCCACTTATATGAATTGAATTAAAAAAATGTAAATAAACTATTATAATAATTATAATACTTAGATTCTAATTAGATCAAGTTTATTTTTGACCAATGTTATTAGTAAAACTAATTAAAATTAATCACAATGATTATGGTCAAATTTAGCTTAATCAGGGACTAAACCTTAATCTTAGAGGCCCAAATGACATATAAAATTGTAAAAAAAAATTCATTCCATTAATAAGACATAAAACTTCCACTATTTATTTATTTTGGTTTTTATGACTTTTTTTAGGTAAGAACATGTGTACACCTAACTTGTTTTAAAAAATTCCAAGTGAGTCATTTTCCTTCCCTTTAAAAGGCCACCACCTATCCCACTTATTCACACCTATAAAACCTATTAATTTTCGAAAATATCTACCCAATACACTTAATATAAATCCTTCCTTCATCCTATAATCCTTACCTTGGGTAAAACAAAATCCAAAAAATCCTTTTGGTACAAACCAAAAAGAGTCACCAGATTAAGAGGTAACATCTTCTCTCAAGTCCTTTATTTTATTTTCTTTTACCACCCCACCACTTTATTTTTTCCATGATTGTATAAAAAACCATTATACTCAATATAATATTATTTTTGTTATTCTAAGGTTTCAACCTAAACTTACACACACCTCTATCTAATGGATAACAACATATTGTTTATGTGTACGATGAAATATTGCCTCACTAAATGATGATTGTTCAATTTTTTTACTACATATCATGGTGGAAATTATGATGGTAAATATTTTTATATATTTTATTTATTTTATTTATTATATATTTAATAATATTTTTTTACAACACATATCTTTTTTAATTTCCATTTAGTGTTAATACGATAATTTTGTTTGAGGAAGTGTGGACTACTTCCCCCTCAAGGTGACATGATTCATTAATACACTACATGGATTGTATTAAGGATGGTTTAAGTGAATATATAATACATATATGATATCATAAATCTAATATAATAATGATATATATATATGTCTTTTACTTTCTTTCTTTAAACATGATAATTAAACGGAAATAGCGTTTATCCGTACATACGACCTACCATCTCCATGAAAGCTGTATTCCATTTCATACTTATATATTTTATATATTATTATAATAAACATATAATGTATATAAATTATATTTATATCCAGGTTTAAATTCTAGAAATCATGATATAAAGTATAAATATTAAAGATATAACACATTAAGACACATGCAAAGAATAAAGCGAATATTACCAGAAGTGAAATATTAACATAGGATTGTTAAAGAGTGAGTAATATAAGGCCATAATAAAACCATATATATAAGAATATGGTTATTTAAAATATTTATAATAAATTTATATTTATTATTCATGTGGTTTGAACGAGTACGATGAGAGTCAAGACACAAGGTAAGGGGATTTCATCTCATGTTTTTATTTCCATGAGATACATGCTATGTTTGCCACTCTTTCCTTTTGTGTGGTGTATGTAATGACCATTATTATATTAAATGTATCTTATACTTAAATTTATGGGTATTCACATATCCATTTTATTATTTTTCTTTCATGGGTTTTAATTTTCAAAATTTATCAAATCAGTAAAATAGTTTTTTTCAATTTTCCTTCATTGAAACTCATGTTTTGTTATGCAACTAAATTATATTTAAAGGTGTATATACTTCAATTTTACATGTTATATAATGAATTTCATTTATTTAATTATATTTTAAGCTTTATTTAATTTTAATTTCTTACATAGAGAGTATGATCCTAAGTTACCATGTTATAAGAGATTATTGGGACAATCTCGTCGTTTTTTTGAGATTGTTTATGTTTAAGCTTCCTTTGATGAAATATTATGATCCATATATCATGAAAACCCATGATTTTCCTTATCCTCTATTTTTTTATGATATCCTAATGTATTAGACCCATTTACCACTCTTTGTTACTTAAGATAATATTTTTATGTAAAATATGATTTTCTCTCTCTCCGGTTGGAAATCTATTGTATTCAAAAACCATGTTTTCAAAAATATTTTCCAAGATGCTTTCAAAATATATTTGAATACCATTTTCAAGGAAAAAGGATTTTAAAAACTTATAATGTTTTTAATGATCCCTTTATAATTTTTCAAAGATATTTTCAAAGAAAAAGGTTTTATGTTTTAAAAAACATTTTCATTGGAGAAAGGATATTTTCCTCAAGAAATGTTTTTAAAAGATCTTTCAAAATTATTTCCCATATAAGATAACATTCATTGGTGTTATTCATATAATTTTAGGGAAATTATTAAATGTTTCTATTCATATTATTTCTCTTAATGGATTATTTTTTGAGGTCATGATGTTGATAAAACCCGTTTCCCTTCCATGGGTTACATGCTTTTGAAACCCACTTCTTTCCACAGGTTATGTTTATGATGAAATGATTATGAAACCTGTCTATTTCCATAATTTATGATATTATTAAAATACCCATTTCATTTCATGGGTTATTATATGATTATTTATGATCTTGTGACACATGTATGTATGATTTCACTATGATACGGGTGGGACCTATATCTCCCTCTAATGCATTGGGTAAAGATTTATATCTCATGAGATAGACTAAAATGGTCTTGGGAATGAACCTTGACTACTAAGATGACTATGGTAGTGAACCATGTCTACCAAGATGGTATTAGGAGTGAACTCATGCTACTAAAATGGACATGGGAGTGAACCATGGCTACCACGATGGTATGGGGAGTGAACCTATACTACAAAGATGGTCTTGGTGGTGATGCCTTGGTTACTATGGAAATCATATTATATGCTTATGTGTCTGACAGAATTCCATGTTTGATTCATAGTCTATGATTTCATGGATTATGTTATTTATTTCCTTAAGATTTATGCCTTATGACCTTCCAATAATTATTCCATGATTCATGTATATGATCTTTGATATGAAAGGTATGATCTTCTATTTTCATGATAATGTTCTCGTACCCTTATACTCATGATTATTCTTACATATCTCCCATGTCTACCATTATTGAGAATTTTAGCTCACTCATTTTTATGTTTCCTTCCGTATTTTATGAAGATATGTATTATATTTGATGTTTCTAAGATGGTTTCTAGTCAATAAGAACCTAATGGGAGATAATGTAGCTCACTTATGTACTAGTGTTTATGTTCCCATGTTTCCAAAGGCACTAGACTAGTACGGTATTTTGGAATCTATTTGTATAATGATTTAAGTATTCCAAAAAAGTTATGTAATGTTAATTTATTAAAAGTGAGGGTTGATATAATTATTCTAGGAACTATATAAGGAAATTCTTGAGGTAGAGTTAATCCTATCAAAGGAAAAAGTCTAGGAAGGATTTTTTAAAGAAACCTGAGAAGGTTAGTTTTAAAACTAAAAATAGGTTTCAACCATTCAAAAATATGTGTGAAAGATGTGAATACCCTGGACAACTTGAAAATTGGTGTATTTATTTATTACCAAAATAACAAAAGTATGTTAACAACTCTTAGAATCCACATGTGAAGAAATACAATGGGAAAGAAAAATATCTTATTGTATAAACTAATCTCAAAACAACAAAAGGATAAAAACCTTAAACTCTAAATAGTGGGTGTTCTTATAATATGAAAGTAGATTTTAAATTTTCAAATAATGTGAAATGTTTTAAATAAGGAATAGTGACATTTGGAAGAGATGAATCTCTCAGAATCAAATGTGTTAGATCAACCATCATTGGGGAAGAAAAGTTAAAATCCGTAAAATATTTTCCTTTTGATGGGCCGAAACATAAATTTCTAAGTGTTTCGCAAATTTGTGATGAAGGTAAAAGAGTTATTTTTAGAAAATATGTGGTTTTTTTGTGAAAAGTGAGGAATATGGAAAGATAGTTACTAGATAACAATGTATAAAAGAAAACATGTTCTAAGTTGGTGATGCTCAAAAATATGGTTACTTAGGCATTGTGGAAGAAATTAGTTATGGCATTAAAATATGGGACACATGTGTCATATAAACATGATAAAGTTATCAAATTGATACAATGTCCATGGAATTATTGATATATCAAGAAAAAGATCTTGGTGATGTAAAATTTTCAAGAAAGGAATGATTACAAACCCCGTGCATAATAAAGTTGACATTTGTTCTAAACACTCCTGTAACTTATTCATTCTAATATCTGTGGACCAATGAGAAAATAATAAACTCATGCAGATAAGTTAATTATTAATTTTATTGATGATTTTAATTTCATTAGTTGTGTTATTTATATGAAACATAAGTCAGATGCTATGAATATGTTTAAAAGTTTCAGGAGGAAAGATGAGAAGGAATGTGAGTATTCTGTGAAGAACTTGAGAATATAAAATAGTGGGGAATAAAATAATTAATAATTCAAATTTTATCTTGAGAAGAATGAAATTAGGAATGAGTTCATTACACCATACAATCCTAAAAAATAGTGTTATTGAAAGTTAAAAATAGATGTTTGGTTGAAATGGGGTGGACTATGTTACTTGAATATGGTATCTCTCATTTTTTTAGAGGAAAGACATGAGAACTACTATGTATATTAAAAACCTATGTTTCTATAATCCAAGTTCTGATATGAATCAATATGAAATATTTTATAAAAAAACTCTAATTTTGAAACACTTATGAGTTTTTTTGGAGTCCATAAATCATAAAGAAGAAAGGTTAAAGTCTTGGAAAGTTTTAACAGAGAGGTGAAGATGGGATTTTCTTGGCTATGCTCTAGAAGAAAGAGGTTATAGATGTTTCAACAAAGAAACAATAATATTAGCTGATTATGTTGATGTGAAAGTTATTGAAAAATATTGGGAAGATTCTAAACAAACTCATGATGATAAAGAAGATAAACATGATAAAATAATGTCTAACAACAATTCTAATAAGGATGCTGAAAATGGTAATCCCACTCAAGAAGAATAATTTGACTCAGCTATTTCAATTAATGAGGAAGAATATCTAAAATATCATCCAAGTATTAGAAAGCATGTGGAAGATCAAAACATTATTGGTGATCAAAATCAAAAGGTTTAAACAAGAAGAACCTCAAAATCTATTACACATACTTATTGTATTCAAATTTTTAACTAAAAGATGTGAATGATGCTTTTGAGCATCTATAATGGGTTCAGGATATGAATGAAGTTCTATATCAAATAGAAAAGAATTAATCTTGGGAACTTATATGTAAACCAAATGATAAAATTTTTATAGATACAAAGTGGGTTTTTCAGAACAACCTGAATAGATATGGTGAATTGATAAGAAACAAAGAAAGATTAGTGCGAAAAGGTTACTCAAAAATTTAGGTAATTGATTTTAATGAGACTTTTTCTCTAGTGGCAAGGTTAGAAACAATCATGATCTTTCTTTCTATTACTACACAAAGAAGTTACAAAATATTTAAGATTGATGTGAAGTCCACATTTCTGAATGGGGATCTTGATGAAGAAGTATATATTAAAAAACCATGTGGATTTTTTATTGAGAAAAATGAAAGTTATGTTTACAAGTTGAAGAAAAACTTTTATAGGCTAAAACAAGCGCTGAGAGAATTGTATTCCTAATAAGATACCTTTTTGAGAAATATGAGTTTTAATAATGGAAGGGTTGATGGTAATTTTTAGATCAAATAAAATCAGAAGTTTTCGCTCATTATAATTGTTTATGTTAATGAAATTATCTTTTTTGGGAATTATGAAAGAACTTGTAAAAGGTTTGTTGAAGAGATGGAAAAGTTAGTGAAATGTCCATGATGGGAGAAATGAAATAATTTCTTGGGTTAAAAATATCACAAAAGAAGAAACACATTTTTTATCAAGAAAATTATGTTAAGGAACTTATTCATAAGTTCAAAATGGAAAATTTGAAATATGTTTCCACACTGATCTCAGTGGGAACCAAGTTGAAAAAATATAGAGAATTCAAGGAAGTTGACTCTAAATAATTTCATAATCTAATTAGAAGTTTTTTATATTTTTTTCCTTAAGACCCGAAATTTTTTATGATGTTATGTTATATGAAAGATTTCAGAGTGCTCTAAAAGAGTCACATATATTCACAAGAAAAATAATTCTCTGATTTATAAAAGGAACAAAAAAATTCAGAATCAGGTATTATAGCTTATAAAGTATTTACTTATTTGGGTATTCAAATGCTAATTAGAAAGGATATGTTGATGATAGAAGATCCAAAGCTAGTAGAGTTTTATTTTTGGGGAAGGTTTTTGTTATTTAGAATACAAAGAAATTGAATTTTGTAAATCTTATCATAGATGAATCCAAGTATGTTTCTTCCACTCAAGCTTCTACCCAACTTATGTGGATGAAGACTCAGTTATAAGATTTACTTATTGAAGTGAAGTTACCCTTTCTCTTGGGTTGTGATAATAAAAGTTCCATCAACCTTACCTAAAATATGGAACAACATTCTCATTCAAGAAATATTGATATCAAATATCATTTCTTCAAGGATCAAGTGGATTAAACTGAAGTTAAGTTGGAGTATTTTCCTACATCAGAACAAGTTGCTGGCATTTTCACAAAAACTTTACCAAAGGAAGTTTTTTATAAATTGAGGTTTAACATGGGAATTTAACCTATTTCTAATCAAGGATGAGGTATTTGTATTTTTTAATCCCTCTTCTAGTCTTTTTATAGTGTTTTAAGGGGGATAATTGTTTCATAAATCTATCCATTGATTTATGTTAAACCTTTTAAGGAAGAATTCATATAGGGGAGATGTGGGTAAGCTGTAAATCTATCATATAAGTGTGTGAACTATTATAATAGTTTTTTTAGAGTGTTTGTAGGGAAATAAATTATAGGAGAGTGGAAGAAGTAAAGAAATATGTTAAATAATGAAGAAATGGAGGTAGAAAGTTTTCAAGGATGAAGAAAAAGTTTTGTATGTCACTAGTTTTTGACATAATTATTTTTCAGTTAATTTTTCTTGTTTCCTACAACGAGTTATCTCATGTAGGATTATAATTTTTGATAATTAATAAATTTCTTAAGGTTAAAAAGTTTAGTGATTTATGAACTTTGGTTGACAACAAAATACAAAGGGGGAGATTTTTGGGACCAATTTGGAAGGAAGATGTTTTTGGAAGTTGGAAGAAGTTTGTGACGTCTTTTTTTTCAAAGGAAGAAAAAAATCACTTTTTTAATGTTTTTTTGATCAAACTCATCATCATATTTATAAATTCAGGTTCAAAATGATTATGAATGTTCATTGGCTTGTGAAAAAGGTTTTTGGAAGAAATGGTTCATTGGACCCACCTTAGGTCTATAATGAAAGGAAAATTATAATGAGAAGTTGAATCAGGTTCTAAATGGATCTGATGAAAATATGACAATGTTTTGCTATTTTTTAATTCATAAAAATCATAATTTATCTAGAAAACTTGTTATGTAAGACTTATAAATGAAAGGGGGATAACAAGTACTGTTAGTCATATTAACACTTGGTTATAAAGAATGAGAAGTTACAATAAAAAAGTTAGATGATTATATATTGATCCTAATCATTTTCACAATCATGAGGAAGTCATGGTTACAAATAGGAGTTTGTGAATGAAGAAATTCAAAACTTTCTGATCTTGGTTCATCGGTGTGGGATCACCATATGTGGAATTGTTTGAAGGATAAAATGTTTTTGTTCAGAATATGAGATAAAGAAGATGTTGGTTAACAGTCATACCAATAATCCACGAGAAACAAATCTTTATAGAAATAAATTGGCTTGAATCATAATCAGGAAAGGAAATAATTTGTTTAAGTTGAAGCTGCTGATACCGGTCCATCGAACGTGGTGTTCCACTAATCGATGGTGTAATACTGACACTGATAATTAGACACAGTGATCAGAGGTATAAGTGTTTTTGGTAGTTTTTAGGACCAATAAAAATAAAAGTGGACTTTGTTAAACTAGTATGAGGAAGAAATTCAGAGACTGATCAACAATGAAGTCAACCATTTTCATCAAGATGAATTGTTGATAGTTTTCATTTATGTCAAGTGAAAGGAAAATATATAATTGTTTTCTTTTCAAGTGGGTTGAGAATGAAATAAGAACAGTGATATGTATTTTTTCAATTAGGCCAAAATCCATCAGACTGGTGATGAAACCAATTCATAAGAGGAAGACAGAGGTCGATCCAACTGACATAGGTCAACACCGATAAACATCATCAGATTCAGGATCATCAGTGTGAAGAAAAGATGAAAAATAAAACTACTTAAAGTACTCAAAAAAGTGTTTTCAAGGGTATATTGTAGGTTTAAGAGCTTATATTTTTTTCAAATATGATTGAAGTTGATACTGAAGTATTGTTAAGGTAGTGTAAGAATCTTTAGAAGTTTCCACTATGTTTATGGAATAATTTTTCAATGTCTTATTTCTATCAAGTTAGTACAGAGAATTGGAATGAGTGGTTTTTCCTCAATTGATTTCAAGAATCTTAATGATAATAAATTTGTTTTTCATATGTTTTTCAATTGGTGTGGAGAAATGTAATAAAGAATCTTCTATCTTCATCATAATGAGAAACATAAATGGAAATCAGAATCAGTCTAAAGATTTAAAATAAAGTCTAAAGGGAGCTAAAGTTGTGAGAAGATTTGAGAAGGTTCAAGAAGAAATGAGAATATTTGATAAGTGATAAAGAATTCAATGATGCATCCAAAATTTAATGGAATTTTAAGATTTCACGAAATTTGGTTAAGTGGGAATGTTTTTAAGAATTCCACCTAAGACAATTTTGGTGCACCTATAAAAGGAGGAAATAATTTTCACTTTCCTAACATAAGTAATGTTTATTAGTGTAGAGAGAATTTGGATCACTAATTTTTTTATAAATAATGATATTCTTGATAGAAACTTATTAGGGAGGTTTTCTGGACATAAGAAGAAGAGGAATATCATATTCATCTGATCATTGTATCGGGCTAGATCATCAGACTGGGAATCAGATTGGGATTTCTAGACTGATGAAGAATCACTTCAAATTTGTTTTAGAAATATATTGATAGAATTATATAATCAGACTAAACAATGAGACCAGGCAAATCAGATTGGGAAAATCAGACTGATTATCATTATGAACTCTAGAAAGTTCTTACCTATTACTAGGTAGGAAAATGAATAATTTTTTTGATGATAATTTTTATGAATATTGATAACACATCATAATAACATGTTTGGACACAACTATGGAAAGTTTCTTAACTTGTTACAAAAATTGTATTACATCATTTCATACTAAATGAAGCACATGCACTATTGTATTAAACATAGTTCTACATAAGTGTAATGGAATATCCTACTTGTTGTGTCCACACAAAAGGATTGTTTTCCAGTGGATTGGGTGGTATCATATTGTTTCCATACCATACTAAGTATGTAGGTAATATTATTGAGTAGTGAACCTTATAAATTATTGTGTTCATATGGATGTGTGATTGTTTTGTTTTTAGAAAATTCATAACTCTTTATCAGGAGGTGATGGTTGTTTCAAAAGGAAGGAAACTTAAAATTAAAAGTTATCACAAATTCACCCTCTCCCCCTCTCAGTGAAACTTAGATCATGGCTGGGAACTTTCATTTTTTTCTAGGGATTGAGAGACTATTTGAGTGGTTTCATTATGCACAACCAATCTATCCCTCTAAAAAGATATAGTTGAAAATTTATAATTAGGGTTAAATAATTAATAACATCTCAATTACCCTTTTTCTAACTATTTATTCAATGTAATCCTCATTTCAAATAATAATAATATTATTACTATACCTTCATGATATGAGCTAAACACATTGATTAATAAATAATTGTCATCATCCCCTTAACTTGGCTAGTCAATCCTCCTCAAAATTTATTAAACCTTGAATAATAAATATTAAATTAAATAAATAAATATTATCCAATTAATAAATTAATAAATGTTTTATTAACTAAACATGTGAATAAATATTTATTTTAATATTCACATAACTAAATAAATATCATTGATAATCTATTAACTAAACTACTGGGTAAATATTTATTTATTTATAAAATTATGAATAATAAATGAGAGATTAAAAAATAATATATTCACCAAAATCATGAATAAATATTTATTTTAATATTCAAATCACATATTATAAACTGAATTATCTTGTGATTGAATTTATGTGATTGAAGATACTATAATAATAATTATTAGACATGATGAGAATAATATTGATTCATAATATTTAATTATAAATACAATTTCATGATATTTTGGATGCACTTATCATGTGACACTCTAGGATTATTTCTAAGAGGCATTAGGTAAACATAACCAATATCAGTTTCTAGATATTCATTATATCAACCATAAATAATGAATTTAATATCACAAAAACCACAACCTTCTTATGAACGCTTAATTTGTAATATAATCCATTTCTCTAATTATCTCATCAAGAGGGTTGTATGCTATGTGTCATCAACTTATACGATTGACTAAATTTTCCTTGAATCTATGAAATAAACTAATTGATGAACTACAATGGCTAGGGATTTAATCAAATAGTCTCATTTTAATTAAAGGGCCAAATATGTCATCTTCCATTAACATGGAAGGGATAAAATTAGGTATGATCACATAAGGGGATCTGCTGCACTAGGTCTTCCCTCGCCGCCGCCTTCCTCTCCATCATCTCAGTTCAGCTGCAAATCCTTCCTCAACACTCATGTTCGACAAGCTCATGGTGTGAAGCTTCTTCCAATGGTGGCATTGTGGTGACCAATCAGTGAATTCATCAGTTTTTGGATTTTCTTCACACCCTAGATCGATATGGATAGGGATTTCTTGGCGTCACAATGAATTTTAGCTCTAGATAATGTGGTATAGGGGTTTTTGCCACATTCTGAGTCAGCTGAGGGTGTGTTGGGAGGATCTGGTCTCCGTGTGTGGTTTTGAAGGAAACAATGGGATCTTCCAGTTAGGCTTGAGGTGGGTTCTTCTTCTAGCGAGATATGATGTTTAGGAGGTCAAAATTTTTCTTGATGGATTTTTCTTTTTTATCTCTTGAATGTTTTAATTGTCTTGATGTGTAGAATATTTGAGGTTGGAAGTCCCGATCAGATCGCAGTTTCGACACTGCTGTGTGGCTTGCCCTAGTTTCTACTGGTTCCCCTATGAAGAGTGGATTGAGGGTCTGGTGCGGTGCAGCTTTCTCTAGCAATGGTTCTATCATCATATAATTTTCTAATTCTTTGTGTATTTTTTGTTGTTTCATGGTGTTGTGGTTTGGGTTTTGGTCTCTATGGTCTGTGGTTCAAGGGTCTAAATCCAGTTTAACTTTAAGAGGCTTCTCCAGAGGAGGTACAGGGCATGAAGTTTCCACTATAAAACTACTATTCAGAATTGGATGTTTTAGAGGGTATGGCTTTGGCCATCTGTACCAGGCCTATTCACGTTTTCATGGGATAGATTTCTATGAAGTGATGTGAAGGTGGAAGTTGGGATGAATGTTTTTTGATGCTAGGAGGGGATTTTCTATTTTAGTTTTGATTGTTTATGATCTTGAAATTTTGGAACTTTGGGGCCTAGTTTTTGGTCTAAGTATTTTATGAAATTTTGGGTTCCCCCTCAGCCCTTAAAAGGGGAACTATCTTAATAAAAAATTAATTTTTAGTCATAAGGGAAAAATCTTTTCTTAACTTATTCAATTAATGTTATATCACATACCTGATGTATGCTACCTCACTATGAGAAACTTTTATCATGATTTTTATCAATGCATCAAATTATGTGATTCATGATGTAAATTATAATTAATATCTAGTCTAGGTACTAATAATCATATCTTCATAAAGGAACAACCAATAAAACATATAATATATGTAATTTCTATTGGTGAACTTGTCTTTATAACCTACCTTCTTGGAGATTACCAAATGAGAACTTCATGACAAGAAGTCCCAATGTATTATGAGCCTCAAACACCTGATAGTCAAACATGATCTATGTCGCATTAGATAGATTTATCTAAATGATATGATATATTTTTAAGAATATTATTATAGTATTTTACGGTTCTGATTATAACAGTAAATTTATATAACTGTTTATAATGGAAAATAATCTAAGGACATTATCCCATTAATGTTACATATAATAACACTCATCAAGTGATAATATATTTATAATTAATATTATAATTGAAAGTATAAATTCTGTTGGTTCTAGGTAAATAACTCCAGAAGAATCTAACTTTCAAAAAAGATGACTGTTAATAGATTTAATTCTTCTAGCTCTCACGTTATATCCATACTTCTTCTAAGATATATCTTTAGAAAATGGGTCTTTCATTTTCTATTTTGTGGCTAGTCTGTTTATTGTGACCCCATCGCTTTGATAAAAATACCTTAAAAGGTGATACTTTTAAAATATATTCTTCACCCATTGATGTGGCCTTGGATTCTTAGTATGAACTACTACTATAGTATTATCATAATACAATGTGAAAGAAACTTTACTGGTAGTTAAAACACCAATATCTAAAATAAAATTTTGAATCCAAACTTCTTAAATAGTTCTATTAGAAATCATAATATATAAATATTGTACTATATAATTGATGAAAACAAGCTTCTTTGAACTCATTTAGCTCACATATCCTCTATTAATGAAAATCACATATCCTGAATATGATTTTAAATCATTTCGATCTATCTAGAAACTGGCATCTATTTATCCCCTTACAACAAGTTTATTATCTCCCCCATAAACTAGGAACATATCCCTTGAATACCTAATATACTTCAATATATTATTTATAACCACTGTTTGTGGATATCTTGGGTCTCCTTGATATCTTACAACCATTCTCAAATCATAAGAAACATCATGCCTGGTAAATAGCATGGAATACATGATATATCATTTCATAGAAGAGTAAGGAATCCTACTCATTCTCTCTATATCCTATTATGTCTGAGGACTCATTTTCTTGGAGATATGTATAGCATGTGTAATTGGTAACAATCCCTCCTTGTATTTTTCTATATTGAATCTATTTAATACCTTGTCAATGTATATACCTTGACTTAGTCTAATAAAACTCTTAGATCTATCTTGATGAATCTTCATCCCTAGAATATAGGCTGCTTTTATTTAAGTCTTTCATGGAGAATAATTTTTTTAATGATTTCTTAAATGACTATAAGACTAGTATATTGTTTCCCATCAGTTATATGCCATCAAAATATACTACTATGACACCTACTACACTCCCACAAAACCTCTTCTATACATGGGGATCACATTCATTCTTTATGAATATAAATTAATTATGGATTCGTCAAAATAAGTTTCCAATGAACTTTATACTTTCTTAAACCCATAAATGGATCTCTATAACTTGAATGCCTTATTGGTATCATTTGGAATCATGAACTGTTTTGGTTTTGTTATAAAGATATCTTCAATAAGGCTTCCATTAAGGAAAGTAATCATGAAATCCATTTTCTAAATATCATAATAATGGTATGTTGTCAGGATAGGTAGATTTATAATAGTATGTATTTCAGCTGGTGAAAAGGTTTTGTTATAGTCTATGCCTTAATGTTTCTTGAACCCTTTAGAAACTATTCATTCTTTATAGGTACTAACATTAACATTCATGTCATGTTTCTTCTTGAATACCCATTTTCACCCAATATGATTTACATCAATTATAGGATATACTATAACCTAGAATTGGTTATGGTATATGGAATCTATTTCAAAATTAATGTCTTCTTTCCACTTTTCAATTTCTAAGTTGTTTTTTTCTTACTTGTAGGATATAGATTTATTATCTTCAAATAAAAATGTGCCATATTCCTTGGTGACTAGAAAAACATATCTCCCTGTTTCTCTAAACCCTCTGATGCTTCTACACATTACTTGTTTCTCAAGAAAAATTTACCCCACTGGGATTTATAGAATTTTTTCTTATTCTAACTCATGTGTATTTTGATCCATGACTTCATCATAGTCTATCTTTCCCTTACTATCTCCTTTATATATGTGCTCCCTCTCAAAGAACATAGTATTTCTTTACACTGTTACCATTTTATATAAGGGTTAATATAAATAATGTCCACTTTTTTTGGATATCCTATTAAGATACACTTATTGCCTTAAGATGGATTTTTTTTCTATAAGTATCCATTAAAAATACTTTGCATCCTAACACATGTAAGTGAAACAAAACATATTTCTTGTCATATATCATTTCATATAGTATTCCTCTTTCCTATTTAGTTGGTTATTAGTTTATTATATGTGTTGTGGTCTATAAGGTGTATCCCCAAAAGGATTATATAAGATTCACATGACTCATTATTGATCTCACCATCCCAACAAGGTGTGATTCCTAATTTCACTAACACCATTATACTATGGTGTATAAGGAGTGAGTTAGTATAGTATCAAAAAATCTTTTAGATAATTGATTAAATCTTAGTTAAGATACTCCCCTCCTCAATCTGAGTAGAGATTCTTTATCTTCTTACCATGTTTAGTTTCTAATTTATTCTTTTATTCATTAATTTTTTTAAAAGAATCAGACATCTACCTCATTAAGTGAATATATCCATGTACATTAAAGTTTTATATAAAACTTATGAAGAGTGTAAACTTCTAGTTTCTATTAGAAATGGTCCACACACATATATATGAACTAATTCTAGAATCTTTATATTGCTTTCACCTTTTACATTAAATAGAGGCATAATTATTTTTCTTAGTAAACAAGCCTGGAATATAAATAAGGGTTTTAGTTCAAATGAATCCAAATACACTTCTTAATATTATTCTTTCAAACTCTTTTCACTTACCTAACCAATATGGTGATTCCATAACTAGATGTGATATGATTCATGTGAACTTAATTTGTTATCTATTTCCATGATTTTATTTTCATATTCTAGTGCATACATACTATCATTCATATGTTTCCTCCCATTGAATATGTTATTTTTTTAAAAGTATCAAATCTTATTTCAAAAATTGAAAATAAATCCATGCATGTCTAAATTAGATAGGTATATTATGTTTTTAGTTATAATGGGAACATAATAAAAATTATTTAAGATAATAATTAAACCATATAGTAATGTGAGACAACAATGTCTTATATCCTATGTATTTAGTCTTACTCCATTGTAAGCTAAAATATCCACCTCACCCTAGTAATATTCAAATATATATCCGGTTCCTTTTCTTGGATATATAAGTGACAACTAAAATTGGTATCTAATACCCAATTTATATAAATGGAGAGTTTACACTTAATAAATAATATACCTGAATCTTCCCCTTTTATCTTTACTGAGGCCAAGTTCTTCTTCCAGTGGCCTTTAATTCCATAAGAAAAACACACTACATCATACTCCTTAACTTTTCCATTAATCTTTCTCCTATTATAATGGTGGTGAAAAGGTACCTTAACATTGCAATTAGTCTTACAGGTTCTCTCCTTTTCTTTCCTTTTGTGTACCATAAGGGACAAATATTTTTCATTCTTTATATCCATATCCACTTGGTGAAGTAGGGTCAAGAGATCTGGGAGCATCTTCTTCATATAATTCACATTAAAATTCATAATAAAAATATTATGAGATCTAAGGAAGTGAGGTGAGTACAAAGTCTATGAATAATTTTGAGTAACTTAAAACCTATAATTTATAAACACTTAATGTATCCAATCATCTTAAATACATGAGTTCAGACCTATATTAACCCATGTATTTCATACACTTTATTTCATGATTTATTGCATAAAGGTTCACTTAATACAACCCTAAAAGATTGTGAGTCCTAGTGTATTTGGGTAGTTAGGTACACAATATAGAAACTTGAAACAGAAATACAAATACATAATCTAAAACTCCATAACATGCCCTTAAAATTCCTTGATATTCTAAAACTGCACAGGATAACCTGGGGATGTATATAATAAAGGGGTGATCTATAAATCCCAGTAAGGGATTAATAAAAGTATAATGTGATGAAATTAATATATGTGATTTGATAGTTATACCAATCTAACATAAGAGGGGTGAGATTTATAAACTTGAACATCGAACCATGATAAAAGATGATAACATAATGGAAACATAGGATTGTGACAATGATATAAAACATGACATTACAAACATAATTCAAGGATAACCACCTAGAAATTATAAAATAGTGTGATTGGGATACCCCACCATTCACCATACATGGTATCTCATGAGATAAAAACTTTACCCAATGCATTGGAGGGAAATATAATTTTGGGCCCACTCCTCACATTCATATCATGTACTTGTATAAGAGTGTCACATAGATCATAAAACATAAGGATTTATTTTATCACTTTTAATTACATGATTAAGGAGTGTCTGATACATGAATGGAAGTTCCCAATAAATGAATTATTTTTAAATATGATTGAATACCCTTGAGTGGAAAGGGGGATGGTTATTCACTACACAAATGTTTGATAAGAGAAAATCAAAGGATAATTCTAGTATCATAACCGGGGTACATAAAGATTATAGATGGGTTTAATGTTATATCCCAAATATTTTAAGTAATTAAATAAATGCATTATATTTTAAATAAATAACGTTATAAAATATTTTTATAAAACTATGTGATTTCATTTAATCAAAACAAATTTTTTTTACTTTATTTGTGTTATTTTTTATCATGTCACTTTTTAAATACATGATGACGTATTAAAATAATATAAATTAATTTTCCTTTTATGAAATAATATTTTATAACATATTGTTTTAATAATTAATAATAACTAATATAAAGAAATTTTATTTAAAATAAACATAATATTATTATCAATATAGTGTATATTTATGAATTTTTTTATAATTATAAATTATCTTTGTAATTTTGTTTAACTAATTTTTTTTATAAATTAAATTAAAATTATTATTATGAAAATTTTAATAAAAGTATTAAAAATAAAATAAATAATTGATTTACATTTTTTTTAAAATATGATTTAAAATATAAATATACCCTAATTGCCTGAAGGCCTTCATTTTTATTGATTTTTGATAACCCCCTTTCAAGGGATGAGGGGGAACCCTTAGATGGCCTGTAAGATTAGAGATTACATGGCCCATAGGCTTAGGAGATTACATGACCCGAAGGTCTTAGGGAATTCAACCAGACTATCTATAAGGAACTGTCCCTCCCCAACATCTGCATCATGATAGTAGCTCTCAACCTTCGCATGGCCGTCTGGCTAGCCTTCTCGTGCAAGAACATGCTAGCCTCGATGTCATATCCATATCCTCTCATTCTGAAAAATCCATTTGGCTCTGCTCTGGTGAGTGAACCTGCTCTAAATCCTCTTTTGGGGCTGCTATTTTTTTTGTAGTGTATCTGGGGTAACTGCACATGGCCCAAAGGCCTTGAGGTGGCCTAAAGGCCTTAAAGGTGGCCCAAAAGCCCTATTGACCCGAAGGATTTGGTGGCCCGAAAGCCTTAAGGACTCCAAGCCCAAACCAGTGGCCTAAGGTGAATAGTTCCAGCTGCTACAGTACTGAACAACACCTGCTACAGTAACTGCTACAGAGCTGCTACAATACCGCACAGTGTGCAGTTCTGCTACAGTACCACACAGTGTACAGTATTGCTATAGTGCCTGCTACAATACCTACTACAGTACCCAAAAATATGCATCTACCAGGTTTTAAACCTGGGTCTTGTGGATGCACTTAAGGATACCTCATCAACTGGGCTGAGGCTCATGTGCTAAATTATAAATATATATAAGAATTATTTTGAAATTTTGAATATATGATAAATATAATGATAAATCGATAATAAAAATGAAAATAAAAAAAAACAAAAAAAATGAAATCATAAAAGAAAATGAAATCGATATTTCAGGTATAGGGAGGGTGAGCAGCAGTGTTCACCTATGTGAGAGAATCTCAAATGAGAGACTACGAACCAACATCACCAGGTGAAGTTACATCTTTAGGAGTCGATTCCTAAGGAGTTAATAAGTGATGGTTCATCTTTATATGTGATGTCGAAGCCGTCTGTGGAGTCGTGTACTGGTAGATCGAGTGTGAGGTCAATCACCGATGAACCAGGTGATGTTGAAGAAGATCTGAGTGAAGAAAAGATTGCAGTTTGGGTTTCGATCTATGGTGAGGTAGGTTTATCTTGTTTATGAGGTCTAGATTTGAGGGATAGATCTCAGACCTTCTTCAATCTTACAAGTAGGTGTTTGTTTTAATTTTAAGGGTCGAAATCTTGATTAAATCGGTTTAACAATGATTTAATTTGTCAATTCCATCCAATTGTTCCTATCTTCATCTTATGTTGTCCCTATTACTTCTTGGTTTTGGATTTTTATTCAACTTTCTGAAACAATATAATGATTTAATACTAATTGTACCGATTTTCTATATTTTCGATTGTTTCTTTTGTGTGGTTTTGGATTGTTCCATCTTGACCAGTTTCAAATTAAAACTACTTCTGCAATTAGATTTTTTCTCAATGCATTGAATACTTCATTCGGCTGTTGTTTTCAACCACTAATATCTTATCATTTAGTTTAATTTAGAATCAAATTGAGATTCTATTGTATCTCCATATCATACATAGATGATTAAATAATTATAAATATGCAATTTGACATCAAAAAAGTTTATATAAAATATATTTTTAGTATAGTATGAGAGTCTATATAAGTAGCCTTTGTTGTCAAATGTAAACCCATTCAAAATTTCTCTTTTTCACACCATACTTGGGTAGTGCACTTCTTGGGTCCATTAGAGGTAAGGGATTAACTATTTTCAAATAATTCGAATTTAAATTTTATTTTCATAAGGTATTTTAGTTTTATAATGAAAATTTTATTTCAAATAATTCTATTTTGACAATTATATTTGGTTAGAATTTTCATTGTGTTAAAATTCTTCTGCCAAGTGGGTTTAATTTAAAAATACTACATATGTGAATTATGATCTTAAATTATAAGTTTTATTTGTTTTCCATATTATGATTTCTAATTTCTCAAATTAAAAAGAAAATCATATATCTATGTATGTTTATTCAAAATTTTATTGTTGGTAATGGAATTTATTTAATTAAATTATGTTTTAATTTTCTGGTGTTAAGGGTCTATTTTTTCCTTAAAAAAATATATTATGAATATACGTGTTTCCATTAGATATATATGTGTGTGTGTGTGGGTATCATTACCAAACTCTAAGAATTTTTTCTTCATGAATTTCGAAATATTTAAATATTTCGACTGCATGTCATATACTTGTATGAAATCTATGTTCACGTTTGTAATTCATGAATTGAATATGTGTTTTTTTGTTTAATTTATTTGTTTTTACCTTATATATGTTTATTTATATATATATGTGTGTGTGTATAAATATATGTTTCGCGCGGAATCCGGGGATGACCTCCTGGACGGGAGATTCAAACGTTCCGATCGGTTTCTAACGGGTTTGTTCGTAGAACCGGAAACATCCAATGATTCCACATCCGTTTGGACCTACTTTCCAAAGGCAGGCGCTCATTAGCTTGTGGGCTAATGAGGCTTAGGAATTTGCATTGGTCGAGAGGATGGGAGGTCGGACTCATCACACCTTTTTGAGGGGAATTATTGTCTACTCCGGGACTCTCTTTATAGATTTAAGTTAAGTTCGTGAATCCTTATTACATTACCAAGTATAAAATGAGCTTTCCTTTAGTTTTAACAATCAATGATTAAATATGCAAGAAATTTAGAGAATCTTTTATATGTATTCGAGGTTCTTCATCAATATAGAATCATCTATATTTGTTTAGAGATTCTTGGTCAATGGTATCCTTCAAAATATTTATATAAAAGTCTCTTGGTCATTTTGATGACCAGGCTGGTTTTAAAGCCACTCAGTGGGGCACTTGAAGTTTATCGTCATTCAGAAGGACAGAGATTATTTCAATGTTGGGATCGAACCCATAAATGGGCTACCTACGTATCCTTTGTTTTAAAAAAAGGAATCAGAACCCACGTAGTTCGAGGAATGGGATATGATGTTTTATGATTGATGGCTCAAAGATGAATGTCATAATTACTTTTACACTCTATGCTCACGTGAGTCATGCTCGGTGTGAGAAACAAGAGGTATTGGTAAAATTTAGACAATTGTGCCATAAAAGATGCAATCATAAGAATTTGTTTTGGGGCTTATGTATAGATGACTGCCCAGATAGGTGAAGGTTTAGGATTTACTTTTAGGAAGAAAAATCCATGAACAGGGTCCACAAAGTTATATGTGCTTCATGGAGATTTTGAATACTCTAATCTTGGGGCTTACTCCTAAGGAGGATGCCCAAATTAGGAGGGGACTTATGATTGGGTTTTATTCCTAAAAAGGAAACCAAAATCAAAGGGAAGTTTATGACTGGTTAAGAGAAATTTTAAGAGACTTGGGGCTTACTCTTAAGAAGGATGCCCAAAGTTATGACTGAGTCTTATTCCTGAAAAGGAGACCCAGGTTAGGGGACTTGGGGCTTACTCCTGAAGAGGAAGCCCAAGGTTATGACTGAGTCTTTATTCCTGAAAAGGAGACCCAGGTTAGGGATTAAGGTTTGGGGCTTACTCCTGAGGAGGATGCCCAAGATTGAAGGATTTGATTGGGGCTTATTCTTAAGAAAGATGCCCAAGATTGAAGGATTTGATTGGGGCTTATTCTTAAGAAAGATGCCCAAGATTGAAGGATTTGATTGGGGCTTATTCTTAAGAAAGATGCCCAAGATTTATGACTGAGTCTTTATTCCTGAAAAGGAGACCCAGGTTAGGATTCTCTCATTTTAAAGGATGAGGTTGAATGAATGAACTCTCAATCTTTGGTGATATAAAGATGTTTAAATCATTAGGTTTTGAGAGATATTTCACATAATTCCTTTCAGATAAGGATGTCAAATCAAGAAATCATGCCATAAATGGCTTTGAAAAGTATCTTGAAGACTGAATCTTGAATAGGAAGGGTGAAAATGGCTTAAGAGGGGTGAAAAAGGGCAAGATGGGCACCCAAAAAGATAGGGGCGCGCAAGTATTGAAGGTCGCGCAAGTCCTACGGCGGCGCGCAAGTATTGGTCGCGCAAGTATACTTGCGCGACATAAGGGATACTTGCGCGATTTTCAACCAGGGTTGAATTACTTGAGCGACTCTTTATTAAACCCTTTCCCATCCTCTTGAGGTTTTTCCAGAAGAGGGACGCGCAAGTTATATTGAAGGAATTAAGTCGGCGCGCAAGTGTTTGATAAGTTTCAACACTTAGGCCTTCCTTCTTCCCTTTAGATCTTCCATTCTAGGTAAGAAATTACCTTAGAAGTGTTCTGGAAGCTTTGAGAAGAGACTTGGGCGTCGGGAGCTTTGATCCGAGTTTCTGGGAAGAGATCCTCTCGAATGGGGGGCCCACAGGGTCTATTTATAGGAAAAAGAAGACCCCGGGCGGTTACTGGGCGGTTACCAGATATGTCGCGCAAGTCCCTTGCACGATCATGAGGGGTCGCGCAAGTGTTGAGGCGGCGCGCAAGTGTACTTGCGCGACCAAGAGGGAACTTGCGCGACCTATGGGCAATGTTCTCCTTTTCCATCCCTTTGTCGATTTTTGATGTTTCTTCAAAGGATTAATCACTTTGAGCTCAGATATTCCCTTTTCCGATCTTTAGATTCTGTGACGAAAGGAGCGTCAACAAAAGTCCCCCCTCAGAGTTGGATCCGGAGAAAAAATGAGGATTTGACTCTGAGGAAATCGAATCCCTCTAAAGGAAAAGGGCGGCGCGCAAGTCTCCAGTCGGTGCAGAGGGAGGCGCGTAAGTCTGCGTCGCGCAGGCCTTAAACCCTATGGTATGGCGCGCAGGTAGGCCTCCTGGCCTATAAATATGCTGCTTCCGGCCGTAAATGGTATCCGACCCCGAATTCTCTCGAGCTCTCGCCGCGCAAGTCTTTGTCGCCGCGCAAGTCTCTTATTTTGGCTGTTTCCTCGCTGCCGCGCTACTCTCAAGGTAATAAGGCTTGCGCGGCAAACACTTGCGCGACAAATACTTGCGCGACATATGTACCACTTGCGCGACATCTCCATACTTGCGCGCCTTAATGCCTTAGCCATTTTTTTCAGATTTTCTCACAAATTTTATGAAAAATTAAAACCCATTTAAGAGTTTAATTTATTCAACTCCTGTGCAGATTCAATGGCTCTTAGACCTGGATTCCTTGATGAACTGGCTAGCAAGCGGATAGATGATATGATGAATATCATTGGCCCTGATTACTATACTGTCAAAAACAGCACTCTTCCAGATTTGGCTAAGTATCTGAAGAAATATCATCACGACTTTCCTCACTGCACTTATCTACCTTTGTATGGTCATGGTCATCTGCAAGAAGTCATTATTCCAGAAGTAAAGAATTATCTTCCATTTTCTTGGTTTCAGAATTATACCAATTTTGCTTCAGCAAATATCTCAGGCGGAGGAGTATTTCAAACTGCTGGAACAGTAGAGAAGGCGTATGTGATGCATCATAGCCCTTGCACACCAGATCTGAAAAAACATACACCTGAGCTTCAACCACATTGCCATCCTTCAATCTTCCGAGATGCTCAGATGGATCAGTCCAAAGGCTGGAAGAAAAGTTGGGATTTCCGCCCTGGGGGAGGTGTGAAGCCAACTTGGATGTGGGCATACTGGGTGCGACAGACTTGCGCAGAGTTTATTGAGGATCTGAAGAGAGCTGCAATATATGAAGCTGTTTGGGTTGGGCAGACATATATTTACAGACATGATATCTTCGTGCCAGAGATACTCAGTCACTGGAGTCCAGCGACTAATTCTTTCCACTTGACTCATGGAGAAGTAGGTATCAGTTTGTGGGATGTCCACAAGATTTCAGGAGCTCCAATCTTGGGCGATATGTATGATGAATTCATTCCTCCCAAGGTGACTTGGAATGATCCAGAGAAGACTCCTGTTTTGGCTCGAGAATTATTCAAAATCTTTCATAAGCTCAAGAGTTCAGAGACCTCATTAACTCATTTCAGAAAAGATATCCATCCGGAAGAATGGATGAAGGTGTTTCTTACTGAGAAGAAAGGGATGGAGCCAAAGGAAAAAGGATCCAAGAAAAAGAAATCCAAGGATACCCGGCCCAGACGTCCTACCACTTGCCCAAAACCTGAGAAGAGAGGAGCTCCTGGCACATTCTGGCCAACTCTAGAAGCAGGAGAGTTTGAAAAATGGGGCTATGAAGTGAATCAAAGAATTCCAAAGAAAACTCGTCTGGCGGGTTTCTTGGCAATGTGGCTCAGTATTTACCTCTTGCCGGTCAGAGATTCGAAGGGAGGCGTTAGGCCAGGGACCTTCGTCATTGCGGCTAAGTTAGCTGAGGGAAAAATGGTTGGGTTAGCTACCCCCATTTTAGCAAAGATTCACAGGAGTTTACTTCATGTCTTCCAGGGTAAATCTCCTTTAAGAATAGTGGGACCATTCCAGGTTTTGTGGGGATGGATTGCCACTCACTTCAGGACTTACAATGTACAGAATGGGTTACAAATTCCTGGAAGCTCCTTCAGACCGTCAGTGCAAGCATTCTCTGGAATTGCTCCATTAGATGTCAATGGTTATGACATAAAAGTAAGACTAAGCATGTATAAGGAATTCAACTTCTTTCCTTATGGAAGTCCGCCATCTGGGCGGTTTGTTGATGATGGGAAAGCCCCTTTGGATTTGAGGGCATACATGCTAGCTTGCAGGGATGGCGTATTAGTAGCCAGGGTTGATGGAGAAATCATATGCGAGGCCTATGCTCCATATAGATTTGCACGCCAATTCAAATGTTTACAACAGATTGTTGTATCCCCTCCAGTACACGTCAGGTTAGAGCAACATCCGATGGTTGCTCGACAACTATGGTTGCTGACGTCAAGAGAGAAGACTGGAGCAGTATTTGATCTACCAGTTGAAAAAGCGGCACATTATCTGACTACTTTTTATGCCGAACACTGGATAGCATCATACCCTAAAGGGATATTGAATCACCCTGTATATCAAGTGGGAAAGAGGAAGAGGACTGTAGAGAAAGAAACTCTTCCTCATGAAGGTGCTGCTTCTCCTCCTGAAATAGGTTCAACAGACTCCTCCTCTAGAACTGATTCCTCGGATTATCATGATGGGGATGATGAGGCACAACCGGCAACAAAGCGGTTTCGTGCCCGATATAATCCTCCGGCCAGAGTCAAAATACCCACTCCATCAGCTCCTGGTGAGTTATTTGATTGTAATAACTTCAATCACTGATACTTTATAAAGTAATAAGTCTCACTTTCTTATTCTCTATCTGTAGTTGCAGGAGTTGGGAAGAAATTAAAATCAAAAATTGTAGGACCTTCCTCACAGCCTTTATATCTAAGACCAGAGGCTGTTCAGCTATGGCAGAGCTTATACTGTGATACTGAAACCGCCTGGCTGGATTTGTCTGAGGGTCTACAACTTCCTGGGATAGGATATCTTCTAGCCTCAAAAGACCTTCAATACGAAGATAACCCCAATGAAGTGCGGGCTTACATCAGAGAGCTGGAAATGCTCATATATGCCACCGATAATTCAACTCCTATCACCAGGCGGGTGAAGGAAATGATTGATCGTGGCACCACTAAGGGGGCTGGTGGTTCTGGAGATGAGGAGTGGCAAGAGTACGTGGCTCCTGAAGATGTAAGTTTTCTTTCCTTATTTGCAACTTGATTTCAGTTGAAGCTTTGTTTCTTAAGAAAGTTATTTTCTTCATCTTGCAGCTTGCAAAGAAAGGGACCGGGGTTCCTTCGCCACAATATAGCCCTGGTGGTACCGCTGTTGGGGCTGCTGCTGATTCTCCTCGCGAACCAGGCGAGATATCTCCAGGCCAGCAGGCCATGAATGAGGCACTGGACATAGCCTTTCATTCGCCAATCCAAGTGCCAATAAAGGAGACAGCTGAAACTCCAAAAAAGCAAAAGAAGCCAAGGCAACGAAGGAGGAAATCCTTAGCTAAACGTTTCATTAGCAGTGGTAAGTCCTTCGAACAATCATGAGTTTATACCCATAATCATATGGTTACTCATATTTCTGAGGATTGCAGGGGCTTCTTCAATTTCCCCCTTGAGGGAAGGGACTGATCCTTCTTCAAAGGCCTTGGAGGGTGCTGTAGAACAACCACAAACTCAAGCTGACTTGGTAGCTCCTGGAGAAGAGCTGCCATCCATTCCCAGTATCCCTCCTACTACTGAAGATGATGTCCAGGGTCAGGGGTTGCAGGACATAAGTCAGCAAGAAGACATAGCAAATGCTCCCACTGGTGAGACTAACCAAGATTCTGAAGTATCATTGGATGAAATGATGAATCAAGGAATGACTTTTGAAGAATTTTATGATCATGCTAGATTGTCATGTGATTTAGAAGACCTTGGGCGTGAGTGTTACCCTTCGCCCAAATTTTTCTTTTAAAAGAAAAATATTTCTAATCATGATGTAAAATAATATGCAGTTTCTTCCGTAGAAGCTGCTGAACTGCCAATGCCTGAAGAGGGTGTGGACACTGATGTCAACCCTATCATTGCAGAAACATTAGCTCAAGTGGAGCTAAATCCAATAAACTCTCCTGAGACCCATTTTGAAAATCCTGTTGAAACCGGGAAAGATGGGGAGAAGTCTTCTCATGTTGCTGAACCACCATTGGGTAAGGGATAACAATATTTGTGATTGTACTTTATTTGCAAGACAATCCATTCTTTTGTTATTCTTTAAGATTCAACTAAAATCTTTCAATTGATCATGTAGGGTCATCAACTGTAATGGCTAGATCCGAAGATGAGGCTTCAGCCTCTGCCCCAATGGGAATTGAAAGTGAAGAAGCCCAAGTCAGAGGGGAAAGAGCAGAACGAGGCACTTCTTTAAGCATGTTAATTCCAGATTACATACCCCCTTCTGACGAAGATGTTGAATCAGATCCAGAGATGCTCAAAGCGTTCAGCTTTTCACGACGTAAGGCGTGGAACAATATATGGAACATCATATCGGGGGTGCCCTTAGAAGAGCTACCATCAAAAATTTCCCGATTGTCATCCCAATTTGTTATAATGGGACTTGGTGGTTTTGGGTATGAAAAGATCCATGCTACAGTGAAACAGATTATCTTCAGGAGGGAGCAAATGCAGACAAGTCGCGAAGATTTGACCAGAGTGAAATCGTCAGTCAACTTAGGCGAATTTGAGGCTGCGATATCCCAGGCTGAAGCTGATTATGTTGTCAAGATGAAGGATCTGAAACAAAAAATCAAAGAAAAGGTCGTCCAGCAGGTGCAACTCCAGCAACAGTTAGATGCTGTTACTGGGGAACTTGATCAGCTTAATGAATCATTGGATGAAACTCATGTAAATTGCATGAAAGCCATTGCAGATGCTAAGAAGGCACTTCAGCAAGCTGAAAAGAGTGAAGCTGGTCAAGTGCACGAGCTTCAAGCAACTGTTGATAAGGCTCAGGATGCTATACATCAAATGAAGACTTTTGTTGACAATCTCCTGTAATTTCTTAAAAAAGAGAAGAGATTCCAATCTGTGGATGTCCTTCTAACTCTTGTGTATCAATGAAAAACACTTTCGTCTTCAATCATTTGTGCTTGCATTCTTCTATTACCTGCTTCAAATTTACTTAAGCCAATGGGCTTAGTAAGCATAGTTTGATTTTTACTAGGATTATTACAAATAACCCTACAAACTTTGAATCTTTTAACTGCTCAATATTACCTAAATCATACAAAAAAATGTATATTTAGTGAGCTGGAACTTGACTTTTATTCAGAGTTCCTCTGTCTTTTGTGCGGGCAGTTTAAAGTCATGCAAGCCGGACATAAAGGGGCTAATGTTTAAGGTCGAAATAGCTTTGACCGAAAAATGGATTAAAATGGATTCAATTCCTTGATAATTTATCTGAAAACAAATTACCATACTCAAGTATGAGAGAAAATATGTAAACTATGACTTAAGAATATTTGAATCTGAGGAATGATATGAAAAAGAGCTAAATAGCATTAGAAGAAGTAGTTTCCAAGAATGAAGTTACTATTATTTAACAAAACCCGTTAGGGGGTTGAAATATGCAGGGCCACCTATGGGCATTGGCTGCATAGTCAAATAAAATAGCATCTTTTGGCTGACAAGTCTGTTATGTGGACTGTTTATGCAAGGCCACCTATGGGCACGTGCTGCATAGTTAGGCAAAAGAACTCTCAGAAATTTACTTTCCTAGTGCTAAAAGCCAGTGAAAGTTTATGGAGATTCAAATTTTCTAAAGCATAGAGTTTGTTATATGGAAAGAGGTACTTGAATATGGAGAAGATATTTTCAAACAAGAATATCGAAGAACTGGATGAATATCACTCCTACGAAGGTCTGACCCAAACGTAGGGAAGAAGAATAAACCATAGACTTGAATACTTTCAGATCATGAAAAAGGATATGGGACAAATACGTTAAGGATGGCTATTTTTTGCGGATCCCTACATACTGTCGTTTAAGACAAATAAGGACAAAAGAGGCATTCTTCCCAAGAATGAAGTTACTATCATTTAACAAACCCGTTAGGGGGTTGAAAACATGCAGGGCCACCTATGGGCATTGGCTGCATGGTCAAATAAATAGCATCTCTTGGATGACAAGTCTGTTATGTGGACTGTTTATGCAAGGCCACCTATGGGCACGTGCTGCATAGTCAGGCAAAAGAATTCTCAGAAGTTTGACATTTTTGTGATCATAAGTCATGAAAAGGGTTATGAAGATCTGAAAATATTTAAGGTTAGGATTATAATACATAAAGATGGGTATTTTCCAATGTATATAGAGATACATAGGTCAATGAAAACCATAATCATGTTGTGGCTGGGTCCTGAATTGAAACTTGGACTTCACTACGTATCTCATAAGAATGAGAATCAAGCCATACGTAGTTCTTGAAATGCAGTTTAACGTCGTGCAGGACGAAAGGATGAGTGATCTTAGTTTTTGGGGTCATAGAATTCGGACCATAATAATGAATGCACAGTGTGTGTTTTCATGAGGACTTTTCAGCCAAGGGACTGAAAGTGAAATTTGGGGTTAGGCCCAAAAGACTTGGGACTGGATTCGAGGGACACTCGAATGTTCCTACGTATCCCATAAAGATGGGAATCAAGTCCACGTAGTTCTAGAAACTACCCTTTGTACAAATTTGGTTCGTACATGTGAAGGGTGAAAAGGGACTTTAGTGCAATGATGGTTTTAACCTAAGATAAAAAGTTTAGGCATTACCATGTATGTACGTAGTCTTTTTGAAAATGAAAACCATGATTGAAAAAGAATCAATGTTTAATAATGGTTCCTTCTCAAATGAGGAAATCAAAGAATATTGTAGTTTATTGTCGTACTGGACAAAAGTGTTGTATAGTTTAACGTCATATAACAAGGACGAAAGTGAATCAATGTAAAGATATTGATTCCAAGGGTGGTTTCACAAATCATCATCATATGAGATTGTGGTGAACCAATGTGAAGAGATTGTTTTTGGGCTTGAACCTTTGGGAGGTTGCCTACATACCCAGCCTGGAGGGCAAGGATCAAAGTCTGTGTAGTTCAATTAAAGAATGAATTAATGATCAAATTGTTCTTGTGGATAATGATCTAAAAAAAAAAATGTTGTTGGGACTTACACATGGTTAGTGGCCCAAAGGGAGTGTTATGGTTGATGTTTGCTCTAAGCTCACGTGAGTCATACTCGGTGTGAGAAACAAGAGGTAATAACAACCTTAACGATGCACAGTTTAATGTCATGTAGGACATATCAAGGATTTTCTGTACAGTTTAGCGTCATGTAGTTAGGACGATGGGGACAATACAGTTTAACGTCATATTGGACGAAAGGGGGATTGTGCAGTTTTAATGTCATGCTGGACTTTTGATGATTATATAGTTTAACGTCTTTCCGGACGTGAGGGACTTTTATACAGTTTAGCGTCATGTAGTTAGGACGTCACAGTTTAACGTCTTGCTGGACATATTTGCAAATAGTTTATGGTCGTATACATGGACCAGGAATGATGCAGTTTTAAGGTCATGCTGGACTGTTTATGGAACTTTTTCACAGTTTAATGTCGTGTGGGACGAAGTTGCAGTTTAAAGTCATACTGGACCATTGCTGTATAGTTTTAGCGTCATATAGAAAGGACGAACTGATGCTGTACAGTTTAAAGTCATGTAGCTAAGACTAAGGTGAATCAATATGAGGATATCAGTTCTGATCTTTTTTTACAGTTTATCGTCATGCTGGACGTTGGAAGTGCCACACAGTTTAATGTCATGTTGTTAGGACACAATATAGTTTAATGTCATCTCGGACAGAATACAGTTTAGTGTCATGTAGGACAAAATCAGGGACTATGCAGTTTAAAGTCTTGCAGTTAGGACTATTGGTGCTGCACAGTTTAGTGTCATGTTGCAGGGACATAAGTGCGAATAGTTTAAGGTCATATGCACGGACCATACAGTTTATCGTCATGCTGGACGTAGTTGTAGTTTAAGGTCATACTGGACCATTGCTGTATAAACCAAATGTAAGAGTCTTGGTTTTGGGAACAATATTTTGTGTTTATACAAAATACTTCTTCAGAAATCTGGCATTAGTTGGAGTCGTGATGTGTTCTCCATCCATTGAAATCAGAGAATACGCTCCATTGGAGTAGACCTTATGTACTGAATAAGGTCCTTCCCATTTTGGTTCAAGCTTGGGAGGTTTCTTTCCTGGTATCATTGGTGTTCTGAGAACCAATACCAATTCTCCCTGAATGAATGAACGAAGACGAACCTTTTTGTTAAAAGCTCGTGCTATTCGATTCTGATAGATTTCCAAGTGGTGCAAAGTGCACAATCTTTTCTCATCTAACTGTTCCAATTCATTCATCCGCTTTTGGGATTGCTCATCTGTTGATAACTGATCACAAATGGCTATTCTGAGTGAGGGCAATTGGACTTCAATTGGCAAGACTGCTTCTGTTCCATATACCAATGAATATGGAGTAGACCGCGTTGCATTGCGAGTGGTAGTCCGATAAGCCCATAAAGCATGATAGAGTTTATCAGGCCATGACCTCTTATCTTTATCCACCATCTTTTGCAGTATATTTGAAAGAGTCTTGTTGAAGGCCTCTATCTGGCCATTAGCCGCTGCATGATATCGAGATGAATGGTTGGACTTAATGTTGTATTCTTGATACAATCTCTTTACCTCAGAAGAGCAGAAGTTGGTGCCGTTGTCTGTCAATATGGTATGAGGGACACCAAATCTAGTAATGATGTTAGACTTGATGAAGCTAACAATGCATTTAGAACTGACTTCTTTGAGAGGTACTGCCTCTGCCCATTTGGAAAAGAAATCAGTAGCAGTAAGAATGTACTTAAACTGCTTGGCCGTAGCTGAAGGGTAAGGTCCCACCACATCCATTCCCCATGTGGAAAATGGCCATGAGTATTTAGCTGTATGAAGCAACTCTGGAGGTTGATGAATGAAATTGGCATATACTTGGCATGAATGACACTTCTTTGTGAAATTAACACAATCTTGTATCATTGAAGGCCAGAAGTATCCAAGTCTTCGAATTTGATCAGACAATCTATGTCCAGACTGGTGGGCACCACAGACTCCTGCATGCACTTCTTTTATGACAGCCATTGTCTCTTCACCATCAATACATCTGAAGAGAACTCCATCAAAACCACGTTTGTAGAGAATTTTCTCGAGGTGGTTTGGACCATCATAAAGAGTAAAATTGACCACACGTCGCCGAATTTGTTCTCTCTTGGCTCTATCAGGTGGAAGTGTTCCATTTTGAAGGTATTCCCTGATAGGTGACATCCATCCTGTAGTATGACCATATGGTTCAGGAATGGGACTAATTTCATTAATTTCCTCTGTTCTGACTTGAACATAAGGTGAAATTGCACGACGGTGGGCAATACCGATGGTTGTCTCGTCCCGATTTGGATCTGCTAAAGCTGTGGCTATATTAGCCAGTGCATCAGCTTGAGCATTTTGTGATCTTGGGACATAAGAAAATGTCGGTTCTGAAGGGAATTCCGACATTAACTCTCTGACGTAATCATACAAAGGGATTAATTCTTCTTTTCTGATGGCATAATCCCCATTGATTTGTTTGATTACCAGGTCTGAATCACCTTTTACCTTTAAGTGATTCACTTGTGCTTGAAGCGCTAACTCCAAGCCTGCAATGAGAGCTTGGTATTCAGCTTCATTATTGGTACCACCTTCCCACAACAAAAAGGAATAAGGTAACACTGCCTTATCTGGAGAAATGAGCACAATTCCTAAACCAACTTTGTTGAATTTAGGATTTTCCATTTTCTTCCCTGTTGGACTTCTAGAAGCACCATCAAAATACATTTCCCATGTTTGAGGATTCTCTTGAATAGAAAAAACTTCCTCATCAGGGAGTTCGATATCTGAATATGTGTCTTCCACTGAAGGGTGTTCAGCCAGGAAATCAGCCAGAGCTTGGCCCTTAATTGCCTTTTGAGACACATATTGAATGTCGAACTGCTGTAGAATAACCGCCCACCTTGCCAGACGTCCTGTAAGCATTGGACGACTAAGGATGAATTTGAGTGGATTATTACGAGATACCAATTGGACCTCGTGATGTTGCAGGTAGTGTCTCAGTTTCTGAACTGCAAAGATTAATGCTAGGCAGCATTTTTCAATACTTGAATACCGGGTTTCTGCTTCAAGCATAGTTCTACTGAGATAGTAGAGACTATTTTCATTCCCAGCATCATTCTTTTGAGCGAGAAAGGCACCCAATGATCGCTCTAAAGCTGTCACATAGAGGATAAGAGGTCTACCCTCAACAGGTGGCATGAGTACTGGTGGACTTAAGAGGTATTTCTTGAGAATATCAAATGCTTCTTGACATTCTTTAGTCCACTGGTAAGTGACTCCTTTCTTCAATAATTTGGTAAAAGGTAAACTTTTGCCTGCCAAATTGGCGATGAAACGCCGAATATAGGCTAAGTGTCCTTGAAGTCCTCTTAATTCTTTCAAATTCTGAGGAGGTGACATACCAAGGATTGATTTGGTCTTCTCAGGATCGACTTCAATACCACGATGGCGTACAACAAAGCCGAGGAATTTTCCTGAGGTTACCCCAAAAGCACATTTTAAGGGGTTCATCTTCAAATTATGTTGTCGAAGCTTGTGGAATATGATTTTCAAATCAGCCAAGTGATCAAAACGTTGTTTGGATTTAACCACCAAATCATCTACATAGCATTCAACAAATTTCCCTAGAAAAGGTTTGAAGATACGATGCATGGCGCGTTGATATGTTGCACCTGCATTCTTTAAACCAAAGGGCATCACCCGGTAACAAAACACACCTTGAGGAGCTCTGAAGGCTGTATATTCCTCATCTTCTGGGGCCATTCGGATCTGATTATATCCAGAATATCCATCCATGAAAGAAAGTACTTCATAGCCAGCCGTCGCATCAATTAAGAGTTCTGTAATCGGAACTGGAAAATCATCTTTGGGACAATACCGATTAAGATCTCTGAAATCGATGCAAACCCTAATTTGTCCGTTCTTTTTCTTTACTGGGACAATATTAGCCAACCACTTGGGATATTGAACTTCTCTGACGAAGTTAGCTTTGATAAGCTTATCCACTTCAGCCTCGATTTTGGAAGCATAGGTTGGGTGTGTTCTTCTCGCGGCTTGCTTGAATCCTCGATGTTCTTTTGGCAAACCCAAATGATGGGTGGCAACATCAGGATCAAGGCCAGGCATCTCTGTATAATTCCAAGCAAAGATATCTTTATTTTGCTTTAGAAAAGAAATATACATCTCTTGTTCTTCAAGGGTCATGGCCGCACTAATTAAAGTGGGGCGTGGATCTTTCTCTGTACCCAGATTTACTTCTCTGAGTTCATCCACAGTGGTAGAGATACCCTCTTCAAATGCTGGAGGAGCATCTCTAAGATCTTCCTCTTCCTCTTCATCATGTGTTATATCTTCCGTTTCTACTTGCAAAGTAGATGAAAAAACGAAATTCTCATGATCATAAGAGATGTCAAAATTTTCACATTTTGAAGAAGAAGCTTCCATTTCCGTCCCTATTGATGAACAAGGGTCTTCTTTGGGAAATAAAGAGGAGATGATGGATTGAGAATCGACATCAACATTCACCTCTGGTGTTGCTATAACTTCTTCTGGCCTGATTAGCGAAGTATAGACTTGTTGGATTTCAGCAGACGAAATGAAAACGTCACCACTTATGCTTTCATCATTGCTTGGTAAGTTACCAATTTCTCCCATGTTGTCTGGCTCGATTGCCGTAATTGACATTATGGATCTTTCCATAAGAGTATTTTGATTTGGGCCTATTTTGTCAATTTGACTGATAGGTAACACATAATCTGTACTCACATGTGAAAATGGATTTATTGGAATTTTTTCCAAACCATATGGAGCATTAACTTTGGTAATTTCCTTCATTGTAGATTTTTCTCTTCCCTTCATGTGATAAAATTCCGCCTCAATGTATTGAGACTCACATGTTTTGAACGGGGTCTTATCACCATATAATGTTCCAACTTGACCATCGAAACAGTATTTGAGACATTGATGGTATGATGACGGAATAGCTGCATGCTGATGTAACCAGGGTCTTCCAAGCAAGATATTGAAAGCTGAGTCTTGATCAACAATCATGAAATCTGAATTGGAAACAAGATCTCCAAACTGAGTTCTGAGCGTAACTTCTTCCAGTGGTTCTTGTTCATTTTTATCATATCCTTGCAACATCATGGTAGAAGGAGATAAATCAGATTCTGTGAGGCCCAATCGACGAAGTGTGCGAATGGGCATGAGGTTGACTCCTGAACCATTGTCAATGAAAGCTCTTCGAACATCTATACCATTGACTTTGCCAGATAAGTACAAAGGTTTTATGTGCCCATGCACAACATCATCCTCATCTTTATCAGTAAAAGATATCACTGCATGGCATTCTGCAGGATTATTCTCTATGTGATAAATTTCAGCTGCAGCAATCTCAGCTTCAAACTCTTGAGGACTTGACAAAGCTTCGATGAGTGCTTCCCGAAGATCTCTTGATAGATTCAAAGCATCCAAAATTGATAATTTGGCTGGTACTTGGGCCAAGTGTTTCAATATATCATACTTTTGATCTAGAGGCCTGCGTTTCCCAATAGGAATATGTGGTTTAGCAGGTATCTTGGAAGCAGATGCTTTGGAAGCTGATGCATCTTGTATTGAAGTTGGCAACATCTTTGGTTTTGGAAATTTAGACTGATTAGATCCATTTGCTTGCTGAGATAAAGAAGATGGAACCTTTAATCGGTCTTCCAAAATAATTGTGCCGAAGCTGAGTTGGCCATTAGCAGAAGAACTTGCTTGTTCATTTTGAGCTCGATGAAGGGCTCTACCACGAGTTTCTGCTGCATATACAGTGCTAGCAGGGGTAGAATTAGAGTAGTGGCTTCGGAAAGATCCACGTCTTCCCCTATATCCTGAACCTCTAAAACTTCCTCGGGTTCCTTTATTTGATACAGGGAATTCAGGCTCATCAAGACTGGAATATGAATCTGTTAATTGAATCATATTAACAGAACCAAAGATCAATTCTTCGTCTGATAAAGACTCTGCCTGGTTGGCCTGTTTAGGCTGTGCCGTTTGGTGGGACGGTGCCCGTGACTTTGAAGTAGATGGCATGAAATCTGCCAGAGTCAAAGACAATTTAGGCTTTGATGCATACTCATCTTCTTCTGATTCCTCTTTCTTCTTTGAATTACGCTGCCCTTTTGAGGATTTGTCCTTTGATGGAGGCTTTACTGCAGCTTTTGTAGGAGACACAATTGGCTTCTTCAATTGTGTTCGCAAAATGGAATGGGTCCGATTGATTGTCTTTCTGACCATCCAATCATCATATTTTTTCGCAGTTTTGCTTTTGACTTCCTGCCACTCGCCTCCTTCCTCTGGATCTGTAGCGGTAATACACGCTACATGAGCTGAAGAACCCTTCAATTTGACTTGTCCCAAGTCAACCATCTTTTGTAGGAGGTCTTTAAAGACAAAACACTCCTGGATGGGATGTCCCAACATTTGATGAAAGGGACAATAATTGGGACGGTCTTCATCTCCTTCCTTGTTTGGTCTCTTCGGCACTGGTAATTGAACCAAATTATTTTCCAGAGCTGAAATGAAGTAACCAGGAACTTGCTCACTTCGGAAAGAGTATGTTTTACTCTTCATATCCTCAAATTGTTTTCGTCGTTGATCTTTTTGATCATTTGGACGAAACAGCCTTTGTTGTTGGCGTTCAGGAGGTGGAGCCCTTCGAGAAGATGAAGGTTTTGAAGTAGAAATAGGTACAGGTGCCTGTTTAAGCATAACTGTAGCAGTTTCTGCTTTACCCATTCTTCTTCCTGGAGCTGATGGAATTACACGAGATTTAACCTTAGCCTGTATAAGGGAATCTTCAATCTGTTGAGCGATTGAAGTAAGGTCTCGAAACCCTCCTGTGTATTTCACAGGGATCAATGGCGTGCGTAATTCGTCACGCAAATTTGCCACACAGATTGGCAATAATTCCTCCTGAGGGAGTGATAAACTCAAGGAATACGTTAATCCCTTCCAACGAGCAATGAAATCAGAGACTCTTTCATTCTCCCTTTGCTTGCAGTTTGTAAGATCGAAAACTGTCGTTTTTGGCAAAGTTGAGCTGAACTGAAGAAGGAATTTTTGACGAAGATCCTCCCATCCGATGACTGACCGGGATTTCAAGCTTGTATACCAGACAAAAGCTGGTCCTTGCAAGGTTCGCACGAAGCATCTGAGTTTCACTGCTTCTTGTTGTTCTGGAGTTCCCATCATAGGATCACAACAAGACACGTAATGCGTCAAATGTTGTTCAGGGTCGCCTGATCCATTGAAAGTAGGGAAAATAGGGTTTCCAAAACTGGATGGAGGAGAAATTGAATCTACCCATTCAGGGTAAACTTTCTTTTCAGGTTGAACTTGCGCCCGTTTCCCTTCCATAGTTTCTAACCGAGCTGTTAATGACTCAATAGTAGTTATTAACTTTTGAGAAACGTCAGGTTGAACTTGGTTTTGGGTAGGTGCAATGAATGGAGCTTGGACAGCCGTGGAGGTTGGTGCTGCAACTAATGGTAGTGCTGCCAACCGTTGTTGCGTTTGACCCGTAGGATTAGACCTCTGTGGGTGTACTGATAAAGGAGGATATTCCTGATCCATCTCAGTAGTTACAACAAATTCCTTCGGCTGTCGGACTTCAGCATTCTTAAGAAGAAGACTACTCTGAAGTAGTTCTGCATTCAACCTTCTTAACTCTTTCATTTCTTCCTCCTGTTGTGCAAGCCTTTGCTCTAATGAGAGCGATTGACCTCCTTCAGAGGAAGGGTGAGAAGTAACCTGATTCTTTCCTTTCCCCTTATTGGATCCTTTTCGGAGAGGGGGAAGTGGGTTACTTGAAGGAATACCCAAATTTTGGGTAAGCCTTTGATTACGTGTGCGCACACCTTCTTCATTTAGGTCTGTGTGCGCAACTTCTTGAGCAGGAACCTCTTCATCTGATCCCTCTGATTGAGCCTCATCTGGTGAATCAGCAGCAACGGCAGTGATGACATTAATGGATGCATATTTCATGAAATCCTTTCTATCAGCATTTCTATGATATTGTCTCCTTTTATGTCCATGATAAGACATGGCATTCCGTTGACTTGACCCCTCAGGAATTTCTTTGTGAACCGTCACTTGGAGAGAATCTCCTGACATCTTGGCTCTTCGTTCCTCTTGAGGCTTATTCCCTAATCGAGAGAATACTGACTTTCTCTGAGAGAGGGATTGAAGATTTGAAAAAGTCCCCAGTCCGGTGGACTGGGGGTGTTCCTGTTGCTTCTGCTCAACTCCTCGAATCCCATTCGTTGATTCTGAGGGTTGGGTTAGAGAAGTCCCCAGTCTGGCAAGCTGGGGTGTCTCTTGACATGCTATGTCTGAGATCTTCTTGAAATCTCTCTTGATCTTGCGGATCTTAGTTCGGAAATTAGCTGGATGCATTAACCTGTATCCACTTTTATCACCTGGTTCAACAGACCGTTGGATGATTTCCGAAACTTCTGTCATTTGATGACGTGTTTGCTCCAGACGAGAGGCTTGCGCAATATTCTCGCCTGCTTGATGTAGGAGCAATTCAACAACCTGTTCTCTATATACTTGATTTTGAGAGGAACTAGTTGAAGCTTGATCTCGAGCAAGATTTTGATTATGAACAAAGCCCATTGACTGTGGCCGGCCATGGGCAATAACATTGCATGAGACCATTTTCGGCGGGTTTTGCTGACCGGAAAGCACTGTGAAATGTAGTGCTCCGTGAATACCCCATCCTCTGATATGAACATTAGATGGAGCATTGGAAATTAACTGACGCAATTTTCTCAGCGCGCCAAGGCATGAACGTTGAAGGGTTCTCTGTTGCTTTTCGGCCTTCGGATACCGAGAGACTGATAGAGATGCCAAATCAATCTGGCGTTGTAACCCTTCTATTATCTTAAGATGATTTTCATATTCATCGTAAGATAATACCTTCTTCTTTAATTGACAAAGAGTTTTCCATATGTTAAGACGAATATCATGGATTCCATCATCCGTCAACATCTTTGGAATGTCATACTGTGAATCAGCCAAAGGCCAAAACATGACTGGTACTTCACCTTTTGCCAGTTTTTTCCTCATGTTCAGCATTTCCTCTTTATCATTAAATAAAGATTCTTCTACCTGTTTGGACCAGAGTTGGTGTTTCCTTGTTGCTTCATCGGATTCAACAAGATTGGTAGAGGAATCACTATTCATGCTGGAAGATGAATGACCTAGGGAAGGTTCGGAGAATAACCTGAACCCCAAGCTATCTTCTGATGGAGAAAGAGTTTCACCTGCCGATAGTAAAACTTCAGACATGACTGGTTTTACGTTTGCAAGTGCCTCGAGATAGGAGGGCTTTCTCGTCACTACATTGCCTTCTGAAGAATTTTCGAGACAATGTGAATCACTACTGCGGAGAGGACTTTCGCAGCGAAGTTCATCACCATGAGGAGGACCTTCATGATGGGTTACAGCAAAAGATGATATCTCTTGCTCCTTGGTCTTCTGACCACACAGAGGGTTCCTGTGGTTCTCATCTGAAGAAGAAACTTCAAGATTGACCGAATTTTCATGAAGCAAGTCTTCATGAGGAAGTGTCTGTTGAAGACCTTCGGGATTAATGTTCCTGTTATTGGGAACTGAGGGAGTAGAATCTTGAATTCCGACAGATAAATGTCTGAGGGCTTCAAGAACTCCAGCATCGAGCAAGGCCTTGTTACAGATTGGCCTTTGATCTCCTGACTGTGCTGGGCGGATCTTTTTCTTAGATGCCTTCTTACTCGCTTTAGAAATCACTTGATGACGAAAGTGATTGCTCTGAGCAGGTGTATGTGCCTGATCAGGAAAGATGGTCAGGTTAGGCTGACGATCATCGCTCAAATCAGATGTATGTGCCTGACTTGGTTGTCCATATGATATGGGGGAGTAGGCCCCACAACCCTCTTGGACTGGAACAGATGTGTGTGTCTGTTCCGGAGTGAATTGTTGATGTGTCACTCCACTGCTAGGGATAGATTTATGTGTCTGTCCCTGAGATGAAGCTGAAGCTGTTATGATATCTTGGCAAGCATCCAGAATATGAGCAGGAATTTGCTTCTGCTCTTTCACCATTGACAAAATATGTTTGGTGACTTCAGCCGCCGGAACAGGGATATACGTCCATTCCGGGCTTGGAGTAGGTGTATGTGCCTGCTCCTGTCCTCCTTTTCCTGTCAGTGAATCCTGACAGTACTCAAGTGTGGAGGTAGAGAGTTTAGTCTGCCTCCTGTTTGTCGTCGGGACTTTCCGACTGACTTCTCCGGGTGCTACCAAACGAGACTGTTGGTAGACTTGATTAGTATCAGCAGGTGTATGTGCCTGCTGATTACACTTCGCCAAACGCGGTTGACGAGATCCATCATATGTAGTCAGACGAGCCTGCTGACTAACTGCTGATGTATAAGCAGGTGTATGTTCCTGCCTATGGTACTCCGCCGGAATTGCCTGGCGGGATCGGCTTGATGCTGCCAGACGAGTCTGCTGGACAGCGGGATTAAAACGAACAGGTGTGTATGCCTGCTCGTTATTTGCCACCAAGTTAGGTTGGTGGACTTCTCCGGAGATGGCAGGGATGACAACCTGCCTATTATTAACCGGATTCCGTCTCTGGTGATTCATCTTGCCTGCTCGGGTTCGAGGAACCTGAGCTGAATGCCTGGAGCCGGTACCCTCATCATGTTGAGGGTGCACTACCGCACGAGTCTGGCGGCGATTGTTGATGGGAGCCCTTGAGAAGGACTCCTGTCTCTTTGAATTAAGGTCCCGCGGGACCTGCTCATTCACTTCCTCAGAATAAGGGAGTGAATGGAAATTGCGTTCCGGGGATAACGACCCGAAACGGTTGGAGACGGTAGTCAGCACCGCCTGCTTCTTGATTGCTGGTCGCCGTTGTCCGGACGACCAGGTAGAATTGTTAACTTGGAGGGCTTGACGAGCGGCCTCCAGAGTTGGGATAGTACCGTTACGACGGTACTCCTTAACCAGTGCATTTGAAACACAGCGTTGAAGACGCCGAGTTGGTGATGTCATCCTCAGAGCGGATGACGTTCCAGCAGGAGTAGCAGCATTGGTTTTCATGGCAGCAGACCTCACAGTAGAGGTGTTCTCAGCAGCAGTATTCACAGGGGTGAATTTAAGGAAAGCCATTTTTTGTAGAATATCTTGAAAAAAGAGTGCCTGTTCCATATAACAGACATAATCAAGATGAATCCGGCTACTGCATCTTTTGGATGATCATATGTCAATGATTGCCTTGTTGGCCCAAGGGGCCTAACATCTAAGAAGAACATCACTTTAACTTGGTTAAGGATTCACGTCGGGTTCACCATTTTTTGTTTCGCGCGGAATCCGGGGATGACCTCCTGGACGGGAGATTCAAACGTTCCGATCGGTTTCTAACGGGTTTGTTCGTAGAACCGGAAACATCCAATGATTCCACATCCGTTTGGACCTACTTTCCAAAGGCAGGCGCTCATTAGCTTGTGGGCTAATGAGGCTTAGGAATTTGCATTGGTCGAGAGGATGGGAGGTCGGACTCATCACACCTTTTTGAGGGGAATTATTGTCTACTCCGGGACTCTCTTTATAGATTTAAGTTAAGTTCGTGAATCCTTATTACATTACCAAGTATAAAATGAGCTTTCCTTTAGTTTTAACAATCAATGATTAAATATGCAAGAAATTTAGAGAATCTTTTATATGTATTCGAGGTTCTTCATCAATATAGAATCATCTATATTTGTTTAGAGATTCTTGGTCAATGGTATCCTTCAAAATATTTATATAAAAGTCTCTTGGTCATTTTGATGACCAGGCTGGTTTTAAAGCCACTCAGTGGGGCACTTGAAGTTTATCGTCATTCAGAAGGACAGAGATTATTTCAATGTTGGGATCGAACCCATAAATGGGCTACCTACGTATCCTTTGTTTTAAAAAAAGGAATCAGAACCCACGTAGTTCGAGGAATGGGATATGATGTTTTATGATTGATGGCTCAAAGATGAATGTCATAATTACTTTTACACTCTATGCTCACGTGAGTCATGCTCGGTGTGAGAAACAAGAGGTATTGGTAAAATTTAGACAATTGTGCCATAAAAGATGCAATCATAAGAATTTGTTTTGGGGCTTATGTATAGATGACTGCCCAGATAGGTGAAGGTTTAGGATTTACTTTTAGGAAGAAAAATCCATGAACAGGGTCCACAAAGTTATATGTGCTTCATGGAGATTTTGAATACTCTAATCTTGGGGCTTACTCCTAAGGAGGATGCCCAAATTAGGAGGGGACTTATGATTGGGTTTTATTCCTAAAAAGGAAACCAAAATCAAAGGGAAGTTTATGACTGGTTAAGAGAAATTTTAAGAGACTTGGGGCTTACTCTTAAGAAGGATGCCCAAAGTTATGACTGAGTCTTATTCCTGAAAAGGAGACCCAGGTTAGGGGACTTGGGGCTTACTCCTGAAGAGGAAGCCCAAGGTTATGACTGAGTCTTTATTCCTGAAAAGGAGACCCAGGTTAGGGATTAAGGTTTGGGGCTTACTCCTGAGGAGGATGCCCAAGATTGAAGGATTTGATTGGGGCTTATTCTTAAGAAAGATGCCCAAGATTGAAGGATTTGATTGGGGCTTATTCTTAAGAAAGATGCCCAAGATTGAAGGATTTGATTGGGGCTTATTCTTAAGAAAGATGCCCAAGATTTATGACTGAGTCTTTATTCCTGAAAAGGAGACCCAGGTTAGGATTCTCTCATTTTAAAGGATGAGGTTGAATGAATGAACTCTCAATCTTTGGTGATATAAAGATGTTTAAATCATTAGGTTTTGAGAGATATTTCACATAATTCCTTTCAGATAAGGATGTCAAATCAAGAAATCATGCCATAAATGGCTTTGAAAAGTATCTTGAAGACTGAATCTTGAATAGGAAGGGTGAAAATGGCTTAAGAGGGGTGAAAAAGGGCAAGATGGGCACCCAAAAAGATAGGGGCGCGCAAGTATTGAAGGTCGCGCAAGTCCTACGGCGGCGCGCAAGTATTGGTCGCGCAAGTATACTTGCGCGACATAAGGGATACTTGCGCGATTTTCAACCAGGGTTGAATTACTTGAGCGACTCTTTATTAAACCCTTTCCCATCCTCTTGAGGTTTTTCCAGAAGAGGGACGCGCAAGTTATATTGAAGGAATTAAGTCGGCGCGCAAGTGTTTGATAAGTTTCAACACTTAGGCCTTCCTTCTTCCCTTTAGATCTTCCATTCTAGGTAAGAAATTACCTTAGAAGTGTTCTGGAAGCTTTGAGAAGAGACTTGGGCGTCGGGAGCTTTGATCCGAGTTTCTGGGAAGAGATCCTCTCGAATGGGGGGCCCACAGGGTCTATTTATAGGAAAAAGAAGACCCCGGGCGGTTACTGGGCGGTTACCAGATATGTCGCGCAAGTCCCTTGCACGATCATGAGGGGTCGCGCAAGTGTTGAGGCGGCGCGCAAGTGTACTTGCGCGACCAAGAGGGAACTTGCGCGACCTATGGGCAATGTTCTCCTTTTCCATCCCTTTGTCGATTTTTGATGTTTCTTCAAAGGATTAATCACTTTGAGCTCAGATATTCCCTTTTCCGATCTTTAGATTCTGTGACGAAAGGAGCGTCAACAATATATTTTTCACTTAATTTTCACACTTAGAATAAATTATTTATGTATCTTACATGGGTGTAAGACACATGGGTACATATTAATCAAACACAAAAATGATTTATTCAACATTTGAGATCATTAAAATATAATTTCAATTATGATTACTTCTTAAAGTTAAGGTCATCAAAACTTATATATATATATATATATCCATGAAATGATCAATATATAAGAAGTTCTACTTTAATGATTTCATGTGTGACACATAATTATCTATTATTTATGATTATTATTGTTATTACTTTATATAGTCATGTAATTATTTCATGCATAAAAGCAATTAAACAAATATGTCATTGATATTTTTATTCAATATTGATTTTTAAAAATTATTAAAGTTATAACAATATGTTAAACATGTATTTCATAAATGTTTGTGTACATAGATGTTTATGCAATGACTACATGGAAAGTGTTTTGGTTGGAACCAAACACATAAGTGATATATAATGGACGTTCATATATTTATGTATATACATAATTATATATATAAATGTGAATGAGAATGTTTATTTTAATGCAATTACATGTTTTAAAATTTAAAATCTCCAGTGAAAGTGTATATAAGTAAAGAAAGGTTAAAAGTTTTTCAAAAAATCTGACACTTGAATGTTGTAAATATGGTTGGGAATTGAGGAGTTAACCCAATCCCTTAATAAGGGGGTAGGCCCAAGGTATCCTTCAATGTTACATAATTCCCTAGTAATTTTGTTTTCAAAAATCCTACTGTTGGCGCCAAAATTTGGGAAGAACAAGAACAAATGGAAAGCCTTAAGGGATACCTCGTGAATCATGTCCGCGGAACCCTCGCAGCCCCGTGGTCGGCGCAAAGCTTCTCCTCTACGAAGGTGTCGTGGAGCAAGGAGGTGGGAGGATTCGTGAGCCCCTTTGATGTTTGCGAACCCGACTCAGAGCAAGGAGGTGGGGGGCTCCGTGATCCCCTTTGACATTTGTGAACCCGCGAGAGAGTAAGGAGGCATGAGGCACCGCGAACCCCTTTGACGTTTGCAAACTTGCCACGAAGAAAGGAGGTGGGAGGCTCTATGTGTCCCTTTGACATTTGTGAACCCATCACAGAGCAAGGAGGCGGGAGGCTCCACGGTTATGAAAAAATTTAAAGTGTCTTCCCACCCAGTGAGCTCTGCTTCGCGTCGCCTCTTGCCTATAAAAACCGGGATCCCCTCGATCCCAAAGGATGGATACTCCGACCTTTTTCCTTCTTAGCTATCAAATCGCAAAGAAAATTTTGTTCTGCGAACCATGAGATCTTCAAGGTACTTTAGCATCGCGAATTGCCTCTCCCTTGGTTTTAATTCAGCCCCTCTTCAAAGAGGGATTCCCTTCGTAGAGCCCACGGGCCTCCGTGAAGGAAGGGGATCCCCAAGGGGACTCGGGTCTTCGCGGAGCACTTATACTTCGTGACGTACCCTCCATACACATGTGACCCACATGCTAAGGCAGGTTCACTGTGCTTAGCGAATCACATTGCTTCGCAATTCTTCCCTTCTCGGGGCACCCTTGATTCGTGAAGCACTACTTCACGAATGCCTTTACACTGTGCGAAGCACCTTCCATATGCACCTATTCCCTATGCCTAGTCTAGGTCACTTCACTTTACGAAGCATACCCCTTCGTGAATCCCCTCCACTACATGAAGCACCAAAGCTTCACCAGGCTCATACCTATGAACCCCTTTTCTCCAAAACTCTTTTTCCCATGCGACCCTCTTGGTTTTCATAAAGTAATTTCAACATCCCTTGGGTGGTACTTCCTGTTGCATTGCTTCACCTCATGCTTCTTCGCATAGCCATGGTAACGTGGACCCCTCAATGGATCACTCCATAACACCCCCTCACCACAACATTACTAATGCCTTCCCTCCCTCAAGGGCGGGTGAGTATCAGTTATGTAAGTCCTAGGGGTGCGGAGTGAACCCGCCTTGTCCGAGATGCAGGGCATTAAACTGCCAAGCAACATCATCCTCAGCACATGACGTTAAACTGTGGCCTCTCCCCATGAATTATACGCATGGTGCCCCGTCTTAGACATTATCTATGCCCAATAGTCTCCATGGGAGTGAGATCATTCCTCACACGGAATGAGATCCTCTTTATCAGAGCAGTGTCCGTCCATGGGGAAAGGGAAACCACCTTTGTGTAAGCCCCTAGCCTTTCTTGAGGGAGGCAACATCCTTGCTCCTCATATCTTCTTCTTAGCCAAATACTAGGGGGGATGGGAACTGTAGCCCTCCTTTCTTAGGTTCCAAATCCCTATACCATTAGGCTTTGTCGCCACCAAGCCTCCATCCTAGAGTAAGTCCCAATCTCCATCTCCCTGGGCTTCTAACCACGCATAAGCCCCTGTTTTCATTTTGGGCTGCTAACCACATGTAAGCCCCAATCCACTTCCCACGGAATCACTTTTCACGACGTGATCATCAGGTCATTTCAACCTCTTGTTTCTCATACTGAGCATGAATCATGTGGGCTTATAGCAAGAATCAACCATGGAATCCTCTATGGGCATCCTAGAGTGTAATCCCCAAGAACCCCTTCTAAACTATGTGGTCTTTAATCCTTTCCAAGGAAAGGTACATAGGAAGCCTCCCTGAGGTTCAAGCCCACCATAAATTGGTTCCAACCCCCCTTCACATTGGTTGCCACTCCTTCTGAACTACGTGGTCTTTGATCCATGCCAAGGCAAGGTACATAGGAAGCCTCCCTGAGGTTCAAGCCCACCATCCATTAGTTCCGACCCCCCTCCATGTCGGTTTCCACTCCTTCTGAAATACGTGGTATTTGATCCTTACTAAGGAAAGGTACGTTAGATGCCTCCCTAAGGTTCAAGCCTACTATCCATTGGTTCTGACCCCCCTCCACATTGGTTCCTACTTCTTCTGAACTATGTGGTTTTTGATCCTTCCTAAGGCAAGGTACGTAGGAAGCCTTCTTAAGGTTCAAGCTCACCATCCATTGGTTATGACCCCCCTTCACATCGGTTCCCACTCCTTCTGAACTACATGGTCTTTGATCCTTTCCAAGGAAAGGTATGTTGTTAGCCTCCCTGAGGTTCAAGCCCACCATCTATTGGTTCTGTCCCCCATTAACGTTGGTTCCCACTCCTTCTGAACTACGTGGTCTTTGATCCTTTCCAAGACAAGGTACGTAGGAAGCCTCCCTGAGGTTCAAGCCCACCATCCATTGTTTTCGACCCCCCTCCATGTCGATTCCCACTCCTTCTGAACTATGTGGTCTTTGATCCTTTCAAAGTCAAGGTACGTAGGAAGCCTCTCTGAGGTTCAATCCCAACACCCATTGGTCCCAACCATTTCACATTAGTCCACCCCTGTCCTGCATGATGTTAAACTATACTCTACTTTTTGTCCTGCATGACACTAAACTCTCCCCAAATCATCTATAAGCCATTGTCAACTTTAGTCAGTGGAAATCTTTTGTCAACCCCAATTAGCGGTAAGCTATAGTCAACTCCAGTCAGCAGTAAGCCATTGTCAACCCCAATCGACGGTAAGACATCATGTTCCCCAATCGATGGTAAGCTATTGTAGTCCTCTTTGTTAGGACCCACATATCTGGTTATCCCTTGAGCGTCAGACCAACTTTGGGCAGATAACCATGCATAAGGATCAGTATATCATCAGGTCATTTTCCTCTATGCACACCCCAATTCTATGCCCCATTTTGAACTACGTGGACTTTGATCTTTACCAAGGAAAGGTACGTAGAAAACCTCCCTAAGGTTCAATCCCATCACCCATATCTCATCCTGGTGTTTCCCTTGAGCCTATGTGTTTTAGGAAGGCCATGCCCTAACCTGGAGGTTCCACTTCCTCCAGGTCCCATCCATATGAGTCACCTCTTTAGGAGTCCCATCGACTCACTGAACTACACGAACTTTGATTCCCTTCCACGGGGATATGTAGGATGTCTCTTTGAGGCTCAATCCCAACATCACCATCGCCCTCGAGTCAACTCTATCTCATTCCCCATCCACTCCACTTAACCATACATTATCCATCTTGATTATTACCTGGGACACCACATCCCGGTTAGATCATGCCACCTCATTCCCCATTCCCTTTAACAACAATTGGATAAATAACCATGCATTAGCCCCAATATTAGTGCGTCCTCCAGGGGTCACACCCATATGATCCACTCTAGTCAGTGTTCTGATTAGTCTGATCTGTCTCTACTAGATGTTAAACCTAATACATAACCTGTGTTAAACATGGGAGGCTGAGGAAAAACTCAGAGACATTCCTATGGCATATAATTCCACACATTTGACGTAGGATGCCTCGGGCTTCCGCACCCTCAAAAAGCCTTATAATAAGGGGAAGAAACCCAGATGCTCTAGTTTTCCAGCATCCAGACACGCCAGTGATGTCCAACGTGACTACTCCCCTGACCGAAGGTTTCTTCCCTAACCCAACCCCTTAGAATGTCCCGACAGAAGCAGTGTAATTAACCAGTGTCCATGAAGATATGGAACTGGGAAGAGTTTCACGGACAACATCTTATTCTATAAGGGATACCCAGACTAGGTGACGAGTTCTGAGGAGGAATCCACGGAAGGAGGAACCGACATCCCATCATCTCGTTTCTATCAAGTAGAAAATGTCCTTGAATAAGTGACAAATGCTTCCCACCTTTGGAAAGCGTGAATGCGGGGCAACAACCAGTGCATCCTCGCCCTCCCCAAACAGATGGATGTGCACGCCTCGAAGAAAGCGTCGGAAAAATAAACAGTGAACCCCACTTGAATGTCTTCTCCTCAAATGTGGAGATTAGTAGCCTTCGATACATCAGTGGATTAGCATGTCACCAGATCTAGTTATCTGGTGTTGGGTCCTACCAAGAAAATAGCGAGCCTGGCGTGAAACTCACCAGATGTTGGGGCAGTCAAAACGTTGTACATCCTGGTCTGCGACATTGTCAGTGTGGATCCTTCTTACCAGAAATGGGAGACGGAATGGCACTGGGGCATTGGATGTCGATTTCTTTGTTTCATCAATAATGGTTTAATCTCCCTGCTTTCAAGGAACCAAGCTGCCACAACAGAAATCTGATCGCCACCCAGCCACTGACGTAGGGGAAGGGGTAATGTCAACATGGTAGTCCCACGTGGCTCCACCGCTTCTGCAATAGCTTCCACAACCATAACTGTTGGGCACCCACACCCCATTTCCCCTTCATAATTCATTCAATGAAGGGTGATAAGCAACCTCGTATGCCGATACGAGGAGAAGGGGATTATCCCGACTCAGGATATGGCCCACTAGGATTTAGAGGCATTGGCGCCTCATCGCCACTACCACCCCCAAGGTCCATGCAGGGAGCCACAACTTCCCATGCCAACGAACAAACATTTCGAGAGCCTCACCCCGAAACACCTCATCGATTCCCTCCCCTATGACGACGAGGTAGGGGATGTCTAGGCCAGCCCGATCGAGATCCCGTTTTAGGGTCCCCTAAGGAGGTCCCCCACTAGGTCGCGCCAGTGCCACCACCTGGTCCCACAGGCTAAAGAATAGGTAAGCTATGTACCTACACTACCATCCCGAGTCCAGCTGACCCAACGCCAGCATCGGGCGTGGGCCGAGGAGGATGCCCACCAAGGGGCGTCGACATCAGCAACTACTGTGACCCGGGCCACCGCCGATGTGTATCATCAGCCTCCTGTGCACACCGAGCAGGGGCACTTATATACCCAAGACAGATTGAGGCCCCAACTACCCCACGAGTAGGCTGGGTCGACTCTCTTGACCACCAGTGTAGGGATCACCCGTCGTGGACCGACCCGTGGCAGCGACACCCAGTACGGATGTCCTCCACATACCTCCACCATGGAGAATGTGGGTCCTCCCTGCTTCCAAGCTCGACATGGAGGTCTGTCCCTTTCTACCTTCAATCTAAACTAGGGTCCTCCCCACGGTAGTGACACTCAATACAGAAGCCTTGCCCACACTCATTACATCAGGTATGGGGTTGTTCCTCCTGACGCAGGCCGCTGATGTGGGGACGTTACACATTCGGTTAATCTACAGCATGGGGGACCTCCCTATATATTTATAGCAGCCAGAGAAGGTCCTCCTCACCTCAGCAATCATAGGGGTGAAGGTTAGCTTCGCTTCATTGGCACCCAATATGGAGGTCCCACCCGTGTTTGACTTGACCAATACAAAGACCATCCTTGTGCTGATGCTGCCAGGGGAAGCAAGCATGGAGGTCCCACCCATGCTTATATCAGCTCCTACAGAGGTCCTACCCACTCTATAATTTCTAGCATAGGTCCCCTCCGCACATAAACTGGTGGAAATGGGGGTCTTCCCCGTGTTTCCTTGGATATCTATCTAGGTGCTCCTCGCACCCCAGCTCACTCAGGCAGAAGTCCTCCCCACCCCAGCACCAGTGCTGCCAAAGGACCTACTTGTGATGGAAATCTATCCTATCCTAAAGAACCATCCCAGGGCAGGAGGGTAGGTCATCGCTGCCATAAAAGGAATTCTGAGAAGATTTAGACCGAGATCAAACCAGAATGCTTCTTAGATTCTGAGGTGGAATACAACTCAGCGATGGAACCCTTGCCTAGATCCTCCATGTCAAGGGCCAGGGCAGAAATAAGGTGCATTAGCCTCATACTTCTATAATGTGAGGTCCATCGGATTCCCTCCTCCCTATGAAGGTATATCCAGGAGGACAAAATTTTGGAAACTCCACAAGTTATGGTGGTGCAATCATCACCATCATCGCCAGAAGCACTCTCTACCTCGACTAGAGATCACATAGAGCTATTCTAGGGACCAATGGTGGACGAGCAGCATTTTGGCCCATCACCGGTATCCATAGTCCCTGCACCATAAACTTTGGCGGTCAGCCCATCTTACTGAGATGTGGTGGATAATTCACTCAACTCTTCAGAGGATAGCTTGAGATGCGACGGCTTGTCATCTCACTCGTTGTATTCTCCACCGGCCAGCCTTACATCTCAGAAGTCTGCATCAGTACCACTACCGGTTCCCCAACCACCTCTAGTTGACATGTGGGGAAATGAAGGGCCAGGCCCCAAATCTAGACCAAGAAGTTTGTGCGATATTCTTGCAGTGGACCATTTCCCTGATATGTTTTGTCCAGTTGCAGCACCAAATTTCAGGGCACTAGAAGAACTCACCCGAGAGGAGGTTGGATGATTTCTCTAGACCCTCTGGGCGACTCATTTCCACCTCCGACATTGACGATTGGCCTACCCCAAGAGTTTGGCACACTTCAAAGGTATCAGACAACAATCTCGTTTGGTTGATTTGGCCGCACTCCCTATGGACCAACGCCCTGAGTCACTAGGCCACCATAAGACCCTCCAACAACGACACGTCCAGAGCATTAAAGTGCTCCATAGGATAATCAAGGATGATTATCCCCATGTGAAAGTCCATGGATGGGGGCAGTATGTGGCCCTCCATTTCAGTTCCATCTAGAACCAGCCTAATTTTTCAGGTGACATAGAGGATATGCCTCCAGGCATGGTCGCGGTTAACATGGATGACCTATCAGAGGGAGACAACAAGCTGGAGCTCCTTGATGGGGACTTACCCCCAATGGAGTGATGAAGCTATTGGATCTGTTGGGAAGGGTCACCCACCAGTAGAGAAATCTACTGGGTCTTCCCATGCCCACTGAGGCACTAGTCCTCAGCTGGAACCCCAACAAGGGAATAGAACTCCTTGGAGCCATCAAACCCTCTGACCCATCTGGATCAATGCAGAAGGTGGAAGGAAATCCCGAAAAAGTCGTATTACATCAGGAACTCTAAAAAAAAGAAGATGGTCGAAAAAATCCTTGTTGAACTCGCTATAGAGCGACGACCGGACTATGATGATCCTCAACCGAGGCAGTAGGGGCAGGCGCAACTTCCCTTTAGCGAACTGCCCCTGGGTGACCTTGACCATCCTACCCATGCAGAAAGGGTTGAGGCTGGAACTTATTGAAAGACGGCATGGTATGTGTCGCCAAATCCTCCTAAACAGCGTGACAATCCTCGGGACCCAGCTCAGGTTCCCCCAGCTGCTCCATATGTCATTCCACCAGCCGCTCCATGAGCCACTAGGCCTGCTTATCATGTTGAAGAACCCGCCAATGCACTGGTGGTCAGGGGTCCCCATAAAGATAGGAATCCCTGCCCAGATGATCCAATGGAGGCACTCATCACCCACCTCAAAGCTTTAGAGACTCGACAGGTGGAAATCACGTCTAATGGAAAGACATATCCACATGGGTTGATGATATACCAGCACCCCTGGGTTTCAGAAATATCAAATTTTCTCCCTTCAATGGAATAGGGGACCCGCTACAGCACCTTCCCCACTTTATCTCAAGGTGTGGGCCTATGTTGGGAACTCTAGCATAGTAGGAGGCCACCAAACTCTGGTGTTTCGTATATACATTGGAAGGGCCGACATTCTTCTGGAATAACCATCTCCCCATCAGATCAGTAGCCTATTGGGAAGACCTCCATAGGCAATTCCTCTACCAGTTCAGTTCCACTACTCAGAAGAAGAGTATCACAGGCCTCTTAAAGTGTAAGAAGAGACCTGATGAGCGCATTGCAGACTTCATCGCCCAGTGGAAGGGGCTCACGTACTCTCTTGACATGCTGTTGACTCAAGAGAAACTGCTAACGATGTGCATAGGGAATGTCTATATAGAACTAGTCCCCCTTTTGATCACCTAGAACTACCCCAGGGGGTTTCAAGACTTCTCTGATAAGTCCCAGTTCTTAGAGGAAGCCTTACAGAAAGCTAAGCAGGCACATCCGTTTCCCCTACAATCCCCGTGAGAAAGGACTCCAAGCCCAAGACCACCGCAATGTCTCAAATAGAGCCCCCCATCCAACTAGAGTTGTTACCATTGGATCCGCCTCCGCAACCTCGTAGAGGCCCTCCACCTCAGGTGCAACTTTTGGACCAACATAGCCTACCTCAGAATTGGCAGGTGACCCCGCGTAATGCGCCACCACCGCCTATGAGAGATAATCAGGCTCCACCTCCTCGAGAGGCCCCTCCTGCCACGCGTCATGGTCAGGCTACAAGGTACCCCTTCCCAGACAGGAGAAACTGGACCTACTCATTCAATGAGGCACAGGTCCTTGACTACTTCTGTAGTGCCTTGGAGTAGGGGATTGTACATTTTTCTAAATGCAGGAGGCCAGAAGAGGCGAACCTCACTGATCTCCCTAATTACTGATCCTATCACCGGATCCTGGGTCACACCCTCAAATAGTACCATGTGTTTAAAGACTGGCTTCAAGAATAGGTGGATAACAACATAGTCTAGTTAGGCCTAGCTCTGGCACAAGTGGCATGTGTCTTCATGAGGTAGGACAGAAGCAGTGATAAAAAAGGTGAGTGGCATCAGGTTTCTAATTGCGGGTCCTAGAAGTTTGATGACTGGATGGATCATAAAATAGTCGCTCGTGTCCATGGTGGTATCCATGCATGGATGAATCGACCAGAGCCTTTAGAAGCCACATCTACTACTTCTGCATCATTATCTCAGTAGTCCCCTTTTCAGAAGGGCAGGCACTGACAATGCAAGGGAAAACAAAGTCCCCCTCCAATGTCGTCGTCTTCTCGTACTCTCGGTAACTTCATGCATCTGGATATGGAGATTCCTCCCTAAATCCATCTAGTAGTGGATGAAACTTTGAGTTATGGTCAAGGGTACTCCTCGGTTAATACCATAGAGCTGGTAAACCTTTACATGACGCCTGACAATGAGGAGCACTAGGAGGATCCTCCCAATGTCCCCATCTATTGCCAGCATCGATGGATCCATGGATATATGGGCCGTCAGAGTGCCTTGGTCAGCACTTCTAGCCAGGCTGTTCATGCTACCGAAACCAGGAAGCAGGCCCAAAGCAAAGCTTAAAATGCACAGCCTTCTCATTTGGTGTCATCAGGTCCACATTCTCCATTATTTGTGTTTTTGGATCAGGTAGAGCCACCTAGACCATGTCGTGACCAGCCATGCTTTTCTCTGGTCCAGTCTCAGTCGTCTGGCCCTCATCCGGTAGTCACTCTGCAGGGTTTTACTAGTGAGCAGTGGGATATTCCTAGTACCAGTCAGCCGTCGACCCAGTCGGTAGGGCCCACCATACCTTCTGTAGTAGAGCGACCTCCTGTAAGCAGAAGTTCATGCCTGGCACAAAAGTATGATGTTATCAAACATCTTTCTAGCATTCTAGAAAAACTCTCCATTCTTGAGGCCCTTCTTCTATCATCAGATATGTGTGAGGCCCTCGCCAAGGCTTTAAGAAGCCCCCTCTAGTTTAAGATAGAGGTAGCATCCGCAAAAGCCTTTCATGATGAGGCGGTCGAGAATGATGAATGCCAAGCCATCATCTCATTATCTGTAGAAGATGAAAGCTCTCCCATACAAGGTCACATTCGCCCACTATAAATCACCGACCAGTTTAATGGCGTAGAGGTTTGCTTCTATCTTGTCGACAAAGGCTCTAGGATCAACCTAATCCCGACTCAGACACTGCAAAAACTGGGGTTGTCCGAGGATGATATGATTCCCTATAACCTAAGAATCCTAGGTTATGACAGGATAGAGTAGACACTAGCCATCAAGATCTGTTTGAAGAACCAGTTCGGTGATCTAATTTCCAGCACCGATTTTATGGTTGTCTCTCAGGACACCGCCTACAATACATTGATGGGTAGGTCGTGGCTCTACCTACATGCGTCGGTTCCTTCATCATATCGCCAGTGCCTTAAGTACTCCCTTAATGGTCGAGTGGGAATGCTTCAAGGTGACACATCCCCCTTTGCCTCTTGTAAAGCCCGATATCTGGATTCCAACTATTACAAGAGCAAGCACAAGCAGATTCAGGCTAACGGGGTTGAGCATGCCATGGTCACGATCGGCCCGTGGACATATTTAGATGAAACCTACATCTTTCCAATACACCAATTGGAGGATATAACCCCAGACATGGGACAATTCTTCATTGTTTATGGAATGATGAGGGAACATATTCCCAAGTCTAATCGACACTGGAAGATCACCTCATACTCCTACACAAATCAGGATCGGGTGATCCCGAAGCCTCCTACTCTTATAAGGTATCAGGATGGTCACCCCATGGCAATGAAAATACTTCATACTTTCTTGTTTCTCCGATATGGAATTAACCAGATCAAGACAACGTGCCACTATTGCTTTGATATCATAAAGAGTGGCCCCTTTGGCTGAAGACTAGATGGGATCAGGTCAACATCCTTCATCGCTATGGTTTTGGCGGCACATGAGTTCCTTGGTGCGGTGTCCACTGCCTCTCAGGCTGGTACCAGCCCCCTATCGAGATATGTCAACTCATAGGAAACTCCTCCCACCAAGGATCCCTCCTCCACAAATAAAGAAGAGGATTTATAGGATGCTCCCCTCCTTTTGAAGTGGGTTTCTCCACCACAATCGATGAATTGGTATAGGTGAACCTCGATAGCGAGGTAGACCCAAAAACCACATTAATCAGTGTCGCCATGCCCTTCGAGGAGAAACATCAGTACATATAATTTCTTAAATAGCATTATGATGTATTTTCTTGGAGTTATGATGAGATTCCATGACTAGATCCACAGGTAGCTGTCCACAACCTTAGTCTCCTGGAAAATCATCGCAGGTTCAAGCAGCCTCCCAGAAAGATGCACCCTTCTCACGATGCCATGGTTGAGGCAAAAGCTGATAAGCTCATCAGATCCAATTTTGTTAAGGAGGTCCAGTACCCCAAATGGCTGTCCAAAATTGTACCAGTCAGGAAGAAGAACGAACAGATCAGAGTCTGCATCGACTTCTGGGATCTAAATCATCACTATTCGAAGGATGACTTTCCCCTTCCTCTGACGGAATTGTTTATCGATGCTACAGCTGAATTATAAGCCCTATCCTTCATGGATGGGTACTTTAGGTATAACCATATCCAAATGGCCCCCAAGGATAAGGAGTCTACGGGCTTCATGGAACCACATGGTACTTTTTGTTACCAATTCATGCCATTCGGTTTAAAGAATGCAGGTTCCACCTATCTGTGGGATATGCATCGCATATGTAAGTCAATCCTTGGAACATTGGTAGAATGTTACGTGGATTATCTAGAGGTCAAATCTCTCTAGTGTCAGGACCATCTCAGAGACCTCGAGAATGTTTTTTATTCCTATGTTCCCATCACCTGAAGATGAATCCATTAAATTGTGCATTCAGGGTCACCTTTAGAAATTTTCTCAGCTTCATTGTCAGATATAGGGGCATTGAGATTGACCTGGAGAAGATTAAGGTCATCAGTCATATGTATCCCCTGAGCAACATTCGGGATCATTGAGGCTTCCAAGCCCACTTGGCCTATATATGCCGATTCATCGCAAATCTGTCTGGCAAGTGTAACCCCTTTTCTCGGCTCATGAAGAAAGGCATTGTCTATGAGTGTGATGAATAATGTCAGACTTCTTTCAAGAAAATCAAGAAGTACCTTGTCCAGCCTTCGGTCCTAATGCCACCCGTCTCTGGAAAGCCGCTAGTACTTTATGTGACTGCCCTAGAATGGTCTCTCGGTGCCCTTCTGGCCCAGAAGAAAAATGAGGGGATAAAGAATAGTCTCCACTACCTCAGCCAGATGCTCATTGATATGGAGACTAGATACATCCCTATCGAGAAGAGCTGCCTTGTGCTGGTATTCACAATACAAAAATTATGACATTACTTGTAGCACCGTGAGGTAACGCTGGTGTCACGAGTAGATCTGTTAAAGTACATCCTGAATTGCCCCACATTGACAGATCGTCTAGCTCGGTGGTAAGTGATTCTACATCAGTTTGACATTAGGTTTGTCTCTTAAAAGGCTATTAAGGGACAAGCATTGAAAAAATTCCTTTCGGCCTATCCAACTCCTGCAGACCAGTCCCTAGATCTCAATTTCCCTGATGAAGCAATCTTCTCAGTAGACCAAGCCATGCCATGCTAGAAAATTCACTTTGATGGTGCTTCCTGGAGCCCCACCGGCAGAAGGCTCAATGACCCCAGGCTCAATAGAGTAGGCCTGGGTATCATCTTAATTACCCCAGCAAAAGAAATTCTATCATATTCATTCTTATTGTTGGAGGGCTACACCAACAATGAGGCAGAGTATCAGGCTCTCATTACTAGGCTCAAGCTGGCCCTTGAGATTGATGTTCCCCATTTGCATGTGAAAGGGGACTCCGAACTAGTCATCAAGCAAATCAACGGTGACTATGTTGTCAGAAAGCCAGAGCTCATACCATTGTTGGAACACACTATCTAGCTAATAGACTAGTTCTCATCTCAACCAGAAGTTACTCATGTCCCTTAATATCAAAACGATCGAGATGATGCCCTGTACGGCCTAACTAAATCATTTGTAGAGCTCGAACAAGATGATCTGATTATCCACATGGCACACCAGAGAGTCATTGCTCCCGTCACTCCAGGTGACGATGAAAACCCACAAAAAATCCACCTTACCACCAATGCCTCCACGTTAGGACCCCCAGGTCCCCCAGATGTAGTGATTGAAGTGACTAAAGACTAGAGAACCTCCTTTGTGGAGTACCTCCAAAATGGTAATCTCCTAGAAGATCGGCTCGATCATGAGCAAATCTAACACTACATGTTACAGTTTACTCTTCCAGACGGTCCTGGTCATGAGCAGGTTCTCTACAATCATGGGTTTGATGGGGTTATCCTCTATTGAATTCAAGGAGTCAAGATTTCATAAGTCATACAGGAGGTTCATGCCAGTTCCTATGGGGATCATCAGACTGGGAAAAAATATCTCACCAGATCTAGAGACTGGGGTACTTTTGGACCTCTATGGTCCATGACTACATCGAGTTCACCAAAAGGTGTCATGTTTTCCAAATTCATGCTAACTTTATGCATCTTCCACCAGAGCCTCTCCACTCCACCAAGTAATCTTGGCTATTTGCGGTGTGGGGACTTGATGTTGTGGAACCATATCCATCAGTGATAGCTCACCAGTGCAGGTTTATCCTGACCGCTATAGATTTATTCTCCTAGTGGGCAGAGGTAATTCTGCTCAAGAAGGTCAAGGCCCATTCCATCATTGAATTTGTGAGCTCCAACATCATCTATTGATTTGGATTCCCTTATTCCATCCTCACCGATAATGGCACGAACTTCCAGGCAGCTGAGCTGAAGAAGTTGTGCGCTAAGTACAACATCCATTCTAAACATACCTCTCACTATCATGTGCAAGAAAATGGAAAAATTGAGGCATTAAAAAAAACCATCTATAACATTCTATAGAAAATGGTTGGTTAGAACAAGAAGAGTTGGCTGGACAAGCTTCCCAATGCCCTATGGGCTTATTGGAAGATGACCCATACTTCTACGCAAGTGACCCCATATTCTATGGTGTATGGAATGGAGGCCATCCTACCCATCGAGATTCAGTTTCCCTCATTGCGCACAACTTTATATGATCAGAAAGTGTCAGATAAAGTAGCTTAAATCCATCTGGATGATTTAGAAGCACTCGATGAGAACAAGCTTCATGCCCTGCACAATCTGTAAAGGCATCAATACAAGATAGCTAGAGCTTTAAACAAGAAAGATCTCCTCTGCTACTTTCTGCATGGTGACTTGGTGTTGGCCCTGAGAACACCAATGATACATGGTAAGAAACCACCCAAGTTGGAGGACAAATGGGAAGGACCTTACATCATTCACAAGGTTTACTCTAATGGCGTATACTACCTGGTTACCATGGATGGTGAGCATATAACTCCTCCCACCAATGCGAAGTTCCTCAAGAAATACTTTTCCTGAGTCACATGGTCCCACACGACCTTAAACTGTATGGTCCTGCATGACCCCAGACTGCATTCTGGTCTTACATGACCTTAAACTGTTGGGTCCTACATGACCTTAAACTATCTGGTCCTACATGACCTTAAACTATAAAATTTCCCGCATGACATTAAACAGTATGTCATCTCTCATGATGTTAAACTGTATGTCATCCCATGTGATGCTAAAAGATATGTCGTCTCGTATGACGTTAAACTATGTGTCTCCCTAGGAGGCATTAAACCTCAAGAACTACGTATGTCTTGATTCCCATCCTCATGGGATACGTAGGAACTCTTGGGTGCCTCGTCTTAAGTCCATCCCCAGTGTCCTCTTTGACTATCCACCTATGTATAATTCTCTTGGAGGATCCCACATGGTGTCATATAGGCTTATTTGGACCCACTCATGTTAGGATTACAATGATTTCACCATGTTCCCTCCCTTGTTATTCTCTCCTCCCACGACCTTACCGCACAATGTTAAACTGCATGGCCTTCAGAACTACGTATGGATTGATTACCATCCTTATGGGATACATAGGAACGCCCATAAATTTCTTCCATAGGCCCAGCCCCAAACTTCGGGACCTCCCATTGGGTCGAAGCACATGGTGTGGTACATAATTTTTCCCTCATCCACGTCGAGTTCATCATGACCGTACCATGTATCCCTCCTCCCTAAAGATCCCCACCTCTTCTACTTTCCAGCTTGACTTCAAGTTTCATGGGCACATTTATGCTCTACACACTCCATTATTTGGGTTTTCATTATCTTTCACATCTGAAGGGATTCCCAAATGGCATGGATGCTCGGCCCAAGGGCTCTCCTACCATTACGGGCCAATGTCCTTGAGGGTTTCGAACGAAAAATCAATACAAGTCTTACGTTGCGAATGTGGTCAGTGGTCGATGCTCATTTTTTGTTCCCATTTCATGTTACCACGGTGTGGATTTTGTGTTTTGAATTTGTTCAACAACTATCCTTTATCGATGTTATCACCCCCATATATCCCAAAAGTGGAGTGTAGTAGCTCATTCTGTCCCGCTGTCTCTTCAAGCTTCAACCTACCTCGGGCAGGAGTGTGATTCCTGATGTCAGACACTTATGTGATGGGGAGATCCTAGTCCTATTCCTTGTTTCCCACACCGATCATTTCTTACGTGGGATTAGGATCTAAGGTAAGGCAATACCCAAATGAGAGGTCATTTGGCTATAGTTGGACGGGATGCCCAGCCTCAGTTCCCTTGACCCTTTTGTCCCCCTAGCCCGAGTTCTCATTTAGGAGTGTGCGGTGTGGTATGGACTCATGTCCTTATTCATGTCGGGCTATTTTTTCATGCTGCACATACCCCCCTTTGATACATCCCTCATTTTATCAATATTTTTGCAAGCACAGTCCATGATGTGCTTCAGGAGCCCCATCATTTGGGTTTCCATCATATTCTATATCCAAAAGGGCTCTCCTAACACCCTCGAGGATTGCGGGTGACAAATTGATAAAAGTTATGTGTTGTGAATATGGTCAACGGTCGATGCTCAATTGTTTTCCCCAACCTATGGTCACATAGATAAAAATACTGTGTTGCGAACATGGTCAAAAATTATCCTCTATCATCGTCGTCGTTTTGTGGTTTTCTACTGGCATAATGATTCTCCATCTTTACTCAGTTATCCCATGCATATGACATTAAACTAGGCATCTACGGTCTGAGATCTACGACCTTAAACTAATATCACCATAGTCCTAACTGCAAGACTTTAACTACAATATTGCTGTGACATTCTGTCTATGGCCCAGCCTTAGGTCCCTCAGCCTTTTCAGTCCCCTGTCCCAAGTTCTCAGTTAAGATTGTATGGTGTGGTTTGGGATTTTGTGTTCATTCTCATCGGGTTACTCACTGTTTTGTACATGTCCCTCATTAGGGTATATTGCCCTTATTTGCATCCTTACTACATGACAATAAATTGCACATCATTCCAATCAGAACTACGTATGGCTTGATTCCCATCCTTATGGGATGTGTAGGACCTCCCGAACTTCTAGTCTTTGGGTCTAGCCCCGTCTCTTAGAAACCTCCCTATCTTCTTGGCCCCTTGTCCTGTGTTATTCCAGGAGAGTTGTATATGGTGTAGTATAGGCTTATGTACCCATTCACATCGAGTTTATAACAACCACACCACATACCCCTCTCTCTCCTGAGCGCCCTTCACTCCATTTCCCTATACTCATATTGTCGAGTCATTCACCCTTAATTTGGGTCCCTCGACCCTATTCGGTGATTCACCAATGTGCCCAGGAGTACTCTGGTTCAGATCCTGGAGTGTCGGATTCTACCTGGACATGCTTTCACCCATTTTTCAGGCTTCGTGTTCCCCTTAATTTGGGTTTCCATTATCATTCACATTCGAAGGGACCCCCAAATGGCATGGATGCTCAGCCCAAGGGCTCTCCTACCATTACAGGCCAACTTCCTTGAAGATTTCGAACAAAAAATTGATACAAGTACCGCGTTGAGAATACTGTCATCAGTTGATGCTCATTTGTTTTTCCCATTTCAGGTTACACGATATGGATGTTGTGTTTCAAACATGGTCAACAATCATCCTCCATCGCCACGCCAACCCCATCAAGCCTTAAATGTTGGTTACATGATTCACATCATTTTCCACCGCATCATGTCCAAATGGAATTTCGACACTCTTGGTACTATCCCTCATTGTGAATTTGCACATTAGGAGGACAAATCCGCGGTGAGGCATCCTTTGGGGCTCTGCACCGACTTCCCCTTTATGTGTATTCCACGTGTTACAAAGACCTCTTCTGCCCTTGTTTCCCACACCGAGTTTGACTCATGTGGGCTTAGGGATTGGATCACGGTCTGGGCCTACTTGGAAGAGTTATTATTCTCCATGTTCTGTGCTATAAGACCATAAAATAAGATTTCTTTATACATCCCCTCTTTAGAACTATGTATGGATTGATTCTCATCTTTATGGGATATATAGGAATGCCCAGACATCATGTTTTTGGGTCCAGCTTGAGTTCCACTAATTTATATCTTATGTTCCACCTTTTAAGCCCCAAATCTTATAGGACCACGTGGTGTGGTGGATTTGGGCTTATGCCTTCGTTCACATCAGGTTTATAATAGCAACACCACGTACTCCCCTTCAAGGAGCTAGTCCCTCCTATCTCCTATCCCGCATGACATTAAACTATATGTCATCCCAAATGATGTTAAACTATATGTCGCCCTGCATGATGTTAAACTGCACTTTCTAGAACTACGTAAGGCTTGATTCTCATCCTCATGGGATACATAAGAATGCCCGTACATCTCGTCTCTGGGTCTAGCTCAACTAAAATCTAGTCTCCTTTTCCCCATATTCTCTAACCTTCTCGGCCCGAGGTTTCTTTCTTGAAATCACGTGCAGTGTGATGTGGGCCTCATCCTCATTCATGTTTGGTATGCATTATCACACCATGAACATTAACTCTTGAACCTCATCTCTCCTGTATATTTCTAAGCCATATGACTCTAAACTATGCTGCCTAGTCCCACATGACTTTAAACTGTTGTATCTATACTACAAGATTTTAAAGTGCATGGTTGGTCCCATCACATGACCCTAAACTGTGACATTATTATCCTAGACGCACGAAGAAAAACAGCACTGCATCTTGGTGTCCTCACCCAAGGGGACATCATGTTTGGTATCAGTCACCCACCATACCATTTGTCAATGCCTGCATACAGCTTGATTCTTGTGGTGATGCCTGTACTTTCTATCCTAGGACTGTTTCTTAAAAAAAACACATTCATCCTAAAGGACAAACAAGATCCATCAAATGATGCTTCTTTTGGTGTAAGGGCCAGACCTGCATGACCTTATTATCTATGGCACTGGTGTCTTACCATGCCACCCTTATAACTACGTATGGATTGATTCCCATACTCGTGGGGTATGTAGGAATGCCCATACACTTTTCCTTGGGCTCAACCTAACTTTCACTTTCATTCCCCTGATCTAGAAGTTTACTGGGGAGCACATTGTGGTGGTACGGACTCCTACTGTCTTCGTTCACGTCTGGTTGAGTAATTATTTCACCATGTGTCTCCCTTATTCAATTCCTCCATGGTATAAGCTCCATGACCATAAACTAAGACCACTCTACATCCTCACCACACGACGTTAAACTATATAGCCTTTAGAACTATGTATGGCTTGATTCCCATCCTTATGGGATACGTAGGAATGCCCAGACATCTCGTCTTCGGGTCCAACCCCAGTAATCTAGAATCATGTCCCCTCTCTTTTGTCCCCTAGGCCCGAACCCTTTTGGGAACATGTGGTGTAGCGAGTAACTTATGGGTTCTCGTTCGCATTGGGTTATGCAATAGTCACACCATGTGCCCCCCATGTATTTTTTCAACCTGGTCCGAGTTCTATGACCCTAAACTAAGATCTCCCTATGGGAACTGCACATCATGTTTGGCCACTTCACCACCCTGTGCACAGTCCATTAAATCATGCCCCCTTAATGGCCCATCCTACGAACATTAGGCTTGAATCATGCAACCCCATGACCCTTTTCCTTGGAAAGGGACCCGACTCCCTCTATCTGATACGTCCTATTTTCGTACTCAGATGCGTTGTGGAAAAAATCCCGAAGTTTGGAATTTTCACAGGGACATTCCCTCGTTTACATGTCCAAGCTTTGTGAGCCCATTATTTGGATCCTTGTCCTCTTCCACATCTGAAGGGATCCCCTTTACGGCCTGGTCTCATGCCACATTGGCTTACCTACCGTCTTGGTCCAACGCCCCTGAAGACATCCGACGACATTTGCGACATGTCCCGTGTTTCGAACATGGTCAGTGGTCGACCCTTATTTTTGTGTCCCCATTATAGGATAACATGAAATAGATATTGTATTTTGAACATGGTCAGCAGTCATCCTCTATCGTCACACCACTATCATTGTGATCCAGTTCTTCGGCATCATGATTCTCATTTCCCCACTCCTTTATGTTTTAGTAAAATTCCAACATACTCGGCTTTACCCCTTCTTCCATCTATGTGTGTTAAGTAGGAAGGTCGGTATTATTGGGATTTCATTCACCTAGCATCCCATTTCCCCTAATGTGTGCCTCCCAATACTAGGAAAGACCCATGACTACTCTTTGTTTCCTACATCGAGCACGACTCACGTGGGCTTAGTAGTTTTGGTAGGACGTGTACCAGCACAGCCATGCCACACATGCCTTTCATCATCTTGTATGACGTTAAAATACACTCTAGAACTACGTGAAGCTTGATTCCCATCCTAATGGGGTATGTAGGAGCATCCAGGTACCTTGCCTCAGACCCATCCTAACTTTCACTTTTGGTCCATTGACCTAAATAACTTCCTCCGGGGATAAGTGGTGTGGTGAAGACTCCTTATGTCCTCATTCACGTTGGGTTTATAGCTACCACACCACATACTCCCTTCCTGGGATCTTCCCTTTCACCCCCCGTCCTATCATATGATGTTAAACTACACAAGTCCATATGTCCTCAACGCATGTCACTAAACTACGGTTCTACCCTGAACAAGTTCAAGATGCCCCATGTTAATCATGGGATGCACCAAATCACTTTCCATATAGGATTTCCCCTATCAGTATTGGCCTCCGGCCATGCCGTGCTTAAGAACTATGTTTGTCTTGATTCTCATCCTCATGGGATACGTAAAGATGCCCAGGCATTTTTCCTTGGGCCCATCCCCAGGGTCATTAACCTTTCTGGCCCCCCGGGCCCAATCCTGATCCAGACAGTTTTACCTTTAAACTATGTACATTATCCTCACCATACAACATTTAAACTACACACCTATCATCCACATCTGTATGATGTGAAACTACAGAGCATTCCAGGTCCTTACCGGAGAGGTCATACTCTGAAGTATGTTTGATCCCTGATCAAATAGATACACACACATAATGTGTTTCCACCATAGTGGAGTGAATTCTAGAGTGTTGGACTCCATTTGAACAACCCATCACTCCACAATCCATGGTTTTCATTCCCTTTATTCAGAACCTCATCCTATTTCACATCTAAAAGAACCCCCTAACAGTATGGATGCTCGGCCTATGGCTCGCCTACTATCCTGGGCCAACGTTCTAGAAGACCAATGGATGACGTTTCGAGTCATGCCCTATGTTTCGAATATGTCTAATGGTCAGCCCTCATTTTTTATCTCTATTTCAGGAAAACACATTAAGGATACTGCATTTTGAATGCGGTCAGTGGTTATCCATCATTTCCATGCCACCCTCACAGTGTTCCGAATATGGGGTATCATGATTCACACTTTCCACTCCCTTATGTTTGGGTCGATTTCAAATGCCCCTGGCGTTACCCCACTTGTGCACTAGAGCACTTTGGGAAGACAACACATCGATTTTTATGAGGTCCTCGTCCTCCAGTCGGGCCTCTCCCCTTCCTCCAGGAAATCTGGATTGGTTATTCAAACCCCAGATGCCCAGAGCTTGGTTTGCACTCTTATATTCATATGGAATGGAAAGGTGGTCATCCCTTGTTTATCGCATCAGGCCCAACCCACATGATCTTAGGGACTGGTCACTAGATGCTCCATGAATCTAATAGAAATGAAATAGACCAAAGATGAATAATAGAAATCATGCATGCATCTAGCATGAATAGTCAAAAGCATGAAGATGCATTCAAAAGTTACATGCATCATAGTACCCAAGGATAGACCCCTCCCATGGATGGATTGACCTCATCAAAAGAGTGATGAAACTCGGCCACCCTCTGGCTTGTGGCCTCCAGGATTCGCTATCACATATTCAGTTCCCGCTCCTCCTTAGACGCAATGGGGCGCAGTTTGTCAGCTGTGATCTGAGCCAACTCCTAGTTGGTTCAGATAACTGTCATATCCTTGGAGGCTTTCATCATGTGATCTTCGGCCTCCTCCATATGGGCCTTCAACCGTGATATAATCTCCAAATATGCATTGAGGGAAGCATAATGTTCATCTGCCCGGATGTGCAGCTGCTGAATCTCATTTTCAGCCTCCTAGAGCCTCTTGATGTTCACTGCTTTTCTCTACTGCCAACCCACAACAAGGATGCGGTCATACTCTTGGATCTTCGCCACCATTAGTTCTTAGATGAGCATGTGGGGATGTTTGGCATCCACTCCCCCAGTGCATAGTTTGCGCAGTCGTGAATGAAGTCTCTCCATCTGGTCTATCCATTGTGCTTGAGGGGTTTCATCAATAAAGTGCTTGATCAGCTTCCATGACCGGTGGTAGACTATCATGTTGTCCTGTTCTTCAGAGTTCATCTCATCCTAGTCCGTGGGGTTGACAGGTTCATATGCGGGGAACACCCCCAAGAACTCCTCAACAGGGTCCGCATCTAGTGTCTGATCAGGTATGGTAGGACCCATGGTGTTCGATCGATCTTTATCATCGGATCCCACCTCAATAATCTCAGGCTCAGCCCTGCTAATGGTCCAACCAGTGATTGGGAGCACCACAGCTTGGTCGGTCTGAATATCCGCTTCCATGACCACCGACATTCCCCTGGGAAAGGTGCTGCTGGGAGTACCAACCAGCCTCGCCAAGTCATACCACGCCATTTGAAGAACTATGCATATGAAGAAGTTCACAGATGTTAGTAAACCTGATCAATGGGTGAAAGGATTGAATTATTTTCCAGGGGGACTTATAGAGATAAAATTGGTAGTCTCTCTCCTAGGTTGTTGCCATTGGGACCACAAGGCCCGACCCTCTGTATATTGTAGGGAAGTATGAAGACTCCGGGGGAACCATCTCGGATGTCCTGGCCCCACTGGATGCCATAATCGCTGTAGCCGCGAGCGTATATCCTGAAGGCCTTGCACCTGCAACCACTGAGGGACGAGAATGGGTTCTGTGTATGAGGCCCTCCTGCATAGTTTAAATATTAGCGAGGGGTCCAAAGTATCCTGAAAGAAGATCCCAAGGAAGGAACTCAGGGGCTTACCTCAAGAGCCTCTGCAAGCTCTTCAGGCTCTGGGTCTGAGTCACTAACTTCACCCTCCTCTAATGGGATCCCTCTACTGGCCTCCTTCCCCCAAGAAGACTCATCTGACTCTACTGGAAAAGGGAATCACTCCCTCAATTCTACAGCTGACAACTTTGGAGGGGTCGTTCGATCCAACAACACCTTCACCCGGTCTGTCATCGGATGCGGGGCACCCTGAGAGTGCATGAAGTCCTCTAACTCTGTCAGGTATTGCTCCACCTCTGCCTGGGATACTGCAAAGACAACTCTGATGGGGCCTATCTCCAAAAAATCCATCCTGAGATGGTTCAAGTGTTTCCACATCTCAGACAGGCTGAGGAATTTTCTATTGACATCCCTGATATCCCAGGCCTTTGAGAAGATAACATTCTTAAGAATATCTATATGGCATAGCCGCTTCCCTAGAGCTTGGGTGGATATTCTGCAGAATCCTCTTGGTGGCCTCCCCTCTAGATAACTCTGCTCTTCTAGGACTTTCAGGTCCACTGTTACTGCCTCCCCCTCAACCGATGTAGGCCTCACTGCCACAGCAGCCCCGCCACCACGGGATGTACTTTCTGCCATCCGTCCCCAGCCTCGAGGTTGGGGAGGTACACCATCGCTGGCCCGAACAGTTGGTTGCTTCAACATCTCCCCAAGGTAGGATGCCTCCCCACTTTTGGCATAATCCTTCACCAGTCTGAAGATGGTCGTGGGTGGAGGTAGCTCATTCCACATCTTCCCATCTTCCCGTGTGAACATGAGCCACATTTACCTCATCACGCATGGATGGTCCTCATAGCGCTCCCCAAAATAGACCTATGAGGTCAGTCGCTGCATGCACTGAAATTTCCTTGAAAATCAGTGTAGGGTGTATGGATCATAGAGTGCCTCATGGTCCACCCATGCCACCAGGACTCCACCTTGAAAGGCCAGAAGATAAGACTGATGCTCTTCTGTTCCCTAGCCATCATCAGTAAATACACCCATTGGCAATGAGAAGAGGTAGAAGTTGAACTCCTCTACCTTCCAGAACCTACTCAGTACCGAATGCATGGTCATCTTGGACGGAAAGCTCCCTGCGACATTTAGAATGGACGGGTGGAAGTTCAATCCTGGAGGGGAGATGGGGTTTGGATATTCATATACCCCCCTGACGTGCACCGCTATCCACCCATACGAGAGGTGGAATGGCCCACATATTCTCTATGGATTCTTCCCCTCGCTGATATGCCACAACATCTTGTATATCTTGGCGAGCATCCAGATCTTGAGGTTGACCAGCCCTCCTATCGCCGGCATGGACTCCATGATAAACGCTCTCGGTCGCATGCCCATGTTCGTGTCTCTCACCAGCAGGATCCAACCGCAGATGATCATCGCGGTGAATGCAGCCAGCCTGACTACCGGTTGCTGCTCAGTACTGATGCTGAACCCCCACATCTTCCACTGGATATACTCCAAAAACCACCAGTATAAGTGCTCCTTGCCTCGTTGATCCCCCTTCGGGAAAGTCTAAGGACTCACAGGAAACTGAATATTTTCTGGGAAGTTCAAGAACCACTTGAACCACTGTTTAAAGTGGACATCCCTCACTAACTGCTTGTCCTATCCCGGTACTAGGTTAATCAACGCCATCACCAGCGGTGGAATCTACTTCGGATCCTCCCACACACCAATAATAGGGAGGAACTCATCATACATCACCCCAGTATCATGATCCCCAAGATCTGGTGCACATCCCATAAACTAATGTTGACCTCTCCATGGTGCAAATGGAAGGTATTGGTCCTTGATGACCATATGCTCAACAACTCTGGCATCAGATGCTTTTGCTGATAGATGTGGAATTGGGAGGCCCAAGCCGCCTCATATAGGCCCACTCTTCTAATATTTTCCCCAAATTCTTCACATGAGGCACCTACCCAGTAGGACCAGGTCCAGTTATCTATGAAGTTGTCACCCTGGCGCAGATCCCACTCATCAGACCACCCCTTTCCTGGGTTCCTCAGGGATACCATCAAGATGGTGTGGTACAGAGGGGAGATGTATCCGGTTACAATTCCTTCCCATCAAAATTGTTCAGATGATTGTACAGACAGTCAGCATTGACAGGCATGAAGTCCTCCCTGGCATGGCCGTCAGCCACCCTGAACCACTGGTGCTGGCACGACGTGCTCCTGAACCAGTAATATGGCTCGTCCTTTCTCACCTTAGGGATGAAGATGTCATCGCTCAGTACAAATCCATAGAGAGGAATCCTATTATGCAGCAGATTGTTCTTTTGGATTTCCGACAACAGCTTCACCAGTGAATTATGGTTAGAATGGCTCCGCACAAACTCCCCTATACCTGATCTATCAACTATCTCCTCCCTCAGGGCAGCATCTGCAAGGACCCCCTGGAAGCCTCTTAGTGAGTGTTTCCTCACGGATTTCGAGGATGACCTCCTGGATGGGAGATTCAAACGTTCTGATCGGTTTCTAACGGGTTTGTTCGTAGAACCGGAAACATCCAATGATTCCACATCCGTTTGGACCTACTTTCCAAAGGTAGGCGCTCATTAGTTTGTGGACTAATGAGGTTTAGGAATTTTCATTGGTCGAGAGGATGGGAGGTCGGACTCATCACACCTTTTTGAGGGGAATTATTGTCTACTCCAGGACTCTCTTTATAGATTTAAGTTATGTTCGTGAATCCTTATTATATTACCAAGTATAAAATGAGCTTTCCTTAAGTTTTAACAATCAATGATTAAATATGCAAGAAATTTAGAGAATCTTTTATATGTATTCGAGGTTCTTCATCAATAGAGAATCATCTGTATCTATTTAGAGATTCTTGGTCAATGGTATCCTTCGAAACATTTATAAAAGTCTCTTGGTCATTATGATGACCGGGCTGGTTTTAAAGCCACTCAGTGAGGCACTTGAAGTTTATCGTCATTCAGAAGGACATGGATTATTTCAAAGTTGGGATCGAACCCATAAATGGGCTACCTACGTATCCTTTGTTTTGGAAAAGGAATCAGAACCCACGTAGTTCGAGTCATGGAGTATGATGTTTATGATTGATGGCTCAAAGAAGAATGTCATAATTACTTTTACACTCTAAGCTCACGTGAGTCATGCTCGGTGTGAGAAACAATAGGTATTGGTAAAAATTAGACAATTGTGCCATGAAAGATGCAATCATAAGAAATTGTTTGGGGCTTATGTATGTATGACTGCCCAAATAGATGAAGGTTTAGGATTTACTTTTAGGGAGAAAATCCAGGAACAGGGTCCATATAGGTATATGTGCTTTATAGAGATTTGAATACTCTAATCTTGGGGCTTACTCCTAAGGAGGATGCCCAAATTAGGAGGAGACTTATGATTGGGTTTTACTCCTGAAAAAGAAACCCAAATCAAGGGTAAATTATGACTGGTTAAGAGAATTTTAAGGGGGGCTTGAGGTTTACTCCTGAAAAGGAAGCCCAAGATTATGACTGAGTCTTATTCCTGAAAAGGAGACCCAGGTTAGGGATTAAGGTTTGGGGCTTACTCCTGAGGAGGATTCCCACTTTTGAGATTGGGGCTTACTCCTGAAGAGGATGCCCAAGTTTGAGATTGGGGCTTACTCCTGAAGAGGATGCCCAGATTAAAGGATTTATAACTGGGGATTATTCCTGAAAAGGAGACCCAGGTTAGGATTCTCTCATCTTAAAGGATGAGGTTGAATGAATGAACTCTCCATATTTAGTGACATAAGGATATTTAAATCACTAGACTTTGAGAGATATTCCATAGAATTCCTTTCAGATAAGGAAGTCAAATCAAGAAATCATGCCATAAATGGCTTTGAAGAGTGTCTTGAAGACTAAATCTTGAAAAGGAAAGGTGTGATGGCTTAAGAGGGGTAAAATGGGCAAGATAGGCACCCAAAAAGGTAGGGGCGCGCAAGTCTTGAAAGGCGCGCAAGTCTTGCGTGGGTGCGCAAGTATTGGTCGCGCAGGTATACCTTGCGCGACACATGGTGTACTTGCGCGATTTTAAATTGGAATTGAAATACTTGAGTGACTCCTTTTTAAACCCTTTAGAATCCCTTTGAGGTTCTTTCAGAAAATGGACACGCAAATTTTATTAAAGGAATAATGCGGCGCGCAAGTATGACCAGTTCCCTTAAGGGCTGGCCATTCAGGCGCGCAAGTGTTGATGAGTTTCAAAACTTAGGCCTTCCTCCCTCTCTTTAGATCTTCCGTTCTAGGTAAGAAATTACCTTAGAAGTGTTCCGGAAGCTTTGAGAAGAGACTTGGGCGTCGGGAGCTTCAATCCGAGTTTCTGGAAAAAGATCCTCTCGAATGGGGGGCCCACAGGGTCTATTTATAGGCAAAAGAAGGCCATGGGCGGTTACCGAGCGGTTATCACTTAGGTCGCGCAAGTCACTTGCACGACCATAAGGCGTCGCGCAAGTAGACTTGTACGACCACTAGGCAGCGTGCAAGTACTTGCACGACCACTAGGCGGCGCGCAAGTGTACTTGCGCGACCATGAGGGAACTTGCGCAACCTATGGGAAATATTCTCCTTGTTCATCCCTTTGTCGATTTTTGATGTTTCTTCAAAGGACGAATCACTTTGGACTAAGATATTTCCTTTTTTTTCAGTCCTTAGACTCTGTGACGGAAAGGAGCGTCAAAAAAAGTCCCCCCTCAGAGTTGGATCTGGAGAGAAAAGAGGATTTGACTCTGAGGTGAAAAGAAAAATAAGAAATCTGGCAGTTTAAATTCATGCATGTCGGACATAAAGGGGATAATGTTTAAGGTCGAAATAGATTTGACCGAAATGTACTAAAATTGATTCAATTCCTTGATAATTTATCTGAAAACATATTACCATACTCAAGTATGAGAGAAAAAATGTAAACTATGGCTTAAAAATATTTGAATCTGAGGAATGATATGAAGAAGATCTAAAAGGCATTAGAAGAAGTAATTTCCAAGAATGAAGTTACTATTATTTAACAAAACCCGTTAGGGGGTTGAAATATGCAGGGCCACCTAAGGGCATTGGCTGCATGGTTAAATAAATAGCATCTTTCGGCTGACAAGTCTGTTATGTGGACTGTTTATGCAAGGCCACCTATGGGCACATGCTGCATAGTCAGGCAAAAGAATTCCCAGAAATTTACTTTCCTAGTGGTAAAAGCCAGTGAAAGTTTATGGAGATTCAAATTTTCTAATGTATAGAGTTTGTTGTATGGAAAGAGGTACTTGAATATGGAGAAGATATTTCTGAACAAGAATATCGAAGAACTGGATGAATATCACTCCTACGAAGGTCTGACCCAAACGTAGGGAAGAAGAATAAACCATAGACTTGAATACTTTTAGATCATGAAAAAGGATATGGGACAAATATGTTAAGGATGGCTATTTTTTGCGGATCCCTACATAATGTCATTTAAGACAAATAAGGACAAAAGAGGCATTCTTCCCAAGAATGAGGTTACCATCATTTAACAAAACCCGTTAGGGGGTTGAAATATGTAGGGCCACCTAAGGGCATTGGCTGCATGGTTAAATAAATAGCATCTTTCGGCTGACAAGTCTGTTATGTGGACTGTTTATGCAAGGCCACCTATGGGCACGTGCTGCATAGTCAGGCAAAATAATTCTCAGAAGTTTGACATTTTTGTGATTAGAAGTCATGAAAAGGGTTATGAAGATCTGAAAATATTTAAGGTTAGGATTATAACACATAAAGATGGGTATTGTCCAATGTATATAGAGATACATAGGTCAATGATAACCATAATCATGTTGTGGCTGGGTCCTGAATTGAAACTTGGACTTCACTACGTATCTCATAAGAATGAGAATCAAGCCATACATAGTTCTTGAAATGCAGTTTAATGTCGTGCAGGACGAAAGTATGAGAAATCTTAGTTTAGTGTCATAGAATTCAGACCATAATAATGAATACATAGTGTGTGTTTTCATGAGGACTTTTCAGCTAAGGGACTGAAAGTGAAATTTGGGGTTAGGCCCAAAAGACTTGGGACTGGATTCGAGGGACACTCGAATGTTCCTACGTATCCCATAAGGATGGGAATCAAGTCCACATAGTTCTAGAAATTCCCTTTGTACAAATTTGGTTCGTACATGTGAAGGGTGAAAGGGGACTTTAGTGCAATGATGGTTTAACCTGAGATAAAAAATTTAGGCATTACCATGTATGCACGTAGTCTTTTTGAAATGAAACATGATTGAAAAAAATCAATGTCAATAATAGTTCTCTCTCAAATGAGGAAATCAAAGGATATTGTAGTTTATTGTCATACCGGACAAAAGGGTTGCATAGTTTAACGTCATATAACAAGGACGAAAGTGAATCAATGTAAAGATATTGATTCTAGGTGCGGTTTCACGAATCAACATCATATGAGATGGTGGTGAACCGATGTGAGGATATTGTTTTCGGGCTTGAACCCTGGGAGGTTGCCTACATACCCAGCCTGGAGGGCAAGGATCAAAGTCTATGTAGTTCAATTAAAGAATGAATTAATGATCAAGTTGTTCTTGGGGACAACGATCTAATTAAAAAGTTGTTGGTACTTACACATGGTTAGTGGCCCAAAGGGAGTGTTATGGTTGATGTTCGCTCTAAGCTCACGTGAGTCATACTCGGTGTGAGAAACAAGAGGTAACAATAACCTTAACGATGCACAGTTTAATGTCATGTAGGACATATAAAGGGACTATGCAATTTAAAGTCTTGCAGTTAGGACTATTGGTGCTGCACAGTTTAGCGTCATGTAGTTAGGACGATGGGGATAAAACAGTTTAACGTCATATTGGATGAAAGGGGGACTATGCAGTTTAATGTCATGCAGTAAGGACAAAATAACACACCATTTATGTCATGATGGACGAAAGTGCGAATAGTTTAAGGTCATATGCATGGACCGTGGATGGTGCAGTTTAATGTCATGATGGAACTTTGATGATTATATAGTTTAACGTCTTTCCGGATGTGAGGGACTTTTATACAGTTTAGCGTCATGTAGTTAGGACGTCACAGTTTAACGTCTTGCTGGAATAAGGGATTTGATAATAGTTTATGGTCATATACATGGACCAGGGATGATGCAGTTTAAGGTCATGCTGGACGGTTTAGGGAACTTTTTCACAGTTTAATGTCGTGTGGGACGAAGTTGCAGTTTAAGGTCATACTGGATCATTGCTGTATAGTTTAACGTCATATAGCAAGGACGAACTGGTGCTGCACAGTTTAGTGTCATGTTGCAGGGACATCTTCTTTTCTACAGTTTAATGTCATGTTGGATGAAAAAGGGAAAATAGTTTAAGGTCATATGCATGGACCGTGGATGATGATGCAGTTTAAAGTCATACTGGACTAACGAACATGTGAATAGTTTAAGGTCGTATACACGGACCGCATAATTTAACGCCATCTTGGACGAATTGGAAACTTTTTAACAGTTTAATGTCATGTAGGACAATTCAAGTAACTGTTACAGTTTAACGTCATGTTGGACAAATGAAAATTTATACAGTTTATCGTCATGTTGGATGATAGAACATTGCTGTACAGTTTAAAGTCATGTAGCTAGGACTAAGGTGAACCAATATGAGGATATCAGTTCTGGGGACTTTTTACAGTTTATCGTCATGCTGGACGCTGGAAGTGCCACACAGTTTAATGTCATGTTGCTAGGACATAATATAGTTTAACACAATACAGTTTAGTGTCATGTAGGACATAATAGTAACCAATGTGACAGTTTAACGTCATGTTGGACGATAAGGGAACTGACACAGTTTAACGTCATGCTGGACGATGAAAGTGCCACACAGTTTAATGTCATGTTGCTAGGACACAATATAGTTTAATGTCATTTCGGACAAAATATAGTTTAATGTCATCTTGGACAAATAAGGAACTTCTGTACAGTTTAATGTCATATAGATAGGACATAATACAGTTTAGTGTCATGTAGGACATAATACAGTTTAGTGTCATGTAGGACATAATACAGTTTAGTGTCAAGTAGGACATAATACAGTTTAGTGTCATGTAGGACATAATACAGTTTAGTGTCATGTAGGACATAATACAGTTTAGTGTCATGTAGGACATAATACAGTTTAGTGTCATGTAGGACATAATACAGTTTAGTGTCATGTAGGACATAATACAGTTTAGTGTCATTTAGGACATAATACAGTTTAGTGTCATGTAGGACATAATATCATGAACCAATGTGATTGTTTTGGATCTGGGAACAATATTTTGTGTTTATACAAAATACTTCTTCAGAAATCTGGCATTAGTTGGAGTCGTGATGTGTTCTCCATCCATTGAGATTAGATAATACGCTCCATTGGAGTAGACCTTATGTATTGAATAAGGTCCTTCCCATTTTGGTTCAAGCTTGGGAGGCTTCTTTCCTGGTATCATTGGTGCTCTGAGAACCAATACCAATTCTCCCTGAATAAATGAACGAAGACGAACTTTTTTGTTAAAAGCTCATGCTATTTGATTCTGATAGATTTCCAAGTGGTGCAAAGTGCACAATCTTTTCTCATCTAATTGTTCCAATTCATTCAACCACTTTTGGGATTGCTCATCTATAGATAACTGATCACATATGGCTATTCTGAGTGAGGGAAATTGAACTTCAATTGGCAAGACTGCTTCTGTTCCATATACCAATGAATATGGAGTTGACCGCGTTGCATTGCGAGTGGTAGTCCGATAATCCCATAAAGCATGAAAGAGTTTATCAGGCCATGACTTCTTATCTTTATCCACCATCTTTTGTAGTATATTTGAAAGAGTCTTGTTGAAGGCTTCTATCTGGCCATTAGCCGCTGCATGATATCGAGATGAATGGTTGGACTTAATGTTGTATTCTTGATACAATTTCTTTACCTCATAAGAACAGAAGTTGGTGCCGTTGTCCGTCAATATGGTATGAGGGACACCAAATCTAGTAATGATGTTAGACTTGATGAAGCTAACAATGCATTTAGAACTGACTTCTTTGAGAGGTACTGCCTCTGCCCATTTGGAAAAGAAATCAGTAGCAGTAAGAATGTACTTAAACTGCTTGGCCGTAGCTGAAGGGTAAGGTCCCACCACATCCATTCCCCATGTGGAAAATGGCCATGAGTATTTAGCTGTATGAAGAAACTCTGGAGGTTGATGAATGAAGTTGGCATATACTTGGCATGAATGACACTTCTTTGTGAAATTAACACAATCTTGTATCATTGAAGGCCAAAAGTATCCAAGCCTTCGAATTTGATCAGACAGTCTATGTCCAGACTGGTGGGCACCACAGACTCCTGCATGCACTTCTTTTATGACAACCATTGTCTCTTCACCATCAATACATCTGAAGAGAACTCCATCAAAACCACGTTTGTAGAGAATTTTCTCGAGGTGGTTTGGGCTATCATAAAGAGTAAAATTAACCACACGTCGCCGGATTTGTTCTTTCTCGGCTCTATCAGGTGGAAGTGTTCCATTTTGAAGGTATTCCCTGATAGGTGACATCCATCCTGTAGTATGACCATACGGTTCAGGAATGGGACTAATTTCATTAATTTCCCCTGTTCTGACTTGAACATAAGGTGAAATTGCATGACGGTGGGCAATACAGATGGTTGTCTCGTCCCGATTTGGATCTGCTAAAGCTGTGGCTATATTAGCCAGTGCATCAGCTTGAGCATTTTGTGATCTTGGGACATAAGAAAATGTCGGTTCTGAAGGGAATTCCGACATTAACTCTCTAACGTAATCATACAAAGGAATTAATTCTTCTTTTCTGATGGCATAGTCCCCATTGACTTGTTTGATTACCAGGTCTGAATCACCTTTCACCTTTAAGTGATTCACTTGTGCTTGAAGCGCTAATTCCAAGCCTGTAATGAGAGCTTTGTATTCAGCTTCATTATTGGTACCACCTTCCCACAACAAAAAGGAATAAGGTAACACTGCTTTATCTGGAGAAATGAGCACAATTCCTAAACCAACTTTGTTGAATTTAGGATTTTCCATTTTCTTCCCTGTTGGACTTCTAGAAGCACCATCAAAATACATTTCCCATGTTTGAGGACTCTCTTGAATAGAGAAAACTTCCTCATCAGGGAGTTCGATATCTGAATACGTGTCTTCCACTGAAGGATGTTCAGCCAGGAAATCAGCCAGATCTTGGCCCTTAATTGCCTTTTGAGACACATACTGAATGTCGAACTGCTGTAGAATAACCGCCCACCTTGTCAGATGTCCTGTAAGCATTGGATGACTAAGGATGAATTTGAGCGGATTATTACGAGATACCAATTGGACCTCATGATGTTGCAGGTAGTGTCTTAGTTTCTGAACTGCAAAGATTAATGCTAGGTAGCACTTTTCAATACTTGAATACCGGGTTTCTGCTTCAAGCATAGTTCTACTGAGATAGTAGAGACTATTTTCATTCCCAGCATCATTCTTTTGAGCGATAATGGCACCCAATGATCGCTCTAAAGTTGTCACATAGAGGATAAGAGGTCTACCCTCAACAGGTGGCATGAGTACTGGTGGACTCAAGAGGTATTTCTTGAGAACATCAAATGCTTCTTGACATTCTTCAGTCCACTGGTAAGTGACTCCTTTCTTCAATAATTTGGTAAAGGGTAAACTTTTGCCTGCCAAATTGGCGATGAAAAGCCGAATATAGGCTAAGTGTCCTTGAAGTCCTCTTAATTCTTTCAAATTCTGAGGAGGTGACATACCAAGGATTGATTTGGTCTTCTCAGGATCGACTTCAATACCACGATGGCGTACAACAAAGCCGAGGAATTTTCCTGAGGTTACCCCAAAAGCACATCTTAAGGGGTTCATCTTCAAATTATGTTGTCGAAGCTTGTGTAATATGACTTTCAAATCAGCCAAGTGATTAGAACGTTGTTTGGATTTAACCACCAAATCATCTACATATCATTCAACAAACTTCCCTAAAAGAGGTTTGAAGATACGATACATGGCGCGTTGATATGTTGCACATACATTCTTTAAACCAAAGGGCATCACCCGATAACAAAACACACCTTGAGGAGATTTAAAGGCTGTATATTCCTCATCTTCTGGGGCCATTTAGATCTGATTATATCCAGAATATCCATCCATGAAAGAAATTACTTCATAGCCAGCCGTCGCATCAATTAAAAGTTCTGTAATCGGAACTGGGAAATCATCTTTAGGAAAATACCGATTAAGATCTCTGAAATCGATGCAAACCCTAATTTGTCCGTTCTTCTTCTTTACAAGGACAATATTAGCCAACCACTTGGGATATTGAACTTCTCTGACAAAGTTATCTTTGATAAGCTTATCCACTTCAGCCTCAATTTTGGAAGCATAGGTTGGGTGTGTTCTTCTCGCAGCTTGCTTGAATCCTCGATGTTCTTTTGGTAAACCCAAATGATGAGTAGCAACATCAGGATCAAGCCCAGGCATTTCTGTATAATTCCAAGCAAAAATATCTTTATTTTGCTTTAGAAAATAAATATACATCTCTTGCTCTTCAAGGGTCATGGCCGCACTAATTAAAGTGGGGCGTGGATCTTTCTCTGTACCCAGATTTACTTCTCTGAGTTCATCCACAGTGGTAGAGATACCCTCTTCAAATGCTGGAGGAGCATCTCTAAGATCTTCCTCTTCCTCTTCATCATGTGTTATTTCTTCCATTTCTACTTGCAAAGTAGATGAAAAAACGAAATTCTCATGATCATAAGAGATGTCAAAATTTTCACATTTTGAAGAAGAAGCTTCCATTTCCGACCCTATTGATGATAAATGGTCTTCTTTGGGAAATAAAGAGGAGATGATGGATTGAGAATCGACATCATTATTCACCTCTGGTGTTGCTATAACTTCTTCTGGCCCGATTAGCGAAGTATAGACTTGTTGGAATTCAGCAGACGAAATGAAAACGTCACCACTTATGCTTTCATCACTGCTTGGTAAGTTACCAATTTCTCCCATGTTGTCTGGCTCGATTGCCGTAATTGACATTATGGATCTTTCCATAAGAGTATTTTGATTTGGGCCTATTTTTTCAATTTGACTGATAGGTAACACATAATCTGTACTCACATGTGAAAATGGATTTATTGGAATTTTTTCCAAACCATATGGAGCATTAACTTTGGTAATTTCCTTCATTGTAGATTTTTCTCTTCCTTTCATGTGATAAAATTCCGCCTCAATGTATTGAGACTCACATGTCTTGAACGGGGCCTTATCACCATACAATGTTCCAACTTGACCATCGAAACAGTATTTGAGACATTGATGGTATGATGACGGAATAGCTGCATGCTGATGTAGCCAGGGTCTTCCAAGCAAGATATTGAAAGCTGGGTCTTGATCAACAATCATGAAATCTGAATTGGAAACAAGATCTCCAAACTGAGTTCTGAGTGTAACTTCTCCCAGTGGTTCTGGTTCATTTTTATCATATCCTTGTAACATCATGGTAGAAGGAGATAAATCAGATTCCGTGAGGCCCAATCGACGAAGTGTACGAATGGGCATGAGGTTGACTCCTGAACCATTGTCAATGAATGCTCTTCGAACATCTATACCATTGACTTTTACAGATAAGTACAAAGGTTTTATGTGCCCATGCACAACATCATCTTCATCTTTATCAGTAAAAGATATCACTGCATGGCATTCTGCAGGATTATTCTCTATGTGATAGATTTCAGCTGCAGCAATTTCAGCTTCAAACTCCTGAGGACTTGACAAAGCTTCGATGAGTGCTTCCCGAAGATCTTTTGATAGATTCAAAGCATCCAAAATTTATAACTTGGATGGTACTTGGGCCAAGTGTTTCAATATATCATACTTTTGATCTAGAGGTCTGCGTTTCCCAATAGGAATATGCGGTTTAGCAGGTACCTTGGAAGCAGATGCTTTGAAAGCTGATGCATCTTGTATTGAAGTTGTCAACATCCTTGGTTTTGGAATATTAGACTGATTAGATCCATTTACTTGCTGAGATAAAGAAGATGGAACCTTTAATCGGTCTTCCAAAATAACTGTGCCAAAACTGAGTTGGCCATTGGCAGAAGAACTTGCTTGTTCTTTTTGAGCTCGCTGAAGGGCTCTACCACGAGTTTCTGCTGCATATACAGTGCTAGTAGGGGTAAAATTAGAGTAGTGGCTTCGGAAAGATCCACGTCTTCCCCTATATCCTGAACCTCTAGAACCTATTCGGATTCCCTTATTTGATACAGGGAATTATGGCTCATCAAGACTGGAATATGAATCTGTTAATTGAATCATATTAACAGAACCAAAGATTAACTCTTCGTCTGATAAAGACTCTGCCTGGTTAGCCTGTTTAGGCTGTGCCGTTTGATGGGGCGGTGCCCGTGGCTTTGAAGTAGATGGCATGAAATCTTCCAGAGTCAAAGACAATTTAGGCTTTGATACATACTCATCTTCTCCTGATTCCTCTTTCTTCTTTGAATTGTGCTGCCCTTTTGAGGATTTGTATTTTGATGGAGGCTTTACTGCAGCTTTTGTAGGAGACACAATTGGCTTCTTCAATTGTGTTCGCAAAATGGAATGGGTCCGATTGATTGTTTTTCTGACCATCCAATCATCATATTTTTTCGCAGTTTTGCTTTTTACTTCCTGCCACTCGCCTCCTTCCTCTGGATCTGTAGCGGTAATACATGCTACATGAGCTGAAGAACCCTTCAATTTGACTTGTCCCAAGTCGACCATCTTTTGCAGGAGGTCTTTAAAGACAAAACACTCCTGGATGGGATGCCCCAACATTTGATGAAAGGGACAATAATTGGGACGGTCTTCATCTCCTTCCTTGTTTGGCCTCTTGGGCACTGGTAATTGAACCAAATTATTTTCCAGAGCTGCAATGAAGTAACCAGGAACTTTCTCATTTCGGAAAGAGTATGTTTTACTCTTCATATCCTCAAATTGTTTTTGTCGTTGATCTCTTTGATCATTTGGACGAAACGGCCTTTGTTGTTGGCATTCAGGAGGTGGAGTCCTTCGAGAAGATGAAGGTTTTGAAGTAGATATAGGTACAGGTGCTTTTTTAAGCATAACTGTAGCAGTTTCTGTTTTACCCATTCTTCTTCCTGGAGCTGATGGAATTACACGAGATTTAACCTTATCCTGTATAAGGGAATCTTCAATCTGCTGAGCGATTGAAGTAAGGTCTCGAAACCCTCCTGTGTATTTCACAGGGATCAATGGCGTGCGTAATTCGTCACGCAAATTTGCCACACAGATTGGCAACAATTCCTCCTGAGGGAGTGCTAAACTCAGGGAATACGTTAATCCCTTCCAACGAGCAATGAAATTAGAGACTCTTTCATTCTCCCTTTGCTTGAAGTTTGTAAGATCGAAAAATGTCGTTTTTGGCAAAGTTGAGCTAAACTGAAGAAGGAATTTTTGACGAAGATCCTCCCATCCGATGACTGATCGGGATTGCAAGCTTGTATACCAGACAAAAGCTGGTCCTTGCAAGGTTCGCACGAAGCATCTGAGTTTCACTGCTTCTTGCTGCTCTGGAGTTCCCATCATAGGATCACAACAAGACACGTAATGCGTCAAATGTTGTTCAGGGTCGCCTGATCCATTGAAAGTAGGGAAAACAGGATTTCCAAAACTAGATGGAGGAGAAATTGAATCTACCCATTCAGGGTAAACTTTCTTTTCAGGTTGAACTTGCGCCCGTTTCCCTTCCATAGTTTCTAACCGAGCTGTTAATGACTCAATAGTAGTTATTAACTTTTGAGAAACATCAGGTTGAACTTGGTTTTGGGTAGGTGCAATGAATGGAGCTTGGACAGACGTGATGGTTGGTGCTACAACTGATGGTAGTGCTGCCAACCGTTGTTGCGTTTGACCCGTAGGATTAGACCTCTGAGGGTGTACTGATAAAGGAGGATATTCCTGATCCATCTCAGTAGTTACAACAAATTCCTTTGGCTATCAGACTTTAGCATTCTTAAGAAGAAGACTACTCTGAAGTAGTTCTGTATTCAACCTTCTTAATTCTTTCATTTCTTCCTCCTGTTGTGCAAACCTTTGCTCTAATGAGAGCGATTGACCTCCTTCAGAGGAAGGGTGAGAAGTAACCTGATTCTTTCCTTTCCCCTTATTGGATCCTTTTCGGAGAGGGGGAAGTGGGTTACTTGAAGGAATAACTAGATTTTGGGTAAGCCTTTGATTACGTGTGCGCACACCTTCTTCATTTAGGTCTGTGTGCACAACTTCTTGAGCAGGAACCTCTTCGTCTGATCCCTCTGATTGAGCTTCATCTAGTGAATCAGCAGCAATGACATTGATGACATTAATGGATGCATATTTCATGGAATCCTTTCTATCAGCATTTCTGTGATATTGTCTTCTTCCATGTCCATGATGAGACATGGACTTCCGTTGACTTGATCCCTCAGGAACGTCTTGGAGAACCGTCACTTGGAGAGAATCTCCTGATAGCTTGGCTCTTCGTTCCTCTTGAGGCTTATTCCCTAATCGAGAGAATACTGACTTTCTCTAAGGGAGGGATTGAGGATTTGAAAAAGTCCCCAGTCCGATGGACTGGGGATGTTCCTGCTGCTTCCGCTCAACTCCTCGAATCCCATTTGTTGACTCTGAGGGTTGGGTTAGAGAAGTCCCCAGTCTGATAAGATGGGGTGTCTCTTGACATGCTATGTATGAGATCTTCTTAAAATCTCTCTTGATCTTGCGAATCTTAGTTCAGAAATTAGCTGGATGCATTAACCTGTATCCACTTTTATCACCTGGTTCAACAGACCGTTGGATGATTTCCGAAACTTCTGTCATTTGATGACGTGTTTGCTCCAGACGAGAGGCTTGTGCAATATTCTCTCCTGCTTGATGTAGGAGCAATTCAACAACTTGTTCTCTATATACTTGATTTTGAGAGGAACTAGTTGAAGCCTGTTCTTGAGCAAGCTTTTGATTATGAACAAAGCCCATTGACTGTGGCCGGCCATGGGAAATAACATTGCATGAGACCATTTTCGGCGGGCTTTGCTGACCGGAAAGCACTGTGAAATGTAGTGCTCCATGAACACCCCATCTTCTTATATGAACATCAGATGGAGCATTGGCAATTAACTGGCGCAATTTTCTTAGTGCGCCAATGCATGAACGTTGAAGGGTTCTCTGTTGCTTTTCAGCCTTCGGATACCAAGAGACTGATAGAGATGCCAAATCAATCTGGCGTTGTAACCCTTATATTATCTTAATATGATTTTCATAATCACCATAAGATAATACTTTCTTATTCAATTGACAAAGAGTCTTCCATATGTTGATACGAATATCATGGATTCCATCATCCGTCAACATCTTTGGAATGTCATACTGGGAGTCAGCCAAAGGCCAAAACATGACTGGTACTTCACCTTTTGCCAGTTTTTTCCTCATGTTCATAATTTCTTCTTTATCATTAAATGAATATTCTTCTACCTGTTTGGACCAGAGTTGGTGTTTCCTTGTTGCTTCATCGGATTCAACAAGATTGGTAGAGAGATCACTATTCATGCTGGAAGATGAATGACCCAGGGATGGTTCGGAGAATAACCTGAACCCCAGGCTATCTTCTGATGGAGAAAGAGTTTCACCTGCCGATAGTAAAGCATCAGACATGAATGGTTTTACGTTTGCAAGTGCCTCGAGATAGGAGGGATTTCTCGTCACTACATTGCCTTCTGAAGAATTTTCGAGACAACGTGAATCACTACTGCGGAGAGGACTTTTGCAGTGAATTTCATCACCATGAGGAGGACCGTCATGATGGGTTACAACAAAAGATGAAATCTCTTGCTCCTTGGTCTTCTGACCACACAGAGGGTTCCTGTGGCTCTCATCTGAAGAAGAAACTTCAAGATTGACCGAACTTTCATGAAGCAAGTCTTCATGAGGAAGTGTCTGTTGAAGACCTTCAGAATTAATGTTCCCGTTATTGGGAACTGAGGGAGTAGAATCTTGAATTCCGACAGATAAATGTCTGAGGGCTTCAAGAAATCCAGCATCGAGCAAGGCTTGGTTACAGATTGGCCTTTGATCTCCTGACTGTGCTGGGCGGATCTTTTTCTTAGATGCCTTCTTAATCGCTTTAGAAACCACTTGATGATGAAAGTGATTGCTCTGAGCAGGTGTATGTGCCTGATCAGGAAAGATGGTCAGGTTAGGCTGACGATCTCCACTCAAATCAGGTGTATGTGCCTGACTTGGTTGTCCGTATGATATGGGGGAGTATGCCCCATAACCCTCTTGGACTGGAACAGATATGTGTGTTTGTTCCGGAGTGAATCATTGATGTGTCACTCCACTGCTAGGGATAGATTTATGTGTCTGTCCCTGTGATGATGCTGAAGCTGTTATGATATCCTGGCAAGCATCCAGAATATGAGCAGGAATTTTCTTCTGCTCTTTCACCATTGACAAAATATGTTTGGTGACTTCAGCCGCCGGAACGGGGATATACGTCCATTCCGGGCTTGGAGTAGGTGTATGTGCCTGCTCCTGTCCTCCTTTTCCTGTCAGTGAATCCTGACAGTACTCAAGTGTGGAGGTAGAGAGTTGAGTCTGCCTCCTGTTTGTCGTCGGGACTTTCCGACTGACTTCTCTGTGCGCTACTAAGCGAGACTGTTGGTAGGCTTGATTAGTATTAGCAAGTGTATGTGCCTGCTGATTACACTTCGCCAAACGCGGTTGACGAGATCCATCATATGTAGTCAGACGAGCCTGCTGACTAACTGGTGATGTATAAGCAGGTGCATGTTACTGCCTATGGTACTCCGTCGGAATTTCCTGGCGGGATTGGCGTGATGCTGCCAGACGAGTCTGCTGGACAGTGGAATTAAAACGGACAGGTGATTGTGCCTGCTCGTTATTTGCCACCAAGTTAGGTTGGTGGACTTCTCCGGAGATGGCAGGGATGACAACCTGCCTATTGTTAACCGGATTCCGTCTCTGGCGGTTCATCTTGCCTACTCGGGTTCGAGGAACCTGAGCTGAATGCCTGGAGTCAGTACCCTCATCATGTTGAGGGCGCACTACCGCACGAGTCTGGCGGCGATTGTTGATGGGAGCCCTCGAGAAGGAATCCTGTCTTTTTGAATTAAGGCCCTGAGGGACCTGCTCATTCACTTCCTCAGAGTAAGGGAGTGAATGGAAATTGCGTTCCGGGGATAACGACCCGAAACGGTTGGAGACGGTAGTCAGCACCGCCTGCTTCTTGATCGCTGGCCGCCGTTGTCCGGACGACCAGGTAGAGTTGTTAACTTGGAGGGCTTGACGAGCGACCTCCAGAGTCGGGATAGTACCGTTGCGACGGTACTCCTTAACTAGTGCATTAGAAACCCATCGTTGAAGACACTGAGTTGGTGATGTCATCCTCAGAGCGGACGACGTTCCAGCAGGAGTAGCAGCATTGGTTTTCACAGCAGCAGACCTCACAGTAGAGGTGTTCACAGCAACAGTATTCACAGGGGTGAATTTAAGGAAATCCATTTTGCAGAAGATCTTGAGAAAAGAGTGCATGTTCCATATAACAGACATAATCAAGATGAATCCGGCCACTGTATCTTTTGGATGAGCACATGTCAATGATTGATTTGTTGGCCCAAGGGGCCTAACAAATAAGAAAAACATCACTTTAACTTGGTTAAGGATTCACGTCGGGTTCACCATTTTTGTTTCCTAACGGATTTCGAGGATGACCTCCTGGACGGGAGATTCAAACGTTCTGATCGGTTTCTAACAGGTTTGTTCGTAGAACCGGAAACATCCAATGATTCCACATCCGTTTGGACCTACTTTCCAAAGGTAGGCGCTCATTAGTTTGTGGACTAATGAGGTTTAGGAATTTTCATTGGTCGAGAGGATGGGAGGTCGGACTCATCACACCTTTTTGAGGGGAATTATTGTCTACTCCGGGACTCTCTTTATAGATTTAAGTTATGTTCGTGAATCCTTATTATATTACCAAGTATAAAATGAGCTTTCCTTAAGTTTTAACAATCAATGATTAAATATGAAAGAAATTTAGAGAATCTTTTATATGTATTCAAGGTTCTTCATCAATAGAGAATCATCTGTATCTATTTAGAGATTCTTGGTCAATGGTATCCTTCGAAACATTTATAAAAGTCTCTTGGTCATTATGATGACCGGGCTGGTTTTAAAGCCACTTAGTGAGGCACTTGAAGTTTATCGTCATTCAGAAGGACATGGATTATTTCAAAGTTGGGATCGAACCCATAAATGGGCTACCTATGTATCCTTTGTTTTGGAAAAGGAATCAGAACCCACGTAGTTCGAGTCATGGAGTATGATGTTTATGATTGATGGCTCAAAGAAGAATGTCATAATTACTTTTACACTCTAAGCTCACGTGAGTCATGCTCGGTGTGAGAAACAAGAGGTATTGGTAAAAATTAGACAATTGTGCCATGAAAGATGCAATCATAAGAAATTTTTTGGGGCTTATGTATGTATGACTACCCAAATAGATGAAGGTTTAGGATTTACTTTTAGGGAGAAAATCCAGGAACAGGGTCCATAAAGGTATATGTGCTTTATGGAGATTTGAATACTCTAATCTTGGGGCTTACTCCTAAGGAGGATGCCCAAATTAGGAGGAGACTTATGATTGGGTTTTACTCCTGAAAAAGAAACCCAAATCAAGGGTAAATTATTACTGGTTAAGAGAATTTTAAGGGGGGCTTGAGGTTTACTCCTGAAAAGGAAGCCCAAGATTATGACTGAGTCTTATTCCTGAAAAGGAGACCCAGGTTAGGGATTAAGGTTTGGGGCTTACTCCTGAGGAGGATGGCCACTTTTGAGATTGGGGCTTACTCCTGAAGAGGATGCCCAAGTTTGAGATTGGGGCTTACTCTTGAAGAGGATGCCCAGATTAAAGGATTTATAACTGGGGATTATTCCTGAAAAGGAGACCCAGGTTAGGATTCTCTCATCTTAAAGGATGAGGTTGAATGAATGAACTCTCCATATTTAGTGACATAAGGATATTTAAATCACTAGACTTTGAGAGATATTCCATAGAATTCCTTTCAGATAAGGAAGTCAAATCAAGAAATCATGCCATAAATGGCTTTGAAGAGTGTCTTGAAGACTGAATCTTGAAAAGGAAAGGTGTTATGGCTTAAGAGGGGTAAAATGGGCAAGATAGGCACCCAAAAAGGTAGGGGCGCACAATTCTTGAAAGGCGCGCAAGTCTTGCGTGGGCGTGCAAGTATTGGTCGCGCAGGTATACCTTGCGCGACACATGGTGTACTTGCGCGATTTTAAATTGGAATTGAAATACTTGAGCGACTCCTTTTTAAACCCTTTAGAATCCCTTTGAGGTTCTTTCAGAAAATGGACGCGCAAATTTTATTGAAGGAATAATGTGGTGTGCAAGTATGACCAGTTCCCTTAAGGGATGGCCATTCAGGCGCGCAAGTGTTGATGAGTTTCAACACTTAGGCCTTCCTCCCTCTCTTTAGATCTTCCGTTCTAGGTAAGAAATTACCTTAGAAGTGTTCCGGAAACTTTGAGAAGAGACTTGGGTGTCGAGAGCTTCAATCCGAGTTTCTGGAAAAAGATCCTCTCGAATGGGGGGCCCACAGGGTCTATTTATAGGAAAAATAAGGCCCTGGGCGGTTACCGAGCGGTTATCACTTAGGTCGCGCAAGTCACTTGCACGACCATAAGGCGTCGGGCAAGTAGACTTGTACGACCACTAGGCAGCGTGCAAGTACTTGCACGACCACTAGGCGGCGTGCAAGTGTACTTGCGCGACCATGAGGGAACTTGCGCGACCTATGGGAAATGTTCTCCTTGTTCATCCCTTTGTCGATTTTTGATGTTTCTTCAAAGGACGAATCACTTTGGACTAAGATATTTCCTTTTTTTCAGTCCTTAGACTCTATGACGGAAAGGAGCGTCAACAGTGAGCCTTTAGTTTTTGTGTTTGAGAATTGATGTTATTAATATTTTCATGACTTATTATATACTCCCTTTACTTATTTTATGTGAAATGTGCATAATTTGTGTGAAATATTAATGTTTTAATACTAAGTATAAATTTTGAGCATTTTTAGAAGTAGTCCAATTGAGTCAGTTTTCTATTTTATTTATAAATCTCATCCTACTGATCCAAATTGTGTGGTTTTTGTTTTTTAGGATTCCTAATTAAATATAACACATTTCATTAGAAGGAATCATGGGCCAATTCTTCCATTTGAAGGATTACATTTACCACACAAGATGACCCAAAGAATTTGTGAAGAAACTGGACCATCCATGATGATTGAGTTACTGTTCTAAATCCCAAAGCCCAAACTTTATAAAACTCTACCATATTTTTTCTATTATCCAAAATAATCATGGATAAAAATTTCAGGGTCCAAATCTAAGAACAAGGGGCCCAACATATTCTTTTAATTCCATCCCACCATTCTATCTGAGAAATAAAATCAGTACAATATGCATGACATATCTCATGATGTAAGCATCCAATCAATCTGAGATTTGCAGTGTGAAATAGGAGATATATTCAGCCGACTTTGTTGAATAAAGAATTCGTATTTTAAGGCATCTTCCTATTCAAAACCCCTTTCACATTTTAGACATAAAAAATACAGGATAGAAATAGACAGATTAAAATTGTTTATTCCTCCAACCATAAATTTGGATAAATAGGTCCCAATTCCTCTAAATTTTGAGAGTAGTTGGAAAACGTTATTATCTACAACTTTTAAGAAGGATATTTCTCGATATTCGGCTGTCGGAATAACCAATTTGGAGATGCAAGTGGAGGGACATATTGGGAATGAAAATAGTCCACTTCTTGGGCTATAAATACTCTCCCCTTATCTCCTTGAGAGGGTTTGGAATTTCAGAAGAAAGGAGATCATATTTGCACGATCAAAGACTTGAAAAAGGCTTAGGAGGACCTTCCATACTCAAGTTTTCACTTGAGAGACCTTTCCTCCTCTCTTTTTTTTCACTTACTTTCGTGTTCTTCATTTTTGTAATCTTGTAAGTCTCTTTATTTGTAATTCTGTTTTAATGCAAGTTTCTTCTTAAATTTATCTTATTCTCATCCACCTTATATAGTTTAATATTAATGTTCTTAAAATATTTTAAATTCAGTTGAATCCCCTTCCCTTATTTTTCTTCCTCATTCAATCAAAAATCTATTTTTAATTATCATCATTGTTCATGTGTGTGTGTTCGACGTACCCCTCTTTTCTAATCCCTTTCTTTTTCTTCTATTATTAATTCATCACCATAAAAATATATTACCAGATTAATAACCGTATTAATGGATGAGTAAATCTCTCATTGGGGTGAGTTTTAATTTAGGCATGTTAATCGATTGAGAGCTTTTTATCGATGAGTATTCGTTGAATTAACATTGTGTATGTTGGACTTAGCATGTCATGGATTAATGACTCATTTTGTTTAACATGTGGTTTCCATGGATTATTGGAACCATAAATACACTACCATAAACAAGTACTGATTGAGATTATAATCCTAGTTAAGTTAAGGCTTGGATTAAAGCTTTAACACTTAGGAATTCTAATCGACGTCAACTTGTGAAGTGGGTGTTAATTTAAATGCAATATAAAGCAAAGCTCAAGGATTCACAAGCTTAACTCCCTAATAATGAAATCACCCCAATATTTATCAATTTTTTAAATCAATTATATCCAATCAATCATTTCAATTAATCTCTGTAAACAAACCCCCCTAATCAAAATACAATCAACTAAAAAAAACGACTACTACAAAGTATCATCGCCGATGATTCGACCCGATTGCTGCTATACACATTAGCAGAGCACCTGAACTTTGACCGGTCGATAGGAGATAATCGGACGTGCGTTTCAAGAATTTTTTTGGTTTTGGTTCACGGAGCACTTTCGCGAAGCTCATTCACATAGGTCGTTCGTGAAGACTGTTCACAGAGCCCTGCCTCGGCCTTCAGATGCAAGCTGTAGAGCGCACCGTCACGATATCAAAGACTCGTTGTGTGCCACAAAGAAGAAGGCCTAATTTGAGGATAGAAATCACATAGTACACGGAGCTTCATGAATCAAGATCCCTAAAATCCAAAATCATGGAGATGAGAAAGGAAAAAATAGAGGTCATCCACCCCTATTTATAGGCGAGGACCCCCTGTGCTTCGTGACACGTCCGACCGAGGCATGCTTCATGGCATAATCAGCCCATACATCGCCCCTCTGCTTTGAAAGACTCCATTGCAAGTCAGCTTCACAATTGGCTGAGGTATTTTGGCGATTGACCCTCAGACTTTGACCCTCTCTTTCTCCTCAGCTCCCAGTTTGAGGGGAGGCATTTTTTGAAGCCAAAATTTGGGAATAACAAGAACAAATGTAAATCCTTAAGGGCTGCCTCGCGAAGCATGTTCGCGGAGCCCTCGTAACCCCACAACTGGCACAAAGATTCTCCTCTATAAAGGTACCGCAGATCAAGGAGGAAGGAGGCTTTGTATGCCCTTTGACATTTGCAAACCTGTCGCGGAGTAAGGAGGAGGGAGGCTCTGCGAGCCCCTTTGACGTTTGCAAACCCACCATAGAGTAAGGAGGTGGGAGGCTCTGTGAGCCCCTTTGACGTTTGCAAACCCACCATGGATCAAGGATGCGGGAGGCTCCGTGAGCCCCTTTGACATTTGAAAACCCACCACGGATCAAGGAGGTGCAAGGCTCCGCAGTTACAACAAAATGCCATGTGTCTTCCCGCCCAGTGAGCTCTGCTTCGCAGCACCTTTTGCCTATAAACATTGGGCTCCCCTTGAGCCAAAAAGATGGATCCTATGACCTTTCACCTTCTTAGCTCTCAAATCACAAAGAAAATTCTTCTCTACGAGCCATGATCTCTTCAAGGTACTTTAGCATCACGAAGTGCCTCTCCTTTGGTTTGAATTCAAACCCTCTTCAAAGAGGGATTCCCTTTGTAGATCCCACGAGCCTCCATGAAGGAAGGGAATCCCCAAGGGGACTCGGGTCTTCATGGAGCACTTATACTTCACGAAGTACCCTCCATACACATGTGACCCACATGCTAAGGAAGGGTCACTATGCTTCACGAAGCACATTGCTTCACAATGTTACGCTTTGCGGGGCACCCTTGCTTCGCGAAGCACTACTCCGTGAATGCCTTTCCATTTCACAAAGAACCATCCATATGCACCTATGCCCTATGCCTTGGCTAGGTCACTTCACTTCATGAAGCATACCCCTTTGTGAAGCCCCTCCACTACATGGAGCACTAGAGTGTCATGAGGCTTCTACCTATGAACCCCTTTTCTCCGCAACTCCCTTTCCTATGTGACCCTCCAAGTTTGCATGAAGTAATTTCAAGATCCCTTGGGTGGTACTTCCTATTGAATTGATTCGCCTCATTCTTCTTTACATAGGCAAGCTAACCGATATTTCTTCTTCGCATAGTCATGATAATGTGGACCCCTCAATGGATCACTCCATAACACCCCCTCTCCATGGCATTGTTGATGCCTTCCCTCCTTTAAGAGAGGGCATGTATGAGTTATATAAGTCCTAGGGGTGCAGAGTGAACCCGCCTCATCTGAGTTGCAGGATGTTAAACTGCCAAGAACCATTTTCCTCAGCACATGACATTAAACTGTGGCCTCGCCCCATGCATTATACACAGGGTTCCCCATCTCGGACATTCTATATAACCACTGGTCTTCATGGGAGTGTGATCATTCCTCACATTGAATGAGATCCTCTTTATCAAAACAGGGTCTGTCCATGGGGAAAGGTCAACCACCTTGGTGTAAGCCCCTAGCCTTTCTTGCGGGAGGCAGCACCCCTACTTCTCCTATCTTCTTCCTAGCCAAAGACCAGAGGGGGGGGGATGGGAACTGGAGCCCTCATTTCTTCGGTGCCAAATCCAACTCCCTTTGGGATTTGTCTCCACCAGGCCTCCACATCCCAATCACCATCTCCCTGGGCTGTTAACCATGCGTAAGCCCCTGTTTCCATTTTGGGCCGCTAACCATGTGTAATCCCCACTCTGATTCCCACGGTTGCACTTTTCTCGATGTGATCATCAGGTCTTTGTTGCCTCTTGTTTCTCACACCGAGAATGACTCACGTGGGCTTAGAGCAAGCATCGACCATGTAATCCTCTATGGGCATCCTAGAGTGTAAGCCCCAAGAACCCCTTCTGAACTACATGGTCCTTAATCCTTTCCAAGGCAAGGTACGTAAGAATCCTCCATGATGTTCAAGCCCACCATCCATTGGTTCTGACCCCCCTTCATGTCATTTCCCACTCCTTCTGAACTACGTGGTCTTTGATCCTTGCCAAGGCACGATACGTAGGAAGCCTCCCTAAGGTTCAAGCCCACCATCCATTGGTTCCGACCCCCCTCCACGCCAGTTACCACTCTTTATGAACTATGTGGTCTTTGATCCTTGCCAAGGCAAGGTACGTAGGAAGCCTCCCTAAGGTTCAATCCCACCATCCATTGGTTCAGACCCCCCCCCCCTCCACGTTGGTTCCCACTCCTTCTGAACTAAGTGGTCTTTGATCCTTGCCAAGGCGAGGTACGTAGGGAGCCTCCCTGAGGTTCAAGCCCACCATCCATTGGTTCTGAATCCCTTCACGTTGGTTCCCACTATTTATGAACTACATGGTCTTTGATCCTTGCCAAGGCAAGGTACGTAGGAATCCTCCCTGAGGTTTAAGCCCACCATCCATTGGTTCTGACCCCCCTTCACATCGGTTCCCACTCCTTCTGAACTACGTTGTCTTTGATCCTTGCCAGGGTAAGGTACATAGGAAGCCTACCTGAGGTTCAAACCCACCATCCATTGGTTTTGACCCCCATCCATGTCAGTTACCACTCCTTCTGAACTGTGTGGTCTTTGATCCTTGCCAAGGCAAGGTACGTAGGATGCCTCCCTAAGGTTCAATCCCAACACCCATTGGTCCAGACCTTTTCACATCAGTCCACCCCCATCCTGCATGACGTTAAAATGTATGCCCCTTTTTGTCCCACATGACACTAAAATTTCCCCCAATCATTGTAAGCCATTGTCAACTCCAGTCAGCAGAAAGCCATTATCAACCCCAACCAGCGGTAAGCTGTTGTCAACTCTAGTCAGTGGTAAGCCATTGTTAACCCCAATCAATGGTAATACATTATGTTCCCAAATCGACGGTAAGCCATTGTAGTCCCCTTTGTTGGAACCCACATCTCTGGTTATCCCTCGAGCGTCAGAACAACTTTGGGATTCTAACCACATGTAAGCCCCAGTATATCATATTGTCGTTGTCCTCTGTGCACACCCCAATTTTATGCCCCATTTTGAACTACGTGGACTTTGATCCTTGCCAAGGAAAGGTACACAGGACAACTCCCTGTGGTTCAAGCCCATCATCCATGTATCATCATGGTATTTCCCTCAATCCTATGTGTTTCAGGAAGTTCATGCCCCAACCTAGAGGTTCCACTCCCTACGGGTCCCATCCATACAGGTCGCCTCCTTAAAAGTCTCATCGACTCACTGAACTACATGAACTTTTATTACCTTCCACGGGGATACATAGGAGGTCTCTTAGAGGCTCAATACCAACATCACCATTTCTCTCGAGTCGAATCCATCTCATTCTCCATCCACACCACTTAACCATCCATTATCCATCTTGATTCTTACCCAGGACACCACATCCCAGTGGGACCATGCCACCTCATTCCCCAATCCCTTTAACAACAATCGGGTAACTAACCACATGTTAGACCCAATATCAGTGCGTCCTCAAAGATTCACACCCATATGATCTTCTCTAGTTAGTGTTCTGATCAGTCTGATCAGTCTTTACTAGACGTTAAACCTGCGGCATACCATGTGTTAAACATGGGAGGCCGAGAAAAATCTTAGAGACATGCCTATGGAATATAATTCCTCACATTCGACGTGGGATGCCTCAGCCTTCCACGCCCTCAAGAAGCCCTATAATAAGGGAAAGAAACCCAGACGTGTAATACCCCAATCTTCCACAGTATGATTCCCTTTGAATAATGTAGTAGCTTGCGTTGTACGCAACTTGGATTTTTAACACACCACGACCAATGAAACTAGCCGGTATGAATGGTAATACCCACTTTTTGAAATTTTATAAATTTTAATTTTCAAAATGTACTTAATTTTTGGATTCAGAATATCAAAATTAGCTTAGGGTGAATTTTTGGTATTTTTCTAAGAACTTTCAATTTTTAATGAATAGTGAAAAACACTGCGTTATTGTTTAAAACCGACTTTTTATTTAAATAATCATTTATTTTATTTTAATTTATTTTATGTCAAAATAGATACATAATACCTATATATGTTAAATGTAATTCATTGGAGTCATTTTATAATAAGTTTATATATATAAAATTTTATTGAACTTTTTACCGTCTTTTACCCACCTTCTAGGAGCATTTACAAATATGCATAAAACTTAATTTTACCGCTTCTGTGAGTTCAAATTTAAAAATCTGAGAGACATGGTTGACATCAGTAAGTAAAATGTGGTTCAATAAGATGAAAATAATTTTTGGTGAATAGTAACTTTTGACTTTTATTTACCACGGTTAAAAGTAAATATGGTAATTAAGGATAAAAATGAAATTATAATTACCCTAACACATGTCCTAATTCTATTGGATAAGTTTAATTCGAGCAAAAAAAATCTTAGGAATAAAATATGATCCTTTTGGTCCACTTAGATTAGATTAGGACATTTATTATTATTTTATTTAAAGAAGAGTAAAAGTGTTAAATTCAAAGTTTAATAACTAAACCATTTTTAATATATGGTTAAACACAATATAAATTCAACTATAAATATTAATTAGAAATATAAAAAGATTTACTACATAATTGTATTTTATTTATATTTTTCGACATTAAATAATTTAATTTATTTATGACACAATGATGATGCAGCAATTACCATATTAATGAAATATTAAAAATATTGATATTATAAATATCTAAATAAATGTAAATCGAGACTTATGATGAATTAAACTAATTTTATAGGTTAATATGACATGTTAGAGTTGATTAAATAATTTTCGTTCGAAGTAATCATTCTGTTATGATTTTCATAAAAACCAATTACTAAATAGTGTCAAAATTGACATAATTGAGTTTTTAAAATAAATACTATATTATTAATTGATATAATATTCCTAAAAACATAAGGTTCATCCAAATGACTTAGATAAGGTTATATATATTAATTATTAACCACTTGGGGTTCTCTTGTCTTGTTATAGTAAGTTTATTAACCATATAATATAAAAATACAAAGAGACATGGTAAATGTCAAACTATTTAACTAAGAGTTAAATATAAAATATAAGGTTAATATGGTGACCTAAACCTGTATAAAACCTTTTTTGAGTATTTTTGACCCATACTCACCATATCTTATAAATAAATCATTTTGGAGCCATTAGAAATCGAAAATGACTTTATTATAAAATAATATTTCAAGCTTTTCCTAAAGTGACCCTCACCTCGCTTATAAAAGGGTACTTCCCCTTCTCTTAAATTCACACCTCCAAGGCCATTTTTATCCACCAAACCCTGCCCGAATATCCTCTAAAATATCCTCACTTTGACCTAGAGGCCTTAATTTTATCATAAATCCAACCTAAGGATCCCTTTTGATCAACTCAAAAGGAAACACCCGAAGAAGTGGTAATAATTTCACCACCATATTTCAAGTTCTTTTCTTCTTCCACTTCCTCTTTATTTGTTGTTTCCATACCAAAATAATAAATCCAGTACCTTCTACATTCTATGATATTATTATAAATATGGTACAACCATATTCATTATTCTATCCATCCTATAAATGACAAAGTCACCATACGTGCGTACGTACGGCTTACTGTTTCCACGTCATGGTGTAGTTTGTTATTCAAACACTTCATTATTTTGATGGGTATAATAATAAGTATAACCAATGTAAATAATAAATATTACATATTAATTATTCTTTATATATGATATACCATCCAATTTCATATGATTTCACCATCAATATAATGATATTGTCACTCGTGCGTATGTACGGATTATCGTCTCCACGAACGCGATGAGATTCATTCTCCATCGTAATCATTCAAGAATAATTTTCATTTTATGATTAAGAATAATTTTTATGAACATAATATAATTATTTATATGAATCAAATATATCATATCCATAACAAACATGTCTTACGTAACCAAGCATATAAAGGAAAACAAATCAGTTAACACTCGAAACGATGATACTACTAAAATATTATTAACAAAGCAATATTATAAGATCATATATGATATCATATTTATGTATATTATTATTGTATAATTTGATAACAAAGTTTAAACTATTATACAGGAGTTTAACATACCATCAACTAAGGAAAAGTACAAGGTAAGGGTTAATTCTACAATCTCTTTACTTATCTGAGGTTGTTAATACATAAGTATCTACTGGGACCTCTTTATCATCCACATCAGTGTTTTATTAAAAATGTAATTCAAAACATTATTACTATTTACTATAATATGGTTAACCCATTTATAACATTATTTGACCATATATGTTTTGAAAGTAATCTTTATGTCATTTTCCAAACAAGGTACTTTATGACCTTTTCGACAAAATTACGGTAAGAATGTATTTTTTTAACTTATACGGCAGGTGCGGCTATTTTATGCCGTTATAACATCATCGAAGCTTCCCATACAATATTATAAGAATATTTTCAAAATAAATTCTTTCTTTTATAATTATATAACTTTTAAATGATTTCAAAACAGAAAGAGATATTTCTCTAAAAAAAGTTTTGATTTCATCTATGTCAACATCCTTTGATGGATTTTAAGCTAGTTTGAAGTTGATTTATTATGATACAAAACTTACATATTATATTGAAGGTTTTGTGATATGTTTTACTATGGATGTGTTATTTTTACACCATTCATGGTTTATGGATAAAGTATTGACATTTCGTATGCTAGTTTTAATACGAATGTTTATGTTATGTTTAAACCTTTTCATATGAGGAATGCATTGGACTTAATAAGTGACGGGTAGAGCCCACTATAGCTCCTAGGTGCATCGGTAGGTCTCATGAGACAAACTAGTGTCTTGGAATAAGGCCTTGACAAAATCTTATTTGTATTCTTGGCACAAGGCCTTGACTATGTGGTTATGAAGTTTGGCATTATGCATTCCATAATTATGAAATTGGCTATTGATATTGCATGTGATTATTCCACTAGTAGAATATCTATGTGAATAAGTAAATGGAATTATTTTATTTATATTGGCCATATTATGAAGATGTTTATATTTAAAAGTCTTATGATTTAGTCTTATACATTGCCTTAAATGTTTATGCTTATTTATGAATGTTTCTGCTATATTGTTATCCTTATTGAGCATCTGAGCTCACCCCTTTCTAAGTTTTATTTTTCCAGGATGTGAAGAAGTATATTATGACTGACCTGCGGGGATAATCTAAAGGATATTATAAGAGATATGAATGTGTTCAATGGAGACAATGTTGTTGTTGTTTTTCATTTTATAATGTAATGTAAAACTTATGAATGTATCTAGTACTTACAAGGCTACTAAACTGATCGGTCTTTCAAGATTTGATCCCTTGTGATCATGCCAATGTTATGTAATAATGTACCAACTCTGGGTAACTCGGGTCGGGGAGTTACAATATGTGCTAGTGTTCCAGCATCCAGACACGCCAGTGATGTCCAACGTGACTACTCCCCCAACCGAAGGTTGCTGCCCTAACCGGACCCCTTGGAATGTCCCAACAGAATCAATGTAATTAATCGGCATCCATGAAGATATGGCATTGGTAAGAGTTTCATGAACAACATCTTAGTCTATAAGGGAGACCTAGACTAGGTGATGAGTTTTGAGGAGGAATCCACAGAAGGAAGAACCGACATCCCATCATCCCGTTTCAATCAAGGAGTAAACGTCCCTGAATAAGTGATAGATGTCGCCCGCCTTTAGAAAGTGGGAATGCGGGGCAATAGCCAGCGCACCCTCATCCTCCCCAGATGGATGGATGTGTGCGACCTGATGAAAGCGTTAGAAGCACCTACATATAGTTTTCAGAAATATCACTAGATTATTTTTAAATCAATTTGAGCGTAATTATTTCCAAAATATTGAATAAATTTCAATACGTAAATAATTTCAATATTATTTTTAAAGGGTATTTCAAAATGTATTTTTATGATATTATCTAAATAAATTTTGAAATCATTTCTCAAAGTTATTTTCAAATAAATATTTCCTAAAAATTAATTCAACTATTTCAAAACCCCTTACTGGGAAATTGAATGCTCACCCTTTGTTTTAAAATGATTTTTCATAGGTATCTTAGAAGTTCAAATTCAGATGTCATCACTTTTGGAGTTAGCGTGCATGAAAGCATAATAGGATATTTTATTTTTGTTAAAATCTATTTAATTTAAGGTTTTGTCTAATCATCCACATCCTAGACTGTTAAAATGTCCTCATTTTTATAAGCACTTTTTATTTTTCAGTTATCTTTTATACAAAATAAGTACACAGTACGTTTTTAGCACCGAATCCGGAAGAGCAGGCTCGGGATGTTATATTTAATAAGATTTAAGGGGTCTCTAATAAATTTTAATTAATAAGCATAGTAATATGGATGTATAAAATCATATCCTAACATGAAAAATTATAAATTTAAAGGTATAATATAAAGAAGGTTCTTGAATAAAGAGGAGAAAGGGATGATCCCTCACCTTGAGAGGGTGCTTCTAAAAGCTTGGGAAGGGATTCTTAAGAGCCTTGGGGAACCTTGGGAGGAATATTGAGAGGTAATATAATATTAAATTCATACTAAAAGGGTTTTTAGTGAATATTAATGGGAGGTTGGGTGGCTTTTATAGCAAGAGGGTAATTCTTTACTAATTTATATACATAGCTTTTTGACTCTATATGAAAAATTAATCCAATCCACAAACTATACCATGGTTTTAGCACATAGTTTATACCAAAGAAGAGTGGATTTAATTTTTTTAATAAATATAATAACCTAAATATTTAAAATAATACATTTGGTTATGTGGAAGTGAGTCATGTTTATAAATAATTGATTTTAAAACTTTAAAATATAATATAGGTTTTGGAGGATTCATTAAGGGATAATAAAATTAATCAAATAACATAAAAAACAAATTATTTTAAAGGGTAAAAATAATTTTGGTCATGTATACTCTTTATTTTATTTATTACATCACTTTTGGGATTTTATTATGTCATAATACATGCCTTATAATTATACCATATTTAATTTTACCCAAAAATTTGAGTGTCTCAAAAAATTCTGAAAAAATAATCATTGGATAATTTCTATGTGATGATTTTAAAATAATATTTATTTTATAAAAAAAAATATCTAAATATGATAATTTACACTTTTAAATCAAATATCTCTATTTATTGAAAAATACTGGGTTTTTTTATAATAATGATTTCCTAAACCTTATAAAAATTACATTTGAATTCATTAAATTTTATTATCATTTATATTTAAATAAATATTATTTAATAAAAATATTTTTAAAATATAAAATTTATTTCAACAATTCTTGAATTCATTAAAAAATGAGTGTTGATTGAAACTATATATTTAACAAAAAATACAATTTGTTTTTCATCATATCAAAATATATTTTTTATCAAACTTTTTATTTAATCGTTATAAAGTAATAAAAGATATATATAATTATTATTTTATTAAAAAATAAATTTATAAAAATTCATATTTTTAGTGTCTAGATACATATACATTTATTATACATTTGAATTCCTTAAGGGTAAGGTGTGTGGTGATGATATTTTCTTGGGGTGGTTCGGTGAACATGGTTTGGGTCGTGATCTAGATGAGCTTGAACTTAACCTGTAAATGGTTTCTCACATGATTTAATTGTTGAATCTTGGACTACACTTGGTCATCATAAAATCCCAGTGATGTTATCTCCCTCAGAATATCTGATAAATAGGCTTCATAGGTATGATCTTACTAGTTGAGGCCATCACTTCCGTTTTCTGTGTCAATTGGATCTATCTTAACCCTATATATATACGAACCATATGATTATTGTATAAAGGCTATACTATTAATGGTTATGATGTTTAAAATTCTTTTAAATGTGGTAGGATTTAACTTATAATGGTTTAAAAACCAAATTAGTGCATGTTTTTTTTTCTATAATTTCATTTCTTGATAAGGTTTTCACTCATTTAAAAAGGGAATTTAATTTATAAATGTTCAGTTCGTTACATAACCAGCACTCTTTCTCCTGTATCACATGTAAAGAGTTCTTTATAGATCTCATACCTCTATTATCTTTATTTATCGTAATATATATCACAAATATAAGATATAATAGTTTATAAATACATGTCTTTATTCAATTTTTAGAGCTCAATAAACACAGAAGATAACATGAGGCATTGAATATCCAATTAATCATCCATGATTAATCAAAATATATTGATTTCCTACTCAATTTACACCTTATAGGGATTAATAGGAACTAGGGAATCCAATATATAAAACTTATACTCTTGGTATAATGCGATGTACTATTTCCTACACCACTCAGAAGTTATCATCAGTTATAATATATTCTTTCTCCAATATAGATTTTAGGGAATTTTTGTGGCCAAATGAATTTACATTATTTACAACACGTGAAAGAATATTTTAGTAATTTATCTTGTTTAGAAAGTGTGACCTAAAAAATTATTTTATTAGTCTCCCACTATTTTATCAAATCCCAATAAGTCTCACCATTGGATTAAGAATATTTTATCATGTGGAAATTCTAGTGGAAAGGATCCATATTCCCCTTCATGTAACATAAAAAGTGTCCTTATCAAATTATTTTAAGGTTTTTAGGTAGGATATACTAATCTATTTTATTAACTCACATTTTTTGAACTATTTATTAGTATCCCTAACCCTGGGATACAAAAAACATATTTCCTCAACACATGCTCCAAATTTCACCATTTATTATGGGGGAAACTACTCTTGAAAGTGACTTAGTTAAGATAACCTAATTTTTCTTTATAATTACTCAATAAATGAAATTATATTGATGGATCTAGACCTATAATTCAATATATGGTTTCATTTTAATTCAAGTAATTTAAGATTACATATGACTTAATATTTTTATTTGATGGATTTTTTTAACTTATACATAAATGTTCTTTATTTTATTATTCACAAGATTGTTAATACTATGAGGATTTAACACAATTAATTAACTATTTGTAACAAAATAATTTAAACATGATAAATTTATTTTATATCATATTATCACAATTCCTAATTTATTTACATTATGTGATATAATTTAAACATCAAATAAACATGCATCACATAAATAAATAAATAGACATGAATGAATAAATATAATAAGTAAGTGATATGATCATGAGCTTATAACTACTGTTTAGTTTATCCAGTATAAGATAAAAAGTCCTTGATCCTTGGGAAAATAACTCCTAGAGACCATTTTCGGCTCATGTTGTAATATTCCATCATTAACCTATGTGTCTCCAGGGTTGGGTCTACCTCAGCTCGGGTCCTAAGTTGTCACCTCTCACTGGGTTCTCTATCCTTTACAAATTCTTACTCACTCATGGGTGTGGGGTACCGAGGGTTAAGGGTTGCATAAAATAATCCTTGTATGTATAGTACCATGCATAATAATGGAGGAATGGATGATACACAAAGCACTATATTTAATTTAAGAATAAATCAATCACAAAAATCCATGTAATAAATAATAAAATTAAATAAATCTAACATGTACATAGATCAATCAATATCATGATCAATCATAGCATACAAAAAAATATACATTTAAACTTTATTTCATTCATTTAAATTCATTATTTAGTAAGATAAATTTACTTGAATTAATAAATTAATAATAATTAATTAATTTTTTAATTCATTATCTTAATAATATATCCAAATAGTACCTGGGATTCTCATCTTGTATAATTGTAAATATATTTAAATTCAATTAAAATTAATTATCTACATTTTATGTATTGACGGGGCCACACAACATGATTCCACCTGATTAATTTAAATTCAGTTCTAGAATTTAATATATACATGAAATATATGGGATGCAACACGATGTGTTCCCTTATACGTCTGGTTAAATCAATTTATAGGATATAAAAATTACATTTCATGTTCAGACACCTGAAATTTCATTTTACTAACATTGTGTATGGTCCTTGTCATGTGTTATATACTTACAAGACATGTATGCATACACGGTATTTCATGATATACACAACATGTTGTTTCATGGGTCAATCCTTGAAGTTGGTGTAGTGTGTATGACCATGAAACATACCATAAATATACATGGAATATACCTATAGTGATTCCCATGAAGTATATGACATGTATGAGGATCATAAACATTGTGTATATTTATAATTAGAAATATAATTATAATTGAAGCATTAAATTCCACATGACTCACTGAAAATTACTCGGTGTATACCTGTTATAGAAAACCCTATCACATTGTGTGTATAGCCATCTATATGCCATATATTTTAGTCTCAATTTAATTATACATGTGTTGAATCATATGACATGAATGTCTCAATGCATACCTTGCATGAGTTGTGTTGGTAAAAACTCCCTCAAGGTATCTTTACATTATTTTTGGGTTGATTTTGTTTATTTAAAAAATAGGTTGATGTTGTTAGTTGTGGAGTTATAGAATGATTATTGAAAAGGAATGTTGAAAAAGATCTCATACAAAGGAATGGATGCTTCGGAAGTGGTACAAGAAATTTTGTGTATAAGGTAGTTTCATTTCCCAATGTATTCCAAATTTTTGGTTCTAAATTTTAGAGGATGATTCAAGCTTCATGAAAGATGGATTTCCAAGTATACCTCATGAAAATATGAAAAATTCATGAAATTTTTGAAGGTATGGAGTTTCCCAAAGGTTAGGTGTTTCATGAAGGTCTGGTGTTTTGCGAACATAATGCATTTTGTGAAATATGGGTTAGTCGTTAAATAAAGATGATAAGATACATGCTTATGAGAAGCCTCACAAATGGGAAATTTCCTCGAAAATTTTATTAAGGTAGGGTAGTTCATAAACAAGAATGAATAGCCTCAAGAAAAGGCCTTGGAAATATTCAAATCATCATGAAGGGAATGTAATATCTATAAATAGGTGGTTACCCCCTCATTTGGAGAGAGAAAACCATAATGAAAATCTAATAGCTCCGAATTCAAAAAGGTGGTTCGTGAAGGATTTTTCTTGGATGAATGTTTTCATAAGATCATATGTTTCCTAATGAAGGGAATTTTCCTGAAGTCTATTTAATATTTGTGAAATTTGTGAGTATTATGAGAGTTGAGAGTTTCATGAAGGTAGTAATTTTTTTCAAAATTTGAAATTTTCAAAAAAGTAGAATGTTTTGTATAGAATTGTGAAGTTTCGGGTTGGAAAAAGGGTTTTAATGAAAGTAAATCTTACATGAACCAAAAGGTATTTCCTAGTAAATATTTAGTAAAGTGGCATTCATCAACTGGATTAAAGTAGAACTTAATGATGCACCAAATTAGGTTAAAATATATTGATTCAAGTGATCAAATAAAGTTTCTTCTAAAGGATCAGTGAGAACACTTTAGTTGAGAGAGAAGAAAGCTTTCAAATTGTGATTGGTTGTAAACTAGGATGGACAGTGAGTTCGCTCCAAAATTTAAAATATAAGTGAGCTTTAGTGAATTCGGTACATAGTCACATTGCTTTTGTATGCTCATTAGATGTAGCCCAGTTCTGGTGAACCAGGTAAAATTTCTATATCTTATGCATGCTTTCATTTCTGTTCATACATTTCCATGGGAAATGGAGATAAGAGTGTTTTGTTTAAGGTAAAAATAGGATTTTAATGGGTAGTTTTTTAAATCTATCATACCCTAATTCACCCCCAGGTTATTAACTTAGTTGGGATAATAATTGGTTTCAAAGGGAAAGGTTAATATCATTGTTTCTCTCTCAAGGGTTTGAACGGTGGGGGTTTCAACGGTGGTTGTCCAACATAAAGGTATTTCGATCTTCTATGGAAAAAATTTTCAATTATAGAAGAATAATATGTAGAACTACTTTTGATATTTAAGTATAGATGTATTTATAGGATAAATTCTTGGTATTCCAGCCAATGTGGATGGTGGTTCTTTATCAAAAGCTGACCTGAAGTAAATTGGATATTGATGCCAGAGGAATCAATGCTTTATGGGGATCCTTATCTAATGAAATCTATATAAAGGTGATTTTGTGAAATTCATCACATTATATGTGGAAAATATTGATAAATATTTATGAGGGTGAATCAAAAGTCATAGAATCAAAATTTCAGGTTCTATGGAACAAGTATGAGGATCCAAGAATGCACCATAAGGATTCAATCGAGTCCTTCTTTGGCTGGGTGAATGTTTTTGTAGAAGATATGCATGGTCTTAGAAAAATCCTCAATGATATAAATATTTTTAAAAACACACTGAGAAGACTTCCACCTCAATTTAATCCAAAAGTCTCTGTACTAGAAGGTAAAGATCCAAATGAGTGGACTCTGGATAGCCTACATAATACTCTTGTTGCATATGGGATGTGAAATGGATATATTGATCCTATGAAAAAGGGAATTCCAAATAGGTTTCATTTAAGTCCATGAAGAATATCACTATTTATGATGGCTAAAAAGAATATGAGATAGATGTGGCCATTTCATTCTTTTTCTAAAATATACAAAGAGGAAAAAAGAAAGGTTCAAAGATAAACTTGAACTTGCATGATTTTGATGTGGAAAGGTTGGTCATATTATAGCAAGGTTCCCCCAAGAAGTTTTAAGATGATAATTAGGATGATGTAGAAATTCCCATGAATAATTCTTCTGCTTGTGTGGAAGGTTTAAAAAAATTTAAAAGAAATTTCTTTAAAAATAAGATTCTTATTTCATGAGAAAATGAAAATTTAAATGAATATATGGTTGAGGAGATGGAGAAATTCAAAGATCAATGAGAAAATTTTATGGTGGTAGTTATAAGTAGCTCATAGAAAAGGGAAAAAAGAGACAATGAAGAAGAAGAAGTTAAAGGAAGAGTTGATTCCAAGATTAATTAAAAGATTCTCTTGAGGTGATAGATGTTTGGAGATCCAAAACAAAGAAATAAAATTGAGTGGTTCCTGATACCAAACATTATATATAGTATAAGTAAGTAGAGAAGTATGAGATGAAGTAAGAAATTGGAAAGATTAAGTCTTCAATTCTAAAGAACTTATAAAACATCATTGTGTACATGTTCAATGTTGAATAACGGAAAATAATAATCAATGGTTAGATCAGAAAAATATCAAATAAAATGTATTGAATAAATTGAAGAGTAAGTTCTCAACCTGTGGAGAAAATTAAAACATTATGAGAGACTCTTGACTCCTAGTATGACATTTAGAAAGCAGATTAATCAGGTGACAAAAAAGAAGGAAGTGGAGCATAGTGGTCTTACAAAATAGAAGCAATAATCATATCCAAATGATAAGGATGGTATGGGTCTTGATCGAAAAAATAAATCTATAGTGATTGATGTAAGATTCCAAGTGCCCACTATGAGGTTGAAAATTAATTTGGGTACAAATCAGAATCTGAGTACTCATAGAACCCAATACAAAACCAATACAACAATAATGTACATGAATATATCTCGTATCAGGTGTCTTTGCTGTAGAAATATGATACTTTTTCAAAATGTATGTTCTATAGACAAAAGTTTCTAAAGGGAATAATAGAAACAAAGTCATACACAAGGATTTTAATATTCCAAGAATGATTTTGATGCTCACTATTTCTGGTGTGAAGTATTCAAAAACATTGCTAGATAATTCTCATCAAAAATGAATAGAAATGTGTTGATGATGACCCAAAGTGGTTATAATCAGTAGCTCAATGAATAATTGAATTAGTTGAAAATGAAAAATTGATTTATAGCTCTGTAAGATGAAGTTGATCCATCATACTCTGAGGAAGATTAATATTATCAATCCAAAATGAGTATGAAGTCAAAGATGTGGATCAAAAAGAAAATAGTTGAGTGGTCATTGGTTACAGATATTTCCCTTAAAGCATCATATTGTGTAGGTGTATGGATTCTTGATAGTGGATGCACATCCCATATTATGAGAAATAAGGATCTTGTTACATGCATCAAATATTATAAGGAGGGTGTTGTTAAATTTGTAAATGATGAAGTCCTGAAGAATTTTGCCTTGGGAAAATCCAAATTTGGTGGTAAATATATGATGTGTGCTAATGTATTAGTTGTCGAAGGTCTCAATCACAACTTGATAAGTTTTAGTCAACTCTGTGACTCAAATCATGTTATAAGATTTACTAAGAAGTTGTGCATCATCAAGGGAAATGATTGTACAATTATTTTATAGGTAAAGTGCACAAAGGGGAATATCTACCTTATGAGTAGAGAATAAGATACATGATTTCTATCCAAAGAGGATGAAAAATGGTTGTGACATAAATTGATTGTTCATTTATGACAACCATCCCTATAAGATCTGGTCAAATGTGATGCAGCTCAATATCTCCCCAAGATATCATGTTATCATACTCACACATGTGATGCTTTTTAACAAGGGAATATTATCATAAATACATACAAGGAAAAAGAACAAAATTCAACCAAAGCGATTGAATTGGTGCATGTAGATGTGTGTGGATCTATCTCACCAAGATAGATTGATGATAATAGGTATTAAGTTATTTTCTTTGATGATTTTGGTAGGATGTCATGGGTTTTTTTTCATTTCCCACAAGTTCAATGTGTTTAGTTGCATAAAAAAATATCGAAGGGAAGCTGAAAAGATGCCTGGATAGAAGATTTTGAAGTTTTGAACTGATAATGGTATGGAATTCACAAATAACTAGGTTTCAGATTATCTTGAGAAACATGAGATAATTCATCAAGTTCCAGCATTGATAACTCTTCAACAAAATGGAGTAGTTGAGAGGAGAAATTGGATCATAAACAATATGGCCAGAATAATTTTTATTGAAAAGGACCTACCAGATAAATTATAGAAGTAAGTAGTCTTAACATCATTATATATATCCAATAGGTATTTTTTATGTCTGAAAGAAGAAAATACTTTATATGAGCTTTGGTATGGAAATAATCCAACATTTAAATACATTCAAATCTTTGAAAGTAAGTGTTTTATTCTCAATAAAGAGAAACACAAGAAATTTGAATCTCATGGATATGAGGGTATAATCCTTGGAAATTCAAGAAAAATAAAAGAATATGAATGCATCATATAGAGGTTGATAAAAGTATTTGAAAGAATTGGTGTCACTATTGTAGATAATGAACAGAATCTTCAAAAAAAAAACAGTGAATAGTTCCATGATGATAGTGATGATGAGGTAATTAACCCATATAGAGTAGAGGTGTAAAATTCTAATTTGGAAGAAGATTTTGAAGATGATAATGAGGATGTAAAATCTATATCTCCATAGAATCCAAATAGTAGAGAAGAAATTGACAGACAAAACATCATTGGTAATCATGCAGTGCCAGTTCAAACATGGATAATGAAGTCTTTACATCAAGCATCATCCCTATATTAGGTAGATATTGAATGTTTTAAATAATAAGTTAGATAATAGAACTAAGTTCAGGCTATAAATGAATAGACTGACTAAATGGATAACAATCAAACAAGGGAGATTGTTTCAAGACCGGAAGATAAAAATGTCATCAGGGCCAAATGGGTCCTTCAAAAAAACTAAATGAATATGGATCAATAATTCATAAAATAGAATGACTAATTTTAAAGGGATACTCACATATCAAGGGAATGGACGTTGATGAGACATTTTCACCAATTTCAAGGATCAATATTATTCATCTATTCTTAACCATAACAATGAAAATAAAGTTCAAAGTTTTCTAGATGGATATAAAGTCAGTGTTTCTGAATGGGGTTATGGAAGAAGAATTTTATATTGAGATTCTAGATGGTTTTCTCAATCATGAATATGGAAATAAAGTTTTTTAGTAGAGGAAGGCACCATATGGGTTGAATCAAGCACCGAGAGTGTGGTATTCGAGACTTGATCTATTTTTAAATAACCTCATTTTTTCAGTATGGGGGATTTAATTACAATATCTATGTAAATAATGAAAGTAATTAAAGTATTATGGTGCTGATGTATTTTGAAAAAATAATATTTGTAAAATACGAGGAAACATTATGCAAACATATCATAGAATTAATGAAAAGTGAGTTCAAAATGTCCGTGATTGGTGAACTGAACCTTTCCCTTAATTTATAAATGATTCAAGGAAGAAATGAAATATTTAATTATCAATAAAAATATTCTAAGGAGGTTCTCAAAATAATTGGAATGGATAATTCCAAAGAGATGACGAATATGGAGGCTACATAGATGAAACTATCATGATATGATAAAGGAAAAGGGGTTAATGTCATAGAATACATGCAGATCCTTGGCAGTCTATTGTACTTAACAATGACATGACCCAATATTTTTTTCCACATTCTTAGAAGCATGGTATCAAAGTAATCCAAAATTAAGACACTTATTTATAGTAAAAATATTAATTTTTTATATCAAAGGCATATTGGATTTTGGTTTATTTTACAATAAAAAATCTCAATAAGAGTTATTGGACTATAAATATGAAAATTAGGTCGGTTCAACAGATGATAGAAAACCAACATCATGTGGTAAATTCTATCTTGGAAGATTGTGTATTTCTTTTCTAATAAAGAAAACAGATTTCATTTTTTAAGCACCATAGAAGATGAATATATTATGGCCACTCAATCATGAATGTAGTTATTGTGGATAAAGCAGTAGCTTGATGACATGGGAGTAAAAGTAAAGTCTCTGATCAGAATCTATTGTGATATCTAAGTGCTATAAATATTATAAAACATTTAAACCATCACTCATTAAAAAGGATCATTGGAATCAATTATCATTTTATCTAGTATAAGGTGGAGAATGGGCTTGTGAAGTTGGAGTATGGGCTAACAAAACTATAGGTTTCATACATTCTAACAAATTCCTTACCCAAAGAGGCATCTGAGTGGTATTTATGGGATCTTAGAGTTCAATCTACTCTCCAAACTTAAAAAAGTGTGGATGTAGGATCCCCTCTCTCCATGGTATATATTTTTTACCTTATGTGTTGATAGTCATTCCTTACAATTTTTTGGCCACAAAGGAGTGGCCTTTGGGTTCACTGATAAAGGGGGAGAAAATATCTTGATCAAGATAGGTGGAGAAGAAAATAGGCGGAGAAGTAAAGTAGAGGGAATTTAAAATATGAAAATGTTAAAGATGATCGATAAAAGGTTATATATCATGAAATATGGGGTTCATGATGAAAAAAATTGACTATTTTGGAAATTAAGTGATTCATCAATGAACTTTGCATGCTACTCTTATCTCTTATTCCATGAATGCCTCATGTGGGATTAAAGTGTGTGTTGGGAAAATCTATGATCGAAATATGCAATCATAAGAAGATAATTTTTGTTGATTATAGAAGAATATTTAAAGTGGTATCAAAGGATGAAGGTTTTTCATCAAAACCAAAGGGGGAGATTTTTGGGAAAAATCCCTCAAGTTAACTTTACAAGTTTTTTGGGTTGATTGTGTTTATTGAAAAAACAAGTTGATAGAGTCAGTTTTGGAGTTCTAGAATTATTATTGAAAAAGTATGTTTATAATGATCCAATACAAAGGAATGGATTCTCTAGAAGTAGTATAAAAATTTACGTTTACAAGGTAGCACCATTTCCCAGGGTTTTCCAAATTTTTAGGTCGAAAATTTATAGGATGACTCAAGCTTCATGAATGTTTTATTTCTAGGTATACCTCATGAAAATTTAAAAAATTCATGGAATTCATGAAGGTATGGTGTTTTGAAATGTTCTGGTGTTTCATGATGGTGTGTTGTTTCCTAAAGTTTCAGAGTTTCATGAAAGATGGATGATTTTGATAGGAAAAACTATAAGTTACATGATTACAAGAGGCTTCAAGAATGGGAAATTCCCTTGAACATTTCATGAAGGTAGGGATGTATTTGAATAAGAATGAATAGCTTTGTGAAAAGTACTTGGAGAGGTTGAAATATTTATTAATGGGAGAAAACATCTATAAATAAAAGGCTACCACTCATTTGGATAGAGAAATCCTTAACAAAAATCTAATGGATCTGAATTCTAGAGGGTGGTTCATGAAGGATTTTTTTTCACGAAAGATTTTATAAGATGACTTGTTTTGTGAAGGAAGTTTCAGAAAGGCTATGTAAGTTTCATGAAATTTGTGACTATTTTGAAATTTGGGAGTTTTTTTGAAGGTAGTGAGTTTCATAAAAGTTGTGGGTTTTTTGAAAGCAGTATGTTTTGTTAAGAATTGTGAAGTTTTGTGAATGTTGGAAAATGGGTTTTTATGAAAGTAAATCTTAAAAGAACTAGAAGATATTTCCTATTAGATTTGTGGTAAATTGGTATTCATAAATTGGATGAAATTAAAACTTAATGATGAACCAAATTATGTATAAAACATATTGATTCAAGTGATGAAAATAATTTTATTCTTAAGGAGAAGATAGAATACTTCAGTTGATAGAGTAGTGGGATTTCAAATTGTGATTGGTTTCAAGCCAGGAGGGATAATGACTATGTACTGAACTTTATAATAGTAGTGTGATTTAGTGGATTTCGTATATAGGCACATTTCCTTTGTATTATCCTTGGACGTATGCTAGTTTAGGTGAACCAAGTAAAATTATTGTGTCTTATGCATGCTTTCATTTATGTTCATACATTTCTATGGGAAATGGATAGAAGAGTGTCTTTTTAATGATGAAATAAGATTTTAAAGGGAATTTGTTATAATATATCATTCCCTGATTCAGCCCCCACATTTAGGTTATTTATCATAGTTGAAATAATAAGTTGGAATGTATTATATGACATGCATAGTTAGATACACACCATGTAATTTTTTTCTGGACACTCACACAGTACGCCTTGAAACTCAATGTGTAACTCACATGGTTCATTATGTGTTACAGGATGTGTACATCCTATTACATACCATTTAATATGTTTTATATTTTTTTCTTAGCTTTGGGTCAATAAAAGGTGCATAATGACGCTATGTAATTTGAACAAAAGACTTATTTGATTTATCTGAAGTCAATGTAGTGTGGTTTTACACAGTGTGTACACCAAATACATGAATTTTACTCCCTGTTAATCCACACACCACTTAGTTGTCAATACATGATGTGTAATGATGTTGTGTACTGACCTCCACATGACATTTCACAATTGTTTTGGCCCACCCATATGTTCCAGACCATGGTTACACAATGTGTTCTTTTCTTCTACACATTGTGTATCTATTTCACTTAGATATCATCCTTGGAACCTCCAAATGTGATCAATGAGAATTATTTATCTTCTATTAGCCTCTTCTTGGGCATATGAATTTAAACAAATGATTCATCTAGAATTTTGGATTAAATGATAAATAAAGTGGAAGTGAATACTAATAAAAATAATTTAAAATTTATTAAAGAAATAATAAATATTTATAAATTATAATATGAAATCTTTGATACCACTTTAAGGTTATGGGGCATAGTGGAAGTAGTTAGAGAAATTCCCAACAATTTTTTTTCACTTAACACATTAAATAATCCCAAGGAACATGATGAACACTCATCAATTACAATGTATAAATCCAGAAGAAACTTGAAAAACATAACCACAATATATTCTAGAGATAATATATTACATTTTATTTAAAATCAATTTAAAATAATAATTACCTTATTTTGATAATTCTTCTTATTCTTGATCAATTCAATTCACTTTTTTGGTCACATCATTGTGATGTAAAATCCAAACAAGGACTCTCTAGTTATATCCACAAATTCTTCATGAATCTACAAACAATTCTCTTGGAATTTTGGGTGTTAACATAGAGGAACCAAGCACCTTTTGTTGTTCATTATTAATTATAACACAAAATGTCTCTTGTTCTCTCTAGTTCTTAAGAGGGAGGGAGGTGGATTATTCCCTAGGTCTTTAGAGAATATTGAAGTTGTTTAATTGTGAATAACCACTCTATAAATATAAAATGATATAATCAGTTATTTATGCTTAGGGTTAAATAATTAAAAACATTTCAAGGGTTCTTTATTTTATTTTTCATACTAAGTAATCCCCATCTCAAATAATAATATTATTATTATACCCTCATGACATGAGCTAAACTCTCATATTAGTAAACCATTTCCATCAGGTACCCAACTCGACCCATCAATCCTCCTTAAGATTTATCAAAGGTTGCATAATAAATATTTAATTAAATAAATATATATTTTTCATTTAATAAATAATTAAATGTTATATTCACTAAACATGTGATTAAATATTTATTTTAGTATTCAAAAAATTTAATAAATATTTATATTAATATATTCACTAAACTAGTGAATAAATATTTATATATTTATTACCTTGTGAATAATAAAATAGAGATTAAATAATATTTTTTCACTAAATTTATGAATATATATTTACTTTAATATTCAACTCAGATATTCTAAACTCTAATATCTATTGATTGAATTAATGAAATTGAAGATACTTAAATAATTATTATTCAAAATCTAAGAGTAATATCTATTATTAATATTAAATTCTAAATAAATTTTAATGAGATTCTATATACACATAGTGTGTGGTCCTCTAGGGCCCTTTCTTAGTAGCATTATGTGAACTTACCTAAAGTCCAAGATCTATAACTATAAACACATCAAGGAACTCATAGAGAAAGATGTTAATGTTGGAGTTGGAGCCTTAGAACAAACTTATGTGAAGTTTATTATTACTTATATTCATTGTTTTGAATATTAATAAACTACTTATCACATAATGATTGTTCTTCTGTGTAACATAGTATGTGATAATATCCTAAGAGTAGTTGTTGAACTGAAAGGTCATATATGTTCCCTATTAAGATGAGAACCTATAAGTGACATGAAAATATTATTAAATATTTGTTCTATAGTTGGATGAAATCATTTAAGGGACACAAATTATACAGGCTGCCAGGGCTGGAGACTCATATGACTTTGATACACATTCTCAAGGTATACACCCTTGGTAATTTCCAGTGTAGGAGATTATGAGAACAAGATCCACTAGTAGGAAATCCAAATTTTAGATTTTTCATTGGATATTTCTATCTACAAATGTGTGTATTGACCCTTATAGTTTAATTTTTTTATTAACACATGTTATGAATCAGAAACTTACCTTTATTTTTGTAAAAAATGACAATAACAGTTCATGTTGAGGTTGGATATGTTAGTTGTGTCATGAATTCCATGTTATTAATGAATAATGGGATAAATTATTTTTCATTCTATTCATTAATGGAAGTTGATATATTGGGTCCTTTCATAGAAATGATATATCCTAAATAAATCCATATCCATGGTGTTATATAGGAAAGTTCAATTTTTTAAAATTCAAAGAAAGAGACATCGATCAGATAGGTTGATAGAACTAGCATGAAACCTACTTGATTAGAGATATCGAGATAAATGGATTATATTACACAGTGAGTGTTCATATGCAGTTTTTGACATTGTTCTATTAAATTCTTTCTCTATGGGTTCCTCAGTGTTATGTTATATTATATCCTTGGGCTTTGGGATACTTTTCCTAATGCCACTGAGAAAGTGGACCATAGGGTCACAGAAAAAGTGTATTAAGAACCTAAGTTAAATAATATTATTTAACAAGTTGAATAAATATTATTATTATATGTAGTTTAATAATTATTCATGTTTCGCATTCATTTTGTCACTAGTTATTCAAGAGAATATTTTATGATCATGATATTTAACAAAAAATATTTTCTATTTATTGAATATAATATTTATTTATTTATTGGTGAATAATAAAATGATATTTATTTATTAAATAAATAGTCATTATTCAATGTCTGATAAATATTATGGAGGAGTAGCGGATTGATTTAATGGTTTGGTGAGAAATAACCTACATTGAACATTATTTTAATAAATAATATTTAATTAATTAATGATTTTATGCATATTAATAAATAATAATAATATAAATATTGTTATAGACATGGGTTTATATAGGGATTTAGAAAAATAATAAGGGAACATCTATAATTATTATTTTATAACTCTAGCAGTATATAAACTCAATTATATTATTTCTTATTATAGTGGGTTCCATTTGTTTTAGTTGTGAACAAAAATAGTTGGATAATTCCTACAAGGCCCTAGAGAGATCTCTTCTCCAAGAATTCTCTCATGAATGGAGAATGATCCTTTCTCTACCACCACTCTTGATTCTAAAGAGATCAAGGATAATAATTCTTTAAGTGATTCTTGAGGTGATCAAATGTGGATGATACAAGCGTTAGGATCTTCCGTGATAATACCCGAATATTCTTACGACAATGTTTGGAGGTTCATGGAGCACATATGGATCACCTCTGGAGGGAATCTACACTTGATTCCTACAAAGAAATAAAGATAATATGAGTATAGTTTTAGGGATGGTTAAAATCTACATCAAATAAAGATCGAAAAATAATGAAATTATTTCTTTAAATAAAATATAAATTAATTATAAAATTAAAGTGATCCTATGTCAATATTCAGTGGAAAAAATTTCATTGGTCTATATTTCATGTCATACACTATTTTTTAATGATTCACAAAATTTGGAAAAACCTTTTTGGTTATCTGACCACCATGGCACTTTCATTGTTCTCAAAACCTATAAGTGGTATCATAGTGGTTGTGTTTTAAATTTATAATTGTTTATTTAATTTATAATCTATATGAACAATATTTGTTAGTATATAATTTCAAGAATTATTAATTATTTAATATGTTTTAATTAAAATTCTTTTAAAATATCAATCATCATAGTTTAGTGATTCAATTTCCTAAAGGATTAACAATAGATGAAGAATGACCAGAGAATCCATAGGTAAGTGTGAAGGATTCTGGTTGGTAAGACTAGGTTACACGGTGTGTAGCTAGAGTACACATCATGTACCAAAGTGAACTGCATCCAGACATGTTGCGGGATACAAATCATTCCAATTAGTAACTACACACAATGAATTTACTGCACACCAAGTGTAGAATATTTGAATCTGGTAGAATACTTGAGGAATTATGCAGTGTGTAGCTCACTTACACATCTTGTAGTCTACATGTATTAGTGGATAAATTCACACAAACCATGTGGTCAAATACACGGTTAAAATCAAATAAAATTGAAAAATTATAGAATTAATGAAATAAACGATGTGTATCTGGTGTACATAGTTTTTAGTTTAATATTTATTGCATTCGAAGTATACAATGATTTCTTTGGTGAGATAGACAGACACATAGAATGTGAGATACATAGCATGTAACTAGATAGTACACATCATGTAGTCCTATATCTAAAGAACACAGTGAGTCATTTGGAAAGTTGCATAGACACACAACATGTGAGACACATGGCATATAGCTGTCTAGTACACATTCTGTAGTCTCACGTCCAAGGTACACATTGAGTCTTTTTGTGGGTTGCGTGGACACATGGAAATAATGATACATGACATGCAGTTGACTTGTACATGTCATGTAGTCCATCTTAGGTACACAATGAAACCCTAGGAAATTACCCTAGGTATAAAGAGATCATGGTATATGATGTGTATCTCTTCAGTATATGTTGTGAAATATCCTAATAAAAGAAAAATTGAAATTAAATTAAATTAAAAATTGTATCATTAAAACATTATTACTTTGATTGGAACCTTATGTGGTTGAAAATTTAATAAAGGTTGTATTGATTTCAAAATACTCAATTTATTTATTATAAAAATCTATAATTATTGGTTCAATGTTTATTTTCCATTAATTCTTTAATGATGGGTATTTATAAGAAAATTTGGATTGCCATTAAGAAAAAAATGGATTAATTAAATAATTACTGTAAGAGTGTTTATCTTGGTAATAAAGAATGAATATAAATTATTGTTAACCAGTATATGTTTGCATATTGTTTGCATGTGTATGACCATCCATGAGATTTCCCAAGTCATGTGTATGCATTGGTTTTATATAATTTAATTTATGGAATGGTTTTTCAATTATTAATTATTAAATTAAAAATTATGCCCTATGATTCATCCCTCTCACCTTTATTATGTATGACCTTTGTTTCCAAAGTAATTTATGTAATTATCCTTAACCAATCCTTTGGTTATCCTCACCTACATGTGAGTTATAAATATATGTAATAAAATGAGTATCCTAATATGTGTGTAAGTGGTTTAAGAAGTAACTAAGATGATTCCAACCCTAGTGATACGTAGGTGTACAAGTGAAATGTTGCAACTCATGCCAAGACTGGCATAAGGAGTTTTACCCTTGGTCATAGGTTGATTTATTGTCCTCTAAATAAACCAACTATTAAATAAGATAATGAATAGTTCATTTATTTACTTATTTATTTCTTCCTTATGTATTATTTATGTTATTGATGCAATACTATGATCACATAAATAAATGAATTAATATGAAAAATGTAATTTAAATAAATAGATTGCATGTAAATGTTTTATCAAAAACATGGTTAATCACTTATGTAAAATCTACATAACATTAACAAGGTATATAATGGATAAAATAATAAATATTTATGAATAATAAAACAAAATACATCAAGTTTATATTAATTGGTACAACCTTCCACTACTTAAGTTAAAATTGAACTATCATTCAATGTGTTTGACTGGACCAAGTTGGGGTGCTTTTAATTATCAGGGAATTCTAACTTGGATTTTTGGGTTGACTTAACTTAGTTCACATCAAGGTTTGACTATCCAAGAAATATTTGGTTTAACTAAGAGGAAAAAGTTGAGGAAATACAATTTAAGGATGTCAATATTGTGGAGTCCAATCAACAAATCAATTAATTATGAGTTAATATTGTTGGAATTTGGAATGCCTAGCTAAAACCCATAAAATAAATTTTCAAGCCAAAGTCTGGGTTATGATAAGGGGAATATGTTTATTTTCCACTATAATGTACAAGAAACAAAATATTCGGAAGCCAATAGTGAGGGATATTGGGTTTTGATAAAATAGTGTGAGATTAATAAATATAAAAAAATATTTATTAGATACTTTTATTAGATAAATTAGTAAGATTATTCTCTTCTTATTTGTAGAAACAGTAATAAATATGGCTTTAAAAAATATCTACAATCTATACTAGAGAAGGATAACCTTCTTATAGGAACTAATTTAGAAGATTGGTAATGATTTTTACACATTATCCTATGCCATAAAAGAAAATTATCTATGTTGGAAGAACCTATTCCGGAAGCGCCTGGTAAAATGGCTAGGGAGGAAGATTTGTCTCGCTATGAAAAAAATTTAAATAATGCTACAAATTTTCAATGATTTATGATATAATCCATGAAAAATGAGATTCAAAAGTAATGTTAGGACATGTATGAGTAAATCATGATGTATCACCTTCGATATGTTTATCAAGAGAAGGTGATACAAAAGAGATACGAGATCACCAATTCTATGTTTACTTGAAATATTAGAGATTTGGTGCTAGATGAGCCTTATAGATTAAAGATTATCTGATACATTGAACACTTAGAAATATTTTGGATTAAATTACCAGATGAGTTATGCACATATCTCATACTTTCTTCACTACTTAAGTACTTCTCCACTTTTATTTATAACTATAACATGTAAATAATGAGAAGAATCTATTTGAACTTATAACTATAATTTTCTAAGATAGAAAGGAAATGAAGCATGAAAAACCTATGGTCCTTATGGTGAATAAGTAAAGTAAGAACAAGTAAAAAGGTACCAAGACTCATAGTAAGTATAATGTTCTAGAGAACCATCCTTCAAAGAAGAGTAAGATCTAGAGGAAAGTAAAGGAAAAGGAAGTAGTGTGTTGTGAATGCAGTAAGAAAGGACATTGGAAGAGAAAATGCTCATACAAGAAAATTAAATATAAAGGTTAATTAATTATCAAGTGTAATATTTAAATATCTAAACATTAGGTATTAGATACAACTTTTGGCGATCACATATGTATCCAAATGCAGGAATGTAGTAGATTTTGATAGATTGATATAGGAGAGGTGGATTTGAAGGTTTCTAGTGGAGTGAGGGTGAATTCTCTGGCCATTGGAGACTACCACATTTCATTAACAATAGGAATTATATTGGTTCTAAGATATTTTTATTACGTACCAACTATTAAAAAAACATAATTTCTATATCCTTCTTAGATGTAGATATTTTTTTCATGATTTTCAATAAAAGTTGCTTCTTTAATAAAGATAAAATATGTTATGGTGTCTCAAATTTAGATAATGATATTTATGTATTAAATTATGAAATCCATGTATTGGATATTTATAATAAATCTTGTTCACATGACCCATATAACACTCAATTTTGGAATCCTAATCTTGTTTATGTAAATGAGAAGCATTTTAAAAATATCTATCAATATGGTTATTTAGAACATTTTGAGCTAAAACTACTAGAAATATTTTGTTCTTATTTACAAGGAAAAATGAACAAACCGCCATTTTATAGACATGGTGAAAAGGCCATCGAGATTTTAGTATTGGTACACACTGATGTGTGTGAACTAATTCTAGTAAGATCTAGAGGTGGGTATTTTTACTTTATAACTTTTCTTGATGGATTGATTAGATATGGATATGTATATTTAATGAGGTATAAGTATAATCCCTATAATAAATTAAAAGAATTATAGAATGAATTATAGAATCAACTTGGGACGAATATAAAGATCCTTTGATCTAATCAAGGTGGTTAATATCTTAACCAAGGTATTATTGACTTTCTATAGGAGTTTTCTATTCTTTCTCAACTCACTACACCTTACAACCCATAATGGAATGTTGTTGGTAAAAATAGGAATCATACCTTTCTAGACATGGTAAGGTCAATGATGAGTCTTTTAAATCTTCCATTATCTTTTTGGTGATATAAATTACAAATTGTATCACAAACACTAAATTGAGTATCAACTAAAGTGGAAAATGGAATTCCATTTGAGTTTTGGAGTGGAAAGAAACTTGTTTCATCACATACATGTGTATGGGGTTGTGAGAATTTTTTTAAGGTCATAATAGTCTAAACAAATTAGCTCCACTAGGAACAAAGTGTATCTTCATAGGGTATCCTAAAGAAACAAGGGGATACTACCAATATAACCTCTTATACATGAAAGTGATTATCTCCAAACAAGTCATCTTTCTCAAGAGGGATCAGTCGTAAAGAATGATAGTGGGAGTAATATTGACTTAAATGAAGTTGATGCTCAAGATATACAAGTTTTTTATAGGAATAGATTCCATAGGTCCCCATGGAAGAATTAGTTCCTAAAACACAAGTACTATATAGGATCACTAGAGAGGTAAGAGAACCATAGAGATGTGGTTTTGTAGTCACAAAATATGGTGACTTATTATTGATAGAAAATAGTGAAACTATCTCCTATAAAGAGATAAAAGGAAGATCAGAAGCTGCAAGATGGAAAGAATTCATGAATTTTGAAATGGATTCCATGTATTAGAACCTGGTTTGGGTTCTGTTCAATCTGTCATTTGATGTAAATCATGTTGGGTGAAAATGGGTATTCAAGAGAAAACGATACATGGAAGGTAAATTAAATACCTATAAACAAATTCTTGTAGCTAAAGGGTTTAAACAATGTCAAGGCATTTACTATGATGACATGATTTATCTAGTTTCAAGGTTTAAATCCATCATAATTCTACTTGATATATTGTCTTACCTTGAATATGAAATTTGGAATATGGATATCAAAACAACATTACATAATGGGAACCTTTAAAAAAATGTCTATATGACACAACCAAAAAGGTTTGTGACCCCAGATGATACCAAATGATATGAAAGTTATATAGATCTATTTATGGATTGAAGAAACCATCTAGGTCATGGAACATTTAATTCGATAATGATATAATAGAATTTTATTTCATTAAGAAAAAATGTGATCCATGTGTTTATAAGAGTTTTAGTGGGAATGCAGTATTTATCCTAGTAGTATATGTTGATGATATTTTACTTATTGGAAATGACATACCATTCCTATTATCTATTAATGAATGGTTAAAAAATGGTTCTCTATGAAGGAATTAGGTGAAGCAGCCTAAATTATAGGGATCAAGATCAATCATGATAGATCTAAGAAACTTCTTGGACTAAGTCAAGGTATATACATTGACCAGATACTAAATAGATTTAGTATAGAACAATCTAAAAGGAGATTGGTTCCAGTGTCACATGTTATACATCTTTCTAAGAAAATATTTCCTTATATACAACAAGATAAAGAGGGAATGAGTAAGATCCCAGATGCTTCAGTGATAGGATCAATCATGTATTCCATGTTATATACTAGACTTGATGTTTCCTATTATTTGATCATGGAAGGAATATATTCAGTTGATCTAGGTGAACAACATTGGTTTTCTAATAAGTTTATCCTTAAGGTTTTGAGAATAACTAAGGATATATTCATGGTGTATGTTGGAGACAAGGAGCTATTCATCAGGGGTTATAATGATGCTAGTTTTCAAAAAGATCATAATGATTTGAAGTAACATTTAGAATATGTTTTTAGTCTCAATAAAGGAGTTGTTAGTTGGAAGAGTTCAAAGAATCCCGTTATCACCGATTCTATAGCTGATTCCAAATATATGGTGTCTTATAATGTATTTAAAGAATCCATTTGGATATGAAGTTTTTTCCAAGATATTGATGCAATACCTAGAATTAAAGACCCTATCACATTAATTTTGATAATATTGTAGTAGTGGGTCTTTTAAAAGAGACAAAGTCACACCAAAAAACAAATCACATACTCCTAAAGTATCACCTCTTGAGGGATTTTCTTAGAGGGATTAATTTTAAGTAAATAAAGTTTCCATGGAATAAAACATGGTGGGAAACTTGACTAAAGCATTATCTCAATAGAAGCATGAACATCATGTGAAAGTTAGTGGAATGAAGGTTGTTAGTAGTTGGTTATAGTTCAAGTGGGACTTTTTTGTAGTAGGTTCCCTAGAATCAACTTTTGTGAAATTTATGATTACCCATATTCATAGGTTTTAATATTAATAAACTACTTTTCAAATGATGACTATTATTCTGCATAAAATGGTATGTTATAATGTTCTAAGAGTATCTATCTCACTAAAATTTCATACTATTTCCCCGTAATGATGAGAACCCATAAGTGACACTATAATATTCTAAAATATATATTCTATAGCTAGATGAAATCATTTTATGGACACAAATGATATAGGATATCAGGGGTGGAGACTCATAGGACTTTGAGGAACCTTCTCATAGTGTACACCTTTGGTAATTTCTAGTGTAAGATATTATAAAAAAGAGACCTACTGATAGAGAATCCGCATTTTATATATGTCATTAGATATTACTATCTATGATTATATATATTGAGACTTAGACTTTAAGATTATTATTAATACATGTTATGACTCGAACACTTAGATGTGTTTTGTAAACCATGATGATAACAATTCATGGTGAAGTTGGATATTTTGGGTGCATCATGAATGACTTGTTATTAATGAATAATGAAATAAAGGATTTTCCCCTTATGTTATTTAATGGAAGTTGATATCTCATGCCCTTTGACAGAAATGATACAACCTAAATAAATCCATGGCCATGGTGTTTTTCAAGAAATTTCAGTTTTCTAAAAGTCAAAGAAGAAGACATCTAGCACATAAGTTGATGGCACTAGTATACAACCTACTTTATTAGAGATGTCAAAATAAAAGGATTATATTACATAGTGGGTGTTCAAAAATGGTTTTTTACATTATGAAATTAACTTATTTCTCTATGAGCGTCTTGGAATGTTTCTAAATGCTAACCTTGGACTTTGGTCTGATTCATATAATTCCATTAAGAAAAAGGCCTAGAGGGTCACACACAAAGTGTATCTAAAACCTCAATTAAATAATACTATTTAACATGCTCAATAAATATTATTATCACACATGGTTTAACAATTATTCATATTTTTTTTATAGCATATATTATGAACTTAGTTATTCAAAATAATATTTTTATTATAATATTTAATAAATATTTATTTTTCTATTTGGTGAATATAATATTTATTTATATATTGGTTAATAATACATTGATATTTATTTATTAAATAAAAATTAATTATTCAATCTATGATAAATATTTTGGAGTGGTAGAAGGAGTTAATGGTCTGGTGAGAACTAATATATATTGAATATTATTTGAATAAATAATAGTTAATTAATTTTTGAGTTTTGAGCATGTTAAGAAATATTATTATTATTATTATTATAGATATGGGGTTCTTTAAGGATTAAGAAAAATAATAAGTATGTATATATAATTATTATTTTCATATCATAGTATTATATAAACCCAATTATATTATTTCTTATTATGGTAGTTTCCATTTGTTTCGGTTGTGCACAAAAAATTTATAAAATTATCTCAAGGGCTTGGAGAGCTCTCTTATCCAAGAACGCTCTCAAGAACAAAGATAAATACTCCTCCTCCACTATTGATTCTAGAGAGATCAAGGATAATCCTTCTTGAATATATAATCAATATGATCAAAGGTAAATGACATAAGTATTTGGATCTACCACATTAGCTTCTGAAGATTACTACAGTGACATTCAGAGGTTTGTGGAGCACAAGTGGATCACCACTGGGGGTATCAACTCTTGATTCCTATAACACGATGAAGATAATAAAAATCATATTTTTAGGAATATCAATATATAAATCAAATAATGATCCTAAGACAATGTAATTATTTCTTCAAATCAAATATAAATTAATTATAAATTTAACATGAAAAGATACTCTCTAGGTTTTGGGTTCTCCTATGTCAATATTTGCTTGAAAAAAATTCATTTTCATTGACATTCATGTCATGAATTATTTGAGAATTATACAATGAAACCAATAAATCCTAAATCATTATCCACCCACCATGATGTTTTTTGTTCTTGGAACCTTTAGTTAATTTTGTAATGACAACAACCTTCCTATGAATGCATATTGTTTAATATAATCTCTTTGTCTCATATCTCATTAAGATGGTTACATACTTTGTTTCATCAAACTATATGCTTGATTAATATTTCTTAAATCTATAAAATAAACTCATAAATAAATTATCATGGCCATGTAATTAATCATATAGTCTAATTACTATCAAAGGGCTATAGATATCAACTTCCATTAACTCATAAGGGAAAAATACTTTCTTTACTTATTTAATTAATTCCATATCACTTATGACACACCAATATACATTTCCTTTCCACGAACATATTACATCATTGTTTATGATCAAAGGGCTGTAGATATCAACTTCCATTAACTCATAAGGGAAAAATCCTTTCTTTACTTATTTAATTAATTCCATATCACTTATGACACACCAATATACATTTCCTTTCCACGAACATATTACATCATTGTTTTTGTTCATACATAAAATTATATGATTCATGATATACATTAATATTAATCTAAAGTTTAAGAACTAATAAACACATCTATATTTTTGAATATCCAATGATACATATAATATATGGAATTAATTTAGGTGGTTCTATCCTCATAACCTACCTTCCAATACCTAATGGTTAAATATAATTGATGTCCCGTCAAGTAGATGTTATCTAGACTATAAGACATATGTTTAATAATATTTTCATAGTATTTAAAGGTTCTCATTGTATCATGGAAATTATATATCATTTCAATTTGATAAATACTCAAATGAAGTTATCATAATAATGTTATGAAAATAAAAAATCATAACATGATAAGACATTTATTAATATTTTGGTAATCGAATGTATAAATTTAGTTGGTCTATGACACTAACTTCAACATCATTAGTTCTCTCACGATAAGTCTAAATCCATATTTTCTTTAATTTTAATTGGCATATGATGTTTCTTCTCCTGTCATGATAAATCCCTAATTTTGAGGGTTTTATTCAGGTTTTTTATTTTGGTTAATTAGTCTCGAATTGGAAAATGTATCTTAGTGAGTTATCTCTACAAGGAATGTGGTAGGAAATCTTTCCCATGTTGCAGAATTGGTATGGGATGGAAAGACATTTTATTATTGTAAATGTGTGTGTATTTATGGAATTCTTTTACCTAAGTTTTCAAAGTAACTAAGAAGTTTTGAATTTATAGGATTTCACTTTTAAATGGTGTATATAGGTGTTTTATCTAAGATATTACTCACCATAGTGATTATGGTGATTTGGTGTAGGGTTTTATACCTTTTTTAGCTAGGGTTAAAGTGGTTTGACTAGGTATGTTAGTGTAACTGGAAGGCTTATGGCGTGGCTTGTAGATATATGTCAAAAACGCATTCAATTGAGAAGGGTTTGAGGTCGGTAAATGGCTAGTAAGTGGTGTTTTTTCAGTTTTATATTGCGCTGAGATGAAGCTTAGCTATGGAACCTTACCTTCAAAGAGTGTGTTAGTTTGGTATGCATGATACATTGGATATGTTACACCCTACATGGCTCAAATTTCTTTATGTATGGTGTCTAAGATAGATATGGTACTTCACCTTAGGCATTAGTGTTGGTTTGACAAATATGGGAGGTTGGATATATAATTTCCTCATCAGACTACTCCCTATCTTGATTAATGTAGATGAGACATAGCCATGGGACCTTACCCCATGTGATGGGACAATTTAGCTTGTACATGTGGTTGTGTATGTTTTATCCTCCACAGGAAGATTCTTATAGTATCTGTGATGGGTTCTTGGTATTGGGTGACTCTCTTCTTCCATCATTGACCAAATCAGGTGTAGTATGGATTCATGGAAGCCTTTTTTCACAATATAATATGACATTGGTGTATCCTTGGTTGTTTATTTATTTTTCATTTTAGTAATAAATTCACATATATGTTGTTTAACTTATGATAATGACATATTTTTTGTGTCCTAATACATTATATACTAACACCTTGCATGGGTATCCTGGAACACATGCATATTTTATTTTCAGGGATCAAAATAAGGTGAATACCACCATGTCATGTGCTTGAGTAAGGCAGTTTAGATATGGATAAATGTTATACCAGAATGTACATTGGGATATTTTTTAACTTGACCATCACCATACTTTTATTTATCACATGTATTGATCTATTTCTTGTGGGGATCACCATCTGGTTGTTGATGCATGAAAAATACATGTGATATTATTAATATAGTTAGTATGTAGCTATGAATCTATATTTTTCATATTCGTTATTACTACTCCCACTTTTTTAAGTTTGGATGAATTTATTTTGAGATAATACTCTCTCCATTGTATGGTTAAAACCCTCACCACTGGTCTGTAACCTCTTTCATATGGGGAGGAACACTTGAGTCCTTGTAGTGATTTGGCTCGAACCGAGTGAACTAGTTTAGGATGTTACCGAATGAGTTATTACCTAAATACAGATTACATATGGTGTGTGTATATATCATATCCTATGATATAAGGATATCCTAAATCATTTATTTTTTTCTATTAAATCATAAAGTACAACTGAGTGTATCATATGTTTCCACTACCTATTTCAATTGTAGTGTATGACTGGATATATCATATGGAATATATAAAACTATCTACAATAATTTGGGGAAAAATAATAACTATTATCTTTCAAGGAATTATTCTATATTTTTATACCATTAACTATATATTACATAAGTTTTAATTCATGGGAGATGCATTCATAAAAGAGTTTCATGAATTAGATGATTCATTTAATCATTTGTTATAATGCATAACTAAATAGATGAACACCCAGGGAGTGACCTCAAGGGATTTATAAATATCCCACTACCATGTGATAATATGGGTGTATGATTTCCCATGCCTTGGTTGAGAATAATTTATCCCAAAACTCTATTCTTCTATTTAATTTACATCAAGAGGTGTTATAGTCTCATGGAGGGTGGAAGATCCCACTAAAGCATTAAGTGATTTAGTAGCCCATCAAAACCTTCATATGAGGGTTATCTATTGGATTTTTCTTTATAATATTCACTAAACCCATATGGATATAGTTGAATATGATATATTGGTGACAATAGGGTAATGTATAAATATATATGTTTCTTCATTTTTAGTTTACGCATTGTTTTATTTATATAGTATGGTTTGATCCTAGATTGAATTTCTTTAATCACTTCCACTATGTTTAAAAATATTTGTTAGATACTTTATAACCTAACATAGGTAATAAAACATTTCCATGCATTTCAATTCATGAAATTATTCTGTGGAATAAATATTTTTGAAATTGTATTAGTTTCCGTAATGAAAATCATAAAGTAGGTTTGGAAATTTTATTATAGATGGTTTAATTTTAGATTATGATATGGGTTATCAAAATAAGTGACATGATACAAATCCCATATATTTTCATTATTCATAGTGTAGGACTCCTGAATATCATATCCTAAAATTGTGTTGTTCCTTTTTTTAAATATAGCACTGTATCACTATTGAGATATTAATGATTTTCATTAAATACAAGAGACGATAGAGTTATCAGTCATAAAATATGACTAATTTAGAGTGTCCTTATCCTATTAATAATTGCTTATGATTTACCCTAGATCGTTATATTATTGGAATCATATTTTATGATTAAGAATGAATCATTAAATATGATTGGTTTTGAAAAATATTATATAAATTCAATTATGAATTAAATTATAATATTGATAAATTTTTTATAAATAATAATAATAATTATTTTGGGATATTTATAAAATTATAAAGAGTTTATAAATTAATTAATTTTAAATTGTTTATAAATAAATAATTAAATGTTTATGAGCCATTTATTAATAAATATTCCATAATATTAAGTGAGAATATTAAAATTAATTTTACCAAATCATAAGTATTTCCTTATGACATCAAAATAAAGTGTTTATTTAAAAATCATAAGGGTAAATTATAAATAGTTTATATTAAAAAATATTGATAAATATAGATTATTTATATTTTATGATTAGGAATTTTTCATAATACTAAATTTTAGTGGTTAAAATTAAAGTACTTATTTGGGATATTATTTAGAGAACATAGAAAGAGTTTTATGATTTATTTGATCAAGGTTTAAATAATGTTATGTATTTAGTATTTAATTTAGGTAAATAGTTTTCATAATATAAACTGAAATATAAAATATTTATATTTCATTTAATATCATATATTTAAATTTAAATGTCATATAATGAATAATATAAAGGATTTCATATTATGAAACAAATATAAATTATTAATATTCAATATTATGTAATTCCAATATTTAATAGCTATTTTATAACATGCTAATAAATAGCTTTAAATTATGAATGTTCCATATTTTATTATCTCATGTTTAGATATTTTAAATGTTCATTTATTTAAAAAACAATACTCTTTCTTTTATTCATGAATATAATCTTTATATAATGAATGATTGTATGATTAATTTTAAAATTTTAAACTTATTCTAGAGATTATCATATATGCATTTAAGGAGTTACATTCTAGGTTTGATTATGTATTTAGTTTCCATCTACTTTGAATTCAGTTTTCAATACAAGTTATTAGCTTGAACATAGTTATTAAATATAGGCTATGAATATTATGTATTAGAGTTATCATGAATTGGAATATATCTTGAATAAATTATCCATGAGTATAGGGACTTAAGGTTAAACTTCCCATCGGCCTGGGGAGTTTTTCCTTATTCTAGAGAGGTGGGGGGTTATCTATCAGTGGCTCCAAGATTAATCCTGAGGGTATTGCTAATTTTATATAATTATAAACCATTACATGAAAGGTTCATATACATTATTCATGATATGTGTTTGGATATGTTTAAATATATTTGGATTCTATTTTTGGGTGAGTAATGAAAACAGTGAGTTGTGTATAGAGTTACATGTCAATATTGTTTAAATAAATTGGTTTGGTAAAATGAATATGATTCTAATATAAATAACTAGAAACATGCATAAATAAATTGAATAACCTGAGATAATATGGTGTGATTAAATCCAATTCAAAATACTAAGTATTAGATTCATTCCAAAGCTACACATGTCATGATCTTGATTAGTAAACTAGGTAGGTTTTACCAAAGAAGGGTTCATGTGGATTATATTTTGTAAGGAATTGTGTAAATGGATAAAAATAAGAGTTAGGTAACCAAATACTAATGTGTCTTTGGGTAACACTTAGCTGGGAATCCCTAAGAGTTATTATACTAAAGTAATAAAGTATGTATTATCCAAAATTTTAGATTATACATATATTTGTATACTAAACTATATAAGAATCATATATGATATGATTGGGATGATTTCATACCTAGATAACTAATTGGTGATAGGAACTCTAAATTAGACTCGTTTCTTAGTAAAATAGGGATCCTTTTTCACTAATAAATATGATGAGTTAAAAAGGGGTCTTCATTTTAGTGTGATCCCATTTAATAAAAGTCTTTATTAAATGATTATAAAACATGATGTTCATCTGTTAAAAGCTTCTGTTATAGATAAAAATATTCATAATCATCAAACATGACTTCTAGATCAATCCTTAAAAAAGAGAATCTTAATTTAAACAACTCAGAGGTATGGTAACTTAAGAAAAAAAATTGAGTAAGTAAAACTTTATGTGTTGGAGTGGTCCATTCCTAACTAGCTAGGTGAAAGATTTATTAAATGGGTGAATCTAATAATAAGAATATAATGATACAATTATTATTTCAAAATAATTAAATGAAAGATAACTAAAGTAATTTTATTCTTTGCTCATATATTAAATATTATTGGATATGTAAATTACTTGGTGATAGTAGATGATTTCTTAAGGATTATTCTAGTTAAGAAATTAATTCTATTTTCATCTATAGAAATTTTACAACAAGGAGAATTAATTAAAGGAAATAAATTTAGATATTCTCAAGTGTTGAGAATAGATGAATTATGTATGATGTGTTTATTTTGTAGTGCTATACATACAAAAAAAGTGGGTAAAAGTTAAAATAAATTGAAAAAGAGTTAATTAGATATTTAAATAATGTTTCTTTGAGTTTCGAATTAAGGTCATTAAAACCAAAATTTAAAATTAGAAGAAGTAATGATTCTATGGGTTGGAATTTTTTGGGATACCTAAATAGGTTTGTGAAACTACATGGAATGTCCATGTCTAGTATTGGTGTTATAGATATTGATTATTTGGTTTTTAAGGGTATATTATACCAACTATATTTTTTACAATTGTTCTAAATGTAAAGGAGTTAAAAATAAAGGTAATAATTGTTAGAGTTTTTAGTTATTATTAAATTGATAAAGACAATAGTTTTTACATCAAAGATTTTAATGTAAATGTGTTTATGAAGCTAAGATGGTTCTAAATAAAGGATGTGTATAGTAATATCATTTCTCTAATATGATAATAGAAACTTTTACTAATTTTTTTTTTATAAAAAATATGATATCATAAATTATAAACATATGGTTTATGATTTATTAACTTCTATAAAGTGTTTTGAAAAGGAGATAAGGATAATAATGTTTTATCTAGGATAAAAGTGTTTTTTTGGAATGATCCAAATTATGAGTTGGTAACCAATCCATACTCCTAAAATTTTATTAAACAAAAAAGTGAGTATAAATATTGCTTGAGGTTCAAGGATCATGCACCACATAGAAAATTAAAGGTTAAAAATAAATTCTAAAAGAAGATACAACTTAAAAAACCTCTTTAAAAGGAAGTTTAAAAAGAATTCCTGAATCACGATCACTTCATTATAGAGTCTCTATAAAATCATCCAAACACTTCCTCCATAAATGATAGATACACCCCTAGTAATAAAGGACATAATTCAACATTGATCCATGAGAGGCCCCTCAAATAAGGTCATATAACTCCTAGATTAATATATGACAAGCATAAACAAATTTGGGAAATCCATGGGTCCTCAAACTATGAAATCCAATGAGAAAATTATCCAAATACTTCATGGTAGATTCCATAACCACAAAAAATAGATTTAATAAAAATGTTACCCCAATAAAGGCTCAAATATATATATACTACATCTCAGGGACTACACAGTGAAAAAATGAAAAACTGATGTTATAAAAAAACCTCGACAGCATTGAAATCACCCACTGCATATAGACCCAAGAAATGAGCGATGTGTTACATCCTACCATGAGTTGTAAAATCTAATTCAATAGTGAATATTATCTTTAAATCTATAATATCATCCCCACTCTCAAAGTCCCATCTCATTTAGAGTTGAGATCTAGAGATATTCCAACCACCCATCAGTGGTATATTTTAAGGAATAGTCTTAGTTTTAGATGAAAAATCTATAAACATGTATGATTCCATATTTGATATGGAAATGATTTTATATTTCTTAAATATTCATAAATTAAGGAAATAAGTTTTTTTTACTAACATAATATTGTTTTCATGACTTGGTATGACATTCTAAGAGAATACAGTGTCTAATAAACTAGTGGGAGTATGTTTGAACTTAGAGAAGTTTATAGTTAACAAATAAATGATTTATCCAAACTAAAAGTAAAGTGATTTCAAATTAATATCCTAAAGTATTTATCATATGTTATGGTAATAAGAAATTTAAATATTTATATTTAGTTACCATGAGAAAGTGAATAAAATTATTTCCTATTGGATTATACCGATCAAAATTCAAAATAAATTTCACTTAATATCCTAAAATAGTTATAGGGTATAGTGGAAAAGAAAAATATAAATAGTTACATTTATTTATCATAATAAATTGAATATAACTTTATCCTAAAGAAGTTTAAGATGATCTAGTAAGTAATAATTTAAATAGTTACCTTAATTACTATAAGATATCAAGGTATAAATTTTATGCAAAGGGTTCCAAGGATGCTGATATTAAACTTAATTAAAGTCCTAAATAGAAAATAGTAGTTATTTATATAATATGATTTTATGTTGTGGAGTTAAGGGGTTTGAATATGTTCAATGAGTTGAACATTTGGAATATGATTCCTAAATCCCACCATTATTAAAAAAAATATTAATAAATTTTACTCACTAAATAGTTTAGTGGGAGAGTTTTATTAGATGGTCACATAGTGATGAGGAAGGAATAAAATATTTATGTATTGAATTAATAGAGCCCCAGAAACTGAAGAAAACATAAGGATAATCAATCCATATATCATATATGATATGATGGATAGGTGATTATGTATAATTTTTTTAAGTATTCTAAAAATATTTTATGAATATAAAATGTATCATAAAAATTTAATACCCACTTTATCATTCTTTCAAATTGGTTGAATATATGTATATATTGATATACATTTCATAAAGTGTACTGATAATTGGCCTCTCAAAGCATGAATTTGAGTTATCCCTAAATGATGTTATTTACGGAGTATTATAGGTTATAATGAAATTTTGATGTTAGCATGAGTAACATTCTTGTATATATATACATAATATGCTCATTAGGTATAAGAAGTGATTTTGTTTCCAAGATGACCCATGAATTATACCACAGAGAGTGCCATACACTATTTTTTTTGGTGTTCTAGTGGTGCATGTATCCTATTTTGAGTTTGAAAAACCTAAGGTTAAAAAGGTACCTAGAATGATAACTTTTATACTTTGATACTTTCTTAGTAAAGTCTTAATTATTAGACAATTAGGGGTGTTTGGGTATATTAATAATCATGTCATCAGTTAGAGATCAACCAATATGGTATTTATCCTATAATATGGTAATTATAAAATCTAATCCATCAATTAAGATAGAATAAGGAGTGTTTGGATGCACCTAGATAATACATAAGATGTTATTATATATTGAGACGAGGTATATGTAATTTGATCATCCATAATGGTGAATGGCATGTTATGTATTTTTTGACCTGGTCAGTCTATATTGGGAGATTAAAAAACATATGAATTTCTTATATGGGATTAACATACTAAGTTTCCCATAGTTACTCAATGTATTATAAAAATATAATGTATGATAATTCATGCTAGCATGTGTTATGACTTGTTGAAACGGGTATAGAGATACATGTGTTTGATGGAGATCATTCTAGATACCTTTGTATCTTGAGTAGGAATTATATTTTTATAGAGGCCACTCATTTATTATATGTATATATATATATATTCATAATTTTTTCAATTATATAAAGGCCTATAGGGTAACACTTTATGTTTTACATGATGGGGATTGAACTTGACTCAAAGAGCTACTCTAAAAGTGTTTTAGAGTTTATCCAAAATATTTTTTAGATCACTGTTCACAAGGTATTGCATATGATGTGAAACATGGTGAAGATGATGATATATTTAAAAAAATTCATTGGTATATATCCAGGATATATTTGGAAATTATTTAATGAGTTATTATAGGATAGTTGTTCCTATGAAGGACACTGGATACCTGGGGGATTTTCACTAGGTACCTGGTTGTCATTTAGGAAATTTCTTATTAATTTGAATTTTCACTATTTTATGGTCAGCTGATTTGGGTTTTCAATCTAAGTTTCCTCATTTGGAAGGGGTTAACTTAGAATTCCATCTTATAATTATCTCTCAATATCTTCCAAACTTCTCTCAATAATTTCCCCTTCCCTACATAGTGGATCGATGATCCATTTATTGTATTAGAATCTTATCAGTGAATAGATCATAATATCAATCATTTTGATAAAATAAATTGTGTTTTCATCCCCTTACTTGTTATAATTTGAGTTTTTATTCTACTTATCAATGAATTATTATAATTTAATGAGATAAAAGGAATTAAGATTATAATCCTTGGGTGGATTGTTGAAATACCATAAAGTGGTCCTGGCATTCTTTAAGATTCAAATCCACCACTATAGTGAATTTTTATTAATGTGATACTTTAATTTAGCTGTTTCATATTTTTTTATATGAAATTTTTTTAAAATTAAAAATAGATAGTGATAATATTTTTTTATAGATTATTAGTGAGAATACATGTGGGATTTTATTAAGTTTATGTACTAATGTGGTATGAAATCAAATTTTAATTGGAATAAAATTAGTAATGTGATTAAATATAGACTTTATTTAATATATAATGTTAATTAAGGTTTAATATATTGATGTTTTTTGTGAAATTTTAATTATACATGTCTAATAATCATTTCACGTGGTTTGAAGCGGAAAATGATGAAATAATATATAGAGATGATGGAGGTATTAATTATTGAACTAATAAAATTAAATAATTTTAGTTATGATATAATTTCAATTATAATGGTGTTGTTTTTGTGGTAATTGATCGTTAATGATTTATAATTATTTTTTTAAAATCATTGTGTGGTATGTTGATAAGTAAAAGGTATTTAAATGTGAAATTTTACAATTTTTGATTAAAAACCCATGTGTGTAGTATTGTAATTTAATTAAAAAATATTGTTTAAGTGTGGTTTAATTGATTAAAAAATATATGAAGTTAAAGAGGGAAATTGGATTAGTAAAGGGTCATAAAGTGGGGTTTAACCTGAAAAAATATGTTATGTTATGTGATGGAAATTAGGGTTTGGTATCCATTAATTTCCTCTGTTTTGTTTTAAAACACCCATAAATTTCATGAATATTATGTTAGTTCATGTGTATATCTATGAAAATAAATGTAGATTGAATTAGTTAAAATTGATAAAGATATGGTCTAATAATGTGTATTAAAATTTATGGGTAAATGATTCATTAATGAAACCATGGTGATGAATCATGGAGTGGTGTGTTTAGATGTTGGGATATAAGACATGATAAATTGTATGAAATTAAATATGTTTTTTTCATTAGGTTTTGGATAAGTTTTGTAAAGTGAGTTATATTATATACTAAAGTACATTCCTTATTTCTAAATGAAGTGAATGTATGCACGCTATTTTTTTAATGATGATTTGAGTTTGATGGTTGATAATATAAATTATGTTAGTAAAAAATTATTATGTGAAGTACCTTGATATTAAGAATGTTTATGTTAAGGTAAATAATATTTTTCTTGCTGAATTATTTTTTTTAAGTGTGGAATTTAGTGGTTATGTTAATAACTAATGTTCATTGAGAATGATATGTGAGAACAAGGTTTAATGTAAAACTAAATTCATATTTTATCATGGGTTAGTGAACTAAATTTTTATACATGTTAACTAATTTATTTTGGGTGAAATATTATGAATTTTATATATGAAATAATGAATGATGTGTGTCTAGATATAGTAAAAGAGGGATTTAATTATGGTGTTAATGCTAAAAATGTATGAAAATAACGGGAAAACAAACATGTGTAAGAAATTTAAAGGGTTTATTTAATAATAAATTAAAGGTTTATTGAGGAATAATGGAATTATTGTGTTATCATGGTGTGATAATGTATTTCTTGATATCGTGATGAGTATTGTTCTGGAATTAAATTTTTTTGTGTATGACAATGTGATGTTTCCATATTATTTTTTAAATTTATATTTTATAAATTGCTTTATAGGGGAAAATCCTTGAATTAGGATAATATATAACCATGGGTTTGGTTATGATACAGGTTGATCCTTTTGATGGTCTAGATTAGGATAGGTTGTGGGTTCATTAATTGATGGATTATGATATATGTTTAGTTATTTCATGAGTTTAGAATGATAGAGATTATTCCTTGTGTTTGGTAGGGTTATTGTCTGATCCATGAGTTTGGATTTGATATTTTATGAAATATTATGTGTTAATGCCATTAATGGTTGGATAAGGTATACTCTAAACCAAAGTATTTAAAAATCACCTGATGCTATTTTTCATAAGACAACTGCTTTAAATTCAAGAATTCATTTTCTCTTTACATAGATGAGCATGATTGAAACTTGGAGATGTTGGGGTCTTAGTGGTATGTTAGTGGGAAATATTTCTCACACATTTTATGTTCACATCTCATAGATGTGCAGCTTTATATGCTTTCATGTAGGAATGAGAAGGGATCCTAAGAAGTTATGATTTGGATTTTGGGATCATTGAGATGATGTCGAATGGATTTTAAGGTGTTATCGAAGGGGTTTAATCTCCTTTATTTTGATTTATTCCAATTGTATTATTTTTCAATTAATATATTAGAATGTGGTTATTTTTATGGTTTTTTATATTACTTGTAAGAATTTCTGAGAATTATTTTATATTTTTTGTTGTTTTTTTGTACCAATTCCCATTTTGTTGTTTTATTATAATTATTCATATTTTATTGTGATAATCCATTATGGGGTAAATATATCCCTAATTAATACTCTTAGACTCTTGGTGCTAGTAATTGGACTTTGGTGATTGAATAGAACACTTTAGGCCACATGGTGTATCACCTAGGTGTCACAAATGTGTTGAGGTGGGATCTTATGAACTGGTATCAAAGGATTTTTTTTCTAAGGCTACGATATTTGGTAAATTTTTAGGTTAAAGATGATTATTAGGGACTTGGTATAAAATTTGTGTTTGAGTGGATGTGTGTGGGGGGGTGTTCCTGACCAACACATCCATAATAGAAAAATAGGTAATAAGGGAAGTAAGGGATTTTATTTCTAAAATTTATAAATGATATTTTAGGGTATAACATTCACTCTATTTGATGGTGAATGATGGGTTGTTCATTCATCATTTTGGACCAAAGTGTTATGATATGTATGTAAATGCGTATATAATTGAATTTAAATTGTGAATTTATTTTAGTTAAATTATTCAACTATAAATCAATCAATCATTTCTTTATAAATAGGATATTAATAATGAATTACATTACTAAATTATAGTGAATTTGCTTAATGATGCAGTGTGATTTGTTTTAATGATTGATTGTTGTGTACTAATGTGAAATGATTTGTTTATTAAAAAGGAATTTTATGTATTTAATTGGGAATATTGATAATGGCATTAATCAATTATTTTATAAAGCAACATAAATTTTAATTTAAAGATTATTTTTTATGTGTTTGATTTCCATAGATATAAGGTAAAGGTGAATATGGAATTATGGAAATGGGAGGTTATGATTAAAAAATATGAAAGATTTAATACTATTATAATACATTTGGAAAGGGGGTAATGTTTTTTAAATGTATAATTTATTAGTTTATTTTTTTTATTGCACAATTTTTAAAAATGGAGAAAAGAATGTAAAAAACATGGAATTATTATCAGTTACCACACAAAAATTACTATTATAACAAAATAAATCCACTACAAAAAATGATTTGATTGTACTGATTCAATATTTAATACATCTATAATCCCTAAATATTATTTTATTAATTTAAATCTTTAAATCACATGAGATGATTATTAAAAATATATAATCTAAAGTTCCCAATATCAAAATCAATAAAAAAACCACTATTTAATATTTTCTATTAATTAAAGTCTATATTTAATTATGTTGAAAGAGAGACCCAAAAACTGTACCTCTGAGTGAGGTTAGTGGATTTATTTATAGGGAAAGCAATAAAAAATATAATAGAGAGGTTTGAAATTTAAAATAAATGGGATAAGGCTGACCTAATCAAACCTAACCTAAACATCTAAATTCTCTAACTCTCCCCCTCAAGATAGGTTCACATATCTTGGATATATAATAAAAATAATAATTGGATACATTGAATACCCCATAAAGTTAAACATTACTATCTTTATATATATATAAATGACTAAAAACCATAAATAAGAACATTTAGTGCTCACTGCCCAGTTGATCCCACCCACTTGTTCCGTATCGTCCTTATATGAATCATTGAATCCACTTAGTGTTATGTTGTATTTGTTTTCAATAAGAATTGTGTCAATAAGAATTATGTCAATATGTGTTGAGAAGAGAGTCTTATAAGGAAGATGAATATGTGATTAAAGGATGAATTGACCAAGTAAGGTTCCGTTATATTTTGATTTGTGAAGAGTAAATGATGATTGTATAAATATATTAGATCTTGGAAGGGAGTTTTCATCATTATTCAAATGTTAAATTATGAATCAAATTTATTTCCACAATTTATATAGAAATATAGATTTATAGTCAGATGTCACCATTGGATATATTATTGTAATTCCATTCACATATGGAAAAGGTTGAAAGTTATTATATCCATCCCTATAATAATCAATCTTGAAGAATTATATATCTAATGGGTATATACTTGGATGATGTTTGATATGGAGTTGAAGTGGATCGATATTTCTTAAGATGTTTTGAAGATTTTTTGAGGTAATTTGAAGAATTTATAGAATTATGAGTGAATTTGGAACACATATGTAATATATTTCTCATAATAAGAAAAAAACAAAGTTTTAAAGATCATTGAGATACATAACATTCATAGGATGATAATTAAGACATTTTGAATAACTGAAAAAATTCCTAGAATCTTACATTGTGATTTGTAACATATTTTTTATAGTATTTAAGATGTTCTATTGATTCATAATATATTCTAGTGCATATATAAGATATATGTTTCTTCTCATGATGCAATGAAGTAAAGAAAAATACCACTCTATGATTCATAATATATTTGGAGCATAGGAAAGGTTTTCTAAGAATATATAATATATCATAGATGTATCATAAGATTCTATCAAAGTGAAAATTAGAAAAGTAATAGAGATCACAATGATATGTAAGATATTATTATTACTATGTATAATATTTTAGATCATGATTAAGATATTACAATAAATAATTGATGCATTCTACCGATACATAAGACCTAGGATCAAATCCGGATGGGGTGGAATTTTTGGGTTACAGTTATAGTATTATAGAAATACTATAGAAATACTATATCAGGTATTGTGTAGTACTATATAATCCAAAACTATTCATCCAATTTGTGAATCTGGGCCACCGGTTTGGGCCTACGGTCTCAAGGCCATTGGGCCATAGAGACTCCGGGCTACCTCAGGTGGTGACGTAGATAATGACATAGGCAAGTGGTGTCGCAGGCATGACACATGCCTGGTGAAGTAGGCAAGATGATATAGTCATGATGCTTCACTAGGCCTTTGGGCTAGTTGATGGTCCTTTGGTCCATGTAATGGGATTAATTCCCACTAGTAATTCATGTTAGGGTTTCTAAGTAATAAGAATGGATGGTTGGGTGGGTTATCCTTTGGGGGATATGACCTGCCTTTTTAGCCTTTGTGTGTGTGGTGTATATGAGTTTAAATTTAATTATACCCCCGACCACCTAATATATATATATATATATATTTGTAAAATTACTAAAGACACAATAATATTTAAGCTATTTTATCTCACCACTGTGATATTTAATATATTTCTTATATAAAGTTTTTTAGTTAAACAAAATATTATAAATCTAGAGTTCTAAATGCAATGATGATGAAATTTTCTTTAGTGATTTAAATATCAGGATTAATATTATGATCCCGATTTAGTCCATTTGATGGTTAATTTTGAAGAATAATAATAAGAATAATAATAATAATCTAATTCCATTAGAATATCCTTCACACCAAAACTGTATCATTGCATTTTTTATGCACACTTGGAGAGAATAATACCGGTTTTTCTAAATATAAAACTATAATAATTTTGGATATCATGAGAATATTAAATACTAAGTATTATGGAATTTTATTATTATAATAAAATGATACTAATATTATGTATTTTCCATATTAAAATATAGAAAATATCTCATGGGATAATGGTAATATTATAATGTGTAAAATAATGAGAACAAAATGATATTGAGGGAGATCTAAAGCTAAAATCGCTGATGGGTCCTTTATGTTGAGGGGGGGGGGGAGATAACCAACACTATTGTGAGATATCATCAATGTATGTTAAAGAATAATAATAAGTGAATAAATAGATAGAGAGAGAGACATAAATGTATATTAACTATTGAAGATATTACAAGATAAAAAAGAAGAATTGAGAAGAATAGATTATTGGATTTGGCTCCCTAGAACCAAATAATATGTAATTTATGATTACATTTATTCATTTTATTTAATATTGAATAAATTTTTTATCATATCATGATTATTCTTCTACATGACATAGTATGCGATAATGTCTTAAGAGTTACTATTTCACTGAAAGGTCATAGTAGTTCCTAGCTATGATGAAAACCTAGAAGTGTCAAGAAAGTATTCTTAAATATGTGTTCTATATCTAGATGATATCATTTTATGGGATGAAAATGTTATAGGATGTCAGGTCTTAAGACTCATAGGACTTTGAGGAACTTTCTCATGGTGTACACCCTTGTTAATTTCTAGTTTTGAGGATTATGAGAACATGACCCGCTAGTAAGAAATACACATTCATATGTGTCATTGGATATTCCTATATGTGTATGTGTGTATTGATCCTTAGACTTCAAGGTTATTATTAATGGATTTCATTAGTCATTTAATTTAATGTATTAAAATAATCATGATGATATATATTCGTAGTGAAGTAGGATATGTTGTGTGTGTCACGAGTAATATTGTATTAATGAATAATGTGAAAAAGGATTTTCCCCTTCTTTTATTTAATGGAATTTAATATCTTGTGCCCTTTTATTGGAATATAATAGTCTAAATAAATATTTATCCAAGGTATTATATGGGTAGGTACATTTCTAGAAATTAAAAAATTGAAACATCGAGCACATAGGTTGATGACACTAGTATGAAACCTAATTCATTAGATATATCACAATAAAGGGATTATATTACCCTGTGAGTGTTCAGATGAGATTTTATATCACTAAGACATTAACTTCATTCTCTATGTGTGACTTTACATGTTTTTATATGATAACCTTTGACTTTTGGTAGCTCCACATAATAACACTAACAGAGGGGCTAAAAAGGTCACACAACAATTATATCCATAATCTAAGTTAAATTCTATTTGAATTTAATAGGTTAGAATAAATATTATTCATGATTTGTGGTTTAATTTTTTTAGATATTTTTTAATCATTAATATTTAATCATGATTTATTCAGAAGAATAAATATGTAAATTAAATAATAAAAATATTTATTCACAAGATTTAATTAATAATGTATTTTTTAAATTTCTTGGAAAATAATGCAATGATATTTATTTATTAAATAAATAGTAATTATTTAGGTCCAAGTAAATACTTAGTAGGATTATAGGTTGAGTTTAATGGATGGATGGAAATGATATATTGAATATCATTTAAATAAATAAAAAATTATTTATTTAACAAATGACATTTATTTCTCAATAAGTGTTGTGTATGTCAATAAAATAATAATATTGTCTTTATTATTATTAAACATGGGGTTTTTCTATGGAATAAGGGATTGGATAAGGGCCTAAGTGAAATTACCAACCTATCCTAGTTTTATAAATACCTGATTATATCACATTTTAGGTTAAGTTTCTTGCTGTGAACAAAAAACATTCGAATAATTATCTCAATCCCTAGAGAGAATCATCTCAAGAACACGCTCAATAAAAATATCTTTATTCCTCCTATAATCTATCAAGCCTTCAATAGATCCATAAGAATCCTTTATTTATGAAAGGATTCTTCTTTTGATCAATGATGAATGATTCAAGTGATTATAATTGATTGTTCTATCACCCAATGATTCTACGATGATGGTCTTAGATTTTGGAGCATGTGTGGATCACTTTTGGAGGGATTCTACCCTTGGATCTCATGATGCAATGATGGTATGATGAGAGAATTCTACCAAATTATCAATGAATAAAAATTAAAAATAAGGTAATTATATATCTATCTTTAATTTAATTAGAAATTATATGTTAAGATCATTACTTCTTAGTTTATACATTCTCAAATAAATTAATCTTTGATTTAATTCCATTAGTCATGATCAATAGTGAGAAGACTCTTTCAAAACATCTTACTTTAATTTTCCAAGTTGAAAAGGACATGGGGCATGAAAAACCTATGGTCCTTATGGTGAATAAGAAAATAAAGAGTAAGGAAAATGGCCTAAAGACTCATTATAAGTATAAATATCTTAATCACCATCCTTCTAAGAAGAAGAAGATCCAATATTAAGGAAAAGAACAAAATGTGGTATGTTTTTCATGTGGAAATCTTGGACACTAGAAGAAGTACTTTACCCAGTTGAAGAAGCATGGGGAAGCTTTGAGTGTGGTATTTATTGAGTGAAATATTTCTATATTAACATATTGAGTATTAGGTACAACTTATAGTGCTCAAATATGTATCCAAATGTAAGAACCAAGTAGATTATGGAATATTAACAATGGAGAGAGGGATCTTTAAGTAGCCAATTGTCATGACCCGGCCCGTACCAGGGCTCGATCCGCAACTACCCCAAGCCCGGCTCATAGGCCAGGGGCTGGAGACTAGTGTCGAAGGCACAAAAAACTAGGGGAGGCCTTTTCCTAAGAAATTGTACACACACACACAGCCAACTCAATGAAAAAGTGCAGAGGAAAAGAAATAAAGATACAACACTTCTATAAAAATTAAACCAAACATATATGTATCGACCTCTAAATAGTACAAGTACAGTAAAAGTAAAGATGAAAGGGAAAGGAAAAAAATACACACCCAAATAGAAAAGTTCCACAACCTAGCAATAAGTGAAAAAGTAAACAAACTGCAGAGTCCCACTATTGAATCCCAGGCTACGACCACTGCACATGGTCCAAGAACCCCGTATCCCTAAGCTCCTATGATATCACAATCAACCTTTCCATCGTTTTCAAGGGAACACTAAATGAGGAAAAATCCCAAGCAGGGGTGAGTATGAGAATACTTAGTAGGATGCCCCAAATGCTTGAGGGAGCTGTAAGAGAGGTACTGAAGAGGGGAGTAGTAATAGATAACAAGGTACAACAAGAGTGAATGGAAAAAGTACAGCTCAACCCAACAAGAGATTGAAAGTAGACTCATCCAAACACAAAGAGCTCGAAACAGCGAGGAGATGAACTACCCATAGAATCTTTGCTACCTATAGTAGGAGATTGGACTCATCCAACCATGAGAAGCTAGACACGGAAAGCACATGTCATACCCTGCGCGTCTTCACCTCTTCTGGAAGGGGAGTGGTTGAAAGCCAATGAGTGGGCATTGGAAACATGATATATATATATCTATGTGTGTGTGTGTGCGTGCGCGCGCTCAGTCAAAGAAACCCAAACGAGGGAGTAAGGGGATCTCCATTCCACAGATCAACCCATGAAAGTGAGTAGCCATCAGTTCCAAGATAAAAAACATCTGTGATTCCCTACATCTTGTAGCATCTACCTAGGAGGCACAAGTAAAAGGGGCTAAAATCACCGCACTTCGATACTATCTTCTTTGGGCGGCACTGACTCACCCACATAGTTTTAGGTCACGTTACAAGAACGCATCTCATTGGGGAAAGCACCCATCTTCCTTGTGGGTCCTTAGGTAATTCAAACCATACCTTTCCACTGTGTTTCACGGTTGAGGGTCTTCTCAAAACCATTGGAGACTACACTACCCAGCCTATCGGGAGGGTCAACCCGATATCTCCTCGGAGACTACTCTAATCAGCCCGGTGGGAGGGTTAGCCCGATATATCATTGGGGAATACACTCTAGGTCAGCTCAGTATCTCCTCGGGGACTATGCTTAGGGTCAACCCAATATCTCCTTAGGGACTACGCTACCCGACTCGGCGGGAGGGTCAGCCTGGAACTACACGGGTCATCCCTGCTAGATGGTAACTCTCAGAAAGCACTAAGGAACACTAGCCATCCCTGATGGATGGTACCTATTAGAAATCTCTGAGAAACACTAGTCATCCCTGCTGGATGATACCTTTCAGAAAGCACTATGGAACACTGGTCATCCCTATTGGATGGAACCTCTTAGAAAAATCATCGTGGAACTCTGATCATTCCTTCTAAATGGCACCTCTCAGAAAAAACATTGAGGAACTCTGATCATCCATGATTTATGGTACCTCTCAGAAAAATCATCAAGTAACTCTGGTCATCCATGATGGATGGTAACTCTCGATAAAACACCGATGTAGTCATCAAGTGCCACCCCGGATAGGTGTCACACCCAGAACATCTTGCATCGTATCCCAGAAGACACTATGTAAGTCACCATCACATTCTACACAGAAAAACACTTAGGATAGGCTTCTAACATGCCAAAGAAAAATTCCAAAAGAAGGAGATACGAGAGATAGAGAATTCGTAAAGTGGTACACGGTGTTTGTGGGGCCCACACATCATGTGGCCCCGCCTCTTCACCTGGTCGTGTACCTATCCATACTTGAGTGATAAACTGCAAATCAAGTACCCCTAGTCGTGCTACTGTACTCCCATAGTACATGACATCTCTAGCCAAAAGGCTGATGATCACGCATTACTCATTGTTAAACTAAAGGTCCAAAATGTAATTTTACTGGCAGGCCTCCTAAAATTGAACTAGATAACCAAATGGATCACAATGTTGTGATCCTTGGAGAAAAAATGCACAAGATCGACTATTCATTAACTCTGAATGGATATCTGATGGAAAAGTCATATATCACTGCATTGCACTTGAATGGCGTCATGTGGGGCCCACACCTTGGTCCTGAAACAAATTATATGGATCATGTTGTTGCGATCATCTTAGAAAAACACATGGGATCAACTAATTGTTCTCCCAAAATAGATACCCAATGAAAATGTTTCATTCTAATGTAACAAATGCGAACCAGGCCTCATGGGGTCCACACCTCAACTTTGGTTTAAAGACCTATAATTAGTCCTGAAAAGCCCGCCTCGATGTCAAGGTCATGACTCTACTGATGGCTCGCCAATCTGATGTCGTATGGGAGAGTTATGACCGATGTAAGGTTCCGCAACAATAATATTATTATTATTATTGGGGTGTTTTGAGGGCTCAAGACACAAATCAGAACTTAATATCCAACATTGGACCTGAATCAGCCGCCTTAAAGAAATGGTCATGTCCCCACTGACAACAATTCAATAGACATCGCACACGAAAATTATGGCAGTTCAAACCTTTAATAATAATAATAATATATTATTATTATTTGGACATTTGGGGGGACCCAATCCGCACACTCAATGAAGGCATCCAACATTCATTTAAAAAAGACAGTCTTGAAATCTGGGTTGCGCTGCCACAGACAGCATATCAAACTGACACTTCATGTAGGAGTTGCATTCAACTCAACATTTGAAAATAATAATAAATTTTTTATTATTTTGGGGCATTTAAAAGAACCGATACCTGGGTCAGAGAAAGGTACCCAACATAGGTCTTAAAAATACCACCTCTAAGTAGGGTTACATCTCCGTTGGCGACGCGTCAGTCGGAGGTCATACAGAGAAGTTGTGACCGAATGAATATTTGATAAAAAAAATAATAATAATTTTTATTATTAATATTATTATTTATTTTTTCCTTATTTTTTGTACATTCAATCAAGGGAGACACGCATGAGAACCTCCCCCTTTTCCCCATACGGGTCACGCGCGACCCCACCCCTATTTTTTCTTATTTTGAAATTCCCTTTTCTTTTTCACTTTTCTTTTTCAATTCCTTATCACTATGTTTGGTGAGATTTTAGTAAAAGAAAAGAAATGATTTGATATTTTATAAAATAAAAGAAAAGAAAAGAAATGATTCTGATTTCTCTCCTTGCATTTGGATCAATAACTTAGTAAAAGAAAAGAAATGATTTGGATTTCTCTCCATCTTGTTTGGTGAATCTTTTTAAAATAAAAGAAAAGAAATTATATTGTGATACATGTAGAAAATTGGGATAAAATTGTAATTTTAAAATATTAACAACCCTCCGCTATCATTTCTCTCCAAATCATCCCAATTTTGGGGTGATTTAAAAACAATACCAGGAGAGAAATCTATTTCTCTCCATTTCTACCCTTATCATTTCTCTTCTGTTAAAATTATCTCGCCAAACATGAGAAATCAATTTCTTCTCTCAATATCATTTCTTTTCTCTCTGTATCATCCCTACCAAACTATCCCTATGTCTTCTTCTACTTACAGGTTTTAGGTAGGAAACCCTAATGTGCACATCCCCCTTCCCGAATAGCTCTTCCTCACACGCTGGTATCCGAGAATCTTGCACGCGGAACTTGAAAATCTCACCGCCCTCTCTGCCTCGCTATTGTTTCCACACTCGGGGGGCCACCGCCTTGGCCTGCCCTGCCTGAACACGCACTACCACACCGGTCAACTATATAGCCACCAACCACCTCGCCCTACGCGAACCAGCCGAACCGCTTGGTCTCCACTGATGATCGTCTCTCCTCAACTGACCTTGCTGCCTGCTCTACACCATTGCAGTAAACCCTAACCACGCAGATCCACCACAAACATCCTGATTCAACCTTTTCAACAATATAATGCTTGATACTTTTTCTCGTCGCCGATCTGAATCCCGATCTATGTTGGCAATCCGTTGCACCAAGAATCGAGTGTGTAAGGGTTGATTATTCAGTTGTTCGTCCAAACCAATTGCACGATAATTGATTATTGGGTGTTTATCAAACCATGGATCAAAAGGGGAACTGATAATGAAAGGGTGAAGTATGAATAAAAAAAGCATGATTAACAAATTTGATGAATGACCTAGGCTATTTTTCATGTTATCCTTGATTCATCGTCGTTGGAATGATGAATAGAGAACAAAATAAATAAATAATAAATAGATAAAATAATTTTAATTCAATTTTTGGGATCGTTCAAGGGTGTAAAGTGATAAGTAGAAAATAAATATGCTCAAAGTTTATTCCAAGGAATAAGAATACCAGAGACGAGTCCTACCTAGATATTGGATTGATCGTTGGTGAAGAACGTGTTCGTCAGGATCCGTTGCACTCGCTGCTTCTTGGTCCGTCTAGAATTAGAGGTTCGTCGTCGTCAACAGAAAGGAGATGAGAGGAGAGAAGAGGAGAAGAGAGGAGTTTCCATCGTTAACCAAACTAAATTATGAGTCCAACCCCTCGAAACAAAGAATTTATAACCTCTCATTAGGTTAAAAGGGTTTTTAATCAAATGATTAAATAAATAATCATTTAATTATTTAATTATTTTCCCATGATAGTGCATAATCTGAACACCCAATGCCAACAAAAGTTATAACCTGCCTAGGGTAAAGCCTATGTTCTGAGCTCATATGCGGTCTCATATTTCTTATCTGAGTCCTCATTCGAGAGATATTCATGTTTGAGCTATTGGATGAATAAATTAATAATTTAATTTATCCATTTAACACACCGCCAACGAGCGAGAGGTCCAAACGACCTGCGTAGACTTACTTTATGTCGTGCCTAGGGGAAAAACTGCATTACAGACCCAACCGTGGTCTCAGATTTATGATCTGATCAACCTTTTAAGAGATATCCCATTCCCGACATGTGTGTAGTATAAAAATGTTTAACATTTTTATGAAATTAATTTTGGGCACACCGGACCTCGAAATTGCATGTCATATCAGCGCCCAACTCTGTAAATATTCTTAGAAATATTTCAAAGTCTTATTAGGAAAAACTCAGGTCTCTACATTATTCCCTCCTTCAATCTTTTCATCCTCAAAAAGAAAAACTAGGGAAAAAACTCGGGATACTGAGCCCGCACTTAGCTCTCCCGTTCACAAGGAAACCTATACGTTTCTGTGTTGCCAAAGAATTTGGACCAAAGGGACGGTTCACCCTCATAAGGGTTCATTCAATTGATGACATGTGTAGTAACACACAAGTATCTACGCAGGTGTGACATGTTTTAGACATCGTGTACCCACTATAACTATTTGGGGTAAGGCAAGGTGGTATGAAACCTCTCCATCTCCTTGCACAGTCTCAAATGACCTGATAGAACTTGGGGGATATTTTTCCTCCTTGGATGAACCACTACATCCAATGTCACAACTGGGATCATTGTTTTTCACTGGAATAGAGTCTTTTGATTCCCTCCTTCAGAATATCCATATGGTGAAACACCTAAAGACATCTGACCACACATGATTTCATAGTCAATGAATCACAACTGATACTCTCTTACACATTCGAGAAGCCGAGGATTCAACATTATCGACTGAAGAAAAGTTGTATCCTTCTGTTCCACCAGGGTCAGCTGCAGGGAAGCTAATTGCTCTGGAACTTACCGCACTAAGTGAGCTTGTGAATTCCCACACTTCCCGCTATGGTTATCTACTACAAAACCACACCTTGAGTGCACAAGTTAGAGGGACTCTTCCACCATGATTCTGCTACACTGTTTGTATAACAACCCATACTTTACATACATTGTTAATACTTAAAAATTGAAGTACACTTATTACAACATATGACAAAACCACAAAGGACCGTATAGGTATAGTGTCTTTAGAAACTGGGAAACATAAACAACTGGTTCATAAATCTTCTACAGTGTCTCCCATTTATTTCATCATATCTAGGGTCCCTTTTAGCTTATTCTACTTAATATCCATCTTCCTGACCTGGGGAAAAGAAAACATAAAAGGGTGAGCTCAAATGCTCAGCAAGGGCAAATAAAGGAAATAAAAATCATATCATATCTTTTTGAAAATCATAACCTGCAAAAGAGATCATAATATCTTAACATGGAATAAATCATAGAAGTGAAAATGATATCCCCATAATCATAACATGAAACTTGAAACTTTGTGGCATGCACACATAATCATGGAAAATGATTTCTTGTTAGTCATGACTCATTTCCAAGACTATCTTAGTGGACAAAGTCCCTTTCTGAACCGAGTCACCCTCGTTCCAGTCCTGTTTCACTGAACCGGTATAACCTACCGTTCCAGCCATGTCTATCTCATGAGATATAAAATCTTTACCCAATGCATTGGAGGGAGATATAGGTCCCACCCATCTTATAATGAATCCTTTCTTATGTGTGCCACATAATCATAAACCATACATCATAGCGTAACCCATGTAATAAAAATGGGATTCTTAAACAACATGACATCATAAAACCATTCATATAAGATAAAGGAATTCATAAACATAATTCCATCACAACATAGTCAAATCAATGTAAAAATATGGATAGAAACAGAACCCTTTATTATCTTATATGGAAAATAATTTTGATAAAACACTTGAATTGAATTCTTGAGGAAAATATCCTTTCTTCTTCAAAATCAATTTCTTTTCACAAAACATCATGCAATTTTAAAAGAAAGATATTTTATTGAAAATAGTCATGAAATATTTTGGAGGAAGGTTCATGAAAATAAGGCTTTATAAAACCGTAAAAATCCGTTCGTTTCGTATAAGTTAAAAAAAACATTCTTCTCGTACTTTTGTCGGAAAGTCAAAAAGTACCTCGTATGAAAAAAACGAAAAAAGATTCCTTTCATATCCTTTACTAAAAACTCACCGAAGGGTAAAATTGTATTTAAACAATTGTAGGTGGATGGAAAGAATATTACATATTGAGGAAACATGGATGTGGATGATAAAATACACCCCAGTAAATACTAATGTATAAACAATCTCGGATAAAAATGAGATTGTGATATTTCCCTTACCTTAGGTCCAATTTGCTTTGTACATGTCCGAAGCTCCTATATAATGGTTTAAATAATGTTATTGACTTATTCCAGAATCATACATGTTGATATGATATCATATATGGTCATATTCTTAGCTTCTTGTTAGTAATATTTCATTGTTACTTGTTACTCGGGTCTTTATTGCCTTTTGTTCTTATGCGTGTTTTGCCGAATAAATTCTTATTCTTCTTTTAAGGTTATAGATACCTTATATCCAGAATGGTATTAGTGTAACATATATCATATTTATTCATTCAATTCATTTATATAATTACTATGTAATGATGATCATGTAGAACGAGTCGCATCACATCGTGGAGACGGTATTCCGTACGTACGCACGAGTGATGATATCGTTCCTATGATCATGGAATTGTATTGGAGTATATGTATATTATTTCAGTATCAATATTACTTTATAATAATCATAAATAGTTACTCATTACACCATTATACCCATCCTTGTAAGGTGATGGTGGAAAATAGATTACACCACGGCGTGGAGACGGTATTCCGTACGTACGCACGCACGGTGATTTCATTTTTCCGTAGGATGGATAGAAGGTGAATTAGGGTTGTTTCATATTTATAATAACATGTCAGTATGTAAGTAATACTGATGTTATTACTTTATCATGAAACAACTAAAGAAGAAGAAGTTGAAGAAGAAAGAAATTGAAAAGATCGGTAATGGATATTACCTCTTCTTTGGAACGCTTCTTTGAATCCTCCACTTAGGGAACTAAGATTGGTCTTTGAAGAAGACCAGGACCTCTAGGATTATTCTAGGGAAGTGGAGAGGAGAAAATGGCAGGGGTTGGCCGAGCTTGAGGGCTCAAATTGGTGTGAGGAGGAGGGGGAGGAGGTGCCCTTTTATAAGGGAGGAGAGGGGCACCTTAGGAATATCTCAAAATATTATTTTATATTAAAGTCAAAATCGGTTTATAATGGTTCCAAAGGGTCTTATTTCGAAGATAAAGTGGGTATGGGTCGAAATCCTATCAACCAATAGGATTTAGACAAGTTTATGTTATTATTTTAACCTTATCAATTAGATTTAACTCTAAGTTCAATAATTTAACTTTTACCGTGTCTTTTTGTTTTCTTACACTATATGGTTAATACACTTACTATAACATGACAAACGAACCCCAAATTGTTTATTATTAATATATATATCCTTATCTAAGTCATTTGGCCGAACCTTAGATTTTTAGGAATAAAATAACAATTAGTAATATAATATTTGATTTAAAAACTATTTTGTGTCAATTTTGACACTATTTGATATATGATTTTTGTGAAAGTCATAACAGAATTATATGTTCGAACCAAATTGATTAAATCAATACTAATATATCATAGTAACCTAGAGTGGAATTCATAAAAAGTCTCAAATTACATTTATTTCGGTGTTTATAACATCAATTATGTCAATATTTCATTAATAAGATAATTACTGCATCATCATTGTGTCATAAATAAATTAAATTATTTAATGTCTAAAATTTATAAATAAAATATCATTATGTAGGAAATCTTTTTAGCTTTCTATTGAATATTTATAGTCGAATTTATCTTATGTATAACCCCATATTAAAAATGTTTTAGTTATTAAACTTTGATTTTAACTATTTTAACTATTCATTAAATAAAATAATATTAAATGTCATAATCTAATCCAAGTGGACCTAAATTGTCATATTATATTCATAAGGTTGTTTTTGGTCGAATTACACTTATCCAATAGAATTAGGACATGTGTTAGGGTAATAGTAATATCATATTTATCCTTAGTTACCTTATTTACTTTTAACCGTGGTAAAAAAAGTAAAAAGTTACTATTCACCAAAAAATTATTTTCATCTCATTGAACCACATTTTAGTCCTTGATATTAACCGTGTCTCTCGGATTTTCGAAATTCCATTCACAGAAGCGGTAAAATTAAGTTTTATGCAAAATTCAGTTTTTAACCTACCACTTAGTGGTTTCACTATTCATCAAAAATTGAAAGTTTTCAGAAAAATACCAAAATTTCACCCTAGGCTAATTTCGGTATTCCGAATCCAAAAATGAAGTCCATTTTGAAAGATGAAATTTATAAAATTTCAAAAAGTGGTTATTACTATTCATAACGGCTAGTTTTAATAATATTTTAATAGCATATCGTTGTTTAGTGAAACTCGGTATTGCGTACGACGCAAGCTATCGAGGAAGGTCACGATTTCGTGTAAAGCAAGCCAAGCAAGTGTTGTGTAGAAAAAGATTCCTTTGATGATTTATATAACATAAAAGTCTCGGGTGTTACATTCTACCCCCCTTAAAAAGAATTTCGCCCTCGAAATTCGTCACTTTGTAACAAACAGATGAGGATACTTCTCCCTCATCATATCCTCAAGCTCCCATGTAGCTTCTTCAAGTTGGTGGTTCCTCCATAAAACTTTCACCAATCGAGTGGTCTTGTTTCGTAGGACTTTTTCGCTACGATCCAGAATCTCTATCGGTTGTTCTTCATAAGAAAGATCGTGCTCCAGCGGTACAACTTCTGAGCTGAGTACATGTGAAGGATCAGGTATGTACTTTCTCAGGAGAGATACATGGAACACATCATGAACTTGAGAGAGATTCGGTGGAAGCGCCAATCGATAAGCTACCTTTCCAACATGATCCAGTATTTCGAAAGGACCGATATATCTAGGGCTCAACTTCCCCTTCTTTCCAAATCTCATAACCCTCTTCCAGGGAGATATTCGTAAGAACACTTTATCACCCACTTCAAACTCTAGGTCTTTTCTTCGGTTGTCGGCATAACTTTTCTGTTGACTCTGAGCTGCTCTTATGTGTTGTTGAATAGATCTGACCTTTTCTGCCATTTCATCAACGAGATCAGGTCCTAACAACTTTCTTTCCCCAACTTCATCCCAGCAAGTTGGAGTCCTGCATTTCTTTCCATAGAGAGCTTCATAAGGAGCCATCTAAATACTGGAGTGAAAGCTATTATTATAAGAAAATTCCACCAAAGGTAGGTGTTGATCCCAACCTCCTTTGAAATCCATAGAGCAAGCTCTCAACATATCTTCTAGGGTTTGAATTGTTCTCTCAGACTGACCGTCTGTCTGGGGATGATAAGCAGTGCTGAAACTCAACTCTGTATCCAGAGTATGCTGAAGACTTCGCCAGAACTTCGAGGTAAATCTCGGATCCCGATCAGATATAATAGAAAGTGGTACTCCATGCAATCTTACCACTTCCTTTACATATATCCTGGCAAGCTGATCTAGAGAGAAATCCTCTCTAATAGCAATGAAGTGTGCAGACTTTGTAAGACGATCAACTATGACCCAAATAGCATTATTGCCTTTGGATGTTTTAGGAAGTCCTGTGACAAAGTCCATAGTGATGTTTTCCTATTTCCATTCGGGTATGGGTAATGGTTGTAACATCCCCTTAGACTTCTGTCTCTCAGCTTTAACTTGTTGACAAACCAAGCATCGAGAGTCATATTCAGCAACATCTCTTTTCATGCCATCCCACCAGAAGTACTCTTTCAGGTCCCTATACATCTTCGTGCTTCCAGGATGAATAGAGAATGAAGAACTATGAGCCTCATCCAGCAGCTCCTTCTTTAATTCAGGGATGGGAGGAACACAAACCCGATTCCTGAACTTTATTATCCCATCACAATCAAGGTTGAATTCAGGAACATTTCTCACCTTCTTTTGTAACTCGATATCTTCTTTCTGTGCCTCTTTAATCTTCGCATGTATAGATGGTTGAACATTCATTTGAGAAAGATAAGATTTTTCCCCTTCCATTATAATTCCAAGATCCATCTTTTGTAAATCCATAAATATTGGATCCTTTGTGATCCTCATCATGGATAAACTAGCATGGTCTTGTCGACTTAATGCATCTTCCACCTTGTTTGCTTTCCCAGGGTGGTAATGGATTGAGCAGTCGTAATCCTTAATCAGCTCCAACCATCTTCTTTGACGCATATTCAACTCCTTTTGTGTGAAAATATACTTTAAACTTTTGTGATCAGTATAAATATCACACCTTTCACCATAAAGGTAATGCCTCCAAATCTTTAATGCAAAGATTACCGCAGCCAACTCCAAATCATGTGTTGGGTAATTTTGCTCATGGATTTTCAACTGTCGTGAGGCATAAGCTATCACTATATCATTTTGCATAAGAACACACCCCAATCCCTTCTTGGATGCATCACTGTAGATCACAAACCTTTCTCCACTACAAGGCAGTGTGAGCACAGGTGCACTGGATAACCTTCTTTTCAACTCCTTGAAATTCTCTTCACATTCCTCTGTCCAAACAAACTTAACTCCTTTCCGAGTCAACTTGGTGAGTGGATTAGATAATCGTGAAAAATCCTTTACAAAACGTCGATAATATCCAGCCAAACCAAGAAAACTTCGGATCTCAGTTACTGTTTTTGGTCTCGACCATCTTTCGATAACCTCTGTTTTTGCTGGATCCACAGATATCCCCTCTTTTGAGATTATTTGACCCAAAAATGCAACTTTTTGAAGCCAAAATTCACACTTGGTAAATTTGGCATAAAGCTTCTCCTTTCTCAGGGTCTTCAATATAATTCTCAAGTGATCTTCATGCTCTTCCTTGCTCTTTGAATAGACAAGAATATCGTCTATAAAGACTACCACAAATTGATCAAGATAGTCTCTAAATACTCTATTCATTAGATCCATGAAGATAGCAGGGGAATTAGTAAGACCAAATGGCATCACTATAAATTCATAGTGTCCATACCTTGTACGGAAAGCCGTCTTTGGTATATCCTCCCTTTTGACCCTTAATTGATGATACCCTGAACGAAGATCAATCTTGGAAAAGTATTGAGCTCCGCGTAGTTGGTCAAATAAGTCATCAATGCGTGGGAGAGGATATTTGTTCTTGATAGTGATCTTGTTAAGTTCTCGATAATCAATGCAGAGTCTCATTGATCCATCTTTCTTCTTAACAAATAGAACAGGTGCTCCCCAAGGTGACGCACTAGGGCGTATGAATCCCTTATCAAGATTCTCCTGGAGTTGCTTCTTCAATTCCTGCAACTCAATTGGGGCCATTCTATAAGATGTCTTTGAAATAGGCAAAGCACCCGGTACGAGTTCTATTGAAAACTCAACTTCACGATTTGGTGGAAGACCCGGTAATTCCTCCAGAAAGACATCATCAAATTCCCGTACGATGGGCATATTCTTAATCGCGAGTTTCTCACCAACCATTTGAGATAAATAACCTTCATTTAGTGGAATCAATACCCATAAAATGGAAGAAATTTCCACTGGAAGGTTATGTTCATCCTTGCATTGATAGATGATCATAGATTGATCTGGAATATGAAATGTGACTTCCCTTCTTTGGCAATTGATATGAGCTCCGTATAAAGAAAGCCAATCCATGCCAAGAATCACATCAAATTCCACTATAGGAAGGATCACAAGATTTGCAGGAAGCACTTTCCCACAAACTTCGATCGGAGAAGAATTATAAACTTTTGATGCGATTGATGTTCCATTAGGTGTTGTCACAGCTAACTCAACATCTAATTGTTGAGGTAATACGGTGATACCCTTAGAAAATTCTTCAGAAATAAAAGAGTGGGTGGATCCAGAATCAAATAAAACATTTGCTACTTTAGAGTGGATGGTAAGTGTACCTTTCACCACTTCGTTATCGTACTCCACATCGCTGATAGAAATTGCATGTGACTTTCCTTTATCTTTAGCCTTAAGAGTTTGTTGACGTCGACCATCATCATCAACCCTTGGATTTGGGCATTGATTGGCATAATGCCCCATCTCCTTGCACTTGAAACATTGAAGTGTAGTAGGTTCATTCTGTGTATCCCTTCCTTTGTTTGCATCATTAGACATCTTCTTCCCATTATCGCGACATTCAAATGCCCGATGACCTTCCTTTCCACATTTGAAACATTTACTTGTCCCTTTAAGACAACTCCCTCCATGTTTCATTCCACACTTTGAGCATAAGGAAAAGCTCATCTTCTTTTCCGTGTGCTCTTTAGATTTTTCTTTGAATTCCATCTTCCTCTTCTTATCAAACCCATGTGACTGATGGATTACTCCAATCTCCATCTCGACTTTGAGAGCACATCGAACGATTTCCTCGTAGCTATTGAAGTCCCTTATGGCTAACGCCCTTCGAAGACTTGGTTTTAAGCCACTAAAGAATCGATCGATCTTACTCTCAGGTTGGATAATAATACCAGAAGCGTACCTTGCAAGTCTTGTAAAATTTGCTTCATAGGTACCAACAGATTCATCATCCCTTTGATTCAGTTCAAGAAACTCTTTCTCCATATTTGTTCGGAGAATACGAGGGAAGTACTTATTGAAAAATAAGTTCTTGAACTCGTCCCATTCCATGGACTCAATTTCATCCCTTTGCCTCGTATTCTTAATAAGATTCCACCATTGATCAGCATCTCCTTCCAAACGATACACTGCTAGGATGACTTTATCATTATCAGAACATTAAAGAACTGAAAATATCTTTTCAGTAGTACTAATCCATTTTTCAGCAACTAATGGATCAGTAGACCCGCTGAAAGAAGGTGGACGCTGCCTCATGAAGGATTCAACAGAATGTTGCTCCTTCCTTTGCTCGTTCGGAAGTCCTGCATGATTCATAGCTTGAGAAAGTTGTGTGAGCATGGCTACAAGATTTTGCATTCCAGCTCCCATATCGTTTGGTTGCTCAGGGGGACAATCATTGCATTGCCCATCGCATTCCGCATTAACACGGTTCCTTCGGGTTCCAGCCATTGACTAAAACCAAGAAGAATAGTGTGAGCAACACTAATTATAATAGGAAAACCACATAATTCAAGAATAAAATTTTCACGCTTAAGGTCTTATCCTAGGTTATTCATGGCCATTTATAAAACACTAAGATTGTGTTCTATGCTTAGACTTATCCTTAGGGTTCTTACTAAGGCTTTCACATCCTAGTTTCCAAAGGTTGACTATACCTTTCCTCTGATACCAACTATAACGACCCATACTTTACATACATTGTTAATACTTCAAAATTGAAGTACACTTATTACAATATATGACAAAACCACAAAGGACCATATAGGTATAGTGTCTTTAGAAACTAGGAAACATAAACAACTGGTTCATAAATCTTCTACAGTGTCTCCCATTTATTTCATCATATCTAGGGTCCCTTTTAGCATATTCTACTTAATATCCATCTTGCTGACCTGGGGAAAAGAAAACATAAAAGGGTGAGCTCAAATGCTCAGCAAGGGCAAATAAAGGAAATAAAAATCATATCATATCTTTTTGAAAATCATAACCTGCAAAAGAGATCATAATATCTTAACATGGAATAAATCATAGAAGTGAAAATGAGATCCCCATAATCATAACATGAAACTTGAAACTTTGTGTCATGCACACATAATCATGGAAAATCATTTCTTGTTAGTCATGACTCATTTCCAAGACTATCTTAGTGGACAAAGTCCCTTTCTGAACCGAGTCACCCTCGTTCCAGTCCTATTTCACTGAACCGGTATAACCTACCGTTCCAGCCATGTCTATCTCATGAGATATAAAATCTTTACCCAATGCATTGGAGGGAGATATAGGTCCCACCCATCTTATAATGAATCCTTTCTTATGTGTGCCACATAATCATAAACCATACATCATAGCGTAACCCATGTAATAAAAATGGGATTCTTAAACAACATGACACCATAAAACCATTCATATAAGATAAAGGAATTCATAAACATAATTCCATCACAACATAGTCAAATAAATGTAAAAATATGGATAGAAACAGAACCCTTTATTATCTTAGATGGAAAATAATTTTGATAAAACACTTGAATTGAATTCTTGAGGAAAATATCCTTTCTTCTTCAAAATCAATTTCTTTTCACAAAACATCATGCAATTTTAAAAGAAAGAGATTTTATTGAAAATAGTCATGAAATATTTTGGAGGAAGGTTCATGAAAATAAGGCTTTATAAAACCGTAAAAATCCGTTCGTTTCGTATAAGTTAAAAAAAACATTCTTCTCGTACTTTTGTCGGAAAGTCAAAAAGTACCTCATATGAAAAAAACGAAAAAAGATTCCTTTCATATCCTTTACTAAAAACTCACCGAAGGGTAAAATTGTATTTAAACAATTGTAGGTGGATGGAAAGAATATTACATATTGAGGAAACATGGATGTGGATGATAAAATACACCCCAGTAAATACTAATGTATAAACAATCTCGGATAAAAATGAGATTTTGATATTTCCCTTACCTTAGGTCCAATTTGCTTTGTACGTGTCCGAAGCTCCTGTATAATGGTTTAAATAATGTTATTGACTTATTACAGAATCATACATGTTGATATGATATCATATATGGTCATATTCTTAGCTTCTTGTTAGTAATATTTCATTGTTACTTGTTACTCGGGTCTTTATTGCCTTTTGTTCTTATGCGTGTTTTGCCGAATAAATTCTTATTCTTCTTTTAAGGTTATAGATACCTTATATCCAGAATTGTATTAGTGTAACATATATCATATTTATTCATTCAATTCATTTATATAATTACTATGTAATGATGATCATGTAGAACGAGTCGCATCACATCGTGGAGACGATATTCCGTACGTACGCACGAGTGATGATATCGTTCCTATGATCATGGAATTGTATTGGAGTATATGTATATTATTTAAGTATCAATATTACTTTATAATAATCATAAATAGTTACTCATTACACCATTATACCCATCCTTGTAAGGTGATGGTGGAAAATAGATTACACCACGGCGTGGAGACGGTATTCTGTACGTACGCACGCACGGTGATTTCATTTTTCCATAGGATGGATAGAAGGTGAATTATGGTTGTTTCATATTTATAATAACATGTCAGTATGTAAGTAATACTTATGTTATTACTTTATCATGAAACAACTAAAGAAGAAGAATTTGAAGAAGAAAGAAATTGAAAAGATCGGTAATGGATATTACCGCTTCTTTGGAACGCTTCTTTGAATCCTCCACTTAGGGAACTAAGATTGGTCTTTGAAGAAGACCAGGACCTCTAGGATTATTCTAGGGAAGTGGAGAGGAGAAAATGGAAGGGGTTGGCCGAGCTTGAGTTCTCAAATTGGTGTGAGGAGGAGGGGGAGGAGGTGCCCTTTTATAAGGGAGGAGAGGGGCACCTTAGGAATATCTCAAAATATTATTTTATATTAAAGTAAAAATCGGTTTATAATGGTTCCAAAGGGTCTTATTTCGAAGATAAAGTGGGGATGGGTCGAAATCCCATCAACCAATAGGATTTAGACAAGTTTAGGTTATTATTTTAACCTTATCAATTAGATTTAACTCTAAGTTAAATAATTTAACTTTTACCATGTCTTTTTGTTTTCTTACACTATATGGTTAATACACTTACTATAACATGCCAAAAGAACCCCAAATTGTTTATTATTAATATATATATCCTTATCTAAGTCATTTGGCCGAACCTTAGATTTTTAGGAATAAAATAACAATTAGTAATATAATATTTGATTTAAAAACTATTTTGTGTCAATTTTGACACTATTTGATATATGATTTTTGTGAAAGTCATAACAGAATTATATGTTCGAACCAAATTGATTAAATCAACACTAATATATCATAGTGACCTAGAAAATTAGTGGAATTCTTAAAAAGTCTCAAATTACATTTATTTCGGTGTTTATAACATCAATTATGTCAATATTTCATTAATAAGATAATTACTGCATCATCATTGTGTCATAAATAAATTAAATTATTTATTGTCTAAAAATTATAAATAAAATATAATTATGTAGGAAATCTTTTTATCTTTCTATTGAATATTTATAGTCGAATGTATCTTATGTATAACCCCATATTAAAAATGTTTTAGTTATTAAACTTTGATTTTAACTATTTTAACTATTCATTAAATAAAATAATATTAAATGTCATAATCTAATCCAAGTGGACCTAAATTGTCATATTATATTCATAAGGTTGTTTTTGGTCGAATTACACTTATCCAATAGAATTAGGACATGTGTTAGGGTAATAGTAATATCATATTTATCCTTAGTTACCTTATTTACTTTTAACCGTGGTAAAAAAAGTAAAAAGTTACTATTCACCAAAAAATTATTTTCATCTCATTGAACCACATTTTAGTCCTTGATATTAACCGTGTCTCTCGGATTTTCGAAATTCCATTCACAGAAGCGGTAAAATTAAGTTTTATGCAAAATTTAGTTTTTAACCTACCACTTAGTGGTTTCACTATTCATCAAAAATTGAAAGTTTTCAGAAAAATACCAAAATTTCACCCTAGGCTAATTTCGGTATTCCGAATCCAAAAATGAAGTCCATTTTGAAAGATGAAATTTATAAAATTTCAAAAAGTGGTTATTACTATTCATAACGGCTAGTTTTAATAATACTTTAATAGCATATCGTTGTTTAGTGAAACTCGGTATTGCGTACGACGCAAGCTATCGAGGAAGGTCACGATTTCGTGTAAAGCAAGCCAAGCAAGTGTTGTGTAGAAAAAGATTCCTTTGATGATTTATATAACATAAAAGTCTCGGGTGTTACATTCTACCCCCCTTAAAAAGAATTCCGCCCTCGAAATTCGTCACTTTGTAACAAACAGATGTGGATACTTCTCCCTCATCATATCCTCAAGCTCCCATGTAGCTTCTTCAAGTTGGTGGTTCCTCCATAAAACTTTCACCAATCGAGTGGTCTTGTTTCGTAGGACTTTTTCGCTACGATCCAGAATCTCTATCGGTTGTTCTTCATAAGAAAGATCTTGCTCCAGCGGTACAACTTCTGAGCTGAGTACATGTGAAGGATCAGGTATGTACTTTCTTAGGAGAGATACATGGAACACATCATGAACTTGAGAGAGATTCGGTGGAAGCGCCAATCGGTAAGCTACCTTTCCAACATGATCCAGTATTTCGAAAGGACCGATATATCTAGGGCTCAACTTCCCCTTCTTTCCAAATCTCATAACCCTCTTCCAGGGAGATATTCATAAGAACACTTTATCGCCCACTTCAAACTCTAGGTCTTTTCTTCGGTTGTCGGCATAACTTTTCTGTCGACTCTGAGCTGCTCTTATGTGTTGTTGAATAGATCTGACCTTTTCTGCCATTTCATCAACGAGATCAGGTCCTAACAGCTTTCTTTCCCCAACTTCATCCCAGCAAGTTGGAGTCCTGCATTTCTTTCCATAGAGAGCTTCATAAGGAGCCATCTGAATACTGGAGTGAAAGCTATTATTATAAGAAAATTCCACCAAAGGTAGGTGTTGATCCCAACCTCCTTTGAAATCCATAGAGAAAGCTCTCAACATATCTTCTAGGGTTTGAATTGTTCTCTCAGACTGACCGTCTGTCTGGGGATGATAAGCAGTGCTGAAACTCAACTCTCTATCCAGAGTATGCTGAAGACTTCGCCAGAACTTCGAGGTAAATCTCGGATCCCGATCAGATATAATAGAAAGTGGTACTCCATGCAATCTTACCACTTCCTTTACATATATCCTGGCAAGCTGATCTAGAGAGAAATCCTCTCTAATAGCAATGAAGTGTGCAGACTTTGTAAGACGATCAACTATGACCCAAATAGCATTATTGCCTTTGGATGTTTTAGGAAGTCCTGTGACAAAGTCCATAGTGATGTTTTCCCATTTCCATTTGGGTATGGGTAATGGTTGTAACATCCCCTTAGACTTCTGTCTCTCAGCTTTAACTTGTTGACAAACCAAGCATCTAGAGACATATTCAGCAACATCTCTTTTCATGCCATCCCACCAGAAGTACTCTTTCAGGTCCCTATACATCTTCGTGCTTCCAGGATGAATAGAGAATGAAGAACTATGAGCCTCATCCAGCAGCTCCTCCTTTAATTCAGGGATGGGAGGAACACAAACCCGATTCCTGAACTTTATTATCCCATCACAATCAAGGTTGAATTCAGGAACATTTCTCACCTTATTTTGTAACTCGACATCATCTTTCTGTGCCTCTTTAATCTTCGCATGTATAGATGGTTGAACATTCATTTGAGAAAGATAAGATTTTTCCCCTTCCATTATAATTCCAAGATCCATCTTTTGTAAATCCATAAATATTGGATCCTTTGTGATCCTCATCATGGATAAACTAGCATGGTCTTGTCGACTTAATGCATCTGCCACCTTGTTTGCTTTCCCAGGGTGGTAATGGATTGAGCAGTCGTAATCCTTAATCAGCTCCAACCATCTTCTTTGACGCATATTCAACTCCTTTTGTGTGAAAATATACTTTAAACTTTTGTGATCAGTATAAATATCACACCTTTCACCATAAAGGTAATGCCTCCAAATCTTTAATGCAAAGATTACCGCAGCCAAATCCAAATCATGTGTTGGGTAATTTTGCTCATGGATTTTCAACTGTCGTGAGGCATAAGCTATCACCATATCATTTTGCATAAGAACACACCCCAATCCCTTCTTGGATGCATCACTGTAGATCACAAACCTTTCTCCACTACAAGGCAGTGTGAGCACAGGTGCACTGGATAACCTTCTTTTCAACTCCTTGAAATTCTCTTCACATTCCTCTGTCCAAACAAACTTAACTCCTTTCCGAGTCAACTTGGTGAGTGGATTAGATAATCGTGAAAAATCCTTTACAAAACGTCGATAATATCCAGCCAAACCAAGAAAACTTCGGATCTCAGTTACTGTTGTTGGTCTCGACCATCTTTCGATAACCTCTATTTTTGCTGGATCCACATATATCCCCTCTTTTGAGATTATGTGACCCAAAAATGAAACTTTTTGAAGCCAAAATTCACACTTGGTAAATTTGGCATAAAGCTTCTCCTTTCTCAGGGTCTTCAATATAATTCTCAAGTGATCTTCATGCTCTTCCTTGCTCTTTGAATAGACAAGAATATCATCTATAAAGACTACCACAAATTGATCAAGATAGTCTCTAAAGACTCTATTCATTAGATCCATGAAGATAGCAGGGGCATTAGTAAGACCAAATGGCATCACTATAAATTCATAGTGTCCATACCTTGTACGGAAAGCCGTCTTTGGTATATCCTCCCTTTTGACCCTTAATTGATGATACCCGGAACGAAGATCAATCTTGGAAAAGTATTGAGCTCCGCATAGTTGGTCAAATAAGTCATCAATGCGTGGGAGAGGATATTTGTTCTTGATAGTGATCTTGTTAAGTTCTCGATAATCAATGCAGAGTCTCATTGATCCATCTTTATTCTTAACAAATAGAACAGGTGCTCCACAAGGTGACGCACTAGGGCGTATGAATCCCTTATCAAGATTCTCCTGGAGTTGCTTCTTCAATTCCTGCAACTCAATTGGGGCCATTCTATAAGGTGTCTTTGAAATAGGCAAAGCACCCAGTACGAGTTCTATTGAAAACTCAACTTCACGATTTGGTGGAAGACCCGGTAATTCCTCTGGAAAGACATCATCAAATTCTCGTACGATGGGCATATTCTTAATCGAGAGTTTCTCACCAACCATTTGAGATAAATAACCTTCATTTAGTGGAATCAATACCCATAAAATGGAAGAAATTTCCACTGGAAGGTTATGTTCATCCTTGCATTGATAGACGATCATAGATTGATCTGGAATATGAAATGTGACTTCCCTTCTTTGGCAATTGATATGAGCTCCGTATAAAGAAAGCCAATCCATGCCAAGAATCACATCAAATTCCACTATAGGAAGGATCACAAGATTTGCAGGAAGCACTTTCCCACAAACTTCGATCAGAGAAGAATTATAAACTTTTGATGCGATTGATGTGCCATTAGGTGTTGTCACAGCTAACTCAACATCTAATTGTTGAGGTAATACGGTGATACCCTTAGAAAATTCTTCAGAAATAAAAGAGTGGGTGGATCCAGAATCAAATAAAACATTTTCTACTTTAGAGTGGATGGTAAGTGTACCTTTCACCACTTCGTTATCGTACTCCACATCGCTGATAGAAATTGCATGTGACTTTCCTTTGTCTTTAGCCTTAAGAGTTTGTTGACGTCGACCATCATCATCAACCCTTGGATTTGGGCATTGATTGGCATAATGCCACATCTCCTTGCACTTGAAACATTGAAGTGTAGTAGGTTCATTCTGTGTATCCCTTCCTTTGTTTGCATCATTAGACATCTTCTTCCCATTATCGCGACATTCAAATGCCCGATGACCTTCCTTTCCACATTTGAAACATTTACTTGTCCCTTTAAGACAACTCCCTCCATGTTTCTTTCCACACTTTGAGCATAAGGAAAAGCTCATCTTCTTTTCCGTGTGCTCTTTATATTTTTCTTTGAATTCCATCTTCCTCTTCTTATCAAACCCATGTGACTGATGGATTACTCCAATCTCCATCTCGACTTTGAGAGCACATCGAACGATTTCCTCATAGCTATTGAAGTCCCTTATGGCTAACGCCCTTCGAAGACTTGGTTTTAAGCCACTAAAGAATCGATCGATCTTACTCTCAGGTTGGATAATAATACCAGAAGCGTACCTTGCAAGTCTTGTAAAATTTGCTTCATAGGTACCAACAGATTCATCATCCCTTTGCTTCAGTTCAAGAAACTCTTTCTCCATATTTGTTCGGAGAATACAAGGGAAGTACTTATTGAAAAATAAGTTATTGAACTCGTCCCATTCCATGGACTCAATTTCATCCCTTTGCCTCGTATTCTTAATAAGATTCCACCATTGATCAGCATCTCCTTCCAAACGATACACTGCTAGGATGACTTTATCATGTTCAGAACATTGAAGAACTGAAAATATCTTTTCAGTAGTACTAATCCATTGTTCAGCAACTAATGGATCAGTAGACCCGCTGAAAGAAGGTGGACGCTGCCTCATGAAGGATTCAACAGAATGTTGCTCCTTCCTTTGCTCGTTTGGAAGTCCTGCATGATTCATAGCTTGAGAAAGTTGTGTGAGCATGGCTACAAGATTTTTCATTCCAGCTCCCATATCGTTTGGTTGCTCAGGGGGACAATCATTGCATTGCCCATCGCATTCCGCATTAACACGGTTCCTTCGGGTTGCAGCCATTGACTAAAACCAAGAAGAATAGTGTGAGCAACACTAATTATAATAGGAAAACCACATAATTCAAGAATAAAATTTTCATGCTTAAGGTCTTATCCTAGGTTATTCATGGCCATTTCTAAAACACTAAGATTGTGTTCTATGCTTAGACTTATCCTTAGGGTTCTTACTAAGGCTTTCACATCCTAGTTTCCAAAGGTTGACTATACCTTTCCTCTGATACCAACTATAATGACCCATACTTTACATACATTGTTAATACTTCAAAATTGAAGTACACTTATTACAACATATGACAAAACCACAAAGGACCGTATAGGTATAGTGTCTTTAGAAACTGGGAAACATAAACAACTGGTTCATAAATCTTCTACAGTGTCTCCCATTTATTTCATCATATCTAGGGTCCCTTTTAGCATATTATACTTAATATCCATCTTCCTGACCTGGGGAAAAGAAAACATAAAAGGGTGAGCTCAAATGCTCAGCAAGGGAAAATAAAGGAAATAAAAATCATATCATATCTTTTTGAAAATCATAACCTGCAAAAGAGATCATAATATCTTAACATGGAATAAATCATAGAAGTGAAAATGAGATCCCCATAATCATAACATGAAACTTGAAACTTTGTGGCATGCACACATAATCATGGAAAATCATTTCTTGTTAGTCATGACTCATTGCCAAGACTATCTTAGTGGACAAAGTCCCTTTCTGAACCGAGTCACCCTCGTTCCAGTCCTGTTTCACTGAACCGGTATAACCTACCGTTCCAGCCATGTCTATCTCATGAGATATAAAATCTTTACCCAATGAATTGGAGGGAGATATAGGTCCCACCCATCTTATAATGAATCCTTTCTTATGTGTGCCACATAATCATAAACCATACATCATAGCGTAACCCATGTAATAAAAATGGGATTCTTAAACAACATGACATCATAAAACCATTCATATAAGATAAAGGAATTCATAAACATAATTCCATCACAACATAGTCAAATCAATGTAAAAATATGGATAGAAACAGAACCCTTTATTATCTTAGATGGAAAATAATTTTGATAAAACACTTGAATTGAATTCTTGAGGAAAATATCCTTTCTTCTTCAAAATCAATTTCTTTTCACAAAACATCATGCAATTTTAAAAGAAAGAGATTTTATTGAAAATAGTCATGAAATATTTTGGAGGAAGGTTCATGAAAATAAGGCTTTATAAAACCGTAAAAATCCGTTCGTTTCGTATAAGTTAAAAAAACATTCTTCTCGTACTTTTGTCGGAAAGTCAAAAAGTACCTCGTATGAAAAAAACGAAAAAAGATTCCTTTCATATCCTTTACTAAAAACTCACCGAAGGGTAAAATTGTATTTAAAAAATTATAGGTGGATGGAAAGAATATTACATATTGAGGAAACATGGATGTGGATGATAAAATACACCCTAGTAAATACTAATGTATAAACAATCTCGGATAAAAATGAGATTGTGATATTTCCCTTACCTTAGGTCCAATTTGCTTTGTACGTGTCCGAAGCTCCTGTATAATGGTTTAAATAATGTTATTGACTTATTCCAGAATCATACATGTTGATATGATATCATATATGGTCATATTCTTAGCTTCTTGTTAGTAATATTTCATTGTTACTTGTTACTCGGGTCTTTATTGCCTTTTGTTCTTATGCGTGTTTTGCCGAATAAATTCTTATTCTTCTTTTAAGGTTATAGATACCTTATATCCAGAATGGTATTAGTGTAACATATATCATATTTATTCATTAAATTCATTTATATAATTACTATGTAATGATGATCATGTAGAACGAGTCGCATCACATCGTGGAGACGGTATTCCGTACGTACGCATGAGTGATGATATCGTTCCTATGATCATGGAATTGTATTGGAGTATATGTATATTATTTCAGTATCAATATTACTTTATAATAATCATAAATAGTTACTCATTACACCATTATACCCATCCTTGTAAGGTGATGGTGGAAAATAGATTACACCACGGCGTGGAGACGGTATTCCGTATGTACGCACACGCGGTGATTTCATTTTTCCGTAGGATGGATAGAAGGTGAATTAGGGTTGTTTCATATTTATAATAACATTTCAGTATGTAAGTAATACTGATGTTATTACTTTATCATGAAACAACTAAAGAAGAAGAAGTTGAAGAAGAAAGAAATTGAAAAGATCGGTAATGGATATTACCTCTTCTTTGAAACGCTTCTTTGAATCCTCCACTTAGGGAACTAAGATTGGTCTTTGAAGAAGACCAGGACCTCTAGGATTATTCTAGGGAAGTGGAGAGGATAAAATGGTAGGGGTTGGCCGAGCTTGAGTGCTCAAATTGGTGTGAGGAGGAGGGGGAGGAGGTGCCCTTTTATAAGGGAGGAGAGGGGCACCTTAGGAATATCTCAAAATATTATTTTATATTAAAGTCAAAATCGGTTTATAATGGTTCCAAAGGGTCTTATTTCTAAGATAAAGTGGGGATGGGTCGAAATCCCATCAACCAATAGGATTTAGACAAGTTTAGGTTATTATTTTAACCTTATCAATTAGATTTAACTCTAAGTTAAATAATTTAACTTTTACCATGTCTTTTTGTTTTCTTACACTATATGGTTAATACACTTACTATAACATGCCAAACGAACCCCAAATTGTTTATTATTAATATATATATCCTTATCTAAGTCATTTGGCCGAACCTTAGATTTTTAGGAATAAAATAACAATTAGTAATATAATATTTGATTTAAAAACTATTTTGTGTCAATTTTGACACTACTTGATATATGATTTTTGTGAAAGTCATAAAAGAATTATATGTTCGAAACAAATTGATTAAATCAACACTAATATATCATAGTAACCTAGAAAATTAGTGGAATTCATAAAAAGTCTCAAATTACATTTATTTCGGTGTTTATAACATCAATTATGTCAATATTTCATTAATAAGATAATTACTGCATCATCATTGTGTCATAAATAAATTAAATTATTTAATGTCTAAAAATTATAAATAAAATATCATTATGTAGGAAATCTTTTTAGATTTCTATTGAATATTTATAGTCTAATTTATCTTATGTATAACCCCATATTAAAAATGTTTTAGTTATTAAACTTTGATTTTAACTATTTTAACTATTCATTAAATAAAATAATATTAAATGTCATAATCTAATCCAAGTGGACCTAAATTGTCATATTATATTCATAAGGTTGTTTTTGGTCGAATTACACTTATCCAATAGAATTAGGACATGTTTTAGGGTAATAGTAATATCATATTTATCCTTAGTTACCTTATTTACTTTTAACCGTGGTAAAAAAAGTAAAAAGTTACTATTCACCAAAAAATTATTTTCATCTCATTGAACCACATTTTAGTCCTTGATATTAACCGTGTCTCTCAGATTTTCTAAATTCCATTCACAGAAGCGGTAAAATTAAGTTTTATGCAAAATTCAGTTTTTAACCTACCACTTAGTGGTTTCACTATTCATCAAAAATTGAAAGTTTTCAGAAAAATACCAAAATTTCACCCTAGGCTAATTTCGGTATTCCGAATCCAAAAATGAAGTCCATTTTGAAAGATGAAATTTATAAAATTTCAAAAAGTGGTTATTACTATTCATAACGGCTAGTTTTAATAATATTTTAATAGCATATCGTTGTTTAGTGAAACTCGGTATTGCGTACGACGCAAGCTATCGAGGAAGGTCACGATTTCGTGTTAAGCAAGACAAGCAAGTGTTGTGTAAAAAAAGATTCCTTTGATGATTTATATAACATAAAAGTCTCGGGTGTTACATTCTACCCCCCTTAAAAAGAATTTCGCCCTCGAAATTCGTCACTTTGTAACAAACAGATGAGGATACTTCTCCCTCATCATATCCTCAAGCTCCCATGTAGCTTCTTCAAGTTGGTGGTTCCTCCATAAAACTTTCACCAATCGAGTGGTCTTGTTTCGTAGGACTTTTTCGCTACGATCCAGAATCTCTATCGGTTGTTCTTCATAAGAAAGATCTTGCTCCAGCGGTACAACTTCTGAGCTGAGTACATGTGAAGGATCAGGTATGTACTTTCTCAGGAGAGATACATGGAACACATCATGAACTTGAGAGAGATTCGGTGGAAGCGCCAATCGGTAAGCTACCTTTCCAACATGATCCAGTATTTCGAAAGGACCGATATATCTAGGGCTCAACTTCCCCTTCTTTCCAAATCTCATAACCCTCTTCCAGGGAGATATTCGTAAGAACACTTTATCGCCCACTTCAAACTCTAGGTCTTTTCTTCGGTTGTCGGCATAAATTTTCTGTCGACTCTGAGCTGCTCTTATGTGTTGTTGAATAGATCTGACCTTTTCTGCCATTTCATCAACGAGATCAGGTCCTAACAGCTTTCTTTCCCCAACTTCATCCCAGCAAGTTGGAGTCCTGCATTTCTTTCCATAGAGAGCTTCATAAGGAGCCATCTGAATACTGGAGTGAAAGCTATTATTATAAGAAAATTCCACCAAAGGTAGGTGTTGATCCCAACCTCCTTTGAAATCCATAGAGCAAGCTCTCAACATATCTTCTAGGGTTTTAATTGTTCTCTCAGACTGACCGTCTGTCTGGGGATGATAAGCAGTGCTGAAACTCAACTCTGTATCCAGAGTATGCTGAAGACTTCTCCAGAACTTCGAGGTAAATCTCGGATCCCGATCAGATATAATAGAAAGTGGTACTCCATGCAATCTTACCACTTCCTTTACATATATCCTGGCAAGCTGATCTAGAGAGAAATCCTCTCTAATAGCAATGAAGTGTGCAGACTTTGTAAGACGATCAACTATGACCCAAATAGCATTATTGCCTTTGGATGTTTTAGGAAGTCCTGTGACAAAGTCCATAGTGATGTTTTCCCATTTCCATTCGGGTATGGGTAATGGTTGTAACATCCCCTTAGACTTCTGTCTCTCAGCTTTAACTTGTTGACAAACCAAGCATCAAGAGACATATTCAGCAACATCTCTTTTCATGCCATCCCACCAGAAGTACTCTTTCAGGTCCCTATACATCTTCGTGCTTCCAGGATGAATAGAGAATGAAGAACTATGAGCCTCATCCAGCAGCTCCTTCTTTAATTCAGGGATGGGAGGAACACAAACCCGATTCCTGAACTTTATTATCCCATCACAATCAAGGTTGAATTCAGGAACATTTCTCACCTTCGTTTGTAACTCGACATCTTCTTTCTGTGCCTCTTTAATCTTCGCATGTATAGATGGTTGAACATTCATTTGAGAAAGATAAGATTTTTCCCCTTCCATTATAATTCCAAGATCCATCTTTTGTAAATCCATAAAGATTGGATCCTTTGTGATCCTCATCATGGATAAACTAGCATGGTCTTGTCGACTTAATGCATCTTCCACCTTGTTTGCTTTCCCAGGGTGGTAATGGATTGAGCAGTCGTAATCCTTAATCAGCTCCAACCATCTTCTTTGACGCATATTCAACTCCTTTTGTGTGAAAATATACTTTAAACTTTTGTGATCAGTATAAATATCACACCTTTCACCATAAAGGTAATGCCTCCAAATCTTTAATGCAAAGATTACCGCAGCCAACTCCAAATCATGTGTTGGGTAATTTTGCTCATGGATTTTCAACTGTCGTGAGGCATAAGCTATCACCATATCATTTTTCATAAGAACACACCCCAATCCCTTCTTGGATGCATCACTGTAGATCACAAACCTTTCTCCACTACAAGGCAGTGTGAGCACAGGTGCACTGGATAACCTTCTTTTCAACTCCTTGAAATTCTCTTCACATTCCTCTGTCCAAACAAACTTAACTCCTTTCTGAGTCAACTTGGTGAGTGGATTAGATAATCGTGAAAAATCCTTTACAAAACGTCGATAATATCCAGCCAAACCAAGAAAACTTCGGATCTCAGTTACTGTTTTTGGTCTCGACCATCTTTCGATAACCTCTGTTTTTGCTGGATCCACAGATATCCTCTCTTTTGAGATTATGTGACCCAAAAATGCAACTTTTTTAAGCCAAAATTCACACTTGGTAAATTTGGAATAAAGCTTCTCCTTTCTCAGGGTCTTCAATATAATTCTCAAGTGATCTTCATGCTCTTCCTTTCTCTTTGAATAGACAAGAATATCGTCTATAAATACTACCACAAATTGATCAAGATAGTCTCTAAAGACTCTGTTCATTAGATCCATGAAGATAGCAGGGGCATTAGTAAGACCAAATGGCATCACTATAAATTCATAGTGTCCATACCTTGTACGGAAAGCCGTCTTTGGTATATCCTCCCTTTTGACCCTTAATTGATGATACCCTGAACGAAGATCAATCTTGGAAAAGTATTGAGCTCCGCGTAGTTGGTCAAATAAGTCATCAATGTGTGGGAGAGGATATTTGTTCTTGATAGTGATCTTGTTAAGTTCTCGATAATCAATGCAGAGTCTCATTGATCCATCTTTCTTCTTAACAAATAGAACAGGTGCTCCCCAAGGTGACGCACTAGGGCGTATGAATCCCTTATCAAGATTCTCCTGGAGTTGCTTCTTCAATTCCTGCAACTCAATTGGGGCCATTCTATAAGATGTCTTTGAAATAGGCAAAGCACCCGGTACGAGTTCTATTGAAAACTCAACTTCACGATTTGGTGGAAGACCCGGTAATTCCTCCGGAAAGACATCATCAAATTCCCGTACGATGGGCATATTCTTAATCGTGAGTTTCTCACCAACCATTTGAGATAAATAACCTTCATTTAGTGGAATCAATACCCATAAAATGGAAGAAATTTCCACTGGAAGTTTATGTTCATCCTTGCATTGATAGACGATCATAGATTGATCTGGAATATGAAATGTGACTTCCCTTCTTTGGCAATTGATATGAGCTCCGTATAAAGAAAGCCAATCCATGCCAAGAATCACATCAAATTCCACTATAGGAAGGATCACAAGATTTGCAGGAAGCACTTTCTCACAAACTTCGATCGGAGAATAATTATAAACTTTTGATGCGATTGATGTGCCATTAGGTGTTGTCACAGCTAACTCAACATCTAATTGTTGAGGTAATACAGTGATACCCTTAGAAAATTCTTCAGAAATAAAAGAGTGGGTGGATCCAGAATCAAATAAAACATTTGCTACGTTAGAGTGGATGGTAAGTGTACCTTTCACCACATCGTTATCGTACTCCACATCGCTGATAGAAATTGCATGTGACTTTCCTTTATCTTTAGCCTTAAGAGTTTGTTGACGTCGACCATCATCATCAACCCTTGGATTTGGGCATTGATTGGCATAATGCCCCATCTCCTTGCACTTGAAACATTGAAGTGTAGTAGGTTCATTCTGTGTATCCCTTCCTTTGTTTGCATCATTAGACATCTTCTTCCCATTATCGCGGCATTCAAATGCCCGATGACCTTCCTTTCCACATTTGAAACATTTACTTGTCCCTTTAAGACAACTCCCTCCATGTTTCTTTCCACACTTTGAGCATAAGGAAAAGCTCATCTTCTTTTCCGTGTGCTCTTTAGATTTTTCTTTGAATTCCATCTTCCTCTTCTTATCAAACCCATGTGACTGATGGATTAATCCAATCTCCATCTCGACTTTGAGAGCACATCGAACGATTTCCTCGTAGCTATTGAAGTCCCTTATGGATAACGCCCTTCGAAGACTTGGTTTTAAGCCACTAAAGAATCGATCGATCTTACTCTCAGGTTGGATAATAATACCAGAAGCGTACCTTGCAAGTCTTGTAAAATTTGCTTCATAGGTACCAACAGATTCATCATCCCTTTGCTTCAGTTCAAGAAACTCTTTCTCCATCTTTGTTCGGAGAATACGATGGAAGTACTTATTGAAAAATAAGTTCTTGAACTCGTCCCATTCCATGGACTCAATTTCATCCCTTTGCCTCGTATTCTTAATAAGATTCCACCATTGATCAGCATCTCCTTCCAAACGATACACTGCAAGGATGACTTTATCATGTTCAGAACATTGAAGAACTGAAAATATCTTTTCAGTAGTACTAATCCATTTTTCAGCAACTAATGGATCAGTAGACCCGCTGAAAGAAGGTGGACGCTGCCTCATGAAGGATTCAACAGAATGTTGCTCCTTCCTTTGCTCGTTCGGAAGTCCTGCATGATTCATAGCTTGAGAAAGTTGTGTGAGAATGGCTACAAGATTTTTCATTCCAGCTCCCATATCGTTTGGTTGCTCAAGGGGACAATCATTGCATTGCCCATCGCATTCCGCATTAACACGGTTCCTTCGGGTTCCAGCCATTGACTAAAACCAAGAAGAATAGTGTGAGCAACACTAATTATAATAGGAAAACCACATAATTCAAGAATAAAATTTTCACGCTTAAGGTCTTATCCTAGGTTATTCATGGCCATTTCTAAAACACTAAGATTGTGTTCTATGCTTAGACTTATCCTTAGGGTTCTTACTAAGGCTTTCACATCCTAGTTTCCAAAGGTTGACTATACCTTTCCTCTGATACCAACTATAACGACCCATACTTTACATACATTGTTAATACTTCAAAATTGAAGTACACTTATTACAACATATGACAAAACCACAAAGGACCGTATAGGTATAGTGTCTTTAGAAACTAGGAAACATAAACAACTGGTTCATAAATCTTCTACAGTGTCTCCCATTTATTTCATCATATCTAGGGTCCCTTTTAGCATATTCTACTTAATATCCATCTTCCTGACCTGGGGAAAAGAAAACATAAAAGGGTGAGCTCAAATGCTCAGCAAGGGCAAATAAAGGAAATAAAAATCATATCATATCTTTTTGAAAATCATAACCTGCAAAAGAGATCATAATATCTTAACATGGAATAAATCATAGAAGTGAAAATGAGATCCCCATAATCATAACATGAAACTTGAAACTTTGTGGCATGCACACATAATCATGGAAAATCATTTCTTGTTAGTCATGACTCATTTCCAAGACTATCTTAGTGGACAAAGTCCCTTTCTGAACCGAGTCACCCTCATTCCAGTCCTGTTTCACTGAACCGGTATAACCTACCGTTCCAGCCATGTCTATCTCATGAGATATAAAATCTTTACCCAATGCATTGGAGGGAGATATAGGTCCCACCCATCTTATAATGAATCCTTTCTTATGTGTGCCACATAATCATAAACCATACATCATAGCGTAACCCATGTAATAAAAATGGGATTCTTAAACAACATGACATCATAAAACCATTCATATAAGATAAAGGAATTCATAAACATAATTCCATCACAACATAGTCAAATCAATGTAAAAATATGGATAGAAATAGAACCCTTTATTATCTTAGATGGAAAATAATTTTGATAAAACACTTGAATTGAATTCTTGAGGAAAATATCCTTTCTTCTTCAAAATCAATTTCTTTTCACAAAACATCATGCAATTTTAAAAGAAAGAGATTTTATTGAAAATAGTCATGAAATATTTTGGAGGAAGGTTCATGAAAATAAGGCTTTATAAAACCGTAAAAATCCGTTCGTTTCGTATAAGTTAAAAAAAACATTCTTCTCGTACTTTTGTCGGAAAGTCAAAAAGTACCTCGTATGAAAAAAACGAAAAAAGATTCCTTTCATATCCTTTACTAAAAACTCACTGAAGGGTAAAATTGTATTTAAACAATTGTAGGTGGATGGAAAGAATATTACATATTGAGGAAACATGGATGTGGATGATAAAATACACCCCAGTAAATACTAATGTATAAACAATCTCGGATAAAAATGAGATTGTGATATTTCCCTTAACTTAGGTCCAATTTGCTTTGTACGTGTCCGAAGCTCCTGTATAATGGTTTAAATAATGTTATTGACTTATTCCAGAATCATACATGTTGATATGATATCATATATGGTCATATTCTTAGCTTCTTGTTAGTAATATTTCATTGTTACTTGTTACTCGGGTCTTTATTGCCTTTTGTTCTTATGCGTGTTTTGCCGAATAAATTCTTATTCTTCTTTTAAGGTTATAGATACCTTATATCCAGAATGGTATTAGTGTAACATATATCATATTTATTCATTCAATTCATTTATATAATTACTATGTAATGATGATCATGTAGAACGAGTCGCATCACATCGTGGAGACGGTATTCCGTACGTACGCACGAGTGATGATATCGTTCCTATGATCATGGAATTGTATTGGAGTATATGTATATTATTTCAGTATCAATATTAATTTATAATAATCATAAATAGTTACTCATTACACCATTATACCCATCCTTGTAAGGTGATGGTGGAAAATAGATTACACCACGGCGTGGAGACGGTATTCCGTACGTACGCACGCACGGTGATTTCATTTTTCCGTAGGATGGATAGAAGTTGAATTAGGGTTGTTTCATATTTATAATAACATGTCAGTATGTAAGTAATACTGATGTTATTACTTTATCATGAAACAACTAAAGAAGAAGAAGTTGAAGGAGAAAGAAATTGAAAAGATCGGTAATGGATATTACCTCTTCTTTGGAACGCTTCTTTGAATCCTCCACTTAGGGAACTAAGATTGGTCTTTGAAGAAGACCAGGACCTCTAGGATTATTCTAGGGAAGTGGAGAGGAGAAAATGGCAGGGTTTGGCCGAGCTTGAGTGCTCAAATTGGTGTGAGGAGGAGGGGGAGGAGGTGCCCTTTTATAAGGGAGGAGAGGGGCACCTTAGGAATATCTCAAAATATTATTTTATATTAAAGTAAAAATCGGTTTATAATGGTTCCTAAGGGTCTTATTTCGAAGATAAAGTGGGGATGGGTCGAAATCCCATCAACCAATAGGATTTAGACAAGTTTAGGTTATTATTTTAACCTTATCAATTAGATTTAACTCTAAGTTAAATAATTTAACTTTTACCGTGTCTTTTTGTTTTCTTACACTATATGGTTAATACACTTACTATAACATGCCAAAAGAACCCCAAATTGTTTATTATAAATATATATATCCTTATCTAAGTCATTTGGCCGAACCTTAGATTTTTAGGAATAAAATAACAATTAGTAATATAATATTTGATTTAAAAACTATTTTGTGTCAATTTTGACACTATTTGATATATGATTTTTGTGAAATTCATAACAGAATTATATGTTCGAAACAAATTGATTAAATCAACACTAATATATCATAGTAACCTAGAAAATTAGTGTAATTCATAAAAAGTCTCAAATTACATTTATTTCGGTGTTTATAACATCAATTATGTCAATATTTCATTAATAAGATAATTACTGCATCATCATTGTGTCATAAATAAATTAAATTATTTAATGTCTAAAAATTATAAATAAAATATCATTATGTAGGAAATCTTTTTAGCTTTCTATTGAATATTTATAGTCGAATTTATCTTATGTATAACCCCATATTAAAAATGTTTTAGTTATTAAACTTTGATTTTAACTATTTTAACTATTCATTAAATAAAATAATATTAAATGTCATAATCTAATCCAAGTGGACCTAAATTGTCATATTATATTCATAAGGTTGTTTTTGGTCGAATTACACTTATCCAATAGAATTAGGACATGTGTTAGGGTAATAGTAATATCATATTTATCCTTAGTTACCTTATTTACTTTTAACCGTGGTAAAAAAAGTAAAAAGTTACTATTCACCAAAAAATTATTTTCATCTCATTGAACCACATTTTAGTCCTTGATATTAACTGTGTCTCTCGGATTTTCGAAATTCCATTCACAGAAGCGGTAAAATTAAGTTTTATGCAAAATTCAGTTTTTAACCTACCACTTAGTGGTTTCACTATTCATCAAAAATTGAAAGTTTTCAGAAAAATACCAAAATTTCACCCTAGGATAATTTCGGTATTCCGAATCCAAAAATGAAGTCCATTTTGAAAGATGAAATTTATAAAATTTCAAAAAGTGGTTATTACTATTCATAACGGCTAGTTTTAATAATATTTTAATAGCATATCGTTGTTTAGTGAAACTCGGTATTGCGTACGACGCAAGCTATCGAGGAAGGTCACGATTTCGTGTAAAGCAAGCCAAGAAAGTGTTGTGTAGAAAAAGATTCCTTTGATAATTTATATAACATAAAAGTCTCGGGTGTTACATTCTACCCCCCTTAAAAAGAATTTTGCCCTCGAAATTCGTCACTTTGTAACAAACAGATGAGGATACTTCTCCCTCATCATATCCTCAAGCTCCCATGTAGCTTCTTCAAGTTGGTGGTTCCTCCATAAAACTTTCACCAATCGAGTGGTCTTGTTTCGTAGGACTTTTTCGCTACGATCCAGAATCTCTATCGGTTGTTCTTCATAAGAAAGATCTTGCTCCAGCGGTACAACTTCTGAGCTGAGTACATGTGAAGGATCAGGTATGTACTTTCTCATGAGAGATACATGGAACACATCATGAACTTGAGAGAGATTCGGTGGAAGCGCCAATCGGTAAGCTACCTTTCCAACATGATCCAGTATTTCGAAAGGACCGATATATCTAGGGCTCAACTTCCCCTTCTTTCCAAATCTCATAACCCTCTTCCAGGGAGATATTCATAAGAACACTTTATCGCCCACTTCAAACTCTAGGTCTTTTCTTCGGTTGTCGGCATAACTTTTCTGTCGACTCTAAGCTGCTCTTATGTGTTGTTGAATAGATCTGACCTTTTCTGCCATTTCATCAACGAGATCAGGTCCTAACAGCTTTCTTTCCCCAACTTCATCCCAGCAAGTTGGAGTCCTGAATTTCTTTCCATAGAGAGCTTCATAAGGAGACATCTGAATACTGGAGTGAAAGCTATTATTATAAGAAAATTCCACCAAAGGTAGGTGTTGATCCCAACCTCCTTTGAAATCCATAGAGCAAGCTCTCAACATATCTTCTAGGGTTTGAATTGTTCTCCCACACTGACCGTCTGTCTGGGGATGATAAGCAGTGATGAAACTCAACTCTGTATCCAGAGTATGCTGAAGACTTCGCCAGAACTTCGAGGTAAATCTCGGATCCCGATCAGATATAATAGAAAGTGGTACTCCATGCAATATTACCACTTCCTTTACATATATCCTGGCAAGCTGATCTAGAGAGAAATCCTCTCTAATAGCAATGAAGTGTGCAGACTTTGTAAGACGATCAACTATGACACAAATAGCATTATTGCCTTTGGATGTTTTAGGAAGTCCTGTGACAAAGTCCATAGTGATGTTTTCCCATTTCCATTCGGGTATGGGTAATGGTTGTAACATCCCCTTAGACTTCTGTCTCTCAGCTTTAACTTGTTGACAAACCAAGCATCTAGAGACATATTCAGCAACATCTCTTTTCATGCCATCCCACCGGAAGTACTCTTTCAGGTCCCTATACATCTTCATGCTTCCAGGATGAATAGAGAATGAAGAACTATGAGCCTCATCCAGCATCTCCTTCTTTAATTCAGGGATGGGAGGAACACAAACCCGATTCCTGAACTTTATTATCCCATCACAATCAAGGTTGAATTCAGGAACATTTCTCACCTTATTTTGTAACTCGACATCTTCTTTCTGTGCCTCTTTAATCTTCGCATGTATAGATGGTTGAACATTCATTTGAGAAAGATAAGATTTTTCCCCTTCCATTATAATTCCAAGATCCATCTTTTGTAAATCCATAAATATTGGATCCTTTGTGATCCTCATCATGGATAAACTAGCATGGTCTTGTCGACTTAATGCATCTGCCACCTTGTTTGCTTTCCCAGGGTGGTAATGGATTGAGCAGTCGTAATCCTTAATCAGCTCCAACCATCTTCTTTGACGCATATTCAACTCCTTTTGTGTGAAAATATACTTTAAACTTTTGTGATCAGTATAAATATCACACCTTTCACCATAAAGGTAATGCATCCAAATCTTTAATGCAAAGATTACCGCAGCCAACTCCAAATCATGTGTTGGGTAATTTTGCTCATGGATTTTCAACTGTCGTGAGGCATAAGCTATCACCATATCATTTTGCATAAGAACACACCCCAATCCCTTCTTGGATGCATCACTGTAGATCACAAACCTTTCTCCACTACAAGGCAGTGTGAGCACATGTGCACTGGACAACCTTCTTTTCAACTCCTTGAAATTCTCTTCACATTCCTCTATCCAAACAAACTTAACTCCTTTCCGAGTCAACTTGGTGAGTGGATTAGATAATCGTGAAAAATCCTTTACAAAACGTCGATAATATCCAGCCAAACCAAGAAAACTTCGGATCTCAGTTACTGTTGTTGGTCTCGACCATCTTTCGATAACCTCTGTTTTTGCTGGATCCACAGATATCCCCTCTTTTGAGATTATGTGACCCAAAAATGCAACTTTTTGAAGCCAAAATTCACACTTGGTAAATTTGGCATAAAGCTTCTCCTTTCTCAGGGTCTTAAATATAATTCTCAAGTGATCTTCATGCTCTTCCTTGCTCTTTGAATAGACAAGAATATCGTCTATAAAGACTACCACAAATTGATCAAGATAGTCTCTAAAGACTCTATTCATTAGATCCATGAAGATAGAAGGGGCATTAGTAAGACCAAATGGCATCACTATAAATTCATAGTGTCCATACCTTGTACGGAAAGCCGTCTTTGGTATATCCTCCCTTTTGACCCTTAATTGATGATACCCTGAATGAAGATCAATCTTGGAAAAGTATTGAGCTCCGCGTAGTTGGTCAAATAAGTCATCAATGCGTGGGAGAGGATATTTGTTCTTGATAGTGATCTTGTTAAGTTCTCGATAATCAATGCAGAGTCTCATTGATCCATCTTTCTTCTTAACAAATAGAACAGGTGCTCCCCAAGGTGACACACTAGGGCGTATGAATCACTTATCAAGATTCTCCTGGAGTTGCTTCTTCAATTCGTGCAACTAAATTGGGGCCATTCTATAAGGTGTCTTTGAAATAGGCAAAGAACCTGTTACGAGTTCTATTGAAAACTCAACTTCACGATTTGGTGGAAGACCCGGTAATTCCTCTGGAAAGACATCATCAAATTCTCGTACGATGGGCATATTCTTAATCGCGAGTTTCTCACCAACCATTTGAGATAAATAACCTTCATTTAGTGGAATCAATACCCATAAAATGGAAGAAATTTCCACTGGAAGGTTATGTTCATCCTTGCATTGATAGACGATCATAGATTGATCTGGAATATGAAATGTGACTTCCCTTCTTTGGCAATTGATATGAGCTCCGTATAAAGAAAGCCAATCCATGCCAAGAATCACATCAAATTCCACTATAGGAAGGATCACAAGATTTGAAGGAAGCACTTTCCCACAAACTTCGATCGGAGAAGAATTATAAACTTTTGATGCGATTGATGTGCCATTAGGTGTTGTCACAGCTAACTCAACATCTAATTGTTGAGGTAATACGGTGATACCCTTAGAAAATTCTTCAGAAATAAAAGAGTGGGTGGATCCAGAATCAAATAAAACATTTGCTACTTTAGAGTGGATGGTAAGTGTACCTTTCACCACTTCGTTATCGTACTCCACATCACTGATAGAAATTGCATGTGACTTTCCTTTGTCTTTAGCCTTAAGAGTTTGTTGACGTCGACCATCATCATCAACCCTTGGATTTGGGCATTGATTGGCATAATGCCCCATCTCCTTGCACTTGAAACATTGAAGTGTAGTAGGTTCATTCTGTGTATCCCTTCCTTTGTTTGCATAATTAGACATCTTCTTCCCATTATCGCGACATTCGAATGCCCGATGACCTTCCTTTCCACATTTGAAACATTTACTTGTCCCTTTAAGACAACTCCCTCCATGTTTCTTTCCACACTTTGAGCATAAGGAAAAGCTCATCTTCTTTTCCGTGTGCTCTTTAGATTTTTCTTTGAATTCCATCTTCCTCTTCTTATCAAACCCATGTGACTGATGGATTACTCCAATCTCCATCTCGACTTTGAGAGCACATCGAACGATTTCCTCGTAGCTATTGAAGTCCCTTATGGCTAACGCCCTTCGAAGACTTGGTTTTAAGCCACTAAAGAATCGATCGATCTTACTCTCAGGTTGGATAATAATACCAGAAGCGTACCTTGAAAGTCTTGTAAAATTTGCTTCATAGGTACCAACAGATTCATCATCCCTTTGCTTCAGTTCAAGAAACTCTTTCTCCATCTTTGTTCGGAGAATACGAGGGAAGTAGTTATTGAAAAATATGTTCTTGAACTCGTCCCATTCCATGGACTCAATTTCATCCCTTTGCCTCGTATTCTTAATAAGATTCCACCATTGATCAGCATCTCCTTCCAAACGATACACTGCTAGGATGACTTTATCATGTTCATAACATTGAAGAACTGAAAATATATTTTCAGTAGTACTAATCCATTGTTCAGCAACTAATGGATCAGTAGACCCGCTGAAAGAAGGTGGACGCTGCCTCATAAAGGATTCAACAGAATGTTGCTCCTTCCTTTGCTTGTTTGGAAGTCCTGCATGATTCATAGCTTGAGAAAGTTGTGTGAGCATGGCTACAAGATTTTTCATTCCAGCTCCCATATCGTTTGGTTGCTCAGGGGGACAGTCATTGCATTGCCCATCGCATTCCGCATTAACACGGTTCCTTCGGGTTCCAGCCATTGACTAAAACCAAGAAGAATAGTGTGAGCAACACTAATTATAATAGGAAAACCACATAATTCAAGAATAAAATTTTCACGCTTAAGGTCTTATCCTAGGTTATTCATGTCCATTTCTAAAACACTAAGATTGTGTTCTATGCTTAGACTTATCCTTAGGGTTCTTACTAAGGCTTTCACATCCTAGTTTCCAAAGGTTGACTATACCTTTCCTCTGATACCAACTATAACGACCCATACTTTACATACATTGTTAATACTTCAAAATTGAAGTACACTTATTACAACATATGACAAAACCACAAAGGACCGTATAGGTATAGTGTCTTTAGAAACTGGGAAACATAAACAACTGGTTCATAAATCTTCTACAGTGTCTCCAATTTATTTCATCATATCTAGGGTTCCTTTTAGCATATTCTACTTAATATCCATCTTCCTGACCTGGGGAAAAGAAAACATAAAAGGGTGAGCTCAAATGCTCAGCAAGGGCAAATAAAGGAAATAAAAATCATATCATATCTTTTTGAAAATCATAACCTGCAAAAGAGATCATAATATCTTAACATGGAATAAATCATAGAAGTGAAAATGAGATCCCCATAATCATAACATGAAACTTGAAACTTTGTGGCATGCACACATAATCATGGAAAATCATTTCTTGTTAGTCATGACTCATTGCCAAGACTATCTTAGTGGACAAAGTCCCATTCTGAACCGAGTCACCCTCGTTCCAGTCCTGTTTCACTGAACCAGTATAACCTACCGTTCCAGCCATGTCTATCTCATGAGATATAAAATCTTTACCCAATGCATTGGAGGGAGATATAGGTCCCACCCATCTTATAATGAATCCTTTCTTATGTGTGCCACATAATCATAAACCATACATCATAGCGTAACCCATGTAATAAAAATGGGATTCTTAAACAACATGACATCATAAAACCATTCATATAAGATAAAGGAATTCATAAACATAATTCCATCACAACATAGTCAAATCAATGTAAAAATATGGATAGAAACAGAACCCTTTATTATCTTAGATGGAAAATAATTTTGATAAAACACTTGAATTGAATTCTTGAGGAAAATATCCTTTCTTCTTCAAAATCAATTTCTTTTCACAAAACATCATGAAATTTTAAAAGAAATAGATTTTATTGAAAATAGTCATGAAATATTTTGGAGGAAGGTTCATGAAAATAAGGCTTTATAAAACCGTAAAAATCCGTTCGTTTCATATAAGTTAAAAAAAACATTCTTCTCGTACTTTTGTCGGAAAGTCAAAAAGTACCTCGTATGAAAAAAACGAAAAAAGATTCCTTTCATATCCTTTACTAAAAACTCACCGAAGGGTAAAATTGTATTTAAACAATTTTAGGTGGATGGAAAGAATATTACATATTGAGGAAACATGGATGTGGATGATAAAATACACCCCAGTAAATACTAATGTATAAACAATCTCGGATAAAAATGAGATTGTGATATTTCCCTTACCTTAGGTCCAATTTGCTTTGTACGTGTCCGAAGCTCCTGTATAATGGTTTAAATAATGTTATTGATTTATTCCAGAATCATACATGTTGATACGATATCATATATGGTCATATTCTTAGCTTCTTGTTAGTAATATTTCATTGTTACTTGTTACTCGGGTCTTTATTGCCTTTTGTTCTTATGCGTGTTTTGCCGAATAAATTCTTATTCTTCTTTTAAGGTTATAGATACCTTATATCCATAATGGTATTAGTGTAACATATATCATATTTATTCATTCAATTCATTTATATAATTACTATGTAATGATGATCATGTAGAACGAGTCGCATCACATCGTGGAGACGGTATTCCGTACGTACGCACGAGTGATGATATCGTTCCTATGATCATGGAATTGTATTGGAGTATATGTATATTATTTCAGTATCAATATTAATTTATAATAATCATAAATAGTTACTCATTACACCATTATACCCATCCTTGTAAGGTGATGGTGGAAAATAGATTACACCACGGCGTGGAGACGGTATTCCGTACGTACGCACGCGCGGTGATTTCATTTTTCCGTAGGATGGATAGAAGGTGAATTAGGGTTGTTTCATATTTATAATAACATGTAAGTATGTAAGTAATACTGATGTTATTACTTTATCATGAAACAACTAAAGAAGAAGAAGTTGAAGAAGAAAGAAATTGAAAAGATCGGTAATGGATATTACCTCTTCTTTGGAACGCTTCTTTGAATCCTCCACTTAGGGAACTAAGATTGGTCTTTGAAGAAGACCAGGACCTCTAGGATTATTCTAGGGAAGTGGAGAGGAGAAAATGGCAGGGGTTGGCCGAGCTTGAGTTCTCAAATTGGTGTGAGGAGGAGGGGGAGGAGGTGCCCTTTTATAAGGGAGGAGAGGGGCAACTTAGGAATATCTCAAAATATTATTTTATATTAAAGTCAAAATAGGTTTATAATGGTTCCAAAGGGTCTTATTTCGAAGATAAAGTGGGGATGGGTCGAAATCCTATCAACCAATAGGATTTAGACAAGTTTAGGTTATTATTTTAACCTTATCAATTAGATTTAACTCTAAGTTAAATAATTTAACTTTTACCGTGTCTTTTTGTTTTCTTACACTATATGGTTAATACACTTACTATAACATGCCAAACGAACCCCAAATTGTTTATTATTAATATATATATCCTTATCTAAGTCATTTGGCCGAACCTTAGATTTTTAGGAATAAAATAACAATTAGTAATATAATATTTTATTTAAAAACTATTTTGTGTCAATTTTGACACTATTTGATATATGATTTTTTTGAAAGTCATAACAGAATTATATGTTCGAACCAAATTGATTAAATCAACACTAATATATCATAGTAACCTATAAAATTAGTGGAATTCATAAAAAGTCTCAAATTACATTTATTTCGGTGTTTATAACATCAATTATGTCAATATTTCATTAATAAGATAATTACTGCATCATCATTGTGTCATAAATAAATTAAATTATTTAATGTCTAAAAATTATAAATAAAATATCATTATGTAGGAAATATTTTTATCTTTCTATTGAATATTTATAGTCGAATTTATCTTGTGTATAACCCCATATTAAAAATGTTTTAGTTATTAAACTTTGATTTTAACTATTTTAACTATTCATTAAATAAAATAATATTAAATGTCATAATCTAATCCAAGTGGACCTAAATTGTCATATTATATTCATAAGGTTGTTTTTGGTCGAATTACACTTATCCAATAGAATTAGGACATGTGTTAGGGTAATAGTAATATCATATTTATCCTTAGTTACCTTATTTACTTTTAACCGTGGTAAAAAAAGTAAAAAGTTACTATTCACCAAAAAATTATTTTCATCTCATTGAACCACATTTTAGTCCTTGATATTAACCGTGTCTCTCGGATTTTCGAAATTCCATTCACAGAAGCGGTAAAATTAAGTTTTATGCAAAATTCAGTTTTTAACCTACCACTTAGTGATTTCACTATTCATCAAAAATTGAAAGTTTTCAGAAAAATACCAAAATTTCACCCTAGGCTAATTTCGGTATTCCGAATCCAAAAATGAAGTCCATTTTGAAAGATGAAATTTATAAAATTTCAAAAAGTGGTTATTACTATTCATAACGGCTAGTTTAGTAATATTTTAATAGCATATCGTTGTTTAGTGAAACTCGGTATTGCGTACGACGCAAGCTATCGAGGAAGGTCACGATTTCGTGTAAAGCAAGCCAAGCAAGTGTTGTGTAGAAAAAGATTCCTTTGATGATTTATATAACATAAAAGTCTCGGGTGTTACAGTTTGGGTCCCATATGACCACATGCTTGATACTAATCATGAGAAGATCTCATACATTGAGATCTCATCGTCTGGAATCTACTAGCTATAATAGACGACTCAGCTCTATTACGCTCACTGCCACAACCATCTATATGGTGTTCTTCTAAAAAAAATCTCTCTGTCACCAATGCCTGTTCTAGTACCCCAACATAGGTGGGGATGCATAAGGGTGAAATGATAGCACAAATATGTCTATGGAGTCCCTTCTCGAACTTCTGTGCTCAGAAGTAACTGTTATAGATCATGTCTAGAGAGTAGTGTGCAAGGTCTGTGAACCTAGTTGCATACTCTGTCACCGTCATCCCTCCCTATCATAATTGGAGGAGCTCCTGAAGTTGAATGGAGTGCAAGTAGAAGGGGTAGAAATCCTCATGAAATATTTGCAAGAATTTATCCCACCATAGTGCCAACTCATTTTGTATCTCAGTAACCAAGCTCCACCAACGTCCAGCTACTTCAAGGAAACAGTTGGCTGCCAGAGCCACCATATGATCTGCTGGTGTCTATAAAAGCCTGAATAGGAAGACAACTGACTCTAGCCAAACCTCCACTATCTGAGGGTCTGGTTCACCGCAGAACCTTAGTGATCTCTGGTGCTGGAACTCGCAAAGTGTGCTCATCTTGCGCACGTCCTCAGCCTGCTCTGCTGGGGATGTCTTCTAATCAACAGGTAGGGGTGTTGCTACCTACCCACCTAGAGAAAGGGGCTTGCATGATGTGTCATGAACTGAGGTCTCATCACTCATGGGGTTGTTGTCATGAATCATAGCCAGTATCCCGGCTGGATGTCATCACAGAGACATCCTGAATGTTATTTAGGAGTACTGCAGTCCGATGAGTATATATATATACATCAACAGAAGTGGGTATCTGAATCAAGAAGGATAGTCAAAGACTCAATCCTATATGATTCATATACCAGTGTTCCCTGTAATAAGTGTCTTAGGGTGCCGAGTTGACAAGCGGGTAATCAAGGTCATGGTGAATGGATACGTTGGTCGCTCATACCATCAGTGGACTCCCTTGGCTGAGAGCCTCTCTCGAGACACTTAGAAACTGTTGTCCTAAACCCAACCAAGACATTTTTAGGGAAATTTCTAAACAACGTCCCAAGGGTCGAACTAGCTCTGATAACAATTTGTCATGACCCGACCCATACCAAGGCTCGAGCCACAACTACCCCAAGCCTGCCTCCATAGGCCATGGGCTGACGACTAGCACCAAAGGCACAACAAACTAGAGGAGGCCTTTGCCTAAAAAACTACACACACACACACACAGCTAACTCAATGCAAAAGTACATAGGAACAGAAATAAAGATACAACATTACTATAAAAAGGAATCCAAACATATATGCATCAACCTATAAATAGTACAAGTACAAGAAAAGTAAATCTGAAAGGGAAAGGGGAAGAATACACACCCAACTAGAAAGGTTCCACAACCAAGTAACATGTGAAAAGGTAAAAAAAACTGGGAGAGTCCCACTCATGAATAACAAGCTACAACCACCACATGCAGTCCAAGCACCTCATATCCCTAATCTCCTATGATATCATGATCAACCTATCTGTCGTCTATAAGGGCACACTAAATGCAGGAAAATCCCAAGAAAGGGTGAGTATGAGAATACTCATAAGGATGCCCCGACGGGTCAAGGGAGCAGCAAGAGAGGTACTAAATAGGGGAGAAGTACGATAGAACAAGTTACAACAAGAGTGAATGGAAAGAGTACAGCTCAACCCAACAAGAGAGTGAATGTAGACTCATCCAAACACAAGGTGATCGAAATGGTGAGGAGATGAACTCCCCATTGAATCTACTCTAGCTATAGTAGGAGAGTGGAATCGTCCAACCATGAGAAGCTAGACACAGAAAGCACGTGGCATACCCCGTGTGTCTTTGTCTCTCCTGGAAGGTAAGTGGCCAAAACACAAGGAGTGGGCACTGGATACATGATATGTGTGTATGTGTGCTCAGTCAAAGAAACCCAAATGAAGAACTATGGGGATCTCCATTCCACAACTCAACCCATGAAAGTGAGTAGCCATTGGTTCTAAGATAAAAACCATATGTGATGCCCTAAATCTTCTCGCATCTTCCTATGAGGCACAAGTCAAAGGGGAAAAAATCACCACACTTTGATACTATCCACTTTGGGTGGCACTGACTCACCCGCACGGTTTTAGGTCACGTCATAAGAACACATCTCAGTGGGGAAAGCTCCCCTATTTCTTGTGGGTCCTTAAGTAAGTCGAACAATACCTTACCACCGTGTCACATGGTCAAGTGTCTTCTCTGAACCATCGAGAACTACACTACATGACCCATCGGGAGGGTCAGCCTGATATCTCCTCGGGGGCTAATCTACCCGACTCGATGGGAGGTTCAGCCTGATATCTCTTTGGGGACTACACTCTAGGTAATCCTGGAATCTCCTCAGGGACTACACTTAGGGTCATCTTAATATCTCCCCAGGGACTACGCTACCCGACACGGCGGGAGGGTCAGCCCAAAACTGCACTGGTCATCCCTACTGGATGGTACCTTTAAGAAAGAAATGATGAACACTGGTCATCCTTGCTGGATGGTACCTCTCAGAAATCACTTAGGAACACTGGTCATCCCTGCTAGATGGTACCTCTCAAAAATCACTAAGGAACACTGGTCATCCCTGTTGGATTGCACCTCTCAGAAAAAGCATCAAGGAACTCTGATCATCCCTGCTGGATAAAACCACTTGGAAAAAGCATTGAGGAACTCCGATCATTCCTGATGGATGGTACCTCTCAGAAAAAGCATTGAGGGACTCTGATCATCCCTGATGGATGGTACCTCTCAGAAAAACACCGCTGCAGTCATCGGGTGCCGCCATGGATAGGCGTCACACACAGAACATCTCACATTATATCTCAGAATCCACTATGGATGAAACCATCACATTCTACGTGGAAAACACTTAGGATAGGCTTCTCACATGCCAAAGTCTGAGTCCAAAAGAAGGAGATACAAGAGATAGAGAAATATTAAAGTGGTACATGGTGTGTATGGGTCCTACATGTCATGTGGCCCCACCTCTTCGACTGGTCGTGTACCTATCCATACTCGAGTACAAAACTACAAATCAAGTACCCCTAGTTGTGCTAATTCACTCCCATAGTATATGACATATATAGCCAAAAGGCTGAAGAGCAACCATTTATCGTTGTTAAACCGAAGGGAAAAAATGTAATTTTACTAGAAGGCCTCCTAAAATGGAATCAAATAACCAAACGGATCACACAGTGACAATCCTTGGAGGAAAATGCACAAGATCGACTATTCATTCGCCCTAAATGGACATCTGATGGAAAAGTCGTATATCGTTGCATTGTACTTGAATAATATCACATGGGGCCCACACCTTGGTCCCAAAACAAATTATACAGATCACACCATTGCGATCCTCTCATAAAAACACACAAGTTCGACTAATTTTTCACCCAGAACGGATACCCAGTGAAAAAGTCGCATTCCACAATAATAAATGTGAACCAGGCCTCATGGGGTCCACACCTTAACTTCGGTTTAAACACCTGCAATTAGTCCTGAAAAGTTGGCCTCAATGTCAGGGTCATGATGCCGCTGATGGCTCATCAATTCGATGTTGTATGGGAGAGTTATGACCGATGTAAGCTTCCACAACAACAACAATATTATTATTATTGGGGTGTTTCAAGGGCTCAAGCCACGAATCCGAATTTAATATCCAACATTGGATCTGAATCGGCCATCTAAAAGAAAGGGTCACATCCCTGCTGACGGAAATTCAATCGGGCATCGCACGCGGAAATTATGGAAGGTAAAACCTTTAATAATAATAATATATTATTATTATTTTGACATTTGGGGGGACCTGATCTGCAAACTCGACAAAGGCATCCAACATCCGTTTCAAAAAGACTGTCGTGAAAATTAGGTCGTGCTGCCATAGACAACACGTTAAACTGACCCCCCATGTAGGAATTACATTCAACTTAGCATTTGGAAATAATAATAATATTATTATTATTTTAGGTTGTTTAATAGACCTGATCCTTGGGTAGGCGAAAGGTACCCAAAATATATCTTAAAACGACCGCCTCAAAGTAGGGTCATGTCGCCATTGACGACGCGTCAATCGAACGTCGTACGGAGAAGTTGTGACTGAATGAATATTTGATAAATAATAATAATAATAATAATTTATATTATTAATATTATTATTTATTTTCTCTGTTTTTTTACATTCAATCGAGGGAGACACGCATGAGAACCTCCCCCTTTTCCCCATGTGGGTCACGCATGACCCCACCCCCATTTCTCTTATTTTGAAATTCTCTTTTCTTTTACAGTTTCCTTTTTCAATTCCTTATGTCTTCTTCTTCCTACAATTTTTAGGTAGGAAACCATAATGTGTGCAGCCCCCTTCCCGAATAGCTCTTCATCACACACTGGTATCCGGGAATCTCACACACGACACTCGAAAATCTTGCTGCCCTCTCTACCTCATTGTTGTCATCTCACTCGGGAGCCACCACCTCGGCCTGCCCTGCCTGAACACGCACCATTGTGCTAGACAACTGTTCAGCCACCGGCCACCTCGCCATGCTCAAACTGGCCGAACCGCTCAGCCTCTGCTGATGACCGTTGTGCCTCAACAAGCTTTGCTTCCTGCTCTACACCATTGCGGTAAACCCTAACTGTGTAGATCCACCAAAAACATCCCGATTCAACCTTTTCAACAATATATCAATTGCTACTTGGTCTCATTGCTGATATAAATCCCGATCTATGTTGGAAATCTATTGCACCAAGAATCGAGTGTGTAAGGGTTGATTATTCAATTGTTCGTCGAAACTTATTATACGATAATTGATTATTGGGTGTTTATCAAACCGCCGATCAAAATGGAAACCGACAATGAAAGGGTGAAGTAAAAATAAAAAAAGCATGACTAACAAACTTGACAAATGACCTCAACTATTGTTCGGGTTAGCCTTGATTCATCATTGTTAGAATGATGAATGGAGAACAAACACAATAATTTATAAATTGATAAAAGAAGTTTAATTCAATTTTTGGGGTAGCACAAGGGCGCATAACGACAAGTAGGAAATCAATATGCTCAAAGTTTTTTCCAGGGCATAAGAATACCATAGGTGAGTCATACCTGGATATTGGATCGATCGTTGGTGAAGAACACATTTGTTGGGATACGTTGCGCTCGCTGCTTCTTGATCCGTCTAGAATCAGAGGTTTGTCATCGTCAATGGGAAGTAGATGAGAGGAGAGGAGAGGAGTTTCTATCGTTAGCCAAACTGAATTATGATTTCAACCCCTCTAAACAAATAATTTATAAGCTCTCATTAGGTTAAAAGGGTTTTTAATCAAATGATTAAATAAATAATCATTTAATTATTTTCCCACGATGACGCATAAGTCGAACACCCAACGCCAACAAAAGTTATACCCTGCCTAGGGTAAACACTACGTTTTGAGCTCATCGGTGGTATTATATTTCTCATCTAAGTCCTCGTTTGAGAGATATTTGTGTTTGAGCTATTGGATGAATAAATTAATAATTTAATTTATCCATTTAACACACTGCCAATGAGTGAGGGGTCTGAACGTCCCACACTGACTTATTTTATATCACGCCTCGGGGAAACATCGTGTTATGGTCCCAACTGTGGTCTCAGATTTTTGATCCGATCAATCATTTAAGAGATATCCCATTCCCGACATGTGTTTAGTATAAAAACGCTTAACCTTTTTATAAAATTAATTTCGGGCACACCGGCCCTTGTAATTGCACGCTGTCTTAGCGCCAAACTCTGGAAATATTCTTAGAAATATTTCAAACTCTTATTAAGAAAAAACTTGGTCTCTACACCAATGGAGAATTTCTTGGTGCTTTGGCTATAGGATACTACAACCTTTCATTTTCAACTGATATGATTTTGGTTTTAAATAACTGTTATTTTGTTCGTGGTGCTACTAAGAAAATCACATATGTTTCGTTCCTTGACATGGATAGATTTATTTTCACATTTTCAAATAAATAATGAAAATTTTTCAATAATGGAATTTTTTATTGTATGGCATAGGTGAAGAATGGTTTTTATGCATTAAATTATGAAAACCAAATATTTTAAATTTATAATGAATCAAATACACATGACTCATTTAATACCTGGTTGCAGTATCACCATGTTGGTCACATAAAGAATAAGTATATAACAAAGCTCTATCAAGATGTTTATTTATATTATTATAAGATAAAACCACTTGAAATGTTTCATGCTTATTTACAAGGATATATCACCAAAACACCAATTGGTAAACATGGTGAAATAGCCATATAGATTCTAGAATTGGTACCCACTAATATGTTTGGACCTTTTCTAGTGTAAGATATATGTGGGAATTCTTACTTCAAAGATTTTACTAATGACTTGAGTAGATATGGTTATATTTAATTAATGAGGAATAAGTCTAATTCCTTTGATAAATTTAAATAATTCAAGAATAAAGTAGAGAATTAACTTGAAAAAAAAAGAATATTTGATTTGATTGAGGTGGTGAATATATAAACCGATAGTTTATAAAATTTCTATGGGAGTATGGGATTCTATATCAACTCGATCCACCTTATACAACATAATGGAATAGTGTTAGTGAAATGAGAAACCATACCTTACTTTACATGGGGAGGATTATGATGAGTCATGAAAATATTCCTTTTCACTTTTAGGGGTATGATTACATACTATAGCATACATACTAAACTAAGTAACAAAAAAATTTATCAAATAGAATTCCATTAAAGTTATGAAGTAGAAAGAAAATCATTTTATTGCGTAATTGTTCATGAGGATGTGAGCCATTATTTAAGTCCTGCTAAAAAAACTATAAACCTAAGGAATGAAGTGTTTACTTATAGGGTATCCCAAGGAAACAAGGGGATACTATTTATAAAAACCCTCAGATAAGAAAGTAACAATCATAAGACAATCCATTTTTATTAAGATAGAGAACATCCTCAAGAATAATAGAGGGACCAAGATTCAATTTGATAAATTTGATTCTCAAGATCTATAAGATTTAGTGTAAGAACAGATTCCACATGTCCCCATGGAATATTTTATTCCTAAAACATAAAAAATCTGCAGGAGAACCAAAGAGGCTATAGAAATAGAGAGCTGGTTTTCTAATCACAGATAATAGTGACACATTATTGATTGATAACGTTGATCCTATTTTCTAAAAGAATGTATTAAATAGATCAAAAGCAATAATATGGAAACAAATATATGAATTATGAGATGGATTACATGAATATGAACACATTTTTGGTTCTGGTCAATTTTCTAGTTTGTGTAAAACCCATTGAGTGAAAATAGGTATTAGAGAAAAAAATGGACATGGAATGTAAAGTGAATACCTATAAATAATGGCTAGTAGATAGAGGGTTTAAAAAACATTAAAAATTTGACTATGATGAAACTTTTTATCCAGTTTCTATGTTTAAATCCATTGGAATTAAACATTCTATAGTATCTTTCCATGATTAAAATATTTGTAAAATGAATGTAAAAAACAACTCTTCTTAATAGAAACCTTCAAGAAGATGTCTATATGACCCAACTATATGGGTTTTTGAATCCAAGTAATTCAAAAATGTTTTCAAGTTGTATAGATCCATTTATGTATTGATGTAAGAATCCGGGTCATGGAACATTTGGTTCAATGAATCTATAAAATAATTTGGTTTCATTAATAATTAATGTGAGCTGTGTATTTAAAAGTTTTTTAGTGGGAGTATGGTCATTATCCCAATAATATATTTTTATGATATATTACTTACTGTAAATGGAATACCATTCTTCCAATAATTTAAGGATTGGTTGAACAAGTTCTTATCTATGAAGGACTTAGGTGAATAAGCCTATATTCTAGGGATCAAGAACATTTGTGATAGATCCAATAGGATTCTTGATCTAAGTCAAAGTAAATATATTTACTAGATACTAAATAGATTTATTATGGAATAATATAAGAGTGGATTAGTTCCAATGTCACATGGTATATTTTTTTGAAAGAAAATGTATCCTTAAACACAACAAGAAAGATAGATAATGAGTAAGATCCCATACATATCTACGGTAATATCAATAATGCATGCCATGTTATGTACCAATATTGATGTTTTATATTACTTTATTGTGGTAAGAAGATATCAATTTTATCAAGGTGAATAAAATTGGTCTACTGTTAAGGTTATCCTTAACCATCTAAGGTGAACTATGGATATATTCCTGATGTATGGAGGAGTGGGGATCTATTCATCAGAGATTATATATATTCTTACTTTAATACATATCATAATGATATGAATTCATAGTCAAGATATGTCTTAAGTAATAAAATAGTACCTATGAGCTGCAGGTATTCAATGTTGCTAGTTTTGTCGATTCTATAGTGGAGTCTAAATATATGGTGTCTTCTAATATAACCAAGGAAGTTGTTTGGATATGAAACTTCATCCTACATGTTGACTAGAATTAAAGATAATATCATGTTATATTGTGATAATAATGAAGTGGTGTCTCTTGTTAAGGATTCAAGGTCACACCAATGTACAAAGCACATACACCAAAAGTACCACCTCTTGAGGGATTTTTTTTAGAGTGGTGAAGTTGTGGTGAGTATAATTTCCAAGAAAGAGAATGTAACATCCTGTACCAGGTCACTATGAATAGAAACCATAACGATGTCTCTAAATAACCTATGGCAGACATCCTTGTATTTTAGAGGGTTCTGACTAATAATAGGGATATAGGGTGGAATTTTTAGGACACTATATTACCTGTATCAGAGTACACAATAACAATAAAAATAGTAAGAATCATCACAATACTAAGCATCCATCAGAGTACACTAAAATAAATGAAACATACCAATAATAATATTGAATTATGTTTAAGTATACATAAATTCATATAATATAGATCATGCATTGGGATGATCACATAAACAAATAAAGATAAAAGAAATAAATAAAACTACGAGGCTCTACAGCAACCCCAAGACATATTGTGCCCATTACCAAGAACCTATCCGAGCTATCCTTAATCATGAAATATATAGGCCTCTCCCTAACCTGAACCCATATAAAAGTGAGAGATTCATGGGTAACAAAGTATAATGGTGGCCTTATAAATGTGTGAGTACATAAATCAATAGGGAACCACCAATTTAGTCTCATACATAGCCAGTAAATATAGTGATATTTCCATGTGACATGATTTGAATAATAAATAAATAAATAAAAGAAAATAAATAAATATGTATCATCAATCCTCAGGTCCATGACCCCAATCAATCATACCTACTTCAGTCAGTGTTGGAGTGTCTTTGAGCATGCCTTGATGATCGTTCCAACCAATATAATGACTCGATCTTCTTTCACCCCAGTACATAGATAATGACCCAATAGATAAACTCACCTTGGTATATAGTATAATGACTTGGGTAATGCTAAATCCTAGAATCAAAACTCATGGAATTATCCATCCCAGTATACAATGGTTCTCAACATAAGAGCCCCAATAGTGTATGAGACTTGACCACACCCACTGAAAACCCACAAGCCCCTAGCTAATATAACATGGAAATAAATCTCTCATATTCCTAAAACTAGTAATCCCAACTCCAAATCCATGGTATCCAAACCAAAAGTATCATAACCACCATATAATGGGTATTTTATTTAGTATCAGTATCTCCCCATAGGAAGTTTTCATGAACACCCATAAGGGTGTTTTCTTTCCCAATAATATTACCACCGCCCCATGGGTATTTTCTATTTCATATCAAAAACCACCCTAAGGGAATATACCATAGAAAGTATCAATATATATATATATATATTTTTTTTTTTTGTGTGTACATAACTCAAACATGGGTGGTCATCTACTTAACTAATCAGGAAACCACAATCAGACTCCTAGGAGTGTAACCCAACTCACCACAACTGAATTAGCCCAAACATAAATCAAGGTTTTAAGGTGATACTTGTGATAATAAATACCCATTATTAACTCATCGTATCATCAAGAACCTACTTGGTTCCTCCAAGACATAACATATAAAATACACCCTACTCTAGGTCCTCTTGTTCATCACATAACACAAACACCTTACTTGGTTCCCTCAAGTCAAGTCATAGAAAAGTTCTCTAATTTGGATCTTTAATCCAATTATTCCCTTGGAGAAAATTAAACACTAACATAGCCTTATATTCCATATAATTTCAAGCACTACTGGATTCATTTAAGAGATTTCATAGTGTATGTCTCACATATCATGCCACTCTAGTTCAGAACACACACCTGACTATTCACCAATGGACCCAAGGTCTATCCACCTCATCTAACCACATCATAGAGGAGGAGAAAGATCATTCACCCAATGTTATTCTATTTGGGCCTAAGAGATATAGGGAAAATCCAATTTCAAACATGGTTAACCCCTAGTCCAAACATACCTAATTCATCAATACGTCTAAATAAGGTTGTCAAATTATCCTACTTTAGGGGCTCGGCATTCATCCATTTAAGTCCATAAATGTCACACACCTCATTGGGATTAGGTGTTTTAAGTAAAGGTTCTATGGTGGAGACTAAATCATTCATGGTTGAGGCATTAACTAGTGAACAATGTCCCTAATGGCCTTGGTACTTTGTTTGGTATATGGGATATATTTTAAATTATGGAATTTTTCACATTTTAAAACATAAATTTATTTAATTAAAATAGTTCAATGCCCTTAATATTGATCCCACATGTAACATGAAACATAAAAAAAGTAATAAACCTTAGGGTGAGTACCAAGGACCACATACCTCAAATTGAAGTTATTTCATTTTTGGTTCATCACTCAGTAACTCTCGCCTGAGCTCATCAAAGTCCAATATCTATTATCTAAACACCTGAGGCCCTAACTATAGGTAAAAAATCTAATTTAATTAACCAAATTAAAATTATAAATAATTATATAATTCAAAAAAACACAATTTAAATTTAATTTAAACTATATTTTCATAATCATCGAAATTCTCAATCATTACACTCATTGCACCTAAGCCAAGACCAACCATTCACATTAGATATGTGATTTTCTCCAAACACCTAATTGGGTTAAATACCTATCAATTATAACCAAATCCATAATAAATTTTACTTAATTTAATCCAAAACCCTTAAAAACTAAAATGGAAACATACCTCAATAAAAATAGTGTACAACGATAAGTGGAAATTGTCTTGGGATGTCCTCGAGCTAGGTTGCATGAAACCCCGTCTTATTCCACTAATTTAACCATGCTCTAGTGGAATCAAAAAAAAATCCCTAACTAGGTAATAAGAGAGATTAGAATGATGGGGGAGTAGACCAGTGAAGACTAGTGGAGTTAAATACATACCTCGGGTCACTAGAAACAAATCATCAAATAACACCCCAAACCAAGGGGGAGAAGGAGGGGGAGTGCTATAATGCCCATGGTTCATAAAGACAACAAAAATAGGGTAAGGGTATTCTCCTTATATGATCTATAGGGGTAGAATTATAATTATTTTCCTAAATATCTCATTAACTAGCTGGTACTGGGCCATCAGATAGCTGGTATTGGGATACTAGCTAGTTGGTGGCTCTAGTAGGTTAGCAGGACTACTACCTAGACCACTGGATTGCTACTGTCTTGGAACTAGCTAGATATTGTATGAAGTGGTAGTCCATCCATCCCATCATTCCTTTAGTGATCACTTAAACTAATTGGGTTCCCTATAATGTTATTCCCAAGTACAAAACACCTCTTTCAAGAGGTTCCAAGAATCAAAATTCCCATCTGAATCTCAAATTAAAATCAAACCCTCCAACAGATAAAAAAACCAAATTCACACTAGATTTATAATCTGTATAGATGATGGTATTTATAAACTCCCCACCATAATACTTCTCATACACAATAATCCTTATTGGTCATTTAATTATACATCCCAAACTATCTCAGTCGCCAACTTATAATCAACTCACCACACTCCACCTATGTGTTTTAAATGGACACTACATCCCATCTATAATCATAAGTCATCATGTCACTAAAACCTGATCCAATACTAAAAATCATCATCATTTGATCATTGAGATGAAATTTACCTAAAATTTTCCATCCTAATATATTAAGGTGTCATCATCTAGTTGTCAATCCATGCTATGGTGCTTCCCTTCAAACAGATCAGTCTATAATAGTCAATTCTAAGACATGATACCTCCCACCATCATAATTTCCTAATGAAACCCAATATTGTGTCCTCATGATGTGCTTGGAATAATATCTAACTCACCACACCTGATCATCCATGAAAACACTAGTCAGATACTAGTACAACTCTTTAATACAAATTTCTAACCAAAACAAATGAGTACCAGTCATCTAAACCTTACACTTGAACATGTTGTATTATCCCTTAAAAGATTTTTCTATTTCCAAATAACATAAATCATACTTTTTAGGTCCACTAGGTCGAATACCCTGAGGTGGGTGAATCAGGGTATGATAGATTAAAACTTTTTCTCTTTGGGTCTTATTTTGTTGTTAAAAAAACTCAATTATATCTTCCTCCTGTGGAAAGATATGAACATATATGAAATCATGCACAGGACATAGGGATTTTTACTTGGTTCACCCTCACTGGGCTACATTCAAGGATTATACAACGGCGACGTGTCGATGTACCAAATTCACTAAGGCTCACTACCAATAATGACTACAATGTTTGGGATAGATCTTCTATTCCAAGGCTCATGGCCTTTACAAATTTTAGGGTCTAATAACTACATTAACAAGGGTCAATCCTTATGCCTCTTTCTCTGGCTCACTACCGGTGAAAAGGGTCACCATCTTCCTCTTCCTGTGCTCACTACTCTTGGAGAGAAATCCACACACAGTTTATGGACTTGTAGGTCAAAAACAGTTTATAGACATATAGGTCCCTTCATTTTCATGAATTATTGCATCCTAAACTATTGATAGATGCTCTGTTGAAGTCCCTTTTTCACTCGTAGATGAATTCCACCTTCCCGAGTACTGCTAGGTGCTGAAAAATACATTCGCAAACTGATTTGAATTTTTTGCAAGCCTCATTGTGAAAATCGTGAACCACCTTCTCCTCTGTGTAATGTGTACCGGTAAAGGTACATGGACCTCATTCTCCACATACTGATGCCTCTTCCGCGAACCTCCTCTGTTCACAGACTACCTCAGCCTTAGCTGTCGCGTACCGCCTCCGCGTACCGATTCTACGAACCTCCTCAGCGATCTACCCTCTTTTTGTGAACTGTTATCTATTCAAAAACTTCCTTCTCAAACCACTATCACATACCACACCTTCTTCTTCCGCGTACTGCTTCCTTTGCGGGGTTTAGTTTGCCGCTTAAATCCTTTGGTGGATTCTTTTCCACGCGAACCACTTTAGCCTCCGTGATATTATTCCTTGCGAACTTCCTTTGAACTTTTCCAAATTCACAGATCAAAAATGTGTTCTCTAATGAAATTCAATATACATAGTAATTAGTGGTATTAGCAATTTTATATAGGAAAATATATCCTCTAATTCTGTTAATCCAAGATTTATCAAATCTTCGATCCACCGTATACTGATCCTCCTGCCGCCGTGAACCGCAAGCCCTTTTGCGAACCATTTTTCATATGCAGTCTGTGTACTACCTTCACTCTTACATGTTCAATCTCATCCTCTAATGTCAATCCATCTATTTACTACACCACCTACCACTGTGAACTATTTTCGGTTGTGCAAACCGCTCTGGCGTACCGTTCCCGCTGCTCTTCATACCATTCCCGAAACATGGTAAGCAGCCCATGAATTATTGTACCCGGTTCTCATCCTTTTCCAATTTTCTCCAATGTTATTCATACCATTCACTCCTATGAATAAATCCTTCATTTTCCAACATCAAACTTCTGATTTTTAGGCACAAAAATTTGGCAAGCACTGGGAAAAAACACCACCTTAAAAACCTATCTCTGACAAACACCAACCATTCTCATTCGCAGTCATTGGGTTTTGTCAACAAACAAAACCACACCCAAAACATACTGAGATGAAACCTTGAGGGGTTTTTTCCCCACAATCTCACCCTTTTTGTTTGTTGAAAATTCTTCTCATAACAATGTTACACATTTTGATACCTCATTAATACTTATTCCAACTTCAACCACCATTCTCTTCATGCGATTAAAATAGAGATAAAGGATTTACTCAACACATACTCTAAGACCACATGAGTCATGCACGGCATGAGAAACAATAGTAGCATGAAAATTTCATCAATGAATCACTTCATTGCTAATTAGCAATTGTTGATACCATACTGATACATTGATACCAATAAACTGATTTCATGTCAAACCTCAGTCGTCGTGATATCTAACCATTAATCGATCACTTCAAGAATCATTATATTTAATGCTCCCCCTATGTTATAGATCCTCTAACCAGATTCATCTCAGATTAAAATCCCCCTATCTCGCTGCTCCACTTAATATCTTCTCCCTATGTCTTTTCTCCCCCTGTAATAGTCAAACTCTCTCCCCCTTTGTTAATGAACCCAAAGGTCACTTCAAGGTTGTCTACAACAGGGTAAAGAACACATATCAGAATACTAGGGAAAGACTCATCATACCTCAGGCTGAGGAGGTCCCACATCCACACTTTTTCAAGTGAGGAAAGTTGACTGGACTCCCAGAGCAAGTCGATTCCTTTCAAATGATTCTTTGGGTAAGGCCTTTGTCAGAATATCCACAACCTGTTATTCTATAGGAACATACTCCAACTTCACAAGATCTTTCTCCACCTTCTCCTTGATAAAATGATATTTGATTTCAATGTGCTTTTTACTTGAGTGGTGGACTAGATTTTTTCTAAGATTTATAGAACTTGAATTATCACAATGGATTTCGATCAGATATTTCACTTCAACTCCCATATCTTCAAGCTACTGCTTCATCCAAAATATTTGTGTGCAAGCTTGAGTAGCTGTAATATATTCCACTTCTACGGTGTGCAAAGAAATGAAATCTTGTTTCTTACTCAACCAAAAAATACACAACCCTCCAACTTAAAAGGCACCTCTTTATGTTGATTTCCGATCATCTGCTGAACCATACCAATCCGCATCTGTATATCCCAAAAAACTCTGGTTGAGATTTTTTATTATACATTAATCCAAAATCCACTATACCCTTGATATACTGAAGAATTATTTTTACTGCAATCATGTGGCTCTCCTTGGGATTGCTTTGATACCTTACTTCTTGGCATGTGGAAAATACAATATTGGGCCTTGTCACTTTTAGGTATAATATACTTCCAACGATTTGCCTATATTCAGTGGTATTGACTTCCTTGACTTCATCATCCCATAATATTTTTAGCTGGGTAACAACCGGAGTCTTCACCTCTTTGGAATTATCCATTCTAAACCTTTTCAAAACCTCCTTGGAATATTTATATTGAGAAATAAAAGTGTCTTTCCTTCCTTGTGTCACTTGTAAGCCAAGGAAAAATGTCATCTCACCAATCATCAACATTTCGAACTCGCTTTTCATGAATCCTGAAAACTATCTACATTGGGCTTCATCTGATCCAACAAAGATTATGTCATTGACATAAACCAGCACCATCATCCTTTGACTATTTTCATTGTTAAAATAGAAATTGTAATCAACTCCACGATGCTGAAAACTGAGCTTCTTTAGAAACTAATCAAGCCTTGAGTACCATGCTCTTGTTGCTTTCTTTAAACTATATAATTCCTTCTTCAGCCGAAAAAACCCTGTTCTCATCTTCATGGATGAGAAAACAATCTAGTTGCTCAATGTAAACTTCTTCTTCTAGAACTCCATTCAGAAATGCTGACTTGACATCCATCTAAAAAACCTTAAATTTTCTTTACTCTACTATGGGCAAGAATAACCTACTTGTCGCTATCCTTGCAACGGGTGAAGAATGTTTCATCGAAATCTATACCCTCTATCTGGGAGTGCCCTTTGCACACAAGTCATTCTTTTTTTTTGAATCAAAACACCATCTTCATTCATTTTGTTGAGAAAAACCCATTTTGTCCCTATAACATTCTTTTCTACTAGTCTTGAAACAATCTATCATGTTTAATTCTTTTTAATTTGGTCAAGCTCTTTATTCATGGCTTGAACCTAGTTCTCATATCCATCTACTTCATCAAAACATTTAGGTTCCACCTATGATAAGTAAGATTATTTTTGTAAATTATTCATCCCCCTTGTTTGTACTAGTGTTATATGATCACCGATTATGTTTTTTTTGGTAATTTCAACTCTTATTACTTGTCTCTGGATAGAAACTGAATTATTATCATCATCTGAATCTTTTTTTTAATCATCCTCTAGAGATGGAGCGTCTCCCAATCTGCTCATCTCTTCATTACTATCCTCCTAAGTCTGATAAAGTATTTTCTGAATATTCTATTCATTTTCTACTATAGTTACATCATGACTTTCAACTATCTTTCCCAGCCGCTTATTGAAACATTTATATGTTTTTATCGTCTTTGAGTATCCAAGAAATATCCCTTCATCCCCACGGGATTCAAATTTCATATGTGTCTCTTTATTGGGAATGAAACATTTACTTCCAAATTTTCAAAAGTACTTTAATGATGGCTTCATTCCATACCATAACTCTTATGAAGTATTCTCCTCTTTTGGATAAAGAAAAGATCTATTTGAAGTGTATACTACTGTCATTACTTCATCTTTCCAAAATTTCTCTGAAAGGTCTTTCTCAATGAGAATTTTTCTAACCATGTTTTTGACAATTCGATTCCTTCTCTCAACTACTCTATTTTGTTGTGGAGTTCTTACTGCTGAAACTTTATGCCTTATCCCATGTTTCTTGAGATAATCCTCCACTTGGATATTTGTAAACTCTATTCCATTATCTGTTCAAATCACCTGGATTTTCTGACCAAGCGTCTTTTCACATTCTCATCAATATCTTGTAATTCAACTAAATACTTCAGATTTGTGGGTGATTATTGAAACCCATGCCATTATGCTATAATAATTAATTAAGAGGACATAATATATAATACAATCAATATCCCTCAGTGAAATTGACCCACACACATTAATATGCACCAACTCAAGTAGTCTCGTTGAATTTTTCTCCTTCTGCTTATATATCTTTCGAATGATCTACCCCTGTTAGCATACATCACATGTATGAGTACGATCACGTGATAATCTAAGGAGATTTAGATATTCATCATATATCACCAGATCTTCCAAGGAACCTTGTCTTATGTAGCTAAGATGTTTATGCCAAAATGTGTTTTATTCATCCTTGGACAGAAATTACATATCTTCTTCTCCACTCATGAGGTAGAGATTACTTTTCATAAGATATCCTTGCAACACAAAAACACCATTCTTTTCCTTGATGATATATAATTTCCTAGAAAAACTTATGGCATGCCTTGAGCCACACAATTGACTAACACTAAGCAGGTTGTGACTAATCCCATCAACAACCAATATATATGCTTGTCTCATGTCTTTTCATCCTAACTTGTATTTTCCTAAACCAATAATTTTTAGGCCCTCATCATTACTGAATCTTACAATAAATTCTTTATCATACCTGATTTAGTTCACTTTCCCATCATATAGGAAGTGAATCCACTGTCAATTATCCATATCCCAGTGCAATCTGATGCCTTGAACACAATTTCTCTAACCACAGCCTACTCGACCCTTTTGTTTTTGACCCAAGCCTTTGAATTCATACCTGACATGGGATGATAATCTTTATGTTCCTCAGTATATGATGGGACAACTTCAAACTATAGAGATTAAAATTGATTTTGAATTTTTAGCTCACTTGAAGATAATTTTGGCTACTTCTAAGGAACAAATTCAGTCTTCTTCAGTACATTCCTCTGCATTGTTGATGTGAAATATATTTCTATATTTCTGAGTACTTTACACCTAAAATAGTGTCCATCAAATGATGACCTATAATTTTTGAGCTATGTACGACCACCTATGTTGGTCTTGTTCCCTTTGGTACCTCTTTTCTATGGAACATACATTTTGAGATTTTCCCATCTTACCACAATAATAGAATCTTATGTAAGGTACATTCCTATGTGGCAATGATGCACCACTAGTTGTGCATTGGGTTCTCTAAATCTTATGATTCTGTTTCGTGCCCAATTCAATCTCTAATCTTGGAGTGGGTTCTTGTGGTTTGACTTGAATCATAACTACATTCTATTTTAGATCAATCCCCATACCAGCCTTATCATTTAGAGTCTGTTCTGATGGACCACTCTACTCAAATATCATCTTCTCTATTTCTTGTATGATCTTATTTCCTAGAAGTTTCTCCTGATATTCAATTGTTTATCGTAGACTGATGACTTATTCTTCTAGTTTTTTGATATGTTTTATTTGATCTTTTCTAGTTTTAGTCAAACTATCAATTTCAATTTTCTTTTCTTCAGTTTTTAGTTTGTAATCAACCACATTTTCAGAGCTTTTTGGCATTGAAGACCTCAGAATTTTAATTTTTGCATTCATATCCGAATTCTCTTCTCCATACTGCTCTATAAAGAGTTTGGCATCATGAAAAACTTTGTTAGCTTTCTTTGTTTTGGATCTCAAAATATCTACCTCTTCAAGGGAAGCTTCTAATTCAGCCTGAAGATCAACTCTTCCTTAAATTTATCCTTCTACATTGTCACTTTCTTCTCTTGTTAATGAATTTCTAAAAACTACTACTAAAGAATATATTTTATGATCCTTGCAGTCCTCCAACTCTTCTACCTCATATTCTTATGAACTTTCATCTTTTTGATAGAAGATTCTTATTTTTAAAGAACTTTATCCTAGTACTTCATCTCTCTTTCTCATTTGATGAATACTTATTTTGGGGAATTTCATCATTTTATACATTTTTGTCATCAAACTTCTTAGGACACTTTGATTCAAAATGACCAATCTTTCCGCATCGAAAGAACACAAATGGAAGTTTACCTTTGAACTTCCATTTTCCCCTTTGAATATTTGAGGAGAGAAATTACATGACATCATCCATATTGTCCTCCTCGGGACTATATTCAACAAAGAGATTCGTCATGGCCTTGAATTACACTTCCTTATACTTCCCCTTTTTCACTATATATTTATCATCATTTCTCATTTCATATGATAAAAGGGTACTTTGTAGGTTATCTAGTGTCAGCTCTTTCGGGTCTTTATCTTTCAATACTGAAGCTTTTGGATTGAATCGTGGTGGAAGTTTCCTCAAGATGCATTTCACGATCTTTATATCTTCAATTAATTCTCCAAGACCCCATATGTCTTCCACAATAGTATTTATCCTTTCAAAGAATGCATCAAAAATCTCATTGGGATTTATTCTGAGATCCTCATACTTGTTTCATAAAACTTGCATCTTTGCTTCTCAGACTTTTGTATCACCCTCATAAATGATCAACAATTTTTACCACATTTCATGTGATGCTTTATAGGACATCAACTTCGTATAAATTTCATTTTATAGGGCTCCCACTAAGTCATTAATCCCTTTAGCATCAAAATCCAATTCCCTTATTTCAGCTTTTGATAAAGCACCACTATTAATGTCAGCTGATATTCCACGCATAGCTGCTATGAAGACATCCATCTCTACTGATTAGAAGTATTGATTCATCTGATTCTTCAATAGTTGAAAATTATTTCTATAAAATATTGAAATTCCTTTATTATTGACCACCTCTATTCCTTCTTCTGAGAGAGAAGCACTGACTTTCAACCTTTCCCTCTGATACAAATTGTTAGGTCCACTAGGTCGAATACCCTAAGAGGGGGGGGGGGGGGGGGGGTGAATCAGGGTAGGACAGATTAAAAACTTTATCTTTGGATCTTGTTTAGTTGTTAAAAAAACTCAATTATCTCTTACTACCATGGAAATATATGAACAGATATGAAATCATGCACAAGATATAGTGAATTTTACTTGATTCAACCTCACTGGGCTATGTCCAAGGAGCATACAATGACGACATACCAATGTACCAAATTCAATAACGATCACTACCATTAATGAGTACTATGTTATCGATAGATCTTTTATGCTCAGGATCACTTCCTTTACAAAGTTTAGGGTCTTTTCACTACATTCCCAAGGGTCTATCTCTATGCCTCTTTCTTTGGCTCACTGTCGGTGGAAAGGGTCATCGTCTTCCTCTTCCTGCGCTCACTGCTCCTAGAGTGGAATCCACACACATTTTATGGACTTGTACATCAAAAATAGTTTATGGACATGTAGGTCCCTTTATTTTCATGAATTATTGTATCCTAAACTATTGGTAGATTCTCTGTTGAAGTCCCCTTTTCACCCGTAGAATAAGTCCACCTTTCCGAGTACTGCTAGGTACTGGAAACAACTTTTAAAAACTGATTTGAAGTTTTTACAAGCCTCCTTGTCCAAATTGTGAACCACCTGATCCTCCGCATACTTTGTACCATGGAAGGTATGTGCACCACCTTCTTCATGTAATACTGCCTCTTCCATTAATCTTCTTTGTTCACGAACTGCCTCAGCCTTTGCTGTTGCATACCGACTCCGCGTACCGACTCTACGAACCTCCTCAGCGAACTACCCTCTATCTTCAAACTATTCTCTATTCGTGGACTGCCTTCGCAAAACACTTTCACATACTATGCCTTCTTCTTTTTCATACCACGTCCTTTACGAGGTTCATTTCACCGCTTAAATTCTTTGGTGGAATTTCATCCATGCGAACCGCTTTAGCCTTCATAGGATTATTCCTCACGAACTTCTTTTGGACATTGCCAAATTCCTAGAGCAAAAATGTGTTCTCTAATTATATTCAACATCTACAGTAATTGGTGGGATTAGAGATTCTTATATAGGCAAAGATATACGCAAATTCGGTTAATCCAAAATTTACCAAATCTTCGATCCACTGCATACCGATCCCCCTACTGCCGTGAACCACAAGCCCTTTTGTGAACCATTTTTCATACACAGCTCATGTACTTCCTTCGGTCTTACATGGTTAATCTCCTCCTTCGACGTCAATCCATCCGCGTACTGCACCGCTACCACTTTGAACCATTTTCCGTTGCGCGAACCGCTCCGGCGTACCGTTCTCGCCGCTCTGCATACCATTCTCGGAACATGGTATGCGGCCCATGAACTATGGTACATGGTTCTCATACTTTTCCAATTTTATCCAACATTCTTCATATCATTCACTCCTATGAAGAAATCATTTCTTTACCAACATCAAAATTCTGATTTTGAGGTGTAAAAATTTGGAAAACACTAGTAAACAACACCTCCTTAAAAACTTGTCTCCGGTAAACACCAACTATTCTCATTCGTGGTCATCTGGCTTTGTCAACAAATTCAACCACACCCAAAACATACCTAGAGGACACCTTGAGAGATTTTTTCCAAATAATACTTGATGTTTCATAGATAACGTGGTCTCCAACCCAAAACATCCAAGTACACATGAGAAAAATAGTCAAACCTCTTCTGGATGACTCATCTCATAGATGCCTAGCTTTACCCACTTACATGTCACAAAAACTCACAATTTCAATTTCTTTACTCATGAAGACATATTGATACGGTTTGAACACAATCACTAAATTCAAACTCAATTATTGATGTTAATTCCATAGTTAGATCCTAAAACTATCAAAAACTATATTCTTGCCTTGTTGAAACATGATTAATGGAGCTCCTCCAATACAACCACATTCATATCACCTTTAATTATCCCCAAGCGTAATTATAATACTCAGAATCCATCCAACATCACATCTAGGTTCTCACCAAGTATTTACTAGGGAAACTAGATTAATTAAGATCCATTTACTCACCAATATCTGAATTCAAAAAATTAATCCAATAATTGATCACACGCCTCCATGACCCTTCTAACATGATGGTTGTGTTACTATGACCAACGTCATTCTCCCCACCATAGAAGTGAATTTTCCATTCCAAGAAATCTAAATCCAATCACTATGGATCGTGCTTCATCCATCACCAAACATGATGACTAAACGTGTTCATCCTATTCATAACCATCCACCAATACAAAACATCAATTAATCTCCCATTACAGACTTATAGAAATTTTATCCATGGAATATTCTAAAATCTAATTCACAATAGAGTTCTCATGTTGCAATGGTCGATGGTGGACTCTCCACTATTTGTATTTCCTTATATTAGTCATCAATAATAACAAAAACGGGTCTTTCAATCAATACACATGTTTCTCTTACCCCAATCCACACTCACACATCACATTATTGTAGACACCCCATCTAACCATAGAGACATTTCAAATTCCTATCAAGAGCCTCAGGATATCTTTCCCACAAAGCACGCATCAAATATCATGTGTGTATTCTCTTGTTCCACCTAATCACATAACTTGAATCACACTCCAATGAGACACATGCTAAAACATGGCTCACATTCCTAAACCATTGACCAAGTTACTTAGAATGTCAGTATCATTTAACCAGGATACCCTCAACACTCCTATCCAAAATCTGGAAATTCACTAATTCCATGGCTGATGACATGACCACTCGTTAACTGGTGTCATGTGAAAATATAAAGAATCTATCCATGATCAACCACACTCAAAAATACATCTCAAACCATAGGGTTAGGAATCAAAATGATCATTCCCTTCATAACCAACCCCAAATCATAGCTCTAGCACTGAAGGATATTTTTCCATGAAAAACCCATGGCATAACCATGCCTTTACCATATACTTGATTATACCTCTTGTGGATCAATATCAACATAAATACTTACATATGATTTTCATTTATAAGGGCAGAACCTCAAGTTAATCCCTGACTTGAGTTACCCTCTCACATCACATCTCGTCTCATCAATATCACCGAGTTCACAAACATTCTAAGTTATATCCAAAAGATACTAGGCTCTCCCACCTAACCCAATGGCCATATATCATAATAATCCTAGATCATGGTAAAAATATATTCCTTACCATATCAATTATCATGTGTAAGATCACTTTAAAAAAACCAACTCTACGTTCTCACACAATTTTCTCATGCATCGCATGCTAAATCATCCACTTACTAGGGCATTGATTCCCACTAAGCATACATGTACAAGACTACCCCCTCAAGAATGAAAATATGATTTAGGTATATATGCATATATAATAGCACTGACCTACCATGATCTGGGTAGATAATACTATATTCATATGGTTCATTTATGTATAATTCCATTTCAAGCTATGTAGGAAAATACTATATAGATTGTTACTAACACATTAAATAATCAAAACTGAATATTAACTATCCCCTAGGGGTTTATCCTTGAGGAAACATGTGATATTACTGAACTAATAGGTCCACTAAATGTTCCCTAAACTAAGTAATTTTATCACTAATATCACTATCAATCATCCACCGTAGAACCCACATATTCAACTATCAGAAAGAAATGTATATGTGTGAAAGTATAGCTGAGTAGAATGACTCTAAGAAATTATACAGGAAAACATTGTATGAGTTATTGTTGAAACGTTTAACATATATACTCTCATCATATATGAAATCACACAAAAATAGAATCATTTCATGTGAATTCTACATGTCAAGAATGATGTATGCATAGAAGCCTATTGCTACCGAGATAAGAGAAAGAATCCTAATGACTAGTTGATTTCCAACTGGATAAGATCTTGTAATCCAACAACTCATAAATAAAAACATAATTTTAATCACCCAAGGTGGAATAAAAAATAACTATAACAAAATTATCCTAGAACATCAATCCCATACCCATGGTAATATGGAGTTCCACCAAAAAAAGGTGTTTACCATGCAATAATCTGTGTCCCATCACAAGCTATGACACATTCCTATATCTCTAATCTACCAACTCCCAAATAGTAAGACAAAATAAAAAAAAACCTTTGATACAACTTTGTAATGTCCCATATAGGATCATTATAAACAATAACCAGAACAATGGTGCTACATGACCTCAGGCATGCCTCCTTGTATACTAGAGGCTGTCGACTAGTAGTGACTATCTAGGGTGGTATTGTGAGGATACTATACCCCCTGTATCAGAGTATTAAGTAACAAAAAAACCACCAAGAATCGCCATAACATTAAGAATAAATTATATTATATAGAAATAAATGAAAAATTCCAACAATAATAATGAATTGTGTGGAATCATACATTCAATCATACAAGATATATCACCCACTAGGTCGATCGCACATATAAATAAAGATAAAAGAAATAAATAAAAGTAAAAAAGTTCTACTATATCGTTGATTCATAACATACCCAATATTCATACCCCATATAATTTATCCTATTTGATCATGTAATATCTGGGCCTCGGCCCAACCTAAACCTACATAAAAGTCAGATCTACTTTGGTACCAAAATATAATGGCATCTCGAGGAGGGTTTGAGTACATAACTTAGTACAACACCACCAACACATTCTTGTAAATATCCAATAAATTCAATAATATGTGAACATGACATGCTATGAATAATAAATAACTAAGTATAGGAAAATAAATAATTAAAAACTTTCAATCTTTAGATCCATGGCGCTGATCGACCATACCAACTTAGCTTCAGAGTATCTCTGAGAACATCATGATGGTCATTCCAAACAAAAAAACTACTAGGGGTCTTTAACCCTTGTATATAGATAATGAACCAAGAAATAGTATATAGTCTAAGGAATTGGGGAATTATCCATCCTAGAATCATAACATGGGGAATACTCTATCCCAATATATAATGGTTCCTGGAAGCATATTCCCAGCAGTGAGTTATACTCGACCACACCCACCGAAGGACCCAAAAGCCCCTGCAAACTAGCACATTTAAGTAACTCTCTCCTCTACCCAGAACCAATAATCCCAGCTCCAAACCCATGGAATCCTCACCAAAAGCATCCCAAACACACTACAAGTGGTTTTTTATTTTGTAACACGACCTCCCCATATAGAGTTTTCACGACCACCCATAAGGTTGTTTTCTTTCCTAATAAGATAACCACTACCTCATGGTAATTTTCCATTTCATTTAAAAACCACCCCAAGGGAATATACCATAATAAGTATCAATATATATATATATATACAGAACTCAAACATGGATTTTCATATTCCAAACCATCATGCAACCATATTCAGACTCCCAGGAGTTCGATCCAACTCACCACCACCAAAAAATCCCAAAAATCGAACTGGTTTCTAAGGTGATTCCCATGATCATCACAACCCATTCCTAGGTCATCATATCTTCAGGAAACTACTGGGGTCCCCCAATCCAAAACACCTAAAATAAACCCAACACGGGGTCCTCAAGGTCATCAAAAAACAAAATCTCCTACTTGGATCCCTCTGGTTATATCATAGTAATCGTACCCTACTTTGGGACCTCAATCATAATTATTCCCTTATAAAAACTTAACCACTAACAAGACCTTATAGGTCACACATGTTAATACTCCACTATATTTTTTAAAGAGATAGAATAGTGATTGTTTAACATCTCAGGTAACTTTAGGACGGACCACACACCCAATCCTTCACCAACCTACCCAAGGTCTATCCACCTCGGCTAAAAATAGAAAATATTGGTGGAGGAGATCACTCACCTCATTGTCATATCATCGAGCCTAAGGGATCTAGGTCAACTCTAGGTTCAACATGGTCAACCCCAAGTTTATATATCCCCAAGTCATCAACACCTCTAAAGCAGTTTTTCAAAGGCTCCTACTCTAGGGAGACCACATTCATCCATTTAAGTCCATATGCATCACACCGCTCATGGGGTTTGTATTTCTCAAGAAAACTTTTATGGTTGGGTCTCGACCATAAGCAGCTGAGGAATTAGCTAGTGCACTAGGTCCCCAGTGGCCTTGTCACTTTTCTCAATCCAAGTCATTCATTTTAAATTAGGTAATTTTTCATATTTTTTAAAAGGAAATTTATTATATTAAAATAGTAAAATTCCCTTTATGATGATGACACACATCATATGTAACATAAAAAAGTTATAAATCCTATAGTGAGTACCAAGGGACACATTCCAAAAACTGGTGGTATTCCCATTTTTTTCATCTCTCATTAGCTCTCACTCAAGATAATCTAAGTCCAATGAACATAATCCAAACACCAAAGGCCTTAAATCCAAGAACACCATCCATTTTAATTAGCCACATTAAAATTAAAACTAATTAATCAATTTAAAAAAATCACAATTTTAATTCAATTTAAAATATTTGAGAATAATCACTGAACTGCTCATAAGGTGTACTCACTACACCAAAACCAATTTCATCCATTTAGAGGAGGTAAGTTCTGAGATCATGTAACTAACATGGAAAAAATACCTATCAATTGGAACCAACTCCATGTAATATTTCATTTAATTTGACCCAAACCCTTGAAAAACCCAAATGGAAACATACCTCCATCAGAATAGTGTATGACAATGAGCAGATGTTGTCATGAGATGTCCTCAAAATAGGAAGCATGAAATCCACATCATATTTGGATAATTCCACTATGCTTCAGTGGAAACATAACTTAAGACCTGACTATAGTAGAAGAAAAAATTAAAATGGTGGAGGAGACCAATAGAGATAGGTGGATTCAAATCCATACCTTGGATCACCAAATAACATCATCAAACGACACCCCAAACAAGGGGGAAGAATGAGTGGGGTGGGACACATACCACTAGTTAAAAATCCAAAAGTAAGAGAATATTTGGCTTACCCTTATAAAAACCCAATGGGGATAATTGTAATTATACCTCCAAAAATTCCCACTATCTTATCGGTGCCTCTTGGTAGTAGTGGGAATCGTCTAACCAGTGGCTCCAGTTGGCTAGAAGGGCTACTAACCAGGACATTGGATAGCTAGTGGCTACAGTTATAGCTCTTCTAGCCTCAACCTTTATCTGTTTCTCACTAGATCCTTCTGATTTCCCTCATAGCCTCTTCCAAAGTCTAAAACACCTTTTTAGGAGGTTCCAATTATCAAAATTACCAATCAAAACTCAAATTAAAATCTGATCCTCCATTGGATGGAAAAAAATTAAATTCACTCTAAAATTTCTGACCTATATGAACAAGGGTATTTATAGAGAACATGTTTAACCCCTTGACTAAATCCTTATCTCATTAAGAGAATGATTATCATGTGAGAGCTAGTGAACTAAAGGTTGTTAGCAGTTGGCTCTAGTGAAAGTGGGGGTCTAGAGTCAGTTCCCTAGAACCAACTTCTACACAGGTTAGGATTACATATATTCATTATCATAAATATTAAATAAAATTATTAACACATCATGAATATTATTTTACATGACATAGTATGTGATAATTTCCTAAGAGTAATTATCACATGTAAAGGTCATAGTAGTTCCCCATTATCATGAGAACCTAGAAGTTCCATAAAATTATTATTAAATATATGTTCTATATTTAGATGATATTATTTTATAGGATGAAATTTACATAGTATATCATTGTTAGATACTCATAGGAAATTTAGGTACTTTCTTATGGTGAACACCATATTACCAGTATATAATATTATAATAACACGACCCGGTAGTAGGAAATCCATATTCATATGTGTCATTGGAGATTCTTATCCATGGACATGTGTATTAATCGTTGGAATATAATATTATTATTAATGGATATCATTATTCATGTACTTTTATGTGTTTATAAAATCCATGATGACATATATGTTCACATTGAAGTGGGGTATCTTGGGTGCATCATGAGGGATGTTTTATTAATCAATAATGTGAGAAAGGATTTATCCCTTCTATTCTCTAATGGAAGTTGATACTTAATCCATTTTATGGGAATGGAAAACATAAATAAATCCATGTCCATGATATTATATGGGTTTATTGGTATGTTTCTAGACACTAACCATGGACTTGGGGTAGCTATGCCTAATAGCACTTAGAAAGGGGCCTAGAGAGTCACACACTAAGTGTATTTAGAATCTTAGTTAAATTATATTTGAATTTAACAAGTTAGAATAAATATTATTCCTAATTTTTTGGTTTAATAATTATTTAGGATTGTTTGATCACCAAAATTTAATCAAGATTTATTAGGAAGAATAAATATTTGATTTAAATAATAATAAATATTTATTTATAATATTTAATGAATAAAATATTTATTATATTAATCAGTTTATAATAAATTTATATTTATTTGTTAAATAAATAGTTATTATTTAAGGCTTGATAAATATTGAGGAGGGTTGTGGACTGAGTTTAATGTTCTGGAAGGAAATGATATATTGAATATCATTTAAATAAATAATAGTTTATTTATTTATAAAATGAAATTTATTTATTCATAGGTGTTGTGCATGTCAAGCAAGTAATATCAATATTTTTATTATTATTAGACATGGGGTTTACTAAGGAATAGGGGAATGGATAAGGGACTATATGAAATTACCAGCCCTAGACTAGATTTATAATTACCCAATTATATCATATTCTAGAGTTAGCCATTTGTTGTGTACAAAAAACATTTAGATAATTCTCGCAATACATAGAGATAATCCTCTCACAAACATACTCAAGAATAAGAGAACCAATCCTCCTCCAATATCTCAATCCTTTGAGAGATCCATATAAATCCTTTATACATGAAGATATTCTTCTGATGATCAATGATGAACAACATAGATTATCAAAATCCACCGTGCAATCACCTAACGATTCTACAATGACATTCCAAGATTTTTTAGCATGTAAAAATCACCACTATATAGATTATACCCCTGAATCCTATGATGAAACAATAGTACAACAAGTACAGTAAACCAAATCATTAATGAAGAATGTGTTACAAGATAAAGTAATTCCAAATCTATATAAAAATTAAATATAAATTACATGAGATAATCTTGATTCTTGGTTTCATAGTTCTAAAGTAAATTAATCTTTGATTTAATTCTATTGTTCATGATGTTATTTAAAATGTATGTCTAAAATTATTCATATATTATAAAAAAGGCGAGTTTTTAATGCCCAATATATAATGACCCATACTTTACATACATTATTAATACTTCAAAATTGAAGCATACTTATTACAACATATAACAAAACCACGAAAGGACCGTATAGGTATAGTGTCTTTAGAAACTGGGAAACATAAACAACTGGTTCATAAAGCGTCTACATTGTCTCCCATTTATTTCATCATATATATAGTCCCTTTTGGAATATCTTAATTAATAACCTTCTTCCTGACCTGGGGAAAGAAAACATACAAAAGGGTGAGCTCAAATTCTCAGTAAGGATAAACAAAATAAATATCAATCACATCATATTCATAAGAACATAACTTTTGAAAATCTTAACCTGCAAAAGAGAGCATAATTTCATAACATGGGATAAATCATAGTAGGGAAATGGAATCTCAATAATCATAACATAAAACATGAAACTTTGTGGCATAAACACATAATCATAGAGAATCATTTCTTATTAGTCAAGACTCATTGCCAAGACTATCTTAGTGGGAAAAGTCCATTTATGAACCGAGTTCACTCCTTGTTTCAGTCTTGTTTCACTGAACCGGTATAACCTACCATTCCAGACATGTCTATCTCATGAGATATAAAATCTTTACCCAATGCATTGGAGGGAGATATAGGTCCCACCCATACCATTCTTATGTGTGCCACAAAATAATAAACCATACATCATTGCATAACCCATGTAATAAAAATGGGAATCATAAACATCATGATATCATAAAACAATTCATATAAGATAAAGTAATTCATAAAAATAATTCCACCACAACATAAACAAATCAATGTAATAATAGGTATATAAACAGAACCCTTTATTATATTAGATGGAAAATAATTTTGATAAAACACTTGAACTCCATTCTTGAGGAAAATATACTTTCTGCTTCAAAAACACTTTTCCTTTCTTAACATGTCATACAATTTTAAACTAAAAGAAGTTGATTAAAAATAAACTTGAAAACTTGTAAAGGAATATTCTTGGAAATAATGTTTTAAAAATCCATTCATGCCATATAAGTTAAAAAAACATTCTTCTCGTACTTTTGTTGGAAAAGTCAAAAAGTACATTGTACGAAAAACGACAAAAGATTCCTTTCATATCTTTTACTAAAAACTCACCGAAGGGTAAAATTGAATTTAAAAAAATTGTAGGTGGATGGAAATAATGTTACATATTGAGGAAATATGGATGTGGATGATAAAATACACCCCAGTAAATACCAAAGTATAAACAATCTCAGATAAAAATGAGATTGTGATATTTCCCTTACCTTAGGTCCGTTTTGCTTTGTAAGTGTCCAAACCTCCTGTATAATGATTTAAATAATGTTATTGACTTATTCCAGAATCATACTTATTGTTATGATATCATATATGGTCATATTCTTAGCTTCTTATTAGTAATATTTCATTACTACTTGTTATTCGGGTGTTTATTACTTTTTGTTCTTATGCGTGTTTTGTTGAATAAATTCTTATTATTCTCTTTAGGTTATAGATACCTCATTTACAGAATGGTATTAGTGTAATATATATCATATTCATTAATTCAATTCATTTATATAATCATTTTGAAATGAAGATCATGTAGAACGAGTCGCATCACATCGTGGAGACGGTATTCCGTACGTACGCACGAGTGATGATATCGTTCCTATGATCGTGGAATTGCATTGGAGTGTATGTATACTATTTCATAATCAATATCACTTTATAATAGTCATATATAGTCATTATTTACACCATTATACCCATCCAAGTAAGGTGGTGGTGGAAAATATATTACACCACGACGTGGAGACGGTATTCCGTACGTACGCACGCGCGGTGATTTCTTTTTCCGTAGGATGGATAGATGGTGAAATAGGGTTGTTTCATACTTATAATAACATATCAGTATATGAGTTATACTGATGTTATTACTTCATAATGAAACAACTAAAGAAGAAGAAGTGGACGAAGAAATAAAGATGAAAGAATCGGTAACGGACATTACCTCTTCTTTGAAGTGCTTCTTTGAGACCTTCTTTTAGGGCACTAAAATAGGTCTTTGAAGAAGACCAGAACCTTGAGTATGTTTCTAGGGAAGTGGATAGGAGAAATTTTCAGGGGTTGGCCGAGCTTGAAGGCTCAAAGTGGTGTGAGGAAGAGGGGGAGGAGGTTCCCTTTTATAAGGGAGGAGAGAGGCACCTTTGGAATAACTAAAAATATTATTTTATTATAAAGTAAAATTCGGTTTTTAATAGCTCCAAATTGATATATTTCGAAGATAAGGTGGGTATGGGTCGAAATACTCTCATCCAATATAATTTAGACAAAATTAGGTTCCTATTTTAATCTTTTCATTTAGATTTAACATTAAGTTAAATAATTTTACTTTTACCGTGTCTTCTTGTGTTCTTATACTATAAGGTTAATAAACTTACTATATCAAGACAAACGAACCCCAAGTTGTTCATTATTAATATATATAACCTTATCTAAGTCATTTGGCCGAACCTTAGATTTTTAGGAAAAAAATAACAATTAATAATATAATATTTGTTTTAAAAACTATTTTATGTCAATTTTGACACTATTTAGTAATTGATTTTTGTGAAACTCATAACAGAATGATTAGTTCTAAAAAATTTAATTAAATCAATACTAACATGTCATATTAACCTATAAAATTATTTAAATTCATAAAAAGTCTCAAATTACATTTATTTGGGTGTTTATAACATCAATTATGTAAATATTTCATTAATAAGATAATTACTGCATCATATTTGTGTCATAAATAAATTAAATTATATAACGTCTAAAAATTACAAATAAAATACCATTATGTAGGAAATATTTTTATCTTTCTAATGAATATTTATAGTCGAATTTATCTTATGTATAACCCCATATTAAAAATTATTTACTTATTAAACATTGATTTTAACTATTTTAACCCTTCTTTAAATAAATTAATAATAAATGTCCTAATCTAATCCAAGTAGGCCTAAATGGTCATATTTTATTTCTAAGGTTGTTTTTGGTCGAATTACACTTGTCCAATAGAATTAGGATATGTGTTAGGGTAATAATAATATCATTTTTACCCTTAATTACCCTATTTACTTTTAACCGTGGTAAAAAAAAGTAAAAAGTTACTATTCACCAAAAAATTATTTTCATCTCATTGAACCACATTTTACTTACTGACATCAACCGTGTCTCTCGGATTTTCAAAATTCCACTCATAGAAGAGGTAAAATTAAGTTTTATGAAAAATTCAGTTTTCTTAACTACCACTTAGTGGTTTCACTATTCATCAAAAATTGAAAGTTTTCAGAAAAATACCAAAATTTCACCCTAGGCTAATTTCGATATTCTGAATCCAAAAATGAAGTCCATTTTGAAAAATAAAATTTATAAAATTTCAAAAAGTGGTTATTACTATTCATAACGGCTAGTTTTAATAATATTTTAATAGCATATCATTGTTTAGTGAAACTCGGTATTGCGTACGACGCAAGCTATCGAGGAAGGCCGCGGTTGCGTGTAAAGCAAGCCAAGCCAGTGTTGGTGAAAGATTCCTTTGATGATTTATATAACATAAAAACATAAAATTCTTGGGTGTTACATTCTACCCCCCTTAAAATGAATTTCGCCCTCGAAATTCGTCACTTTGTAACAAAAAGATGTGGATACCTCTCCCTCATCATATCCTCAAGCTCCCATGTAGCTTCTTCTAATTGGTGGTTCCTCCATAAAACTTTCACCAATCGAGTGGTATTGCTTTTTTGGACTTTTTCGCTACGATCCAGAATCTCTATCGGTTGTTCTTCATAAGAAAGATCTTGCTCCAGCGGTACAACTTCTGAGCTGAGTACATGTGAAGGATCATGTATTTACTTTCTCAGGAGAGATACATGGAACACATCGTGAACTTAAGAGAGATTCAGTGGAAGCGCCAATCGGTAAGCTACCTTCCCAACACGATCCAGTATTTCAAAAGGACCGATATATCTAGGGCTCAACTTCCCCTTCTTTCCAAATCTCATGACCCTCTTCCAGGGAGATATTTGTAAGAACACTTTATCACCCACTTCAAACTCTAGGTCTTTTCTTCGGTTGTCGGCATAACTTTTCTGTCGACTCTGAGCTGATCTTATGTGTTGTTGAATAGATCTGACCTTTTCTGCCATTTCATCAACGAGATCAGGTCCTAATAGATTTCTTTCCCCAGCTTCATCCCAGCAAGTTGGAGTCCTGCATTTCTTTCTATAGAGAGCTTCATAAGGAGCCATCTGAATACTAGAGTGAAAGCTATTATTATAAGAAAATTCCACCAAAGGTAGGTGTTGATCCCAACCACCTTTGAAATCCATAGAGCAAGCTCTCAACATATCTTCTAGAGTTTGAATTGTTCTCTCAGACTGACCGTCTGTCTGAGGATGATAAGCAGTGCTGAAACTCAACTCTGTATCCAGAGTATGCTGAAGACTTCGCCAGAACTTCGAGGTAAATCTCGGATCCCGATCAGATATAATAGAAAGTGGTACTCCATGAAATCTTACCACTTCCTTTACATATATCCTGGCAAGCTGATCCAGAGAGAAATCATCTCTAATAGCAATGAAGTGTGCAGACTTGGTAAGACGATCAAATATGACCCAGATAGCATTATTGCCTTTGGATGTTTTAGGAAGTCCTGTGACAAAGTCCATAGTGATGTTTTCCCATTTCCATTCGGGTATGGGTAATGGTTGTAACATCCCCTTAGACTTCTGTCTCTCAGCTTTAACTTGCTGGCAAACCAAGCATCGAGAGACATATTCAGCAACATCTCTTTTCATTCCATCCCACCAAAAGTACTCTTTCAGGTCCCTATACATCTTTGTGCTTCCAGGATGAATAGAGAATGAAGAACTATGAGCCTCATCCAGCAACTCCTTCTTTAATTCTGGGATGGGAGGAACACAAACCTGATTCCTGAACTTTATTATCCCATCACAATCAAGGTTTAATTCAGGAACATTTCTCACCTTCTTTTATAACTCGACATCTTCTTTCTGTGCCTCTTTAATCTTCACATGTATAGATGGTTGAACATTCATTTGAGAAAGATAAGATTTTCCCCTTCCATTATAATTCCAAGATCCATCCTTTGTAAATCCATAAATATTGGATCTTTTGTGATCCTCATCATGGATAAACTGGCATGGTCTTGTCGAATTAATACATCTGCCACCTTGTTTGCTTTCCCAGGGTGGTAATGGATTGAGCAATCATAATCCTTAATCAGCTCCAACCATCTTCTTTGACACATATTCAGCTCCTTTTGTGTGAGAATATAATTTAAACTTTTATGATCAGTATAAATGTCACACCTTTCTCCATAAAGATAATGTCTCCAAATCTTTAATGCAAATATTACCACAGCTTACTCCAAATCATGAGTTGGGTAATTTTGATCATGGATTTTCAACTGTCATGAGGCATAAGCTATCACCATATCATTTTGCATAAGAACACACCCCAATCCCTTCTTGGATGCATCACTATAGATCACAAACCTTTCTCCACTACAAGACAGTGTGAGCATAGGTGCACTGGATAACCTTCTTTTCAACTCCTTGAAATTCTATTCACATTCTTCCATCCAAACAAACTTAACTCCTTTCTGAGTCAACATGGTGAGTGGATTAGATAATCGTGAAAAATCTTTCACAAATCGTCGATAATATCTAGCCAAACCAAGAAAACTTTGGATCTCAGTTACTGTTGTTGGTCTCGACCATCATTCGATAAACTCTGTTTTTGCTGGATCCATAGATATCCCCTCTTTTGAGATTATGTAACCCAAAAATGAAACTTTTTGAAGCCAAAATTCACACTTGGTAAATTTTTCATAAAGCTTCTCCTTTCTCAGGGTCTTCAATATAATTATCAAGTGATCTTCATGTTCTTACTTGCTCTTTGAATAGACAAGAATATCGTCTATAAAGACTACCACAAATTGATCAAGATAATCTCTAAAGACTCTATTCAACATATCCATGAAGATAGCAGGGGAATTAATAAGACCAAATGGAATCACTATAAATTCATAGTGTCCATACCTTGTACGGAAAGCCGTATTTGGTATATCCTCCCTTTTGACCCTTAATTGATGATACCCTGAATGAAGATCAATCTTGGAAAAGTATTGACCTCCGCGTAGTTGGTCAAATAAGTCATCAATGCATGGGAGAGGATATTTTGTCTTGATAGTGATCTTGTTAAGTTCTCAATAATCAATGCAGAGTCTCATTGATCCATCTTTCTTCTTAACAAATAGAACAGGTGATCCCCAAGGTGACGCACTAGGGCGTATGAATCCCTTATCAAGATTCTCTTGAAGTTGGTTCTTCAATTCCTGCAACTCAATTGGGGCCATTCTATAAGGTGTCTTTGAAATAAGCAAAGCACCCGGTACGAGTTCTATTGAAAACTCAACTTCACGATTTGGTGGAAGACCCGGTAATTCCTATGGAAAGACATTATAAAACTCCCGTACAATGGGCATATTCTTAATCATGAGTTTCTCACCAACCATTTGAGATAAATAACCTTCATTTAGTGGAATCAAGACCCATAAGATGGAAGGAATTTCCACTGGGAGGTTATGTTCATCCTTGCATTGATAGACGATCATAGATTGATCAGGAATATGAAATGTGACTTCCCTTATTTGGCAATTGATATGAGATCCATATAAATAAAGCCAATCCATGCCAAGAATCACATCAAATTCCACTATAGGAAGGATCAAAATATTTGCAAGAAGCACTTTACCACAAACTTCGATCGGAGAAGAATTATAAACTTTTGATGCGACTATTATGCCATTAGGTGTTGTCACAGCTAACTCAACATCTAATTGTTGAGGTAATACGGTGATACCCTTAGAAAATTCTTCAGAAATAAAAGATTGGGTGGATCCAGAATCAAATAAGACATTTTCTACTTTAGAGTGGATGGTAAGTGTACCTTTCACCACATCGTTATCGTACTCCACATCGCTGATAGAAACTGCATGTGACTTTCCTTTGTCTTTAGCCTTAAGAGTTTTCTGATGTCGACCATCATCATCAACCCTTGGATTAGGGAATTTATTGGCATAATGTCCCATCTTCTTGCACTTGAAACATTGAAGTGTAGTAGGTTCATTCTGCGTATCCCTTCCTTTGTTTGCATCATTAGACATATTCTTCCCATCATCGTGGCATTCAAATGCCCGATGACCTTCCTTTCCACATTTGAAACATTTACTTGTCCCTTTAAGACAACTCTCTCCATGTTTCTTTCCACACTTTGAGCATAAGGGAAAGCTCATATTATTTTCAGTGTGCTCTTTAGATTTTCCTTTGAATTCCATTTTCCTCTTCTTATCAAACCCATATGACTGATGGGTTACTCGAATCTCCATCTCAAATTTGAGAGCACATCGAACGATTTCCTCGTAGCTATTGAAGTCCCTTATGGCTAAGGCCCTTCGAAGACTTTGTTTTAAGCCACTGAAGAATCGATCGATCTTACTCTCAGGTTGGATAATAATACCAGAAGCGTACCTTGCAAGTCTTGTAAAATTTGCTTCATAGGTACCAACAGATTCATCAACCTTTTGCTTCAGTTCAAGAAACTCTTTCTCCATCTTTGTTCGGAGAATACGAGGGAAGTACTTATTGAAAAATAAGTTCTTGAACTCGTCCCATTCCATGGACTCAATTTCATCCCTTTGCCTCGTATTCTTAATAAGATTCCACCATTTATCAGCATCACCTTCCAAACGATACACTAATAAGATGACTTTATCATGCTCAGAACATTGAAGAACTGAAAATATCTTTTCAGTAGTACTAATCCATTGTTCAGCAACTAATGGATCAGTAGACCCGCTGAAAGAAGGTGGATGCTGTCTCATGAAGGATTCAACAGAATGTTTCTCCTTCCTTTGCTCGTTTGGAAGTCCTGCATGATTCATAGCTTGAGAAAGTTGTGTGAGCATGGCTACAAGATTTTTCATTCCAGCTCCCATAACGTTTGGTTTCTCAGGGGGACAATCATTGCATTGCCCGTCACATTCTGCATTAACACGGTTCCTTAGGGTTCCAGCCATTGACTAAAACCAAGAAGAATAGTGTGAGAAACACTAATTATAATAGGAAAACCACACAATCAAGAATAAAATTTCACACTTAAGTTCTTATCCTAGGTTATTCATGGCCATTTATAAAACACTAAGATTGTGTTCTATTCTTAGACTTATCCTTAGGGTTCTTACTAAGGCTTTCACATCCTAGTTTCGAAAGGTTGACTATACCTTTCCTCTGATACCAACTATAATGACCCATACTTTACATACATTATTAATACTTCAAAATTGAAGCATACTTATTAAAACATATAACAAAACCACGAAAGGACCGTATAGTTATAGTGTCTTTAGAAACTAGGAAACATAAACAACTGGTTCATATAGCTTCTACACTGTCTCCCATTTATTTCATCATATCTATAGTCCCTTTTGTCATATCTTACTTAATAACCTTCTTCCTGACCAGGGGAAAGAAAACATACAAAAGGGTGAGCTCAAATGCTCGGTAAGGGTAAACAAAAGAAATACCAATCACATCATATTCATAAGAACATAACTTTTGAAAATCTTAACCTGCAAAAGAGAGCATAATTTCATAACATGGGATAAATAATAGTAGGGAAATGGAATCCCAATAATCATAACATAAAACATGAAACTTTGTGTCATACACACATAATCATAGAGAATCATTTCTTATTAGTCAAGACTCATTTCCAATACTATCTTAGTGGACAAAGTCCATTTCTGAACCGAGTTCACTCCTCGTTTCAGTCCTATTTCACTAAACCGGTATAACCTACCATTCCAGCCATGTCTATCTCATGAGATATAAAATCTTTACCCAATGCATTGGAGGGAGATATAGGTCCCACCCATACCATTCTTATGTGTGCCACAAAATCAGAAACCATACATCATTGCATAACCCATGTAATAAAAATGGGAATCATAAAAATCATGACATCATAAAACAATTCATATAAGATAAAGGAATTCATAAAAATAATTCCATCACAACATAAACAAATCAATGTAATAATATGGATAGAAACAGAACCCTTTATTATCTTATATGGAAAATAATTTTGATAAAACACTTGAACTCCATTCTTGAGGAAAATATCCTTTCTGCTTCAAAAACACTTTTCCTTTGTTAACATGTCATACAATTTTAAACTAAAAGAAGTTGATTAAAAATAAACTTGAAAACTTGTAAAGGAAGATTCTTGGAAATAAGGTTTTAAAAATCCATTCATGCCTTATAAGTTAAAAAAAACATTCTTCTCGTACTTTTGTCAGAAAAGTCAAAAAGTACATCGTACGAAAAACGACAAAAGATTCATTCCATATCTTTTACTAAAAACTCACCGAATTGTAAAATTGAATTTAAAAAAATTGTAGGTGGATGGAAATAATGTTACATATTGAGTAAATATGTATGTGGATGATAAAATACACCCCATTAAATACCAAAGTATAAACAATCTCGGATAAAAATGAGATTGTGATATTTCCCTTACCTTAGGTCCGTTTTGCTTTGTAAGTGTCCGAACCTCCTGTATAATGATTTAAATAATGTTATTGACTTATTAAAGAATCATACTTATTGTTATGATATCATATATGGTCATATTCTTAGCTTCTTATTAGTAATATTTCATTACTACTTGTTATTCGGGTGTTTATTACTTTTTGTTCTTATGCGTGTTTTGTCGAATAAATTATTCTTCTTCTCTTTAGGTTATAGATAGCTCATTTACAGAATGGTATTAGTGTAATATATATCATATTCATTCATTAAATTCATTTATATAATCATTATGAAATGAAGATCATGTAGAACGAGTCGCATCACATCGTGGAGACGGTATTCCGTACGTACGCACGAGTGATGATATCGTTCCTATGATCATGGAATTGCATTGGAGTGTATGTATACTATTTCAGAATCAATATCACTTTATAATAGTCATATATAGTCATTATTTACACCATTATACCCATCCAAGTAAGGTGGTGGTGTAAAATATATTACATCACGGCGTGGAGACGGTATTCCGTACGTACGCACGTGCGGTGATTTCTTTTTCCATAGGATGGATAGATGGTGAAATAGGGTTGTTTTATACTTATAATAACATATCAGTATATGATTGATACTGATGTTATTACTTCATAATGAAACAAATAAATAAGAAGAAGTGGAAGAAGAAATAAAGATGAAAGAATCGGTAACAGACATTACCTCTTCTTTGAAGTGCTTTTTTGAGACCTCCTTTTAGGGCACTAAAATAGTTCTTTGAAGAATACCAGAACCTCTAGGATGTTTGTAGGGAAGTGGAGAGGAGATATTGGCAGGGTTTGGCCGAGCTTGAAGGCTCAAAGTGGTGTGAGGAAGAGGGGGAGGAGGTGCCCTTTTATAAGGGAGGAGAGGGGCACCTTTGGAATAACTAAAAATATTATTTTATTATAAAGTCAAATTCGGTTTTTAATAGCTCTAAATTGATATATTTCGAATATAAGGTGGGTAGGGGTATAAATAATCTCATAAAATATAATTTAGACAAGTTTAGGTTCCTATTTTAACCTTATCATTTAGATTTAACATTAAGTTAAATAATTTTACTTTTACCGTGTCTTCTTGTGTTCTTATACTATAAGGTTAATAAACTTACTATATCAAGCCAAAAGAACCCCACGTTGTTTATTATTAACATATATAACCTTATCTAAGTTATTTGGCCGAACCATAGATTTTTAGGAATAAAATAACAATTAATAATATAATATTTGTTTTAAAAACTATTTTATGTCAATTTTGATACTATTTAGTAATTGATTTTTTTGAAACTCATAACAGAATTATTAGTTCAAAAAAATTTAATTAAATCAATACTAACATGTCATATTAACCTATAAAATTATTGGAATTCATAAAAAGTCTCAAATTACATTTATTTGGGTATTTATAACATCAATTATGTAAATATTTCATTAATAAGATAATTACTGCATCATATTTGTGTCCTAAATAAATTAAATTATATAACGTCTAAAAATTACAAATAAAATAACATTATGTAGGAAATCTTTCTATCTTTCTAATGAATATTTATAGTCGAATTTATCTTATGTATAACCCCATATTAAAAATGATTTACTTATTAAACATTGATTTTAACTATTTTAACCCTTCTTTAAATAAATTAATAATAAATGTCGTAATCTAATCCAAGTGGGCCTAAATGGTAATATTTTATTCCTAAGGTTGTTTTTGGTCGATTTACACTTGTCCAGTAGAATTAGGACATGTGTTAGGGTAATAATAATATCATATTTACCCTTAATTACCCTATTTACTTTTAACCGTGGTAAAAAAAGTAAAAAATTACTATTCACCAAAAAATTATTTTCATCTCATTGAACCACATTTTACTTACTGACATCAACCTTGTCTCTCGGATTTTCGAAATTCCACTCACAGAAGCGGTAAAATTAAGTTTTATAAAAAATTCAGTTTTTTTAACTACCACTTAGTGGTTTCACTATTCATCAATAATTGAAAGTTTTCAGAAAAATACCAAAATTTCACCCTAGGTTAATTTCGATATTCCGAATCCAAAAATGAAGTCCATTTTGAAAAATAAAATTTATAAAATTTCAAAAAGTGGTTATTACTATTCATAACGGCTAGTTTTAATAATATTTTAATAGCATATCATTGTTTAGTGAAACTCGGTATTGCGTACGATGCAAGCTATCAAGGAAAGACGTGGTTGCGTGTAAAGCAAACCAAGCCAGTGTTGGTGAAAGATTCCTTTGATGATTTATATAACATAAAAACAAAATATTTCACATAAAAGTCTCGGGTGTTACACAATAGGAACTTCCATTGCACCCGGAACCTTCATATCCTATGATATTCCTATATTATAAGGACCGAAAGATATACTAAGATTTCTATTAAATATTGTCGTACATAATAGTCAACCCTTGATATTTCATTGTATTGAGGATAGAAATCAGATCCACACTATTTAAGGGGTACATAATCTTATCATAATTTGAGGAGGATCCAACCGAATTTGGTATTCAAAGAGGAAGACTTGTTTGGTTCCAGAGTCATGAGATAGAAAATGGATCTTAGGTTTTCTAGTTTGTGAAATGCAATTGTAATAAGTCTATTCCAAGATAGAAGGTTCGTAGATTTACCATTACCTAGGCTTCATCTTAATAATAAAATTAAAGTGGTGTGTGAGTGTGATAATAACCACTATACATAGGAGATGCAGTAATCCACATTGGTGGTGAACCCCATTATCAAATTATTATATTCCCTATTGTTTCTCTTATATTTATGTTACTTGCATGAAAACCAAAGGTAAGAAGAGTGTGTCATGTCCATTCACTGAATAGGTGAAGTGGTAAAAAAGAAACGTTTAAGAGATTAAACTAAAGTTAAAAATACATACAATTAGTATTAGGGAATATGAGAAAACAAATTAAATCTTTTCATGTTGATGATTAGTTTTTAAAATATTCTAGATGAATCAATGACTAAAGAGTTTCCTAAAAAAAGATCGAATGAACAATACTTGAACATTGGACCCAAATGACTAGGTGAAATGATTCATAAATAGTGAACCCAAAAATTCAGGTTAAATGATTCTCAGTGAACAAACCCAAAAGGTTGGGTGAAATGATGTATGGATGTCATATCCAAAAGGATGAGTGAAAAGGTTTCTAAATATTGTACATAAAAATAAAGTTTTTATGATCATTAAAAATTGTAGTACAACAAGAATGATGCCTGAAGGAGATTCGATCAGTAATAAAGAGTCCTAATGGAGTTCCAATTGAGGGGTGGGTACATAGAAGGAGAAAAATAAGGATGGTGGTGGAAGTAAAATAATGGGGGAATTTATGATAATAGGATGATGTAACTTGGGTTACTAATGTAATAGAGAGAGGGAGATTCTAACTAAGTAATGGAAGTTGGGGCTTGCACCTTAATTTTGGTGGGAATATGAGAGATTTCTAGGTTTCCTAGATCACTCCATGATGAGGGTATCATGCATAGAGTGGCAAAACCTAGATAGAATACAACATTTCTAGAGTATTCTTTTCAGGAGGTCATGCACAAAATTTGAGGGGGTGTGTTCCTAGGGTATGCTAGATCTTTCCATTTTTGATATATCTATCCAAAATTTATCCCTCTTTTGAAGACCTACTATGCTAAAAAAATAGTAAAATAATATTTTCCTTTATGCACTTAGAGAAGAAGAGGAAACACCTACTATGTTTGAATAACCTAAGTGAAATAAAGAAGTGGGTCAAGGTTCTAGGTCATAGGGGAAAAGGTCTAGCCTATGATTAAAAATGGATATTCATTGGTTTCTTCAAATTTATAATAATAACTTGATGACTATAAACCATAGAATACTCAATATGGGATCCTTAAAATATAATATATAATTACTTTATATAGTATATAATTACCATGACATGTAATTCTTTTATTATTATCAAATAGGTTGACCTGTTTTTATCCTACCATCATTTCATTGAATTATAAATATATAAAATTTATATATTGGTATTTACACATGATCTATTAACCTCATAACATTTTTATTGAATCAATAAGTGCTAGCGTGAATGTGTCTCACCACTTACATCATTTTTCATTGAAGGAAATAATAATTCCTTTAAGGATTGATGGATTTATTTTATCTCTATTAGGAAATTGAGAGAGAGGAGGGGGATTGATGCTCTCTATTTTTTAGATCATTATTGAGATGTTTTTTACTATGTCTTTAGAGGAGTCTCTCTATATAATTTTGTGTAAAAAATAATCTCCTTTTTCATTTTCCCTATAAATGATATAACCAGGTTTATAAAGCAAGGTTAGAGAATTGGTAATTGAACATAGGGCCTTATCCAATCTCTTAATCCTTAGTGAGCTCCACATATATTATTATTATTATTATTATTATTATTATTATTATTATTTCCTTAGCATGAAAATATATCATAGATAATATAAATTTCATTTCTTAAATAAATTAATTAATATATATTTAAATGATATTTAATATGTCACTCCCCCTAGACTCTTAATTTGGCCCAAATTTTCTTCTAGATATTTATTAGACCTTAAATAATAAATATTTATTAAAATAAATAAATATCACTATATTATTCACCCAATAAATTCATAAATATTATATTCACTAAAATTGTGAATAAATATTTATTTAATGTTCAAATAACATATTTATTCTCTCGAATAACTAGTGATTAAATATTTATAACCAACATAACTTAATAAATATTATTCCTTGGAACATGAGAATAATATTTATTCTAATATTATAATCAAATTTAATTTAACTGAGTTTCTAGATACACTTAGTGCATGAACCTCTAGACCTCTTTCTTAGTGGAACTATTCTAACTCTCCTAAATACTTAGATTAACATCTAGAAACTCATCTAAGAACCTATAGAAAAAGAAGTTAAATATAATAATGAAAAAAAGCCTACTATGAACATTCAAAATGTAATATAATCCCATTATTTCAATATATCATCAATTAGATTGAATCTCATGTGTCATAAACCTATATTCTTGATATATCTTTCTTTTCCTTTTTTGAAATAAACTCGTTGTTTAAACCATCATGTTCATGGACTTGATCAGACATTTTTATTCTCATCAAAGGGCCTGAGATATCTAATTTCATTAATACATAAGGGAAAAATAATTTCTTAAATTATTCAATAATTTCATATCACTCATGAAACACCCAATATATCTTACCTCACCATGACCATATGTCATTATGGTTTTTATCAATACATCAAATCACGTGACTCATGATGTTAATTAATAATAATGCAATGTTTAAAGAACAATAAACATGTATATAGATAGGAATATCCTATTAAACATATAAAATTTGGAATTCTTATTGATGGGTCTATTCTCATAACCTCCTATATTGGAGATTACCCAATAGCACTTTATCAGAAAAAGTCTCAATATCTTATGATCCTTCTACACCTAACAACATGTATCACCTATATTCGGTTAGATGATGTCATCCAAACATAGAATATATATATATATATATATATAAGAATATCATTATAACACTTTAAGGTCTTCATCATAATGTAGAACTTTTATAAACTTTCAATGTGATGGATACTCTAAGGATATTATAACATTAAATGTTATGCAGAAGAATATCCATTATATGATATTTATTAATATTACAAACCATGAATATATAGGTAATATAAATTAAAAAGTATTTTTTTCAATGTAAATAAATCTAATAGACTCCCACTTTCACTAGATCCAACTGATAATGAACTTGAGGCTACTAGATCTTACATAATATCCACGATTCTAATGAGATAAGGCTTTATTAAATGGGTCTTCCATGTAATCCTTCATGGAAAATCTAATTATTGATACTTCACCCCTTTTATAAAAATACCTCAAGAGGTGATACTTATATATTATATGATTCATTTATTGATGGGACCTTGGCTTCTTGACTAAGGACACCACTACGGTATTATCAAAATTTAATGTGATAGGGTATTTACTAATATTCACTACATCAATCTCCTAAATGAAGTTACATGTCAATACTAATTCATTATTTATATCTAAAGTAGAAATATACTTGGAATCTACTATATAATTTATGATTACTTATTTCTTTGAGCTCTTCCAGCTCAAAAAACCTCCATTAAAGGTGATAAAAGATCCTGGCTGTGATTTCAAATCATCTTGATTTGTTTGTAAACTATAATTTGTATATCCTTTGATGACTAGATACTTATCTCTTCCATAAACCAAGAACATGTCCCTATAATTCCTTATATACTTTAGGATAGTCTTTACTAACCTCTAATGGTGGTCTCTGGGTTCTGTTTGACACATCCCTACTATGATAAATGTGTAGGAAACATCTATCCTGATATATAGCATGGAATATATGAACGATCTTATAGTTGATGTATAAGGAATCTTAGTCATCCATTATATATAATCTTGTGTTTAAGGACAAATTTTATTATAGGGGTGTGTACCATGTGACATCGTCAATAATCTTCAATTGGACTACTTCATACTGAATCTATTCAGTATCTTGTCAAAGTATGTGTCGTGGCTTTGTCCAAGAATCATCTTAGATCTATCATGAATGATCATGATACCTAGAATATAGGATGTCTCACCTAAGTTTTTTATGGAGAAGCATATATTCATCTACATATTAAAATCAAGTATCTCATTTCCAATAAGTGATATTTCATCAATATATAACACTAGGAAAACGAATTCACTCCCACTAAGCAAATTGTAGACACATGGATCATATTCATTATTTATGAAACCAAATTAAATTTAATATTATGTTATTTGAATTATTTTTTCAATGCATAAATGGATTTTTACAACTTTTATACCTTATTAGAATCTCTGGGATTCACAAACCCCTCTGATTATATCATTTATACATCATCTATGAGGTTTCGATTAAGGAAAGAGGTTTTGGAATGCATCTACCAAATCTCATAATCATGGAAAGTCATTATGGAAAGAATAATTTTGAAGGATTTTATCATGTAACTGGTGAAAAGGTTTCATTATATTCTATTTTATAATGTTCCTAAAACCCTTTAGCCATAAGTTTTTCTTTATAGGTACTAATTTTACCTTCCATGTCTAGTTTATTCTTGATACCAATTTATAACCAACATGATTTACATTTACTAGTGGATTAACCAAAACCCAAACTTGGTTCTACTACATGGAATCCATTTCATAATTCATGTATTATTTTCATCTCACAACTTCTAATCTACTTAATATCTTATTTTAGGACATAGTTTCATCATTATCAGTCAATAATGATTCACCATCCTTATTAACTAGAAAACGGTATCTCTTTTGTAGATGTGATCCCTCTCAGGTAATATGGAATGTCTTGTCAATATTAAATTACTTTCAAAGGGTGTGTATAGATAATATATACTTTTTTTCTTAGGATGTCCTATAAAGATACACTCTATTCAAAATGGTGTTAGCTTTTTTCCAGAAGTGGCCTTAACAAATACCTATAAACCCCATACACAAGTATAATAAAAAATGGATTTCATTTCATACATTAAACCATATAAAATACAATTTTTCACTTTATTTATCTCTCGGTTTAGTATGTGTTCCATAGAATGTAATGCATATCCCTAAAAGGATAACAGAGGTTCAAAATAACTCATCATCAACCTCACTATATTCAACAGGGTTTGGTTCCTCCTTTCACTAACATCATTACACTATGTTCTATAAGGAGGAGTGAGCTGAAATAGATTCCCAAATTCCCTAAGATAGTTAGTGAACTATTAGTTAAGATATTTTCTAGCTCGATCCAATCAAAGTTTCTTGATCTTTATACCAAGTTATTTCTATACTTAATTCTTTAGAGATTTAAATTTCTCAAAGTATTTACACTTAAACCTAATTAAGTAGACACTTCCATGCATACTTAGGTCATTGGAAAAAGTAATGAAGTATTAGTACCCAACTCTAGATTCAATTGCAAAATTTCCACACACATCTGTGCATAAAAATTTAGGAAGTTGTATGGCCCTTTCACCCTTTCCACCAAAAGTTGGTTTTGTCATTTTACCTTATAAACACGCATGATATTTTTCAAGTGGTTTTATATCAAAATAATATAAATAACTATCTTGATAGAGATTTTTCAATCACTTTTAATTTACATGACCAAGTTATCAATACCAAAACTGGGTGTGATATGAGTCATGTAAACCTGATTTGTTATCGATTTCCATCACTTGGTTTTAATATTCTAGTATATTAAGACCATTATTAAGGTATATCATACCAAAATAAATGTTATATTTATTAAATTAGAATATTTCATTCCCAAAATTGAATATGAATCCATCCATTTATAAACTAAACATAGATATATTGTTTTTTTGTAACAATATTTATGTAATAAAAATTCTTCGAAACTAGAATCAATATTGTCGGTAAAGTAAGGTGGTAGTCTTATGTAGATAAGGAAGCCAGCCTTTCTCTATTGGATTCTATAATACACATCCATCCATACAAAATATAGTGGATTCCTATATTTAGATACAAATGTGAGCACTACAAGCAATATTTAATACCCATCTGATATAAATAGAAATGTTACATTTGATAATAAATTCCCATGAATCCTCCCCTTTGTTCCTCACAGTGGTACAATCCTTCTTCTAATGGCCCTTCTTATCACATGAAAAATACATTTTGTCTTTTTATATTAGAAACATTTTGATCTTACTATTCTTATTTGGTATATTTGTAGAAGCCTTAAACTTGTAATGAGTGTTAGATACCTTTTCCTTTCCCTTCATCTTGTTCACCATAAGGAATCTTGATTCTTCATGCCTTATGACCTTATCTTCCTGGAGAATTAGGGTAAAAATATACAAAAGTGACTTCTCAGTATTTTATATTATAGTTAACAATAAAACCAAATAATCAATAAGCGATCGAATAAAGTGTGTATTTGGTGTGAAACTCATCTAGTAGATTAAAACCCAAGATGTCCAAATGCTCAATATTTCCAATAATTATAACTAAATGATGCTCAAATAAATATTCTTCACCAAGATTTCTTATAAATAGTTATTTATATGTATTATACCTTTATTTTCTATATTTATTTTAAAATTGATCATAGAGATGAGACAATATAGTATATTCATCCATGTTTTCATGTAGCTTATGGCGCACACTAAACATGGATGATAACTTCAAACATTGGGCATCTATCACAGTGTATAGTTCCATGTGTCAATCCAAGTATTCATCATAGTGTTTATGATACATGGAACATGTTAATATATGTGTTGTGTACTACTATTAATTCTCATGTGAAGTATATGACATGTACAATGACCATACCTGGAGTGTAGTTCCAAAATTAATAAAAAAATTAATTAATCATTTAATATTCTATAAAACCCTTCCACATGGTGTGTATTATTGTTACACACTATGTAGTTTGGTCTAGTTTCATAATTAATTTCTATTACCCATAATTAATTTACATGGTGTTCCACCTAGCTCTCCATGTACTCCATGTAAATGGGTATGAGTTATACAGTGTATACAGCCTTCTACACACCATGTACCCATTTTTGGTATAACATATTGTATTACTTGGGACTCTATGAATAATCTAGGTAGATATTAATGTGTTACATAGTATGTATTCCAACTTCACATCCTATAATCACAACTGACTCATGTTTCTCAACTTTAATTCATTACTCAGTAAGTAATAAATACATACTTCATATGTGACCACACAACTTTTATGTTTCCTATGAGGCCAAACCATATGAGGTTATATAATATTTATACTAGCTAAATAACATGTAACCCTTAAAACCATGTGTCATATTTTCGGTCAACAAACAGTGTGTAATGATACTACAAACTATTCTACATGATGTTCCATGAATTGTACGGATAATCCTGGCATGGTGAGTATGGGTACACATCATGTAATTTTTATATACATAGCAAGTAGTCCCATGTTATCAAGTAAGAAAATATGGCACCTTTGGATGGGATTTTTAATGGTCTTAATCTATTGTTTCCCTATTCTTAGTCATATGAATATGAAAAAACATGATATATTGACTTTTATATTAAATAATGAATAAACTAGAAATTATAAATTAAAAAAATATAATTTGATCAATGAGTAATAAATAATTATAAATTAATATGAGACCTCTTTGATACAACTTGAAGGTTTTAAGGAACATCATAAGTGGGTGGGTTAATTCCCAATAATGTATTTTCATCGGTTTCATCATATTTCTCCTTAGAACTTGATGAATAGAAACTAAAAAAATCCTCAAAATAGAATCTTTCACATATAATTTATAATTTTGTATATAATATAGAATTACATCATCATATAATTATTTTTTTATCATCAAATTATTTGACTTATTCTTTTCATACCATAATTGTATAAAATTATCCATGTATAGATTCCATCTAGAAGCATCCACACATGCTCTACAAACCTCAAACATTTTTAATAAAATAATCAAGTGCTGGTGAAAATACTTCTCACCACTTGTGTCATCCGTTATTGATCACATTAAAAATTTCTTTGAAGATTTATGTATTTCTTTTAGTTCTATTGTGGACTTCAGAGGGAAGAGAATAATTGAATCTATTAGTTCTTGAGACCAATCTTAACAAGTTTATCTCTAGGGTTTGAGAGAATTATCTTAAGAGAATTTTGTGAACAACAATCATATCTTTTTTCACTTAGCCTAGAAATGATATAACTGAGTTTATATAGCTAGGTTAGAGAATTGGTAATTTTAAATATGCCCTTATCCAATATCTTAATCCTTGGTGAACCCAACAATGAATAATTATAATAATTAAAAAATAATAATATTATTTATTATTATTATTATTTCCTGGATGCATGCACGACTCATGGATAATATAAATATAATTTCTTAAATTAATTAATTAATATTTATTAAAATGATATTTAATATGTCATTCCCACTATACCCTTAAATTGGTCCAAATTTCCACCTAGTTATTTATCAAACCTTGAATAATGAATATTTATTTAAATAAATAAATTTCACTACATTATTAATTTAATAAATATATACATATTATAATCACTAAACTTGAGAATAAATATTTATTTAATATTCAACTCATGTATTAATTCTCTTGAATAAATGGTGGGTGGAATATTTTTAATCAATATAACCTAGATAATTATTATTCCTTGGAACCTAAGAAGAATATTTTTTATGGTATTAAATTCAAATAGAATTAAATGAGGTTATGGATATACTTACCATGTGGCCCTCTAGGACTATTTCTTAATAACATTAGGATAACTTACCTAAAGTCCTCTATTATAATCTAACAACATGTTTAGGAACCCATAGAGAATAAAGCTAAATTTTATAATGACAACAACCTCCTATGAATTTTTTATGTAATATAAGACCATTATCTTGATATCTAATCAAGAAGGTTGCATCACATGCGGCATCAACCTATATACTTGTTATATCATTCTTTGATTTTTTGGAAATGAACACATTGATAAATACATAATGTCCATGTACTTAATTAGATATCTCAAATCCCATCAAAGGGACAGAGATATATACTTTCCTAAACTCATAAGGGAAAAATAATTTATTGACTTATTCATTAATATTATATCACTCATGAAACTCCAAACATATGTTACCACAATGTGAGTATATGTTATCATGGTTTTCATAAATACATAAATTTATGAAAATCATGATATGAATTAATAATAATATCTAGTATAAGGACCAATACACACATCTTTATATAGGAATATCTAATGGCACATATAACAAGTGTAATTTCTACGGGTGGGTTTTTTTCTCATAGCATACTCTCTTAGAGATTACCAGGGAAAATTTCATGGGAAGAAGTCTCAATGACTTATTATACTCCTAACCTTGATAGAATAAAACATTTTAGTTTATTCAATTAATTTCATCTAGTTATAAAACATATATTTAAGAATATCATCATATCACTTCAATGTTCTCATCAAAGCAGGGAATAGATATGGCCTTTTGATTTAGTCGATACTCTAAGGACATTATCACCTTAAATTTTATGAAAAATAAAAATTATCATGTGTTAAGATATTTATTAATATTAAAAATCATGAATATACATGAAATCAAAAGTACTTAGTATTTGGTTCTAAGTCACCAACTCTAACAGCAAGGATCAAGTGAGGAGCGGTGGAAACAGACTAGGGTTGGATGGCTATATAGTATTGTTTCCTCTATTGAAAATCTCACATTGTTCTTTATTTCTAAAAAAATAGAGATAGATAAGAGTTTAGGGTTTCAAATTAATATGGTATCATGTAGGAAAAGATATTTGCAATGTTTACTTATGAGAGAGGTTGGTTTCTTTATTTATAGGAAACCCAATATAAAAAAGGGGGATTAAAAATTTAAAATACATTGGATAAGGACAACCCAATAAAATATAATCTAAATATCTAAATATTCTAGAAAATCACATTACTCATTTTATTCCAAAGAATACCTGATACCATACCACATTATTACATGAGAATAATTAACTTCACATGTATCCTCATTATTAATCTATATAAAAACATATTATCACTTTCCTATTTAAGTTACTAACCAATTTCATATCAAAAAAATATAACATAACTAAATTATATTATCACATTAACCATAATTCAATAGAGTATTGAATTAAAAAAATCATTCATCCATAAAGAAAGGATGGAAAAAATTAGATATTTTTGGGAGAGGTTGGGTGATAATTAGATTAAGGAGTATCAAGTTAACCCCTATAAAATGAGGAAAATCATATTAAAATCCAAAATCATGTGACTATGAAATGATGAAAATAACATCATTAAAAAACTTCCCAACATCCTAAAAGAGAACTAATACATATATATCGGGTACCCAGTGGTCATATAAGGCACCTCTGTCCACCACCTCTATCCGGTACCAAATACCCCACACATAATACTCTGTTACCTAATGGGTTAGTTCCAACATGGTCCACCACTCAAACCCCCTCCATTATTCTACCTTCACACTAATACCTAAAAACGAACTCAAATTGGATTAAAATCAATTTTAAAACATTAAAAATTAAATAAAAAGATACCTAAAAAACCTCAGGATGTTACACAGAATGTATAGAACCTCCTCATGTTACGCAGAGGGAAGATCCACCACTTGTTGTGCAAGAGGATGATCCCCCACATATTGAGTAAAATAGGATTCTATTTGAGTGTTATTATAAAAATTAGTGTATGAATAAACTAAAAAAGTTTTATTATCAAATATAACTTAGGATTTAAGGAGATATTGACCCACAATACATGGAGAACTGGCTAGAGGCAGTGTCTTGGGTGTTCTTATTGGTTCAAATGCTCATCGATTAGATAGTGATTATGGAATCATAAATTATTCACAATGTATAAAGTTATTAGTGGGATTTGACTAAAAATACATATAACAATACTATACTTTTAAGGAGTACACATTAAGGTTTATAGACCTCACAAATTACACCCTTGACATAGGGAAAGATGGGTTTTTATGAGCATAAGAGTTTGAATGGGGCCTCTAAAAACATATCCAACTTGGGGTTATTATTTTATGAATACATGTCCATTTAAGAGTCCTAGAGAGTGCATTGGAGATTTATATTTTCTTAAAGGATCCATGGTTGAGGATCAAGTCAGGTTCTAGTTTCCCTTGGAATGATTTATCAGTTATAGCCAGCCAACAATAGACATTTGGATCTCCTTAGTGAAAGCATATTCATGTATTATTATATTTTTTGGGATTAGTGATAAGAGAGTCTCATATAGGTTTTTATTAGTGAGGATATAATATTTTCTATGCATATAGAGTAATGGACTTATAGATTTAGAGTGTTCATCCATATGATCACTTGAAGTATGTCATCGAAAAACAATGGAAAAATATCTATGTTAGAAGATTTTACAAGACTAAACATCTTCCCATGGTGGTCAGGGTGGCCCTTCTATAGGTATTTTTGGAAAAAGTATTGGAGGTGTATTGGGAAGATCTATATATGGATAAAAAGTTGACCCTAGCCCACTAAAACCACCTCTAGCTAGTCCTTTCTAGGCTCAAATCCTTAGTGGTATAGGCCATGTACAGATGCATGTTATTGATGGATTTGACTAGGAAGCTTCATACATGGTTTAAGGTATGATTGGGTTCTAATATAAACTTAAAACCATACTTGTAAACACTAATTCAGGTCATTATATTATTGTTCTGTCTCTAGTCCAAGAGTCGGGGATTCCAATGGAGATCCTAACCCAAATTATACGACTTCAAACTCCTGGTGGAGGTGAACACACACTCACACACATCTAATGATAGAGTACACTTTCACACGGTTAATGTAGGTTTTCATGAGACCCTATAATAGTGTAAATTAATCCCTGTAATATCATCCTCACTATAAAAATTTAAGATCCTAATGGATTTTTGTGATTGTATTTGTTGCTAATGAGTAAGTTGGCTGCCAATATGTGTTGGGTGATGATGAATATCTCAATGAATGAAGTGATTAAAGTAAATCATGATTAATAATTATTATAATTTAAATAATGATATTGAGGAGATATATCTCTTATTTCCTATGATAATTTTAGTGTTTCCTATCATTGTTTTCACTAATGGAGATTAGTTTATATGTTTTAAATGGATATGAAGAATGAGATATTTCCCTAGAAAATAGGTAAGGTTTACTACTTTTTGGGGTTCTCATACAATAATATTGAAGGAATTATCCCTTTAAAAATATTATTTTTGTTGATTTATAATTATATAGAATCAATGACATATGCTATTGGATAGAACTTCCTATAATAGGTCCTTAATGGGTTTGAAAATCAAGATATTGAAAAATATTGATGAGATATAATAAATGAAGTAAATCTATATGTAAGAGTGAGGAACCATTCATGTTTTATGAAGTATGAAAACTATTATATAATTTATTAACACACTTAGATGATGGATTTTAGAAAGTATAGTTTTTAACTAGAATTGACCTGGAAATAAAGTTACATAGAAATGATCAAAAAAGAGTATTTACATTAGATAATATACTTCAGGATTTATGATGAAGATATTTGAGAGGGTTTGATAAATCCCCAAAGTCATGTAAAAAAATTAATATTATTTTGAGTGGTTTAATGTGCAATTAGAATTAATCAATAGGTTTTGAGTTGATTTGAATAAATTATATAATTATGTGTTGAAACTAAAAAATAGAAAATTCATTTAAAATAATCTCATGATGACACATAATAATCACTTTAATATGAATCTAAATAATTATAAAAGTTTTTGGGAGTTTAAAATGTGATACACAACATATTTTATATGGTATGTAAGATTTTTTGATGATAAATAATATATCCTAATTCATAAAGAAGTTATATAATGAAGAGTATGCTAAAATACGGTGAATAAAAACATACTATGGTGATTCCTAAGATATTTTGAGCATATAAAATATTATCAAATCATATATAACATATATCAGTGCATATGAAATATATTTTTTGAAGATTATGTGTAAATATGAAAAATAAAGAACCAAATCATGATTTACAATATATTTAGATCATATATAATATATCATAGTTGTGACATAAGATATCTCAGAGAAAAAATTGGTAATGTATCATACCTTCCAAGATATGTAATATATTTTATCTGATAAAAATTATATTCAAAGTAATGTGTAATATATTTTGAGAATACATAATATTTTCATGATCATAGAGAATATATTATTGGAGAATGTATAAGATATTTGAATCTATCATAAGTGATACATAAGATATTCCATTTCATACATATGGTTTATTAGTTTGAGAAAATTTGAGATATACATAGAATAAAATTAGATGATGATGTTTTGATCTTCATGTCATTAATATCATGTGTTGGTGATTGATCCATGATTCAATATAAGCCCAAAATATGATTGAATGGTAAGAAATTGAGGGGATCACTATCTGATTGTTCTAAAATTTTCAGATAACAAAATTTGAAAATCATTTATAGTGATAAAAGTTAGACAAATTACTAAAGGAAATGATTGACTGGTTTAAATAAGAATATGGGTATTTTTGGAATACTAGTTGAGGTAAGTTTTTAAATGAATAACAAGATACTAAGATTTTTGGGAGCATACCAATGTGATTCTATTGATATATTAAAATAGATATTGAGAAGATCACGGTGTTGAATACCATAGAATTTATATATTCCAAATATCGATATAATATTCATTTGATTATATGAATATAAGTGATAAGAAGAAGATAATGAGTATGTGTAAGAGAGGGAGATAAGGAATCAATGTTATATTCTACTAAATATCTTGTGTATGAAGGAAGAAGAAGATGGGGAGGCGGTGGTGAAGGGGGAGGAGTCCAATGAGGTGATGTTTATACTATACACTCGATTATAATCAAGGAAGAAGGGAGAGGTTGAAGAATGGATTTGAGAGAGATACTGATGTTTTTGTTGTTATTTCAAACCTAATTATCATCAAGTAAGAAGAATGTGATGGAAAAAAGAGTGAACTGAGATAAATACCAATAAGAATCATTTTTGTTATATATCACTTGTATTAAGACTCTTTAAGATCAAGGATCTGGTGAGATTTATGGTTATATAAGGTTCAAATAGTAAAAGTAATACTTGTATGAAACTTTATTAGATGATTGGTTATTAGTCAAAGTACTGGGTAGATGAATAAGATCATGCCATTTTGATATAGTTACATTCATGTTTATATAAAATATATTGTTTAGGTTTGATTATAGATAATCCTTTGTAAACTATTAGGATCCATTATAAGAAGTAATTGTAAGATTATAAAAATATTAGCAGAATATTCAGGATTTTAGGGAGATATCCTAATTGTTTAAACTTGAGTAATATAGTGGATATTTATATCTTAGACTCGACTCAAACACATCAAGGAGTAGATTTATACATTGGAGTTGAACCTTGTAAAAAAATTATGTGATGCTATCATTTCTTATTTACTACTTTTTATTGATTATCTCCACCTGAATCTCGTGATAGCCCAGAAAAATACCCTCTATCGAGGACTGAGGACCTCTTTGACCAGTTTAAGGGGTCTAAGTAGTTCTTGAATAATGATCTCAGGTCAGGATATCAACTATTCTAGGACTATGAGGAAGGAATTTCAAAGATAATATTTAGGTGTAATTATGGGAATTATAAGTTTTTTTGTAGATATTTTTCAGAATGAAAACACTCCATATATGTTCATGGGACTCATAAATTAAAACTTCTAATTATTCATGGATCTGTTCTTGGTGGTCTTCATTAATGAAATCATCTCATATTCTGTATCAAATAGTGATCATGTTGAGTATTTAAGGATCATACTAGACTTACTTTGGGATATCCATCTATGTAGTAAAGTATCAAAGTGAAAATTATAGATTTAGGAGGTCTATTTTATGGGACGTATCATTTTGGAGGGAAGGGTAATAGTTGACACCCTGAAGATTGAGGTTGTAATCACTAGGGATCCACCCAGGAACATGTATGAGGTGTGTATCTTTCTCGGGTTAGATGATAATTACTAAAAAATAATGGTGAAATTATATAGGATTGTAGATCCCATAAAAATACTAACTCACAAGGGCCATACTTTTATATGATCTAACTGATGTCAAAAATATATAGAGGAGTAGAATCACAGATTGACCAGTGTTATAGTTTTGAAATTTCTAAAGGGAGGAGTTATTAATTTTATGTTATATGATTCCTTAGTCATCAAGCTTGGATGTGTGTTGATCCATAGGAAAATAATGATTTCTTATAGTTTTAGGTGGCTGAGACCCCATAATCATAAATATGCAACTCAAGACCCAGATCCCATGGAATTAGTGTTTTACTTGAAGTATTTAAGGAATTACCTCCTTGGAAAGTTATTTTTGGTCTACTCAGACTAGAAGAGTCTTAACGTACATTTTTTTCCAATAAGATTTAAATTTAGGCAGAGGATAGGAATAGAGTTCTTGCAGGCATAACTATTTATGGTGCATGGAAAAAAATAATGATAAGAGCCTTTGAAATAATGGTGAATGGTTCACTTCAATGCACATTGATATTTCATTTACGGCAAAAATATTATATAAAAAATAAGAATATGAAAAAATTAATTAAAAAATAAAAATGAATTAAAATATGAAAGTTTATTTTAGAAAATTGAAAAACATTAAATCAAAATAAGTATAAATATTATAAAATATGTAAATAAAAATTAGCATAAAATTTATAAAAATATATTTTATTTTCATCCATGGAAACATCATATTTTCTACCGATAGTATCATCACTTTAATATACTTCTATTCACTCATTTTCCTTTATTAAATATCTTTCTATTTTTATTTGATCTAATGAAGCAATGTTATTTTTCCTCTCATTTCCATGAAAGTGGATAATCTAGTAATATGTTTAGTTTATTCATCTCCAGATACAAAATCTATGTCACCCCAAGTTAAATTATTGTCCTAAAAACAAGAACAATTCATTCATCGTGATTTTTTTTTCACTTTCGCAGTCATATATTCATTTCTATCATTAATTTTCTTTAATGAGATGGATTCAATGGTGTCGTGATCATTAAATCACCACATCAAAGCCCTATTATATTTGACATAAACTAAGACATTCAATTTTGAATGAGTAAGTATACTCCATATTTTTGTGTGAATATTTATAAATATGCACCAATTTCATTTACAACTAGAATAAATGTAGTAAGATAAATATTTTGTTATTGTGAACTATATTAAATTAAGATTTTAGGCACCATTGGATACCAATCAATTAGACATTTCCCTTAATTTTTTATTTAGAATGGAAAAATTTGTTCTAAGTGTGTATGAATCATCTTTATAATTTTTCATCTCCTCATATATTTTATCCTAAGATCTAATATATAGAATCAATATCTAGATATAATTCACTAAACCTAAATTTACTTCTTCATAATTGTTAACTTTATAATTATCATAAAAAATTTAGGATTCAAGTAGTATCATGTAGCATGCAATGACCAATGAAGTTGTAATTACCATCTTCTATTGATAATTTTGAAAATATTCTTATAAATTTCTTTGTTATTGTTAAAAGATTTTTCAATGGACTTTTTTACCTTATCCATATATTCATAAATATATCCCATTGGAGGTTTATTTTCACCATCAACCAATCTAATTACTTCAACCATAGGGCTGCTAACTTTTATATAATAAATAAAATTATTCAAAAATGAATTACTCTACATAATAAGAGTTTTCGTCTTACAACCTTTACCCTTTTCCCACTTTTCAGTGTTCTATTCTTTTAATACAAACAAATTTCTTAAATTTATTTGTTTGTTATTCATGCTATATAGAGTAATCATATCAGTGGAAAATAATATATTGGTAAGCCTTATTATCTCTATCTATTTGGATAATTCCCTCATCATTTTTATCACACCCACATTGTTATAAATATAACCACTCATTAAAACTTCTTTTTTTATAGTTAAGGAAAGAATCAAAATCATTTAAAGGTCCTAAAACATCAAATACAAACAATGAGTAGTGCATAGAGTCTAATAAAAATTTGGATAAGTTTCCTCAAAAAAATTATTATTAAAGAATAATGAAAATTATAATACCCTATCACAATAAAAAAAATTAGAATTTAATTATAATAGAAAAAAATAAAAAAAACCATAATACTTACCATCATAAACATTATTTTAAGCTCTATCAGTGACAACTTGAATGACATTGGATGGTCTATCCTTTATAACAAATTTATCAAGAAACTCAATGATTTTTAACCACTTTTCATATAAGATGAAGCATCAAATAATTCAATGAAGTCTGATCCCTTTGGGATGATAAATAAGAAATTGATAAGTATTCAATATATTTTATCCATTCAACAACCACCCATAATTGACCAACAATTTATTTCCCATTCATCACAATAATTCTTCATCAAAAAAATTGTATGTTCAAATTATTTCTTAAGTAAGGGAAACCTTACCTCATAATAGTATAGTGGTTTAATTTCAGGTCCATATTGACCAACACCTACAATAAAATCAAAAAATATATAATAATTGAAAATATTAAATGTGATTGTAGCATCATACATCTACCTTGAAAATAATAGATAAAATTCCTATATTTTTTTTATTATTTGTATTAGTAATTATTGTTTATTTTGAATTTTTTGATTTTATTTTTCATACAACCTCTTCTAGGATTGGATTAAAGTAGTGTTCAATGGATTTAAATGACTTTAGATGAGGTGATTTTATACTAATTTTGGTAAAATGTTTTCATTAATTTTTGTTGAAATTATTATTTTACTTTTGATTTCACCTCTTATAGTAAAAATTAAAGAAGGACATTCCTCTCCATCATCTTATATTGTATTAGTATTCTTATATTGGGGAAAAATTCGTTTAATCCTTCAATTATTATTTTCAATAACGGACTTTATAATTTCTTCTCTTATATGTATTTGACAACTTAAAAACTATTATATTTTAAAAACCTTCAAAAAACTATTTTTTTGTCTCATGTAATACCACTATTTGTAAAAAAATAAAAACTTTTATTTCATGTAATTTTTATTTTTAGGGCCACTCAATGAAAAATATGCCTAAGTAGTATCTTTACCAGAATTTATAGAAGATATTTAGGCTATGTTTGGAATGATGGAATAATTGTTTTTTGAAAATGAATTAATACATAATGGGAAAATTAATTTTGGATATAATGGGAATGGGGATAAAAATCATGTTTTGTATGGGAGAAATTTTGAGGATGGAATAAAAATATAAAATTTTGAAAGAAAAAAATATCCCCATATTCTTGCTATTATCTACCAAAATGACATGGTCTCCTACACTCACCTCACTCAGGTATCTCACTACAGGCCCAATATAACACTCTCCATGCAATCTATCATCCACCATAGCCCCAAAATCTGTCAATGAACCATTAATCATAACAAAAACATCAAATAACCAATTTCAAACTAGTTATTACACCCCACCCATTGTTGACTTGTTATTTCAATACCATATTTGAAGTATTCATTAAAATCTTTTCCAAATATCAATCCCAATAGCCCATCACTAACCTGATATTGAAAACCCCTTGCTAAATTTATCAGTATTGTTATCACAATTCACCATGAAAACCATCTTTTAGTCTCATTATCGAGCCTCATTGTCATAGTATCATCATCATAGTCCCCCCATCGATCCATCCCATAACCAAATCATTGAATAAGCATCATAAAAATCATCAAATAAGTCCCATAATTAAACCCATTATTGGACAATTTACCATGTCTAAATAGGGGATAGTTTTTTATATAAAACATTATTAAAATTAACTTGTGTGATTCCACTCAATTTTGGAAGAAATCTAAATTACGCCATATGATGGAAATAAAAATTTCATAAAAAATCACTTACCACATTTCAAATGTGTATCTTGTAGGTTTTTTTCCCCTTCTCTTTCAAAACATGCCTTTCCTTCCTATTAAATCTTTCCTTAATTTATATAAAAATAATGTGAAATAAAAACAAAAAATATATACATAAAAACTAAATAATTTTAAAAAATAGAAATTCTATTAACATATAATAAAATAAGTAGAAAAATAGAGAATAAAAAGGAGAAGGTGAGCCATAATAGTCAGTCTAAGGTAGAAATATAGCAGCCATAGAAGGAGAAATATGGAAGAAAACCTAACTTTTATTGGCTACAGAAGTTCAAGAGACAACTTTAGTGGAGGGAGATAGGGTTTCTTTTAGTGTATGTTATTTTTGTGGTAAATTTTATCGAATAAGAGTTTTATATATTTAGTGGCTTGAATCAATAATGTGTGAATTTTTTGTGGTAGGGGGGGATTTTTAGGTAGGGTTTAAAACAAAAAAAAATTAAAAAACTCAAACATATATCCATGATGCTCCCCACCTTATGTGATGGCATGCCACCAATAACTATGCCCATGGGAATAATATTTCAAGATTTTATATACTACATGTAAGGTAAATGTGGAGTATAATTCCCTGAGCAATAATCCTCATGCCCACCTGGTGAAGAAGGAATTTGGGGAGTGGAATATAATATAATAGTTATCCTCTATGTAGTTGGTTTTGATAGAAAAGGGAGACATCTCCTACCTTCGATTGATGGTAGTGACCCCCCAAAACTCTTCATAGAGTGGGGTAGGACCATGTTAGAGACATTTATTTAGGGTTATTACTTGATCATATCTTCTTAGATGATTCGCCTAAGTGATTCTCTAAAGGTGGGGAGCATGTATCCTCTTTCATGGTTGGACAATGGTTCCAGCTGGATTGTGTGAGGAGGTTTTGAGAGAGTTTCACAATTTTTCCTTAGAGTTCCAGTATTATGAAGATGTGCTAGGATCTAAAGGGTCAATATTCATGATCATGAATGAGGAGGAGTTTTTCAAAGTTTGTTTCTCGATACCTCGCCTTCCAATGGATGAAGTCAGAGCACTAGTTACCAGCCGGTTTGAGCTGACCACTTGAGGATCCACCATGAAAGTGGGATGATATATCAATTTAATTAATGATAGGAATTACACATTCAAAAAAGGATCATAATGATATTTGGGTGATCATTGACTGACCAACCTTGTCGGACCACTTCCTCCCCATTCAAGAGATTATTTCGGTAAAGAGTATGGGATGTCTATACATGGATAATATCATATCATTACATGGAGTGTACTCAATGTTTTTTTTCTAATTTAGATTCTCAATTCACATACCTATTATATAGGGTATTAAAAAATATTTCGAGACTTAGTTTCTATTGATTAAATCATTCCACCCTCAAATAGATGGCTAGATGGAGACACTAGTACAAAAATAGGGTTTTTATGTCATTTTTTTGTTTTAACATCAGTTTTATAGGTAACATTATTATAATAGATATAGTGAATGTATTTTTAACATAGATTATTAAAAACTAATGCTAGAATAATTATTTCAAATAAATAAATACATTCAAAGTTTATTTTCTTATAACCAATGTAGAAAGTTTATTTTGTTGTCATTTTTAAGAAAACTATTGTTTAATGTATTGAATTTTTTTAAAAAAAATATTTAGATGTAGATTAAAGCCATAGATGAAGATGAAATTAAGAAATTTATAAAATTTAAAAAAATATTATTAAAATATAACATAAACCTTAGACTTAATCTCTATCCTTGATATAGTGTCATTCAACTTAATTTTATTTAGAGAAAACATTTCATGAGGCATCTGAAGCTTTATTTTATAAGGAATTTTAAAATTCAGCTTATGAATCTCATATGAAAGATTTTCATTTTTTACATGATCCAAATAAGTATTCTTCTTTTTTTAAAGGTTGGGGTCGAAGCCTCATTTTATTGTTAAAGAAAAGACCTCTTTTTGACTGGGTAGAGGGATACCCATTACATATCCCAAAGGCACAAGACCAAGTGTCCTGAATACAAGGCTTTAAAGCCCATTTTTTGACCCAAAGGGCCCTTCGGTGAATAGTACTGCTGAAGTACCTGCTACTGTACCACCACTGCTATAGTTCCTACTACATTACCTCCGCCGCTATAGTGTCACCACTACTACAGTACTACTACAGTTCTTCTACAGTACCTATAAATTCATCCCTTCCCAGATTTGATCCTGGGTCTTTTGGATGCCAAGAAAGAGCTTGTACCACTTGGGTATAGGCTCATTGGAAACCAAAGAAGTATTCTTCATCATAAAGTAAATAATCATTAAAGAATAAGGATTATAACTTGTCCTGAAATACAAGTATATTTTATTTAATAAAAAAAATCAAGACTACAAAATTATGAATAAAGGGTTTTTATAACAATATATTTTTAAAAGAGAGATAAATTCATCTGGTAAGGCATTGAACAAAGTCAGTTCATTAGAGATTACCCCTTTATTTACATTCCCATGAAATATAAAATTAGCTTCATGATAAGTATGTGTGATGATATAGCTGGTGGTTGATAAAGTATCCATGAATTTGATCCAATCGATAGTTAACTTCCATTAGAGATGAATAATAACATTTCTAATTGATTGTACAATAGCGGTGGAGCCACATTCCAACCATATATTACACCAACCATGTTACCTTTCTATGTTAACCATGTTAATCATTTCATGAATTTTAGAATCAAGAGATGTGGTATCTCTATAAAAACCATAAAGGCATCCCATGAATTCACTATTATGATTTATAAAGATATATATGATGCTATAAGGTCATGTATTACCTCTCGAAGCTCCATCTATTTTCATTTAATCCATCTTGGAAAGGGAGGAATCTACATAACATCAAGAGTTCCATAAGGAGGTTAGAAAATACCAGTCATGCCAAGATGCTTGAGAACCATAAAATAATGGATAGATTATTTTGATTATCCATTTTTAAGTTAATTCACATTTTTTACAGCACCCATAATCTAAATAATAGCTGATTAAACATTAAAGGGAACATTATCATGTATCATCTTATTGTTGTAGGAAAATATTACATTGATAACATTAGCAATGGACACAAGCATTACATTGAGTAGCTTATATGAGAGAGGGAGCTTAAAACAATCCTTGAAGTGATCTTGTATAGAATATTTCTTGGGGATCTACACTCAAAAAATTAAAAAAAAAATTGTAAATGTTCATTATTAAATAACTAATGTTAAAAACGCCTCCAAAAACGGTTTTCATGTTGGTTATTTCTATAACTAATGTGAAAATCATTTTTAATTTCTATTATTAAATAAATGATGTCAAAAATCTAACATGTAAAAAAATTTCTATTAGTGGTAGGACATTCAAATTCTTTAGGACATATTGTGAACTTTTGTGCTCAATTTTAGTTTGAGCAGGGATGTTCACTTATCATTATTGAAGTTCACAAATAAAAAAAATTATCGCTCCACCATCAGTTTGAAAACATTAAATACCCTTTATGGGAGAACCTATAGGTCACCCCTTTATTGGATAGATATTGTAAATTCATCTCTTATAGGGATATAGATGGTATATATTTCGATACATATGATTTTGGAGTATACGAGGATAGATTAAAGTTATCAAAAGTCATATATGGACTAAAGATGGAGGCATTTAGAGTCTGAGAAGGGTGATCATGTGTTCATAAATGTCTCATCATGATTTGGTTTGAGGAGGTTTGGTTGAGGTATAAATCTCTTCCAGAGGTTCATCAAACTTTTCCAGATTCATTGTAGGGTAGGAAATTTTGTTTATCATCAAGAATAATATATGTACTTTGATCAAGTTCACAAGATCTTATACATGTTTCAACAAAGGATATATGTTCACATACCATTGCACATTATCAACTAGGTTGAGATAGACATTTAGAATGACACTACATTTGGTGATTACTTGATGGTGATTGAGGGCTAGAAGTATAAGTCACTTTAGGTGTGGGTGATACCTATCTATGCATATTGTGGTAGTAAAAGAATCTTCAAGAGAGATCATGGGAATGTGAGAATTATATGTGACCTCAGTGCCATCACCTTTTTAATAATTTGTGATTTATGGGATGAAAATACTCATAGTTTGGGATAATGTATCAAGAGAGATTTTAATTATGAACCCCACCTTTTCTATGCTAATTAGTTCACCACCACCTCTCCCTCCCTCTCTCTCTATGTTCTTCTATGACTTTACACCCCCTTCACCCTCCCTTTAAATCATTATCTTGTTCGTAAATTGTTTTTTGTTTGATTTTTTAATTACTAATAAACAAAATTTATCATTTTTTATAAGATAATCAAACTAATGGAAAAAAGTTTACATTTAAATTACAAAAATAAAAACTACTAATAAAAATTTGAATAAACATAAATTATTATAAATTATCATTTTCAAATAATTTGTAATAAAATAAAATGGGATATTTTTATTCAATTCAAATATCATTTAAAATTATTATTTATAATTATAAAAAATTAATTACATATAAACTTTATAAAAACTAAATTTCATTATCATTTTTTTTATATTAAAAAAATATCAAAAATAAAAAAATCAACAAGGATCATATTAATTATATTCTCTGAAATTTTTTCTTCATTTAAGTAAATATATTAATTAATTATAATAAGTAAATTATTATTTAATTTTTTATTTAAAATATCAAACTTTCATTATAGTTATTCTTGTTACCACTAAACAATGAATAATTTAGTGATTTATATTTATTTAAATTCTATAATAAATTCACTTGGCATGGAATGTTCTCTGTATGAATAGGTATGAGTTACATGGTGTGTATAGCCTGTTACACACCATGTTCCCCTTTATATGGTTTTTTGTGTTATATACTTAGGGACTTGTTGTGTAATTTGCAAGGAAATTTATGTGTTACATATAATGTACACTAGTTACATTACTTATAATCACAATTGGCCTATGTTTCTCGGCTTTAAAACATTACTCAGCATGTAATAAATACATGTTGTGTATTTGAACACACAACTTCTGTATTTCCCATGGGGCGAAAACATGTGAGTTACATGGAGTATATGATATCTACATTCCATATAACCCCTAAAATGTTGTGATATCTGACTGGTCAACATGTGGTGTGTAATGAAGTTTTGTACTCTTCCACATAATGTTCTATGAATTGTGCAGCTTATCTCAGTGTGGTTATTCTGAGTACATGGCATGTACTTTTCAGTTACACATTGTGTAGTCCCATGTTATCCAACCAAAAACTTTGGCACCATTGAATGGGATCATTGAATGTTATTTATATATTCTTGGCTTATTATTGGTCATATAAATATGAACAAATGTGATATATAGACTTTCATATTAAATAATGAATAAACTTAAAATGAAAAACTAACAAAAAATCATAATTCTATCAATGATTAATAAATATTTATAAACTAATATGTGACTTCTTTGATGCCACTTGATGATTTTAGGGAACATCAGAATCTGTTGGGCCAACGCCCAACAATGGAATACCAATAGTTTCTTTAGATTTCTCCACATAAATTAATGAATAGAAACCCAAGAATACTTGAGAGAATATATTTCACACATAATTTATAATTAATTTATATAATATAGAATTGCCTTAGATTTTAATTCTTTCTTTATTATCTAATCATTTGACCTTTTATTGTCCTACCATCATCGTGTTGAAGTATATAAGTGTAGAATCCCTCTAATAGTATCCAAATGTGATATACGAACCTTGTAATGTTATATTAGAATCATTGGGTTATAGTGTGAATGGTTCTCACCGCTTGTTCCATTCATTATTGATTGTAATAATAATTTCCTTTAGGCTTTAATTATTTCTTCTAGTTCCCTCGATAACATGAGAGGGAGGGGGATTTAAGCTCTACATTCTTAAGAGGGTTATTGAGAGGTTTATCTCTAGGTATTTAAAGTATTATCACAAGATAATTATGTGCACAAAAATAATCATTTTTGTTCACATAGACTATAAATGATAACACCAAGTTTATTTAGCTAGGTTACAGAATTGGTTATTGCACATAACCCCTTAGCCAATATCTTAATCCTTAGTAAACCTGTTGGTCAGAGTAGAGTACTCAAGAGGGGGTGAATTGAGTATCTATAAATAAAATTTGTTTTAAAAGGTTTCTTAAAAAGGTTCCCCAATAAAAATAAATACAACCCAGTTAATCAAAGTAATACGGTTATGAAAGTTTGACTGGTTAAATAACTTCTCAAAAGATTGATTAATTCTCAATAATATTAATATCGGTTATTAAAATTACTTTTGAAGCTATTCTAATAAGTCAAATCAATTATAACTTCTTTCTAAGATTAACTATCAAAGAAAGTTTAGTGATTTCTGAATTATACAGTAAAACAGAGTAAACTAAATTAAAAAACACATTGGATATAAAACAAGTGGTTCAATCTCAAGCTAAGACCTAATACACTCCTCTTAGTGATCACCTACCACCAAGAAGTCTATATTAATAAACTTGATCCACACCCTAGATCTGGGTAAAAAATAGTACACAGGACTATCCAGGTCACACGACCTCTTCCACAGTTCTTCAAGGGTATGAATTATCAGGTCACACAGGGACCTCTTTCACACTTATCCATAATAATAATCAAGGGTAAAAAAATTTAATAGGAAGTATATCTTGTATAATTAAGTTTAATATATGATATAGTGTGTGTTTTTATATAGACACACACACACACTGCTCAAAATCTAAAAATAATATACAATAGAGAAAAGATGATGAGATAAAGTTAGAAGTGCTATGAGTGTTTGTCTATGTAGCTATGAACTACTATGATGAATCAAATGTAGGAAGCAATCCCTCTTGTGGAAAACAAAGTATCACAAGCCAGTTATATCTAGCTTGTGTTCTTTGTGGAGTTGACAATGCAAAGATATTCTCAACTCTGATCTATGGTATTCCCAATTTTTGGATTCTAGAATACTTCGTGTGTTCTTCAGAAGTGTTGATTTGCATGTGTAAGTTATTTTCTCAAGAATGATCATTCTTCTTCATTATCTTGCACACTTTTTTCTTTATCCTCATTTCATTTTAGGACACACTGTTCTTTTTATTCTTGGAGTGCATGTGTTGGAGCCAAAAGTATGCATGTATTTTGCACCTCATACCTCATACTGTCAGGTGATATGTCTACAAATAAATATTAATTATGTCAGTGCATTTAAAAGACTCAAATATGACCATTATAAATTAAATTGAAAAACAACAAAACAGATTAAAGAACAGTGTCACGGTCTGTTTGGAAACTGTTTCTCTATGAAATGGTGTCTCCTTCTTTTCCTTTGAGTAGTTATATAGTTATGATGACACATTTTTATAGGGATCAAGAACTTGTAGCATATATGTGGTGTAGGGATCATGGTGTCTGGTCCTTTTCCAAACTTCGAAAGGTGTATCATCACGGAACTGGTGTCACATACTTCAACATATCTAAAACTGGTTTTTGTGTCTAGTCACAGTGTTTGGGTTATGGTGTTTAGTCACGGTGTCTGGGTCACAGTGTCTGGTCACAGTGTCTGGTCACGGTGTCTGGTCATGGTGTCTGGGTCACAGTGTCTGGTCACGATGTCTGGGTCACAGTGTCTGGTCACAGTTTCTGGGTCCTTTGCTAGAAAAACATAACCGGTGGCAGACTCACGGTTTCTCAGACTTAGCCAAAATATTTGTATATCAACTTAAACAGTGATATTCATAGAATGGATTAGACTTAATCATTCATAAAATAAATTAATTATAAAATAAAGTAAATATAGTTTACACAAACAAACTTGATTTTAGCAATTACGATCTTGGATGGGTTTATTTATAGTATAAAGAATCCAACCATCTGTCAACATGATTTGAGATAGATTAAACAGGATTAACAAGTTTTACATGATGTGTAGGATTTTTGATCATTAAAACATGATTAACACATGAGGAGTCCAAAATTATCCCTCTTTTTATGATCACAAATCATGTGAGTGAGATATCTAGTCTTGGGTAATGTGTCTCTCCCTTAGTGTGCAGTTAGAGTGCATGTCTATCCCCATTTTTGGATTATCAAAAAGAGTACAAAAGGAAATAAGAGAGTAGATAAGAAGAGTTCACAATGCATTAGATGGATAAAAAAGTTTCATTACAAACAATAAGCAACAGAAATACATAAATCATCCCTATCAAAAGATAGTGTTCATTTTTCTTCAACACCAGTTGTCTTCTCTTTTCCCCTTGGCTGCAACATTAGGAGAAGCCATAGGAGAAGATGTGGAAGTTGAAGAAGGAAGTGAAGACACTTCTAGAGAAGTTAGAGGGAGTCCTTCAAAAACAGAAGGGTCCAAGGTAGGTTTGGTGGAAGACCAGGGAAATTGTTGGTCATGGATAATAGGTCTGGTCTGACTCTAAGCCTGAGAGACAGACATAGAAGTTGAGGCAAGGACAGAGGATGAGATGGTAGGCAAACCAAGTCTCCAGGGTTTAGCTACAGGAGCCACAATAGCAGTACTATGTACATGAAGATAAGGCCTCAAAATCTTGATGATGTCAACAATGATCTCACCACCATACTGCATCACTTTCTCAAAGTCATCCTTGTTTTCCATGAACTTGTCCAACAAGGGAGTGAAAAACTTAAGATTTTGAACCTAATTTTTGAAATCTTGAGTGACAATAGGGATTCTCATATTCTCAACAAGGTACTTGAAGTTGTTTTTCATGTCATGCTTTGAGAAGATTCTATTAAAGTAGAATTCCACCTTCTTAGTAATTTCCTATTGAGCATCATTTTCAATTTTGGAGTGAATTATCACCAAATCAAGAACTCTGTCACTATTCTTGACAACCATATATAGAGACTCTTTGTCCAAGACACTGAGCACATATTGGAGTTATTCTTTAATAGATGTTCTGAGCAGATCACTGTCCAAAGAAGGTTGATATGACTATCCAGAAGTATTAGAAGCTATAACAGCTAAAGTAAGTGACTTCAGTTGATTGAGAACTTTCTGGAGACAGACCTTATACTCATCAGTCAGTTTGTTAAGTCCAATAACAAGCTCACACATCTCTTGAACAATTTTCTTATTTCTTTTATCCACCTTTTCAGCTAAGGAAGTTATATTAGGTTGAATTAGGGAGGCTACTTCCTGTGGAATCTGACTACTAATATCCTCAACAACATGAGAAACAGGTTCTGAGTCTTGAGTTTATCACTCTATATTTCTTCAACCATACCTCTATGAGAATTTACTTCATCACTGAGATGTTTTTTCTCGATTCTAACTTCCTTAATTTTATGAAGCATCTTGGGCTGAATCTTCCAAATAATCTTCTCTAACAATAGGGCAACATCTCTTTCACTCAATTTTTTCACAGGATCAGGTTGAGTATTTATGACATTTCCAACCCCATCTAATAGGGTAGCTTTAAATGCTTTCAAATCATCATTACTTACCAAGTTTTAAGGTTCTTGTGAAGGTTCAAGAATAGGAGTTGAGATAGGCACAGGTTCCTTTGCAGGTATAACATCAAGAGTAGATACTGGTTTCAATTGAAACATATTAGACATATTTATACCTTTCATTGAGGCTTCCTAGGATTCATTCACATCAAAATAGCTAGAAAATTTATACCATGTATCTACTGAGCTTGAATCTAACAGATTTGGCACTTCAACACTTTCAAGATGTGGGTGCTGCTCCCCCAATATCCTCACCCATTTCCTTTCTAGCTAATTGAAAGGCTTGCTCTAATTTCTCTTCAGTAGATGGAATAACCTCAGGAACACCTTGTTCCTCTAGGTGTTCCTCAAGAGAATATTCTTTCCCAAGAGAAAGATCTTCTTCTAAAAGTTCTTCCAGAATAGCCTTTTCTTTTTAAACTACAACTGATTCTTCCTTAGAGGCAGGTTCTTCCAGATCAACAATCTCTTCAGGGACACATACTTCCTTCTCAATTAATACTTGATGAGAAGGTTCACTATCTTTTTCATCTAGGATAGTTTTTCTTGTAGGTACAATAGCCTCTTCTTATTCTTCCTCGTTAGAATAGTTAATGATTTCAACTGGTTCCAAACCAGGATCAGAAATATCCTTAGGTCTTGAAGAGTGTTTAACCAGGTTGAACTTTTCATAGACCCTATAATTATCTTCTACCCATGCTTTTCTCCATGGATTCCAACTGATTTTTATTCTCTTGACTGTAACTTTTGAAATACAATATTCATAGTCCTTAAATACTTATTCATCTAGTCCAACCAACCCTTTCGCATGAAGCATAGCTGAGATAAACCTTGAGTAGAATAGGGAGGTTGACTTGGAGTTTTTCTTGATCAAATCACACATATAGAGAATAACATACTTGCATAGGTTGACCTTGTGTCCATTATTTATAAGATGTATCAAAAATACATCCTGATACTTGAGTGTATCAAAATCACCTTTTCTGGGGCTAATTAGATTCTGAACAAATTAAAACACAAGTTTGGTTTCGCCATCTAGCTCAGCAGCTATAGCTCTTCTCTTTCTTTCATTTCCAATTAAGCTTCCCAATGATTATTCCAAAAAAAATATCTCACTTGGAGGTGGAGGACCTCTCTGGTAGTCCTCAAAAAAACCCTCATGAGGTATCCTTAGGCATGAAACCCATAACCTCGAAGAAAAGGTACATCTCTAGCCATTGATCCAGCTTCTCACAATAAATCCATCTTCTGTATCAAAAGGGAATTGAACGAATAGATAAAACAGTGCAACTAGTTTTAGGTAAATCATCCTATCCTCCTTTGTGAACCAATCTAGAAATCCTTTCTCTCTTAACACTTTTAATAATAAAGACTTACTTTACAGAAGCCACTTGGGGAAAATTTCGTTTCCATACACCACTATTCGGTCCACCAGATTCAGATTCAAAGGACCTTCCGACACTAACTTTGGTGCTATTTTTATCTTCTTCTTTGAAATTCTCTTATTAGGATTTGATGATGATGATCATTTCATTCTGGGCATTCAATGAAGGTTTGAGAGAGAGAAAGGTTGAAAGAGGGGTTATAGTTTGAGGGAAGATAGATCAGGTGAAGAAAGAAGTGAAACTTTTTTCATTTTTATCATTTAGGGATACCAAGCGTCGAAAAAACAAAATCATGGGAAAGTAAAAATAAAATAATTAATTACTGCGATATGGGTTATAGTTTGTAAATAAAATAATAAAGCATCTTTATAGTGAGACCATAATAGAATTTTACGGTGCGATCAGAACTGGATTTCACTGTGAGACTGTAACAGGCTTTCACGGTGAGACCATAACAGGCTTTCACGGTGAGACCGTAACTGGCTTTCACAGTGAGACTGTAACAGGCCTTCATAGTGAGACTGTAAAAATGAAACAATAACTTTTAATACAGAAAACTATAGATCTATTAGAGTTAGATAGTAATCTTACGAAAGTGACTTGTGAAATCTTAAACTGTGAAACAACATACTTACTACTTAAGATTTATCATTCCCAATTCATGTATGATGTAATCTATTATTTCATAATTTAATGGTTTGGTGAATATATCAGTGATGTGATATTCAGTTCCAATGAATTCCAAAGTGATGTCACCTTTTTGATAATGATCTCTCAAAAATTGATGTCTTACATAAATATGTTTTGTCCTATAGTGTGAAATAGGATTTTTTGAGATGTTAATAGCACTTGTATTGTCACAATTTATAGCTACATTCCTGAATTGATATCCATAATCTAGTAATGTGTGTTTCATCCACAAAATTTTTTCACAACAACTACCTGCAGCTATGTATTCAGCTTCTGTAGTAGATAATGCAATAGAGTTTTTTTCTTACTACAACATGATACTAGTGACTTGCCTAAAAAGCGGTATGTTCCAGAGGTTCTTTTTCTACCTAACTTAAAACCACTGAAGTCAGCATCAAAATAACCAACTAACTCAAATTATTTTCCTCTAGGATAGAATAGTCCTAGATTGGGTGTATACTTGAGGTTTTTGAAAATTCTCTTAATAACATTTAAATGAGATTCCATAGGGTTTGCTTGAAAACGAGCACACATACATAAACTAAACATAATGTTAGGTTGGATAGTAGTTAAGTAGAGTAGAATTTCAATCATTCCCCTATAAGTGGTTTGATCAACATATTTTTCATCTTCACCAAGATCCAACTTATAAGTAGTACTCATTGAAGTGTCACTACTTTTAGTTTTATCCAAGCTAAAAAGTTTTAGAAGATCTCTAGTATATTTTCTTTTATTTAAAATAATACCATCATTATTTTGAAAGATTTAAAATCCAAGAAAGAATTTTAGTCACCCATTAAACTCATTTCAAATTAATTTTTCATCATTTTAGAAAATTCAATACATAAAGAATTTCTTGAAGATCCAAAGATAATGTCAACTATATAAGTTTGAACTACTAAAGCATCATTGGAAATTCGTTTTATAAAAAGGGTAGTATTAGCTATTCCTTTTGTAAAACCTTTAGAAATAATAGAAGTACTTAATATATCATACCAAGCTCTTGGAGCTTGTTTTAAACCATATAAATCTTTTGATAATTTAAAAATATGATTTGGAAAATGAGGATTTGTAAAACTAGGGGTTTGCTCAATAAAGACATCCTCAGCTATATACCCATTTAGAAATTAACTCTTAACATCCATTTCATATAGTTTGAAATTCATATGTGTAGCATAGGAAATCAGAATTTGGATAGCTTCAAGTCTAGATACTGGTGCAAAGGTCTCTTCATAGTCAATTCCTTCTTCTTGACTATAGTCTTGTGCAACCAATCTTGCCTTGTTTCTAACTATGTTATCACCTTCATCTACCTTATTTCTAAACACCCACTTAGTGCCTATGGTGAATGTGTATTTGGGTCAGCCAATAAGTTCCCAAACTTTTTTCCTTTCAAACTGATTATGTTCTTATTGCATATCCATCACCAAAAATTCATCATTGATATCATCATTAATGATTTTAGGTACAAGTTGTGACAAGAAGACTTGATGTTCAAAATGATTTCTAAGAGAAGCTCTAGTTTTAGTTCCTTTATCAAAATCTCCTACAACAACATCTAATGTATGGTTCTTAAGAGTTCTAACAGCTCTAGAAAAATAAGGACTTGTGATTTCAGGTTCTTCAATAGGTTCAGGTTCATTGTGACTTGAATCTAAAAAATTTACAGAACTAGATGTTTTCACAGATTCCTTCACAAGATGGTTACAGGATTTTGAATTAATGTATATATTTGATAAATCATCCTCTAGGTTCTCTAGAGTGGTTTTAGGCTCATGTGGATCTGTTTCATCAAATTTGACATGAAAATATTCTTCCACACATTTAGTTCTTTTGTTAAAAACTCTATAGGCTTTACTAGAGATTTAATATCCTAAAAATATTCCTTCATCACTCTTTGATGTGAATTTGTCAAGATTGTCCTTAGTATTATGGATATAAACTTTGCAATGAAATACTTTGAAGTAGCTTACTTTGGGTTTCTATTGTTCCATAACTCATATGGAGTTCTATTAATAATAGGTCTAATTAACACTCTATTAATAATATATCATGCTTTATTTACAGCTTTATCCAAAAAAATAAATAGGTAATTCATATTCACTAAGCATGGTTCTAGAAATATCTTGCAAGTTTCTATTTCTTCTTTCTACAACTCAATTCTGTTGAGGTGTTCTAGGGGTGTAGAAATTATTACTATAGCCATTTTGTGAGCAGAAGGATTCAAACTCTTAATTTTCAAACTCACAGCCATGATCACTTCTTAAGGATTTAATTCTAAGTCCACTAAGATTTTCTACAGTTTTGGAATATTTGGTAAAATGAGAGCATGCTTCACTTTTTTGAGGCAAAAAAAAGTCCAAGAATATCTAGAAAATTAATCTCCAAGAACATAAACATAGTGCTTCCCATTTAAACTAGAAACTCTAGATGGTCCAAACAAATCCATGTGAACCAATTCGAGAGGTTGAGAAGTTAAAACTTATTTCTTTAGTTTGAAGTAAATTTTGTGTTGCTTTCCCTTTTTACAATGATTACGCACTTTATCATTTGGAAACTCAAGTTTTGGTAGGTCTTTGACCAAGATTTTTATAGTTAACTTTCTAAAAGAGTGAATATTACAGTGTCCTAGTCTCCTATGACAAAGCCAATACTCTTTGTGAAATACACTTAAACATGAATCATTTTGAAAAACTAAATAATCTAAGTTAACAGAGTATAAATTTTCATCTCTTAATGTAGAAAACACTAATTCATTTTTAAAATTGAAAACATTTCAAGCATAATTTTCAAATTTAACATGAAATCCATCATCACATAGTTGGGAAATACTAATCAGATTATATTTCAATCCATCAACAAAAGTACTTTGGAAATTAAAACTAAGTTAGAGTTACCAATTTGGATAAGGACAATGATCTTTCCTTTGGCATTGTCACCAAAGGTGACATGTCCACACTCAATTTTTATTAAATTATTGAAGCATGAATAGTATCCTATCATGTTTCTTGAACACCCATTTTCCAAGTACCATAATCTTTTACAGGATCTCTTTAAGAAGATTTCCTAAAAATAGTCAAATAAAAATAGATGTTGGTACCCATATTTGTTTGGTTCTAGTAATATTAGTGACTAGTGATTTAGGAAACCACATCTACCTCATAGGTTTTCTATAAGAAATATGTAAAGTGCTTGAATAATAAAATCTATTTGGTCCAGAAAAGGTTGAAATAGTAGAGAGTGTATCACAACTTGAACTAGCTAAAGGTTTTCGAGAACTAGGAGTAAAGTTGTATGTCCTAGACTTAGAAACAAATTTAGTTCTTCCAAAATTTCTTTTACCAGGTTGATAAAAATGCCAGTGGTATATTTAGGAGCAATCTGTTTCCTAGGATTTATACCAAATTATCTTTACCATTAGTAAACCTTTCAATGTCCTTTTTTAATTTCTCATTAGATAGATTTAGTTCATTTTTTTCATTGAGTAATTGAGAATTTTTCTCCCTTTCTATAGTAAGTTAAGTTTTAACAGTTGAGGTAAGAGCATGTTCTTTCTTTAAAGATTTTATTTATCTTTTAGTTCATTACATGTCTCTTCAAGCATATTACAGTACTCGAACATTTCCTCATTAGACATATTTTCAGAATCACTCTCATCTCCATAATAATAGGAATTGTGTATAGGATATTCCAGTGTTACCTCAGATGTGTTTTTCATAAAACACATATTGGCTTTGTTAGCCTGTTCATCATGTGAAGATTCTGAGTTACTTAAACTATCCTCAGAATCACTCCATGTTTCTTTCATTTCCTTTTTATACTTTATATATTTTCCCTCATACTTATTTTTGTACTTGAGCTTGGGACAGTTAGCCTTTACATGTCCCTTTCACTTATATTCATAGCATACTATCTTATTATACTTGTCACTTCTTTTCCAATATTTCTTCCAACTTCCTTTTTGATCATATCATCCCTTAAAGTTAGGCTTTTTGAAAAATTTATTCTTCTTGTAAAATCTCTTAAACCTTCTGGCTAATTGAGACATCTCTTCATCACTAGTAGGTGATGATTTTTCACTACTGGAACTTTCTATAGATACTTCCAATTTCCATTTCTCTTTTTGTTTAGAAGTGGTGGTCTTAAATGAAACAGATTTCCTTTTGGCTTCATCCTCCTCTTCCTTGTTGACTTTCAGCTCCTCTTCATACATCATTAGTTTCCCAACGAGTTCTTTTACAGGTAACTTTCTAATTTCACATGACTCTATAATAGAGACAGAGGTTCATCTCCATCTATTAGGTAAGCATCAGAGAATCCTTATAATTTTTTCTTTGGCAGTGACTTCTCTTCCAAGAGAAATCATTGTGTTGAAAATTTCATTGAACCTGAGATACATGTTAGAAATAGGATCATCAGGTTTCATTTTAATTTTATCATATTTAATAGAATAATTATTAATTCTAATTTCTTTTGCACTAGAAGTTCCTTCATGTGAAACAGACAAAGTATCCCAAATTTCATGGGCAATTTTACATGCAGAAATTATGTTAAATTTATCATCTCCTAAAGAGAAATATAAAAAATTCATGGCTTTTCAATTGTTATTATAGGAATTCTTGGTAGGGTCATCCCAAGTGATTCTATCAGTAGCAGTAATCTTATACTCATCTATAATTGAAGACCAAATTTCAAAACCCATACTTTCTAAATGCATTTTCATTTTAATATTCTATTGGGAATAATTGGTTCCATTAAAGAATGGTGGTCTATTGGTTACAGCACCTTACAATCTATTATCCATAATAAAGAAATACTTTGAAAGAGCTATAAATTTGGAATTAATAAAAATTTACAGATCTTTAAAGTACAACCAAAATCACAGTTAAATAGGGTCAAAGACAGAGACTTAACAGGAATAAAAAACAACCTCTGATACCAAATGTTGGTAGAAGTAGAGTACTCAAGAGGGGGGTGAATTGAGTATCTATAAAATAATTCTATTTGAAAAGGTTTCTTAAAAATTTTCCCCAATAAAAATAAATACAACCAAGTTAATCAAAGTAATACGGTTATAAAAGTTTTACTATTTAAATAACTTCTCAGAAGATCGATTAATTCTCAATAAACTTAATATCAGTTATTAACATTACTTTGGAAGCTATTCTAATAAGTAAAAGTAATTATAACTTCTTTACAAGATTAAATATCAAAGCAAGTTTAGTGATTTCTGAATTATACAGTAAAACAGATTAAACTAAATTAAAAACACAACGGATAAAAAACAAGTGGTTCAGTCTCAAGCTAAGACCTAATCCACTCCACTTGGTGATCACCTTCCACCAAGAAGTTTATATTAATAAACTTGATCGACACCTTGGATTGGGGTAAACAATAGTACACAAGACTATCCAGGTCAAATGACCTCTTCCACAGTTCTTCATGGGTATGAACTATCAGGTCACATAGGGACCTCTTCCACACTTATCCATGGGAATAAACAAGGGTAAAAATATGTGAGAGGAAGGATATCTTGTATCATTTAGTTTAATGTAGGAGGCAATGTGTGTTTTTATACAGACACATACACACTGCTCAAAAGCTAAAAATAATACACAACATATAAAATATGACGAGATAAGGTTATAAGTGCTCTAAGTGTTATTATATGCAGATATGGACTTCTATGATGAAGCATATGCAGGAATAAAATCCTTTTGTGGAAAATAGTGTATCACAAGTCAATTAGATCTGGATCATGTTCTTCATGGAGTTGACAATGCGAAGATGTTCTCGACTTTGATCTATGGTATCCCGGATTTCTGGATTTGATAATGCTTCATGTGTTCTTCATAAGTGTTGAGTTACATGTGTCGGTTCTTTTCTTAAGAATTCTCGTGCTTCTTCGTTATCGCGCACACTTGTTTCTATATCCTCTTTTCATTTCTGGCCATGCTATTCTTTTTATTATTGGAGTGCATGTGTTGGAGCCGACATGATGCTTTTATTCTGCACCTCATACATCGTACTGTCAGGTGATATGTCTACAAAGAAATATTAATTATGTCAGTGCATTTAAAAGACTCAAATATGACCGTTAGAAATTAAATTGAAAAACGAAAAAAATAGATTAAAGAACGGTGTCACAATCTATCTAGAAATTGTGTCTCCTTCCTTAAATTTGAGTGGTGAGATAGTTATGATGGCACAGTTGTATAGGGATCAGGAACTGGTTCCACTGTTGCGGTGTTAGGATCATGATGTTTGGTCCTTTTCCAAACTTCAAATGGTGTCTCAACATGGAACCAGTGTCACGGACTTCAACAGATCTGAAACTGGTATCGGTGTCTAGTCACGGTGCCTGGGTCACGGTGTCTAGTCACGGTGTCTGGGTCACAGTGTCTTAGTCACGGTGTCTGGTCACGGTTTCTGGTCATGGTGTCTGGGCCACAGTGTCTAGTCATAGTGTCTGGTCACGGTGTCTGGGTCACTATGTCTGGTCATGGTGTCTTGTCATGGTGTCTGGGTCTTTTTCTAGAAAAACATAACCGGTGGAAAACTCATGGTTTCTCAGACTTATCCAAAATATCTGTATAACGAATTAAATAGTGATATCCATAGAATAGATTAGACTTAATCATTCATAAAATAAATTCATTATAAAGTAAACTAAATATAGTTTACACAAACAAACATGATTTTAGCAATTAAAATCTTGGATGGGTTTATTTAAAGTATAAAGAAACCAACAATCTTTTAACATGATTTGAGATAGATTAAACATGATTAACAAGTTTTACAGGATGTATAGGATTTGTGTTCATTAAAACATGATTAACACGTGAGGAGGCCAACAGAACCCAACATCAAATAATATTATTATTATTATTTTCTTAATGTGTGGATGTCTCAAAAATAATATAAATATAATTCATTAAAATATTTATTTAAATGACATTTAATATATCATTCCCATCAGAACCTTAACTGTGTCCAAATTTACTCCTAGGTATTTATCAAACCTTTAATAATAACTATTTATTTTAAAAAATAAATATCATTTTTTTATTTGTTTTATAAATAAATAAATATTATATTCACTAAAACAATAAATAAATATTTATTTAATATTCAAATCACATATTTATTCTCTTGAATAACTAATGGATGAATATTTATAATCAACATAATCTGAATAATTATTATTCTTCAGAACCTGAAAATGATAATTATTCTAATATTAAATTAAAATAGGATTAATTGAGGTTTTGGATACACTTAGTTTGTAAAACTCTATGCCTCTTTCTTAGTGGCATTAGGACAACTCCCATAAAGTCCTCAATTAGCATCTAGAAACACATTTTGGAAGCCATAGAAAAATTTAAATGTCACAATGACAACAACATCCTATGAATCTCTAATACATAATATAATACATTTCCCTTAATATCTTATCAAGAAGGTTGTGTCACATTTTTCATCGACCGATATGCATGATATATCTTTCTTCAAATTTTTGGAAATGAACTCATTGACAAAACCATCATGTACATGGACTTGATCAAACAGTTCAATTCTCATCAAAGGCCCTGAGATATCTACTTTCATTAACATTGAATGGAAAATTCCTTTTTGTACTTATTCATTAATTACATATCCCTCATGATGCACCCAATGTATCATACCTCACCACAAGCATATTTCATCATGATTTTCACCAATACATAAAATTTTGTGACTTGTGATATGAATTAATAATGTAGTGTACCATGTTATATGGAACACTAAGGGGGTGAATCAGTGGTATTATTTTATGAATTCTTCTCCTTTAAAATTCAACCACTTGAACCAGTTAATATTCTCAATCCACTCAAGAATATTTCTCACAATGTCACTTTGTGTGCATTAATAAACCGAAAAAAATTATCATGAAATATTTACATTGTTTTTCATAGAATCCTACTCTTTTCCATGTTGGTTATTCCCCCCAACATAGATTCTCTACTATTGTCACATCCCATCCCCCGGGGCTCATGCCGTGACTACCCTAAGCCTGCCTACCATAGGCCAAGGGCTGACGACTCGCACCGAAAGGCGTTTTCCCTAAAACAGGGAAGGTAATGCCTTTATAACCTGTAAAATCATGTAACCAAGCACACAGAAAGATACGAACATAAGAAAACTGTATAACCAAAAGAGTGTTGAAATTAAAAAGGGGGATGGAATACAAGCCCAACAGTAAAGGTGCAAGTACAACTGAAATACAATACAATTGAAGAAAGATGAAAGATAGCTACTGGATCATCATCTGAGGTTCCTATCTGAAGGGTAGGTACAGATCGCCTCCTCAGCAATCCACATCCACCTGTCTCCTTTGCGTACCGACATGTTCTATGGTCCACCTACAGGTACCATCCAGTCCGGGTACTCTCAGCCTTATTCAGCGCTGTTTTTCGTCTGCATCCAACACAACAAGGCGCGGGCATAACCCGTGCAGGGGTGAGTATAGCGATACTCATTAGGGACCTCGATACCCTCTAAGTCTCACAAAATCCAACAAGGATAAATCACAAAGTATGAAATCAACAGATAACCTTACTTAGGTATATGACCATACATATACCTAAGTTATCAAGTAATCCATCTCAATCATGAGGAAAAACACAGAGGTACTGACTCAGCTCACACCAGGATTTATTCTAGGGGTAGTATCTAGTAACATTACCAGTCAAAATTTCTAACACCTCAGCTTTTAGAGAACTCCTCCTCTATTGAGTACAGTGGGAATGTCGCGTCACATAGAGGCGCTTCCCACTAACCTTGGATTGCTTAGGTACTCCTCATGTCGAGTACCGTGGGTCTGCCACATCACCAAGGCGCTCCCCACCATGGTTCTGCCGCATCACCAAGGCTCTCCTCATTGTGGGTCTACCGCATCACCAAGGTGCTCCCCACTGGGCCTGTCGAGTCACTTCGAGTCGAAACGGTCAGCAGTCGTCAAGTCTCATCCAGCCACTGGGTTCCCGTACTATGCTCGTTCATCTCTGTGAGGATCCTCTCCACAAGCTACTAGTCGATACTCCAACTTCCACGAAGTCCCACGAAGAAGTATCTCAAAGGTCCACCACGTCATAGGGGTATCAACATAACAGATGACCTGTCAATCAGACGCCCGCTCTGTGAGTTATTAGCCTTTTAGTCCCGGGGGACCGGTTGGGTTCATGCTCAATGCAACCTAATTGTACCCTATCTTTATTCAAAACTACAGTGGGGTTTACTCAAAGGGAACTTCTTGCTCCAAGATTTCCAACGCCACTCACGGTTCGTCAAATGGATGTCTGGTGCCAAAGATATGGCCAAAGGAGCGTAAATGGGTCGCAGTGGGCCTGGGTCTGGTCCGACCCGGCCAGACCGACTTGGCCCGACCTGGCCTGGGATGACCTGGTTCAGGTCGCCCGACTTGACCCGCTGCGCCAGACCCGTTGGGTCTGGCCCAGTCCGCGCTGGGCGGCCCGGTCCGCTGGGTCCGGCCCTGTTCATGAGGTCCGCGAGGGTGCCACAAGGGTGACTCAGCAGAGGGGTGTCGCGAGGGCACAGGGCAGCTCAGCTCGGCCTGGGGAGGCTCGGCCGAGGACGGCGTGAGACTGCGGGGCGGCGGTCAAGGGTTGTCTTGCCGCGCGGGGTGGCAGTCTGGCCGCGCGGGGTGGCAGTCCGGTCGCATGGCAGGGGTCCGGCCGCATGGCAGGGGTCCGGCCACGGGGCGGCGGCCCGGCCGTAGGTTGGTGCGGGGGCCGCAGATGGCGGCGAAATCCGCGAAGGGTGGCGGGGGCCGTGGACGGCGGCGGGGGCCACAGACGGCGGTAGTGGTCGTGGGGCGGCGTTGTCGCCTTCATCGGGGTTGACGGTGGTGTTGGCCGCCGTTCTCGTGCCCCTTCATGGTTGGTCTCCGTCCTCCACCATTGCGAAGAACACCATAATTCAACACAAGAATTACGGAGAGGACGGGCCATGTTGGTTTGGCTCGTACCCTCCACGTTAGGGTGGTAGCATATGGCTCAACAAGAACATGAAAGAAGAACTCCAAGCTTTACAACCTCCCGCAACATTTCATTCCCAAACCGCAAAAGAAACCAAGGAAATATTATGGTAAAAATATTCACATGAAAATAAACCCCTACCTCATTCGCTTGATGACATCGACGAGGTCGCAAGGAAGAATAAGAATCGTTGGGAAAAGATGGACATCGGTGTCGTCGGAATTTTCCTCGATTGTCGGTTCGTGCATCGTTCGAGATCCTTCGACGGAGTTTGGAGAAGAAATTGTCTAAGGAGAGGCATTCTTCGTTGGTGTTCTTCGTTGGAGAGATTTTCTCCCAAATCTCCTCCTCTCCCAATTCCACCAAAATGAAATGGTAGCCCCAAAATAATAGATTATGTGATCTATTATGTTTGTTGGCATATAATTCAAATTGGGTTAATTAATCTCATAGGTTGGCACAATTAAAGTGGTGCGTTGAATTAATTACTGTTGAGGAGGGTTGGCACAATTAATATTGGAGGATTTTAAGAGGCTATCTCACATTTAATGAGGGGGTTGAGAGGTTTAGACCTCGGGTGGTCTCCACCAACATAACCTCTCATGGGAGGTTAGGCTCGGGTGGTACCTACCACCATAACCTCTCATGGGAGGTTAAGGTCTGGTGGTCCCCACTTCTCAACTTCCACATGGAGGTTTTAACAAAATAAAATTAAAATAAAATCTACACAACTTTATTTTTATTTTATTCATTCACGAAAAACCCAAAAACTAACTTCCACCATCAACCAACTATCGTCGAGGTGAATGTCTCTTTAAGCAAATATTGGCGCTGCGAGTTCAACGGTGCCCTCAGATTTCTATTCTGAGCACCAGTTCAAAATTTAGAAAAAACCCACTCACACGTTTACTGAATGTACCCAAAAAAAGTTTAGAAATTCATTCCGGGCACTCTGGGCCTTGGAATTATGTGCCGTCAATTTTTGCAGACTTGTAAAATTCCTATATATTTAAAAAAAATTACATGGAAATTCTGGGTCTTTAAAACTATAATATTTTTATCAATTATAATATTATATTGATTCCCCGAGAGTGTGATTGGTTATACCCCACAATCACCTTTTCTTTCTCGGCTAGTTATACCCCATATCCCAAGAACCTTCAGTAACTGGTTAAACCCCCTGATTACAAGATCCTTCTCTTTTTGTATTGATCTATCATAAAAATATCTCCTTCTTCACCTCAGTAGCTTCTTCACTACTTTTAAATAGGATCTTCCTCTATGAGATGATGGATCATCAGGTTTTCATAGGTACAACTTCAAGATATTCAGTAGCTACTCAGAACAGTTATGATAGCCTTGAAACTCCCTTCATACCGGGTGTAATCTAGATTCTCCTAAACTTCCTTGAAGACTCAAGTATATCGCCTGGATTTGTATAACATTCTTCACTTCTCCATATAGAATGTAACGGTATCTCAGTTGATCTTTCAATGTGCCCAAGAGTTCTGTTAAATTATATCTTTTGTTTTTCTTTGATACCTATTTATTAAATTACTGAAAGAATTTTTTCATCTTTCCTACTATGATATTCAAATATTGAACTCTTAATATCCACAAAATCCACTTTGTTAAAAACCCATTTAAAATTCCCTCATGCTTTGTTGTATATAATATTTCCATATAGGAATCCTTCTAATGGTGTGGATATATTCTTTAAGGACTCATGGCTTAAATTATGATCAAATTATCTATCATAATTATTTTTCAATGAATATCATAGGATTATCATCATCTAATTTAATTAAATCCTCTTAATATTCAAATTTTTGATACTAGTATAATTTCAATCTGTATGTAGCCAAAAATATCATCCATGAATGAATCTAGTGTGTGGATTTAAATTTTCTAAATGGTTTACTTTGGATACATAATAAAAATATTCTACATGGTTCATATTAGATATATTATTCTATCCAAAATGCCTACTCATTAGATTAGCCTACGCAATTTAGCTATGTGGATCTGCACTTGGATATGTTGTAAAATCGGTTACATGATTTTGTCCAAAATGTCTACATAACAAATTTTCCTATGTGATTTGTCTATATGGATCTACACTTGGATACATCTCAAAAACATCTATGTGAATATTCACTTTATATATTCAGATACATGGTATATTTGGCTATATATATTTGGTTATGTTCTCAAAATGATTACATGAATCTGTGATATTCTATATTTTTATCTAATTAACTCAGAACCTCTTCATCTGATTTCTAGGACTTCTCAACTTCATCAACACATCTCAAAAATGATTTAGACCATGCTCCTTCATCTACCAACACATAGCTTTAATTCCTTTGAATATCATATTATCAATCAATACAATTATCTTTTCTATATTTTCATAAACTTCTCAACTCAAGTTATTTAAGCTATAGACTCAAACTTCCTTAGCCATAGAACATGAAAATAGCCCAATTATCTTATATACTTACATGGATTCTTTATCAATCATAGAATCCAATTCCTTTTCATGAATTCATATCAATCCTCAAAGAATAATTTTCAACTTCCATTAAATGCATATTGAACCATTGACAAAAAATTAAATACTTAATTGGGCACAAAAACCTCCCCCATTAATTTTTTTGAAAATACCAATACTCAATATCAATATGTGTGCTATGATGTATTCTCTCTTTTTTCCCCTTATTGATAATCAAATAAAAATTTCAATGTGAGATACTTCTCAACTCTTGTTTTTCTTTTTCAAGTACTCTCATTCTCTTCCCCCTTTTCCCGAAAGACAGATGTTACCATGTGTTTCTCTTAAAAGATCACCTTTAGTTTCTCTTCTCTAAGTATACATGGGAAAATATGATGTATAAAACAAGATAGATACAACCATGGTTGTCTATTCTATCCATACAAAAAAAATTATGTGATTTCATGCTCAAATTTATTATTTCTCAAATAGGTGTTGTATAAAAATAGATATTTTTAAGGAAAATGCAACCTACACACATCTCAAAAAACCATCCAAATAGTTTATGTAAAAGTAATGTATGTCACAACCAGTCTCCCAGGGCCCATTCCATGACTACCCAAAGACTTCCTTCCATAGGCCAGGGTTGGTGACAAGCACCGAAAAGGTATATCCCTAAAACAGGAAGGCATTTCCTTTAAACTTGTACAAACACTCAGCCCAAGGACACAACAAGATGAAACCAAAAAGTAAAACTGCAATAGTAAAGATGTGTACTGAAATTAAAGGGGGCCAGAATACAATCCCAACTAAAAGGTACAACTACAACTAAAAAATAGAAAACAACTCCTAAAATCGTCCACTGAGGATCCTACCTGAAAGGTAGGTACAACTCGTCTCTACTGCTCTCCATGTCAGCCAATCTCCTCTGTAAACCTCCTGGTCCTGGCTCCCTCAAGTCTCAGCCAAGCTGCTCATCATCTGCACAAGACACAACAAGGTACGGGCGAAGCCCGTGCAGGGGTGAGTATAACAATACATTGTAGGGACCCCAAGACCCCCGAAGGTATCTGAAAATTCCTCAAAGGAAACCCACAAAGCATGATATCAATCACAAATCACATGGTAATAAATGAAGATCAAACTAGATATACTCGTCTCATGCACAAAGAAACATAAGCCCCTGACCTCAATCCATTTCTAGAATTTCCAAATAAGGCTCAAAGTATAACTCATGGATCAAGATTACATGCTCCATGAACTGGCCATCCCTGATGGCCCCCGTCTGAGAGATGTACTCCATCAGGTAAAAATGAACCATTCCTAATGGAACGCTCTAAAGGACGTGCTCCATCAGGAACTTTCTGCTAGAATTGTCTCTAGTGCCCAACACTAGAGGTCTCGCAGTCACAGTATTGCGCCCGAGGCAAGAACAAGGGAAACCAAATAAAGTGGACCACTCCTCGACATTGTTTCCTATAGTCGAGGGAGATCTAACTCCCCTGAATAACCCGCACCCCATAGCTACTCGGATACAGGGGAGTACTACTCCATACGTAAGGACCTTCACCCTACCCGGTAGGGGAGTACACATATGGTAGTTTGTTTGCTATGGGGGACCCGTGCCCTAGTACGTCAAGGCAGTACCAACCCTAGGCTAGAGGACCCACACCCTGGCACGGTAGTGGAGTACCGACTCTATATGTGATGACCCGCACCCTACCCAGTAGGGGAGTACATCTCTGGTAGTTAGTTCGCTATGGGGGACCCGCACCCTAGTGCGTCAGAGAAGTACCAAACCCCGGCTAGAGGACTTGCATCCTGGCATGGTAGGGGAGTACCGACTTTTCTATAGCACTACGTAAGGAGGACCCACACCCTAGGTTAATAGGGGAGTACCTACTCCTAACATAGAGGACCTTCACCCTACCCGGTAGGGGAGTACCTAACTCTATGTGAGTTAAGTATGGAGGACCCGAAACCTAGTCTAATAGGGGAGAACCGACTCCAAAGATAGAAAACCCCATCATAGGTAAAATAATCTGTGCTCATGATGTGGGGAGTCCCGTCTCTATTGAATCATAGGAGTAAGGAATACCCGCACCATGAGTCACCTCGGGAGTAGTCATCCTAACTCTCACTACAAGAAACACATTGGTTCTTCTCCTCTGGTTATCAGTCATACCTCAACCACCACTAAGTTCCACAATTAAGTAACCTGATGATCCATCATTTCAAAAGTGTTCCAATGCAATAGATGGCGCATCAATCAGACACCGAGTCTATAAGCTATAGACATTTTTGTGTCGAGGGCCCGATTGGATTTGGGTACGATCCAACCCAGCCAAACTACAACTTTCTTGAAAAAGTCACGTGGAGTATCACAAAAGTATCTTATCTCTACAATGATACAAGCACCATAGATGGTTCGTCAAACGGACATCTGGTTCACAAGATACAACCTTTTAAGCGTATCTGGGCCCGAGAGGGGTCCGGGTCCAGTCTGACTCAGCCTCGGCTGACCCGACCCAGCATGGACTGAGCCGACCCAACCTGGGCTGACCTGACCTGGCTTGGGGATGACCTGAATTGTTCTGGGCCGACCTAACCCGGTTCGAGTAGACCCAACCTGGGCCAACCCGGTTGGGCTGGGCTGCGGTGGGATCGGCCCACAGGGCCACAGACCGGCCCATCCCACCCCAACTGGGCTAGGTCGTGGCCGATCAGCCCACCAGATGGCATGAACTATGTTGGGTCATGCAGTTCGCTGCTCCCTAACGACTCAAAGGATCTATTCGACTCCATTAAATTGGCGGCGCCACATGGCGCCACTTCATCACCCGCGAGACCCGTAGGGATCGGGACCCTTGCCAGCTTCGTTGTGGCTTCCTTCAGTACGGCGCATGATGGCATGCCATCTCTACTTCTGTGGTTGGCTGTTGGCAACCACCTTTCCGACCACCGTGGCTCCGCTCTTCTACCGTGGCCAGTTGTTGCCGGTTACCGCCCTCGTCTGTCAGTGTCGGTCGTCGTCGCTTCTTCTGTGGGCCACTAAGTGAGCTTCGGTGGTCCGTTCTTTCTTCCGGATGCACCTATGGTCCTCTCAGGATGCCACCATCATTGTGTACCTCTCGATTTCAAGGTTCTTTCAAGTTGGAACAACCCGTCTTTGAAGAACACAATGAAAAACAAGTGGCGGAGGGTCCGGACCTTGTTTGTTTCGATCGCACCCTCTGTGTTAGCATTATAACAAGTGGGGGGTCAATTATACATCACATTAAAAATAATCATAAACCCCGTTCAAATCCCTCAAAACAACCACCCTCAAATTCAAGAACGAGAATAATAATCATAGGAAATTCATGAATTAAAAGACAAACCCTACCTCAAGAATCGTTGGAGTCATCACGGTGGTGGGAGGAGAATCCGCACTTTGATAAAGCCACCGACGTTCGTTGCTCTCGGTTCGTTACTACCCGAGCTTCTGTCTTCGTCAATGGACAGCATCGTGTCACTTCACTAGAGGTTCTTCGCTTGGTGAAGTTGTGTCAAAAACTCTACCCCGAGCCCTATTTAAATAGAGGGGGAAAAGGGTGAGTAATGCACTAAGGATTTAATGAGATTAATTAATTGACGTAATTAACGTGCCATATTAATTACACGAGGGGTGTTTACAAAACCAACGTATAATCGGGCAATTAATATCCCATATTAAAAGTCTGACCACCTCTGTGGTCCCCGCCACCACCACTCAAGAGGTGGTAGGATAAAAATAAAATAACACTTTTGTTATTTTATTAATTCCTTAAAAGTCGAAAAAGCTAACTTTTTCACCTGACCTATTGTGGTCAAAGTGAAGCCTCTTTAAGTGAATCTTAGTGCTGTAGATTCAATGGTTCTCTCAGATTTCAATTCAGAGCATTGGTTCAAAATATAGAAAACATCGCTCGCACGTTTACTGAACGTACCTTTAAAAAAAGTTAAAAAAAATATTAATAGTCACCCTCAACCAGCATCGGTCGAGGTTAGGCTCTTCCTAAGGAAAGAATTCCCTCACAATCTCAATAGTACTCTAGGATTTCTAATCTGAGTTATTGTTTATGAGTAATAGAATTTAACATTAAAATAACTGTTACTTAATTATTTTATTTGTGGCCAAAAACTAACTTCCACTATTGGCCTGTGCCGGACAATGTTAAAATATTCCTAAGGAAATCATACCCTCACAAGTTCAGAAGTGGTCTCGGATTTTTGATCTGAGTCACCATTCATGAGTTATAAGGATTTGAAAAATAAAATAATTTTATTTAATTATATTATTTACAGTTATGCCATTTTTAGGTTTTCTCAATGGAGGTTTGAGCCGATTAAACTTAAGTCACTCCTAGGGTAAAACTACCATCTTGAACACAACAGTGCCCTCAGATTTCTGATATAGGCACTCATTTAAGAGTTATTACACTTTTTCATGAAAACTACTCACTCGTGCTATTTTATGCCTAACACTTTTTTGACGGATCATTCTAGGCACTTTGGGCCTCATAATCACGTGTTGTCAGATTTCACAGTCTAATAATAATCCCAAATAATTAAAAAAATTACATGGAATTTTTCAAGTCTTTAAATTCTCCCAGCCTTAGGGATTTTTGTCCCTAAAATCCAAAATAAAGGGAAATCAAACAAATGAGGGTACTGAGCATTAATCTGAGCCTTCCGCTCCCATGTTCTCTCTTAGAGGTTACCATGCTGCCACTAAACTTGCACAATAGGGATTGACCATCTATGAAGGACTAGATCATCTTGATCCTCTATCTCCACCGGGAACTCCGTAAAAGTCACCCCATCGTCAAATTTCAATTCTCCCTAGTCGATAATGTGTGATGGATCATACATGCATCTCCTTAGCTGTGAAACATCGAAAACATTATACACTCGGTGCATCTGTAGGGGAAAATCTAGGTGGTACTCCACCTCGCAAACTCTACTGAGAATACGGAAAGGTTTGATGAACCTCAGAGATAGCTTGTTACCCTAGCTGAATCTCTGCAATCCACATCGGGGTGAGACCCGCAGGAAAACATGGTCTCCATCCTTGAACTATAAGGGTCTCTGTCCCCTGTCAGCATAAGACTTCTATTGGATTTGTGTAGTCTTCATCCCTAGACACCAGTACTGATTCCATAGGTCCTGGTACATCTTCACCATACCAGGATGTACCACCAAAATGGGATGTGTGGAACTCCATCAACACATAATCTCGTAGCATCACTGGTACCATGGTGCATCCTTTGAGAAGGATGGAGTGCTCCCCACCTTCAAAAAATCCTTCAAGATCATGTCCTAAGGATATATGAGCACGTTGGGCCTCTCAGTCCACATCCCCAAGTTGTGTCTCCCAAACTCGCTGAAGGTGTGGGGGAGTGACAGTTATAGACTGGAGGTAAGATACTCCATCACTATCCATGAAGGGTTTCTATAACGTAGCTAGCTACTTTGTCGTCTCACTTAGCAGCTATAAACTATACCTCATGCTGAGTGCATCTATCACCACACCCCCTTCTAAACTCTCATCTCTCGAAGCTCTGCGGGAGTCACCTAATATATAGTTGTAGATATTGGTGTCATCAGTGGGTACAAGACAATACAGAAGTCCCTCTCCCTACGAGGAGGTAATTCTGGAAACATCTTTTGAAAAGATGTTCCCTCACTCTGCCACTGCTGTTGGGAACTGAAAACTCAAAAATCCTGCTGCCATGAGGGTAAGGCTGGCTGACTCAAGAGTGATTGGCTGCACCCTCCTATGCATGAGTTTAACTCATGCTACCTGAGTTTCCTTTTCCTCCGACCAAGGAAAACCCCATTCCAAAGATATAGATATACCATAACCTTTTTTCCTAAAATAGTCAATCTGATCATGAACTATGGATGACCAGTCCATACCCAAACTAACATTGTAAGGCCTTGACATTGTCACCAAGAGGTTCCAACCGAAACTCTCACCTCAAGGGTCAGATCACACCGTCAGCATAAGTGTGATTATCAGGTTTCCTCCCAGAGGTATCTCCAGATGTGAGGGTCAATTCAATGGTTTAATCGGAAACTCTAGGTCTTGAACAAGATTCATTATAGGAAGGAATGATTACTACCTATGTCTATTAATACGGCAGCTAGTAGTAGACCAAGATCATACCTCGAATCATTCCTGGATACCTTGGGTCACACTCCTTGATTGCATGTAGCTACTCTCTTCCCCTATCCTCCAACTCCCTGAGCCTGATAGGGACCACAATGGGGTAGTGGTTGTAACAAGACAAAATGTATACCACCTCTTGATGCTCTCCTAGCTCCTATTTCACATCTGTTTCCATAAAGATTCATCTGTCCCTATCACTTCCTCTTCCTGAAACATTTTTACACATCCAAGTCTCCAAGACTGACGTCAGTTTCCTCCTTTCCCACTGCTGACATTGACCGGTGGTATCTGCTCAGCCAAATAATTTTCGACCATAAAGGTTCTCTCTAGCACCCTAACATAAGTAGGAATGCATATAGAAATATTACTAGCTCGGATGTCCCTAAACACATCTCTCTAAGAGGTCTAAGCCCTGAATCACTGGTTGTATTGTATTCATCGAGTAGCTGGAATGGTCGGTACGCCTTGATGAATACTCAGCTATCGAAATTTCATCCTATCGAAGCTGTAGAAGCTATTGGGAACACATACCCCTTAGCTTTTTATGGAAAGAGACCCCTTCTCTGAGGAAGGTTCTCAAGCTATGTCGATGGAAAAAAGTCACATCATCATTCGATAGGGGTAATCTAATCCCTACCATCGCCTTGCTGAGCCACATAGAATGCTCACTACCAGGTCTTCCATCTGATCGTATGGTGCCATGGCTAGATGGAAACTCGGTCACCACCTCAGGCTAGTCCTTGGCCGCCTGTGATTCGGGCTCACCTCAAAACCTGAGGGGTATCAGTCACTAAAACTCATGTAAGGCACTGAGCCTACATGTGTTCTCTACCGGTAGCACCAGTAGTAGCTAGTGGCCAATGGGTAGTGGTATCACTAGGACACTTCCCGAAGGTACCATCTCAGGAAACAGTCCGTGTACTGAAGCCTCATCACACTGTGGACCATCCTCATGATCACGCATTGGAATCCTGGCTGGCTGTCTGTGTGGGGGAATCTTGAAAGAGAATCAAGATGAACCATAGTCAATATGTTATACTTGGTTAGATGACTCAAAGAGATAAAAAAGAAAACAACATTTTTAAGACACATGCAACTAGTGTTTTCGTGTACCGAGTCAGAAATTAGAATTCAGGGTCCTGGTGTACGGATACGTCGGCCACCACATCAACACTAGACTCCCCAAACTGAAACCCAAACTCAAGACACTTATAACTATTTCTCCATTGAAAACATATAATTTTAGTTCTTCTGGTAGAATCGGCCCCTCTGATACCACTTTTTCATGACCCGTCCCCCGGGGCCCGTCCCGTGACTACCCCAAGCCCGCCTTCCATAGGCCAGGGGTTGGTGACTAGTATCGGAAAGGTGTATCCCTAAAATGGGAAGTCATTTCCTTTAAACCTGTACAAACACGAAGCCCAATGACACAACAAGATGCAACCATGAAGTAAAACTATAATATTAAAGATGTATACTAAAAGTAAAGGGGTCCGGAATATAAGACCAACTGAAAGGTACAACTACAATTGAAAAACAGAAAATATCTCCTGGAATCGTCCACCGAGGATCCTACCTGAAGGGTAGGTACAGATCACCTCCACTTCTCTCCACGTCAGCCAATCTCCTCTATGTACTGCCTGGTCCTGGGTCCCTCATGTATCAGCCAAGCTGCTCGTCGTCTGTACAATAAACAACAAGGTGTGGGTGAAGCTTGTGCATGGGCGAGTATAACAATACCCATTAAGGACCCCGAGACCCCCAAAGGTCTCTCAGAATTCCACAAAGGAAAACAAAAAATCATGATCTCAATCAAAAAGCACAAGGAAATAGATGCATCTCAAACCAAATATACTCATCTCATCCACACAAAAAACATAAAGCACCAACCTAAAGATATTTCCAGGATTTCTAAAGAAGGCTCAAAGAGTAACTCAAGGATCAGGAGTACACACTCCATGAACTGGCCATCCCTGATGGCACCCATCTGAGAGATGTACTCCATCAGGTACAACTCAGCCATTCCTAATGGAATGGCCAAAAGGACGTCATCCATCGGGAACATTCTGCTAGAACTGCCTCTAGTGCCTGGCACTAGTGGTCTCACAATCACATTCTTGATCTTGAGGCAAGACTAATGGAAACCAAGTGAAGAGGCCCACTCTTCGACACTATGTCCTACAGTCAAGGGAGATCCAACTCCCCTGAAGGACCTGATCCCCTTCGCTACTCGGAAATGGGGGAGTACTACTCCATATGTGAAAACCCGCACCCTACCCAGTAGAGGAGTACAACTCTGGTAGTTTGTTTACTGTGGGGGACCCGCGCCCTAGTACGTCAGGGGAGTATCGACCCAAGGCTAGAGGACCTGCACCCTAGCATGGTAGGGGAGTACCGACTCTATATGTGAGGACCCACACCCTACCTGGTAGGGAAGTACAACTCTGGTAGTTTGTTCAATATGGGGGACCCACACCCTAGTACGTCAGGGAAGTACCAACCCCAGGCTAGAGGACCCATACCCTGGCACAGCAGGGGAGTACCGAATATGCAATAGCACTGCATAAAAAGGACCCGCACCCTGGGTTAACAAGGGAGTACCTACTACTAACATTGAGGACCTGCACCCTACCCCATAGGTGAGTACCTGACTCTATGTGAGTTAAGTATGGAGGACCCACACCTAGTCCAATAGGGGAGTACCGACTCCAAAGATAGAAAAATCAATCATAGGGAAACGAACCTGTGCTCATGACGTGGGGAGTCTCGTCTCTTCTAGAGCAGAGGAGTAAGGAATACTCATGCCTTGAGTCATCAAGGTAGTGGCCATCCTAATTCTCAGTACAAGAAACTCCATGGTTATGATCCTCAGTTATCAGTCATACCTCAAATTCCACGAATCTACGCAAGTAACCCAATGATTTGTCATTTCATAAGGGTTCCAATTCAATAGACGACACATCAACCAGACATCTGGACTGTAAGCTATAGGCATTTTAGTGTCGAGGGCCTGGTTGGATTCGAGTACGATCCAACCCGACCAAACTCCAAATTTCTATGAAATTCATGTGGATTATCTCAAAAGGACCATCTCACTCCAAGGATCCCATCACCGTAGACGGTTCATCAAACATGCGTCTGGTTCGCAAGATACAGCCTTTTAAGAATATATGGGCCTGAGATGGGTCTGGGTCCGGTCCGACCCAACCTGGCCTGGACCGAACCAGCCTAGGCCAGCCCGGTTGGGCTGGGCCGTGGTGGGGTCGGCCCACTTGGACAAGGACAGGCCCAGCCAACCCCAGCTGGGCTGCGCCATGGTGACTCGGCCCGCCGGTTGGCGCGACCCACGCGGGGTCACACGATCCGCTGCTCCCGAATGGCTCAAAGGAGCCATTTGGCTCCATTAAATTGGTGGAACCACATCGCGCCACATCATCACCCGTGGGACCCATAGGAAGCGGGTCCCTTTCCAGCTCCGCTACGGCTTTGAAGTTGTGACTTCCTTCAATGCGACGCGCGACGGCGCGCTGCCTCCACCTCCGCGGTCAGCCGCTGGCGACTGTCGCGGCGCCACTCTTCCACCATGGTCGGTGGTTACCGGCCGCCGCCCTCATCCTCTGGCCCTGTTCTACAGTGTCACTGTGCTAGTGCCATTCCAGATCTTCTTTCGCGGGCCACCGGGTGAGCTATGTTGGTATGTTCTTCCTTCCGGATGCGCCTACGGTCCTCTTGGATGCCGCTGTCATTGTGCGCCTCTCGGTTTCAAGGTTATATCAAGTTGGAACAACCTGTCTCCAAATAACGCAATGAAAATCAAGTGGCGGAGGTTTTGAGCCTTATTCGGTTGGCCCGCTCCTTCCGCGTTATCATTATAACAAGTGGGGGTAAATTATACATCACATTAAAAATAATGATAAACCCCGTTCAAATCCCCCGCAACGACCACCTGAAAATTCAAGAATAAGAAGAAGAATCATGAGAAATTCTTGAATTAAAATACAACCCCTACCTCAAGAATCGTTGGAGTCATCGCGGTGGTGGGAGGAGAATCCGCACTTTGATGAATTCGTCAACGTTCATCACTCTCGGTTCGTTGACGCCCAAGCTTCTGTCTCCATCAGTGGAAGGCATTGGGTCACTTCACCAGAGGTTCCTCGCTTGGTGAAGCCGTGTCAAAAACTCTACCCCAGGCCTCTTTTAAATAGATGGGGAAAAGGGTGAGTAACGCACTGGGGATTTAATGGGATTCATCAATTGATGTAATTAATGTGCCACATTAATTAAATGAGGGGTGGTTACGCAACCAAAGTGTAACTGGGCAATTAATATCCTATATTGAAAGTATGACCACCATCGTGGTCCCCTCCACCTCCATTCAAGAGGTGGTAGGATAAAAATAAAATACCACTTTTTTATTTTATTAATTCTTTAAAATTCACAAATGCTAAATTTTCACCCGACCTACTACGGTCGAAGTTAAGCCTCCCTAAAGTGAATCCCAGCACTGTGGATTCAATGGGGCTCTTGGATTTCAATCCTGAGAACCGGTTTATAAGATAAAAAATGTCTCCCACACGTTTATTGAACATACCTTTAAAAAAAGTTCAAAATTTATTAACAGTCACCCTCGACCCGCATCGGTTGAGGTTAGGCTCTGCCTAAGGAAAACACGCCCTCATGAGCTCAATGGTACTCTCAGATTTCCAATCTGAGTTACCGTTTAGGAGTTATAGAATTTAACAACAAAATAATTGTTACTTAATTATTTTATTTTCAGCCAAAAACTAACTTCCACTGTTAGCCCACGCTAGCCAATGTTAGTATCTACCTAAAGAAAGCATACCCTCATGAGTTTAGAGATGGTCTTAGATTTTTAATCCGAGTCACCTTTCTTGAGTTATAAGCATTTGAAAAACAAAATAATTTTATTTAATTGTTTTATTTATGGTAATTCCATTTTTGGGTTTTCTCACTAGAGGCCTGCGCCGACTAAAATTAAGTCGTTCATAGGGTAAACTCACCGTCCTGAACGCAATAGTGCCATCAGATTTCTAATCTGGGAACCCATTTAAGATTTATTCCACTTTTTCAGGAAAACTACTCACACACACTATTTTAAGATTAACAATTTTTTGATGGATAATTTTGGGTACTCTGGGCCTCAGAATCATGTGCCGTCAGATTTCACAGTCTCGTAATAATCCCAAATAATTAAAAAAATAAAATGAATTTTTCAGGTCTTTATAATGTAACTTCCACTTTTTATCATATTTTGATAACCAATACACTCCCTTAATAACTTCATTTAATATAATAATAATTAAGGGTAATAAGTGTGATTCTCATACCTTAACCTTCAGGTTTGAAAATTTTCCATAATTTATAGATTCACTATAATTTAGTATAAGAACATATTATTCTCAAATTTTCTTCCCCTTAAGGGATGTAGACCTCTTCCTCCATTTCATGGAAGTCAATAGACTCCTGTTGATGCTCCTTTTCATCACATTTTCTAAAAGAATGGAAAGGCAAATGCCTTAGCACAAATTGATTCATCCTTTGAAGAAAACATCAAAAATTTACAAAGGAATGAACAAGGAGTCAAATACCCTTTGGTCACACAAGTTCCCACATGGTTGCGCAAGTACACTTGCGCGCCGCCTAATGGTCGCGCAAGTGACTTGCGCGCCCTCTTTGAAAACCGCTCGAGGTCTTCTCTAGCCTATAAATACCCCTGTGGGCCCCCCATTTTGAGGAAGAAAAAATTCCAGAACCTATAAATTGAGCTCTCGGCGCCCTAGTCTCTTCTCAAAGCTTCCGAACACTTATAAGGTAATTTCTTACCTAGAACGAAATATCTAAAGAGGGGGAGGAAGGCCTAAGTGTTGAAACTCATTAACACTTGCGCGCCTGAGTGGCCAGCCCTTAAGGGAACTGGCCACACTTGCGCGCCGCCCTACTCCTTCACCAGAACTTGCACGCCATCTTCTGGAATTACCTCAGGATAATTCTAAAGGTTTTGGTCAAGGATCACCCAAGTATTACCCTAAGGGCTGAAAATCGCGCAAGTACCCATGTGTCGCATAGGTATACCTGCGCATCCAGGACTTGCGTGCCCACACAGTACTTGCGCGCCTTCCAGAACTTGCGCACCCCCTATCTTTTTTGGGTGCCTCTTCTGCCTATTTCACCTCTCTTATGTCATTCCACCTCTCCTATTAAATATTCAGTCTTCAAGACACTCTTTAAAGCCATTTATGGCATGTTTTCTTGATTGACTTTTTTATCTGAAAGGAATTATGTGGAACATCTCTCAAAACCTAGTGATTTACACATCATTACATCACTAAAGATAGAGAGTTCATTCATTCAACCTCATCCTTTAAAGATGATAGAATTCCCTTCCCCTGGGCCTCCTTTTCCGGAGTAAGCCCCAGTGCAAATTCTCATTAACAATGGGCATCCTCTTTAGGAGTAAGTCCAAGTTCTCATTAATTTGGGAATCCTCCTCAGGAGTAAGCCCCAACCATAATTTCTCAAATATGGGCCTCATTCTCAGGAATAAACCTCAGTCATAACTCCCCTAATTTGGGCATCCTCCTTAGGAGTAAGCCCCAAGTCCTCATTAATTTGGTCATCCTCCTCAGGAGTAATCCCCAACCATAATTTTCTTAACCTGGGCCTCCTCTTCAGGAGTAAGTCTCAGTCTTCAAATCCCTTAACCTGGGCCTCATTTTCAAGAGTAATCCCCAGTCTTAATTTCTCTTAACCAGTCTTCATTTACTTTTTTTTAGTTTCCTTTTCAGGAGTGAAACCCAATCATATGTCCCCTCATAATTTGGGGATCTTCCTCAGGAGTAATCCCCAAGTTAGAGTATCCAAATCTCCATAAAGTACATATACCTTTGTGGACCCTGTTTCCATATTTCTTCCCTGAAGTAAATCCTAATCTTCATTTATCTGGGTAGTCATACATACATAAGCCCCACATGATTTCTCATGATTTCATATTTCATGGAACAATTGTCTGGTTTTACCAATACCTCTTGTTTCTCACACCGAGCATGACTCACGTGATCTTAGAGTGTAAAATTAATTATGACATCATTCTTTGAGACATCAATCATACATAAACATCATACTCCATTACTCGAACTACGTGGGTTATGATTCTTTTTCTAAACAAAGGATGCGTAGGTAGCCCATCTGCGGGTGCGATCCCAACTCTGAAATAATCAGTGTCATTCTGAATGACAATAAACTTCAAGTGCCCCACTGAGTGGCTTTAAAACTAGTATGGTCATCATAATGACCAAGAGATTTTTATGTATTGAAGGATACCATTGTCTAAGAATCTCTAACAAATACAGATGATTCTATATCGATAAAGAACCTCAAATACATATAAAATATTCTCTAAATTTCCTACATATTAATCATTGATTGTCAGATCTAAAGGAAAGCTCATTTTATACTTGGTAATTTAATAAGGATTCACAAACATAACTTAAATCTATAAAGAGAGTCCCGGAGTAGACAATAATTCCCCTCAAAAAGGTGTGATGAGTCCGACCTCCCATCCTCTCGACCAATGAAAATTCCTAAGCCTCATTGGTCCACAACTAATGAGCGCCTACCTTTAGAAAGTAGGTCCAAATGGATATGGAATCATTGAATGTTTCCGGTTCTACGAACAAACCCGTTAGAAACCAATTGGAATTCTTGAACCTTAAATCAACGAGGTCATCCTCAATTACAGAGGGAAACAAAAAATGGTGAATGTAACACCCCGACCCCAGCTACCCAGAGTCGGTGCATTACTTCGTAACATTGGCATGATCACAAAAGATCAAGTCTCGAAAGACCGATTAGTTTAGTAGCCTTGGAAACACTAGATACATTCGTAAATGTTACATTACATCATAAAGTGAAAAAATACAATAACAAAGTCTCCATAGTCCACACTCATATCCTCTTCTGACAATCCCTGCAGGTCATTCATAAAATACTTCTTCACATCCTGGAAAATATTAAAACATTGAAAGGGGTGAGCTCAGATGCTCAGTAAGGATAACAATATAGCGGAAACTTTCATAAGAAAACATAAGCATTTAAGGCAATGTATAACTAAAACAAAAGCCTTATTGAACTTGAACTTCAGAATAATATGGCAAAAGTAAAATAAAATAATGCCATTACTTACTCACATGGATATTCTACTAGACGAATAATCACGTGAAATATCAATAACCACTTTCATAATGAGGGAATGTATAATGCCGGACATTCTGAAACATTTTGTCAAGGCCTCGGCCAAGACTTCTAAAATGATTAAGGCCTCGGCCAAAACCATAAATCAAAATGGGAAAGGTCCTCGGCCAATTCCACGTCTAGTTGTCTCATGAGACCTACCGATGTAATTTTTTAGAAGATACTTACGTTTAAAATTGCTCAAATATAATCCAGTGTTTTTCTGAAAACATTATGCAAGCTTCTGAAAACAAAATAACTAATTCTGAGACTTCTCGACTAATTACAGGCCATGATGGGTCCATGCCCAATCCCTTCCTGTCTACCACACTCGAGAGTCGGGTTTTCTGAAAACATTTTTAAGCTTGCGTTAAATATGTATACATTTGCACTGGATTTTCATATATTCGAGAGAAATATCTCTTTTTTGAAATCATTTAAAAATCACATAATTATAAAAGAAAACCTTTTGAATAAACGTAAAAGTCAAAGGGGTTTATACACTGTATAAATGAAAGTTGTGTATAAAACCAAATATGCCTCAATGAAAGGAGATTGTGACGAAGTACTTAAAAAGACCATTTTTAAAATAAAATAGATATATTATGTGTATTCACTATAGGTACACATGAATAAAGTAAAAATACAAAATAGGACATAATAATATCATGACATAATTTGAAAGTAGGAGATTAACCCAAAGAATAGAAATTGGGTTAAGAAGTTCCCTTACAAGGATCATTTTAAAATAAAATATATCTATTATGTGTACTCACTATAGTTACACATAAATAAATTAAAAATACAAAATAATACATAATAATATCATGACATAATTTTAAAATACGAGATTAACCCAAAGAATGGAAGTTGGGTTAAGAAGTTCCCTTACCTTGTACTTTTCCTTGGTTGGGGTAGGTTAACCTCCTGTATAATGGTGAAATAATTGTTATTAAATTATACAAGAATCATATACATTCATATGATATCATATATGATCTTTTAACATTGCTTTGTTAACAATATCTTAGATTTATCATTGTTTCGGGTGTTCACTTACTCGTTTTCTTTTATATGTTTTGTTACGTAAGTCGTGTTTTTCATGGATAGGTTGTATATTATTCATATCCAGAATGATATCATGTCCTTAAACATTATTTTTAAATCATCAAATGATAATTATACTTGAATGGATACGACGGAGAATGAATCTCATCGCGTTCGTGGAGACGGTAGTCCGTACGTACGCACGAGCGACAATATCATTATTTTGATATTAAAATAATATATAATTGGATAGTATATCATATATACAGAATCATTATCATGTTATATTTATTATTTACATGAATTACATATCATTATTATACCCACCTAAATAATAATATATTGAATAACAATTACACCACGACGTGGAGATGGTAAGCCGTACGTACGCACGTATGGTGACATGTCATTCAAATGATGGGTAGAATACTGAATATGGTTGTTCCATATTTATAATAACATCACAGTATATAGAAGATACTGGAGTTATAATTTTAGAATTGAAATAATAAACAAAGAGGGGGTGGAAGAAGAAAGAAACATGAAAGAGGGTGATGAAAATGTTACCTCTTCTTCGGGTTCTTCCTTTTGATTTGATCAAAAGGACTCCTTAGGATGGCTTTCTGACTAAAGTAAAGCTTCTAGGATGAAGGGAGAGAAGTTGGGAGAGTATTTGGGCAGAGTTTGGCCGAACCAAAAGGCTTTAAAGTGTGAATAAGGTGGTATAGGTGGGGGCCTTTTATAAGAGGAGAGGAGGGGCTCTTTTGGAAAGATTAAAATGTTACATTATTATAAAATGATTTTCGGATTCTAAAGGTCCCACACTTATATAATTCGTGGATAAGGTGATAAGGGTTCTAAATCTACCCATCCAATAGTCTTTGGACAAGTTTAAGCCTTTTATTTTACATTATCTTTTCATTTTATTAAAATCGTTAAATAATGAGGTCATCGCTGCATCATAATGATGTCATAAATAATTTAATTTATTTAATGACTAAAAATTATAAAAAAAATACTTTGATGTAGGAAATCTTTTTATCTTTCTAATGAATATTTATAGTCAAAATTTGGACTTGTGTAACCTCACTTAAAAACTGTTTTAGTAAAACAACTCATGTTTGTGTCAATTTAATTTTAACATTAAATAAATATATATTAATGTCATTTTCCAACTAAAGTGGCTCCATGGGGTCCCCAAGTTGACCCATGGGTTGTCTTGGTCGGCCATGACTCATCCAATAGGAGTAGGACAAGTGTCATGCTCATCTCATATTATTATAACATTATTTGTACCTTAAACTACACTAATTACCTCTAATCGCGATTAAGAACTTAAAAGTTACTATTCACCAAAAAATTATTTTAATCTCATTGAACCACATTTTACTTCTTAATGAAAACCATGTCTGTTGGATTTTTGAAAATCAAATCACAGAAGTGGTAATATTTCATTTAAACGAAAAATCAGTTATTTAACTACCACTTAGTGGTTTCACTATTCATCAAAAATTGAAGTTTTTCAGAACAATGCCAAAATTTCACCCTAAGCTATAATTGATATTCCGAATTCAAAAATGATGTCTATTTTACAAAATTCCAATCATATAAGTTGAATTAATTAATTTTATAATTAATTCCCGCTGTCACAACAAATAGCGTGTTTTTAAGAAACAATTTATATCAAAAGATTGACAATTGTTTATGTCCAATTTTAATGTTAAATTAATTCTAATGACCACCATTGGATAAAATGGTAAAAATATATTCTAATTATACTTTAAAACCACTAAATAGTATAATTTATCACTATAAATTATTTTGATTAAAAAAAGTTGTTTTTAAGTATTTTTCACTATTCATAAAAAAATTAGAAGTTCTCAGAAAAATACCAAAAATTCAATATAGACTAATTTCGATATTCCAAATCCAAAAATGAAGTCCATTTTGAAATATAAAATTTCTATAATTTTAAAAAGTGGTTATTACTATTCATAACGGCTACTTTGATTAGTCGCGGTGTTTTAGAACTCAAAGTTGCGTACAATGCAAGCTATTGCATTATTGAATGAGAAGCGTATCATGGAAGCTCGGGGTGTTACATTCTCCCCTCCTTCAATAAATTGCGTCCTCGCAATTTGAAAATTTTCTTTGAAAATAAAAGGTTGAAAATAGAAAATACCTTTGTGTAAAACCCACATCGGAAATAAGGTTAATAAATATATAACATTAAAAGAAAGCAAGATAAGTACAAAGGTCACCCGATATAGCCCATTCTAGGATTCTATGAAAATATGGATATGGAGGAGAAAAAAACCATCAAGGTCTGATGGAGAGTTATAAAAAACAATATTAGGAGAAAGTTTAACTACAAGAAAATCACAAACTTGTGATTGGTTAAACGGTCATTGAATCCCCAGTTGGAAAAGTTAACCGACAACATTTTTGTTTTAAGTTACCTTTTATAATGTTGAGGAATTTATTTAGGAGATTTACTAAGAATGTAAGGGAATATACATACTTGTTATGTATACTTTCATTCGTTAATAAATTTTTACCACAAACCCAACTTTTACTCCAAATGGTAACGGAACTCAAAAATATTCTATTTATCCTAATTGTATAAGGTTCCAAATGTTAACACATACCATTTAGATTAGTAAAATTATTTTGTAATAACCAGGGACTTCCTGTAGGCTAGTGGTAGGAAATAAAGGCATGTCGCACTATGATTGTGGGTTCGATTCCTGCAGCTTTGTCTGACGCGACGGGTTATGCCCCACCCTGCAGGTTGTCCTTTTCCTAAAACAATAGTATCATAATAATCCAAAAATAATCTTCATAAAAATTTTTTAACCTTAAAAAATACTATCCAAAGATCACTTAATCCACTCCAACCTTTATAGTTATCCAAAATACCTCTGTCCAGACTTTCTCTAAAAGGTCTCTTAATTCCAAAATCAATTTATCAGATTCCCCAAACAAAGTAAAGTTTCTATTATTGTCACATACTAAAAATATGATTACCTTAATCATATTAAAACCTTACTGAAATCAAAAAGTACTGCAGTACAATCTTTATATATATCACATTATTCTTATAACCAGAATATAATCCTTGAGTCCAAAAGCACCAATACATTAATTATTCCACTTCAACTGTAGTCACAACATAATATTGGCCTTGATCCCTTGGCCTTTTCTGAGGTAAGTTTCCTTGACGCTTAGGACATTCATTTGCATAATGACCCATTTCCCTACAATTGTAGCATTCAACTTTGACATCCTCTTTCTTTCCCTTGCAATCACGAGCCTGGTGACCCTTTTCTCCACATTTATAACAAACTCCCATTCCTTTTAGGCACGTACCAGGGTGATTCTTCCCACAATTATCACATAATGGAAAATCCTTCTTTCCCTTTTTCCCTTTATCTGTCTCTTGTTCCACCGTTCTCTTCTTCTCTTGCTTTACTTTGTTGTCATAAGACTTAGAGAATTCCTTTTCTGTCTTGATAGCACACGATACAATATCTTCGTATGATGAGAAGGATTGTGATACTAAAGCTCGACGGAGAAATGGTTTTAACCCATCAAAGAAACGATCAATCTTACTCCTTGGGTTACGTATATAATCGGCAGCATGCCTCGCTAACCTTGTAAAGTTAGCCTCATACTTTGCGACATTCTCATCCTCATTCTGCCTCAGACTCAGAAATTGCCTTTCCATATCTACTCGATGGTCACGATGAAAGTATTTTTCTAAGAAAATCTCTTTGAACTCCCTCCATTCCATATTCGATACGTCATCATCTTCCTTTGTGTTTTGAATCAGCGACCACCACTGATCGGCATCTCCAGTGAGGCGGTAAACTGCCATGACAACCTTCTCCCTTTCACTACTCCCCAAGGCATGGAATATTTTCTCTAAGGAATTTATCCACTGCTCAGCTACTATAGGATTTGTACTCCCATTGATGGTTGGTGGTTGTTTCCTCATTAAACGGTCTAGCATTGATCCTCCACGTTGCGGATCAGGGTGCTCCATACGAGTAAGGTTATTATTCATAACCTGAGTGAGTTGTCCCAGTATGGTAATAAGTTGATCAGCACCAGTTGTATCTCCAGATCCACAATAATTATCTTGAGCAGGAGGGCAATCCCTACACGGAGTTCGTGCATTGATACGGTTTCCATTCCTTCCACTAGGCGCCATTTCTAAACAATGGCATAAACTAGATTAGTTTATGAATCAAAATACATAATTCCATACTTGTAAAACACTTTACATAAATTGAACTATTTATGGATATAATCCATAATCATAAAAAGAAATGTTTTCTTTGAGGAAGTATATACTCATAACCCTTCATAGTGGTTTGTAAATAAAATGAGAATTATCCTAAGTATATCCCCCGGGAGTGTCGTAACCAAGAGTGCAGCAAGGCCCGTTATCGTGCACCAGTTCCCGTTTGAGTCTAGCTCAAAGCGGTGTTTTCAGGTTTTACCCCTAGGTACATCTGTGCCAGAGCCGCCTCTACCTGCTCGTATCCAGACAGGGATGTATTGCTCGGAAAACTCACAAAATCTCTACAATAACAAAATTCTAGGAAGTTCTTCTTTACTAATCCTTAAAGTGTATCTTTGGGCTATGTGCTCTAATCAGAGTTTATCTAAATCTAGCTTCCAAGGTTAGTACTAAACTGCCTCTGATACCAACTGTAACGCCCCGACCCCAACTACCCAGAGTCCGTGCATTACTTCGTAACATTGGCATGATCACAAAAGATCAAGTCTCGAAAGACCGATTAGTTTAGTAGCCTTGGAAACACTAGATACATTCGTAAACGTTACATTACATCATAAAGTGAAAAACTACAATAACAAAGTCTCCATAGTCCACACTCATATCCTCTTCTGACAATCCCTGCAGGTCATTCATAAAATACTTCTTCACATCCTGGAAAATATTAAAACATTGAAAGGGGTGAGCTCAGATGCTCAGTAAGGATAGCAATATAGCGGAAACTTTCATAAGAAAATATAAGCATTTAAGGCAATGTATAACAAAAACAAAAGCCTTATTGAACTTGAACTTCAGAATAATATGGCAAAAGTAAAATAAAATAATTCCATTACTTACTCACATGGATATTCTACTAGACGAATAATCACGTGAAATATCAATAACCACTTTCATAATGAGGGAATGTATAATGCCGGACATTCTGAAACATTTTGTCAAGGCCTCGGCCAAGACGTCTAAAATGATTAAGGCCTCGGCCAAAACCATAAATTAAATTGGGAAAGGGCCTCAGCCAATTCCACGTCTAGTTGTCTCATGAGACCTACCGATGTAATTTTTTAGAAGATACTTACATTTAAAATTGCTCAAATATAATCCAGTGTTTTTCTGAAAACATTATGCAAGCTTCTGAAAACAAAATAACTAATTCTGAGACTTCTCGACTAATTACAGGCCATGATGGGTCAATGCCCAATCCCTTCCTGTCTACCACACTCGAGAGTCGGGTTTTCTGAAAACATTTTTAAGCTTGTGTTAAATATGTATACATTTGCACTGGATTTTCATATATTGGAGAGAAATATCTCTTTTTTGAAATCATTTAAAAATCACATAATTATAAAAGAAAACCTTTTGAATAAACGTAAAAGTCAAAGGGGTTTATACACTATATAAATGAAAGTTGTGTATAAAACCAAATATGCCTCAATGAAAGGAGATTGTGATGAAGTACTTAAAAAGACCATTTTTAAAATAAAATAGATATATTATGTGTATTCACTATAGGTACACATGAAGAAAGTAAAAATACAAAATAGGACATAATAATATCATGACATAATTTGAAAGTAGGAGATTAACCCAAAGAATAGAAATTGGGTTAAGAAGTTCCCTTACAAAGATCATTTTAAAATAAAATATATCTATTATGTGTACTCACTATAGTTACACATAAATAAATTAAAAATACAAAATAATACATAATAATATCATGACATAATTTTAAAATAGGAGATTAACCCAAAGAATGGAAGTTGGGTTAAGAAGTTCCCTTACCTTGTACTTTTCCTTGGTTGGGGTAGGTTAACCTCCTGTATAATGGTGAAATAATTTTTATTAAATTATACAAGAATCATATACATTCATATGATATCATATATGATCTTTTAACATTGCTTTGTTAACAATATCTTAGATTTATCGTTGTTTCGGGTGTTAACTTACTCGTTTTCTTTTATATGTTTTGTTACGTAAGTCATGTTTTTCATGGATAGGTTGTATATTATTCATATCCAGAATGATATCATGTCCTTAAACATTATTTTTAAATCATCAAATGATAATTATACTTGAATGGATACGACGGAGAATGAATCTCATCGCGTTCGTGGAGACGGTAGTCCGTACGTACGCACGAGCGACAATATCATTATTTTGATATTAAAATAATATATAATTGGATAGTATATCATATATACAGAATCATTATCATGTTATATTTATTATTTACATGAATTACATATCATTATTATACCCACCTAAATAATAATATATTGAATAACAATTACACCACGACGTGGAGATGGTAAGCCGTACGTACGCACGTATGGTGACATGTCATTCAAATGATGGGTAGAATACTGAATATGGTTGTTCCATATTTATAATAACATCACAGTATATAGAAGATACTGGAGTTATAATTTTAGAATTGAAATAATAAACAAAGAGGGGGTGGAAGAAGAAAGAAACATGAAAGAGGGTGATGAAAATGTTACCTCTTCTTCGGGTTCTTCCTTTTGATTTGATCAAAAGGACTCCTTAGGATGGATTTCTGACTAAAGTAAAGCTTCTAGGATGAAGGGAGAGAAGTTGGGAGAGTATTTGGGCAGAGTTTGGCCGAACCAAAAGGCTTGAAAGTGTGAATAAGGTGGTAGAGGTGGGGGCCTTTTATAAGAGGAGAGGATGGGCTCTTTTGGAAAGATTAAAATGTTACATTATTATACAATGCTTTTCGGATTCTAAAGGTCCCACACTTATATAATTCGTGGATAAGGTGATAAGGGTTTAAAATCTACCCATAAAATAGTCTTTGGACAAGTGTAAGCCTTGGATTTTACATTATCTTTTCATTTTATTAAAATCGTTAAATAATGAGGTCATCGCTGCATCATAATTATGTCATAAATAATTTAATTTATTTAATGACTAAAAATTATAAAAAAAATACTATGATGTAGGAAATCGTTTTATCTTTCTAATGAATATTTATAGTAAAAATTTTGACTTGTGTAACCCCACTTAAAAACTGTTTTAGTAAAACAACTCATGTTTGTGTCAATTTAATTTTAACATTAAATAAATATATATTAATGTCATTTTCCAACTAAAGTGGCTCCATGGGGTCCCCAAGTTGACCCATGGGTTGTCTTGGTCGGCCATGACTCATCCAATAGGAGTAGGACAAGTTTCATGCTCATCTCATATTATTATAACATTATTTGTACCTTAAACTACACTAATTACCTCTAATCGCGATTAAGAACTTAAAAGTTACTATTCACCAAAAAATTATTTTAATCTCATTGAACCACATTTTACTTCTTAATGAAAACCATGTCTGTCGGATTTTTGAAAATCAAATCACAGAAGTGGTAATATTTCATTTAAACGAAAAATCAGTTATTTAACTACCACTTAGTGGTTTCACTATTCATCAAAAATTGAAGTTTTTCAGAACAATGCCAAAATTTCACCCTAAGCTATAATTGATATTCCGAATTCAAAAATGATGTCTATTTTACAAAATTCCAATCATATAAGTTGCATTAATTAATTTTATAATTAATTCCCGCTGTCACAACAAATAGCGTGTTTTTAAGAAACAATTTATATCAAAAGATTGACAATTGTTTATGTCCAATTTTAATGTTAAATTAATTCTAATGACCACCATTGGATAAAATGGTAAAAATATATTCTAATTATACTTTAAAACCACTAAATAGTATAATTTATCACTATAAATTATTTTGATTAAAAAAAGTTGTTTTTAAGTATTTTTCACTATTCATAAAAAAATTAGAAGTTCTCAGAAAAATACCAAAAATTCAACATAGGCTAATTTCGATATTCCAAATCCAAAAATGAAGTCCATTTTGAAATATAAAATTTCTATAATTTTAAAAAGTTGTTATTACTATTCATAACGGCTACTTTGATTAGTCGCGGTGTTTTAGAACTCGAAGTTGTGTACAATGCAAGCTATTGCATTATTGAATGAGAAGCGTATCATGGAAGCTCGGGGTGTTACAGTGAACCCGACATGAATCCTTAACCAAGTTAAAATGATGCTTTGTTTATTTGTTAGGCCCATATTTAAACTCAATGAGAGGGCCAACAAAGCAATCAATAACATATTTTCTCATCCAAAAGATGTAGTGGCCGGACTTATCTTGATTACGTCTGTTATATCAAACAGGCACTCTTTTCCAAGATCTTCTGCATTACGAGAATGGATTTTCTTAAGTCCACATCTGTGAAAACCTCTGTTGCAAATGTCACTGCTGCTACTCCTGCTGGATCATTGTCCGCTCTGAGGACGATATCACCTACTCAGCGTCTTCAACGCTGGGTATCAAACGCGCTGGTTAAGGAGTACCGTCAAAACGGTACTATTTCGACTCTGGAGGCTGCTCGACAAGCCCTCCAAGTCACTAATTCACACCGGTCATCCAGACAACGATGACCAGTGATTAAGAAGCAGGTGGTTCCAACCACCGTCTCCAACCGTTTCGGGTCGTTATCCCCGGAACGCAATCACCACTCACTCCCATATTATGGGGAGGTGAATGATCAGGTCCCTTAGGGCCTTAATTCAAGGATACATGAGTCCTTCCTGAGGGCTCCCATCATCAATTGCCGCCAGACTCGTGCGGCAGTGCGCCCTCAACATGATGAGGGTATCGTCTCCAGGTGTTTGGCTCAGGTTCCTCAAACCCGAGAAGGCAAGAAGAATCGCCATTGGTGAAATCCGGTCAACTGTGAGCAGGTTCTCATCTCTGCCATCTACGGAGAAGTCCACCAACCTAACTTGGTGGCAAGCAATGAGCGGGCACATACATCCGTCCGTTTTAATCCCGTTATCCTGCAGACTCGTCTGGAAGCAGCACATCAATCCCACCAGGCAATTCCAGTGGAGTACTATAGACAGGAACATACACCTTTTTATAAATCATCGGCTAGTCAGTAGGCTTGTCTGACTACATATGATGGAGCTCGTCAACCACGTTCGGCGAAGTGCAATCAGCAGGCACATGCACCTGCTAGTATTGATCAAGCCTACCAACAGTCACATTTGGTAGCATTTGGAGAAGTCAATCGGAAAGGTTCAGTGACAAACAGGAGGCGGACTCAACTCTCTACCCCTACAGTTGAGTACTGTCAGGATTCACTGATAGGAAAAGGAGGACAGGAGCAAGAACACACACCTACTCCAAGCACGGAATGGATGTATATCCCCATTCCGACAGCTGAAGTCACCAAGCACATTCTGTCAATGGTGAAAGAGCATAAGAAAATCTCTGCTCATATTCTGGATGCCTGCCAGGATATTATAACAGCTTTAGCAGCATCACAGGAAAAGAAATGCAAATCTATCCCTACCAGTGGAGTGACTCATCAACAGATCACTCCGGAGCAGATACACACCTCTGTTCCAGTCCAAGAGGGTCATGGGGAGTACTCCCCCATATCATACGGATAACCAAGTTAGGCACATACACCTTATTTGAGTGGAGATCGTCAGCCTAACCTAGCCATCTCTCCTCATCAGGTATATACACCTGCTCATAGTAGCCACTTTCATCAACAAGTGGTTTCCAAGGCACGTAAGAAGGCGTCTAAGAAGAAGACCCACCCATCACAGTCAAGAAATCAAGAGCCAATCTGTAACAAGGCCTTTCTCGATGCTAGAGTTCTTGAAGCCCTCAGACAATTATCTATTGGAATCCAAGATTCTACTCCCTCATTTCCCAATAGTGGGAACATTAATTCTGAAGGTCTTCAAAAGACACTTCCTCATGAAGGCTTGCTTCATGACAGTTCTGCCGATCTTGAAGTTTCATCTTTAGATGAGATCTACAATAACCCTATGTGTGGCCAGAAGACCAAGGAGCAAGAGATCTCATATTTTGCTATAACACACCATGGTGGTCCTCCCCATGATGATGAATTTCTCTGCGAAAGTCCTCTCTGCAGTAGTGATGCACATTGCTCGAAAAATGCTCCAGTGGACAATGTAGTGCCGAGAAATCCCTCTTATCTTGAGGCACTTGAAAATGTGAAACCATTCATGTATGATGCTTCATTGCTAGCAGGTGAAATACTTTCTCAATCAAAAGATAGCCCGGGGTGTAGGTCATTCTCCAAACCACCCTTGGGTCATTTATCTTCTAGTTTGATAAGTGGATTCTCTACCAGTCTTGTTGAATCCGATGAAGCAACAAGGAGGTACCAGCTCTGGTCAAATCATGTGGAAGAATCTTCATTGAATGATAAAGAGGAAGTGCTGAATATGAGAAAACAATTAGCGAAAGGTGAAGTGCCAGTCATGTTTTGGCCTTTAGATGACTCTCAGTATGACATTCCAGAGATGCTGACGGAAGATGGGATTGATGAAATTCGTCTCAACATATGGAAAAATCTTTGTCAGTTTAAAAAGAAAGTATTATCTTATGATGAATATGAAAATCATGTTAAGATAATAGAAGGGTTACAACGTAAAATTGACTTGGCATCTCTATCAGTCTCTCGATATCCGAAGGCTGAAAAGCAGCAGAGATCCCTTCAACATTTATGACTTGGTACACTCAGAAGATTGTGCCAGTTAATTGCCAATGCCCCATCTAGTATTCATGTCAGAGGATGGGGTGTTTATAGAGCACTACATTTCACTATACTCTCCAATCAAAAAATCCCACCAAAGGTGGTTTCATGCAATGTTATTTCCCAGAATTGGCCACATATGGCTGGTTTTGTGCGAAATCAAAGGCTTTCCCAAGAACAGGCCTCAACTAGTTCGTCTCAAAGTCAAGAATACAGAGAACAAGTTGTTGAATTACTCCTGCATCAAGTGAAAGATAATATTGAACATGTCTCTCATTTGGAGCAAGCACATCATCAAGTGACAGAAATGTCAGAAATTATCCAACGGTCTTTTGAACCGGGTGATAAAAGTGGATGTTGGTTGATGCATCCATCTAATTTCCGGACTAAGGTCCACAAGATCAAGAGAGCTTTTAAGAAAGTCTCAGACATAGCATGTCAAGAGCCACCCCAGCTTGCCAGACTGGGGACTCTTTTAACCCAACCCCTAGAATCAACAAATATGATTCGAGTAGTTGAGTGAGAACAGAAGGAACAACCCCAGTCCACTAGACTGGGGACTTTTTCAAATCATCAATCCCCTCCTCAGTGAAATTCAATCTTTTCTCAATTGGGGAAGAAGCCACAGGAGTAATGAAGAGCCAAATTATCAGGAGATTCCCTCCAAATTTCGGTTCGTCAAGAAGTTCCTGAGGGATCAAATCAACAAAAGGCAATGTCTAGTCAAGGGCATAGCAGAAGACAATATCACAGAAATGCTGATAGAAGGAATGTGATGTGTTATGCATCAATTAATGTCATTAATTCCATTGTTTCTGATCCACTAGATGAGGCTCATTCAGAGGGATCAGATGAAGAGTTTCCTTCTCAAGAATTTGTATGCACAGACACAAATGAAGAAGGTGTGTGTACACGAAATCAAAGGCTTACCCAAAATATGGGTGTTCCTTCAAGTAACCCACTTCCCCCTCTCCGAAAGGAATAAAACAAGGGGAAAAGAAAGAATCAGGTTACATACCCTTCCTCTGGAGAAGGTCAATCGCTCTCATTAGAGCAAAGGTTTGCACAAAAGGAGGAAGAAATGAATGAATTAAGGAGGATGAATGCAGAACTACTTTAGGGTAGTCTTCCTCCTAAACGTGCTGGAGCCAGTCATCCAAGGGAATTTGTTGTGGTTATTGAGATGGATCAATAATATCCTCCTCTATTAGTACACCCTCACAGGTCTAATACTATGGTTCAAGTGCAACAACAATCGGCAGTGCTGCCATCAGTTGCGGTACCAGCTATCATACTTGTCCAAGCTCCAGTCATTGCACCTGCCCAAGTCCAAGTTCAACCAGATGTTTCTCAAAAGTTAATAACTACCATTGATTCATTGACAGCTCGGTTAGTGACTATGGAAGGGAAGAGTGTGTAAATTCAACCAAAAAAGAGAGATTACCCTAAATGGGTAGATTCAATCCCTCCCCCATCAAGTTTTGGGAACCCTATATTCCCTATTTTCATTGGATCAGGTGATCCTAAATAGCATTTAACACATTAGGTGTCTTGTTGTCATCCTATGATGGGAAATTTGGAACAACAAGAAGCAGTGAAACTCAGATGCTTCATGCGAACCTTGCAAGGACCAGCTTTTGTTTGGTATACAAGCTTGCAATCCCGGTCAATTACCGGATGGGAAGATCTCCGTCAATGATTTCTTCTTCAATTCAGTTCAACTTTTCCAAAGACAATAGTTTTAGATCTTACAAACTGTAAGCAAAGGGAGAATGAAAGAGTTTCAGATTTCATTGCTCACTGGAAGGGATTAACATATTCCCTAAGCTTAGCACTCCCTCAAGAAGAATTGTTGCCAATCTGTGTGGCAAATCTGCATGACGACTTATGCACGCCGTTGATCCCTGTGAAATACATAGGGGGGTTTCGAGACCTTACTTAAATCGCTCAGTAGATTGAAGATTCCCTTATACAGACTAAGGCTAAATCTCGTGTAATTCCAACCATTCCAGGAAGAAGAATGGGTAAAGTAGAGACTGCTACAATTATGCTTAAGCAAGAACCTGTACCTGCATCTACTTCAAAACCTTCATCTTACCGAAGGGTTCCACCTCCTGAGCGTCAACAACAAATCCCGTTTAGTTAAGACGATAAAAGAGATCAAAGACAGAAACAATTTGATGAGTTGATGAGTAAAGTTTATTCTTTTTGAAATGAACAAGTTTCTGGTTACTTCATTTTGGCTCTGGAAAATAATTTGGTTTAGTTTCCAAGGCCCAAAAGGCCAAATAAGGAAGTAGATGAAGACCGTCCCAATTATTGCCTCTTTCATCAAATGTTGGGGCATCCCATCCAGGAGTGTTTTGTCTTCAAAGACCTCCTTAAAAAGATGGTCGACTTGGGACAAGTCAAACTAAAAGTCTCTTCAGCCCAAGTAGCATGTGTTACAACTACAGTTCCAGAGGAAGCAGGAAAATGGAAAGAAGTCAAAAGAAAAAATGTGCATAAATATGATGATTGGATGGTCAGGAAAACGATCAACCGAACTCATGCCATTTTTCGAATTCAATTGAAGAAACCAATTATGTCTTATGCTATGGATGCCACAAAAAAATCCTCTTCAAAGGGAAAATCCTCAAAAGGGTGGCATAGTTCGAAGAAATAAAAGCAATCAGAGGAAGATGAAATTGTGTCAAAGCCTAAGTTGTCTTTAACTCTGGTAGATTTCATGCCATCTACTTTGAAGCCACGGGCACCATCCCACCAAATGGAACATCCTAAATTTTCTAATCAAGCAGAGTCTTCATTGGATGAAGAGTTAATATTTGGTTCTGTTAACATGATTCATTTAACAGATCCTTATGCCAGTCATAGTTTCAATTTCGATGAGCCTAAATTCCATGTATCAAACAGAGGAGTTAGAGGAATTTCTAGGGGTCTGGGATATAGAGGAAGATGTGGATATCCCAGAAGACACTATTCTAATTCTACACCTGCTAGAACTGTGTATGCAGCAGAAACTCATGGCAGAGCCCTTTAGCGAGTTCAACAAGAACAAGAAAATTCTTCCACCAATAATAGATTCAGTCCTGGAACAATTATTCTGGATGATCGGTTGGAGGTTCCACCTTCATCCTCTCAGCAGGTAAATATACCTAATCGGTCTGATCTTACAAGGATAGGAGTATTTCCAGCTCCTACCCTGATACAAGATGCATCAACTTCCAAAACATCAACTTCCAAGGCACCTGCGAAACCACATGTTCCTGTTGGTAAACACAGACCTTTGGATCAAAATTATGATGTATTGAAACACCTGGACCAATTACCAGCCAAGTTATCACTTTTGGATGCCTTGAATTTATCAAAGGATCTTCGGGAGGCACTCATTGAGGCTTTGTCAAGTCCTCAAGAGTTTGAAACTAAAATTGCTGCAGCTGAAGTCTACCACGTAGAAAATAATCCTGCAGAATGCCATGCAGTGATATCTTTCACAGATGAAGTTGAAGATGATGTCGTGCATGGGCATATTAGATCTTTGTACTTATCTGGAAAGGTCAATGGTGTGGATATCTGAAGGGCTTTCATTGATAATGGTTCAGGAGTCAACCTCATCCCCATTCGTACACTTCATCGATTGGGCCTCAAGGAATCTAATTTATCTCCTTCTACTATGATGTTACAAGGATATGATAAAAATGAACAAGAACCACTGGGTGAGATTACACTCAGAACTCAATTTGGAGATCTTGTATCTAATTTAGATTTCATGGTTGTTGATCAAGACTCAGTCTTCAACATCTTGCTTGGAAGACCCTGGCTACATCAACATGCGGTTATCCCTTCATCATACCATCAATGTCTCAAATATTGTTTCGATGGTCAAGTTGGGACATTTTATGGTGATAAGGCCCCGTTCAAGACATGTGAGTCTCAATAAATTGAGGTGGAATTCTATCACATGAAGGGAAATGAGAAATCCACAACAAAGAAGATTACCAAAGTTAATGCTCCATATGGTTTGGAGAAGATTCCAGTAAATCCATTTGCACATGTGAGTACAGATTATGTGTTGCCTATCAATCAAATTGACAGGATATAATCAAATCAAAATACTCTCATGGAAAGATCCATAATTTCAATTATGGCAATCGAGCCAGACAACATGGAAAAAAGTGGTGATTCACCAAGTAATGATGAAATCCCAAATGGAGATGTCTTTATTTCATCTGTTGAAATCCAGCAAGTCTATACTTCGCCAGTTAGGTCAGAAGAAGTGATAGCAATGTCAGAGGTGAACAATGATGTCGATTCTCAATCCATCATCTCCTCTTTATTACCCAAGGAAGACCCTTCATCATCAATCAGGTCAGAAATGGAGGCTTCTTCTTCAAGATGTTCAAATTTTAACATCTCTTCTGATCATGGAAATTTTGCTTCATCATCTACTATGTAAGTAGAAACGAAAGAAATGACACATTTTGAAGAAGAAAAGGAAGATCTCAGAGAATCTCCTCCAACATTTGAAGAGGGTATCTATACCACCATGGATGAACTCAGAGAACTAAATATGGGTACAAAAGAAGATCCACACCCCACTTTAATCAATGCGGCCATGACTCTGGAAGAACAAGAGATGTATATTTCCTTTTTAAATCAAAATTGAGACATATTTTCTTGGAACTATACAGAGATGCCCGGGCTTGATCCTGATGTTTCTACTCATCATTTGGGTTTACCAGAAGAACATCGAGGATTTAAGCAAGCCGCGAGAAGAACACACCCAACTTATGCTTCCAAAATTTAATCTGAAGTGGATAAGCTTATCAAAGCTAACTTCTTTAGAGAAGTTCAATATCCCAAGTGGTTGGCTAATATTGTCCCTATGAAGAAGAAGAATGGAAAAATTAGAGTTTGTATTGATTTCAGATATCTTAATCGGCATTGTCCTAAGGATGATTTTCCAGTTCCGATTACAGAACTGTTAATTGATACAACAGCTGGCTATGAAGCACTTTCCTTCATGGATGGATAATCCGGATATAATCAAATCTGAATGTCTCCAGAAGATGAGGAATCCACAGCCTTCATAGCCCCTCTGGGCGTGTTTTGCTATCAGGTAATGCCCTTTGTCTTAAAGAATGCAGGCGCAACATATCAGTGTTCCATGCATCATATCATCAAACCCTTTTTAGGGAAGTTTGTTGAATGTTATGTGGAGGATTTGGTGGTCAAATCCAAACAACGTTCTAATCACTTGGCTGATTTGGAAGTCATATTCTGCAAGTTTCGACAACATAATTTGAAGATGAACCCCTTAAAATTTGCTTTTAAGGTAACCTCAGGAAAATTTCTCGGATTTTTTGTACGCCATCGTGGTATCGAAGTAGATCCTGAGAAGACAAATTCAATCCTTGGTATGTCACCTCCTCGAAATTTGAAAGAATTGAGAGGACTTCAAGGACACTTATCCTACATTCGGCGTTTCATTGCCAATTTGGTAGGCAAAAGTTTACCCTTCACCAAATTGATGAAGAAGGGAGTCACTTACCAGTGGACTGAAGAATGTCAAGATGCATTCGATATTCTCAATAAATACCTCTTGAGTCCACTGGTACTTATGCCACCTGTTGAAGGAAGACCACTTATCCTCTACGTAATATCCTTGGAGTGATCATTGGGTGCCTTTCTTGCTCAGAAGAATGATGCTAGGAATGAAAACAACCTCTACTATCTCAGTCGGACTATGCTTGAAGTAGAAACCCGGTATTCAAATATTGAGAAGTGTTGCCTGGCATTAATCTTTGCAGTTCAGAAGTTGAGACACTACCTACAACATCATGAGGTTCAATTGGTATCTCGCAATAACCCGCTCAAATTCATCCTTAGTTGTCCAATGCTTACAGGATGTCTGGAAATGTGGGCAGTTATTTTTCAGCAATTCGACATTCAGTATGTGTCTCAAAAGGCAATAAAGGGCCAAGCTCTGGCTGATTTCCTTGCTGAACATCCTTTAGTAGAAGATACATCTTCAGATATTGAACTCCCTGATGAGGAAGTCTTCACTATTCAGGATAGTCCTCAAGTATGGGAAATGTATTTTGATGGTGCTTCTAGAAGTCCAACAGGGAGGAAAATGGAAAATCCTAAATTCAAAAAAGTTGGGTTAGGAGTTGTTCTTATTTCCCCGAAAAAGGTAGTGTTACCCTATTCCTTCTTATTATGGGAAGGTGGTACCAATAATGAAGCAGAATACCAAGCTCTCATCACAGGCTTGGAGTTGGCACTTCAGGCACAAGTGAATCACTTAAAGGTGAAAGGTGATTCAGACCTGGTAATCAAATAAGTCAATGGGGATTATGCAATCACAAAAGAATAATTGATCCCTTTGTATGATTACGTCAGAGAGTTAATGGAAGAATTTCTTACAGAACCGACATTTTCTTATGTCCCGCGATCACAAAATGCTCAAGCTAATGCACTGACTAATATAGCCACAGCTCTGGCAGATCCAAATCGGGACAAGAAAAACATCAGTATTGCCCACCATAGTATAATTTCACCTTATGTTCGAACCAGAACAGAGGAGATCAATGAAATTAGTCCCATTCCTGAACCATATGGTCGTACTACAGGATGGATGACACCTATCAGGGAATACCTTCAAAATGGAACACTTCCACCTGATAGAGCCGGAAAAGAACAAATTCAGCGACATGTGGTCAATTTTACTCTTTATGATGACCCAGATCACCTAGAGAAAATTATATACAAGCGTGGTTTTGATGGAGTTCTCTTCAGATTCATTGATGGAGAAGAGACAATGGTTTTCATGAAAGAAGTGCATGTAGGAGTCTGTGGTGCCCACCAGTCTGGACATAGACTGTCTGATCAGATTCGAAGGCTTGGATACTTTTGGCCTTCAATGATACAAGATTGTGTTGATTTCACAAATAAGTGTCATTAATGCCAAGTACATGCCAACTTCATTCATCAGTCCAAAGAATTTCTTCATACTACTAAATACTCGTGGCCATTTTCCGCGTGGGGAATGGATGTGGTGGGACCTTACCCTTTAACTACAGCCAAGCAGTTTAAATATATTCTTACTGCTACTGACTTCTTTTCCAAATGGGCAGAGGCAATACCCCTCAAAGAAGTCAGTTCTAAATGCATTTTTAGCTTCATCAATTCTAACATCATTACTAGATTTGGTGTTCCTCATACCATATTGTCGAAAAATGGCACCAACTTCTGTTCATCCGAGGTGAAGAAGTTGTATCAAGAATACAACATCAAATCCAACCATTCATCTCGGTATCATGCAGCGACCAATGTCCAGATAGAAGACTTCAACAAGACTCTTTCAAACATACTGCAAAAGATGGTGGATAAAGACAAGAGGTCATGTCCTGATAAACTCTTTCATGCTTTATGGGCTTATCGGACCACCACCCGCACTGCAATGCGGTCAACTCCATATTCACTGGTATATGGAACGAAAGCAGTCTTTCCAATTGAGGTTCAATTACCTTCGCTCAGAGTATCCATTTGTGATCAGTCATCTATAGATGAACAATCTCAAAAGCGATTGGATGAATTGGAATGGTTATATGAGAAGAGATTGTTCACACTGCACCACTTGGAATTCTACCAGAATTTAATAGCATGAGCTTTTAACAAAAAATTTCATATTCGTTCATTCATTCAGGGAGAACTAGTATTGGTTCTCAGAACTCTAATGATACCAGGAAAGAAATCTCCCAAGCTTGAACCAAAATGGGAAGGACCTTATTCAATACCGAAGGTCTACTTCAATGGAGCTTATTCTTTAATCTCAATGGATGGAGAACTCATCACTACTCCAACCAATGCCAGATTTCTGAAGAAGTATTTTGTATAAACACAAAATATACCATACACGGTCCATTTATACGACCTTAAACTATTTTCATGCCCCTTAAGTCCAGTACGACGTTAAACTGCACCATCCACAGTCTATGCAGACGACCTTAAACTATTTGTACTTTCGTCCAACATGACGCTAAACTATATCGTCCCTTTTTCGTTCAACATGACATTAAACTGTGAAAACATTTCTTTTTTCATCCCACACGATGTTAAACTGTGACGTCTTAACTACATGACGCTAAAATATACAAGAGTCATCATGTCCAGTATGATGTTAAACTGCACCATCTACGTTCCATGCATATGACCTTAAACTATTTACACTTTCATCCAACATGACGTTAAATTGTGTCCCCTTCACCGTCCTATATTACGTTAAACTATACAGCAACGGTCCATACATATGACCTTAAACTATTTGTATTACTTTTTTCCCAAACGACGTTAAACTGTGATGTACTAACTACATGATGCTAAACTATACAGAAGTCTCTTACGGTCCCGTATGACCTGAAACTGCACCACCGTCCTGCATGACATTAAAACTGCTCATCATGTCCAGACAACATGACATTAAACTATATCCCCTTTTCATCTAGCATGACGTTAAACTGTGAAAAAGTCCCTAATACGTTCAACATGACATTAAATTGTGTCCTATTTTTTCCTTACTGCATGACATTAAACTGCACAGTCCCCCTTTTTTCCAAACATGACGTTAAACTGTATTTTGTCCCTGCTACATGACACTAAACTGTGCAGCACCAATATTCCTAACTGCAAGACTTTAAACTGCATAGTCCCTTCATATGTACTACATGACATTAAACTGTTCATCGTTAAGGTTGTTGTTACCTCTTGTTTCTCACACCGAGTATGACTCACGTGATCTTAGAGCAAACTTTAACCATAACACCCTCTCTGGGCCGCTAACCATGTGTAAGTCCCAATACCATTTTTTGTTTTAGGTCGTTGTCCCCAAGAACAACTTGATCACTAATTCATTCTTTAATTGAATTATGCGGACTTTGATCCTTTCCTTCCAGGCTAGGTACGTAGGCAACCTCCCGAGGTTCAAGCCCAAAACCAATCTCTTCACATCAGTTCACCTCCATCTCATACGATGTTAATTCATGAAACCGCCCCCAGAATCAATATCTTTACATTGGTTCACTTTCATCCTTGCTATACGACGTTAAACTGTACAACACTTTTGTTTGGTACGACAATAAACTACAATATTCTTTGATACCCTCACCTGGGAGGGAATCATTATTTACATTGATTTTCAATCATGTTATATTCCAAAGACTGTGTGAATACATGGAAATACCTGGACCTTTTATTTTCAGTCAAACCATCATTGCACTAAAGTCCCCTTTCACCCTTCACATGTACGAACCAAATCTGTACAGAGGGTATTTATAGAACTACATGGGATTGATTCCCATCCTTATGGGATAGTAGGAATGTTCGAGTGTCCCTCGAATCCAACCCCAAGTCTTTGGGCCTAACCCCAAATTCCACTTTCAGTCCCTTGGCTGAAAAGTCCCCATGAAAACACACACTGTGTATTACTTATTATGGTCTGAGCTCTATGACCCTAAACTAAGATCTCCCATACTTTTGTCCCACATGACATTAAACTGCAGTTCAAGAACTACGTATGGCTTGATTTCCATCCTTATGGGATACGTAGTGAAGTCCAATATTTTAATTCAGGACCCATCCACAAAATGATTATGGTTAGTATTGATCTGTGTATCTCCACATACATTGGACAATACTCATTTTTCATGTGTCAGACTCCTAAACTTAAATATTTTCAGATCTCCATAAACCTTTTCTTGACTTCTGGTCACAAAATGTCGGATACCTGGGAATTATTTTGTCTGGCCATGCAGCACGTGCCCTTAGGCGGCCTTGCATAAACAAGTCTACATAACAGACCTATCAGCCAAAAGATGCTATTATTTGGCTATGCATCCAATGCCCTTAGGCGGCCCTGCATAATTCAACCCCCTAACGGGTTCGTTAAATAATGGTAACTTCATTCTTGAGAAGAAAACCTCTTTTTTCCTTAGTTGTCTTAACGACGATATGTAGGGATCCGCAAAAATAGCCATTCTTTACATATTTGTCTCATACTCTTTTTCATGATCTGAAAATATTCAAGTCTATGGTTTATATTTTCCCTTCCCTATGTTTGGGTTAGACCTTCGTATGAGTGACATTCATCCAGTTCTTAAACAATATTGTTTGGAAATATCTTCTTCATATTCAAGTACCTCTCTTTATACAACAAACTCTATGCTTTATAAAATTTGAATCTTCATAAACTTCCACTGGCTTTTTAGTAGTAGAAAAGTAACTTTCTGAGAGTTCTTTTTCCTGACTATGCAGCACGTGCCCTTAGGCGGCCTTGCATAAACAAGTCTACATAACAGACCTGTCAGCAAAAAGATGTTATTATTTGACTATGTAGCCAATGCCCTTAGGTGGCCCTGCATAATTCAACCCCCTGACGGGTTTGTTAAATAATGGTAACTTCATTATTAGAAAATACTTCTTCTAATGCCTCTTAGTCCTTTTTCATATCATTCCTCAGATTCAAGATTTCTTAAGTCATAGTTTACTTTTTTTCCCTTCCATACTTGAATATGGTAATATGGTTTCAAACAAATTATCAAGGAATTGATTCAATTTTTAATCCATTCAGTCAAAGTTATTTCGACCTTAAACATTAGCCTTTTTATGTCAGACATGCATGACATTAAACTGCCAAATTTCTTGTTTCTTCTCACCTCAGAGTGAAATCCTCTTTTCTCTATGGATTCAACTCTGAGGGGGGACTTTTTTTGACGCTCCTTTTCGTCACATTGTCTAAAATAATGGAAAGGCAAATGCCTTAGCACAAATTGATTCATCCTTTGAAGAAAACATCAAAAATCGATAAAGGCATGAACAAGGAGTCAAATACCCTTAGGTCGCGCAAGTTCCCTCATAGTCACGCAAGTACACTTGCGCGCTGCCTAATGGTCACGCAAGTGACTTGAGCGCCCTCTTTGAAACCCGCCCGGGGTCTTCTCTAGCCTATAAATACCCCTGTGCCCCCCCCCCCATTTTGAGGATGAAAAAATTCCAGAACCTCCAAATTGAGCTCTCGGTGCCCTAGTCTCTTCTCAAAGCTTCCGAACACTTCTAAGGTAATTTCATACCTATAACGGAAGATCTAAAGAGGGGGAGGAAGGCCTAAGTGTTGAAACTCATCAACACTTGCACGCCTGAGTGGCCAGCCCTTAAGGGAACTGGCCACACTTGCGTGCCTCCCTACTCCTTCACCAGAACTTGTGCACCATCTTTTAGAAGTACCTTGGGATAATTCTAAAGGCTTTGGTCAAGGATCTCCCAAGTATTACCCTAAGGGCTACAAATCGTGCAAGTACCCATGTGCCGTGAAGGTATACCTACGCGCCAAGGACTTGCGCGCCCACGCAGTACTTGCGCGCCTGCCAGGACTTGCGCGCCCCCTATCTTTTTGGGTGACTCTCCTACCTATTTCACCTCTCTTATTCCATTCCACCTCTCCTATTAAAGATTCAGTCTTCAAGACACTCTTCAAATCCATTTATGGCATGTTTTCTTGATTGACTTCCTTATCTGAAAGGAATTCTGTGGAAAATCTCTCAAAACCTAGTGATTTACACATCTTTACATCACTAAAGTTAGAGAGTTCATTCATTCAACCTCATCCTTTAAAGATGAGAGAATTCCCTTCCCCTGGGCCTCCTTTTCAGGAGTAAGCCCCAGTCCAAATTCTCATTAACAATGGGCATCCTCTTTAGGAGTAATTCCATGTTCTCATTAATTTGGGCATCCTCCTCAGGAGTAAGACCCAACCATAATTTATCAAATATGGGCCTCCTTCTCAAGAATAAACCCTAGTCATAACTCCCCTAATTTGGGCATCCTCCTTAGGAGTAAGCCCCAAGCCCTCATTAATTTGGGCATCCTCCTCTGGAGTAAGCCCCAACCGTAATTTCCTTAACCTGGGCATCCTCTTCAGGAGTAAGTCTCAGTCTTCAAATCCCTTAACCTGGGCCTCCTTTTCAGGAGTAAGCCCTAGTATTAATTTACCTTAACCAGTCTTCATTTACTTTTTTTGAGTTTACTTTTCAGGAGTGAAACTCAATCATAAGTCCCCTTCTAATTTGGGCATCTTTCTTAGGAGTAATCCCCAAGTTAGAGTATCCAAATCTCCATAAAGTACATATACCTTTGTGGACCCTATTTCTGAATTTATTCCCAGAAGTAAATCCTAATCTTTATTTATCTGGGTAGTCATACATACATAAGCCCCACATGATTTCTCATGATTGCATCTTTTATGGCACAATTGGCTGGTTTTACCAATACCTCTTGTTTCTCACACCGAGCATGACTCACGTGGGCTTAGAGTGTAAAAGTAATTATGACATCTTTATTTGAGCCATAAATCATACATAAACCTCATACTCCCTTACTTGAACTACATGGGTTCTGATTCCTTTTCTAAACAAAGGATACGTAGGTAGCCCATCTGCGGGTGCGATCCCAACTCTGAAATAATCCGTGTCCTTCTGAATGACAATAAACTTCGAGTGCCCCACTGAGTGGCTTTAAAACCAGTATGGTCATCATAATGACCAAGATATTTTTATGTATTGAAGGATTCTATTGACTAAGAATCTCTAACAAATACAGACGATTCTCTATCAATGAAGAACCTCAAATACATATAAAAGATTCTCTAAATTTCCTATATATTAATCCTTGATTGTCAGATCTAAAGGAAAAATCATTTTATAGTTGGTAATTTAATAAGGATTCACGAACATAACTTAAATCTATAAATAGAGTCCCGGAGTAGACAATAATTCCCCTCAAAAAGTTTTGATGAGTCTGACCTCCCATCCTCTTGACCAATGTAAATTCCTAAGCCTCATCGGTCCACAACTAATGAGCGCCTACCTTTGGAAAGTAGGTCCAGATGGATATGAAATCATTGGATGTTTTTGGTTCTATGAAAAAACCCGTTAAAAACCGATTAGAATGTTTGAACCTTAAATCAACGAGTTCATCCTAAATTCTAGAGGGAAACAACTCCATAAAGTTCAATCTCTTTAAGATTCCTAGTAGTGGAAACTTCAACCCTATTTTTTACTGTATAGTATGTATATCTCTCAAAAAACTCCTTTAATTTTATATAAGTTTTCTTACAAATAAATAGTAATAGTGAATAAGGAGAGACGCCTTGTTTTTTTAAAAAAGAACATTCAAGATAAAATATTCCTCTCAACCTAGGATATTATTTTCTTCGAATCTCTACAATGGAATTTTTCTTTAGGATCTTACCATGAAATTCTTCTTTATGTGGAATATCTTTCTCCACACCAATATTCTGAATTTTCAAGTTTCCATTTTTCTATTAACTTTTTGAATCCACTTTATTTCTTTGGATTCAACAAGTTTTTCAGATTCCTAAATTTTTTTATCCAATTTTAATTAATTTGAACAAACAACTAGCCACTCTTTTTTGAAATTCTCATTATTCTCATAATCTTTACATGACTTACCACTATTTTATATTGAAACATTTTACCTTTCATAACATAGGGAATCTCTCCTGGAAGTGTTTTCATTAATTTATTAGCTTTATGAACTTATAACATATATTTTACATGCACTTATTTTAAGAATTCATACATGTTTTGTATCAGTATCTTGGATATATTTTTTTCATTGTTCTTTTATTAGATAATATATTTTCATATTTTTACCCTGAATCCCCATTGATTCATTATTATTACATCGAAAGGACATTTTATACCAACAATAGTATGATTTGTTTCCATACCTTTCACAGATCTAAAAAAACCAATGAACTTAGATCTTCCACCTTGATATGTATTCTAACCAGACATTTGTTTTTTTTGTACTTTTTCAAACCAAGCCTTATATTCTAAAGATAAAGTGATTTTATTGATATATTTCTCTCTCTTGTTGATGTAGAAGAGGATTTGACACTTATCTTCTTGGTCAAAGTAGGTTCATATTTATTTTTTTCATCTACACTAATAGAAATAATAGTTTTTCTTTGAGACATATTAGGTATAGATTTAGCTTTCCTTTTTAGACCCTTCATCTCACCAATGTTGGAAGGTTCTCCTTTAAACATAGTTGTCTTAGTGAAATATTATTTAATTCCCTTATTTTTCTCCTTTATTTATATTTTCTCTCCCTTTCATGTGGCCTTATTTTATTTTCATAAATTTTTATGTTATGCCAATATTCCAATTCCTTGTTCCCTAACCTACAGTAACACCAACAATTGCCTTTGAATATTCTTCTCTTATTTTCTATTATAGTCTATCTATATTTCATAGGTTTTGAACCTTATTTTTTTAGTGTAACCAAAAATATTTGAAAAATCATATGTCATCCACCCTTGATGTGGTGGTCATAAGAGTATTTTTTACCATCCATACTTTCCTAGAATTTGGTTTATAATTTATAGTAACATTAGTATATAAGATAGTTTTGGGGGTATGGGATACCTTTATTTTGGAGGATGTTTGCATTTTATTAGAGAATGATAACATTATATTCTTGGATTTATGTTTATCAATGAAACCTTGTGTGGAAACATCTCTTTTTTCAGTAATTTGGGAATTTCCAACTTGTGGTGATTCCTGATTCTTAAATCCCACCTTCAAATCAATAGACTTCATGTTGAGGGAGTTATTCTCATCCTCAACTAATATTTTATTATATTCCCAATCCTCCTTCATCTTATTTATTTTTTCTTCATGAATTTTATATCATTATTGTAAATAATAATCAAGATCCTTTACCTTTTTTATTGTAACCTCTAGATGACAAGATTTGACATCCATCAAAACATTGTAAAAAAATTTAAGTGTCTGGAAATCTTCTTCAAAAAAAATCTCAAAGAAATATATTTCACAAATATTAATTTTGAAATTTTTTAATATATTAAGTATATCTATCATTGTAAATGTATACTATTTCATCCTTTTATCTCACAAGTTTTATGATAGTGTTTCATATTACAACTTTTTAGCCAATTAATATTCCTTCAAGCTTTAATTTTTCATACTAAAGATCCTTGATAGTTCCAACAATACAATTTCCCATTTCTTTGGGAAATCTATTCATATGATACTTCAATTCAGAATAAAGATCACTAAGTGATACATTATCATCATATCTTAAACATGATTCATTAAAATGATCATAATAAAAAGAATTATTTCAAATTATACCACTTTAATTACCATCAGTTAGTGGTGTCACTCCCTTTACTATTAGATTCTTATTCAGATTTCTTGTCAGTATTTTATTTCTATTTTTCTACGTCTTTAAATAAATCACAAGTTCTATATCATCAAGAGTGTTTTATTTTTTCTCCATCTTAGTTGACTAAAAAATTTCCTGAAATATTCACTTCATTAAATTCATTAAAAGAAACATGGGAAAACTAGGATCTTTAGAAGAAACCTTTTCTTTGATACCACTTGTAAATTCCCAGGTCGGATGTACCACTAAGAGGGGGTAAATTAGTGGTCATATTTTATAAATTATTCTCTTTTAAAATTTAACCACTTAAATAGGTTAAATTTCACATTCCAATCAAGAATATTTATAATAACCTAACCTCATGTTCTGTAATAAACTGAAAGAAATCACCACACAATATTTACAAGGTTAGACATAAAATCATACTCCTTACCATGTTTGTTATTCCCCACTATATGGATTAATCACTACAATGTTTTTGTCAATTAAATTTGTCCCCTAAGTCCATATAAGCATGATTGGTGATACCCATCAATCACCTTATTTTTCTTAATTGGTTACACACCCTAGTCCCAAGCCTCTTCAAAAACTGGTTACACCCCCTAGTTACAAATTAATTCTCTATATATATTGATCTAGATTATAAATATATATTTATTCTCCTAAGTAGATTATGTACCACTTATAAGTAGGATATTACTCCATGAGAATATGGATCAGTATGTCTACATGTATATAACTTCAAGATCTTTAACAGCTACATGGAACAGGTTAGATGGTCTTGAAACTCCTCCAAATATGGTGTGATCTGGATTCTCCTAATATTTTTGAAATACTTAGGTATATATTTGGGATTTTTCTTACCTTATTCTCTTATCAATACTAAATACATCAGTGTCTTAATTAATATTTTGATGTGCATAAGAGTTCTCTTAAATCCTCTTTCATTTATTTCTTCGATACCTCCTCATTAAATTATTAAAATACTTGGGTCTTATTTCCTACTATGATATTAAAATTTCAAAATATCAATATCCAAAAAATCTAATTCATTTAAAAATCATTAAAAGTTCACACATGCTTCATAGTATTTAATATTTCCTTATGGACCTCCTTTTAGTAGTTCAAATATCGTCTTTAGAGACTCCTAACTTAAATCGTGATCACATTATTGATCATAATGTTTGTTCCATAAATATCATAGTAAAAAAATCATGAAATTTAATTTTCTCCTAATAATACTCTAATTTTGGGAACCTGCATAATTTTAGTTTATACGTATCTAAAAATCTCATTTGTGAATGAATCCCATACATGGCATGAAATTGCTTATGTGGTTTACTTCAGCTATGTTACTTAAATCAGCTATAGGGTTCACATTAGACACATGATTCTATCTAAAATTCATACATAGTATATTTTTCTATGTGATTCTCCTATATGGGTCTATACTTAGCTACATCGCAAAATCAGCTATGAGATTCTATACAAAACACTTGCATAATAGATTCTCCTATGTAATTCAGATATGTGGATATGCACTCGGCTATATTGAAAAATCATCTACATGAATATACTCTTGGCGTATTATGATACATCATATATTTGGATATGTAGTTTTTAATAAATTAACAAAACACTTGAATGAGTCTGGGATATTCTATATTTATATCTAATTAACTCAAAACCTATTCAACCAACTTCCATTCCTACTCAACCAACTTAAAACTTCTCAAAATTATATATATCATGCTCCTTAATCAACTAATAAATGTCTTTACTTACTTTAAATGTCATTTTATCAATCTTCACAA